>CM066031.1:615246319-616510608 GCA_033557465.1 Ichthyophis bannanicus | reverse complement strand
TTTCACTTTGTTATGCCGCTGGTGTTATGGGGCCATGTGCAGAGACTCTATTGGTGGCCACATTTGCATAAATATTTGCATATCCACTGGGCCTCATTTGTATAAATCTAATTTATTTTATTTTAAAATGTATATGTTGCCTATCTAAAATTTTAAATGGCTTTCAAAGAAGTTCTTCACAAACCTCTTTTTTTGTCCTAACAATGATAGGGGCAGGTTTACTAGACATTAATGTGTGTTAAGTGCCACTGCCGCACTTAGCACACATTCAAATTTTTGAATCAACGTTAATCTTTAGTAAACATGCCTCTTAATGAGTGTCTGAAAACCATTTACATGTACAGTGAAGATAAAGAAATGTTACCAAATTTATTTATTTGGGTGTTTTTTTATATCGCCTTATCAATAACAACAACCCCTATGTGTAACATAATTACAACCGAATGAAAATATGGTAGTTTACAAGTAACAGGTGCATAAACATGTAACATAATGAATTAAATAGTTCTGCATGATTATCCTCCAGTGCCAACTGCCAGGTGCATTACTATAAAACCCTGCTCATTTAGAACCCATAGCAAACTTGTCATATCATAACAGCACTACCAGGACTCAGCTTATCAAAAGATAGCACTACAAATATTAAACCAATACATCTCCTACTGGGAAAAGAAAATAAGTGGGTCTACTATACAGAAACTACATGAACAGACTAGCACAGTTCTGTCATAAATGCAAAACAGAGAGACTGTCACCAAATATAGAACAGGGGATTACAATTTAGAAATATGGAGACAATAATTGAACTGGGAACCCCAAAAGCCAAACTTTGAATGCACCACAACACTGGAAAAATAAAACTATGAAATTAATTTCCTCTTGTACTAAACAAAGTATAAAGACATCAGTGATGTACCTTTCTCAGAACTGACATATTCCTGTTAATAAGTTCAAAATAAAATACTTATTTTTCTACCTTTTGATGTTCGGGCATTTTATTTTTCAGTCGCAATTGCCCCAGTCTCTCTCTTCTGCGTTCTCCGTGTCTTCTGCTAACTCTCCATTGTCTGCTGTTCATTTGTCATTTCTTCTATTTTTTTCCTTTTTCTGTCTACATCCTTTGACATACTGATCTTTCACTTTTTGTTATTTTCACCATTTCTTTTTTTACTCATTAATCCACTCAAATTTCAATCATCCATCCTCAATCCTCTTGACTTTTCACCTAGCAATTTTCCATCTATTCTTCTAACCTCCAACCCAGCTCCTCTATTTCTCATCTCACTCCTTCGCTAGTTTCTTATTCCCCCTTGCCCATTCCCCATTACCACATTTCAGTTCTCTGTAATCACCATCCTCCTTTCACTCATCTCCTTGTAGCTTCTAATAGCTTCTCTCACGTAGTTCCATCATACCCACCATTTCCCCCTCCTCTCTCTCTCACCACCCCAATTCAGCATCTCCCAATCTCCTCGCCCTTCTGCTTTACTCCCAAAGGTCAGCATCTCATGCTTTCTCTTCCACCTCTCCAGCCCTTTTTTCTTTTTCCCTTCCCCCACCCATGGACCCCCCCCCCCACCCCCAGATCATCAGCTTTCTGTTCCCTTCCCCTTCTCCATCCTCTTCCCCTGCAGTGGATCAACATCTCTCCTATCTCCCCTCCCAGCCCAGCATCTTCTCTCTCCCTCCCTTGTTCCTCCCCATCCCAGACCAATATATCCCTTCTCTCTCATAACTTAAAATCTCCATCTCTCTCTCTCTCTGTCTCTCTGTCTCTCTCTGTATATATCTATATCATGCGACACCATCCCTGGCATCTTCTTTCTCCGAGTCAGCATGCGGCAGTCAGTGCTGTCTCTAGTATTCATTTGCCATGAATGGCCCCGCGCACTGGAAGTGAATGCAGTGGGCAGCACGGGCTGCTGTCGTTAACTCAGAGAAAGAAAGATGAAGCTGGGGATGGTGCTGTACGATGCTGGAGCTGCATGCACAGTGAGTTGTGCCAGCTCCTGGGCTCACCATCTAAATCCCCACTTACTCCTCCCATACCCGTCAATCTTAGATTCTGTCTTCTTCTTTACTCCCACCCAATTTTAAAGTTGTCACCTAAGTCCCAGACCCTGCTCTTCTCCATCTCCCTATCCCCAGTACTGCTTCCTATATCCCTTCTGCACAGCTACCCAGCTTCTTCCTTTTGTGATATTCATTAACCCTGTCTTTTCTCCTTCTTACTCCAGCATTCATTCTTATGCCCCTCTCTCTCAACTGTTACCTCTGTATGACCTTTTGTCTTTCCTCTCACACAAAATCTGTCCCGCTCTCTATCCTCATTCCCCCGGCTTCTTTTTTTCTCCCTCCAACCCTACCCCTTTCCAGTCCTACCCCAGCGTCAGCTCTCTTCTAGTTCCAGCCCCTCCCAGCATCCACTCTCTTCCAGTCCCATTCTCCTCATCCCCCAGCATCAGCCCATTTCCAGTCCTAGCCCCCCAGTATCAGTCCTCCTGCAGTCCCGGTCCCTCCCAGTTTATCATCTCGCTTCCAGTCCCAGTCCCCCCATTCCACAGTATCAGCTCATTTCCAGTCCTAGTCCCCCCAGTATCAATACCCTTCCAGTCCCAGTCCTTCCTGGCATCATCTTCTTTCCAATCCGAGTCTCCACATCCCCCAGCATCAGCCTATTTCCAGTCCTAGCCCCCCATCCCTCCCAGCATCAGCTCCCTTCCAGTTCCTCCATCCCCCAGCATCAGCCTTTTTCTAGTTCCAGTCTCTCCCAGTATTATGTCCCTTTTAATCACAGTCTCCCCATCCCCCAATATTAGCCTATTTCCCATTCTAGCCCCCAGTAGCACTTCTCTTCCAGTGCCAGTGGCCCCCCTCCCACATGGGCCCACACCATGAGGGGCCCCATACACACTTGACCGACTTACGGGGGAACTGGTGAGGCCCATGTGGGAGGGGGCCTGGCTTCCTGGCTCACCTCTTCACAGCCACTGGAGCATTTTCCTTTACTCCCGTGGCTATGCTGTCGCAGTCGCTGGCACCGCTGAGTTCATAGAAGTTAAACAGGTGAATGTCCTGTCTCTTCGAGTGCCAGTGGTAGTACAAGACAGGAAGTGCCCCTGTTTAACCTCTATGAACGCAGCGGTGCCAGCAGCTGCGATTTAGCACAGCCATGGAAGTTAAGAAAAACTCTCCCACAGCTGGACAGAGGTGAGCCAAGCTTTGGGCCTTACCGGCTCCCTTGAGCCAGTCAGACACACGCATGACCCCTTGTGGTGCAGGGCCATGTGTGGGCAACATGCTCCCACATGCCTAGGGCTGGCCTTGCATACACTCCCACATGCCTGATTCTGTGAATGGGGAAAACATGTCATTGTGTCATACTGCAAGTGTACACTTTTCAGCTTGTTTTACATTGTGATTGCTTCAGATTCTTGGGTGAATTGAGCCCCTGATCACTCAATGTGTGGAATGTAATTTTAATTTTGTAAATACATCTGTGATATGCTGCAAAATGTTCTTATTCCTGACACTATTTAGCACAGACACCAACGAGAGAAATTCCACAGCATAAGAAGGAAAAAGATGAAATTGGGGGTGAGGTGTGCAAAAGAAGCATAAAATCACATTTTGGTTTTAATTTTTTTTCCTATTTATTGAGAAGTTTTTCCATTAAAATTTAGGGAAAATAAAACTATTTTACAGAAGCAGAAACGTTGTGAATTTTCAAACAAAAGGGGGCTGTCTTTTCCCATTCTGTATCTCTGAGATCTTGATGAATCAGGCCCAAAACGTAATAAGCCATCCTATTGCTGAATTTTTTTTTGTAACTTGTGCATCCACCTGAAGATCCCCCAGAGTTGGATTACAGTAGAACAGTCTAGAAAATTTAAACCAAACTGTCTACTGGCTTTGCCCTACAGCATCGAAATATACCAGAGCCTATCCATTACTGCACGGAACAGGGGCAAACAAAAATACCAAATGGGCTCTTTTTATTATCTTAACTGCAAAACCTGAGTGCAATCATGAGGACAATCTGTCACCCCAAAACAAGCTGACAGCATACACTTGCAAATATCTGTTTAATGAAACTTCTTCCCCTCGTATATAAACTGCTGACGTTAATCAGAATGCCTGCTCCCAAGCAAAAACCACACTGCATCCATTATTCATGAGCTGGCACGGAAAGTAAATATCCTTCGCTAGAATTAAATTGAAAATTCAGAGATGCTCTTTGCAGAGGACTTAGAATCATGATAAGAAAAAAAGATTCCTACATTAATGGATAATGAATTCTACTACTTGTTTCCAAAGGGATATTTGTATTATTAGCTTGCTATGGGACCTCTACTATTACACCAGTCTTCCAGGCTATTTTTTTGTTAGCATTTTTCTTAGGGAAATATCCCAGGGCTTAGGATTCAAATAAAAATCCAAGGAATTCTTGAATATTATTCTTAATAATGTTTTAATTAGTAAAAATACACGCCCATGTAGTATATATACTTATGAAGGCACATTTTAGATAGGTCATGAAGATCAGAATTGAGACTTTGAAGTCAGGACATGCTCAGTTCTGATGATATTTTAGGAACATCTTGGCTAAATGTGAACTGTTTCTAAAATACACTTCCATGTGCAGTAGGAGCCATTTCCTAGTTCCCATAGACCCATAGCTAGTATACCATTTGTAGCTAAAGTAATTGAGAAGGTTGTCCAAACTCAACTCCAGAACTTCATAGATTTAAATGCACTGTTAGATAACCAACAATATGGGTTCTGCCCATACCATGATGTCGAATCAATCCTACTAGTTCTTTTCGACACACTCATACGCGGCATGGATGATGCCAAACAGGCGTTCATTCTTGTATTCCTGGACATCGCCTCCGCGTTTGATAATGTTAACCACAACACACTACTCACTAGACTAGAACAAATTGGAATAAAGGGAACAATCTATCAAGGACTGGGGTTTCTAGTCCCACAGGTGCTCCTTGTGGTCTTGGGCAAGCCACTTAATCCTCCATAGCCCATGTTCCCTGTAAAATAGTTATCTCCAAGTTATAATGCCCTGTTCAATGTAATTTCAGTTCGTTCAATGTAAACCGCACTGATGCAGAATAGCGCGGTATATAAGAGAATGTAAATAAATAAAAAATTTTAAAAAATGATTTAAATCATACATTTCCAACCGAATGCTACAAGTACAAGTAGGACAAAAAAATATCCATAACCTTCAAACAGGAGCAGGGAATATCACAGGGATCTGCCCTCTCAGCGCTCCTATTTAATCTATATCTACAACCAATCTGCAATATATTCAGAAAATTCAAAGTAAGACATCATACCTATGCAGATGACATCATGTTAAATCTCCCCATAGATATAACGAAACCCACTCAACCCATAATGTCATCATGCATCAAAGAAGCACAGAACTGGCTAAAATCATATAACCTGAGCATTAACTTCAAGAAAACCAAAATACTCTATACGACAAGAAACCAGAACTACCCCCCTTCCAGCACTCACCATACAAGACATTGTATTTCCAGTGAAAAAGGAGGTAAAATATCTTGGTGTTACACTTGATCAATCCCTCACCATGACATCACATATAAAACAGGTCACTAGGACTATGTTTTTTAAATTAAGGACCATATAGAACCTAAGATCACTACTTCACATCCATGATTTCAGATTTGTTGTACAAGCCCTAGCCACTCCACACTTTGACTTCTGTAATAGCCTACTACACGGATTACCGAAAAAGAATTTGAACCAACTTCAAATGGCGCAGAATGTGACAGCTAGAATCATCTGTAAAGCCCATTTAACAGACCACATTACATCCATATTACACAAACTACACTGGCTACCAGTAACAAGTATAATAAAATATAAAACATTAATAATAGCATTCAAACTATTTAATAACATAGCACCCTCATTCCTTTCAACCCTAATTTACCATGCAATAGACACAAGATCCAAAAGAGGACATGCACAGAATACCCTATTAATCCCACCAACCTTCTGCAAAACAAAACAAGTCACAAGCAACAGAGCATTCTCATACGTTGCACCCATACTATGGAATGCTCTCCCAGACACGTTGCAATCCATCAAAGATCTCCAAACATTCAGAAAGGAAATCAAAACACTACTATTCATCGAACACTATGGTAAAAAACTATGGTAAAAATGGCATATATCCAACTCAAAAACACACACCTTGAACTTCTCAAACAGGGGTGGTTCTATCATTAGGCCAACTGAGGCGGTGGCTTCAGGTGGCAATTTCTAGGGGGCGGCACTCTGGCTGTGTTTATTTCTGATTTTGCTGCTCCTTAGAAACTGCCTAATGATCGAATCGCCCCTGGTACCCAACATAGCAGGAAAGCAGTGCAATCAATGGGGCTTCCATTCAGGGGAGGCACTACTTGGTAAGCTGGGTAAGCGCGGCAGGAGGGCAGTGGCGGCGGCAGGGAGGTGCCATCGCTAGCCGCCTGCAACCCACCGCTTCAAATAAGAAAGCAGCCGCGGGAACATTTCTCAGTTCCCGCAGCTCTGCTAACTTTTAAACTGCTGGGTCGTGGAGTTTCTAAAGTCAAGAATACGGGCAGCTAGGTTTTGTGCTAGTTGAAGTTGGTGGATGTTTTTTTGGGTAGATCGAGCAGAATGCTGCGGGACCATTGTGAGGAATTGGTCAAGGATGATTCCTAAGTATTCATTATCATCATGGAAAGTATATGGGATATGAGAGTGCCTTCTTCTTTATGCCCGACAGGTGTCTGGATGGCAGAATGAGAGGTTTTGTGATGCCGAGTTGTGCTGTGGATCCTGTTTGATTAAAATGGATGTTGCAGTCTGGTGGGGGTGATTTCAGTTCTTCCCTCCCACGGCAACACCCGACAAAAAAATAGTTTTCTGAAGGATGCGGTGGGTGACCTTTTGGTAATTATTTATATGTTAGTTACCTCATTGGGGTTTTTTTCTTTGAGTGAGTTGTGCTGTGGAGCAGGAATAGATATGGATGGTCCCACTAGTGGGTGGGGACACGTTAGCCTTTTCTGAAATCAGGCATGCACATTCAACTTGCCCGGAACGCTCTGGTCACACATCTGTCATGCCCCTTGTGACTTGGACATCCTCGTGCTGGGGATGTCTATACAGCTGGCTTCAGAAATGGTTCGAGAGACATCTCTGTGACTGGGACATCCATGCGCCCATTTTCAGACATATAAAGCACAAATGAGGCTTCTAAAATAATCCCCTATACGTATAGTGGTGTTGAATATACACAGAAACATAATGACAGCAATTAAAGACCATATAGCCTATGCAGTCAGCTCATGCACACCAAATACTAATCTCTATAATCCCCTCCTTTCCCTTAGAGATCCTCTTTAAAGTACTCTGCTCACAACCACTGTTGAAAATCGACTCCTGTGTTTTGAGGTTTGCATTCCATGAGTGTTTTTCAGTGAAAAGGTGAGGAGCCTGCGGTACCCAGCCTGAGACCTGCGAGAAGAGGAGAGAAGAATCAATCCATAAGGAAGTTGGCGCAGCAAAATCCAGGATGCAGTCTACCTGCCTACCGAAAGAGCAATTGACTTTTTTCTGACCATAAAAAGGACTTAAAGATTCTGCTTTAAAATGGGGCTTTCAACAAAAAACAAATGATCTTTTAGGTCCTGATTTTATAATAGAACACCTATCCGAATAGTCCAAAGTCCATTAAGCCCTCCAAAGAATATAAATGTAAATAGTTACTATTTATGTTACGATGTTACATTAATTGTGCTATCGTTGACAATGTTACAGTGTTACTCTGTTCAATGTATATAGTTAATAGTTCTATGTAATGAATATGCGCCCCTCTGTACCATTCCGTCCCCTTGTTTAATGTAAACCGCATTTGAACTTTGGAAAATGCGGTATAAAAATGTTAAATAAATAAAGACGTCTTTTAGCCAGCTTTACATAGGCAACACAGGTGCCTATGTAAATACTGATACACACATCTACACGTGCTGTAAAGTAGGGGCAACTCAGCCTTCCAGGGAGAAGAGAATAAATGCATGCACGTATTCTATGTTGTACTTACATGTTTTATAAAATATGCATGTACAACGCAGCTCTGCCCAAGCTCTGCCCTCAGAAATACCTTCATGTGGCACCCACATTCTTACACCACCACTGCTTATCATTTGTATAGTGCTACAAGGCCTATGCTGGGCTATACAATACATGTAAGGGATGGCCCCCTGCTCAAAGGAGCTCACAATCCATTGAAGATGGAGAAACACAACAAACAGGGCACTAGGGTAGAACTAAGGGGAAATGGTGATAGCACACATGGGTAGTAACATGAGAACAAGGGGGGTGTCAAGATTTAGATGCGGCCTCGAAGAGGTGCGTTTTTAGCCTGGATGTGAATAGAACCAGACATGGAGCCTGATGTACTGACTCAGGTAGTCTGTTCCGGGTATATAGTGCAGCAAGGTGGAACAAAATCTGGACTTGGCAGTGAAAGAGGAGGGCACAGATAAAAGAAATTTCCTTTATGAAGAGTATCTGAGGGGGGGGGGGTGTAGGGAGAGATAAGAGAGGAGAGATAATGAGGAATAGCAGAGTGGAGGCATTTATTTATTTATTTATGTTTTTTAACAGTTGTTGTTGTTAAGTGCCGACGAGTTGGTATCGACTCATGGTGACCCCCTGTATAGTTGTCCTAAATTGTGTTTGGTCTTCAGTCAGGCGGCTCATTGTTGACAGACTGGAACCCGTAGCTGCTATTACTGTATAGATCCATCTCATTGCTGGCCTTCCTCTTTTGCGTTGACCTTCTATCTTGCCAAGCATAATGTCTTTCTCTAATGATCTCTTTCATCACATGATGTGTCCAAAATATGAAAGTCGAAGTCTTGTCATCTGAGCTTCTAAAGAAAGCTTAGGTTTGATCTCTAGTACTGACTGGTTTGTTCTTTGGGCAGTCCATGGTAAACGCAGTATTTGCCACAGCACCATAATTCAAACGCATCAATTTTCTTCCTGTCTATCTTTTTCACTGTCCAACTTTCGCATCCATATGCTGTTATTGAAAATACCATGGCTTGAACGAGTTGAATCTTTGTATGGAGAGAGACATCTCTGCTCTTGAGAATCTTGTCTAGGTCCTTCATAGCCATTCTGCCAAGAGCAAAGCGTCGTCGGATTTCTTGACTGTTTGTTGCTTCTTTATTGCTAGTTGAACCAAGTAGGTTAATGTTGTCCACTATTTCAATTTCTTCTCCATCAACGATGAACTTATTGATTTTGCCAGATGTCAGGATCTTTGTCTTCTTTACATTAAGGTGCAGGCCCATTTTAAGATTATGTTCCCTGATCATGAGAAGCAAATGTTTCAGATCATCTTAATTTTCAGCCAGTAATGTGGTATCATCAGCATAGTGAAGGTTGTTGATGAGTCTTCCACCAATCTTCACACCTCTGTTGTCTTCATACAATCCTGCTTCTCTGATGATTTGTTCTGCATATAAATTAAACAGGTAGGGGGAAAGTATGCAGCCTTGTAGTATGCCTTTGCTGATTTTAAACCATTCTGTTTCTCCTTGTTCAGTTTGAACTGTTGCTTCTTGATCATTGTACAGACTGTGCAAGAGAATGATCAGGTGTTCTGGTGTTGAATAATCTTCAGTAGAATCTTGCTGGCATGTGGGATCAGAGCGATTGTAAGATAATTTCCACAATCAGTTGGATGACCTTTCTTTAGTATTGGTATAAACACAGATCTTTTCCAATCAGTTGGCCGTGAAGTTGTCTTCCAAATTTCCTGTCAGAGACTTGTAAGTATGGTAACAGCTCCATCAGATTGTTGTAATACTTTTATGGGAATGCCATCAATGTCTGGTGCTTTGTTCTTTGATAAGGATTTCAATGCTGCTTCAACTTCTTCTTTCATCACCAGTGGTTCCGCATCATAAGGTACAGGTTGAAATGGCTGTTGGTCCACTTGATCTTTATCATATAAAAACTCTGTATATTCTTTCCACCTTTTCTTGATCTTCTCAGCATTATTCAATATAGAACCTTGAGCATCTTGCAACATTCCAATTTGAGGTTGGAACTTTTTCTTTAATTCTCGTAGCTTTAGGAAAGCCGATCTTGTTCTTCCTCTAATAGTTTCTACTTCTATTTCCTTGCATGCATCATTGTAGTACTTTTCCTTGTATTGTCTTGCTGCACGTTGGAAATCTTTGTTGAGTTCTGCGATTGCCTCTCTCCTCTGGCTTTAGCTTCTCTGCGTTTCTGAGCAATTTTCAGAGTTTCTTCTGTCATCCATTTTGGCCATTTTAGCTTTTTCTCCTTTTGTAGAAACGTCTCGCTTTCTTCCAACACAACCTTCTTGATGTCAATCCATAACTCTTCTGGGGCTCTGTCATTTGTATCTAAAGCAGCAAATCAATTTTGCAGGCAGTTTTTAAATTCCAATGGTATATTCTCAAGGTCATATTTTGCTACATTCATGAGTGGCTTGCTCTTTTTCAACTTTAGCTTGAGTTTGCATACTAGTAGTTGGTGATCTGTATCACAGTCAGCTCCAGGTTTTGTCTTTGTTGATGTTATAGAGCTTTTCCATCGTTGATTTCCACAGATGTAGTTAATTTGATTTTGTACAATCCATTGGGTGAAGTTCATGTGTACAGTTGGCGCTTGTGTTGCTGGCAGAAGGTGTTTGAGATGAATAGATTGTTGGTCTTGCAGAATTCTATCAGTCTTTTTCCAACTACATTTCTGTTGCCAAGTCCATATTTTGCAACCATTTTGCCTTCTTCTTTGTTGTCAACATTTGCGTTCTGGTCACCCTTGACTATCAGGATATCTTGTTTGCATGTTCTGTCAATTTCAGCTTGTACTTGTTTATAGAACTCATCAATTTCATCCTCTTCTGCAGCTGTTGTTGGGGTATATACTTGAATTATAGTTGTGAGCATTTCTCGTAGATGAATAGAGATTAAGCGTTGACAGACTGCATTGTATTTCATTACAGTATGTGATAAGGAAGCTTATCATAGCTCAGGAAGGAGCTATAGAAAAGGTGAAGTGACTCTGAACAAGCAACCTGTCAGTTCTGGTAGAAATAAGAAAACAGAATTTTGCCATAAAAGACTACCAGTCCCAGAATGCACCAGGTTTCCAACAGCCATTAGAGGAGCTGAAGTGGGGAAACGTGTGTTCAATCAGGAGGGCTATGAGGTAATCCCCAAGCACTCATCTCAAAGGGCAGGGCCTGATTCAGCACAGCTGCGCTGTGCTAGGGTGGAGCACTCATCAAAGCAGAATAAAGGTAGAGTTTATTCTACAGAGAATTATCCTCATCCTCAGTTTCATCTGGGAGATCCTGAGCTTGGATATCCTCATCTTGGACAGCTTCATCATCTGGAGGATCATCAGAAGCAGAAGCCAGAGCGGACGGACAGAGAGGGCAAGAAATCCTTTGGAAGAAAGAAGAGAAAAGCATTTTGGAGGTCTAAAGGAGTCCAGAGCAGTACGTATACTGGAATGCATTCCAAGGGCCAGCATACACCATTGGACTGGGGAAAGCCAGAGGAATGGTGCTGCAGGGCTAGGAATCTCCAGACGGTACCTGTGAGGGAGACGGCTGCACGTGGAAGGGACCCCAAGACCCGTGCCAGAAGGTATGTGAAGAGAGATCCAGTGTCCAGGGATCTGGATTGGAAGGCTGGACATAAGAACTGGACTACATACTGGCCAGGCTATTTAGAGAGGAACTCTAACAGCAATGGAAGCTCAGGTATGAACACTGATCTATGCCCAAGCTATAACCTTGAAAGACAGCAGGGAAACAAGTATTCTCCTGAAAGTGCTCCATTGAGAAATTCCTCTGTGCCAATCCCTGATATTGAACCCATGATTGTTGAAGAAGGGGAAGGAGCGGTCTTAGATACAGGCTGTGAATATATGGATTGCTCTCTGTCTAAACTCCTTTGGTAATTTTCTGTTACAAAGTACAGCAACCATCACAAAGAAATACAAACTGGTTCTTTAATCTACTCAGAAAAGCTCCTGAAGTAGGATTTGAGCCACGCCGTAGAAAGCAAGCCAGCTAAGAGGCTTCAGCTGGGTAACTGCTAGCAATTGAGCCTTACCTAATTGCTTGTGAGCTCTGAGGGAATCACTTCTGAGTCTATGTGGGATGATATAAGAAGTTAACCTGAAAAGAACAGTTTTTCCCTTCTTTGTGGATTTTGTTTGTTGTTTGATACACTGCTAAGAAAATATTAGCTAAAGCCTACAGAAAAGACCAGTTTGTTACCAACCAGGTCTTTATTCTTTTGCTTTGATTGCCTGACAAGTTCAGCTCTTTTCCTGATTTTGTTTTTCTAAGTTAAACACTGAAAGCAAGTATCCTGTTTTATGTGCTACCAAGCATATCTGTGTTGGGAGAAATAACCCCATAAATAAATATCTTATTGGCTTTACACTCAAGCACAACTAATTATTGTGAGCAGCTGTGTCTGGTGTGAATGGACTGCATTTCCCACAATCCCTTGCAAATCATATTGATATATGCACTTGCCAAGACTGTGAACATTCTCACCCAGGCAGCCGTCTGACAAATGGCATAGTTTTTCGGATTGCTTTTGCGCAAAAAGGATTTACTTGCTAAGGATTACAACTCAAGTCTGAAGGAAAAGACAGTTCAAGCTTAAAAGCTGAAAGAAAAGATTTTCCCTCAACTGCACTTTGGAGGAGAGGTGGCTGTTCCAGGTAGCTGTTCCAAGAAGAAAAGACCCTGTGCAGAGCTGGATTCATCACTGGCATAAGGTAACAAGTACCTGGGCATGTCTAGTGGTGGATGGGAGTAAGGCACAGGGGTAATTGAAAAAAAAAAAAGTAGAAAAAAACACCTGTTTGGAAGGTGGTGCACTGTGTTTTTTTCTTTGTGTTTTCTTGTAGGGATCAAGATGGATCCAAGGGAACTACCTCAGTGGATGGCAGCCCAGTTTAGCAGGCAAAAGGAGCTAGCACAGCAGGCTCAGGACACTGCTATGAAAGCCTTAATGGACCAGCAGAGGCCAGTGCTTGATCTGGTGCAAGCCCTAGTTAAACTGCAGAACCAAAGTGGACCAGATGCAAGACCAGCAGTAAATACTGGTACACCACATGTGGACAGTGTGGGACTCAATCAGGGAATTGGGGCATTTAGTTTTGGGACGCTAACTCCAGATGATAATGTTGATGATTTTCTAGAGTCTTTTGAAAGAGTGGCACAAGCATTAGCATGGCCAGAGACCCAGTGGGCAGTAAGGCTGGCAGCCTCATTAACTGGAGAGGCGCTTGCAGCTTATAGAGCAATGCCAGCAGCCCAGGCTTTGAATTATAAGGATGTAAAGGCTGCTATTAGAGATCGGCTAGGGTTGTCTATTTCAGAGTATAGGCAAATGTTTAGAGCTGTTTATTTATTTATTTTATTTAACAGTATTTTTAAACCGCCTTATCTTATTAATCAAGGTGGTATCACAGCAAACAATCGGGTAAAGTGAGTGTGTTAATCATGCAGTGAGGGTGCAATTTAGTTGAGTGTGTGTTGTATCGTGTGCTAGATTGGGGTGAGCTATGTACAAGGTGTGGTGTGTTGCGTGCTAGAATGGTTTGAGCTATGTACAGTGTGGGCTATATACAGTGGTGCTGTAAAACATTATCTGTACAGGCAGCAATATGTGCTGTTATACATTCTCTTAGGTTATGTGATGTGTCCATAGTGTTCTATGAACAGCATGGTTTTTAGCTGTTTTCTAAAGTCTTTGAGGTCTGTAGTTGTCCTCAAGTCGTCTGGTAGTTTGTTCCACATAGTTGGAGCAGCCATGGAGAGAGCTCTGTCTGTTGTGTCCTTGCGTGTGTGTTTGAATTCACCTGGGGTGCTGACTCGGTTGCGTGTTTGTTTTCTTCTAGGACGAGTGCTGTTGTCTGGTTGAATGAGGGTGTGTAGGCTGTTGGCTGATGTGTGCTGATTTATCTTAAATAGGTTTATGATAGTTTTGTATCTGATGCGTGCACCGATTGGGAGCCAGTGTAAGTCTTTTAAGGTGGGTGTGATGTGGTCCTGTCTTGCAGTACCGGATATTATTCGTGCTGCAGTGTTTTGTGCTAGCTGGAGTGGTTTGAGGGCTTGTTTCGGTAGTCCCAAGTATATCGGATTGCAGAAGTCCAGTATTGGGGTTATCAGTGCTTGGAGGACGGTACGAAAGTGTTCTGGGGCAAGGAGTGGTTTCAGTCTCCTGATGATTCGCATCTTGTAGTAGACTTTTTGTATTGTTTTGTCTATGTGTGGCTTGAGGCTTAGCTTATTGTCCAGAGTAACTCCAAGGTATCTCACTTCTGATTTTATTGGAATAGTAGTGTTTTGTATCTTGATGTTTGGCGGGTGTATGAAGCTTTGGTTCCGAGTGATTATTAGAGCTTCAGTCTTGTTGTAGTTTATTGCGAGGTTGTTGTTTTGACACCAGCTCGTCATTTGGGTAAGGCAGTCTGTTATCTTGGAGAAATCCGGGTTGTCGATTTCTATCGGGGTGTATATCATGATGTCGTCTGCATATATTGTGTATTGAATGTTGTTCTCTTTCATGATGTCGCATATCGGTTGGATGTAGATGTTAAATAGGAGAGCTGAAAGTGCGGATCCTTGAGGTACTCCTTGACGGACATTTATGGGTCGGGAGGTGTTGTGTCCCACCTTGACCTGTAGCTGTCTTTCGGTTAGGTATGAGTGGAACCATTTCAAAGTGATACCTTGTATACCAGTGTTCTTTAGTCTTTCCAGGAGCGTGTTGTGGTCCACTGTGTCGAAGGCTGAGGAGATGTCGATGAAGATCATTATTATTCCCTTCCTGTTGTTGTCAATTATTCTTAGGATGCTGTCGAAGAGGTAGATCAGTAGTGTTTCGACTCCGTGGTTGGGACGAAAGCCGTGTTGGTTGTCGTCGAGTGTTTCATGTTTGTCGATGTGTTCCTGGAGTTGTAGTTGTACCGTTTTTTCGATGATTTTTGCCAGGAAGGGTATGCTGGAGATCGGTCGGTATGCTGCTGGATCCTTTTTGTCGAGTGTTGTTTTCTTTGTTATTGGTCTTACTGAGGCAAGCTTTAGTTGCTTTGGCATGAGTCCTTGAGTGAGTGAGTTGTGTACTATTTTGTGTATGGTGTGAATGAAGTTTGATTTGGTGGCTTTGACCCATGATACTGGGCATGGGTCTGTAGGAGCAGTGCTTGTGTTGATTGTAGAGATGATGTGGGATATCTGCTCTGTTGAGGGTGAGTAGAATGTGCCCCAGGTTTTGGTGTGTATGTCTGTCCTGGTGGTCCCACTGGGTGTTGTACGCTCTGTGGAGTGGAATTTGTCTTTGATGTGGTCGGCGAATTCCTGTGGGTCCACTTGTACTTCCCCTTCTGTTGTTTGCTCTTTTGTGAGGATCTTGACTATTTCAAAGAGCTCTCTGGGCTTGTTGATGGAAGTATTTATCAAGTTTGTGTGGAATTCCCTCTTTGATTGGTTGATGCATTCATTGTATTGTTTTTGTTTTGTTAGGTAGAGATGTTGGTCGGCTGCTGTTTTGTTTTTTCTCCATCTCCGTTCAATCTTCCTGAGCTCCCTCTTTTCCTGACGTATTTTTGCTGAGTACCAAGGTTTGTTTTGTCTCCTGTTGTGTTGGTGTTTCTCGTGCCCTCCACCGGATGGTTTGGCGGCGTTAGCTAAGATGCTGTTCCATCTGGAAACTTGTTCCTCCAGGTCATCTGTAGGAATGTTCAGTTGTTGTGTTGTGTTCTGTATGAATTCGTCCCTGTCGAAATTCTTGAATCGTCTTTGTGTGTGTGAGTTGTTTGTTCTTTCGTTTGTCTGGTCCTCTTGAGATCGTATCTTTGTCTCAATTAAGTAATGGTCAGACCATGGCACTGGGGTAATGGTGGGTGGAGAGATTAGGTCTCTTGAAGTTATGTAATTGGATGCGAAGATGAGGTCTGGAGAAGATCCATGTCTGTGCGTTGGAGCGTTGATTATCTGTGTGAATTGAAGTGAGGTCATTGCTTGCAGGAAGGCCTCTGCGTCTTTGGCATTGGTGGACTTGAGGTTGAAGTCTCCAATCAGTAGTGCTGGTTTGTTGTTTGTTGTTATGGCACAGGCTTCTTCGAGTATGAAGGCTAATTCGTCGGGTGGAGCTCTGGGTGCTCTGTAGGTTAGGCAGATTGCAATGTTTTTGTTTTTGATGCTGATTGTGTTACATTGCTGAGTATTGGAGAAGCTATGTGTCTTGAATTTTAGTTTTGTCTTTGCTATTATTAGGACTCCTCCTCCACGCTTGTGGGTTCGTGGGCAGTTGTACGCTGAGTAGTTGTCCGGTACTAGTTGGTTGAGTAGTACATTGTCGGTAGGGTTGAGCCATGTCTCTGTGAAGCATATTATGTCGGGCTGTCGCTCCTCTATGTGGTCTACAAGAGTGTGTATCTTGTTGCATACTGATCTGGCGTTTATGAGCTCAATCGTTGTTACCTTTGTTGAGTAGGTTGCTGTTACATGTGCTTCCTTTGTGCAGGATTGGGAGTTTGATTTGTGTCTGTTTGGTCTTTTTGTCTGGGCAGTTCTGAGTGTTTCTTTGTGTGTGTGCTGTGTTTCTAAATATGGCAATGCTGTTGGTGGGTACCGCGTTGTGTTTGCTTGTGGGTAGTGTAGGTGTGGTTGGTGGGAGGAGTTGAGTGACGAGTAGGTAGAGTGGGAGGAAGTATGTGACGTGCATTTTGGTCTTTTGTGATGTTCTGTTAGGGTGATGCCTTTTTTCTTAAGTCTTCGTCTGTTGCTTGCTTTGCTGTTGTTTTTCCTCTGGTGTTCTGTTGTATGTGTGGCTGTGATTCTCCCTTTGTGCTCACTCTTGCCGCGCTGTTCCTTGTACGGCCTTGAGTCTGCCCCGATTGGGCAGCACTCTGCCGCTGTCTGGCTGTGCCCTTGTTGCCGCTCCAATCCCCCGATTGGGGAGAGCTAAACTTAGAGCAGGGGCCTGTCCCCGTGGAAGGGGAGCCTGTCCCCGTGGAGGGGAGCCTGTCCCCGTGGAAGGGGAGCCTGTCCCCGTGGAGGGGAGCCTGTCCCCGTGGAAGGGGAGCCTGTCCCCGTGGAAGGGGAGCCTGTCCCTGTGGAGGGGAGCCTGTCCCCGTGGAAGGGGAGCCTGTCCCCGTGGAAGGGGAGCCTGTCCCCGTGGAGGGAGATCCGGATCCGTTGGGGTGTTGGTAGTTGAAGGGACCGTCTGGTGGAAGGAAGTGTGTGGTGTGTAGTGAGGGTTCTACTTGCGGTTTTGACGTCCTTTTCCTCGGTCTAGTCCTTTGTTGGGTTCTGCTGCGATGTTGTTGGTGTAGCTGACTCGTTTTGTTGTTGCCTTCTGCTCGCCTTCGTGCCGCGCCTAAGGGCCACGCCAAAGGGCCCTCTTGCGAGGCCCTCAGGCGCGGGCCCGCAAGGCGTGGGCGCGCCCAGCAGGGACGCCGCTTTTAGCTGCTGCCGGCTGCTGCTGTTCCCGCTCCCACTGCCCAGATTGGGCAGGAGCCGAGGAGGGAGGAGCTGGTGTGTCCCGGCAGTAGCGGCGTCTCTGCGAGCAGGGACGCCGCTTTTAGCTGCTGCCGGCTGCTGCTGTTCCCGCTCCCACTGCCCGGATTGGGCAGGAGCCAAGGAGGGAGGAGCTGGTGTGTCCCGGCAGTAGCGGCAGTAGCGGCGTCTCTGCGAGCAGGGACGCCGCTTTTAGCTGCTGCCGGCTGCTGCTGTTCCCGCTCCCACTGCCCGGATTGGGCAGGAGCCGAGGAGGGAGGAGCTGGTGTGTCCCGGCAGTAGCGGCGTCTCTGCGAGCAGGGACGCCGCTTTTAGCTGCTGCCGGCTGCTGCTGTTCCCGCTCCCACTGCCCGGATTGGGCAGGAGCCGAGGAGGGAGGAGCTGGTGTGTCCCGGCAGTAGCGGCAGTAGCGGCAGTAGCGGCGTCTCTGCGACATTACATTAAGAGTGGGTGAAACACCCAGGGCTCTGAGTCAGAGAATCAGAGGATTAGCTGTAAAATGGTTGGAGCCTGAGCAAAAGACGGTAGAAATGTTATTAGACATTATTATGCTTGAACAATTTATGTCTACGGTGCCTAAAGATTTGCACACTTTCCTTATACAGCAAAATTGCCAAAATCTTGGAGAGGCAACCATGCTAGCAGAGAGATTCTTGGAAGCCACGCAGGCTTGCCATAGAATGGGTGGCTCTCTGAAGATGGGTGCTAAGGCAAGCTGTGCTGTATCAGAAAAGAAAATAATTAAAAATGCTTCTGAAAATAAATGTACTGTGCCAAACCAGATGACACAGTGGAGTGAAAAGAAATGTTTCAAGTGTGGAAAATGGGGACATTTAGAAAAGGGATGCCAGACACACACTAGCTTAATGGGTGTGGATTTAAAACAGCCCAAAGAAGGATTTCTTTTGATGGTTGATGTGCAAGGAATTACCACAAATGCTTTATTAGACTCTGGGGCAGACCAGAGTATGATGTCAAAAAGGCTTTGGAAGAGGATAGAGGCCCAAGAAGGATTTGTGCCTAGAACCCCTGAAAGCCAAGTTCACATCAGATGCATTCATGGTGCTGCAACATCATATCCCACCTATAGGCTAAAGGTTAAGTGCCTGGGGGAACAAGAGGAAGTCCTGTTAGCAGTGGTGCCTAGGCTATCCTTTGATTTGGTTCTAGGAAAGGACTGGCCAAGATTTGAGCAGGGTCTAGTGGAAGGGCTAGGAAAGAAGGAGGGAGAAGGAATAATGGAAATAGCTCCCGGGCCTTTCTTTGGAAGTCCTCAGTCCCTAGCTAAAAAGATGGCTAAGCTTCCAGAAGGCCAAACTATAGGTAATAAGAGGAGCCTTGTATCCACCCGCTCGCAGGCTAAGGTAGAGAGCCAGCAAAAGGAGGAGGGGGAGCAGGCAGAGTTATTAGGAGACTTACCCTCTCATGATGATTTAATAACCCCATCCTCTGGTAAAGTAAGAAAGTTGAAAGCACAAAAGCGGCGTGAGAGACTTTGCAGAGCACAGGGTACGGCTGAGATGTTAGCTGGTCAAAGTTTACCCTGGGTGCCAGCTGAGTTAGTGGCAAAGTTTCCTAACTTTCCACAAGAGCAGCGAGCTGATCAAGCTCTTACCCGAGCTTTTAAGTATGCTCATGAGGTCAGGGAGGAGTTGCCCAGATTCAGACTAGATAATGAAATATTATATAGAGAGAGTCAGGACCCCAGGAATGGGACCATACGTAAACAATTGGTGGTACCCACAACTTTCAAAGGGCTAGTACTTAGATTAGCACATGATCATCCAGTTGGAGGTCATAAAGGGATGCAAGGAACGCTGGATCAAATACTTATGCGTTTTTACTGGCCAGGTATCTTCAAAGAAACTGCCCAGTTTTGTGCTGCATGTCCAGCGTGTTAGCGAGTTACAGCGGCTCACCCACCGGTGGTGCCATTGATTCCCATGCCAATTATCACAGACCCAATTGGTCGCATTGCCATGGATATTGTAGGCCCATTAGTCAAAACGCCCCGAGGTTTCCAATACATCCTAGTTATGGTAGATCAGGCAACAAGGTTTCCCTGGGCCATACCATTGAGGAATGTTTCTGCAAAAACAATAGCTTTAGAGCTAGTAAAATTGTTTTGTGAAGTGGGATTCCCAAGCGAGGTGTTGACTGACCGAGGGTCCAATTTTGTATCCAAATATTTGGCCCAGGTCTGGGATGCCTTTGGCATTCATCACGTGAAAACCTCAGCCTACCATCCACAATCAAACGGTTTGGTGGAGAGATTCAACCAAACTCTCAAAAAAATGTTGAGAAGGGGGTTAGCAGGAGAGGTAAAAGAATGGGATATGTTATTGCCCTTTGCCTTATATGCCTGCAGGGAAAGAATTCAGGTGTCCCTACGTGTAACTCCATATGAATTGATGTATGGTAGGGCTCCACGGGGTTTGTTAGACATTTTGAGGGAACAATGGATTGATCCTGAACCAGGAAGTCAGGAGGTGCCACAGTTTCTGCGTGACTTGAGAGCACGTTTGAAAATGACCTCGCAGGTTGCTGAGAGGAACCTGCAGGACAGTCAAGTGCGCCAGAAAGGGTGGTATGATAGGAAGGCCAAAAGCCGCCAATTAAGCATTGGTGAAAAGGTTTTGGTTCAAGTAGCAGGTACAGCCCCAAAATTTGAAGTACAGTGGAAAGGGCCATGGAAGGTTGTTAAACAAGTGAGCCCAGTATCTTATATGGTAGAAAATGCAAGAGGGCGTAGGCAGACCTACCATATTAATGCACTTAAGTCTTGGAAGGAGAGGCCTGTAAATAATAATGACCCTGAAGCCAGTCAGGAAGTAAGTGAGCTTCAAAAAGAGAACACTCTCGTAGGTATTACGGACTGTAGGAAAGAAGTTTCACCAGTTAAACCAGTCCGTAATAACTTACGCAGGGGGGTATGTGATAAGGAAGCTTATCATAGCTCAGGAAGGAGCTATAGAAAAGGTGAAGTGACTCTGAACAAGCAACCTGTCAGTTCTGGTAGAAATAAGAAAACAGAATTTTCCCATAAAAGACTACCAGTCCCAGAATGCACCAGGTTTCCAACAGCCATTAGAGGAGCTGAAGTGGGGAAACGTGTGTTCAATCAGGAGGGCTATGAGGTAATCCCCAAGCACTCATCTCAAAGGACAGGGCCTGATTCAGCACAGCTGCGCTGTGCTAGGGTGGAGCACTCATCAAAGCAGAATAAAGGTAGAGTTTATTCTACAGAGAATTATCCTCATCCTCAGTTTTATCTGGGAGATCCTGAGCTTGGATATCCTCATCTTGGACAGCTTCATCATCTGGAGGATCATCAGAAGCAGAAGCCAGAGCGGACGGACAGAGAGGGCAAGAAACCCTTTGGAAGAAAGAAGAGAAAAGCATTTGGGAGGTCTAAAGGAGTCCAGAGCAGTACGTATACTGGAATGCATTCCAAGGGCCAGCATACACCATTGGACTGGGGAAAGCCAGAGGAATGGTGCTGCAGGGCTAGGAATCTCCAGATGGTACCTGTGAGGGAGATGGCTGCACGTGGAAGGGACCCCAAGACCCGTGCCAGAAGGTATGTGAAGAGAGATCCAGTGTCCAGGGATCTGGATTGGAAGGCTGGACATAAGAACTGGACTACATACTGGCCAGGCTATTTAGAGAGGAACTCTAGCAGCAATGGAAGCTCAGGTATGAACACTGATCTATGCCCAAGCTATAACCTTGAAAGACAGCAGGGAAACAAGTATTCTCCTGAAAGTGCTCCATTGAGAAATTCCTCTGTGCCAATCCCTGATATTGAACCCATGATTGTTGAAGAAGGGGAAGGAGCGGTCTTAGATACAGGCTGTGAATATATGGATTGCTCTCTGTCTAAACTCCTTTGGTAATTTTCTGTTACAAAGTACAGCAACCATCACAAAGAAATACAAACTGGTTCTTTAATCTACTCAGAAAAGCTCCTGAAGTAGGATTTGAGCCACACCGTAGAAAGCAAGCCAGCTAAGGGGCTTCAGCTGGGTAACTGCTAGCAATTGAGCCTTACCTAATTGCTTGTGAGCTCTGAGGGAATCACTTCTGAGTCTATGTGAGAAGATATAAGAAGTTAACCTCAAAAGAACAGTTTTTCCCTTCTTTGTGGATTTTGTTTGTTGTTTGATACACTGTTAAGAAAATATTAGCTAAAGCCTAAAGAAAAGACCAGTTTGTTACGAACCAGGTCTTTATTCTTTTGCTTTGATTGCCTGACAAGTTCAGCTGTTTTCCTGATTTTGTTTTTCTAAGTTAAACACTGAAAGCAAGTATCCTGTTTTATGTGCTACCAAGCATATCTGTGTTGGGAGAAATAACCCCATAAATAAATATCTTATTGACTTTACACTCAAGCACAACTAATTATTGTGAGCAGCTGTGTCTGGTGTGAATGGACTGCATTTCCCACAATCCCTTGCAAATCATATTGATATATGCACTTGCCAAGACTGTGAACATTCTCACCCAGGCAGCCGTCTGACAAGTTCTTGCAAGTTTCTTCTTTATTATAAATGCAACACCATTTCTTCTTTGTCTTTCATTTCCAGCATAGTAGACCATGTGATCATCTGATGCAAAATGCCCGATGCCAGTCCATTTCAGTTTGCTGATACCTAACAGGTGAAGTTGTATACGTTCTATTTCATTCTTGACCACCTCCATCTTCCCTTGGTTCATGCTTCGTATGTTCTATGTCCCAATATGTAAGACATCTTTGCAGCTTCTGAATCTCATTTCATGTGCAGCTACATCAGCAGTCAGACGTCCTGAGGGCTTTGATCCAACCACATCATAAATGCTGACTTTACTCTGAAAAGTCTTCAGCTCTTCCCCAGTAGCTAGTTGAGTGCCTTCTGACCTGGGGGTCTCATCTTTCAGCACTATGGTGCAATTTTATTTGTTGTTACTATCCATTAGTTTTTCATGGCAAGATACAGAAGTAGATTCCCAGGCCTTTCCTCTGTGCAGTTTAAGTTTAGTGTTGTTGCCATTGTCACAGGAATATGATCCTCCGCCGCCAACACTGTCCCATTCTGCTGTTGCCCAGATGGGTGGTTTGTCTTGATGTGGCACTTCAGCTGAGACCTGTCCATTTAGGGAAACCCTTCCAGTAAAACTACCGATAGCTTAGCCCTCAGCATCACCGATGCACAGAAACCCTCGCAGCATGACAAGCTGCAAACCAAGTGAGGATCTTAGTCTGGCACCTCAGCTGAGATCTGTCCATCTTGGGAGACCCTGCCAGTAGTTAAACTACTGATAGCTTAGTCCTCAGCATCACTGATGCACACAAGCCCTCACAGCATGACAAGCTGCAAACCAAGTGAGGGTTTTTAACAGTACAACACTGAAAAAAGAAAACACATCAACATGACAACGAACATTTTCTACTGCATTTTACAAAACCCCATCCCCCCCCCCCTTTCTTCCACCATCTTTGTAGTCTGGGCAGGAACTCCCATCTTACCACTTTACTCTCTTAACTAGTTAGACATTGATTGCCTCACCACTGGCTATTGTTATTATTATTGTTCCCTCTTCCCCAATATATACTAACTTTTTATACCCTTTTCATTGCTGGTTGTCACCCTCCGGGAAAAACCTTCTCCACTCACAATACTCCTTCCATTTTTTATTGGTATTTTACCTTGACACATTGCTGTTAATCGCATCATTCAGTATACATATTGCAGTTTAGCCAGAATCACCTCTAAAGGAGGAGAGTCTCGTTTCCTCCACCACTGTACAATGGCCAATCTCACAGCTATACATAGGAACTTGATCCTATTATCATCTGCCACGACATTAGATTCCTCATGGTATAATAGCAACGCCCTTGCGGGGAATATGGAGATCTGGGCATCTTTGGGAGGCCATTTCAGAAATGTCCGTCCATACCGCTTGAGTTCCTGGGCATTCCCACCACATATGGATATTCATCCCTTTCTGCCCACACCCTCTTCAACATTCCCCATCTCCTATGCCCAAATTCTGTAGCCAATTAGGGGTATAATGTCAATGAAAATATACTTTGTAGTTGTTCTCAATTAAGTAAGATGCCTGAATTCCTTTATATAGTCCCTGTATTACATGGTAGAAACCATCATAAAGAACAAAATTACTCACCATATATATAGTCATGGCTTAATGGGAGACAGCCAACATGGCTTTAGACAAGGAAAATCTAGTCTTACTAATCTGTTATGTTTTTTTGAAGGTGTGAATAAACAGGTAGACAAAGGTGAGTCGGTTGATATAGTGTATCTGGACTTTCAGAAAGCCTTTGACAAGGTCCCTCATCTGAGACTTTTGGCAAAACTAAAAAGTCATGAGATAGGAGGTGATGTACTATTGTGGATCAGGAACTGGTTAAAAGATAAAACATAAGACCCTAAGAACATATGATATGCCATACTGGGTCAGACCAAGGTCCATCAAGCCCAGTATCCTGTTTCCAACAGTGGCCAATCTAGGTCATACGTACCTAGCAGTTTCCCCAAAAGCAGAGGGTAGGGCTAAATGGCCAATTTTCCCAATGGAAAAAGGTGAATAGTGGAGTACCCCAGGGATCTGTGCTGGGTCCACTGCTTTTTGACACACTCAAAAATGGCCTGGAAAAGGAATAATGAGTGAGGTTATCAAATTTGCAGATGATACAAAACTATTTAAAGCTGCTAAAACCCAAGAGGATTGTGGAAAATTGCAAGAGGATCTTGATAAATTGGAAGACTGGGCATCAAAATGGCAGATGAAATTTAATGTGGACAAGTGCAAAGTTATGCACCTAGGAAAGAATAACCCAAACTATGGTTACACGATGCAAGGTTCTACATTAGGAACCACCACCCAGGAAAAAGATTTAGGTGTTATCATGGATAACATATTAAAACCCTCCGCCCAGTGTGTAGTGGCAGCCAAGAGAGCAAATAGAATGCTAGATATCATAAGGAAAGGAATGGAAAATAAAACAAAGGATATTATAATGCCTCTGTATTGTTTCATGATGCGACTGCACCTTGAATATTGTGTGCAGTTCTGGTCACTGTATCTTAAAAAGGATATAGCGTTATTAGAAAAGCTGCAGAGAAGAGCCACCAAAATGGTAAAGGGGATGGAAGGATACCCCTATGAAGAGAGGCTAAAAAGATTAGGGCTCTTCAACCTGGAAAAGAGACGGCTGAGGGGAGATATGATAGAGGTCTATAAATTAATGAACGGAGTGGAACGGGTAAACGTAGATCGATTGTTTACGTCATCAGAATATAAAAAGACTAGGGGACATGCAATGAAGCTACAGGGTAAACTATTTAAGACTAATAAGAGAAAACATTTTTTCATTCAACGTGTAATTAAACTCTGGAATTTGTTACCGGAGGATGTAGTAAAAACTGTTAGTGTAGCTGGGTTTAAAAAAGGTTTGGACAAGTTTCTGGAGGAAAGGTCCATAAACCATTATTAAAAGTGACCCGGGATATCACTGCTTGACCCAGTAGAAGCATTGAGGAACCTGTATCTTTTGGGGAAACTGCTAGGTACGTATGACCTGGATTGGCCACTGTTGGAAACAGGATACTGGGCTTGATGGACCTTGGTCTGACCCAGTATGGCATATCTTATGTTCTTATGAGAGAACAGATATTAACTTCGCATGAGAAACTGGAGTCAGATTTCAAAAGCCTTTATGGTTTATTGAATTTTCTATACAGTCTTTGCTCATGGAACAAAGTGGTTTACAATAAATAATTGTTAAAATAAAGGAAAGGAACTCCATTAAATATAAAGGAAAGAGTAAAAGACACAACAATACCGAGGGCTAATGAGAGGGGGAAGGGGACAGAGGAGTCAGTGCTGCATCTGGCACAGAGGCATTACCCCAACACCCCAAAAGCTTGTTCAAAAAGGTAAGTCTCATGATAATGGCACGGAGAGAGCTATTTAGTGGCACTATCCAAATAGTGCTGCTGAATATCTCCATAAACCACCGCGGCGCTATCCAGAGGCTGCCGGAGCAGTCTGTGGGTGGAGTGAGGACAGTGCTGGCTATCATCTGGCTAATTGCCGCCATGCTACCATTATCCGGTTCGTGGCACTATTTGCCGCTATGCGGATAGCTCGAGTCTCCGAAAATGCTGGCATAAGTTGCTAACCAGGCGACCCATCTGTATAGTGACTGAAAATCGCCACTATCCGGATAATGATGGAGCTGCACAATACAGATATTCAGCGGCAGCCGCTGTCCCGATACTTCCACCGAATGTTTAAATACCAGGAGCTCAGAACATCAGCCTCACTATTGATAATCCCCAGGGCGCTGACCTCTCCCAAGAGGTCCTGGGGGTGCTGGGGGCAGCTGCAATCCCCACTCGCTCTTGCCACTACAGCAGCCTAGGTCAGTTTACAGGGGAGAGCAATGCTGATGCGCAGTTAGGCTAGAGAAGCTTCAGTCCCAGGAGTTTCAGTGCCAAGGGGTTGTGTTCCATTTGCACTGACTGTTGTGAACAGCTTATAAATGGTGGGGCTGATAATCAGAGCTCCTGATATTCAGATGTCATGGCATTTAAATATCCCCCAAATATTCAGTGGCAGCATATAGAGAGTGGCTGTCATTGAATATCCAGATTGTGCAGTCACTTTCTGGAGAGTGGCGATTTTCCATCACCTCACAGATAAGTTCTCCAGTTAACAGTGTATGTCAGCACTTTCAGAGGCCCGAGCTATCCGCATAACTTATCTGGATAGAAGCCCAAAAGCCCCACGATGTGGATAACGGTGGCAATGATCTGGATAGTGGCTAGCACTGCCCTCACTCCACCCAAACGCATCCCCAGCATTCCCTGGATAGCACCACGGTGGTCTGTGAAGATATTCAGCAGCACTATCGTGCCTTGAGCTGTATATGGATAAAGGCTTTTAAAAATTGACCCCAGTGTCTCTAGTGGAGTTAACAGATTATCCAGTGTAAGGATATGAAATGTCCTAAGTGAACCTCATTCCTGCCCCACTATTGACATTTCCGCCCCCATGCAAATAGGGAGTCAGAGTTGGAGGGGACGGAGGTTTTGGTAAGTGCTGTGTTGCTGTTTTAAAGTCATTGCCAGCGCTGAAGGACCTGGAGAGGGGCAGCAATGGGGCACCTTCAGACTGTTGGCGCTCTGGGTAATATAGTAACATAGTACATGATGGTAGATGAAGACCACTATGGCCCATCTAGTCTGTCCAGTAAGGTGGCTAGAATGTACCAGTCACTCCGTGCAGGTCCCTGTATGCTTTTGTTTCGGGTTGTACCCGCCGCTCTGCACAGGTCAGCCCTTCTGTTTATTGAACTACAAAAGACATTTAAGTTTGCTTTGATTTCATTCTCTTGCTATAAAGGGATCCTCTGAGTCTGTTCCATGCCATTTTGAATTCCGTCACTGTATTTGCCCCCACTACCTCCATTGGGAGGGCACCTATTGCCTACATTCCTTTGGATTTCTGTATCCCAAGTGCATGACTCTGCACGTCTTTGCATTAAATCTTAACTGCTAGGCATTAGACCATTCTTCCAGTTTTTGTAGATCTTCCTGATGTTGCTTACTCCCTCAGAAGTGTTGACTCTGTTGCAAAATTTTGTGTCATCTGCACAAAGGCAGACTTTTCCTTTCAATCCTTCTGCAATATCACTCACAAATACATTGAACAGTATCAGTCCCAGGACCGATCCCTGCGGCACGCCACTACTCATCTTCGTTTCTTCTGAGTGAGTTCCGTTTACCATGAGGCGTGTTAGTGCAAATAGCGCTGTGTTAGCTGTAATAGCCATGCATTATATGTTGGGGGCATGCACAACATTTCCCCAGCAGACATCACTGCAAAAGTACAGAGATCATGGCGCGGAAGCACCATGGCTGCAGCTAATGCAATGTCTGAAAACATGCAGTTATCATGCGCTGCTAACGCGTGTAAAAGCTGTTCATTGCAGACACACCCATTCTCAGCCCACATCCTACCCACATGCACTGCAAACGCACGGTATGCTGATAGCACAGAAAATTCCCTGCGCTATCTGCATTTGGCCCGCGTTAGCTGTTACCGTGGCACGCTTTTCCTGTGTTATTGCTGCGTTAACAGCTGACGCGCTTTAGTAAACATACCCCTAGGTGATTAAATTTTCTTCTTTCTCCACCCCCTTCTTGATTCTGGGAATGCCTCCGAGGTTGCCCACTTTGGGCTTAATTTTCAAAGCCATTTATACTCATAAAACAGGTTTATGTGCAGAAATGGCTTCTTTCAAAATAATCTGAGCTGTAAATTCAAAATCCAAATCAATGAAGGTATGTGCACACAGCCTACCTGCATATATTATCCAAACTGAGTAGAGACATCCCTAGGGGTGGCGCTAGGGAGGCACTAGGATTTACATGCATATTTTACAACATACCTGGAGTGGAGGAGTAGCCTAGTGGTTAGAACACTGGCTTGGTAGTCAAGCAACCAGGGTTCAATTTCCACTAGCACTCCTTGTGGCCTTGGGCAAGTCACTTAACCCTCCATTGCCTCAGAAGAAAGGTCTGGCAATCTACTTCCAGTGACACTGCCAAGAAAACCCAGGAGCCTCTGGGTTGCCAGGAGTCAGGTCTGACTCAAAGGCACACATTGCATTTTTTTTTACAAAATATACACATTAAATCAAAACTTCACCCCATCCAAAAATATTTGAAAATAGAAAAACTCCTTCTCATTACATTGACCTATATGTAAAGTGAATTTTTTGTCAGACTCTTACATGACCCACCAGTTTGTTTAGAAGTAGATCAATACGTCAATGGCCCATTTTTATTTTAATATAACAAGTGGAAATAATGAACAATCATCCCCTCACTCAAACAGCATATAAGAGGAGAAATATTTCTATACATTACAGTTCTGTGGAGGTAGAGATCTACAATCCTATATTTTACACTTTTGTAAGGATTTATTTAAAGAATTTGAATTATGGCAGTATATCAATATGCTGATGAAGGTCAGCAATTCTAACCATCCAACCATCAATTTCTCTGATATGCCCATAGCATGCACACAAGTTCCAACATATCCATTTTCAAGTTTAAGTCATTATACATTGCTCAAGAAATTCACTGTATTTAATTCTAAACATAAATCCACAAGATATGCATTCCAGCAAAAGAAGCAGAAAAGTATATATGGAAAATTAATAAGAAAAATTTAAGGAGGAATCAAATAGTTAAAAAGCAGTTTCAGCCATGTAGCAAACACTATCACATTAAAGACCAAACCAAAGTTATATAGAGAAGCCCAAATACAAAATTTCAGAGAAAAGACTCAAAAAAGAAACATCAAATATATCCTTTAGGAAGCAGTTTCAGTGTTATAGAGAAGCAAGGCTACCACCAAACAAATAATTTACTAACTCCGTAAGTTTAAAAAATATAGCGTTTCGACTTCCGGTGACGTCAGCGGGGCTAATGGCGGTGTGAACTAGTTTGTGCCGCCAAAGCCTGTGTTAAAGGGGGAATTAACACCCCCAGGATGCAGGAATTTGCGTGCCCCAAGTGAGGGCTAAGAAGGGGAAGAGCATCGGGCTGCCCTACTTGCGTGGTGCAGTCATCTGCCACGTAGAAGAGCCAGAACGAGGGGTGCCTGGATGCTGCCTCGGAGGCCTGGCCAACCGCGTGGTGAGCAAGCAAGGCGGGAGCAGGAGAGGTGCAGTGGTGGCCTGCCCAGAGTGAAGGCGAGCGGCGGAGGCCCTGAGATCGGGTGCTTAGCAGTCCCGGCGCATCAAGACGCCGTCCCTCCTGACCTGGGAGGCAGCGGGAAGCGGAGCGCCGAGGAGCAGTTGAGAGAGGGGGCGAAAACCCCGCGACTGTGAGGAGGTGGGACATAGTGCAAGCAGCCGGAGGCCGCTGGTGGAAGCTGAAGGACCCGAGCCTGACCCCGGAGTGGAGGCAGACGCACAGTGCAGCTGGTAGCAGTGCAAGGCTCAGGGGGAAGGAGGTCAGCTGAGACCCGGAGTGGGCTGATAGTGCATATCTCAGCCTGGAGAGAAGTGCCAGAGAGCAGCCCGAAGTGCAGTGCCAGAAGGCGGTGGTGCAGACCGGCACGGATTCTGGGGAACCAGGAGGTCGCTTAGAGGGGTAGCCCCGAGCGGAGTGCGACAACAGCAAGGTGAGCGGCTTGGGGGAGCAGCGGACCCCGGACGGCGAGGTTACCGAGCAGCAGAGCTAGCCCAGCGGTGCGGACTGCGGGTGCCATACCTAGGGGTGAAGCCAGGTGGAGGCCCTCTCAGCAGGACTGAGACCCTAGGGAAGCTTAGGGTCCCCAACACATAAGTATGGAGAAATCAAAGGGGGCCGTAGTGGCACGGAAAAAACTGGCGGATGTCCGCTCCCCATACGTGACAGCTAAAGGTGGAAAAGAGGGGGAGAAAGAGTGCCGAACGCAGGCGGGAGACCCCAAGGACCAGGGAGAGGAGATGGATAATGGAGCTGGATTGGGGGATCTGTCCCAACTAAAAGCCTGGCTCACTGACATGAAGGATGAGATTAAAACCGAAATTAGCGGAGTGAAGCATGAACGTAAAGAGTCTATACAGTCACTGCGGCAAGATATTGTGGACATTGGCAATAGAGTTGAGGAGATGGAGCTCCAGATGGAACAGCAAGGAGAGGAAATAACGGATCTACAGCAGCGCTGGGAGGCACTCCAGCAGACCCAGGTGGACCAGCAGTTGAAGCTGGAGGACCTGGAAGATAGGTCCTGGCGATGTAACCTATGGATCCAGGGGATTCCTGAGGAACCTCAATACCGTAACTGTGAAGAGGTTCTGCTGAGGGTGTTCAAAGCCCTGCTGCTGGCTGCGGATTTACAGGGGGAGATTCCGTTGGATCCATCCCCAATTGAGCGAGCCCACAGGGGCTTAGGGCCGATACGAGACAACAAACCCAGAGACATAGTGGTATGCCTACGTTCGTTCAAGATAAAAGAAGGATTGTTACAAGCAGCACGAAAAGTACGACAGATCACGTGGGAGGAACACCCTCTGGAACTATTTCAAGACCTCTCTGCGGGAACGCTGCAACGCCAGCGCAGCCTGAAAGCAGTAACAGCGTACTTGAGAAAAGAGGACATTTGATACAAATGGCTGTTTCCCTTTGGGTTGCTCATCACCTGCAGGGGGAAGTCAAGGAGAGTACAAACCAGTGAGGAGGCTTGGACTGTTCTCCGAGACTTTGGACTAACTAATATACCAGAAGGGGGGCGACCCCCGGCAGGAGCGTCGACCGCGACTGCAAAACCCTCAAACTTGTAGAGGAATCTACAGAGATGGCACAGAGTCCCCACGGTCGGGAGGAGGGCGGCGAGGCTGAATAGAGAAAGTCCAGGACAGCCGGCAGCGGAGGCAGACGCCAGCTGAAACTGTGGACTTTGATTGTGCACTGTTGATTCAGTGGGGTCTCTCTGTTATGGTAACTCAGTGATGCTAAAGATTGGGGGAAGGTGCAAGGAGTCTGATTGTATGGGAGGAGGGTGGGTGTTAGTAGGGGAGGGCTGGATAGACATGGGGCAAGAAGGAGGGGGGGTAGAGATGAGATAGGGGGGTAAGGTGGAGGTAAACAGGCATGGCCCGTTAACAGGTCACCAGTATGGAAGACGATTCTCTCTTATTGAGAGGGGGGAGGGGAGGGGAGGTGGGGGGAAGGGGGTAGAAGGGGGGGAGGGGGGTTAGGAAGCGGATTGGGAAGGGGGGAGAGTGGCAGATTGGGTGAGCTTAAAATAGTTACACTAAATGTTAAGGGGCTTAACTCACCTTTTAAGCGACAAAAACTCTATTCAGAGCTATCACGCCAGAAGGCGGACATAGTTATGCTCCAAGAAACACACTTAACAAGGGCCACTGAATACATGGTTAAGCACAAAGGGTACGGGGTCTGCATTCATGCCTCCAACATACTGGAGAAGAAGAAGGGAGGGGTGGCCATACTCCTTGCAACATGTTTAAAACTTCAGGTGCAGTCGATGGTTAGGGATAAAGGGGGGAGGTATGTGTTGGTACGGGTGAAACTGGGGAATGCATGGTATTGTGTAGTGAATGTGTATGCACCTACCGGGGGGCAGAGTGAATTCTGGACAAACCTGAATGGGGAGATGGAGAAACTGGGGGACGGCATTATCATTTGTGGGGGAGACTTTAATCTTACATGGAACCCCACCCGGGATGCCACAGGGCCACGGGAGGGAAAGCGGGGGGATCACAAGCGTTATCGTAATTTCGTGACACAGCATTGTTTGGTTGACGCGTGGCGTTTGCACCATCCAGGGCGGAGACAGTTTTCCTATTACTCGCCGATACACGGATCTTATTCCCGCATTGATGCTATATGGGTGTCCAAAGAGGTGGGGGGGAAAATAAGGGAGGCGGACATGGAGTCCATCACATGGTCCGATCATGCACCAGTGGTGGTCTGGCTGAAAGTGGCAGACGAAGGGAAGGGGCATCGGTTCTGGAGACTCAATGAGTCCCTCTTGGAGGAGGAGCAGGTACGGGCCGAAGTGGAGAAAGGCACGTGGGAGTATTTTCGATTTAATGACAATGGGGAGGCCACCTGGGGGGCATTTGGGATGGGTACAAGGCGGCGGTAAGAGGTATATTAATCAAATGGGGGGCGCGAAAAAAGAGGGAAAGGGAAGAGAAAGAGTGCCTTCTCCGGGAACGGTTACTGGAATTGGAAGAATTAGATGGGCATGGGCGTGGTGGAGCCTGCAGGGGGCCGGTTCTGGCGGTGAGAGCGCAACTCAACGAGTTGCAGGCGGAGAAGATAAGATATCAGATGCAGCTTCTACGGCAGGAGGTATTCGAGGGGGGAAATAAGGCTGGGAGGTACTTGGCCCAGAGGTTGAAGCAACAGAAGCTTCGCTCTCACATAATAGGAGTCCGGCGGAGGGGGGGGGGCATTGGTTACTAAAGATGGGGAAATTCGGGAGGCATTTAGGGACTATTATCGGGAGTTGTATAACGCGAAAGAACAGCACCCAGTCGAGAGGGGGGCAAATTACCTGGCTGCTATAGATTTGCCAAAATTGGGAGTGGGTGACCAAGAGGAAATAAACCAACCGATTCGGCCAGCTGAAGTGGAGCGGGCGATTAAGCAGTTAAAATTGGGGAAGGCCCCGGGGCTGGACGGGTTTTCCGCCAGGTTTTACAGGACCTTCGGAGGCCTGCTGATTGGGCCTCTGGTGAAACTCTTTAACCAACCCCGGGAGGGAGGGAAGTTAGCGGACACCATGGGCTGGGCAGGCATCACAGTGATTCATAAGGAGGGGAAGGACCCGCAGGAGTGTGCCTCCTACAGGCCTATCTCTCTGCTCAACCTGGATGCTAAACTCTTGGCCAAGATCCTAACTGCACGCCTGAATAAAGTCATCGGGAAATTGATCCACCAAGACCAGGCAGGGTTTATCCCGGGTAGACAGGTTGCTGATAATATTAGGAAGGTTCTCAATATCATTTGGGCTAGCGAGAGGAGAGGGGAGGAGGCGCTCTTGCTCTCGCTGGACGCGGAAAAGGCTTTTGACCAAGTGTCCTGGCCTTTCCTCTTTCAGGTGCTGGAGAAGGTGGGCCTGGGGGGCGAGTTTCTAGCCTGGGTACAGGCGCTATATGCGCATCCTAAGGCGTGCGTGCGGGTAAACGGGGCCCACTCGGATTTTTTTGATCAAGGGCGGGGTACGCGACAGGGCTGCCCACTGTCTCCATTACTGTTCGCTTTAGCTATTGTAGGGGTTAAGTACTGGTAGAGGTTAAGTATGACAGATTTGCTTTTAATTGACTAGCATTGGTCTTATGAGACAAAACATAATCCCTAATCCTTGCTAAACAACTACCATCAAAAGACCCCTCCGGTGGCCAGCCAAGAGGTGTCCCAGGAGCTGCGCTCCATTTTGCCCATTTAAGACAAACTTTCAAAATGTCCTTTCCTAATATGGGATTATCTCTCATCATCCGTTCGACCGGAGTCATTGGGGAAACCTGATTTACCCTTATGTCCTGATTGTCATCTTTCTTTCTTCTAAACAGAGACATGATTCCTACGTGCAGCCTTTGTTTAAGGATCTTATCCACCTCTTTATCTGCAGAGGAAGGTCAGTGCACGAAATGTCCAGGACACCTTTCAGACAAAGATTCACTTCGTTCAGACCCAGCCAATCTCCTCGCGGAGGTATGGACCGTGAGTAAGAACACACACACGCTTCCTATCGGCCGATACGTATCTCAAGCACACCTCATTCAGTCCTGGCTTATAGCAGCAAAATATCTTTACACTTTATCAACACAATAGAACAAAAATTAAACAACACTTACCAAGCTTGGTCAAAAATAAGTATACTCACGGCTTTGTTGTCACAAGAGTCGTCTTCCTAGGGAAATCAGTCACTCACTTCTTCTCCTCCGGTCTCCACTCTGCACCGGGAACACACCTCCCTCTTCCTTTCTTGAGGGGAATTCAAATCTTTAAATTTGTATCTTGGTCATAAAGACCCACCCATACCCAATCCCGGGTGTTCGGCACCAATTTGTACGGCCCTGTTTCGTACAAAATGGACCACAACCTAATTATTACCTATTACTAATTACCTGCAATGATCAGATCCAAAAAGTCAGTACAGGTGCAATCAGAGTCTCTGTTTATTAGATAACTGATGACCAAATACAGGCAGAATGTGGGGAAGAGAGTTCTATCGAGCACTTGGCATCTCAAGAAGACAACTCTCCCCCCTGAATATAAAAAGCATGTTACATTTATACCTTATTTCTCTTCCATTTTTCTGCATACAGTCCCAGAGCTATTCCTTTGTGTTCTCTCCCCTTCCCCCCTTATTTCCTATTATTGCCTTTTTTGTTCCCCTTAGTTCCTGTTGCAAAATCCCTCCTGCCCCCCCCCTCCCTTACTTACCAACCATGATCCAGCTATCTGCTTTCTTCAGAGCCAGGCCTAGCATATATGTTGCCAGCTTGTGGTTTCCTGTGTATGTGTTTCTTTGCACATAGCCTCTGCAGGCCCATATCTGATCGCCCCTTGTAGGCCCAAGTCTGGACTTTCCAGCCCAGACTGGCACCTTGCAAGGCTCATGATACTGCCTTATATGGTTCCTTCCGGTGCTGGATCTCTTCTTGCAAAGGCCTGAATGCTGGCTCACATGGTATAGCAGCGTGGCTGTTGTTCTTTAGCAATTTTTTGAGATGTGGGGCAGCCATTAAGTGATTATGAACCAGGAACATTATTAACCCTTAGCACTTAAAAATTAAAAGCAAATCTGTTATACGTAACCTCTACCAGTACTTAACCCCTACACTATGGAGCCTCTGGCTCAGCGAATACGGGACAGGGAGGACATTTTGGGAATAACCATGGGGAGGAATGCTTATAAAATTTCACTGTTCGCGGATGATATAATACTAAGCTTAGCGCAACCCCGGGTGAGTCTGCCTATTGTGAAGTGGGAGCTGGAAGAATATGGTAAAGTTTCGGGGTTTACGATCAATCAGACAAAATCGGAAATTTTGAATCTGACGGTTCCTAGAGGGTTAGCCTATACCTTGGCTACGAAGTACCCCTTTAAGTGGGCCCGGGGTAGTATCCGATACCTAGGCATTCGGATAAGCAATAAAATAGATGAGTTGTATAACTTGAATTATAGGAGGGTGCTGGGGAAGATAGAGGGTTGGCTGGATGGTTGGGGACGGGGGTACTTATCCTGGTTTGGGTGCATAGCGACGGTTAAAATGATGCTGGTGCCCAGATTGTTGGTTTTATTTCAGACGCTTCCAGTATGGGTCCCTCCACATAGCTTAAAAAGGATACAGTGGCTGATCAACCGGTTTATCTGGGTGCAGCAGCGTCCTAGGATAGCCATGCAGGTTTTGCAACGGTCCAGAGGGGAGGGGGGGTACCTAATATACACAAATATTATGAGGCAGCGCAACTGAAAGCGGTGTATGAGTGGCACAGGGAAACATCTACAACCTGAGTCCAAATGGAGTATGAGCTGGTCGGGGGAAAGGACCTCGAAAGGGCGATCTGGCGGGGGTATAAGGGACTGGACCAACACGCCATGAGCCCTATGGTAGCGAATAGCTTGAGAATTTGGAAACGTAACAAACCCCAACTTGTTCCGGATAAGGGTTATATACAGGGGATGACTATTGAGGCATGCTTTGAGCGGGGCCAGGGCCCCGGCGAGCGTGTTTTACGTAGATGGGCTAGAACCGGGTTAACGCATGTCCAACAGGTTATTTATCCTCAGGGGGTTCACCCGTTTGCAGGCCTTCGGGACCTTTATAAGCTGGAAGGGAGCGACCACTTCGCTTATATCCAGCTGCGGAGTTTTTTGAGGCAACCTAAGGTTTGGAAGGATCTCTGGGAGAACCGAGGGTGGTTCGAGGCTATATGTAATGGCCAGGGGGGGAAGAAGGGGGTTCTGTCCAGAATTTACAAAGGCCTAATGGGGACTGGAGAGTGTAAGCTCCGATATATGTTGCAATGGGAGGAGGATTTGGGGGTGTGTTGGAGTGGGGAGCGCTGGGAGAAAATTATACAGACGATTGCTTCCGTGTCGATAGCGACACAAATCAAGGAAAACGCCTATAAAGTCCTATATTGATGGTTTTGGACGCCAGTGCGTCGCCTTAAGGCAGGGAAGGGACGGGATGACCTATGTTGGCGGGGATGTGCGGAACGAGGAGATTGGATGCATTTGTGGTGGAAGTGTGACAGGTTACAAGTTTATTGGGGGCAGGTTTGGGAGGCGATCCACGGGATGACCGGGCAGAAGCTTCATGGGAGGCCAGCGGCCTGCTTGCTGCATCAACTTGATGCGGGTCTCTCGAGACGGGAGGAGGGGGTTATGCATCATTGTATAGCCGCTGCTAGATGTGAGATTGCCCAGCACTGGGGGGGGGGGGGCAGAGCATTCCCCAGCTGGCAGGTTTTGTGTGAAGAGTGGCTGAGGTGAGCTTGATGTATAAATTAATGGAGCTGCGGCGGGGGACAGGAGGGAAAAGTGTGATATATTGGGAGAAGGTCTGGAGATGGCTGGAGGGCTGAAAGGGGAGGGGGGGAAGGGGGGTTGGGAGTAGGACGTCCATAAAAGGGGTGGTCCGGCTAGGAGATAAGGTGAGTGTTGCGTGGAAGAAGGGTTGGAGATCATGTAGGGGGGATGGGCGGGGGCGGGGGCGGGGACGGGGGGGAGAGGGAGGGTTAGTTAGTTAACTGTTGTGTTCGATTATAACATATGTAAGGGTTGGGAGGGGGGGTGGATAGGGGGAAGGGGTAGTTTTGGTTGGTTTATATGCACTGATGTATGTGTAAATGAGGATTGATGATAGGATTGACTTTTGGTTTGCTTATGTGGACCATTTTGTACCCTAATGGGTTTTCACTGGTTTGTATTGTATTTTTCTTACAAAACTTTAATAAAAAATTTTAAATGGAAAAAAAAAATATAGCGTTTCAAATTGCTATTCACAAGAGACTTATCAAAACATCAACCTTATCCTTCATAGAATAATTTCGCTTTATATAAAGAAGCAAGATCAAACAGACTACTTACTGGCCCCATGCCATTAAAAAAAGGAGCGGAATATTTTGGAAGGGATGTTCAAGTCCAAGCTGGGATGTCTAACCCATGGGTGCGCATCTGGGTCCGAGAGCGGCCTGGCTGGAGTCCCCTTGAGGGTGGGGTCCATCAGTCCTTGTCCGGTTGGTGCCTCCACCTGGGGAAGAAACGTGTTAGCAGGTAGGATTTCCCTCCTTTCACCCCAGGAAACATCTCCAAAAAACACTGCTGTGAAGAAGACTGGCTTAAAAAAGAATTTACAATTTATTTACAAAATATATACATCAAGTATTATGATAAGTGGTTCAAGCGGGTAAGGTGGAATAGCAATACAGGATAAGAGATAAGGCGGTTCAAATAAACAACCAACTATATCCTTATACGTAATGACTTAAGTAAACCTTTAAAGATTATGGGCCCGATATTGAGTTGGGCAGGCTATGCGCTGTGGCAGCACACAGCTTGCTCGCCAACCACTTTAACCCAGATTTTCACTTCTGCAGCAGCGGAAGTGAAAATCCAGGTTAGCCTGGATGCCCCAGCAGACACAGAGGCTACACTGGTAGCAGCGATTTTCGATGCTACCCGCATAGCCTCTGCGCCTTAAAGATAGGAAAAACCTTGCCTATTTCTAAGGCGCAGAGGCCTAGATGGGTAGCATCGAAAATCGCTGCTACCCATGTAGCCCCTTCCTCCGCCCCAAAACCTCCCAATGCTTTGCGGCTAGCATCTGGGCATTTTAGGGACTTAACCGGGATTTGCCTCTTATCTGACCTCTTCAGCAGCATACCTTTGATTCCACATTATCCAGCACACTCTCAAACACCCACCTTTCGTGGGGGGGGGGGGGGTGGGGGTTCACTTAAGAACCTAGGTGTCTAGGACTAGCCCCATGGTTAGAGTAATGTATTAGAAACAGCACAGCAAGAGTTCAAATCCCACTGCAGCTTTCATTGATATTGTACTGGGAAGGATGGAATGCTTGCTTCTCTACACCCTCTGGATGTTTTTCTGCCAAAATGATCACTTTTCAGGTGCCTGGAGCAGGTCTAAACTTAGGAGTGATTCCAGACATTTCTGAGATCAGGCAGAAACATCCAGGTTCATGGGGATGCTCCAACATGCCCCCATTCAGACCTGGATGTCCTCAACCTGGCTTCTAAAGTGGTTCTGGAGATGTATCTGTGCTTTGGATGTCCAAAGCACAAATATGACTTCCAAAATGACCCCCGTGGTGTTTTAAATCAGTAGTCACAGAAGGTAGGGCAGCAACACAGCATTCACAGGAAACCTTCCTTTAGTAATTTAAAACTCCCTTCAAATACAATTAAATTTATATTATCAAAGCAGCCTTCATATTTAATAAACCATCCCAAACAAAACCAGCATTTGCAGCCTTGATCTCAGTGTCTTAACAATCTCTGTACAATCTTGGATTTGATTTGATGTGTGTTTTATTTCCTACCTCTTTTTTTTGGATGTACTTTTGTAAGTGTGTGCTTTTTTTTGGACGAATATCTTTGTGTGTATTTTATAAAATATGCACATATGTGCACAAAATCAGCCAGGGTCTGCACTAAAGAGTGGATGTAAATGTGTGCATATTCTTTGCATGGAGTCATTTTCAAAGGGGACTTGTGTGCATAGTTTCCTTTTGAAAACTGATGTAACTTATGGACATGCATGTGGCACAATTTAGGCATCCTGTCAGAAAATGATCCTACAAGCAACTATGTTTAGCTACTCCGTCACCATCCATTTTTAAAGGGGCTGATTTAGCCTCCAAACTCTCAAAGAAAGGCAACTAGTCCTTTTGAAAGCTGACCCCAGCTAGACCAGCAAACTCACATTGAAAATGCTAAAATGTTAGAGCACAAAAGGAGTTGCCATTTGAGCTTTCACTTCTGCAGATTTGCTTGTTATAAAGTCAGAAAACAAGAAGTAGTTGCAAGTCTTTGGCAAGCTTTAAAGAGTCTTTAGTTAACAAGAAGAGGCAATCTCGTTTCCGTGTTTCATTTCATTCTCAAGTGTCACTGTTAAGGATTTATTTCATTCCTAAGAAGATGAATCTTTTTGCAAAGAAAAGAGGACACTATCTATCAAGATGCTCTGGGCAGTTTTCCTTATTGCCATGCATCGGAATCGCTAAGATGTCAACAATCAATAGAAAACAGGCCATGCTCAAAAGGGAGAGAGGAGTTCTTTCTCAAATGATTTGAAGGACAATAACCCTGAAAAATACAGCGATATGTCTGACTGCAGCCTGTGGTACTCTTGTCTCATACATAATGAAGCATCATACAAACTGGAAAGTCAAGGAGGAATGAATACACCCGCTATTTGAATGAACCCATGTTAACAGCATAGCATGAGCCATCATCTATATCTCAAAATGTTTTCTGTACCCAAGGTTTAGGGTTGCTAAATTAGATTGCACTTCAGGAGAGATAACATAAGACAGACGGATCTCTTAATGTTTCTTTCTGTGATCTAATAGAGGTGATGGATGTTGGATTGAGTTCATGTCTTTTTCAGGAGTAGCTCAAGGTGTGCTACCTTCAGGTACAGGAGACATTTTCCCCCAGAGAGCTCACAATCGAATCTGGCCCATGAGGCCCTGGAGGGTTGAGTGACTTGCCCAAGGTCACAAGGAGTGGTAATGGGATTTGAATGCTGGTTTTCTGGCTCTTAGCCAGCTGCTCTAACCATTAGGCTACTCCTCTGGTGTTCTGACTGGCTTAGTGCTGAGTATGTGGAGCAGACTGTTCAAAATATGCAGATTTTGGTTGGACAGTGTGGGCCGCCTGTAAGCGGTCCAGAGGTGGCCATAGGGATAGTGATGGAGTTTCCACATGCTTCCGCAAGCTTTGGACTCAAGCTTTGTTGCAAGGCTTGTACTTTATGGGAGTAATTTTATAACCGGTTGCCTTCATGGAAAAATGTGCCTATTTTATAAGGACAATTTATGGAGAAATCCACTGCTAGGAGCTTCAATGACAAACCAAATATTATAGCAGATGCTCCCAGACTTATATCATATTAGGGCCACACCAGCCATTTAAAAGCCTGCACAGCCGCCAGAAAAGCCTCTCCTGCCCTGCTCCTCCCCACTCCCCTCCAACGAGGCCAATCAGACCCTCCACCAGACCATTTACTCTCAGAGTCTCCAGGCGTGCCCGCGCCTGAGGGCTTCACCAGAGGGCACTTTAGCGTGGCCCTTTGATGGGGTCTGGAGGCAGCACCAAAGTATTCATTGGACAACTTGATTACACCCAGAAAAACTCTACCGCTGAGCCATAAGTCTGCTACATAGCAGTTCTAAGCCGTTATCAAAATTGATTATATGCATGTGCAGCTGAATATTACCTATGCACAATTAATTACAACAAACCTCTTATTGTTATCATCAAAAAACTATAGTCGTTCTGAAACACTGTTACCTAAACTGCAATTACATCTTGTAACATGATGTATCTATTTTGATTCAATTGTAACGCAACATATCTTAAGATTTTCCCCATAGTATTCCATCATGGCAGTCAAAGATATCACTCCTTTGCTAATGCTTTTATCCAAACACTAACTGTATGACCCACTACAAATTCTGTTCCAAACACTCATACTCACACATTATCTGATCAGCTAGTACTCAACTCCACAAGCTACACAAATCTGTTGCACACCTCACGCATTATTACAGGTGACCACTTTTGTCCAATAGCAGCACCACATTTACTACTGTTGAAACTATATGTACCCTTATTGTTACGCCTACGGAACACAATCAGATCTAAAAATGACCACTCCAACTCCACCCCCATCTAGAATATTTTGCATCTGCTTCATACTGATTACCTTCTCAGCCTTAGCCATTGAATTAAACCACAAACACTCTAACACCATCCCTATAATATATAATTTAAAACATAACATTTGTACACCCTCAGTCCCTAATTTTGGATACAATCAGAAAGTTAATCACTCCAGATTAATCAACATAAAAATAACAACAAACAACCCAACAACTCCACAACCATGTACACCCCAACTTAGTAACCTCATATGCTACCTTACCAATGCAAGGTCATTGAGAAATAAGCTACCAATATTCCATGACCTACTCACTGACCAAAAAACAGACCTGATTTGTGTAACTGAAACATGGCTTTCTGACATGGACACAATCTTTATTAACCAACTCAAAACCCTAGGTTACAAAATATTTCACACACATAGAACACTCAAAAGAGGAGGTGGAGTCCTCATCATTATAAAAGATTCACTAAAAGCAAAGCTAATATCTTCCGACAATGTTGCCAATATAGACATCCTCATCTTAAAAATTAAGCAACTCCACATATACTTAGCATACAGACCACCCAACCAAAGATCTGAGAACAATGACATACTAACTGAACTACTGGGCTCTTCCACAGATACGAACCCAGTGATACTCCTGGGTGACCTAAATCTGTCTTCCTTGTCTAATAATCAACTAACATCATTCTGGAATTCTATTGATGATATGGACTTCCACCAAATTATTAATAGTCATACTCATATTAAAGGCAACTCTCTCGATCTAGTCTTCTTACCGAGCTCCCTCCTTGAGGCTTTTAACCCATCATCATTGGAGATTCTATCTGTCTCATGGATTGACCACCATCTTATAAAGTTCAGACTACCCTACGTTGATAACCACCAAAATGGATCCCCACACCAGCCCTACTCTTACAGATTCATGGAATTCAATAAAGAAGAGTTTCTGGATCGAATCATACCACATCTCTCTCTTGACCCAACCAACCTCGATGAATCAATAGCTAACTGGAATAAAATTATATCTAATGCTGCCACACAAAATATTCCCACAACCATCCAACAAGAAAAAATAAAAATGCTCCCTGGTTCCACACCACACTCAAATCAATGAAAGCTGATCTGAGAAAAGCTGAGCGTAAATGGCGATGCTCTAAATCTCTAACTCATCATTTGAACTACATAAACATCCTCGATACATACAAGAAGACCATTGAGAATGCAGAAAAAAAGAAAACTTCCACTCCAGTATACTAGCAAAATCCTTAAACCGACCCAGAGAACTTTTTTGCATTTTCCAAATTCTAACAAACAGGGCATATAACTCAAACTTAATGGAATGTGATATATCCCCACAAACCTTAGCCATCCACTACATGAATAAAACAAAGATGTACTCATCTCCCTCTATAACACGATGTAACAAACCCAAATCAACTTAACACCTGGTCCAATTTTCACCCAATATCAAAAGATACTCTCAAGAACATCATTGCAAAACTAAATACCACTACTTCTTACCTTGATTCCTGTCCGGTGCACTAGCTAAAAACAACATTACCTGAACTCTCAGCTTTCATCCTCCCTATGATTAACTTATCTCTTAAGAGCGGGTACTTACCACCCACCCTCAAACATGCCCAAATCCGCCCAATCCTAAAAATTTATTTTATTATTTTATTATTACAGTTTCTTTTATACCGCGCTATTTGAGATCAGTGCGGTTTACAACCTGGCCAAAAGCTCCCCCAATTCATACAGACCCATTTCAAGCATACCATTTCTGGCTAAACTAACTGAAGAGGTTGTTCAAATACAACTTCAGGATTACATCAAAGCATCGACCCCCCTTGATGAACAACAATACGGTTTTTGTCCATTTCACGGTGTGGAAATGCTACTTACAGTATTAATTGACACCTTGTCAAGAGGAATAGATAACTCCAAACAAGCTTTCATACTCTTATTCTTGGACATCACTGCTGCATTCAATAGCGTGAATCATCTATTAATGCTAAGCAGATTTCAACAGATAGGGCTAAATGCAACAGTCCTTAATTGGATCACCTTGTAACTACATGATAGAACTCAAACAGTGCAAATCAACCAACAAACATCAACTACATTCAAGCAGGAACAAGGTCTCCTCCAGGGATCTGCCCTCTCAGCCCTCCTTTTTAATATTTATTTGCAACCTATCTTTACACAGTTCTATCTTTAAACAGTTCCACGTAAATTACCATATTTACGCGGATGACATTATGTTATACCTTCCATTCAAGATTCCAAACCCACCAACCCAACTGCACTCAGCATGCTTCAACGAAATATCGCAATGGCTCAAAAACCACAACCTATACATCAATTTCTCAAAAAATGATGTGTTATATGTCACCAGAAATCAAAACTTTGCACCCCCAACATCAATTTTTCTCCAAGACTCCAACATTGTAGTAAAAAAGGAGGTGAAATACCTAGGGGTCATACTAGATCAGACCCTCAGTATGGAATCCCATATCAAGAACACGGCAATAAAAATACATTACAAACTTAAACTACTTAAACAGCTCCAGCCACTGATCCATCTTCATGACTTTATATCTTTATATCTTTACACCTCATTTCAATTTTGTGAACACCATATTTCAGGGCACATCAAAACAAAATCTCTGAAGGCTTCAGTTAGCACAAAATGTAGCAGCCAGAACAATCTTGAATGCTAGTTCTATTGAACATACTACTCCCATTCTATCTGAACTACACGGACTACCAATTCATAGCCGCATAAGTTACAAAATACTTGTAACTACCTCCAAAATAATCAATAACATAGCTCCATCATTTCTTAACATCCTAATCACCAAGGAAACATCAAATCGTAGCCAAAGGAGTAAAAACAAATAAAAACTTGAAACACCAAAGGATTTCAGAAAAGCCAAAAAATTAACAAACAACAAAGCTTTTTCTCATATTGCCCCAACCCTCTGGAACGATCTACCTGAAAACATCAGAGAACTGAATGACCTCAAGACATTCCACAAAAAATTAAAAACATACCTTTTTACTCTACACTATGGCTCACAACCAAATACTGACACTCAAGCAGACAACAACACATCACACACACTCTACAGAACAAACAGAGCAGCAAAAAATTGAAAGGAACACGATTGTTTTGTCTTGTTAGTACAACCAATAACAACTACGAAAGGTTCTACTACTGTATATACTGTAGTTTATTACTGTTATGTGTTTTCTGTTATGCATGTATATAGTTCCACAAAGTTCTATGTAACTGAATAAGTATTCATTTTAATTGTACTATTCATACTTTTGTTTTCTGTAACCCACACTTGATCCCTTGGAAAGCGCGGTATAAAAATGTTTACTAAATAAATAAAATAAATAAATAAAAAAGAAAATTTGATCATAACGAAATGTTCTATAAAAAGGACATGAGAGATGCCCAGTAGAGGAATCTTCTGGCTCAGTTAGTTAATCATCATTATTGGTCCCAAGCAACTCAATTTTTTGTCTTTCTTAGCCAGCATATAAAAAGCACTGTATAGCAGCAGTCTTATAGCTCGTAGGTCCTGTGTAAGGTGTGCAAATCCATTCAAAAACAGATGAAATCAAAGATCACACTTATCTGAATGCCATCCTCTATTTTTCATCCAGTGGACTTGATTGTTATTTTCAGTGCTGCCTTTTCATACATAGGGTTGGAGGGTTGTTGCTGCTGTTTCAGCTCTGGGTGTTAGTCATAGTTTGGTAGGGCAGGCTTGCCACAGATGTATTGAGCATGTATGTGGGGAGAGGAGAGGGGTCCCAGAGGGAGTTTGTTTATGCTGTGCTAACTTATTGTGCCTTTCTATATTCAGGCCTCCATTGCAAGCAAGGTAATACTGTGTGGCTTTTATTTATTTATTTATTTATTTATCTATATTTTTCTATACCGCCCCTTCCAGCGATCAAGGGCGGTTTACAAGGAACATTTTAACAATTGTACACAGATGTATACATTTACATTGAACAATCAGATTCAACTATTTACAATGAACGGTTAAGTTTAACTATTTACATTGAACAAAACTTCAACTTCAAGATGTATTAGTAATACAAACAACCATTAAATTATTTACATTGGATATTTACAGTGGTTGTGTGTTGTGTCTATTTTGGAATTTATTTCCTTTTATGACGTAAATTGGGGTTGTGTATGGGGTTTCAGACAGGGGGGGTGAGTTATTTAGTTTTGAGTAAGGGGGTTCGTGTGTATAATACCATGGTTATGGAGGTGTTTTGGGGGAATATGGGATTTCAAAGTGTTCAGTAAAGAGGTAAGTTTTTAGCTCTTTCCTGAACTGATAGAGGTCATTTATGACGCGAAGGTCTATTGGGAGGTCATTCCAGAGCGTAGGGGCAGTGAATGTGAATGCTCTGGAGCTAGTGGTTTTCTTTGTCTTCCTGAAGGCTTTTGGTGTGATAAGGGAGTGGGCTTCGTTTTGTCTGTGTGATCTAGTTTTGTTTGGTGATTGCAGTAGTGTGGATAGGTGTGAGGGGGCTATGTCTTTTATGAGTTTAAAGGTTGTTAGGATAGTTTTGTATCTGATTCGGCTATTGATTGGGAGCCAGTGTAGTTCTAGCAGTATTGGGGTTACGTGGTCTGTTAGACGTGCTTTAGCTATTACTTTTGCACAGATGTTCTGAGCTCTTTGAAGAAGGTATGTGCTTTTTTGAGGGAGGCCTATTAATAGACTATTGCAGTAGTCAAAGTGGGGGGTGATTAGTGTATTTACTACAGATCTAAAATCTTGAGTTTCTAGGAGTGGCCTTAGGTGCTGTATAGTTTTTAGTTTGTAGTAGATGGTTTTTACGGTTTGTTTTATGTGTGGTAGCATGGTGAGTGTGTGATCTATTATCACACCTAAATATTTTACTTCTTTTCTAACAGGTATGGATGTTCTGTTAATTGTGATTGTTTCTGGGAAGGTGTTCTCTGTGGTTGATGACCTTGTTACAAACATTGCTTTCGTTTTTTTGAGGTTGATGCTGAGGTAGTTAGATTCTAACCAGGAGGAGGTCTCAGTCATACATTCTGATAGTGTGTCATATGAGGGGTTTTTAGCGGTTATAGGGATAGCGAGCATGATGTCGTCGGCGTATATAAAGTGGTTAATCCTGTGTTTTTTAAATATGTTTGTTATTGGTTGTAGATACAGGTTAAATAGGAGGGCGGAGAGGGCTGATCCTTGGGGTATTCCTTGGCCTTGGGGGAATGGTTCTGATGCTTCTTGGTCAATTTGTACGCGTATTAGTCTGTTTGATATGTAGGACTTGAACCAATCAAGGACAGTCCCACCTATTCCTAAGCTTTGTAGTCTGTTGATCAGTGTGGAGTGGTTGATGTTGTCAAAGGCGGCAGAAATATCTATGAATAGAAGTAGGAAGCCTTGGTTGTTGTCATCTGTACCTCTGATGAGGAAATCCATTAGGGTGATTAATAGAGTTTCTACTCCATGGAATGGGCGGAACCCGAATTGGTGTGAGTCAAGTGGTTTATGTTCATCAATGTGCTCTTGTAACTGTATTTGAATTGTTTTTTCTATTATTTTAGCTATAAATGGGATGCTGGCTATGGGTCTGTATGAGTTCGGGTCTTTTGGGTCAAGCTTGTTGTTCTTTATTATTGGTCTAAGTGTTGTGAGTTTTAAGGCATCAGGCATTATGCCTTGTGAGAGGGATTGGTTCACTATGTGTTGTAGATTTTCCGCCAGTTCCTCCTTTGCACATTTAATCCATGATACAGGGCATGGGTCTAGTGGGGAGGTTGTTGTGTTGATCATTGTTACAATTTTAAGGAGTTGTTTTTGGTCTATTATGTGGAAGTTTGTCCATTCGTTTATGAGTTTGGTGCTTGTAAATATTGGTGTCAGAGTAGTGGTTTTGTTTTTTAGTTTCGCTGCAAAGTGTGTTGCTAGTGTTTGTACATTTATTGCTGGTTGTTTAGGCTCGGTGTTGTTAGTTTTAGTTAGTGTTTTTACTATCGCAAATAGTTCTCTCGGGCGGTTGATGGCTGAGTTTAGTACTTTAGAGTGGTAGTCTCTTTTTGATTTGTTGATTGCATTTTTGTATCCAGTAATTATTAACGTATTGGGATTTGTTTTCATCCGATTTTGTTTTCCTCCATCTCTTTTCTTGTTTCCTTAGTTGCTTTTTTAGTTTTGCTAGCTCTTTCATGAACCACTTTTCGGTCTTTTTTGTTTGTCTATGTAAGACTTGTGTGGGGACAGCTGCATTTTGAATGGTTGAATTCCAATATGTTATGGTTGAATTGATGTCTGATGAGTTTGTGTTGAGTTTGGGTAATACTTCATTGAGGAATGTATTCTTGTTAAAGTGTGCGAATCGTGATGTGTGTGGAGGTGTGCTTGTGGTGTTTTTTGGAGCTTGTATTGGTAGGTAAGTTGTAATAAGGTGGTGGTCGGACCATGGTACTTCAGTTATGGTTGGAGTGGTGTGTGGCTGGTGACTGTAGAGCATAGAGGGAAGGAAGATTAGGTCAAGTATGTTACCTTTATTGTGTGTGGGGGCTTGTATTATCTGTGTATATCCCATTTGTGTCATAGCTTCTATGAAGTTATTCGATTGTGAGTTGGTCAGCGATGGAAGGTTCAGGTCACCAAGGAGTATGAGTGGTTTGCTTTGAGATGCTGTGCAAGCAAGTTCTAGGATAGGGGTGAGGTTATTTGATCGGATGATGGGGGTCGGTAGATGAGGGCGAGGGCAAGGGTTCTATTTTCTATATTGACAATGTCTATTCCGTCTATATTGTCTAAGTTTGTTAGGGTGAATTTTAGGTCTTTTTTGGTGAGTATTAAAGTGCCTCCTCCTCTTTTTATATTCCGATGACAGTTGAATATGTCATATTGATGTGTGGCTAACTGGTTTAGTAGTATGGTGTCTGTGGGTGAGAGCCATGTTTCAGTGATGCAGATAATATCTGGGGTTGTGTCCTTTATTATGTCATTGATTATTGGTATTTTATTTCGTATAGAACGGATGTTTATTAAGATGATTTGTAGGTTAGAGTTTGTGTTATTAGCTTGTTCATTTATTGTACTATAGGGTTGGGGTTTTATTTGTATGAGTCTGTGAAGGGGTTTGTCTGAGTCGTTGCGCGAATGATGATAGTGGGGGTTTGAGTATGTATTGCTGTGTGTTGGGTTCTGATGCTGGTTATGGGTGGTTGGGATGTTATTGTAAGGATTCCGGTAGTGATTGTGGATGATGGGGATGTTATTGTAAGGGCTTTGGTTAGTATTGTATGTATATATGTGTTGGGTTAGGAGAGTTATCAGCAGGAGAGTGAGAGGGAGGTTTGCAAATTTAGTGGGATACATTGTGTGTAGGGGGTTGTGTGAGAGGGAGTTCTGCAGGGATTAGAGGCCTCTGGTGATAGTGTATGTGTCTACAGGCAACAGTATATATAATTTTGGCAGCAGTAAAATTAATTACTATCAACAGTGTATTCATGTACTGACAACAGTATAATTTGTTACTGTCAATATTATAGTACTATTGGCAACAGTAAAATTAGTTACTTTCAACAGTATATTTACCTATTGGCAACAATATTATAGTACTATTGGCAACAGTAAAATAAGTTACTTTCAACAGTATATTTACCTATTGGCAACAGTGAAATTTGTTACTTTCAATAGTATGTTCATCTACTGACAACAGTACAATATATATGGCTACTATATAACAGTATACTATATGGCTACTAGTGATAGTACATGAGTGTTGAGTGGGGATAATACAGGTTACTGATGACAGTAAATGTAAGTGGAGATAATACAGGTTACTGGCGACAGTAAATGTAAGTGGAGATAATACAGGTTACTGACGACAGTAAATGTAAGTGGAGATAATACAGTTTACTGACGACAGTAAATGTAAGAACAATATATATAAATGTGGTAACAGTGTATACTGGCAAAAGCATATACAGGTGTAGGTATTAGTCCATGAGGTATAGTTGGTAGTATACTAATATTTATCCACAGAATGTAGAGGTCAAGAGCGAGTCGTGGTATACTTGCTGTGTATGGTCCGGTAGCAGGTCGATCAGGTCTGCCCTGATTGGGCTGGTGAGGTGGCTGGAGGTGGAGCACAAGAACGCTGCAGCTCAATCCCTCCTGGGAGAGCTGTGCCGAGCGTTTTCTGTAACGGTGAGATGGTTACCTGGTCAACAGATCTGCATTAACTATAGGCCTCCACCAGGGCCTTCGCCTAAAGGCCACGCCAAAGGGCCCTCTGGCGAGGCCCTCAGGCGCAGGCCCACCAGGCGCGGGCGCGCCCGATGGCGCGGGCGCGCCCGATGGCGCGAACTTTTAATGTCCGTGCAGGCAGCCCCGATTGGGTGAAGTTGCAGGAGCTGTTCCCTTGCTGCCGGAGGCTCTATCCCCAGACTGGGGAGAGCTGCTGATGATGGCAGGGGTTCACTGGACCACGCGCCCAATGGCACGAACTTTTAATGTCCGTGCAGGCAGCCCCGATTGGGTGAAGTTGCAGGAGCTGTTCCCTTGCTGCCGGAGGCTCTATCCCCCGACTGGGGAGAGCTGCTGATGATGGCAGGGGTTCACTGGACCACACGCCCGATGGCGCAAACTTTTAATGTCCGTGCAGGCAGCCCCGATTGGGTGAAGTTGCAGGAGCTGTTCCCTTGCTGCCGGAGGCTCTATCCCCCGACTGGGGAGAGCTGCTGATGATGGCAGGGGTTCACTGGACCACGCGCCCAATGGTGCGAACTTTTAATGTCCGTGCAGGCAGCCCCGATTGGGTGAAGTTGCAGGAGCTGTTCCCTTGCTGCCGGAGGCTCTATCCCCCGACTGGGGAGAGCTGCTGATGATGGCAGGGGTTCACTGGACCATGCGCCCGATGGCGCGAACTTTTAATGTCCGTGCAGGCAGCCCCGATTGGGTGAAGTTGCAGGAGCTCAGTGATATTTTAGAGCTCCTGCAACTTCAGCTTTTAGATATAAGTTCTCTGCCTGAGAGCTCTTAAAGGGGTTTTGGTCTTCATTCTTAAAAGCTAATTCATTTTCTGATGCTGTATTGCAAAAGAGGAATTTTTTGTGGTGTTGGTTAAAGGCTTTCTGTTAGATTTCATTGTTTTCTATTTTTCAAAGTAAGCTCTTTGAACTCACGGATCTCATCAGCAGAAAGAAGGAGGTGATAGTGCCTCTGTATAAGTCTCTGATGTAACTTTATTTGGGGTATTGTGTGCAATTCTGGAGACCACACCTTAAAAAAAGATATAAACAGGATGGAGTCAGTACAGAGGGTGGTTACTAAAATGGTTAGTAGTCTTTGAAATAAAGCATATGGGGACAGACTTAAAGATTTTAATATGCAGGGCCGTCCCAAAGGTTTCTGCAGTCCTAGGCAGGAGGCACGGCAAGGCCTGCCCCCCTGTGTGCCAAGCTGTGTCCTCCTCCATGCTGAGTCACATTACTGTCGATGCCGGCTAAGCCTAGCCGTCCCGCCTGCTGCCGGAATCAGCAGCAGTGGGGGGCAGCAGCATAGCGTGGCTCAGTACAAAGAAAGGAAGGGTGGCGTGACTCAGCAATGGGGAGAGGGGGGCAGGCCATGTGTGCTGAAGCATATGGCCTGCCACTCATAGAGATCTGCCACTCTGGGTGGCCGCTTAGCCCACAAAGTAGATGGGCTAGCACTGTTAATATGTATACGTTAGAGGAAAGGTGGGATAAAGGAGTTATAATAGAGATGTTTAAATACCTCCGTGGCATAAATGCGCAAGAAAAGAGCCTCTTTCAATTGAAAGCAAGCTCTGCTACGAAGGGACCTAGGATGAGGGTGAAAGGGGATAGACTCAGGAGTAATATGTGGAAAATATGTATGTGTGTGTGTGCTCGCTCTCCCTGCATGTAAAGGAACGTGCTGATGGCTCTTCGAGTTCGTCTGGCTATTGTTCTGCTTTGACTGCTGCTGCTCTTTGCTGCCTCTCCAAAGTTGTTGGGGGTGGGGGGGGGCACAGTTAAAGGTCCTGTCTCCATCCAGAATGTCTCTTTCATTGCTCCTCCGGGCTTGGTGAAGGCTTTCTAATCACATCTCCCTGTAAGAGCATTTTCTGTCGGGACAGAGATTTTGCTTTTTACCTAGCAAGGAAAAGGTGGGCTCCAGCAATTCGGCAGATTTCTTTACTGTGGATTTTATGCCCTCCTGTATTGTTTTTATTTATTTGTTTGTAGTTTATTTTTATGTTTGAGATTATTCTGCCCACTTGCACTGGGATGCATATGAGGGACATATCGCCCTCTGAAGACGATCTAGGGGAGACAGTGACAAGGAGAAGAATTCTTAGAGGATGTTCGTAAGCTTGTGCCCTTGTGCCCAAGCCCTCCATAGCAATAAAAAGCATAAGAAAACTGGGCATTAAAATAGAAATATTGCCTCCTGAACTATATGCCACTTAACACCTGTACATGGTATCTACAATCTGCAGCTCATGCGTTTCTCTGGGCTTCATTATTGCTGTGCAACACCCATTTCACAGAGCAATTCAGTCAATGAGAATTGCTTTTCTGATACCTACCATCAAGAATCTTTCAGAACAGAACTACTGTAGTGTGTCTGGGGGTGGAGGAGAGAGAAAAAGATCAGAGAAAAACCAAACAGCGAAAAAAACAGGAGAAAATAGAGGAAACCAAGAGAGACGGAAGGAAGACATCCCTGGCAAGAAATATGAAAGAAGCAGGCAACACAAAGAAGAGCCAACACTCTTGCAGTGGGAACCAGAGAACACAAGAAGCAAGAAACATGTGAAGGTCACAAAAGTCTTTATTAGATGAACCCCAATGCGTTTCGGCAATGCCTTCCTCAGGGGGTATGCAGCTTTTAAAACAAAACAAAAGAAAAGAAAATAGGATTCACAATTAATGTATTCATAAATAGATTAAAAAAGATGCATAAAAAAGATACATAAAAAGTAATTTTAAAACCATAAACAATCATTTGAACCAGACAAGAAGAAAACAAAACGCAGGGCAGTGAAAAGGAAAAACATGTATAAATACTAAATAAGAAGGTCTAGAAGATACATTAGCAGGGCTATAAGGAGGACAACAACTAATCATGAAGTGATAAGGCTACAGAACAGTACTCACTGAGGCAACCTGTGGTGTGACTCACGTAGAGGGTAATCTTTAGCGTTATACTCTTGCTATTAAATAACAAAACAGAATAATTATATATACCGTGCAAATTCTGGTTATTTAAATATGATATATTACCACCAATACAAATATATGTATATTTTACCCCTAAAACATGTTTCATTTTGATTGGGTAACGATCCAATAATATTGTATCTGATAAGCATGAAACACTGAACTGTACATTTCTCCATTAGTAACAATGCTTATGAAATAATCACATCTAAAATTATAATCGTGTATGGAAGGTACCAAATGAAAGAGATATGCCAAATAAATAAGTTATTTGATTTAAAAGGAAGCGTCTTGATAATCCAATAGACGTTCAGAAAATAAGATGTTAAATAGACATCACTTAAGCCGGATGTGAAAGGCGTCATGTAGAAATCATATCAAAGTGTAAAAATTGTGCCAAATAAACGAGTCAATTGAAATGCCTTATCTCGTCGAGCTACCAGTCTCTGTTTGTACAATATTGATATCCATCTCTTAGGGAACCCGAAGGTGCAAAATGATAGTTCAATTGATTATAAGGGTGAACCGAGCCCGGACCGAACTAAGCACAATATGAGGAAAACCATAATAAAAGTAAATATCAAATCAAGTGTCGCCATAGTATTATATCAGCTCAAAGCTCGCTAATATGTAGAATAGCAAACAACTCAACTGTGCTATTAGCTATTAACGTGTATGAAACAAATTGTCAGATGAAAATAACTGAAATTTAAGATATGTGGATGAAGATTCCGAATCTTTAAATCAATATAATCAAAAAACACAACTTACTAGTGAAAAATATATCTTTTATACAGACTCCCAAGTGCGCGCCAAAATGAGAGAGAAAAAAAAGAGAATTGCTTTTCTGATACCTACCATCAAGAATCTTTCAGAACAGAACTACTGTAGTGTGTCTAGGGGTGGAGGAGAGAAAAAAAGATCAGAGAAAAACCAGACAGCGAAAAAAACAGGAGAAAATAGAGGAAACCAAGAGAGACGGAAGGAAAAGACATGCCTGGCAAGATATATGAGGAAAAGAAAGAAGCAGGGCCAGCCCCAGAGTTGGTTCACGATGTTGGTGCCCTAGACCAGCGTTTTTCAACCACTGTGCCGCGGCACACTAGTGTGCCGTGAGATATTGTCTGGTGTGCCGTGGGAAAAATTCCAATTTCATCCGTAACATGTGGCCTCGGCTCACAAATTTGGGTTGCCAACCGGCCGGTTTTCAGCCGGCCTGGCCGGTTTTTCCTTGGCCAGGCGGGCTGCCGGCACAGTTGTAAAACCGGCCATTGAAAAGCCGGTTTTTTGCTCTGGCCGCAAGATCGGGAGCGGCCAGAGCAAAAAACCGGCTTTGGTGCCGAAGTCCGCGGCGCGAACGCGATCGCGATTCCCTATAGCAGTGCAGCCGCTGGTTCTGCTTTGTACAGAGCAGCGGCTGCACTACACTTACATTGAAAAGTAAAGAGAAACTGTGTCAGGAGCCCTCCGATCATGCAGAGCCCGAGGAAGTGATGTCATAGGGGCGGGCTCCTCACAGGCTGTCTTTCCTTTTCAAATTAACTTTAGCTGCAATAAAGTTAATTTGAAAAGGAAAGACAGCCTGTGAGGTGCCCGCCCCCATGACATCACTTCCGCGGGCTCTGCGATGACCGGAGGGCTCCTGTCCCAGTTTCTCTTTACTTTTCAATGTAAGTGTAGTGCAGCCGCTGCTCTGTACAAAGCAGAAGCAGCGGCTTGGGCAGAGGGGTGTGTGTGTGTGTGTGTGTGTGTGTGTGTGTGTGTGTGAGTGAACCAGCAAGGGGGGGGGGAGTGTGAGTGAACCAGCAAGGGGGGGGAGTGTGAGTGAACCAGCAGTGGAGGGGGGGGGGGGGGTGGTGTGAGTGAACCAGCAAGGGGGGGGGGCGATGGTGTGAGTGAACCAGCAGGGGAGGGGGGGTAAGTGAGTGAGTGACCCAGCAGGAGGGGTGAGTAAGTGACAGGGGGGTGGGTGAGTGAACCAGCAGTGGAGGGGGGGGGTTGGTGTGAGTGAACCAGCAGGGGAGGGGGGTTGGTGTGAACCAGCAGGGGAGGGGGGTTGGTGTGAGTGTTTGATTCCTATTCAAGAGAATTACTTTATATATAGTCAATATAGGCACAGAGGTAAATTTTTTTAACATTTTCTAATGGTGGTGTGTCTCGTGATTTTTTTTCATGAAAAAAGTGTGCCTTTGCACAAAAAAGGTTGAAAAACACTGCCCTAGACAGACCTTAAGCTTTACTCTCCCCTGGGCTGTCAAAATCTATCATGTAGCTTTGAATTCCCTACTTTTTGCCACCCTCCAGAGGTTGCCACCCTAGACGACTGCCTAGTTTGCCTAGTGGTTAGGCCGTCTCTGGAGAGAATTGTTACATTTTCCTTCTCTTATCTTTTTACTCAGCTCCCAGGGTCTGCTGAAGTATGCCATGACTTGCCTGTGGAGTAGAAGACAACACAATACACATTGAGAGGCCAATGTAGTCATAAAAGGCAGTATAACAAATAAAAATAAAGCTTAATAAACTATAAACCTGCAGGATTTCCCATGGGTTAGCAGCCTCGGCACGTCAAAGTTCCCTACAGATGCTAACTTTCATGTGAAATTTATTGCTATAGGGAAGCCAACTAAAAACCAACCCTGCAGCTCATTGAAGGCCACTGATACCTGACCATTCCCTCCTCTACAATTAGCCTGTAGGGTGGGCACCACAATGGTTGCACCCCATAGTCTGCTACTACCTCAAGACTCACAGGCATGAGCTCTGTACTCAAAACAAAATGATTTCTCAGCTGAACAATTTAAGCCTCAAACTTCTGAACATCAGTGGTGGTCTTTGCAAAAGTCTTTGTCATCTGGTAACCTCTTGCTTGGAAATGCATTTGCCTTTTGTAAAGAAAGCCACATCAATTTTAGATATGTTCATGGGTGTCTCCTCTGTCATCTCCTTCTTTTCATCCTTCTTTTTCTCTCCTCCATGTTTCCCCTGCTTTGCTAGCTGTCTTTGGGGGAGATCTGCCCCCACCCCTCCATCTGCCTGGAAAGTCCCTTGCTTTTGTGAGTAACCAGAGAGTGTGGCTCAGCTCAGCACAATAAAGACTGTTCACGGGCAGATGTTTAGGCGTCAGCAGTTTTCACGGGCATGTGTAATCACAGTAAGGATAGCAATGATCCTAATAATCAGGCCACATTACCTTGTAGCCTCTCTGCCTCCATAGCAGTGTGAAACGCCTGTGCCTTATAGATTGTGAGGAGCAGAGAAATGATTAAAAAGCCTCTGTGGCTTGCCAGCGTTTTGTCAGAGAAGGAACATCTGTGGTGTGGATATATGTAAGAATTTCCTCAAAAAGAGCGTCTTGTTTTGGCAAAGAGAAACCTGGTTGAATAGATTAATGTCCAAGGGACTATAAGGACAGCTGTATAGTGTCATCTCCTGTCTGTGTGTTTCATTTACAGGCCCCTTGTTCTCAGTTAGCTGAGCTCTCTCAAGAGCGTGTTCAGTTTAGTGTAATCATACTCTTTAGCTTCCTTCACTACGCAACGGGCTCCCGTAGGTAAGTTAACACTAGTCTGAGGCAGACATTAAACAGAGCTCCGTTAGCAGGGACTAAGTAACTTGCATGCAGGATAAACATTTAACATTATTAACCAAGCACAGACTTAATGTTTAACATTTAATATATTTCATACGCCCTCGCTCATTCAAAATTAACAGCGATGTGGTTTACAATAAAAATTCACATTAAAACCAAAGGCTGGACCACATAAGAAAATATGATCTGAGCTTCAGAGAAATCGCAGGACAGAAAAGACTAGGCTAGCAAATGCATCTGTTCTATGCTAACTGAAACTAACATCACCCAGGACACAAGAGGCTAGAGAAAGGCATGAAGACATATAACCGTCTCCAGCCAGTGATCAATCCAGAGTTTATATAATGTTGAAGGCCCCAGTAAACAAATGGGTTTTTAAAGCTCATTTAAGTTTCATGGAACACAATTGACTTCTAATGTCTGGAGGGAGCCCATTGCAAGGCAGGGGGACTATAGACAAGAAAGAGGCAGAGGGACTTTAAATTGCTAATGGTGAAGGAAGCTGAATTAAACAAAGCTGTGATGTTCATCTAGGATGTCCTGATGACCAAGGTATTAGCAAGATGGGTAAGTATCAGAGGGACTTTAAACTGAATTCTATAGACTACTGGCAGTCAATGCTGCTCATACAATAAAGAAATTATGTGACAGAGCCGTTAACGCCATAAAGGGGCCTGACTGCAGTATTTTGTTTAGTTTGTACCCTCTTTAATTTGGTGCTCCCAGAGCCCAGGAGAAAGGGAGTTGCAGTAATCGAACCTATTAAAAATCAAAGCCTACAGTAGATAAGACATTTTAACCTTTATTTGAATATGATGTTCCTTCCTTTAGAAGTAAATCTTCCTGCACAGCACGTTATTTTTATTATGCACATCAGAGCCAATAGTGCAGCCAACTCCCAAAATATTACTGCTGTGATGTGCAATTCCCAAACATGTTGGGAAAGGGCTGGCTGTGTGTGTAATGGGAATTACTGAGCAGCAGGCCAGCCTGCACCTCTGTTCGTCTCTGTACTTCTCAGCTGTATGAGCTGAGCGAGCAAGTGTGCACCTGCGTGGAGGAGTATTTATTTATTTAGTATACATTTGTATACTGCTACTTCCAGCGATCAGCAGTGGTTTTTTTTTTTTGATTACAGATTAGAAATTGTCAAATCATGACAGGAAACTTTTGAGGCATAAACACATTGATTAGACAGGAAAGCACAGCACACAGAGAACTATTTTACAGGGAACATGGGCTATGGAGTGTTAAGTGGCTTGCCCAAGACCACAAGGAGCACCTGTGGGACTAGAAACCCCAGTCCTTCCGGCCCAAGGTTGCTGTTCTCTACTAGTGGGATTTGAACCCCCGACCTTCCAGCCCAAAGTACCTTGCCCCAACCACTAGGCCACTCCTCCACTCCAATAGACTAATGGGAAGCAGGCTGAGAAGTAGGAAAGCCAGCTTCAAGTCCCAGTGCAACCCAGAGTGATCTTGGGAAAGTCACTTAACCCTTCCTTGTCTCAGCTATAAAGTTGAATTATAAGCTCTCTGGGGATAGGTGACATCTAGTGTGCTTGAATGTAGCTCACCTTGAACACCTGAGAAAAGGTGTGAGCTAGATCCAGTACTGCATGATACAGGCATGTAGACAGACACAGTGATGCTAACAAAGGCTTTTGCTTCATGACGAAGCACACCTAATAGTGCACATCTCATACCAGATATGAAGCCCAATTTTGCATAGGATATCTAGAGAGAAAAAGAGACATCCAAGTTGGGGAATTTACAATTAGCAAGGCATTTTATTAAAAAGATCAGGGAATGCAGAACTTCTTGTAAACTGTCTGTAGGACCGTAGGAAATGCGTTGTGTATTTGGTGGAATGCACAGCGGGAGCAGCTATTTTACAAAGAAACACGTTCCAAAAAGAGAGGTATCACCGCGAGTTCTGCACATGCGCATGACGGTTCTTATACATGTGAAAGGTGATTTTGCGACTCCAAAGTACCCAATGCTGGATTTGAATTGTAAGCAGCCACTGTTACTGAGATCCTCCCCCTCACCTTTGGGCCTCTTTTTCCCATGGCTGTCCGAGCAGCAGTAGAGAGCAGAGCTCAAAGCATGAATCAAGTTCTGGGAAAAGGCAAGGCAAGTTCAGATGGAGGCACAGTGGCAATGCTCCACCAACCTATCAAAATCTGGCACTGAAGGCAGTTGCCTTTGTTGCCTATACCTAAATCTGGGTCTGTCAGTACTAACATTTAAACGTGGGGGAGGGGGGGGGGGAGGAAAGATTTTAAAGAACTGGATGTCCAGGACACAAGTGAGAAAATTCCTTATCATGAAATTTTGAGGTGGTTTTTAACCTCAGTCAGGGAAGCACAAGTCTTCCCTGAATCTCTGCTGCAAATGCTAGGTCCAAACAAATGGCTGGCTGACACTTATACTTACTTCAGAGCAGGTGTAAATGATGCAGGGTTGCCAAGTTACCAGGAGTGAGATTTTAAGCCAGTCCTGGATTTCTGACAATTTCATTCCGATGCATTATGGAACCTGGTTCCAACAGGTAAAATCAGGGACTACAAATACCATACTGCACAGCAATGCTAATTTAAAATCAGAACTGGCGGAAAATCTCACTCCTGGAACTGGGTAACTTGGCAACTCTGATGATGGTGTCCTGATTTTTTAAAGTATGTGAGCCTGCTTTAATAAAGTCATGCTTTGCTAGTTCACTTGCAACATGTCCCTTCCTTCCAAACTGTATCTGCGTAGATCTCGACGTGTAAGTAGCAGATTTCTCAAATTGCTGTTTACATGTGTAGGGCATTCGCACATGTAAATACCATGCAAGCTTTTCAAAATGATTTCCATAGCTTTCTTTCTTTCTTTTATATTGCATCCCCAGTACAAATACTGCTCAGAGTGGTATACAATAAAATTTCCTCAGAAACTCCACAAAATTACAGAGACTTTCCTTACTCTAACCCACCACTGCATCAATATCCATCCAAACATTCTCGCACAGCTCTTATTTCTCACATACCAAACCATTATCTTGTATTTAGATGGAGCCTTTCCAGTAGTAGTTCAGAGCATGTCACATTCAGGTACAGAAGCTGTTTCTCTGTCCCAGAAGGCTTAGAATCTAAGGGGCACGTTTACTAAAAAGTGCTACTTGGATAGCGTGTGTTTTTGGCACTGCGCTAAAATGTAGGGATGGGCCCAAACCCACGTTACTAGCATGGGGTTTAGCAAACATGCCCCTAAGCTTGTACATGAAGAAACAGAGTCAAGTGACTCGACTAGATCACAAGGGGCAGCCGTAGGGCTTGAACTCTGGCTTCCCTGATATCAGCATAGAGCTCTAACCAGGGCCGGATTTGCCTATACGCCACGTACGCCGTGGCGTAGGGCCCACAGCTGGCAAGGGCCCACCGGGAATGTTTTTTGCACAGGGCCCCGCGTTTCAGGGGGCCCCGCGCAAAAAACATTCTGATCCATCATTAAAATTAAAAAAAAAAAAAAAAGCTGTCGCTGCCTCTGCCGGGGCCGGGGCCGCCGCGGCAGAATCGAGTGTGCCGCGGGGCCCCCCCTGCCCAGCAGAGCCTGCCCTCCCCGGTATCACCTCTCTCAGCTGCCTCCCTCCAGTCACACGCGCCGGCTTTCAGAGCGCGAGGTGAGTTTCTCCCTCGCTGCTCTGTTAAGCCCGCGGGGGCTGATGGGAAGTCCCATCAGCCCCCGCGGGCTTAAACAGAGCAGCGAGGGAAAAACTCTTCCCTCGCGCTCTGAAAGCCGGCGCGTGTGACTGGAGGGAGGCAGCTGAGAGAGGTGATACCGGGGAGGGCAGGCTCTGCTGTGCAGGGGGGGCCCCGCGGCACACTCGATTCTGCCGCGGCGGCCCCGGCCCCGGCAGAGGCAGCGACAGCTTGTTTTGTAAAAAAAAATTTCGCTGGGCTGGGGTGGGCTGGGGGGGTTAGGACTGGTGATGGGCTGGGGGGGTTAGGAGTGGTAATGGCTGTGGGCTGTTGGGGGGGTTAGGACTGGTGATGGACTGGGGGGGGTAGGAGTGGTAATGGCTGTTGGCTGTTGGGGGGGTTAGGAGTGGTTATGGGCTGGGGGGGTTAGGAGTGGTGATGTCTGTGGGCTGCGGGGGGGGTTAGGACTGGTGATGGGCTGGGGGGGTTAGGAGTGGTAATGGCTGTGGGCTGTTGGGGGGGGGTTAGGACTGGTGATGGGCTGGGGGGGTTTGGAGTGGTAATGGCTGTGGGCTGTTGGGGGGTTAGGACTGGTAATGGGCTATGGGGGGGTTAGGAGTGGTGATGGGCTATGGGGGGGGCTATGGGCTATGGGGGAGCTAAGTCTATATGGGCTGATGGGATTAGGACTGGAAGTGGGTTGATGGGGGCTTAGGACTGGTAATGGGCTATGGGGGGGGCTTAAACTAAAAATTGGGTGATGGGGATTAGGACTGGAAATGGGCTGGTGGGATTAGGACTGGGAGTGAGCTATGAGGGGCTAGGACTGGTAATGGGTTGGGGGGGGTTGCTAGTACTGGAAATGGGCTGGGGGATTAAGACTGGAGGTGGGCTGATGGAGTTAGGACTGGTAATGGGCTGTGGGCTGTTGAGGGGGGGGGGTTAGGACTGGTAATGGGCTAAGGGGGGCTAGGACAGGAAATGGGCTGATGGGAAGGGGTTAGGACTTGAGGTGGGCTGATGGGGTTAGGACTGGTAATGGACTGTGGGCTGATGGGGGGGTTAGGACTGGCAATGGGCTATGGGGGGTTAAAGACTGGTAATGGGCTGTTGGCTGATGGGGGCTGTCTGGTAATGGGCTATGGGGGGTTAGGACTGATAATGGACTATGCGGGGGGGCTAGGACAGGAAATGGGCTGATGGGGAGGGGTTAGGACTTGAGGTGGGCTGATGGGGTTAGGACTGGTAATGGACTGTGGGCTGATTGGGGGGGGTTAGGACTGGCAATGGGATATGGGGGGCTGACTGGAATTGGAAGTGGGCTGATGGGGGGTTAGGACTGGAAGTGGGCTGATGGGGGTTAGGACTGGTAATGGGTTTATAGGGGGGCTTAAACTGAAAATGGGGTGATGGGGGGGGTTAGGACTGGAAGTGGGTTGATGGGGGGGCTAGGACTGGTATTGGGTTGATGGGGGGGGCTAGGACTGGAAATGGGCTAATGGGGGGCTAGGACTGGAAATGGGCTGATGCAGGGACTAGAAGGGAATGGATGCTGGGTGAGGCTGGAACTAGAAGGGAGCTGGTGTTGGGGGAGGATTAGAATGGGATGGGACTGGGAGAGTAAAATGGAGAAGGGAAAAATATTTTGTGTGGGAGGGATAAAAAATCTACAATTGGCCAGGTATTGGGAGAGTAAGTGGGGATTGAGGATGGAGGGGTAAATTTTGAGTAGATGAAATAGGAATGAGGAAAGAGCAAAAGGAGAAAGATTAGTATGTTAAAGCAGATGTAGAGAGAGAATGGAAAAAAAAAACCCCAAGAAGACAGAAGAAAGGACAAATGGACAGCAGATGGAGAGTTAGCAGAAGACACGAAGAAACCAGAAGAAAGTGGCTGGAACAATTGCAACTGAAAAAAAATGTACAAAAGGTAGAAAAATATCTCTTTATTTTGAATTTATTAACTGGAATATGTCAGCTCTGGGAAATGTGCATCATTAATTTTTGCGCTTTGTTTAGTACAAGAGGAAATTAATTTATAGTTTTATTTCTACAGTGTTGTTGTATATTCCAAGTTTGGCTTTTGGGGTTCCCAGTTTAATTATTGTCTTCCTGTTTCTAAATTGTGATTCCTTGTTTGGTGATGGTCTATGTTGTGCATGTGTAACTGAGCTGAGGTATTCTGTTTATATAATTCCTATTTGACATTGCCACTTGTTCTTTCCCCAGTAGGTCATGTATTGTTGTTCTCTGAAATGTATTGGTTTAATATTTGCAGTGTTGCCTTTTGATAGTTAGGGTATGGTGCTTTGTGAGTCCTGGTAGTGCTGTTAGGATATGGCGGGTTTGCTATGGGTTCTAAATGGGCAGTGTTTGTAGTAGTTCCTAATGTGCCTGGCGGTTGGTACTGGATTATAGTAATGTAGGAACCTTTTAGTCTTTCTTTATCCATATACTCATTAAGAGGCATGTTTACTAAAAGTTAGTGTATGGCAGAGCTACTCAATTCCAGTCCTGGTGGTCCACAATCCTGCAGGTTTTCAGGATATCCCTAATAAATATGCATGAGATATATATGCATTGGAGATATCCTGCCAACCTGACTGGTTTGTGGCCCTCCAGGGCTGGATTTGGAGACCCCTGCCTTACATCTCTGTCATTTACGATTGTGAGTGGGCAAGGTGCAGATGTCCAAGACATCAAAAAAGTTAGATAGCATTTGTCACATTCCTCCTCGCTTCTCACCACCACCAAAATATTATCTATTAGACAACTTTTTGGTGGTGGTGAGAATCGAGGAGGAATGTGACACATTCTATCTACCCTTTTGATGTCTAGGATATCTGTACCTTGTTCACTCACAATCTTAAATGACAGAGATGTAAAGCAGGGGTCTCCAAATCCAGCCCTGGAGGGCCACAAACCAGTCAGGTTGGCAGGATACCTCCAATGCATATATATCTCATGCATATTTATTAGGGATATCCCGAAAACCTGCAGGATTGTGGACCACCAGGACTGGAATTGAGTAGCTCTGGTGTATGGTAACATTATGCAAATATTTATGCAAATGAGACACCTTATGCAAATGAGGCCCCGCACCGAGTCTCCGCACATGGCCCCGCACCCCCCTTGGGCCGCCCCTGGGCCCACCGGAGGGCTTTAGAGGGAGCCGGGGAAGCCCGCGCGAGGCCCCGGCTCCCTCTGTACAGCCGCCAGCGTGAAGAGCCTTTTCCTTCACGCTGGCGGCTGTTTCTGTGAAGCCGCGAATGCTGGGAAAGGTTAAAGGTTGCCCTTTAACCTTTCCCAGCATTCCCGGCTTCACAGAAACAGCCGCCAGCGTGAAGGAAAAGGCTCTTCACGCTGGCGGCTGTACAGAGGGAGCCGGGGCCTCGCGCGGGCTTCCCCGGCTCCCTCTGAAGCCCCTCAGACAGCCGCGATGCTGTCCGGGGGGCCAGGACTGCATGGGGGGGCCCAGGACTGCACGGGGCGGGCCAGGACTGCACAGGGGCACGGGGGGGGGGCCCAGGACTGCATGGGGGCGGGCCCAGGACTGCACGGAGGCACGGGGGGGGGGACACGGGGGGGCCCAGGACTGCACAGTGGGGGCCCAGGACTGCACGGGGACATGGGGGGGGGCCCATAATTTTTCTTGGCGTAGGGCCTCACTCTAGCTAAATCCGGCCCTGGCTCTAACCACAAGGATACTCCTCAGCTTCTAGTCATTGACAGCCTTCTCAACATTGCATCCCCTCAAATGACTAGTCCAATAATTAAACCAAATTATACGCTCACCGGCAACTGGTGAACAAATAACTTCACAATAACTTCATGTATATTTTCAAACATTACATGGATAGTGTTGGGCTTAAAATCTTTCTATACCGCTTTTCAAAATTGTCAAAGTGCTTCACATATAGTAGTTATTTCATACTACTTGTATGAGAAAGGGGTGGAGGGAGAGAAGGGCCTAGAAAAAGTAGAAATATTTCATTGCTATATGGATAACTTACAGTTTTAGTTTAGGACTGATAAATAGCAGGCCTAAATTAAACATAATGCTGGCACAATGACTACACTGTCTGAGGTGATATGATTGAAACATTTAAATACCTCCATGGCATAAATGCACAGGAGGAGAGCCTCTTTCGATTGAAAGCAAGCTCTGCTACAAGGGGATATAGGATGAGGGTGAAAGGGGATAGACTCAGGAGTAATATGCGGAAATATTTCTTTATGGAAAGAGTCATTGATGGGTGGAATAGTCTCCCAGTGGAGGTGGTGGAGATGAGGACAGTATCTAAATTCAAAAAAGCATGGAGCAAACACAGAGGCTCTCTACAGGAAAAAAGGGGACTGTTGTAGTGGTTGATATGGAAGGGCAGATTCGATAGGCCACATGGTCTTTTTCTGTTGTCACGTTTCTATGTTTCTATATTCAGTGCTGCTGGTGCTCAATATCCTGATGAAGTTAAACATCAGTACTAGTGCTCCCCCTTTGCTGGTGATGGATGCTCAATATGGCCTGTTTTACCCGGCCATATTTAAAGTCACATATCATACCAATACTAAGATCTTTCAGACCCCAGAGGATCTTGCTGTCTTTCTAGAGCAACAAGACTGTGTCCATATGGAAACAAAATGAAGGGCTTTGGAGCATTGTTTCACAACACATCTTTTGGCTCCAATATTGTAACTTTCACAGTAATCCTTGTACTCAAGACTCAACTCAGGTCTCTGTTGGCTAAGACTGAACTGCGGCCTACCTCCTCATTTGTCTCAGCTAACAGGCTATAGAAGCTGTGATCTCCAACACATAAGGAACTATGAGAACAATATAAGATCTGCTCAGCCTGTTTTAGATACATGCACACTAACCGCAGACCAGATGAGGTCTCTGCTTACATAATGGGATGCTCCTACCTTATAGAATCCTTTGCATTTGAAAAACTAGTCATTATCGTATTTTCCTTCTTTCTTGATTATTGTGGTACACTAAGCATAAGTGCCTAAGATATCTTGTAACAATTTACTTCCCTTTGCATGCAGTTGTGTAACCTCGGGCAGCAAAAGAACCCCAAGCACTACAATGGACTTTATCCCAAACTGTGCAGTTGTGCACCAATGTGGTTGCCTCAGGCTGAAGTTCACTGGCTCCTAGGTTATCACTTAAAACTATGAGGTGTTGTAATTCATACATCTCCTACTGAGGAAAGAGAACAAGTAGCACTGTCAAATAGAAACTACATGAACAGAATACCTCAGCTTGGTTACACATGCAGAACATAGACAGTCACCACACAAAGAACAAGGGATCACAATTTAGAAATAGGAAGATAATAATTAAATTGGGAACCCCAAAAGCCAAACATGAAATGTACAACACTGGAGAAATAAAGCTATAAATTAATTTCCTCTTGCACTAAACAAAAATGCAAAGATGTTAGCAATACACACTTCCCAGACCTGACATATTCCAGTTAATAAATTCAAAATAAAAAGTATTTTTCTATCTGTTGTTTGGGCATTTTATTTTTCAATTGCAATTGCTCCAGTCACTTTCTTCTGGTTTCTTCCTGTTTTCTGCGAGCTATCCATTTGTCCTTTCTTCTCTCTTCTAGATTTTTTCCATTCTCTCTCTATATCTGCTTTAACATACTGATCGTTTCCCTTTTGCTCTTTCCCCCATTTCTTTCTTTATTCCTTTATCATCCACTCATATTTCACCCTTCCATTCTCAATCCCCACTTACTCTCCCAATACCCGGCCAATTGTAGATTTTTTTTCCCTCCCCTCTCCATCCTCATCCCCCATCCCCATCCTCTTCTAGTCCTCCCCCCAAATCAGCTCCCTTATAGTTCTAGACCCACCCAGCATCTGCTCCCTTCTAGTCCCATTTTACCATGCCCCCACATCAGCCCATTTCCTGTCCTAGCCCCCCATATCCAGTCTCATTCCAGCCCCCCATCAGCCCATTTCCACTCCAAGCTCCCCCATCAGCCAATCTCCAATCCTAGCCCATCAGCCCATTTCCAGCCCTATTCCAGCTCCCATCAGCCCACTTCCAGTCCTATTCCAGCCCCCATCAGCAATTTCCAGTCCTATTCCAGCCCATTTGCAGTCTAAGTTCCCCATCAGCCCATTTCCAGTCCTATTCCCCCATCAGCCATTTCCAGTCCCATTCCAGCCCATTTCCAGTCTTAGTCTTTCCCATCAGCCCATTCCCAGTCCTATTCCAGCCCCCATCAGCCCATTTCCAGTCCCAGCTTACACAGCCCATTTCCAGTCCTAGCCCCCACCAATCACAGCCCAATTCCAGCCCAAGCTTCCCCCCATCACAGCCCATTTTCAGTTCTATTCCAGCCCCCATCAACCCATTTCCAGGCCAAGCTCCCCTCATCAGCCCATTTCCAGTTCTATTCCAGCTCCCTATCAGTCCATTTCCAATCCTAGCCCCCCATCAGTCATTTCCAGTCCAAGCTTCCCCCATCAGCTCATTTCCAGTCCTATCCCCCCATTAGCCCATTTCTAGTCCTATTCCAACTTCCCATCAGCCCATTTCCAGTCCTAGCCCCCCATCTCAGTTCATTTCCACATTTCCAGTCCTAGCCCCCCCATTCACAGCCCATTTCCAGTCCCAGCTTACCCTCCCATTACAGCCCATTTCCAGTCCAAGCTTCCCCTCCCATCACAGCCCATATGTATTCCAAGCTTCCCCCCCATCACAGACCATTTCCATTCCTAGCACCCCTGCTAGCCCGCTGAAGAGCCCCACGGCCATCTAAGGGACTTCAGAGGGAACCAGGAAAGCCCACATGAGGCCCCAGCTCCTTCTGCACAGCCGCCAGCGTGAAGTGTTTTTCTTCACGCTGGCAGCTGTTTCAGTGAAGTGTGCTGAATGCCGGGAAAGGTTAAAGGTAATTTCCTGGCACTCGCACACTTCACTGAAACAGCCGCCAGCTCCCTCTGACGCCATCCATTTGTGCAAGAATGGAGTTCACGTGGGGCCCCCTGAAGCACGGGGCCCTGTGCGAACAACATTCTCGCACAATGGATGGGCTGGCCCTGCACTCTAGTGTAAATGAGCACAAAACAGCTCACTGAAAGGGGTGTGTTTTCAAATAAATCCTTCTAGCTCAGATTTTCTAATTTTTCCACAAGCAGAAATATGTAATCTGCTTCAAAACACCAGTTTCTTTTCAGAACAACTGGTACTAAGCAGCTTCAGTTGTCTCAGCATATACATTTTGTCTCACACACTTCTGCTGTTTTTATCCAAAATTAAAGTTTAAACTCAGCTTAAAGTATTTTGGCCCTCATTTGGTTGGCAGCTTGTTGTGTTGTGAGGGCTTGTGTGCATCAGTGATGCTGGGGGCAAAGCTATCAGTAGTTTAACTACTGGCAGGGTCTCCCAAGATGGACAGGTTTCAGCTGAAATGCCAGACCAAGACAAACCACCCATTTGGGCAGCAGCAGAATAGGACAGTGTTGGCAGCGGAGGATCATATTTCTGTGACAACGGCAACAACAATAAACTTAAATGGCATGGAAGAAAGGCCTGACAATCTACTTCCGTATCTTGCCATGAAAACCCAATGGATAAGCACAAAAAAACAAATTGCACTATAGTGCTGGAAGATGAGACCCCCAAGTCGGAAGGCACTCAACTGGCTACTGGGGAGGAGCTAAAGACCTTTCAGAGTAAAGCCAACATTTATGATGTGGTTGGATCAAAGCCCTTGGGACATCTGACTGCTCATGTAACTGCGCATAAATGGAGCTCACTCTGAGGAGAAGGATGTTACCAGTGGTGTGCCCCAGGGTCTGATTCTTTTTAACATCTTTGTTAGTGATATAGCGGAAGGGCTGTTGGGTAAGGTTTGCCTCTTTGCGGATGATACCAAAATCTGCAATAGAGTAGACACCCAGGAAGATGTAGATAACACGAGGAGGGATCTAGCTAAGCTTGAAGAATGGTCTAGAATTTGGCAGCTGGGATTTAATGTTAAAAAAATGTAAGGTCATGCATTTGGGCTGCAGCAATCCAAGGGAGCAATATAGTATAGGGGATGAAGTACTTTTGTCCACTAAAGAAGAGCGGGACCTAGGCGTGGTTGTGTCTGATGATCTTAAAGTAGCTAAACAGGTAGAAAAGGCGATGGCAAAAGCTAAAAGGATGCTTGGGTGCATACGGAGAGGAATGGCTAGCAGAAAAAAGGAGGTGATAATGCCTCTGTATAAGTCTTTGGTGCGACCTCATTTGGAGTATAGTGTGCAATTCTGGAGACCGCACCTTCAAAAGGATGTGAACAGGATGGAGTCGGTGCAGAGGGTGGCTACTAAAATGATTAGTGGTCTTCATTATAAAGCAAATGAGGACAGACTGAAGGATCTTAATATGTACACCTTAGAGGAAAGGCAGGATAGAGGTAATTTGATTGAGATGTTTAAATACCTCCGTGGCATAAATGTTCAGGGAGAGAGAGCCTCTTTCAATTGAAAGCAAGTTCTGCTACGAGGGGACATGGGATGAGGGTGAAGGGAGATAGATTCAGGAGTGATATGCGGAAATATTTATTTACGGAAAGAGTAGTGGATCCATGGAATAGTCTCCCAGTGGAGGTGGTAGAGATGAGGACAGTAACTGAATTCAAAAAAGCATGGGACAAACACAGAGGATCTCTAAAGGTAAAAGGGGGACTGTTGTAGTTGTTGATATGGAAGGACAGACTAGATAGGCCATGTGGTCTTTTTCTGTCATCATATTTCTATGTTTCTATGAAGACTTTTCAGAGTAAAGCCATCATTTATGATGTGGTTGGATCAAAGCCCTTGGGACGTCTGACTGCTGATGTAGCTGCGCATAAAATGAGAGTCAGAAGCTGCAAAGATGTCTTACATATTGGGACATGGAACATGTGAAACATGAACCAAGGGAAGTTGGAGGTGGTCAAGAATGAAATGGAACGTGTACATCTTGATCTGTTGGGTTCAGCAAACTGAAATGGACTGGAATCGGGCACTTTGCATCAAATGATCACATGGTCTACTATGCTGGAAATGAAAGACAAAGAAGAAATGGTGTTGATTTATAATTAAGAAGAAATTTGCAAGAACTGCAATGAAATACAATGCAGTCAGTGAATGCTTAATTTTTATTCATCTACGAGGAATGCCTATCAACACAACTATAATTCAACAACAGCTGCAGAAGAAGATAAAATTGATGAATTCTATAAACAAGTACAATCTGAAATTGACAGAACAAGCAACCAGGATATCCTGATAGTCATGGGTGACTGGCATGCAAAAGTTGACAACAAAGAAGAAGGCATAATGATTGGAAAATATGGACTTGGCAACAGAAATGAAGCTGGAGAAAGACTGATAGAATTCTGCAAGACCACTGTCTATTCATCTCAAACACCTTCTTCCAGCAACACAAGCAGTTACTGTACACATGGACTTGACCCAATGGATTGTACAAAAATCAAATTGACTATATCTGTGGAAGTCAACGATGGAAAAGCTCTATAACATCAACAAAGACAAAACCTGGAGCTGACTGTAGTACAGATCACCAACTACTAGTATGCAAACTCAAGCTAAAGTTGAAAAAGATCAAGCCACTCATGAATATAGCAAAATATGACCTTGAGAATATACCACTGGAATTTAAATACTGCCTGCAAAATCAATTTGCTGCTTTAGATACAAATGACAGAGCTCTAGAAGAGTTATGGAATGACATCAAGAAGATTGTGTGGAAGAACGCGAGACGTCTCTACAAAAGATGAAAAAGCAAAAACAGCCAAAACGGATGATGGAAGAAACTCTGAAAATTGCCCAGAAATGCAGAGAAGCTAAAACCAGAGGAGAAAGAGAAGCAATCACAGAACGCAACAGAGATTTCCAATGTGCAATAAGAGAGGACAAGGAAAAGTACTACAATGACGCATGCAAGGAAATAGAAGCAGAAACTATTAGAAGAAGAAAAAGATCGGCTTTCCTAAAGCTATGAGAGTTAAAGAAAAAATTCCAGCCTCGAATTGGAATGTTACAAGATTTTCAAGGATCTATGTTGAATGATGCTGAGAAGATCAAGAAAAGCTGGAAAGAATATACAGATAAAGATCAAGTGAACCAACAGCCGTTTCAATCTGTACCTTATCATCCGGAACCACTGGTGATGAAAGAAGAAGTTGAAGCAGCATTGAAAGACTTATCAAAGAACAAAGCACCAGGCATTGATGGCATTCCCATAGAAATATTACCGCAATCTGATGAAGCTGTTACCATACTTACAAGGCTCTTCCAGGAAATTTGGAAGACAACATCATGGCCAACTGACTGGAAAAGATCTGTGTTTATACCACTACTAAAGAAAGGTGATCCAACTGACTGTGGAAATTATCACACAACCTCTCTGATCCCACATGCCAACAAGATTCTACTGAAGATTATTCAACAGAGACTACAATCATACCTGGAACAAGATCTACTTGAAGTGCAAGCAGGGTTCAGGAAACATCGAGGAACGAGAGACATCATTGCGGATGTGAGATGGATCCTGAAAAGACTAAAGAATACCAAAAGGATATCTATTTGTGTTTTATTGACTACAGAAAGGCTTTTGACTGTGTAAACCATGAGAAACTCTGGACCACTTTAAGAAGCATGGGTATACCAGAACACCTGATCGTTCTCTTGCACAATCTGTACATTGATCAAGAAGCAACAGTTCGAACCGAATAAGGAGAAACAGAATGGTTTAAAATAAGCAAAAGTGTATGACAAGGCTGCATACTTTACCCCTACCTGTTTAATTTATATGCAGAACAAATCATCAGAGAAGCAGGATTGTATGAAGACAACAGAGGTGAGAAGATTGGTGGAAGGCTCATCAATAACCTTCGTTATGCTGATGATACCACATTACTGGCTGAACGTGAAGATGATCTAAAACATTTGCTTCTCATGGTCAAGGAACATAGTCTTAAAATGTGCCTGCAGCTTAATGTAAAGAAGTCAAAGATCATGTAAACTGTCAAAATCAATAAGTTCATCGTTGATGGAGAAGAAATTGAAATAATGGACAACTTTAACCTACTTGGATCAACTATCAAAAAAGAAGCAACAAGCAGTCAAGAAATCCGATGACTCATTGCTCTTGGCAGAATGGCTATGAAGGACCTATACAAGATTCTCAAAAGCAGAGATGTCTCTCTCCATACAAACATTTAACTCGTTCAAGCCATGGTATTTTCAATAACATCATATGGATGTGAAAGTTGGATAATGAAAAAGATAGACAGGAAGAAAATTGAATGCCTTTGAATTATGGTGCTGCCGGCGAATACTCCGTATACCATGGACTGCCTGAAGAACAAACCAGTCAGTACTAGAGGAGATCAAACCTAAGCTTTCTTTAGAAGCTCAGATGACAAGGCTTCAACTTCCATACTTTGGACACATCATGCGAAGAGAGAGATCATTAGAGAAAGATATGCTTGGCAAGGTAGAAAGTCAATGTAAAAGAGGAAGGCCAACAATGAGTTGGATCGATACAATAACAGCAGCTATGAGTGCCAGTCTGTCAACAATGATCCGCCTGACTGAGGAAAAGAGACGGCTGAGGGGAGATATGATAGAAGTCTATAAATTAATGAACGGGGTGGAACAGGTAAACGTAAATTGATTGTTTACGTTATCAGAATATAGAAAGACTAGGGGACATGCAATGAAGCTACAGGGTAAACTATTTAAGACTAATAAAAGAAAATATTTTTCCACTCAACATGTAATCAAACTCTGGAATTTGTTACCAGAGGATGTAGTAAAGGCTGTTAGTGTAGCAAGGTTTAAAAAAGGTTTGGACAAGTTCCTGGAGGAAAGGTCCATAAACCATTATTAAGAAGGGACCCAGGATATCAATGCTTGACCCAGTACAAGCATTGTGGAACCTGTGTCTTTTGGGGAAACTGCTAGGTACGTATGACCTAGATTGGCCACTGTTGGAAACAGGATACTGGGCTTGATGGACCTTGGTCTGACCCAGTATGGCATATCTTATGTTCTTATGACCGAACATAATTTAGGACAACTAACCAGAGGGTCGCCATGAGTTGACATCGACTCGATGGCACTTAACAACAACAACATAAAACCCTACAGAAGTCACCGAAGATCTACAAGGCCAAATCTACCATACCCCGAAAAAAGCAGCACTATATATACTGCAGCAGGCCCTAGAACATCCATACACCTATTTGAAAAGCAGACAAGTCAAATTACTACAATACAAACCCCTATGTACAAACCCCATGTTAACAGAACACCTGACCTTAGTCACACATTCAGAACACAGACCCTCACCAAGTACAGAATAAGTGACCATAACCTAAAGTAAAAATAAAAATATGTAGACAAAAATTAAACTAAAACCCCAAGAAGCCAGACTCCACATGCGATACAACACCATAGAAATAAGAGATGCAGTTCCCCATACTGTGTAAAATATAAAGATAGCGCAAAGTCCAATCACTAAATTGAAAACAAAATTATTTTTTCTACCTTTTGTTGTCTGACCATTTTATTCTCTAATCATGTTGGTCCCGATCAGAGGCTTCTGCTTTCCTCTGTCTTCTCTTAGCTTTCTTCCTACAGTCTTTAGCAACTCTGTCATTTTTTGTTTCTCCTTTTGTTTTCTTCACTTCCTTCCATCTTTGATACTGATTTAATTCCTTTCAGTTTTCTTTCATTTATCTCTCTGCCCACTCAGATTTCACTACTCCTTACTATGCAGTTCTCAATCTCCCTCTTTTTTATGCCATCCACCTATCGCTTTTCAACCTTTATCCCAGTCCTTCCTATCCCCGGCTCTTCTTCCCTGGTCCATTATTCCCTGATCTTTTGCTCACTCTCTCTTCCACTCCATGTCTAACATCTCTCCCCCCCATCATCCAGTGTCTCTCTCTTTCTCTCTGGTTCTCTTTCCCTCCATCCAGTACCTCCATGCTCTCTTTCCTTCCATGTCAGCCCTCTCCCTTCCTATCCCCACTGCAACTGGCATCTACCCCATCTCCTAACCATACCATCCCCTCTCTATTGCTCCCATTTCCAACATCTCTCAATCTTTCTCAACCTATTTACCCCACGTCAATCTTCTCCCCTCTCTATGTTCCCATAGTCGCCCTATAACCCCCTGGGCAACATCACCACTCCATCTCCCCTCCTTGCTTCTCCCTTTCCCCCTTTCCCCCTTTCCATGTCCTGTATCTCCCTTTATCTCCCTAGCCCCCCACCTCAATCTTATCCTCACTGCCTCCCTATTCCCCCCTTCATCTCCTTTCTGACTCACTGTGCCCATCCATGTGCATCTCCCAATACCCCTTCATGTCCACCTCTTGTATGTACAAGGGGCAGATCCTGTCCACTGAGCAGAATGTCCCATGGACAGGGGCTGTGCAAGCAGTGATCCCAGCCCAGAGAGACAGGGTACAATTGGCCTTGCACAACCCCTGCCCACAGGACTTGCTGCTCCTGCAGGCAGGTTCTGATCACTGGGGTATAATCACTGCCTCCCACATCCTTCTGCCTGTAGGAGCAGTATGTCCTGCAGGCATGGGCTGTGCAAGCCGTGACTGTTGCCCTCAGAAACAGAGCCTGCCCACAGGAGCAGATGTCAGGAGGGTGCTTTCGCTGTCCACCCACACCCGCTCAGGATGACCTATGGAGCACTGGAGCAGCCTAGTGGAGAACCTGCCATGGGACACACTGCTCCCACTGGCAGAAGGCTGTGAGTAGTAATTGTGGCCTCTCACAGCCTTCTACCTATGAGAGCAGCATGTCCCACAGGCAGGCCCTCCACTAAGCTGCCAGCACTCTGCAGGTCATCCTGAATGGGAAGTGAGGGGCGGGAGGCTAGTGACAACACTCTTCTGACATCAGTGCCTCCCTACGGTGCTTACCCAGCTTAACAGGTAGCACAGGTCCTGGTTCAGCATTTGTCTTCTTGCTTCCCCCCCCCCCCCTCGAATGTCCAGCATTTGTCTTCCTGCTCCCCCTCCTCTGTCCAACATTTGTCTCCTCCTCCGCATGTCCAGGATTTGTCTTTCTGCCCCCACCTGTTGTCCAGCATTTGTCTTCCTGCTCCCCCTCCTCTGTCCAACATTTGTCCCCTCCTCCGCATGTCCAGCATTTGTCTTTCTGCCCCCACCGTTGTCCAACATTTGTCTTTCTGCTCCCCCAATCCAGCATTTGTCTTACTGCTTCCCCCCGTGTCCAACATTTTTTTATGTTTTCCTTCTTCCCCCCCATTGTTCAGCATTTGTCCTTCTCCTCCCCCCATTGCCCTTCATCTGTTGTCCTGCCCCCCCCCTGTTGTCCAGCATTTGTCTTTCACTGTTGGCCAAAAAACGAAACCAATTGAAAAGCGCCGGGTTTGCGAGCCTCCCTCGGCTTGAATGTCCCTGATGGTTCTGCCCCCCACCCGATGCAAAAAGCATCATCAGAAGGGGTGGGATCCATCAAGATCCTACAAGCAAGCTTGTAAGGCCCTGATGGGTCCCACTCCCTCTGATGATGCTTTTTGCGTCAGAGGGGGAGCGGAACCAGCAGGGACATTCAAGCTGACAGAGGCTTGCAAACCCCGTGCTTTTCAATTGGTTTAGTTTTTGGCCAAGGGTGAGAGCTCTCTGCTTCTGCCCCGGTGTTCTCTAATCTGGGGAAGTGGCAGTGGCGGCGGGGGGAGGGGGGGGAGGGGCTGGAGGGGTTGATTTTGCCGCTGCCAAGAAGCAGCTTGTCCAACCTTTTTTTTATTCCTTTGAAGGCAGAATGAACTGACTGTTTTGAGGGCATTTTTAGCCGCCCCAAGACATTGCCACCTGAGGCAGCCACCTCACTCTGCCTTATTATAGAGCCGCCCCTAACCACGTATCACAGATACATGATACATGACACACTGGAAACTGATGGATGCAGAGAGAATATTGGTGGACAGTGAACCCGCTCTATTGGTAGATGTGGTACTGATAGTTGGCAATGAGATGTCACAATCTGGCAGAGAGGCTTTATGGCTGCACAGTTATTTAGAGAGCGCACTACCCTAGCAAGATTTCAGCAGCTACTTCCCGTCTCAGTGTTGGAACCACAATCCACCCTATCATTGCACTATCAAACAAATGGGGTATGTGCTCTGTTATATGGAGACACCTGTCCTAGTCAGGGCCTCTTACAAGTGCAGCACATCACAGGCTATGGCAGTAATCATCTCCAATGTTACCAATGGGGGTCTGTGGGACTTGCGGCCTTTGAATGGCTGCATGCATACTGTGCCATCACATTGTATGCATTCCCTTTGACAATAGTGCACTGGAACAATGAGACCTTTGTCTGAGAGGGTATAGCAGTTCCCTCCTGATGCGCTCAAGGATGCCCAGCTGCCTTCTCCTTAAGGTCCAGAACTTGAACGCCAAACTCCTTGTGGGAAAGAGAATCATGGCACATTTATTTGGCACTGTTAAGTGCCTCCAATTCTGCACACCTACACATTGCGGTATATGAGTGTTGTTACTAACCTATTTTAAAACATATTCTGTCTGACGGCACAGTTCCTGTCTGGTCTTTCCCTCTATTGCCCTCTTCTGCATCTGTCCGCATAGTTGGGTTTCTCTGCCATATGTGGGAGAAAACCCATCTTTTCCATGACCATCCAAGTGCACATTCACCTCATTAATATCTGTGGTCATCATGTCATATATATCCTGTTACTGCCCTCAGTTATCTCTCTTCACATGCAGGGCAGGATGGTAGCATGAAAACATCTCCCTCAAGGCACTTTGGGTTATCTTGCTATAGCCCATTCTCTTGCCCCTCCTTTCTCGAGACATGTGCCGTACTGCATTGTGTGTACTTGCTGGCATTGCCTATTGCAATGTCTTGTGACTTGCCTAGACCTCAAACTGGCCATCAGTGATACCCCTGTATTATTTGTATGAGATGGTTTGCAGCCAGCCTGTGATGACAATGGGCAAACTTACAGAGCAACTGTCAACAATATCAGAAACACACCATTTGTTCTTTATATTTTTCCTCAACCTCCAGGGAACATTTGGCTATGTTTTTTGTTTGGGCAGTGGCCATATCATCCTCTTTACTAAACAAAATTGCCCTGAAAGGAAACTTTATAAAATACAAATGACACAAAATGAATGAACTCAACTAAATAAACCAGAAAACAACACAGGAAACTAAATAAAATGAAATTTTGTGGTCTGCATACTCCTGTTATTTATAGGTGTCCCCACATGCCCCCTGCAGACTGTGTATGTATCTGCTGCCAGGAAATGGTACTCACCTTCTCAGGCATAGTTGGCTGTGTATCCAAATGAGGCTGGACAGGCAGAGATTTATCCTTCTGTGCCAATTTGGGTACAGCAGCATCTCATAGGCCAGCAAGAGGGTGATCAGCATCTGTACCTCCTCCTGTGAGAAAATCTTCTGCCTTCTTCTGAGTGCCATCATGGATATGTGCTCCCCCAGTGACAGGTGGGATGACTGGCAGAGGCTCCAGCCAATCAGGAGAGCTTTGTCTAGTCCAGGTACATTTCACTGTGCTGGCCACTACACCAATATATCTGGACAGAGTGGGCGATTTTCATGGAAATCCAAATAATTTTGTGCCGGTATATTCAACTGTGTTTCGAAGGATTCTTCTTCAGGGGTTAGGCTCACCTTACACTTAGGACCTTAAAGGCAACCGCCAACGGTGATAGTATATCACTGAAGATAAATGTATACTTCCTTCAAGCTCCGCAAACTACTGAAATCTTACTGTTCAAAGAAGAGAACGGCGAACTACTGCAAGTGGCATAAAATTGTTCTGAACCATTGGCGGTTGCCTTTAAGGTCCTAAGTGTAAGGTGAGCCTAACCCCTGAAGAAGAATCCTTCGAAACATGGCCTGTGTCGAGTCTGGCCTCCCCTTATTATGTTAGGATCAATAAAGAATTTGTGACAGTTTTGACCTGCCTACGTTTTTGTACTGTTTCTGCTCGCCTACGAGGCAGTGTGCTGTTGTTGTCTTGGTGGGTATATTCAACTGTGGCAGCTAGGTTATCCAGTTTATGACAATATTTCACCTATCCAGTTAAGATGGCTAATGTATTTTATGCGGTGATATTTGTGCCCACCTATACAGGCATTTTCAGCAGAAATCCAGATATGCAAAGTCCATTTGAAAATCCCAGCTCTTTTTTGACTGCCTTATTTTATCAATATATTCTGCTCAGCAGTTTACTGAATATGATCTCTTAGTGTATGCAAAATTGATCTGAAACATATTAACCTACAAAGTAATGCACATAGTGGCAGATTTATTAAACCACGCTACCGGGTAGAAACATAGATATATGACGACAGAAAAAGACCACATGGCCTATCTAGTCTGTCCTTCCATATCAACAACTACAACAGTCCACTTTTTTCCCTTTAGAGATCCTCTGTGTTTGTCCCATGCTTTTTTTGAATTCAGATACTGTCCTCATCTCTACCACTTCCACTGGGAGACTATTTCATGGATCCACCACTCTTTCCGTAAAGAAATATTTCCGCATATCACTCCTGAATCTATCTCCCTTCACCCTCATCCCATGTCCCCTCGTAGCAGAACTTGCTTTCAATTGAAAGAGGCTCTCCTCCCTGAACATTTATGCCATGGAGGTATTTAAACATCTCAATCATATCACCTCTATCCCGCCTTTCCTCTAAGGTGTACATTTTAAGATCCTTAAGTCTGTCTTCATATGCTTTATAATGAAGACCACTAACCATTTTAGTAGCCACACTCTGCACCGACTCCATCCTGTTCACATCCTTTTGAAGGTGCGGTCTCCCGAATTGCACACTATACGCCAAATGAGGTCGCACCAAAGACTTATACAGAGGCATTATCACCTCCTTTTTTCTGCTAGCCATTCCTCTCCGTATGCACCCAAGCATCCTTCTAGCTTTTGCCATCGCTTTAACTACCTGTTTAGCTACTTTAAGATCAACAGACACAACCACACCTAGGTCCCGCTCTTCTTTAGTGGACAAAAGTACTTCACCCCCTATACTATATTGCTCCCTTGGATTGCTGCAGCCCAAATACATGACCTTACATTTTTTAACATTAAATCCCAGCTGCCAAATTCTAGACCATTCTTCAAGCTTAGCTAGATCCCTCCTCATGTTATCTACACCTTCCTGGGTGTCTACTCTATTGCAGATTTTGGTATCATCCACAAAGAGGCAAACCTTACCCGACAGCCCTTCCGCTATATCACTAACAAAGATGGGGTTCGGCACGCCAAGTGTGCCAAGCTGAAACTTAGCGCAGGGCACTATGCTAAAATTCTTATGCTAACCAGTTAGCATTCAAGTGAGTAGGGACAGGACAGTTTAGGGCATAATGCAGACATGAATAGGTATTGTCACAACCCCACCCGGTGGCAACGTGCTGAAGGGTCAGGGCGGACATTTATTGTTTGTTGAAGTAGGAAACTCTGACTTAGACCAGGTGCATTATGGTCCTTGTAGTTCTCTTCTTTATAAAGAATAGTTGTGTGAGCCTTGTGCAGGGTTAAATATAAGGTTTTATTCCCTTAATGCGCTAAGGTTATCCAAGAAGACAATAGAATTCACCTTGATTCAGGGTTTCTAACAAAGTATTTACAAAGTCCAAAACTGTTATAAGAGCTTCACAGTCTTTTCCATTCAAGCAGGATTTTTCAATACAAACAGGTTAAATAAACACAAAAAGCTTCTTCTTTTCAGCTCAACCAAACAATGATATTTTAGAGCATGTCTTATTTATTTATTTAATGGTATTTATATACCGCCTTATCCTTCAATCAAAGCGGTCACAACACAAGTGGGGGATACATTTAACACATGGGGATTTTGAGACACATACACTAATACTTACAGGGAACATGGGCAATGGAGGGTTAAGTGGCTTGCCCAAGACCACAAGGAGCATCTGGGGGACTAGAAACCCCAGTCCTTCCGGCCCAAGGTTGCTGTCCTCTAGTGGGATTTGAACCGCCGACCTTCCGGCCTGAAGTACCTTGTCCCAACCACTAGGCTACTCCTCCCTTCCTTATGCTATAACTCTGTGAGAGATTCTATACTCTCAGCTACACAGAGAGTACAATCCATAGAATATTCAGGCAGCAATGGTTCTGGTTCCACCAGGTCTATTTGCATATCCTCTTGTTCAGATATGGTGTCTGCTAAGCCTGAGCTTTCCCTAGGCAAAACTGGTTGTACTTCAGTAGTTCTCTCCCAGAATTTCCAGCCTGGCTGGACCTGGTCTGGTAAACAATTAATATGGCTTTTATCTAGGACCTTCTGCACAGGTTTCCAAAGCTTTCCCCAGCTTTGTTTCTTATAGCTATGGCTCTCGGGTTTACAAGCCTTTTTAGGACCTGACACACATTCAGGAAAGGAGGTGTGAATGTACCTTTGTTCTCTGTGACGTGTGCTGCTGGTATTCCCTCTACCAGGCACTCTCCTGCTTACTCTGTCTTCCCTGGAGACTTCTTTCTGGAGCTTTTCAGCATGTGCTTGTCCTTCCTGGAAGTTGTCCCTTCCTTGTAAGGACTGCAAGCTTAACTGCCTTTCCTTCCGTAGTTGGAGCTTTCCCCTTTCTCTCTCCTTAGTAGCAGGGGTTTATGTTGCTCTCTGTATCTGTGGTCCTCTCTCTCCTTGTGGACCTCTCTCTCCTTGTGGACCCCTCTCTCCTTGGGGTCCTCTCTCTCTTACTTTCCTAACCCAGCACTGCTTATAAAGCCGTTTCTCTAGTGAGCTTTCTGGCCCTCTACTCAGGTGTGTTTGATTAGTTATTACATCATTACAATCTGGGTGTGTCAGCTTACCCTCTGCAGCCTCATGCCTACTCCCTCTAGCTGCACTTCTTGGTAACTGCATTCTCTGTGAATCAGTTTCTTTAAAAGAAACAGAGTTTTCTCCTAAGTCTATAGCTTCAGTAGTGTCAGCTTCATCACATATCCCCCCTCTTAAGATATTACGGGCTGGCATTTCTTCGTCTGCACAGCTCATAATTCAGGACATAGCATCGACATTGTGATGCAGTTTTCCCGCTCTGTGCTCAGTCTTGTATTCGAACGGCTGTAGTGCCATATACCAATGGGTTAAGCGACTATTGTTATCCTTCATTTGATTTAGCCACTTTAGGGGTGCCTGGTCTGTGACCAACAAAAATTTCCTCCCGGTCAGATAGAATTTGAGGGCTTCGACGGCCCACTTAATAGCCAGATATTCTCTTTCAATTGTTGAATATTTCCGCTCTGCCGGTGACAATTTTCTACTTAAGAACATAATCGGATGTTCTATACCCTCGTGCTTCTGGGAAAGAACTGCTCCCAACCCAGTTTCCGAGGCATCTGTTTGTATGATAAACTGTTGGCGAAAATCTACACCGTGCAATACGGGTGCTTTACATAGCTTCCCCTTCAAGGCTGTGAAAGCCTTCTCAGCCTCCGAGTTCCATTGTATCCGGTTTGGGGAATTTTTCTTTAACATGTCTGTAAACACGGCACTTTCCTCAGCAAAATGAGGGATGAAACGCCTATAGTATCCTATAAGCCCTAGGAAACTTCTTAACTGCTTTTTATTTTGTGGCATTGAGAAATCTCTAACACTTTCTACTTTGCTCAGCAGTGGCCTGACCATACCCCGTCCTACTAGGTGTCCCAAGTATTTAACTTCTTGCCCTGCGAAGATGCATTTCCACGAATTTAATGTCAGCCCTGCTTGTCTCATTGCTTGCAGCACAGCTTTTACTGTTCCCAGTTGGAGCTATGGATGACAATGTCGTCCATGTACATGACGGCGTACTCTTGATATGGACGTAAGACCAAATCCATCAACCGCTGACAGGTGGCCGCCGCGCCATGTAATCCAAAGGGCATCCTTCTGAATTGAAAAAGGCCCACTGGTGTGCTGAAAGCCATCTTGGGACGTGACGCTCTTGTTAAGGGAATTTGCCAATACCCTTTTGTTATGTCAAGTGTAGTGAGATATTTTGCCTGCCCCAACTGATCTAACTGTTCCTCAATGCGTGGCATGGGATACGCATCAAACATAGATACAGCATTTACCTGGCGAAAATCAATGCAGAATCACATCGTGCCATCTAGTTTTGGCACTAGGACAATAGGGCTGCACCAAGGACTCCGGGATTCTTCAATGATCCCCATTTTTATCATTTTGTGCACCTGAGCCACCACTTCTTGTTTCTTGGCCTCAGGTAGGCGATAGGGCCTTTGCCTGATCACTGTACCTGGTGGCGTTAGTATTTCATGAGCTACCAAGTCTGTTTCACCCGGCATGGGTGTCAGAACATCATCAAACTTCCACAATACTCTGGCCAACTCCTGCCTCTGTATCAGGGAGAGTTCTTCACCTATTCTTGGCTCGGGTGTGGTTCTGCATTCGGCCAATTGTGGGCCCAAATCCTCGTCCACTGTTTCTTCACACGTAGCAGATAATCCGTTTACGGCAGTTTGACCGGCCACGGCCTGTAGGTGTTACCATGGGTACTTCTAGAAATGGAAATCCAACTCTCTCGCATATAAGTTGTGCAATACGATCTTCTACTTTGACCACGAAGTCTTCTTCGGCAAAATTGAAGAGCAGGAATTTAATTGCCCCCCTATAGTTGGGGTCGATTACCCCTGCACCCACGTCTATAAAATGCTTTAAGGCGAGGACAGATCGGGGCGCAATGCGGCCGTAACATCCTAGAGGCAATTCTATTTGCAGGCCTGTGTCTACTAAAGCCCTCCCATGCTTAGGAATAATTTGTTCAACGGCGCTGTGTAAATCATATCCAGCTGCCTGTGATGAGGCTCTTCGTGGACTTTGGGCTCTGTTAGATATTTTGCAAAACTTAAGTACAAATTTTGGTTTACCCATAGTATCATTCCCTAAAGGCTGTCTCTTTACCTCTTGGTCAATCTTTGGAGTTTCTCCAAAGAGTGGACTGGGAACTATGGCTGCTTTGGACTGGGTTCGTGTGGACACAAGGGCTTCGTGGGGAGATAGGCCCTTTTCCAACCCCTTTCTAAAAATTGGGGCCAGTCCCTGCTTAGCACTAAATCGTGTGGCAACTTGGGAACTACGGCTACCAATATGTCCTTTTCTATCCCTAATCCTTTTACTAACAATTTATACACCGGATAGAAAGAAGAGGCTCCATGAATGCATTTAATTTTCACTTTTCCCTCTGCTCGATTCGGTGCTGACTCACTTGATCTTCTATAACATGCCAGAGCTTCTTGGAGATCATGCTCTGATCTGCCCCCGAATTGAGTAGAGCACTGGTGGTTATACCTTGTACCTTAACCTCTAGCAAAAATCCTTCTCTTATCATTTTTGCACTTTCATTTATTAGTGCTGTACGCGCCTTACATTCATTCTGTACATGCCCTAATTTTCCACAATGAAAACATCTCTTTTCCACAAAGTGCTTTCCGGTCTTAGGTATACCAGCTTTTAAACCTCCTGATTTATACTTTGGCACCATTTCTGCTGACTGCATCATAGCCTCTGCTGCCGTTTTTGAAGCGTCACCACCTTTGTGAGTAGCCAATTCCGCTTCAAAATACCTTTCTGCGAGGAGGATGGCTTCCTCCGTGGTACAGCAATTTTGCAGTATCAGGAAGGTCTGCACCTCTTTGGGCACAGCAGCAATAAACTGCTCTAGTACAATAGTATCGAGTATGGTGTCTATGGTTTTACCCTCGGGCCTCAACCATTTTATTGTTAGGCTTTTAAGCCTTTGACCTAGAGCTTTTGGTGTTTCTCCGACTTTAAGTCGGGTAGCTCTTAACATTCGGTTGTACACCATAGGAGTTAACTCAAAGCGAGCTCTTATAGCCTTCGTTACTTCCGGGTAATTGTTGGCAAGAGCTGCGGGCATAGCCCTATATGCAGACAACGCCTCTCCAGTGAGTGAGGTTGCCAAGTGTATGGCCCATTGCTCTTTTGGCCACCCTATCGTATGGGCTATCCTATCAAAGGATTCAAGAAAATCATCTATGTCATCACTATGTAGCAGCAAAGCGCAGACAAACCAATGATACCAGGAGTCTGTTCAGAAGGTCCAAATCATTTATTTGTGCACAAGTCTCAAGCAAGGCAATTTCAAAATGGCTGAGCAAAGTTTTCAAGCATTACAACAACTTTTATAGACTTCTGTTCCATTCTAGGTATAGAAAAACATTTCATTGGTCCCGGTACTCTCCCGTACCTCCCGTAGCCCTTCTATTGGTCCCGGCACTGATAAGTTTCTCCAATTATGTTCCTTCTGTGGGCTTCTGTAGGCATGACACCTGCCTGCCCCCCTTCTAGTCCCAATTACAATGGTCAGTTCATCAACTTGTTACTTTCACACTTTCAAGGTTATGGGACCATTTGTGCGTGCAGAAGAGCAAGGTTCTGTAACTCATCTGTCAGCACTCCTCAATATTTCTCTGCAAATGTACTTTTTTCTTATCAGTAACTTTAAACACATCTTTTCTGTATTTTTCCATTTCTTAATTCTGCAATTCTGCTTATCTAAGCTAATTCAATATTTCTACTGAGTTCTTTCTTACAATAGCAGCATGTTGGGGGATGTGCAATCCTATATGCCTCTCCACAGGCCTCATTTACAGGTCAAGCTAGCCATGCTGGCCTGCCTATGTCAGACACCGTGGGTCACAGGCCTGCACCTGCCACATTCCCCCCTTTGATTAATCTCACCCTATTTCTCAATAAGGTGTGAGAATTAAATCACTTTCTAGAAGATTCACATCCTGATTAAAGGATTCTTACTAGTTCCACTAGGGCTAGCTTTGTATAAAGCCATTATTCTAGTTGCGGTCTTCCGCTCTACTGTACTATCAATAGCACTATGAAGGGAACGCATACAACATGGGATTAAACATGGTAAGCAGAGGACAACAGCAACAAGGATTAGTACTAAGATAACGAAAGTCTTAAATCCTCCCAGCCAAGAGAAAAGGTTAGCAAACCAATTAGGGAATTTCAAGGCGTGCCAAGTCTGTACTGGCACATAAGCATGTCTTTGCATATCTTTAGCAATTTCTTCAACTACTTGACCTTTATCATCTATTTTCAAACAGCAATTAGTTAAATTCAGTTTACCACATACTCCTCCTTCAGCTGCTAGCAAATAATCAAGTGCTAAGCGATTCTGGTATATGGCAGTGCGCATCTGAGTACTTTGTCTAGCTAAGAGCGTAAGAGCATGACTAGTTTCATTGGTTATTATTTCAACTACTGCTTGCAAGCGAATAATACGATTGATCATATAAATTGGGGTACGATAACCATACATACCATCATCATTCCAAGTGGCAGGTCCATAATACTCAATAATTCTTTCTGGTGGCCAATCATCACCTCGCCACTTCTCCCACTTGCCTATCTGTAGGGCTTCTCTTTTCTGTCTTGATGCTCCTTTGTGTTTGTGGGTAGTATATACGGGGTATCCTAATTGTTCTCCATGTTCAGTGTTTAACAGGAAGAAAGAAGGTCTGATGGTTCCTAAGACACATGCTCCTCCCCATTGTGGTGGGAGTTGCGCATATGCTCGGTTTCCACAGATCCAATATAGGCCAGGTGGGGCTTGCCAGGCTTGGACTTTGGCAAGGTTAGTCCATAGACCTGCAAGTTCAGGAAATCTAGCTAATGGGTTAGGAGGTTCAGGATGTCTAATTCCTGACCACCAAGCTGTCTTTTTGGTCGTGGCATTATAGTATTTCTGGCTAAGACAGACCAGCTGTCCTACCTTCTGGGTGAACTGGGGTCCAGTTCTGGCAAAGCAAAGACGTCCAACGATTGAGTGCGCTAACACCCATTCACTGGTTGTCTTGTGTAATTCAGTCTGATTGTAAATCATGGAATAATTCAATTCTTGGGCTTCCCAGGGCCATTGGTCTCCCATTTGGGTTCCGCCACAGAAATAACAATCTGTGATCTTAAGACTAGATACTACTGCTCCGGCTAATTCTAGAAACAAATTCTGTGAAGGGTGAGGGATCTCAAACTTATTTACATGCATAGCTTCATAAAAGGTATTATGAATATGATATTTAGATGACTTGTGGGCTTGGGTATTCAATCTAATATACACAATGGTCCCTGGATCTGTTCCTCCTCCAGCAATACGTAAACCAAACTTATATCCTTGTTTCCATGCATGGGGGTTATGTACACGCAAATGTAAGGGGTTGCAAGCATCTTTCTGACATTTATCATTTGTAGTTGGCTTGGTTAGAGTAGCCATCCGCTTATCTATTTTCTCATCAGTTATACCAGTGTTCCAGGTAGCATAGAAAACACATTCCCAATACGGGCAATAGTAGTCTGCCGCTGTAGCAGTACTATACCCTGATCCTGTTTTACCTGTACACTTCCACCAATTTGTGGCACTTTCTGGACACATATACTTATGGTCATTTCGATACGCTTTCTCCCATGTACCACAGGTGGACTGACTATCTCTATTAATAGCATTACATGCATCAAAATTCAAAACAGCAGGTTTAGTAATGTCCTTAAGTGGTGGTGTAGCAGCTAATATAGGTCCATCTGCATCCTTCCATCTTATTTCCAACGTGTAATAGGATGGATTCTGATGCGGATTATAGCATGCTTTGATTTTGCCATGAGTGCAAACATTTAGTTCAGTGGTGTTATAGATACACCGAGTTATTGTTCCCTTGCAGGTATAGTAAGAATGGTAAAGCAAAGTCTGAGTTACTTTTAGTCCAGTTCTAGTAGAGGTAATACAAGCGGTGCATGGAGGTAGAGCATAAGTCTGTTCAAAACCTCCAAAGAAGGCAACCAAGGCAAAGCAGAAGCAAAGATACATGTTGATTGGAGTTCTTCTGAATCCTCAGCTTGCTGATCTTGATCACGACGGTCTATTATTCTTCGTCCCGTTTGCTAATGAAGCAATTTAACGGTTGCTGAGTGTTGATTGAAGATCCTCAAGATGTCCAGTACACATTAACCAACTTAGCAATTCAGTTGGCTTGTGAAGTCTGGCTTAGTCAATGTAGTCTCAAAGTAGTGTGTCAAATCACACACACAAATTGGGTTCGTTGAAACAAAACTGTTGCTGCATGGAAAAACAGCAATCCTCTTCGAAAGACTTGGCTACTGCAAAGCACTTGTGATGAAGTGTCTATGCTGCTGGTTGCCGTCTCAGAGTAACTCGCAAGGGTACATCAGGGTGCTGCTCTGCTGTCCACCGCTCTGGTTCAGGATCGGCGGCGGGCTTGACTCTGCTGTGGTGGATCCAGGCGTCGATCTCGGCTACCTTTACTGCAGTTGGGGTAGACAGGATGACGGTGTACGGTCCCTTCCAATGGGGTTCCAACGGTATCTTCTTCCAATCTTTGATCCACACCGAAGTTCCAGGCTGGTAGGGATGCAAGGGTTCCGTCAAGTTGATAGGCAACTGGTCTTGGATCCACGTATGGAGAGTCTGCAGAACAAAACTAAGAGCTAGGAGTTCTTGCCTGGTTACTTCTGAACCAATCTGGGCTAAACTTCCTTTGACTCCCTGCACTATTGGTGGGGGTTTACCATACAAAACTTCAAAAGGGGAAAATCCTGTTGACTTTACAGGGGCTGAGCGTATTCTGAGTAAAGCTATGGGAAGCACTTGGGGCCATTTCAAGTGTGTCTCCTGACAAAGCTTAGACATTTGGGCTTTCAAGGTACGATTCATTCGCTCAACTTTCCCTGAACTCTGGGGTCTGTATGCAGTGTGGAGTTTCCACTGTATCTGCAAAGCTTTTGCTAACTGCTGAGTAACTTGAGAGACAAATGAGGGTCCATTGTCTGACCCTATTACTGCTGGGATTCCAAATCTGGGGACAATCTCTCTCATTAAGGCTTTGGTAACTTCTCGGGCTTTCTCAGTTCTGGTTGGGAATGCTTCTACCCACCCAGAGAAAGTACAAACTAATACTAGTAGGTAATGGTATCCATTGGCTTTTGGCATTTCGGTGAAATCAACTTGGAGGTTGTGCATGGGGGTCACACCTCTTGACTGAACCCGGGGTGCTGTAATAAGGCCTTGCTTGGCATTATTCTTGGCACAGGTCTGACATTGTCGTGCTACTGAGGCTGATATAGTTGTCATCAGAGGGATGTAGAAATGTGGTCTGAGTGCTTTTTCCATAGCACTCTTCCCATAGTGTGTGGCTTCGTGGAAAGCTTTGACAAAGGATGGTCCTAGTAGTTCAGGAATTACTATTCGTCCCGGAGGTTGACTGCCCTCTTCTGGTGGCAGCTCAATCCATCCGTCTTTCAATACTCCATTTTCTTTGTCACAATAGTAATCTAATTCTTTGGTGGTATATCGCGGGGTCCATAGATTCAAGGGTACTGGAAACAATGCTGCTTGCATTGGCATAGCTTGTGGGGCAATCTGTCCTGTCATAGCTGCTTGTCGTGCTGAGGCATCTGCAAATCTATTTCCTCGGGCAACTTCTCCTTTTCCTGCTTGATGTCCTCTACAATGCATGACAGCTACACGTGTTGGGGCCCAGACTGCATCAAGTAACATCAATATCTCGGGACCATATTTGACTGATTTTCCTCCGGATGTGATGAGTCCTCTTTCTTTATAGAGAGCTCCATGGGCATGCAAGGTAGTGAAAGCATATTTGGAATCCGTATATACATTTAGCACAAGTTTTTCTCCTAACAACAATGCTCTGGTGAGTGCTATCAATTCGGCTTTCTGGGCTGATGTGCCTGAGGCTAGAGCTGATGATTCAACTACTTCATGTTGAGTGACGACTGCATATCCGGCACAGCGTCGTCCGTCAAGGATGAGACTGCTCCCATCAACATAATAGATCTGGTCGGGATTGTCTATGGGCACATCTGTCAAGTCAGGTCGACTAGAGAACACAGTTTCCATGACTTCGATACAGTCATGTTCTGGGAGTTCTTCACTGATAGGTATCAAGGTAGCTGGATTCAAGGCATGGCTCACTTCAAGTTGTATCTGTGGGTTTTCACATAACATGCTCTGGTACTTCAACATTCGGGAATTGGTGAGCCAATAATTTGCTTTCTGTTCCATAAGGGCAAGGACTGCATGTGGCACAGTGACTCGTATGTTCTGTCCTAGTGTGAGTTTGTCTGCCTCACTCACTAGTAGCGCTGTAGCTGCAACTGCTCTCAAGCAGGGTGGCCATCCTTTGGCCACAGGGTCCAATTGTTTCGATAGGTAGGCTACAGGTCGTTCCCAATTTCCTAATTTCTGAGTCAACATGCCTAAGGCATTTCCCTGTGCTTCATGTACAAACAAGTGGAAAGGTTTGTGGACATCTGGTAGTCCAAGTGCTGGTGATGACATCAATTCTTCTTTTAGCTTCTGGAAAGCTGTATCCTGCTCAAGTCCCCACTCCAGTGGTGACTTCTCTTCTCCTTTTGTGGCTTCATACAGTGGTTTGGCAATTTGGGCAAAGTTGGGTATCCAGATTCGGCAATATCCTGCTGCTCCCAGAAAGGCTCTGACTTGCTTTCTGGTTGTTGGAGTTGGAATTCTGCATACGGCTTCTTTTCTTTCTCTGCCTAATCTTCTGCTTCCTTGGGTAATACGAAAACCCAAGTATTTCACTTCTTTTTGACATAGCTGTGCTTTGGCTCTGGAAACTTTGTATCCAGCTTCATTTAGTAACTGCAAGAGATCTTTGGTGGCTAATATACATTCTCTTTCTGATACGGCAGCTATCAACAGATCATCCACGTACTGGAGAAGTACTCTCTTCCCCGGGGCTACTGGATAGCTTGAAAGATCTTGATTTAGTGCAGCACTAAAGATAGTAGGTGAATTCTTGAATCCTTGGGGTAATCTTGTCCAGGTGAGTTGGCCCCCTCTTCCAGAGATGGGGTCCTGCCATTCAAATGCAAACAATATTTGGCTTACAGGGGCTAACCTTATGCAAAAGAATGCATCTTTTAAATCCAGTACAGTGAAATGGGTAGCTTCAGCAGGTATCAGTCCTAAAAGAGTGTAAGGATTGGGCACAACTGGATGTATAGTTTCAACTGCATCATTTACTCTTCTCAAATCTTGCACTGGGCGATAATCATCTGTCTCAGGTTTCTTTACTGGCAAAAGTGGGGTGTTCCATGGGGATTGACATACTTTTAGTAGGCCATACTCGAGCAATCTCTGTAGGTGGCGATGAATGCCTTCAATTGCGGCTCTTGGGAGAGGGTACTGTTTGACATGCACTGGTGTAGCACTAGGCTTGAGGGTTACAATCACTGGTGCTATATGCTTGGCTAGGCCTGGGGGACTGCCTTCTGCCCATACCTCAAGTGGTGCATGAATGTTCTTTAAAGTTTGTTCAAAATAGGTATCTTGAATCGAATCATCAATGTAGTATCTCCATTCTTCTTCTCGGGGTACTGTCAGCAGCATCACTCCTGCTGGTTTGGCTTGAGAATTCACTGTCATTTGCATTTCTCCTTGCTCGGAGAAAGATATTTGTGCTTGAAGCTTAGCTAGCATATCTCGTCCCAGTAGTGGCACTGGACATTCGGGCATGTAAAGGAATTGATGAGTTACTTGCTGTCCTCCCAGACTGCATATCCGGTTTTGAAGGAAAGACTTTGTGGCTTTGGCACCAGTTGCTCCTATAATGGTGACTGCTTTCTTGGTGAATGGGGCTATCTTTTTGTCTATTACTGAATGTTCTGCTCCAGTATCAACCATAAAGTTCATAAATTGGTCTCCTATTTGTATTTCGACCATAGGCTCCTGGAGACCTAAAGCAAACTTGGAGCCCGGTCTGTCCTAATCCACGTCATCTTCATCATGGGCCTGTGTGGCCAATGCTTGAATGGCTCCTCCTCCCCTCTCTCTCTGGAATTGTTCTCGATTGGCTCCTCCTCGGCCTCGGGGACGGCCTCGTCTTTCTTCTCGCCACTGATGATCGTTGTCGTCATCTTGCTGGGCGTCTTCGAGTTGCGGGCACGTATCTCTCCAATGTCCTTCTTCCCTGCAATAGGCGCATTGGTTCACGCCTAGTCTCTGGGTCCGGCCTCCACCTTGACCCCGCCCTCTTCCTCTGCTCCTTCGACTAGGGACACCTCCCCTTTTCTTTTCAACTATGGCCGCAGCCAAAAAATCAGCTTTCTTCTTCATCTTTCTATCACATTCTCTCTGTCTTTCAGTATCACGATTCACATACACTTTATGAGCGACTTCCAATAACTGTGTTGCATTCATGCCCGCAAACCCTTCTAATTTCTGTAATTTACGTCTAATGTCTGGTTGAGACTGGTTTACAAAAGCAGAATTCACCATGCATAAACTTCCTGGTGCCTCGGGATCATAGGGAGTATACATTCTGTAAGCTTCAGTTAATCTTTCATAATAATCTGCTGGGCTCTCATCTATTCCTTGGATAACTCCTGCTACTTTGGAAAGGTTCATAGCTTTTTGGCCTCCTCTTCTCAGGCCTTGTAAAAAGCCTTGGCGAAAGCGGGCTAGGGCTGTGGATCCTTCATCTGTATTTGGATCCCATTGGGGGTCTTCATTCGGGAATTCTCTCTGAGCTGCTTCTCTACGATCTATTATATTCTGCCCCTGCGCTGGAGCTGCAGGGTTTTCTGCCATCCATTCAATAGCTGCTTTTCTAATTCTCGCTCGTTCTTCTGTAGTAAATAGGGTGGTCAGGAGCTGACGGCAATCTGGCCAAGTGGGTTGGTGAGTTTCCATAATACTAGTAACTAATTCTGTCAGCTCCTGGGGCTTGCTAGTATAGGAGGCATAATGTGACCTCCAATTTAATAAATCAGTTGTAGAGAAAGGAATATACACATAAGTTAAGGGTCCCGCTACCACTTCATCATTATCATTCTTTACGGGCACTCCCGGGACTTGCCTTAAGGGAAACAGTTTGGCTGTCCCAGGCGTCATTTGGGTCTGGGATCTAAGGGTTATTGTCGTTGTCTTTGCAGGAGTCGCTTTCTTTTTCTCAACTGGTTTTGCTTTGGGTTTTTCTTTCACTGGCTTGCTAGTGCTAACGCTGGCTTTCTCAATTATTTGTACACTGTCCTCTTCTTCTTCTTCTGGGGAATTCCCTCCTTCTTCTTCTAGCTCCGCTTCTGACTCACTTTTTACGTCCTCCTCTTCTCTTCCCGCTAATTCTTTCTCTTTCTCTCCTCCAGGAGGAGGGGGGTCAGGGGTTGGGTCTCGCCTCGGCTCCGGCGGTCTCTGGGGTTCTGGGGCAGGACGCCGCCGGGCTATTCTTACTGGACCTGGGGTTCGGGGCTGCCTGAGGACTACTTCTGGGGAATCAGGATCTGCCAGGATGGGTTTCTTCGTGGCTTTCTTATCCTGCTCTTTCATTCTAGGCTGTTCCTTTTTCTGTCTAGAATCTGTTTTAGCTAACATTATTCTGCACTGTTCCTCATAACAGCGCTGCGCCCAGGAGGGCGGATCTTCACAAATACTTAACCAGGAATCTATATAGGGGTACTGATCTGGGTGCGCTACCCGCACTCTACGGTGTATTGACTGAATAATCTCTACGGTGAACGTTCCCTCTCGGGGCCAGATGGGGTCTAGATCGGGCCACTCCCTAGTACACAAAATCTGCAAACGGGCTGCTGTCATTTTAATACCATAATCTCCTGAATATCCCTCTTTAAAATGTGCGATCATACATTCTAATGGAGTGTTTCTAGTAGACTCCGCCCCTCCCATTTCGATGTGTGCGCGCAACAACAGACAGAAGGGAAAAGGAGGGCGGACCGTGGGTAAGGGGTCCTCACGGCCCTGGAAACGTATAGGGAATACAAATAACAAGACAAGACGACAATCGCTTCCCCCTTTTCGCGACCTGAGCGCGGTCGCCCGGTCAGGAAATGCGCTAATCAGGGGTCCGCCTTCACTTGGTCCGTGCTGCCAGACCTCTCATTCACACTTCGTTCACACAATCATGCTAGCAACGTATCCCAGAATGCATTCGTTTCTATCTGTTCTGACTAGTCTTTTCCCAATTACAAAAAGGATGAGGGTTTCACCTAGCGAATTCCCATGCCAGGCTACTCGGCTCTTCCTTGAGAGTTGATCATGCTCTCTTACCAATTCCCAATATCTCGAGATTACAAATTCCAAGTTCCAATGGCAGTACTGCTCTTTCTATTTCTGTCTAGACCCAAAATCAAAACTATACTCACCGGATCCGGTCCTCAAAACTTCCCAAGCAGGCGCATGAGTTGGACCTCGGACTCCCCTCACTCGGGTTCGAGGCGTTGGCTCCAACCGGGTCCGGCACCCGCCGAGGTCCGACCAGCTCCCTCCGATACAAGGGACCGGTGGCGCCAGGGAGCGGCCCTCGTCGGAAGGGCGCGATCCCGGCAGGACCAAGCCTATAGAGGCGGAAAGTCGTGGTATATTGCCCTATATACACTTTGATTCCACAACTTCCCGGCCAACGCACCAAGGAATATGTAGCAGCAAAGCGCAGACAAACCAATGATACCAGGAGTCTGTTCAGAAGGTCCAAATCATTTATTTGTGCACAAGTCTCAAGCAAGGCAATTTCAAAATGGCTGAGCAAAGTTTTCAAGCATTACAACAACTTTTATAGACTTCTGTTCCATTCTAGGTATAGAAAAACATTTCATTGGTCCCGGTACTCTCCCGTACCTCCCGTAGCCCTTCTATTGGTCCCGGTACTGATAAGTTTCTCCAATTATGTTCCTTCTGTGGGCTTCTGTAGGCATGACACCTGCCTGCCCCCCTTCTAGTCCCAATTACAATGGTCAGTTCATCAACTTGTTACTTTCACACTTTCAAGGTTATGGGACCATTTGTGCGTGCAGAAGAGCAAGGTTCTGTAACTCATCTGTCAGCACTCCTCAATATTTCTCTGCAAATGTACTTTTTTCTTATCAGTAACTTTAAAACACATCTTTTCTGTATTTTTCCATTTCTTAATTCTGCAATTCTGCTTATCTAAGCTAATTCAATATTTCTACTGAGTTCTTTCTTACAATAGCAGCATGTTGGGGGATGTGCAATCCTATATGCCTCTCCACAGGCCTCATTTACAGGTCAAGCTAGCCATGCTGGCCTGCCTATGTCAGACACCGTGGGTCACAGGCCTGCACCTGCCACAACTAGGTGATAATTTCCCCACAGTCAATGTCTCGTAAGACCACGGTCCTACCACACAGTTGTTGGACATCACATCTAGTCCTTGAGGAGACGGAACTGGTTCACTCGCCGTCCTCTGTTTAGCCAACCAAGCTTCCATTAACGCAAGCACGGGCTTTTGCTGCGCTTGCATGGCTGTCACCGCCTGTGCCTGCGCGTGATAAGCCATCTCCCGCTGCTTGTCGAATTGCGCCGCCATCCATTGCAGGATCTCTTTCGGCTCCATGGTGGTTACTTCCTAGAGAGAGAAAAACAGAGAAGAAAAAAAAAAAAAAAACAAGTGCGGTACTGGGAACTCCTTTGTCAGTCCCCCCTTTTTACTGGATTCTCAGGACTTTGGCACCTGAATCCGTCACAGGTTATGCCCAATTACTTATTACCTGTATCAGGCGTTGACTCATGCTTTTAGAAAAGATGTGTCGGTCTATCGTCCAGCGCTCCACCAGTGCTGGCAGCAACACTTCACTGTTTCACTTGGTGCTCTTTTCCTTCTTTGAACTTGGCAGTTTCTTCCTGAACTGGTATATTCTTCTTTGCTTCCCAGAAGGAATCCGAAAAACTACGCCATTATGTCACAACCCCACCCGGTGGCAACGTGCTGAAGGGTCAGGGTGGACATTTATTGTTTGTTGAAGTAGACTTAGACCAGGTGCATTATGGTCCTTGTAGTTCCCTTCTTTATAAAGAATAGTTGTGTGAGCCTTGTGCAGGGTTAAATATAAGGTTTTATTCCCTTGATGCGCTAAGGTTCTCCAAGAAGACAATAGAATTCACCTTGATTCAGGGTTTCTACCAAAGTATTTACAAAGTCCAAAACTGTTATAAGAGCTTCACAGTCTTTTCCATTCAAGCAGGATTTTTCAATACAAACAGGTTAAATAAACACAAAAAGCTTCTTCTTTTCAGCTCAACCAAACAATAATATTTTAGAGCATGTCTTATGCTATAACTCTGTGAGAGATTCTATACTCTCAGCTACACAGAGAGTACAATCCATAGAATATTCAGGCAGCAATGGTTCTGGTTCCACCAGGTCTATTTGCATATCCTTTTGTTCAGATATGGTGTCTGCTAAGCCTGAGCTTTCCCTAGGCAAAACTGGTTGTACTTCAGTAGTTCTCTCCCAGACTTTCCAGCCTGGCTGGACCTGGTCTGGTAAACAATTAATATGGCTTTTATCTAGGACGTTCTGCACAGGTTTCCAAAGCTTTCCCCAGCTTTGTTTCTTATAGCTATGGCTCTCGGGTTTACAAGCCTTTTTAGGACCCGACACACATTCAGGAAAGGAGGTGTGAATGTACCTTTGTTCTCTGTGACGTGCGCTGCTGGTATTCCCTCTACCAGGCACTCTCCTGCTTACTCTGTCTTCCCTGGAGACTTCTTTCTGGAGCTTTTCAGCATGTGCTTGTCCTTCCTGGAAGTTGTCCCTTCCTTGTAAGGACTGCAAGCTTAACTGCCTTTCCTTTCGTAGTTGGAGCTTTCCCCTTTCTCTCTCCTTAGTAGCAGGGGTTTCTGTTGCTCTCTGTATCTGTGGTCCTCTCTCCCTTTGTGGTCCTCTCTCTCTTTGTGGTCCTCTCTCTCCTTGTGGTTCTCTCTCTCCTTGTGGACCTCTCTCTCCTTGGGGTCCTCTCTCTCCTCGTTGTCCTCTCTCTCTTACTTTCCTAACCCAGCACTGCTTATAAAGCCGTTTCTCTAGTGAGCTTTCTGGCCTTCTGCTCAGGTGTGTTTGATTAGCTATTACATCATTACAATCTGGGTGTGTCAGCCTACCCTCTTCAGCCTCATGCTTACTCCCTCTAGCTGCACTTCTTGGTAACTGCATTCTCTGTGAATCAGTTTATTTAAAAGAAACAGAGTTTTCTCCTAAGTCCATAGCTTCAGTAGTGTCAGCTTCATCACAGTATGGATAGGGTGGGTTAGGGATGCAACATTGATGTTACTGGCATATCACAGTTAGCATCAGCCTTAAGGGGGTGCACTAACTGCCATTAGAATGGGTGCACTTCATGTCATCTCAGTGGGTGGCATTCAGTAAACCCTTATTCTGGTCAGCACAGTGCCATGTGATTGCAAAGTGCTATTGGCATTAGGGATAGAGACACATGCCCACAAATCATTAGTGTAGGACTTAATGCTGATATTGCACAGAAATCATGAGCTACCAGCACAGCCTTTAGCAAATGTGCCTCATAAAATCAATCTGTGCACTTTAAAATTCTAATGCATGTTATTGTTAAGTGCCATCGAGTCAGTGTCGACCCATGTCAAGCCTCTGGATAGTTGACCTAAACTGTGTTCAATCTTCAGTCAGGCAGATCATTGTTTATTTATTTATTTTTTATTTAACCTGTTTTTTCATACCGCCTTATCCTGAAATCAAAGCGGTTTACATTGCACTTCAAACTCAAACATGATACAATAAACTAAGCTCAAGGTTGGCATGCAGGGTACTTAACAGGGTGATAACCTATTTGCAAGTTGGTTAACTTATTTACATTTGTTTTCTGTCTATTTACACCTGGGCAGGGTTATCAGGGGCTGTTTTAATGTTCTAAAGGGTCGTTGGTCGGGGCTGGTGTAGTTGCCGGATTACGTTCTATGAACAGAAAGGTCTTGAGTTTTTTCCTGAAGTCTTTAATGTCTTCAATGGCATGGATTTCTTCAGGGAGGGTGTTCCATAGTTAGGGTGTGGCTGTTGATTGTTGATAAAGTGGCACCCATAGCTGCTGTTATTGTATTGATCCATCTCATTGATGGCCTTCCTCTTTTACATTGACCTTGCCAAACTTGATGTCTTTCTTTAACAATCTCTTCACATGATGCATCCAAAGCATGAAAGTCAAAGTCTTGTCATCTGAGCTTCTAAAGAAAGCTTAAGTTTGATCTTCTCTAGTACTGACTGGTTTGTTCTTCAAGCAGTCTATGATATACACAGTATTTGTCACCAGCACCATAATTCAAAGGCATCAATTTTCTTCCTGTCTATCTTTTATACTGTCCAACTTCCACATCCATATGATGTTATTGAAAATACCATGGCTTGCAGAAGTCAAATCTTCATATGGAAAGAGACATCTCTGCTCTTGAGAATCTTTTCTAGGTCCTTCATAGCCATTCTGCTAAGAGTAACACATCATCTGATTTTTTTAGTTCTTGTTGTTTATTGATTGATTGTAGATTCAAGTAGGTTAAAGCTGTCAACTATTTCAATTTCTTCTCCATCAATGACAAACTTATTGATTTTGCCAGTTGTCATGATCTTTGTCTTCTTTACGTTAAGGTGCAGGCCCATTTTAAGACTATGTTCCTTGATCTTGAGAAGCAAATGTTTCAGATCTTTTTCACTTTCAGCCAGTAATGTGGTATCATCAGCACAGTGAAGGTTGTTGATGAGTCTTCCACCAAGCTTCACACCTTGGTTGTTTTCATAGAGTCTTGCTTCTCTGATGATTTGTTCTGCATATAAATTAAACAAGTAGGAGGAAAGTATGCAGTCTTGTAGAACACCTTTGCTGATTTTAAACCATTCTGTTTCTCCTTGTTCTGTTTGAACTGTAAACTCTTGATCAGTGTAAAGGTTGTGCAAGAGGACTATCAGGTGTTCTGGTATACCCATGCTTCTAAATGTGGCCCAGAATTTCTCATGGTTTACACAGTCAAAAGCCTTGTTCTAGTCAATAAAACACATATAGATATCCTTTTGGTATTCTTTAGGCTTTTCAAGGATCCATTTCACACCCGTGATGACGTCTTTCATTTCTCGCCCTTTCCTGAACCCTGCTTGCACTTCAGGCAGTTCTCGTTGTAGTCTCTGCTGAATGATCTTGAACTGAATCTTGCTGGCATGTGGGATCAGAGCGATTGTGCGATAGGTTCTAGTCAGTTGGATCACCTTTCTTCAGTACCTTTTCCAGTCAGTTGACCATGATGTTGTCTTCCAAATTTCCTGGCAGAGCCTTATAAGTATGATAACAGCTGCATCCAATTATTATAATACTTCAATGGGAACGCCATCAATGCCCGGTGCTTTGTTCTTTGTGTACTGCCTCCTTGGATGCGCTTCTGGGTCTGGGACCAGCCTGACAGGAGTCCCCTCGAGGGCGGACTCCGTTGGTCTTCATTTGTTTGGCACCTAGTGCCTCCAGCTGGGAAAGAAAAGTGGTAACAGGTAGGATTTCCCTCCTTTCACCCCAGGAAACCTCTCCAAAAAAAATACCACTATGAACAAGGTTGGCTTAAATAGTATTTATAATTTATTTACAAATGATATACTTCAAGTATTGTGATAAAGTAATGCAGTATGTACAACCCGTATTATAATAAGTGGTTCAAGCAGATAAAGTGAAATAGCAATACAGGACAAGAGATAAGGCAGTTCAAACAACTAACCAACTATATAACCTTATATGTAATGACTTAAGTACACCTTTAAAGATTATGGATATACCTTAATAACCTATTTCCTAACTCCCCTCCCTTTCCCTTTGCCCACCAGCCTCAAGTCTCACCCATTGCTGGAGGTCTGTACTGGTGGCTGCTTGTGGAAGGAGAGGTTTTGTAGATCTGTCGAATTGCTGAGGCTGTAGCCTTGGCTCCGCCTCCTCCAATCTAGAGGGGGTTTTGCACTTCTACCCAATCCAGAACAACTGTTGCAGCTCTCCATTGAGCTGATCTGCCATTGAACCTCCCTGAGTCTTGAGGCTCCTAGTATGGAATGGACTCTCTGCCGCTTCAGCTCTCTCTTGAACTGATCTGCCACTGGACTTCCCTCAGTCTTGTGGCTCCTAGTCCAGAATGGACTCCCTACTGCTGCAGCTCTCTCTGGAACTGCTTCTGCTGCTGTAGCTCCCCATGGAGCTGATTCTCTACCTCTGCAGCTCCTCCTGGAGCTGATCCACCACTGTAGCTGAGTCTCTACCACTGGGACCTTTCTGTGCCTTGTGGTTCCTGGATTCTCTGCTGCTGCAGCTCTCTCTTGAGTTGATCCACTGCTGCACCCCCAAGCCTGAATTAGGCTCTTAAGTCTCTCCACTCCCTGGGTTGGATGGAGATCAGTTGCCCCCATCTTCACTCTGTCAAAGGCTTTCTACTGGTATCTTCACTCTGAGCCTGTCTAGGCTTCCAGAAGACTTTGCCACCCCATCATCAGGAGAAAAGCGTGTAGAGTAGTAGGAGTTTCCTTCTCACTTCTCAGATGACAGCTAAGCTCTTTTAGATAAAGAAGCCTGACATTTCTAAATCATAGAGTAATCTTGGTCTTCTCGGAGTATAGTAATGATATATGATATATAAAAGTTTAAATACTCCACTCTAACATACATCAATGTTTAAAGTTCCAGCAATATATCTTTATCTTATAATACTTTTAAATATGTGAAAAGTCCCAAAAGTAGTCTCAGACCATAGCAGCACTTTAAACCACTATCTCAGTGGAAAACAAATAGCACTTTAATCGCATCAATGACTACTGGGAACGTAGTTTTTTTAAAATTGATTTTGCTGTGAATATCACCAGTATTCCACCACCATTGTGTTTTCAAAAAGCTATTAGACAAGCTTATCTTAAACAAAATTCTCTTATTTGTTCTTCTCTTTGTTAGAGTTCTCTACGCCTCCCATCGGCGCCACTTTTAGCGTTTCACTCCTCATCAGAGTTTCTTCAGGAGAATCTGAAAACGAGAATAAAACCATAGCTCCTAACTTTCAATTAAAATCATTGCGGTACATTGATTATATATAAAGTTGGCTTAATTCTAATAATTAATGAGACCTCTCTCATAAATGTCTCTCATAAATCGCCCTAGAGAATACTACTCACTAGTGACTGCTGCCCACGTCTCTCAGTATCTTCATGTGGTTCAAAAAAACGCCGCGCATGCGGCCTTCTTCTCCCACCTCGTTTTTATACTGAACAGCTGATTCCTACTATTTGTATCTCTACCTACACACTTGCCACTCGACTGAAGTATTTAAACCAAACGGTTTGACTGTGTTAACTGTGAAGATCCAACGCTGTTCATAAAAAAGCAGCGTTTCATCTAGAGTCTTTCCACGCTTTGGTATATAAACCCGATCAATGCAAAAACATCGTAGAAGCGTAAAATCATGGTTAAAATCCTCACAATGCTGTACAAGGGGAGCTGTCATATTTTTACAGTGTAGGCGGCTCTTGTGCTCCTGCATCCGGACCTTAAAGGAACGACTGGTTTTTCCAATGTAAAGTTGATTGCACGGGCACCGGATAGCGTACACAACTGAGGTAGAATTACAAGTTGTTACATGTTGAAGAAGATAGAGTTTGCCTAAGTATTGAAATTCAGTTACCTCTTCGGTAATACTGCAAATAGTGCACTCTCCACACATTCTATGACCTCGCTCCTCTGGTATTCATTCTCCAATAGTATGTGGACGTAAGACAGTAGGGCTTAACTGTTCTTTCAAATTACTATGCCTTTGCCATACACATCTTACATTTCTGTCTTCCATCCCTGGAGCTGCTCGGACTATATTCAAATGCTTTTGAACTATTCTTTGGATTTTGTAGCTCAATGGTGAAAACTTCGTTATCAGGTTAACATTATCATCTCTTTCGTCTGAATGTGTTTGATGCGGAGTAGTGAATAACCAAGTGCGGTCATTACACAAAGCTCGCTTATAAGCTCGCTTTTAAATATGCTCAGGATACCCTCTATCCGAAAAATCTTTCAACAACTGTTTGGATTTTTTCTTAAATTCCGATGTTTCTGAACAATTCCGACGAAATCTAAGAAATTGAGAAAACGGTAAACTGTGTTTTAGTCGTACTGGATGGCCGCTGGTATAATGTAAGAATGTATTTTGGGCGATTGGTTTTTTATAAATGGTGGAACTCCAACCTTGTATCCCCCTAGTTATTTCTAAATCTAGAAAAACTATAGTATTAGAATCTACTGTATGAGTAAACTGTATTGCTTCATTGCATCTGTTAAGCCATTTAATGAACTCCTGTGCTGTTGCCTCCGATCCCTTCCACAAGAGGAAAATGTCATCTATGAACCGGGTCCACATCTTAACATGTTGAAAAAACGGGGATGTCTGTAACCAACGATCTTCAAAGTCACTCATAAAAAGATTAGCTATCGAGGGGGCACATGAGGCCCCCATCGCTATACCTGCGTTCTGTTGGTAAATGACATTTTCAAACTGAAAATAGTTGTAAGCTATGGTAAATTGTGCTAATTCTAAAAGAAATGATATCAGGGAATCTGAAAGATCTCCTCTATTTCTTAATTGCTTTTCCACAGTAGAAACTGCTTGATTTTGAGGAATACTGGTATATAATGCTGTAATATCTAATGTGATTAACAATATCTCAGAATCCAGTGCCCATCGGGCCTGCTGTTCCAGTTTTTCCAAAAAATGAGATGTATCTCGAATGTAGGAAGGAATATCTTTTAATAATGTCCGTAAGAAAGAATCAAGATATATTGACAACGGCTCCAACACAGATCCCCTAGTTGACACAATCGGTCTGCCCGGCGGTTTGTGTAGCTGTTTATGTATTTTAGGAACTAAATAAAACCGGGATATGGTTGGTGCCTGGACATTGAGAAAAGACATTTCTTTCTTGGTTATTAATTTGTTTCGGAAGGCTAAAGCCGTACTCTCTCGTATCCTATTTTGCAATTGTTTTGTGGGATCCACAGTTAACATCTCATAAATTTGGCTGTCAGAAAGTTGGCGTTGCGCTTCCTCCAAGTAATCATCTGACTAAGGATTACTATCGCTCCTCCCTTATCTGCTCGGCAGATCACAATGTCCGTCCTTTTTCTCAGCTCTCTCCATGCTGTCCGTTCTTCTCGCGTGAGGACGCTTTTGGTCAAGGATTGTTGCTGTTCTAAAACACAAATTTCTCTTAGAACCAGCTCTTTGAAAACTTGTATTGCAGGAGGCACTGGGCCCGGCGGTACCCATGTCAATTTTAGAGGAAGTGGTATCCTGCGATTCTGAGCAGTCGTATCTACCGAAGGGAATTGAGAAAAATAAGACCTTAGCTTTAACTTTCTGATAAAAGCCTCAAAGTCAATTCTAAATTGAAAAGGATCATGTGTGATAGTAGGGACATAGGACAAACCTTTGCTCAGCAGTTGATGTTGTCCATAGGAGAGGATTTTTCCTGAAATATTGATGACTAAGTTGGAAATTGCCTTTGAATTGTCACAGTGAGTTGAAATGTGTACTGGGGTCATCAATCTCGTGGACGGTTACGCGTGAGGACCTTTTTCTTTTTCTTTTTCTTCGAGGCTTCGTCTGAAAATCATAGTCAAACTGATGGATTGAGAGACGCTCTCCAGCCGCCACTGCTCTCCCTCCCGGGATCGAGCACACTCACCGGAGGCAGCAGCCAACTTCAGCGTGCTGCCCAATCGGGGCAGCCGCCTGCATTTAAAAGGAAGCGCCATCAGGCGCATCGAGAGACGCTCTCCAACCACCACTGCTCTCCCTCCCAGGATCGAGCACACTCACCGGAGGCAGCAGCCATCTTCAGCGTGCTGCCCAATCGGGGCAGCCACCTGCATTTGAAAGGAAGCGCCATCGGGCGCATCGAGAGACGCTCTCCAGCCGCCACTGCTCTCCCTCCCGGGATCACTGTTCCCTCTAAGCTGTGCGCGTGTGCGTGCGCACACACCTCGCCAAGTGAGCGCACATACTTTACGATAGAGCGCACAAAAATTACAGTTCTGATTCTGATAGAAAACAACACAGACGTCTTAAAATTTAAAAGTTGTGATTGTAATTACTAGAAATTTTCTGCTTCATTTAGTAATCGTCTATTTTCATTTAATTTGATCAAAATCAATGTGGTGTACATACTGTATTCTGACGTGTAGTCAAATTTTAAAGTATATAACTCAGAGTGTCAGTATGTGGCGCACAAAAATTTAACCTTCCTTCAAAAGCTGAACAGCTGATATTTTATGCGCACACAGCCTACAGAAAATTAGAGGGAACATTGCCCGGGATCGAGCACACTCACCGGAGGCAGCAGCCATCTTCAGCGTGCTGCCCAATCGGGGCAGCCGCCTGCATTTAAAAGGAAGCACCATCAGGCACGCCCGCACCTGGTGGGCCTGCGCCTGAGGGCCTCACCAGAGGGCCTTTTGGCGTGGCCTTTAGGCGGGGCTCGAGAGGCCTGGACTAAGTACATCTGCAGAGCCAGTCTCGAGCTGCCCCCCTACGCTGAAAACCACCACCTTCAAAACACCAGGAGGCAATCAAAGTGTAGAACTCTGCTACCGAACTAAGGCAACCTGTAGTCACAAAGTAACCTCAGATAAAATGTAACTCTCCTCGGTTCACCCCGAGTACAGTTCTCGCTACCCATGCTATAAAATAACTACATCTATGGTATGACTGTATCACACCCTTGCTACCGTTCAAATACTCTTGTGTATCTTGCTACTATCCAACTGCATCCATTGCATTACTAATTTGCCACTGTAAATCATTCTTATATATTGTTGCTATACGATTGTATTTATGCTCTCTACCCTGTACACTAAGCAAGTAGATCACGTATTCACACACTACAGGCCGACTCAACATTCAGCAGCCTAACATGGCCTTCTCACTACTAACCCTCTCCACCATATATCTCCTTGCCAACGCCATCCAAGACACACTTTCTCTCTCATACAGCTATAACCCCATCCCCATCCTACCCTATCTAGGCAAGATAAACTATGGCAGCCCCCACCACCAACTACCACACACACACCATATCCAACACTCACACCTACTGTATATAACTCTCAAACATCCAGAGAACACTAAACCAGAGACGCCACAAACACAGCATAACCTGAAATGCGCCCTCATAAACTCACGATCAGCTCGTAAGAAATGGCCAGCCATCACGGACCTCATAGCAGACCATAACTTAGACATCCTAATGGTTACAGAATCGTGGCTTACTGATACAGGCACAGTCCTCCTAAACCAACTCATCCCACCCAACTTTCCAATCCAAACCTGCCACAGAGCTAGCCACAGAGGCGGTGGGGTTTTCATCTTTGCAAAAACAGAGCTCCAGTATCAGCTGCTCTCCTCCAAGAGCACCACACACATAGACACAGTCACCATAGCCAACAAGCACAACACCATAAACCTCATCTATAGAGCTCTGACCTCCCCTCCAGAGGACATCTCCAACATAATTGAACTAGCCTGCAACCCTGATAACCCACGCAAACCCAATTAGCTGCTTGGTGACTTCAACCTGTCATCCCTGCAACCCAACCAAGCTGATTCCTTCCTTGAAGTAATGAACGCACTCGGCTACGATCAGATGGTGAATGCTCCCACTCACCACAAGGGAAATTTACTAGACCTGATCTTCGCCCCTCATTCCGCTACAAGACACAAACATGATTTCAACCTCTCCATCACTCCGGTCCCTTGGTCTGACCACCGCTTAATTACATTCCAGATCCCATCGCATCAAGATCAAGTCCCACCCAGCTGCACAAAAACAGCCTCCACAACAAATATTCGTCACTTCAAACACCTCGACAAGGAGGAGTTTACCAGAAGCGCACTTCCAACACTCAATCAGACATCACATAACCTTGATGATGCGATCGCTAGTTGGAACACCACACTGAACTCATTCTCCCAGCTACCAACCAGGGACAAATCGTTAACCTCTAACAGAAGGGAAAGAAAAAGACAGCCAGCTCCATGGTTTACAGCAGAACTGCGGGCATCTCTTCTCACCCTTAGGAAGCACGAAAGAAAATGGTGACATTCTCGCTCCACAGTGGACCAATCAGCATACATTGAACACCTAAAACTTCACAGTGAAACAATATACGACAGAATGAGGGAATACCATGCTGAGCTCCTTCTTCGATCTCTCAACAAACCCAGGGACCTCTTCAGCCTAGCAAAATCCTTAATTAAGGAACCATCTCCCCCTCAGCATGAACCAATACAACCCAAGTTATATGCTGACTATGTCCAAACCAAAACCCTCAAGGTTGATAGAACTCCAGAACCCACACCCAGCCATATCCCCTACATACAACCACCGCTTACAGAGTTCACACCTCCTGCCGAGAAAAACATCCAAGACCTCATTGCCACCATCAACACCACCACAGCACTAAATGATCCCTGCCCAGCATACTGGATTAGAGCCATGCGCCTGGAACTCAGCCCAACTCTAGTTAACATCATAGGACTATCCTTCTCAACAGGAATGTTCCCATCATCTCTCAAACAGATGTCCATAGGCCACTCCTGAAGAATAACAGACTAGATCCACTGAAGACTGAGTCATATCGCCTAATCTCGAGCATACCCCTGTTAGCCAAAATAATTGAGAAGGTCGTCCAAAGACAGATCCAGTAACACATAGACATAGCAGCTCCTCTAGATCCCTGCCAGCACGGGCTTAGGGAATCTCACGGAGTTGAGACACTGCTTGCCACCCTAACCAACACATTAACCAGAGGAATAGACAATATCGAGAATGGCTTTGCACTCATTTTCCTGGACATTGCTGCTGCATTCGATTCCGTCAATCACGACCAACTCCTTACACGCCTCCACGAGAAGGGAATCCAGGGCCTGGCTTGGGAATGGTGTAGATCCTACCTAGCGGACCAAAGGCAACATGTCCGGATGGGAGTCAACACATCTGAACCATTCCAGCAACAGTAAGGAGTACCACAAGGCTCCTATCTATCTGCGCTACTGTTTAACATATACATGCAGCCTATATGCGAAATCATCCGCTCCTACAATATCTCCAGCCTGATCTACGCAGATGATGTCCTGTTGTTTGCACCAATTAAAGTCAAGCATCCCGACTTCACCACTCTAGTCGAATGCTTCAATGCAATCACCGATTGGCTGCGAGACCAGAACCTGCGCATAAACTTCAAGAAAACCAAGGTCCTGTTCATCACAAAGAACAAAACCTTCTCCCCTCCTACTACCTTGAAGGTAAGAGATGCAGAGCTCCCAAGCAAGCCTTCCATACGTTACCTGGGTGTTACGCTGGACCAACAGCTGGACTTCAAGGAGCACATAAAAAACACAACCAGGACCATATACAATAAAATCACATATACAATAAAATCAGAACACTAAGGCACCTAAGACCCATGTTACCCCCTGATGATTTCCGAACCATATTCCAGGCGCTGATAACTCCATACTTTGACTATGCAAATGTCATTCTACATGGACTCCCCAAGAATACCCTCAACCCACTACAACTTGCGATGAACGCAGCTGCCCGCGTTCTCTGTGGTCTATTGAGAAGAGACCACATCACTCCCATCCTCAAGGAACTTCACTGGCTACCGATAATCTGCAGGATCACATACAAGGCTCTACTCCTCACCTTTAAGATCATCAACAAATTATCTCCCTCATCACTCACGGGCCTCCTCACCCCTACCCCCAACAACAGGTCGAGAAGGACAGTAGCAGACAACACGCTGATTATCCCCAAGGAATCCATAAAATGTACTCAAACAACTAGGAACAGAGCATTCGCCTTCTATGCCCCAAAGTGCTGGAATAACCTCCCACCAAAAAATAAGATCGATCAAAGACTTTACACAATTCAGGAAAGCAATCAAGCATCACCTATTCCTCCTATACTTCTCGCAACCAAACAACCCCTCCCCACTTAACACACCCCAATCCTTTCAAGCAGCGCTTGACACTACATAAACAAATTAGGACAAACTTAATAGCAGAACTATCCATTGGTATGCGCAACAATACCAGTCTGAGGTGTATATATTAGATCAATGATGGAATACCAAGTTTTAGGTCCAATATGTAAATAGTTTACCCAGTTAATGCTCCAAGTTAACTATCCTGTTAAAATGTAAGCACAAGACAGTTTTGACTGAATTGAGCAAGAATTAAAGAACTAAAATTATCTGCAATCCGCCCTATATTAAAAAACAAGACTTTGAACGAAAATGACCCATCATCCTTTCGCCCGATAGCTAGCATCCCCTTCACAACTAAAATCATAGAAAAAGCTGTACAACTACAGTTACAAGATCATATAGATACATTTGCCCCACTGGATGAACATCAATACGGTTTTCGCCCTTTTCACGGCGTAGAAACCCTACTCACTACACTTCTTGACACTCTTAATAAAGGTCTAGACAATACTAAACATGCATTCCTTTTGGTTTTCCTTGATATATCAGCTGCATTTGACAGCATCAACCACAACATACTTATCTCAAGACTTAAACAAATAGGATTGCTAAAAACCACACTCGAATGGTTTAAATCATACATATCCGATCGTTCACAATATGTTTATCCGATCGTTCACAATATGTTCAGTTTAACCAATTTTCATCATCCCCTTTCCCTCAAGAACAAGGTGTACCCCAAGGCTCAGCTCTGTCTGCATTATTATTTAACATATACCTCCAACCAATATGCTCCATATTAAAAAAATACAAAATTAATTATTCTATATATACAGACGACATTATGTTATTCTCTGAGTTTAATGTAATTAACCCAAACCACAACAATATAATAAACTGTCTAACAGAAACTGAAAAATGGCTTCTTACAAACAATCTAACTATTAACATAAAAAAAACTGAAATCCTGATTGCAACAAAAAACACAAAATATACTCCCCCAGCTAACATTAATATCCTCAATGCGACTCTTCCAATCAAAGAAGAAATAAAATATTTAGGAGTTATCATTGACAAAACGCTCAGTTTTACAACACACATCAAGAAATTAACAAAAACAATCTATTACAAATTGCGTTCTATTCAACAACTAAGACCACTATTACAAGACGATGACTTTAGAACTGTTACTCAAGCCTTGATCATACCGCATTTTGATTTTTGTAATAGCATACTACATGGTATAACCAAGAAGAACATCAAAATCTTACAAATGGCCCAAAATGTAACAGCTAGAGTTATACTTAAAGCCAAACTATCAGACCATATCACCCCTATTCTATTCACCCTACACTGGTTACCTATATTCAGTAGAATTCAATATAAAATACTGTTAACCACTTTCAAATTAATTAATAATATTGCCCCATCATACTTAACCACCCTCCTTCACAGCCCACCTGAAAATAGGATAAGACGGAGAAAAAACCTCAACACCTTAGCAGTCCCAGATATAATAAGAAAATCTAAACACTCAACAAGTAACAGTGCCTTTTCGCTAGTTGCTCCGATACTGTGGAACAATCTACCAGATCAACTAAGAGAAACAAAAGATCTTCTAACATTCAGGAAAGCACTAAAAACCCATCTATTCACACAATACTACACCAATAGAGAAACAGGTATAACTTCCCAACCTCCATAAACTGAATCAATTACTTTCTCCAATGGTACACCTTAATTTGAATCAACTACAACTTCAAATGATATAAGTATTCTTCTCACATTAATATAATTATTAAAGTAAACTATTATTTGTAATATAGTTCAATAATGTTATGTTATATTGTAATACATTTATACTAGTATTGCATTATACAATACCTGTAATAATGTAAACTAGCTCATAAAGTTCTGAATCAATTGTATTGATATTTGATTTGTTATAATGCAAAATGTTCCTAGTTTTTAAAGTTCAATGTACCTGTTCTGTTTGTTATAATGTAAACCGCTGCTGATCCTTGGAAGCAGCGGTATATAAAAGCTGTCCAAATAAATAAATAAATAAATAAATAATAAAGAGCGCGGTATATAAAAGCTGTTAAATAAATAAATAAATCATAAACTGTTTTCCAATCTCTTTTCTGCACAGAGCTGCTGGTTGCAGTGCAAAGTGATACCATTACTCTTAGGATGAGCAATTTCCACCAGCACCAGTATTTGCTTCTACACCCTCTGTCGAATGTGTGGATTTTATTCCCCTACACTATTCTCTATAGATTTAAAGTTAAATCTTAATAATAAAAATGAATGTGAACAAATATTACCCTTGCTCCTTCAGCACAGGTAGTGATTTGCATATCCCCCCTAAATGTTTACTTTCCAGCTTTGCTAGTCCAGTGACTGTTACTGCAGGCTGTTGTTTTTAATGTTGCCCCTCATCTGACCTCATCAGCAGCATACAGTGACCATTTCCCTTTGATTCTACAATATTCAGCATACCCTGAAACATCCACCTTTAGGGGGGTTTCATTTGATAATGTTTTCAATGCTGCTTCAACTTTTTCTTTCATCACCAATGGTTCCTAATCATAAGCTGCGGGTTGAAATGGCTGTTGGTCCACTTGATCTTTATGGTATAATGACTTTGTATATTCTTTCCACCATTTCTTGATCTTCTTGGCATCATACAACATGGATCCTTGAACATCTTGTAGCATTCCAGTTCGAGGTGGAATTTTTTCTTTAACTCTTGTAGCTTTAGGAAAGTCAATCTTGTTCTTCCTCTAATAGTTTCTGATTCTATTTCCTTGCATGCGTCACTGAGTACTTCTTGTCTTTTCTCGCTGCAGAGTTTCTTCAGTTATCCATTTTGGCCTTTTTTGCCTATTCACCTTTTGTAGAGACTTCTCACTTTCTTCCAACACAACCTTCTTGTTGTCATCCCATAACTCTTCTGGAGCTCTGTCATTAGTATCTAAAGCAGCAAATCGATTTTCAGGCAGTCTTTACATTCCAGTGGTGTATTCTCAAGGTCATATTTTGTTACATTTGTGAGTGGGGGCAAGCTATGCACCAATGCAGCGCATAGCACTGTCCAGTTGAAAATTGGGCCCTTTAATTTTTGCACCATCTATGGGTGAAGTCCATGTGTATAGTTGGTGTTTGAGATGAATAGATTGTTGGCCTTGCAGAATTCTATCAGTCTTTCTCCAGCTTCATTTCTGTTGCCAAGTCCATATTTTCCAACCACTTTGCCTTCTTCTTTGTTTCCAACTTTTGCGTTCCAGCTACCCATGACTATCAGGATATCCTGTTTGCATGTTCTGTCAATTTCAGCTTGTACTTGCTCATAGAACTCATCATCTTCTTCCTCTTCTGCAGCTTTTGTTGGGGCATATACCTGAATTATAGTTGTTTTTATAGGAATTCCTCATAGACAAATAGAAATTAAATGTTCAGTGATTACATTGTATTTCATTACAGTTCATATGTGTTAAAAATGTATAAAAACAAATGTGTGAAATAAACAAAAAATAAAAATAGAGGGCAAAAGCCACATTTTATGAAAATGAGCCAAAAATGTTTTTGCTTGTGCACATCTAATAATAATAATGATGATAAGAATAGATAAGCCACCGTGTCACAAAAAAATGCTGCAGAAGATTTATTTAATATTTTTTATACCACTTTATCATTTTAGTTTAAGCAGTTTACATTGTAACTTGAACTTTACAGTGTACATTAAAACAGGGGCATTGATAACTTGGATTCTTCTGAGGCAATGGAGAGTAAAGGGACTTGCCCAAGGCCACAAGGAGTACTAGTGGGAATCAAGCCCTGGTCTCCTGGTTTCTAAGCCAGATAGTCTAACAATTACGCTACTCCTCCACTCCAAACTATACATTCTGTCTGCACTGTGCTTCTAAGCATTCCCTTTGTACAATCTGGACAAGAAGATATTTATTTCTCATATCTGTCCCAGTAGAAATCAAAAGCATTTTATATTTGACATTCTTCTGGGATATGTGAAACCTTTACATTCTTTTTACTACTTTGAGATGTAGGACTTTAAGTTTTAGCTTCTCAGCCTAAGGTTCTTTTCGCTTTTCACAGGCAGTCCCTATAAGGGCTTCAAAAGCAAGAACTCTAGCGTGCTGTACTTCTAAACAAATCGGGCACAATGAAAAAGCAGAAAAGAAAGAGGTCAAACATAACCGACTCAGTACTCTAGATTGATACAAAGCAGTGCCAAACATCATTCTGTGTTTCCCAAGATATGTTTTATGGAATATATTATTTACATTTCAACATATAGGGGTATGTTTACTAAACTTCAGTAATGTCACCCGCGTTAGGTTCCACGGTAATGGTACAGATGCCCATATAAAGCTAACGCGCGTTACAAGGCGTCTTAGACTAACGCGCGTTACAAGGTGCCTTATAAGGTGCCTTGTTAGGCACCTGGTAAGGTGCCTTATAAGGTGCCTTGTTAGGTGCCTTATAAGGTGCCATGTTAGGTGCCTGGTAAGGTGCCTTATAAGTAAGGTGCCTTATAAGGTGCCTTCTTAGGTGCCTTGTTAGGTGCCTTGTAATGTGCCTTATAAGGTACCTTATAAGGTGCCTCATAAGGCGCTATAGGGCTCCTTAGGCTAAGTGCCATATTAGGCACCCCTGGCCAAGGCACCTTAGAAGGCACCCTGGGTTATGGAACTATAGGTTAAGGTGGCCCAACAAGGTTACAGTGCCCTAGGTTAGTGTGCCCTAAGGGCTGCAAAGTGCTTCAGGATGACATGCATGACCTGTGAGGCATAGAGACAGATGTAGCCCTAACACTAGACAGAGCACCGAGGAAAGGCAATGAACAGGTGAGTGAAGGAGGGTGAGCAGGGAGCTGCTGGACCTGCCATATCTGCGGGCATCCCATGTGGCTGCCAGTACTGTTGACAAACATGGTGGGGGCAACTGTACCACAGCACAGGGTGTTGGCAATGTAAAGAACTGGAAAGACAGTGGGTGGCAGACAATGGGAATACGTGTCCTCCAGTGGAGGCGGAGGTGGCAGGATAGTTACAATGATGGGTGGTCAGAGGAGTGGTGGTGCCATGCAGATCAGGCACAGGCGAGGCAAGCATGAAGAGGTGCAATGCAGGAAAGGGTAGCAGTGCAGGACATGGGGTGGCAGCCTGCACAGGCAGACAGGACTCTACACAGCTGACAGATGCAGATAGACAGACCAAGGGAATGATGGCAATTGTGGTGAGGGTATTATGGGATGGCAGCACAGCTCTGCAAAAATATGACTGTCACAGGCATGCAAACTATTTGAGTAGGACAGGAATGAAAGAAAGGAACAATGAGGAATTGAACCCATGAACACTGCCGAGAACGGCATTGTACTAACCAGTAGGCTATACCTCTGTGGCATAGCTCACAGCAATGGCTGGTACAGAAGGACTGCAGAAGGACCACACAAACTGTCTGCCCTGAGTGCCAGGATAGGGTAACCCCACCAGTACCCATGATGCAATGCACATGCTGAATAGCTGTCTACAGCTGATCACCAAATGGGGTCAGCACCTCTCCGGTACCTCAGCTTGGAAAGACGAACTGACAGTGCATGAAACTGGCACAGCGTAGCTACAGACCATGCCATTGTGCAGGTTCTGTGTTCACCCTGAGGGATAGGATGGGTGCCCAGCACTAGGTCTGCAGTACATATGGTGCTAGAGATAGGTCCTGCTGTACATCACAATCACTACCAGTGTGTGACAGGTGTTCCTTGCAGTGCATCTGTATCCTGCAGTCACATGTGGCCCTCTGGGACCAGACACCACCCAGATTAGTGTGTACCCAGTGTTAAGGTCTGGTTGACATGAACACCTGTTATCAGGGCAGAGGGGTTTCTAGAATTGCATGAGGTTTGTGTAGCAGTGCCTCTACAGGTCAAAGTGGTATACACTATATACCCCAAAGGGCCCACAATCACCATTTTTGTAGGTAAGGGACAGGTGCCTGAGTCCTGGTGAAGCAACCTCCATCCTGCTGGTATAAGACAGCGCTCCAAGGATGGTGGGCCAGAGCCATACCTGTGACTAGGGCAGTGGCAGACCAGCAGTAATGCTGGGGTTAGGTCTGGAAAACCCTAACTGCCTCACACCACTGTCGGCTATTCACCAGCAGCTCCCTACAAGGTGTTCCGACCATGCACAGCCTAACTGCAGACAGTCCACTAGCCAGTCCATAGTGCATGCTCACAGAGAAGCTATGTGCACCAAGCAGGTATCTTAGTGATTGGGCCTCAGCACTGGGAACGCACAAATATCACTGGAAGCAGATAGTGATTGGGCCCCCAAAACAGGGAGCACACAAATATAATTACAAACAGATACTATTTGACACTATGTGGGAACCTAGACATGCCATGGTCACTGCTCGGTCAGAGTGAGTGCCCTCCCAGCATGCCATGCTGTGGCCCACCCTGTCCATGCAGGTGGTGGTTGGGCACTACAGTGTCCCAGCCATTGCCCCACACCCTGTGAAGATGCATCCTGGCCAATCCACCCTGTCCGGGCCATACCCACAATACCTTGCTCCTCATTATGCACATATTCAGGCTGCCTCTGGTAACAGTGGGACATTGTGGGCCCAGTGAGGTGTGGGCAGCCACAGAACAATGGATAGACATACACACACACACATACATGCACTCCTATTGCAGCATTGTGCAAAGATAGGGGTGATTGGCAGCCCTGTGTGCCACACTGGTCCTGATCACAGTGCCGATATTGATAAACTGTGCAGGAGGTAGTAGTAGTGCTCTGGTGATAACTGCAGCTCTGTGCTGGGGCCAACAGCCTGACTCTCCATGCAGCTTTGGATTGTGGAGCCTGTGTGAGTGGGTGTTTGTACCCCTGTTCGCCACTGCTTTGAGCTTTGCACATGTTGCTGTTGTATCTGCATTGTAGGGTAAAATATATACTTGCTGCACCACACTGTTGCCACAGAAACACAGCAGTCCCTAGAGCTACCTGTACTTTTCCGTAGCCAGACCTTTTATGTGGCACTGCACACCACATACTGTACTACTACTACTACTATTCATCACTTGTAAAGCGCCACACACGCAGCGCTGCACAGCTGACCTAACAAGAGGTAGCCAACATACAAGAGACAGTCCCTGCCCGTCAGAGTCAAGCTCATCGGAGCTTACAATCTAGTTAGAACAAACATAAGTTAGAACAGTATAGAGCATTAGTCAGTTCTGCGCAAGGTACGGTTTGGTCAGTAGTTTGGTCATAAATGATGATGGGGGTTAGGGTTAGATGAGGAAGGAGTCAGGATCTGAATGCAACAGTGAAGAGGTGGGTCTTCAATCTGGATTTGAAGAGGGCCAAGGAGGATGCCAGGCACACAGACGTAGGTAGGCTGTTCCAAGTGTAAGGTGCAGCAAGGTGAAAGGAGCGCAGTCGGGAGTTTGCAGTGCATGTGAAAGGCATTGATAGAAGTAATTTGTTAGCGGAGCGCAGATTTCGAGAGGGGATTTAGGGAGAGATAAGAGATAAGAGGTAGTTAGGGGCCATAGAGTGGATGCACTTATAGGTTAGCAGGAGAAGCTTGAATTGGATGCGGGATTGGACAGGGAGCCAGTGAAGTGACCTGAGGAGTAACGTGGGCATGGTGAGGTTGGCTGAAGATTAGTCGAGCTGTGTGATTTTGTATAGATTGGAGGGGAAGGAGGTGGCTAGCGGGAAGACCAGCAAGGAGTAGGTTGCAGTAATCAAGGCGAGAGGAGATTAAGGAGTGGATAAGTGTTTTGGTAGTGTGTTCAGAGAGGAAGGGGCGGATTTTGCTGATGTTGTTGAGAAAGAAGCGTCAGGTCTTAGCTACAAGCTGGATGTGAGCAGAAAAGGAGAGGGAGGTGTCAAAGATAACCTCCAGATTGCAGGCCAAGGGAACAGGAAGGATAGTAGATTCATCCACATGGATTGAGAGAGGGGGAAGTGGGGGGGAGGAGTTAGTTGGAAAGACAAGGAGTTCAGTCTTGGCCATGTTCAATTTTAATCGGCGACGAGACATTCAGGCAGCGATGTCTGAAAGACAGGCAGAGATCTTGGACTGGGTTGCCGGGGAAATATCAGGTGTACAGAGGTAGATTTGGGAGTCATCGGCATAGAGATGGTATTGAAAGCCATGGCAGGAGATGAGCACACCAAGGCCTTGGGTATAGAGAGAGAAGAGGAGGGGGCCCAAGACAGATCCCTGGGGTACTCCTACATGGAGTGAGGTAGGGGAGGAGGAGGAGCCACCAGAGCATACACTGAATGAGCGATGGGAGAGGTAGGAGGAGAACCAGGATAGTACGGAATCCTTGAAGCCAAGCGAGGAGAGGGTGATGAGGAGAAGGTCATGGTCGACCGTGTCAAAGGTAGCAGAAAGGTCAAGAAGGATGAGGATAGAGTAGAGGCCCTTGGATTTAGCCAGGAACAGGTCATTTGTGACTTTAGTGAGTGCCGTTTCAGTGGAATGTAGGGGACGGAAGCCGGATTGAAGTGGGTCCAGGAGGGCCTGGGAGATGAGGAAGTCAAGGCAGCGACAGTGGACTGCTCGTTCTAATAGTTTGGATATGAAGAGAAGGAGGGAGATGGGTCGATAGTTAGAAGGGCATGTGGGATCAAGTGAGGGTTTCTTGAGGAGGGGTGTGACAACAGCGTGTTTGAAGTCAGCGGGGACAGTTGCAGTGGAGAGTGAAAGGTTGAGGATATGAGTGATGGAGGGGACAATGGTGAGGGAGATGGAACGTAGGAGATGGGTGGGGATAGGGTCTGAAGAACAGGTGGTGGGTTTGGAGGAAGAAAGAAGGAGTGTGGTTTCATCGTCAGAGATCGAAGGGAAGGATGAGAGGGTGGCGGGGGGAGTATGGATGGGAGAGGAGAAATGGGAAGGAGGGGAGGTAGATGAGGGAGTAGGGAGTTGGAGGGTAATTTTGAGGATTTTGTCGTGGAAGTAGTCGGCTAGGGTTTGGGCAGAGAGGGAGGGTGGGATTGGGGGCGGGGGGTCCTTGAGGAGAGAATTGAGGGTGTTAAAGAGATGGCAAGGATCAGAGGCAAGGGAATTAGTCAGATGAATGTAGTAGTCTTGTTTGGCAAGTGCTAAGGCTGACTGGAAGGAGCCAAGCATGAATTTGAAGTGTAGAAGGTTTGCTGGGGAGCGGGATTTGGACCAGGCTCCTTCGGCAGAACAGGCGCAGATGCGTAAGTAATTGATTGTGGGTGAAAGCCAGGGTTGGGGAGTAGATCGTTTAACAAGACGTGGGGTGGAAGGGGCAAGAGTGTCAAGGGCTGAGGATAGTGTAGCATTGTATGAGGATAATGCCTCATTGACGGACTCGGATGATAAAATGGAAGAAAGAGATGGAGAAATGGTGGAGGAGAGAGTCAGGGGATCAATATTATGCAGATTTCTAAATAGGTCGGAGGAGACAGGATGAGGTTGGGATGGCGGGAGCTGTAGAGTAAAAGTTAAGAGGTGATGGCCAGATAAGGGAAGGATTGATTTGCAGAAGTTTGAGGGAGAGGAATTGGAGAAGAGTATTGGGTCAAGGCAGTGGCCGTGTAGGTGTGTGGGGGCAGTGGAGCAAAGTTGGAGGTCAAACGAGGCGGTAAGAGTGAGGAACTTTGAGGCATGGGGGTCAGAGGGGTTATCAACGTGAATGTTGAAGTCGCCAAGAATAAGAGTGGGGGAGGAGGGATCCATAAAGGCAGAAAGCCAGGAGTCGAAGTCGGTGAGGAAGGTTGACTTGGAATAGTCGGGTGGGTGATAAATAACCGCTAATCGAAGGGGAAGTGGTGTGGGGAGGCGAATGGAGTGGACTTCGAAGGAGAGGGGGGAGTGTGATTGGGGTGGCAGGAGGGGTTGTAATTGGCAAGAGGGAGAGAGTAGGAGGCCAACGCCACCACCGCGACCAGTAGATCAAGGTGTATGGGAGAATTGGTAGCCCCCATAGCAGAGAGAGGCAATGGATGCGGTGTCGTCTGGGGGAGCCAGGCCTCGGTCAGCGCAAGGAGATGTAGGGCATTAGAGATGACAAGATCATGAATAAAAGAGGTTTTTTAATGACTGACCATGCTTTCCATAGGGCGCAAGTAAACGGGAGAGTGGAGGGGGGGGGGAGGAGAGGGATATGGATAAGGTTGGATAAGTTACGTGCAGATTTCTTATTAGAATAGCGCGGTGGTCTATTTTTAGGGTAGTAGCGAACTTTAGATGGAGAAGGTTGAGGGTGGGTATGTTTGGGTGCATGTGCTCCCCGAGAGGAAAATGAGGGGGGGGGGGCGGAAATGAGGGATAATTTGATGGTGCCGGGTAGGTTATGTGAGGGATTATTTTTGGGGGTAGGGTTGGAGTTGATATTTATGGGTGAGTGATTGTGGGATGACTGGGAGGGGGTGGAAGGAGGGAAAAGTGGGATGTGGATGAGATTAGATAGGGTACGTGAGGAACTATCTTTAGAGTGGGAGAGAAATGGCGGGGGACGGGGGGCGGGGGTTCCAGGGTTAGGGTTGATATTCCCTGATGAGAGAAGGAGACTGAGTATTAGAGAGCGAGGTAAAGAGGAGATAGTATGGCGGAAGCGAGGGTGGGGTTGCCTTAAAGAGAGGGGGGCAGGTTGAATGCGGGGGATGGTGTGGAGAAGCTCAAGAGCAGGTGCTAGGGTAGGGGGCAGAATGGAGGGAGAAGTGAGGAAGGTGGAGAGGGGTGCTGGGTAAGTGTGGGGGATAGTGTGCTCGAAAGCAGATGCTAGGCTAGGGGGGAGAGTGGAGGGAGAAGTGAGGAAGGTAGATGCTAGGTTATGGGAAAGAGTGAAGGGAGAAGTGAGGAGGGTAGGGGGAGAGGAGGGAGGGTGTTGATAGGAGGGGAGGCAGTTGGGGAGGATGAGGGAGAGAAGGACAATGAGATGTGGGGCCATGGGGGTGGGCAGCAAGGTCTGTGCAAACAATGGGTAGCAGTACTACGCAGCAATAGGTAGCAGTTCTAAGTAACACTGGGAAGCAGTTCTACGTAACGATGGGTAGCAGTTTTAAGGAACAATGGGTAGCAGTACTGTGCAACACTGGGAAGCAGTTCTACGCAACACTGTGTAGCAGGTCAAGGCAATAATGGGTAGCAGTTCTAAGCAACAATAGGTAGCAGTTCTGTGTAATACTGGGAGCAGTTCTATGCAACAATAGATAGCAGTTCTAAGCAACACTGGGAAGCAGTTCTACGTAACAATGGGTAGCGGTTCTAAGCAACAATGGGTAGCAGTACTGTGCAACCCTGGGAAGCAGTTCAAGGCAATAATGGGTAGCAGTTCTACGTAATAATGGGTAGCAGTTCTAAGCAACAATAGGTAGCAGTCATAAGCAACACTGGGTAGCAGTTCTAGGCAATAATGGGTAGCAGTTCTACATAACAATGGGTAGCAGTTCTAAGCAACAATAGGTAGCAGTCGTAAGCAACACTGGGTAGCAGTTCTAGGCAATAATGGGTAGCAGTTCTACGCAACAATGGGTAGCAGGTCTACGCAGCACTGGGTAGCAGTTCAGAGTAGTACTGGGTAGCAGTTCTGCTGGGGTGCAGGCAGTGAGCAGCAGTTCTGTGCAAGTACTGGGTAGCAGTTCAGTGCAGGCCGTGGGCAACAGGTCTAGGCAATCAGCGGGTAGCGGTTCAGTGCAGCTCTAGGCAGGCAGTAGGTAACAGTACTAAGCAGGCAATGGGTAGCAAGTAAAAGGCGGGTAATGGAAGGAAGGTCAATGTCAGCAGTGGGCAGCAAGTCAAGGAAAGTTACTTGAAGGAAGGTGGTGTTGGCGAGATGGTTGAGGTCTGGAGAAGTGTGGAGGAGCGATCGTGCCTACCCGGATCCAGGGCCAGCTCCAGGCAGCTGTGATGATTAGGAAGAACAGGGTTCATGGCTCAGACCAGAGCGCTCCCGGGCCCGCGCCTAAGGGCCACGCCAAAGGGCCCTCTGGCGAGGCCCTCAGGCGCGGGCCCGCCAGGCGCGGGCATGCCCGATGGAGCACGCCGCTTTTAAAGAGCCGCTGCCCTTTGATCCTCCCGGTGGCGGCATGCTCTGCTCCTGCGATGGAGCACGCTGCTTTTAAAGGGCTGCTGCCCTTTGATCCTCCCGGTGGCGGCGTGCTCTGCTCCTGCGATGGAGCACGCCACTTTTAAAGGGCCGCTGCCCTTTGATCCTCCCGGCAGTGGCATGCTCTGCTCCTGCGATGGAGCACGCCGCTTTTAAAGGGCCGCTGCCCTTTGATCCTCCCGGCGGCGGCAGCGTGCTCTGCTCCTGCGATGGAGCATGCCACTTTTAAAGGGCCGCTGCCCTTTGATCCTCCCAGCGGCGGCGTGTTCTGCTTCTGCGATGGAGCACGCCGCTTTTAAAGGGCCGTTGCCCTTTGATCCTCCCGGCGGCAGCGTGCTCATGGCTTAGTTCCACTGCAGGCAGGTGCCACTGCCCTCTCCAGCACAGGCACACACACCCATGCCATGCTGACATGACCATATGCTGTCGGTGCTGGTAGTGCACAGTCCCAGGTCATCCACTGTGTGGGTAGGCGGTTGCTTAGGGAGCGGGGTCTGGGGTGGGGAGGCATACATGGGCATCCTCACATCTGCCCCATCACCGCCTGCCAGTATTATGTCCCTTCCTCTTGGGGGAGGGTTGGCTGGGGGGATGTCAGGTCAGTGCCCTGGCAACTGTTAGCTAGGGTGGACCAGGTAGATGTAGGTGGATTGTATTTGGCCTTTGTCAGCTGCTGTCTTGCTGATGCCCGGTTTCTATGTTCCTATGTGCCACCTAGGCGACTGCCTAGTTCACCCTGTGCCCCAGCTGCCCCCACTACATGACCCGCCTGCAGCCCCTATGCCTCATTTGCACCATCATCATAGTGGACTTTCATACTTGGGCACTATGCTGTTGCTGCAAATGGAGCACTACTATCACTATTCTTGGGCTGCCTGCCTATGCTGTACATTGCTAACACTTAAATGGTTTCGCTCTCTTGCAAATGTGTGCTAACCACCAGGTTTTCAGTCGCGGTAGGATTCAGCCCTTCAGTTCCCTGCGTTAGTGTGGAAGGGGCCTCTCCCCGCCCACTCCTCACCCATTGACCCCTCCTCTCCGCCCTCTCTCCACCCTCTGTGGGACTTACCACAGCCGGGAACGTTAACGCACGTTATGTAACATTAACGTTACGTTAATGCGCGTTAACATTACGTTAACGCGCGTTAACATAGCTGCTGCTACGTTACCACAGTTTAGTAAATATACCCCATAATTTTAAAATTAAAGGGGGATATTCAAAAGGATTAACATGGTTAGCAGACCTGCTAACAGTTTGAATTCTGGTGAGTGAGTGTTCAGCGCACATAGCTGTTTTGTGCCACTGAATATCTCTCCTAATGCCACTGCATGCCCTGATACTAACTGCCGTGTTCCAGGGGCGGTGTTCGAGTTAACTGGTCCGCAGCAATAATCACCCGCTGATGCCCATTGCTGCTGCTAGTGCCCTCTGCTGCCCCCTTGCACCCATTGCTGCTGCTCGTGTCTCTCTCTGGGGTTGACAGCAGCGGCAATTATCACTGACACCGGAAGTCTGGGGTGGAAGCGGCAGATTAGGCAGAGTGAAACCATGATGCAGCCCCAGAGATGGAGAGCAAGTGCAGTGTCGCGGCTTCAGGGACAATTGCCTCTGCTGTCTGCCCCAGAGAGAGGCACCAGCAGCAGCAATGGACAGCAACAGGTGACCCCAGAAGGCTGGCACTCAAGGCGACTGCCTAATTTGCCTAATGATAGCACTGCCACAGGGCAATTTGGTGGGAGGGGGGAATAGGCCAGATGGAGGAGATGCTGGACTGGGGTGTTAGGTTGGAGGGGGTGTGATAGACATGAAGGGGCCATCAGTGGGAGGTGCAATAGGAACACAGATGGGGGCGATGCTGACCCACCTAGGAAGAGGGGAATAGAGTCACAAATGGGAGATGCTGGACATGATGGGTCCGTGGAGGGGAAGAAATAGGGACATAGATGGGGGAGATGATGAATCACAAGGAAAGGGAATAGGGACACAGATGGCAGATGCTGGGCCTCCTGGAGAGGGGACAAGGGAGAAAGAGAGGATGCTGAACATGGGGGAAGGGGATTGGGGAGATAGAAAAGGAATGTTGGATTTAGGGGGCTAGGGAATGCTGGAGGTAAGACTGGATGGGAGGAGAGGAGATGCTGAACCTGGGACTGGAGGACAGAGAAGGGGGAGTTAGCAAGAGATTGAGGAAGGAGAGCACAATGGAGAATGGAAGAACTTGGTTGAGGGAAAATGATGGAAAGCTGTAGGTAGATGCAGTAATAAAATGAAGTTTGAGAACTGATTGGTAAGGAGGAAGATTGAATCCTGGTAGAGAAGCAGAAAATAAATGGAGGAAAGCTGAAAGGAAGAAGGGGAGGAGGGGAGGAGGAAGAGTGGCACTAGCAATGTTCCCTCTAATTTTCTGTAGGCTGTGTGCGCATAAAATATCAGCTGTGTGCAGCTTTTGAAGGAAGGTTAAATTTTTGTGCACCACATAACGACACTTGGAGATATATACTTTTAAATTTGACTACACGTCAGAATACAGTATGTACACAACATTGATTTTAATCAAATTAAATGAAAATAGACAATTACTAAATGAAGTGGGAAATTTCTAGTAATTACAATCATAACTTAAATTTTAAGACGTCTGTGTTGTTTTCTATCAGAATCAGAGCTGTAATTTTTGTGCACTCTGTTGTAAAGTATGTGCGCTAGCTCGGCGAGGTGTTTGCGCGCGCACACGCGCACAGCTTAGAGGGAACAGTGGGCACTAGATGTAAAAAATAATATTAAAGCTATAGAATTACAGGGCTTAAAAGGGAGCGAGAAGGCACCGTGGGTTAAACTAGAAAGAGATAAAAGAAAATTGATTTACATTGGTGTGATATACAGATCTCCTCACAGGAAGTCTTCAGGTCTCTTCTCATAAGTCTTCTGATGCAGGCTCCAAATCATTTTGGTCGCCTTCCTCTGAACTGCTTCCAGCCTTTTTATATCCTTTGCGAGATATGGTCTCCAAAACTGAACACAATATTCCAAGTGAGGCCTCACCAGCGACTTATACAGTGGCATTAGTACCTCTTCCTTTCTGCTAGTAATTCCTCTCTGTATGCAACTCAGCATCCTTCTGGCTTTTTCCACCGCCTTGTCACACTGTTTCGCCACCTTGAAATCGTCAAAAACAATCACTCTGAGGTCCTACTCCTAGTCCGTGCACACCAATCTCTCACCCCCTATTGCATACATCTCACCCCCTATTGCATACATTTCTGCTTGGATTTCTGCTTCCCAAGTGCATGATACTGCAGTTCTTCACATTAAATCTTAACTGCCAAGCATTAGACCATTCTTCCAGCATTTGTAGATCTTTCCTCATGTTCTCCGCTCCCTCAGAGGAGTCCACTCTGTTGCATATTTTTGTGTCATCTGAAAAAAGACAGACTTTTCCATTCAGTCCTTCAGCAATATCACTCACAAATACATTGAACTGTACTGGTCCCAGGACTGAACCCTGGGGCACCCTGCTAATCACCTTCCTTTCAGCCGAATGAGTTCTGTTTACCATCTTCTTCAGTCGTCTGTCAGTCAACCCATTTCTGATCCAGTTCACCAACTTGGGACCTATCCCCAAGCTATTGCATTTATTGATAAGCCTCCTATGAGGAACAGAATCAAAAGCTTTGCTGAAATCTAGGTAGATCACATCCATCGCACGCCCTTGATCTAGTTCTCTGGTTACCCAGTCAAAGAACTCAATCACATTTGTTTGGCAAGATCATCCTTCAGTAAAACCATGTTGCCTCGGATCATGCAACCAATTGGTTTTGAGAAAGTCCACTATTTGCTCTTTCAGAAGCGCTTCCATTACTTTTCCTACCACCGATGTAAGGCTTACTGGCCTGTGGTTTGTCACTTCTTCCCGATTATCACTTTTGTGAAGAGGTACCACATCAGCCCTTCTTTAGTCCTGCGGAACTTCTCCTGCCTCCAAGAATCTATTAAAAACATCCTTTAAGGGCCTTGCAAAAATCTTGCTGAGCTCTTTCAATATTCTGGTATATATCCCATCTGGTCCCATGGCCTTGTCCACTTTCAATTTTGCAAGCTGTTCCAACACATCATCTTCTGTGAATGGTGTGGTATCTATTCCATTCCCATTTGTATATTTGTCAATCACAAGTAGTCCTTCTCCAGGATTTTCTTTAGTAAAAACAGAGTAGAAGTATTTGTTTAGCATTTAATGTCTCTTTCCATAAATCCATTCCCAGCACTTTTGAGTCCTGCAATTCCATCTCTGATTTTCCTCCTCTCCGAATATACCTGAAAAATGTTTTGCACTACAAGGAACACTGATTTATCTTTTATTTTGTTAGAGAGGGTACTGAAAATAACCACAACCCCGGTGTTCCTTCAGAGGAGAGCCAGATCTCCTAAGATTAGGGTTTCCTTAAATTGTTTTTTTTTAAAGTTTGGGAGTATGATGTTCCTGACTCCTGAAAGCTCCTGAAAGATGAGAACAGAGAAAGAAAGGACAGCGTGGAACAACACTTGGAGCGATATCAAGGGCCCCATCTCAAGATAGATGAAGAAGCCATCAGAAGACAGATGAAGCCTTCAGGAGAGATAAGTAAAGGTTGGAATCCTCCTAAAGCACCTGGGTGCAGCAGAACTTTATTGTTGCTCTTTGAGCTCAAATAGATATTTCTTATGCCAAACTTTAAGATATTGTTTCCTATTCTCCTAACTTGATCCCGGACAAAACAGTTCATTTCCATACTTTGGGAGCAATTTGGTTTAACATTATTTGTTAAACAGATTTGATACCTATTGATAAAAGGAGAAGTATAATTCATACTGGAAGCTCAGAGTTAATTATTTCAGAGAAAAATTCAAAGTTCTTATATGCTTTGTGAAGAGGAAAATGTTATGTTAAGTTGCATTTGAAATCTTTCTCGGTACACTATTAAATGTAAACAGTTTGAGCCTGATTCCATGCCTGACGTCCAGGCCCTCTGCACCCGGTCAAAACCGGACATACACAGGGAGTCGTGATTCTGATCCCGCGGGCCATGTCTAGCTCCGCAGGATCAGAATCATGAACAGGTCTGTACATACAGCCCGGAACAACGATTCTGCCCAGCCTGCATGACAGGCCTTGCTCGACTAACTCAGTCAGGGCTTTTCAATGGAGCTGCGGCGCCACGGCACTGCAGCTCCATTGAAAAGACACGATCCCCGGCCTCCGGCTCACAAAGTGCATTCCCTGCAGCTTGACCCTCGATCTGGGGAATGCAGAGTCTGGCTGTGGGAAATGCTCTCTGCCCCCTGCCGCACCTTCCCAGCCCCTGCCCTGCCATTCCTCCCGCATCGGGGAACTTATTCCACCTCAGAGGTGGCATAGGTTCCCATCCAAGCTGTTGGCCCCGGACATAGAGGGCCGACATTGGAATCGGCCCTTTATATCCGGGGCTGACGACCACCCACCGCCTGCCCTAATGCCACCCCCGATCCGCCCCTTCTCCGTACAGCAAGCGGGGAAGTTAGACGGGATCAGGAGGTGGAACGAATAGCAGGGATGGACGTCCCAATGAGATGTCCATCCCTGCTATTCGTGCCACAAAATAACCCCATTTACAAATACTTTGTTCTCCTTAACTGTTTCAATCCAATTTATTCATCTAAAAATAAAGTGAAAATATTTGAAATTCCATTGACTTGGTTATTGATCTCATTCTGTAATATCAAACTGATCTTCAATTCTAAATTAATTCTATTTAACTTCTTTTTCCTCCTACTAATTGCTGGAATTACTTTGGTGTTCTCAATAGTGGGGTTCATAGTGTCCAAATGTGAGAATCTGGTTTCCCAAAGGGTTTCAGTCTGAAGTAACCATTTGGTCTCACGACTACACTAGCACAGAGACGTAATAGTAGGACTGGAATTTCCAGGGTGCCACAGTAGTGATACTGGAGGTCTCTGCTGCTCCAAGCAATGACATCTAAGAGGTCTTTTCATACCTCAGGTAGTAATATTAGCATGGGGAAATCCTGAGTAAACTACTGCACTAAAGGATGACACAGCTAACTATAATCGGCCTCTTGGTGTTATGACATTCTGAGATACTGAATAAGGATGAACTAGTGTATTACACAGACTTCAGAGCTTTCTTCAAATATAAGGAAGGTGCCTTTTCTCATCCAAAAGTCTTTCAATTTCTTCTCTGTCTGTCCAATCTCATCATGGTTACTGCTATTGTGTACTGCAGAGAACGAGTAAGCTGCTCCTGACTTCAAAGGTAACAGAGACCACAGACTGCCAACAAAACTTGGGGGTATGTTTACTAAGGAGTGCTAAGGAAGCAAAGATGCTGTTAATGGGCGTTATTGGCACCTGTGAGTGGTTAACGCTTTGGAAAGAGCCGATAACACTGGATTAATATGCTGAAACTGGTCCCCTAGCATTAAGGTAAAAAGAGGTGGAGAGTGGATGTTAATGGGGTGGAGACTGGGTAGGGATAGCGTGTGCTCCTTTAATTCTGGTTCGTGTTACCGTGCATTAGAGTTCCCAGCGCTGGGAACCCTAATGCCATCTGAAAGCTCACAGTAAGGGCTAATTCTGAGGGGAGAGAACCTATTTTAATATATGCAATGTGCTCCATCCACCGTAATTTTCAAATCAATGATAATAATGCTCCATTGGCAGCAACAGCATGGTGCCCCATTAATAAAGGGCACTATGTTGTTGGTGCCAATTTGGCAAAGGAGGTATCATGTGGGTGATGCATTGGGGCTTGCTGGTCCACTAGGCTGACAAGGCTATTGTCTAGGGTATACATTTGTGATGTCTGGTATGACTCTACTGTGACAGTGGCAGCACACATACTTGCTGCCGCAATCAAAAAGGAGTCACGCCACTATGCTGCTATGTCAGCATTGTGTGAGAGTGGGGGTGGCAGTCGCAATCGCTGTGGCTGTGGCCTACTGCAGATGAAATCTACGTCCCGGCACTGTATATCAGGTGCAACGCTGCAGTTGCCACTGTCAGTGGGATGGCAAGTATGTCAGCAGCAGGTACGACGGAGCACATAGTGATCCCTCCCTTCTGAGGTCTAAGGCAACTGCATGTGTGCCCACATCCCCCGGTGTAGGGGGGCAGGAGTGGCATGGTGTAACTAGCTGCAGGTGTGCACTGAAGTGTCGGTTGTAACACGACCGCAGGGAGGGAGGTATTAGCAGGCATGCTGTCTACCATGATCGGTGGATCCTAGTTTGTTGAGTGGATGGGCTGGCCCTGGGATCAGGATGCCTCCCACTTGCACATATTGAGTGGATATGTGGGGGGAAAATATGACATTGAGGCAGGAAGACAATGCAATATGATAACAGCTTATGTCAGAGGAAAAATGACCACCATGCCCCCTCATATGCCAAATGATGACCACAATTTGTGTGTGAACTGGTGAGCCCTCCATAAATAAGTACTTAGTCAGTTACAACCATTTGAGCCATATGTGAATCCAAATTAGTGCTGGTGGTCTGCAAAATATGAGATTATTTCATGACTGCCCCACAAGCACACACCAGGAAATGAGTATGTTGGTCATTCTGCTAGGACATCCATGGTCTGGAATGTATGTGTTCATGTATCATGGCCTGCTCCTTTGTCTGGACAGATCCCATATGTAAGACATGATTGTCAGTTGAACCAGCAGCATAGCAAGACATTGCAACATACAGACCTAACAAGATGCCACTCTCCCACACCTGCCGAACATACCTTGTCAGGCAAGTATGGCACAGAGCCTGAAGAGATCTAAGCAGACATAGGCATACTCCAACTCATGCCCTCATGCATCCTGACAATGACCATATATATATCCATGGATTGATAAACCCACATGGCTGCTCTGTGGTGCTAAACATATGGCCAGTATGTGTGTATGAAAAAAGGGTCATGGGTTCAAGACCAGCCTGTAGATCAGGACTGGTATGTCCATGTGTGTTAACTTCATACTATGTTTGCAGACCTGTATCAGCATATGCAACCTTTAACATTTCACCTAGCATGAGTCCACACACACACTCAGCTGCAACACTGAGAAGCTGCACCACCCATAGCTGGATAGCAGAGCACGCTAATAGCACCAGCACACTGACCAGGCATTGACAATGATGGAACATCAAAGGAGGCCTAAAGGGCAGGTAACAATGCCAACCTGCACCACTTTTGAATAGTAGGGTCAGGTGTGTGTGTGTGTGTGTGTGTGTGTCTCTCCAGAGGACTGTGAGCTGCAGCAATGCACTGTGCATGCATATGGTACCCAGACTTTATGTCTATGCATATAACATGTTGCAGGTCAGCTATACAGCAACCTCACATACTGTGTGAGACACCATTTACAAGCAGAAGGTTAGTTTTCAGTAAGTAGTTGCAACCTGTGGCTGTGACGCTTTAACGCATTCCTAGTTACACCATCATCAAAGCACATCACCACAGCATTTCCCTATACTTACTTCCCAACATGGCACTGTTGTGCAGCTCCCAAATCGCTTGCTGGTTTGACCAGAGTGAGCAGGGGGGACACATTTGTGTGTGTTGCAATCCTCACCTCTGACTGAGCCTCCATCCCTCAGGATACACCCATTTGCACAGGTGAGAGGCCTGATTAATGCCAACTGCCATAACAGCTATATCCATGGCAACACTGTCATCCCACTTGGCGCAGTTGTAGCCTATAGGGAACTAGGCTCAAGTGGAAGTCTCACAAAATGTTATGGCCTTGAATTTTTGAACGAACAAACTATATTTTGTAAAGGGAACTCGTTCACTATAAACACTATATGGATCAGAGGTAATTTCTTTTTCCCTGAGGTCTCAGTTAGAAAAGAGCACTGCTATTAAGACTCACGTCTTTATGTAGCAAAATGCTTTATCACATCAATGACCTCATGAATAAAAACAGAAATCTAATCATGTCGGGACTCTCCAATTGACAATAATAATCAAGTAAAAACTTTAAAGCTCGACTTCCCAGAGTAGATATATCTGTGTCTCTCTTTGATCCCAACGTCCATCCCCGGTACCACTGAGACGTTTCACTTAAGAAGTTTCTTCAGGGGATCTTACAAACTCTATAAAAAGACAAACAAACATAACAAATCAGTAACCTCCAATCCTACCCCAATTAACTACTACCACCAGTTATCAAACATTAACTAAAACCTCCACCATGAAAACCTTACCACAACTGCTGCCCACGCTTTAGCTCACATCGGTTCAATTCCACTCTCAAGTCCATGAAAGCACCAACCGTCTCTCTAAAAAAACGCCACGCATGTCAAATCGGAATTCTGCTGATACAGTACTCCCTGAAAAACAAAATAATTATGGCAAATAGCCAACCTCGCCAAGTTAATAAGGAAGTCACGCTGGACCGCAGACACATCCCTACGTTGTCTCAACACCTGCCCCACTACCTCTACTGCTGCCTCTTGTGGGATGTTACTGTACAATGAGACCACGTCTAACGTGACTAAGATGACATCATGCTGGCCCGACAATAGATAAGCTTCCTTCATTATGTTTAGGAAGTGGGTAGTGTCCTTCAGGTAAGATGGAACAGTAACTAGTAAAGGGCGTAAAAAAGAGTCCACAAATGTAGATAACGGTTCCAAAATACTATCCCGAGTAGACACAATCGGTCTTCCCGGGGGTTTGGAGGGATTCTTGTGGATTTTGGGAACAAGATAGAATTTTGCCGTCTTGGGAGCTTTGACGTTCAAATACTGGAATTCCTGCTTGGTGATAAGTTTCCCCGCTAGCGCTGCTGAGGTAAGTTGATGTATTTCCTTCTGTAATTCCAATACTGGATCATGTTGTAAAATTGAATAAACGTGTGGGTCTTATAACTGGGCCAACGCTTCTGCAATATAATCTTCTCTTGCTAATATCACAATGGCCCCTCCCTTGTCGGCTCTTTTTATAACTATGTCAGTGCGAGTATGTAACTCATGCAAAACCTGACGCTCTTCCTTAGTTAACACAGTCCGCTGTAATTTATGAGTCCTTTCCAACTGATGGATGTCAGATAGCACCAACTTTTTAAAAATTTCAAGCGCCGGATGGAGAGGACCTGGAGGGGACCATGTGGACTTAATTGGCAATCGTACACGACCAAAACCTTGTTCTCCGGACTCAAATTGTTGGTGTTGTAGTTGCTGTTGTTGCCCCAGTGAACCAGCCCCTGCGAAGTAGCTTTTCAAACTCAATTTGCGCATCAAGGCTTCAAAATCAAGTCTAAATTGAAAAGAATCAAAAACTAATACTAGTGGAGGTCTGACCTCTGTGAATGCCCAATTCATGCACTTAGTTGGTGACACTGGAAGGATTCTGTGATTTACATGCACGCATGTTGCTCTTGTCCCATGCTGCAGTCGCAGAGTACAATCCAAGGGACTGTTTGCTCCATGCGGTGTATGAACATACAGGTAGGCAGGTCCATATCAGGCAAATTTGCACACAATAAACACCATCTCAACATTGTCTACTAAACATTGGCCAAAGCATTCAGCAGTACATTACCTATTACCCCAAATGAGAGTCCAAATGCACCTTTATGCCTGATTGTGACAGTGGGACACTAATCCCTGAATGGTGTGCGCACAATTCCAGCTGCCAAAATGTGGCACAACATGTCATGTTGGTCTCTGCATTGCCTGCCACCATATGGGAAGGCAGTGCCTGGAGATGATTGTTAGGGTGGGGGTAGGGGCGGGGGGGGGGAGAGTACCATACATGATTAGAATGTGTCCTTTGTAGGTGGCATTGCGTGCCAAAACCTATGTTCACATGGCCAGAAGATATGCAGGCCTACTCAGTGTCTGCATGCGTAACATCAGAGGGGCTACATGATGGCCTTACTTGCTCCCCATGGGCATCGAGTGTGACAATCACAAGGATGTTGTTAGAGTACAAAGAGGTGGGGAATGGTGGCATATGTGTCGCTAGCAACTGTACTCTCATCTACCGCCATCCATCCTTCAACCCTTCCATCAGCATATGCCCATTATGTACAGTCATGTATTCTCCTGCCAGCTGCTACACCATGGCCCACACAGGAACAGTTTAATCATTTGGATGTATCACTCACACCTCCCCTGTGAATGATCTGCACATCACCACTCCTGCTCGTTCATCCTTTAAATGTCCACATTGTAGGGATGCTGGCTCCGCCAGGGCACAATTCTTCCCAATCCTATGCTACACACTGCTATTACAGCAGATTACGTGGGTACCTCTCACTGATACAGTACAGATGCCTCCCACATGCTCATCCCACTTACTGACTAACACGTAGGATACATATGGATCTGGCATGTCCATCGGCTCTTACCTTTCCTTCCATCCATCACCTAAAATGTGACTGTCACAGGGTTCCCTTATCCTGCATTAAGGAGACTGCCATTTTCAGGCGTTATGGTGCACACTTGGCACATTAACGCCCATTGTCCTGTTAGCGCCTGATAAGTGGAGCCAAGCGCCCTTTCCGCCGGAACACTTACTCCCTGCCCCGGCCTTTACAGCACAATAACACCGTTACCACTGCCGTTAACAATTGCTAACTGGTGCGCCCTTAACACTCTTCAGTAAATATACCCTTTGGTTTCCTTTTAAGCACAAAGCTGCTACATCATAAAAAAGAGCAGCTAACCTCCCCGTGTAGTTCCTCCAGTCTCTGTATGCTCCTTAAAGGGTTCATCACAGTTACCAAAAAGAAGTTTGTGACTTCCATCATATGTTTCATTATGCCCAGCGTTTTCATAGTAACTGGATAATCCATTCTTCTCTCTTAATTTAAACAGGGCAGATGTCATGTTCTACCCTCACAAGCAGTAGAATTAATCATAGCAGTGAATTAAAAGAAAAGCTGATTTATTTCAATTTTAAGTAGTCATGCTTACCATTACATTCAAATTCAAAATGGCTATACATTTCTACCAGTTTTTGTTTCTTATGTTCATCAGTTCTACTAGCTTCATGCAATTAGAAAGAAATATTAATGTTTTTCTTTTCCTCTTATAAGAACCCTAGGCATTTTCATTTTGAATAGGAATCCCTATTATAATTTGGCATACAAAATGTAATTAATAATTTAAAATCGCTTAGCTTTATAATGCAATTACATTTCCTTTGTGGCATGACTCAGGTTAGGAGAAGGGATACTTCTCATATAAGCTATAATCAGCTGCCATTTCCTTGAGCAGTGTACTGGCATAAAACCAGACCTGAATATTTATTTATTTAAAAGAATTTGTATTCCACTCTATATTCCTGAGAGAATTACAATAGAACATACATAAAATCAGAATTACATGAATAAGTAAGAGATATACAAAGTGTGCCTTCAAGTCAATGTTGACCCAGCAGCTCCTGGGTTTTCTTGGAAGTATGACCAGAAGTAGATTACTGGGTCTTTCTTTTCAGGCAAAAGAGGGCTAAGTGAATTGCCTAAGGGGGGAATCAAACTCTGGTTTTCTTTATTACTATGCCTGGGCACACATTGCATTTTTGTGCTCTAACCACTAGGCTACTCCTCTATGCCTAATAAAGCATACCAATTTGCTAACAAACCCTGATTGAGTATATCAGTACAAGAGTCTGATTTGCCAATAGGCACACTAGGCTTCCTCCTAGCATGGCAAAACTCTGGGTGTGATGTGTCAGCTGTTTCCCAACTGTATTGAATCTCATTCAGCAGATTATGGTCCTACAATTCCTGTCCCAACCCTTTCTTCTCCAAAGCAGTGAGCAGAGAATAGGAGGAGAGGGTGAAAAACTAAAAAAACCCTATTCTGCTCCCTTATCCAGCCCTTCCTCTTGCCTTTTCTTCATACAAATTTGTAAATTTATGGAAAATACCAGAAGTGTATCTAAATAATTTGGGGCCTTAATCTCTATGTAGCATCACCTATATGTATGCATTTATTTATCTGAATGGATTTTTAAGACACTTTCCTATTCATGTCAAAGCAACTTACAATTGTAAGCCCTCTGAAGATAGGAAAATACCAACTGCACATGAATGCAACTTGCTGTGACCTTCTGAGAAAGATGAGCTAAATCCAAATCCCAATTCCTCTTAGACACCCAATTGTATACATGTAGTATAGCAGAACAGGCTTACCTGTGTAGAAACCCCTTAGGTTCTGCTTTGATAAATAGCAGAGAAATCCAGTGGTCCTACTAAATTTGTACAATGTAACCTGTATTTACTCTAGTAATTTTCCAGAACATTGTGGAAGTAGACTCCTCTGGGAGGGAAAAGTTCAACTACTAAATATACCACTGTCAAAGGCAGAACTCCTGTCTTTGGCTTACCCAGTTTCTGCGCCATGAGAAAATAGGGGAGTCTGCTCCTGTGGGGACACATGTCCAGGGGATCAGGACCCTCACACCATCAAGAGGGATTTCTCTATTGGATACTGCAGTAGGAGGGAGCAGAAGGGTGGGAACGTGAATCAAATCATGTAAACATTGCACCCAAGATCTGTGGTGTTTGTGCAAAACCTGCCAGCACCCACTAGAAACTCACGGGAGGAGAGAAGCAGATCTACAATTTGGAAAGAAGAAGGAGTGAGCATAAGAACAACTGTGAGCCTTAGACTGAAGGAGGAAACAAGAAGACTCAAGAGCAGGGCCAGCTTAACCATTAGGCAAGATAAAGATAAAGGCGCCTAAGGCAGCAAAGAGCATCAGCAATCAAAGCAAATAAATTGTTCCTAACAGCCCAACACAGGCTCAAAGAACCATTAGCACATTCTTTTACCTGCAGGGACATGGGCACACATAGACATACACAGCAAAGTTTAATATTTGAAAGTATGATGCCCCATTATGCATTTTTAAAGGGATGGTGCTTGGAATGATCAGGTCGCTGGGTTTAATTATCAAAGCCTCGGGGAGATAGAGCTGAAGGTTTACCTAGTGCCCAAAATCTTTGCACTGGTCCTGCTCAAGAGGAACATCTTTACCACCCAGTGACACCTGGAAGTGGTCCCAAAAGACTGGAGAAAGGCACATGTGGTCCCTTTACACAAAAGCCAAAGTAAGGATGAGGTTGAGAACTACAGGCCGGTTACTCTAACCTCTGTGGTGAGTAAATTATTGGAAACGCTGCTGAAAGGGAGGATAGTGAGGTTTCTGGAGTCCAATGGATTGAATGATCTGAGGCAGCATGGAGTTCCCAGAATCAGGTCTTGTTAGACAAATCTGATTGATTTCTTTGACTGGGTGACCAGGTAGTTGGACCGAGGGACAGCACCAGAAGTGGTGTACTTAGATTTCAGTAAAGCCTTTGACACTGTTCCACACAGGCAATTTATAAACAAACTGAGCACCCTAGGCATGGACCCTAAAATGACTGAGTTAGAAATTGATTGAGTGGGAGGCAACAAAGGGTACAGGTAAATGGAGCTCACTCTGAGGAGAAAGATGTTACCAGTGTTGTGCTGCAGGGATCTATCCTTTGTCCAATTCTTGTTAACATGTTTTGTCAAATAAAGTTAACTGTTAGTGATACTGCAGAAGAACTGTTGGGTAAGGTTTGCTTCTTTGCAGATGATATCAAAATCTGCAAAAGAGTAGACACCTAGGAAAGAGTAGATAACACGAGGAAGGGTCTAGCTAAGCTTGAAGAATGGTCAAGAATTTGGCAGCTGAAATTTAACACTAAAATAATGCAGGGTCATGCATTTGGTCTGCAAAAATCCAAGGAAGTGGTACAGTATAAGGGATGAAGTACTTCTGTCCATGAAAGACGAGCAGGACCTGGGCGTGATTGTTTCTGATGATCTTAAAGTGGCTAAACGGGTAGAAAAGGTGACAGCAAAATCCAGAAGGATGCTTGGGTGCTTAGGGAGAGAAATGGCTAGCAGAAAAAAGCAGGTGATAGTGCCTCCATATAAGTCTTTGGTGAGACTTCATTTGGAGTATTGTGTGTAGTTCTAGAGACCACACCTTTAAAAGTATATAAACAGGATGGAATCTGTGCAGAGGGTGGCTACCAAAATGCTCAGTGGTCTTCGTTACAAACCATATGGGGACAAACCTAAAGATCACAATATGTATACTTTAGAGGAAAGGCGGGATACAAGAGATATGATAGAGATGTTTACATTCCTCTGTGGCATAAAATACACAGGAAGAGAGCCTCTTTCAATTGAAAGTAAGCTCTGCAATGAAGGGGCATAGGATGAGGGTGAAAAGGGATAGGCTCAGGAGTAATATGTAGAAATATTTCTTTATGGAAACATAGAAACATAGAAACATAGAAACATGATGACAGAAAAAGACCACAAGGCCCATCTAGTCTGTCCTTCCATAACAACAACTACAACAGTCCACTTTCTACCTTTAGAGATCCTCTGTGTTGGTCCCATGCTTTTTTGAATTCAGTTACTGTCCTCATCTCTACCACCTCCACTGGGAGACTATTCCACGGATCCACTACTCTTTCCGTAAAGAAATATTTCCGCATATCACTCCTGAATCTATCTCCCTTCACCCTCATCCCATGTCCCCTCGTAGCGGAACTTGCTTTCAATTGAAAGAGGCTCTCTCCCTGAACATTTATGCCACGGAGGTATTTAAACATCTTAATCATATCACCTCTATCCCGCCTTTCCTCTAAGGTGTACATATTAAGATCCTTAAGTCTGTCCTCATATGCTTTATAATGAAGCCCATTAATCATTTTAGTAGCAACCCTCTGCACCGACTCCATCCTGTTCACATCCTTTTGAAGGTGCGGTCTCCAGAATTGCACACCATACTCCAAATGAGGTCGCACCAAAGACTTATACAGAGGTATTATCACCTCCTTTTTTCTGCTAGCCATTCCTCTCCGTATGCACCCAAGCATCCTTCTAGCTTTTGCCGTCGCCTTTTCTACCTGTTTAGCTACTTTAAGATCATCAGACACAACCACGCCTAGGTTCCGCTCTTCTTTAGTGGACAAAAGTACTTCACCTCCTATACTGTATTGCTCCCTTGGATTGCTGAAGCCCAAATGCATGACCTTACATTTTTTAACATTAAATCCCAGCTGCCAAATTCTAGACCATTCTTCAAGCTTAGCTAGATTTATTTATTTATTTATTTATTTACAGTCTCTTATATACCGCACTATTCATCATCAGCGCGGTTCACATGGAACAAAATGCTCAGTACATTTAACACGCATGAGTTTACAGGTAACAGGGTATAAATAACTTGGATAACCGGGGTAACTATTTACAAAACATACTACATGGGTCCCTCCTCATGTTATCTACACCTTCCTGGGTGTCTACTGTATTACAGATTTTGGTATCATCCGCAAAGAGGCAAACCTTACCCGACAGCCCTTCCGCTATATCACTAACAAAGATGTTAAAAAGAATCGGACCAAGGACAGATCCCTGGGACACACCACTGGTAACATCCTTCTCCTCAGAGTGAGCTCCATTTACTTGTACTCTTTGTCGCCTCCCACCCAACCAATTTCCAACCCAAGCAGTAACTTTAGGGTCCATCCCCAGGGTGCTCAGTTTGTTTATAAGTCGCCTGTGAGGAACAGTGTCAAAGGCTTTACTGAAATCTAAATACACCACATCTAGAGCTCTCCCTCGGTCCAACTCCCTGGTCACCCAGTCAAAGAAATCGATCAGATTTGTCTGACAAGACCTGCCTCTGGTGAATCCATGCTGCCTCGGATCCTGTAATCTGCCGGACTCCAGAAACCTCACTATGTTGGTAGGAGTAGAGCCAATCTTTCTGCCATTATTTTGGGCAGGATTTTCACATCCACATTTAAGCAACAGGAACTACTTAATATGCTGATCACGCCTTCTGAGGTAATAAAGGTAATAAAAACTGTACCACTGCAGCGGGCACCAGGACCAGACAGTTTCAGAGGAGAATTTTACAAGTTAATGTATTCTCAAGTGTCGGCAGATATGACGGCATATTTTATAGACTTAGTCAACAAACAAAGATTTCCCTACGAGAAAAACAGAATGATAATAATGGTTCTGCCCAAACCTGGAAGGGACCCAACTATGCCAGGATTGTATCGACCTATATCACTCTTAAATGTGGATGTGAAAATCCTGCCCAAAATAATGGCAGAAAGATTGGCTCTACTCCTACCAACATTGATACATGAAGATCAAGTTGGCTTTGTGAGAGGCAGATATATAGCCAAGAAAATGAGACAGATTCTATTCTCTATACAACAAGGCATGGGTAGGGGAGATCCCGCATTTATAATTAGCTTTGATTCCAAAAAAGCATTCAATCGGGTGAACTGGAGATATATGTACATTATACTAGAGAGATTTGGGATAGGTGGATTTTTCCTGGATGTGATACAACTCTTATACTCGGATTTGAGAGGACAGATACTGGTTAATGGATCACTAACAACGGATTTTTAGCTTCAAAGAGGAACACGGCAGGGTTGCCCCTTATTCCCTCTCCTATTTGTTCTTACTTTGAAATCCATGTTGGAGAGAATAAGGATGCATCTTACACTGCAAGGGGCCCAATTTAGGAAGAAAGAATTTCGGATAGCTGCATTTGCAGATGATATGCTGGTATATCTACTTAACCCAAAAGATACATTAGACCTTTTGTTAGACACCTTTGCTGAATTTGGAGTCTTCTCGGGACTAAAATTAAATCTAGACAAATCGGAGGTGCTATCGTTACAAGCCACAGATAAAGCAGCATGATGTGGGGAGTTCCCCCTAAAATGGGCAACAGATCATTTTAAATACCTAGGCACACAATTACCTGTGAACCTTTATCACCTATATGCTCTGAATGTCCAGCCTTTAATGGCAGAAACCCAAGCGCGACTGGCAAGATGGAAGAACCTGCTCCTCTCCTTGAGTGGACATATCACCCTATTTAAAATGGTTATATTTCCTAAATGGCTGTACTTAATGCAGACTCTTCCCATACTGGTATCCCAGGAGATGTGCGGGCACTGGAATGTGTGCTGGGTGTCTTCCTTTGACAGGGACGAAAACCGCGAATAAGACTAAATATATTGCAACAACCATGGGGGAGAGGAGGAATGGGGATCCCGAATATTAGAAATTATAACATCGCTTGTCTCCTATGAGGCTCAACACAACTGCGGATTATACTTTGAGAGTCTTGGAATAATGGATAGCATCACCCCTCTCTTTGCAATATCTGCTTCATGCACCAGGCATGAAAGTACCGCAAGAACTACGCTTTATAATGAAGACCACTACACTTTCACATGATCGTTAAAGTGATGAGACGTGCATGGCGATAATTTTGCCATTAAGGGGGAATAAACCTGGAGGTAACGCCGTTTCTCCCATTTTATGGTAAGGGAGCTTTCCGACCAGGAATGGAGGGAACGTGTTTCAAACAGTGGGAAGCTTAAGGAATGACAAGTATTGAACATACCGTGGACTGTGAAGGCACGCCTCTTATCTTTTGAGGAATTGCAAATATGATATAACATATCTAAAAAACAGGTCATGGCCTATAACCAAATGAGGAGTTATCTACCTAAGAAGGACCTGCATGAACAAGTCTGCTCCACCACAGAAGAGGTGCTTTACTCCGGGGGAGCGTGTATGGATTGCCACTCTGCAGAGAGAATTTTTAGAAATGAGGACAGCTCCAGTAGAAGATGCCTTGGCACAGGCATGGACAGGGGAGCTAGGAGAGAGAATCGAGGGACAAGATATTTAGGATGCCATTGAGCTTATACCTAAATCTAGTAATTTTGCAAATCTTAGGAACATGCAATACAAAATAATAAGATACGTTCACTACGCCCTGAATAGAGCTTTTAAAGTGGTATATGCTACCTCATCAGAATGCCCACGTTGTGGTCATGAATGTGCTAACTTGGGGCACATGTTCTGGAGTTGCCCTATGTTGACTAGTTATTGGGAACTCGTATATACGCAGATGAGTTTAATATTGGAAACAATGATGGACATTAACCCCCAAGCAACAATATTGGGACTGGTATCCAGAATGGAAGGAATTACAGCAATGCAAAGAAAGTGGATAGGATGGCTATTACTAATCACAAGGCGCCTTCTTCTGAAATTTTGGAAAACAAAGGTTATATGAGAAAAGGAAGTAAAGAATCTCTTAATATTGAAATATGTTGGGGCAAGAGACCTGTGAAACCTTTTCAATAGGTGTTAACACCAGGTGGCAGATCAAAAGGCCATTTTGAAAGACTCCTCCTATCCAAGCAAGGACTGTTAATTACCCAGGAAGTTGGTCACAGCATTACCTCAGCAGCAGAGGCATAAATAGCTCAACCAGAGCTCTGTGATCCTCTGTCTTGAAGGACTAGAAAGGGGGACTGTTACTTCTGGAGAGAAATCTGCAACTGTGAGTATATACTTCTGGTAATTTTCTAAAAAGAATTCTTTGTATTAAAGCTACTTAATCTGTGAACCCACTGTTTTTTGTTGGATCAGTTAGGGCCTAGTAGCAGCAATTAAAGTTTGAATTTAAAACACAGAGTAGAGCTTTCTGCTTACATTTCATACCCAGCAGAGAGCTTGTAGTTTAAATTTAATAGTCACTCAGGGCCAAGTAACAGCAAAGTACTTTTAGTTTAAATTTAACACACAGTAGAGAGCTTTCTGGTTAAATTTAGTACCCAGCAGAGAGCTTGTAGTTTAAATTTCATAAGACGTTAGAGCCTAGCAGCAGCTAAGAGCTATAATTTAAATCAAATCAGAATTTAGCTAACCTCAGCAGCACAAGCCAGGGTACTGTGTAGCAGCCCTCTTTTAATAAGTGTTATTTCCCTCCCTCCCTCCCCACACCCACCCTCCCCTGGGATAATCATAGCTTTATAGGTACTTACACATCTTAAAAGACAGGAGGTGCTTTCAGGTGAAGCTCATTACCCAAATCAGTCATACACTAAGGACCTGAGATTAATTAAGCTTCAGGTGAACAAGGTATATTAAACGTATTAGGTACAGTTTTATTGGTATAAATACCCATAGCAACCCCTAGTAAGTAAGAACTTAAAGACACAAACTTAAAACTTAAGACGCAGACAGCAGTCCAGCAGCGGGATGGGGGCTTTCCAGTCTTTTGCATTGAGTGTCACATGTATGATTTTCTCCCAGTTTGTGAGAGGTCTTACGTGTGCACTAGGTGCAAGGAGCTCTTTGCTCTCAGGGAACAAGTCTGTTCTCTAGAGGCTAAAGTAGCAGACTTGGAAAACATAAGACAGACAGAGAGGTACATAGACGAGACCTACAGGGATATAGTCCTGAAGTCCCATCTCCAGTCTGGCAGCACCCCTGTTGCCATGGAGGAGAGAGGTCACGTGACAGAAGAGCATCACCCTGGTGTGGCAGGAAGTGATCCTGTAACTAGGACCTGTCCTCCAGGTGATGTAAAACTCTTTCGCACCGAGGAAGTTTCTCCAGGGCCATGTGCCCATGAGGGAAGGGTTAGGACAGCTGTTATAGTTGGTGATTCGATCATTAGGCATGTAGATAGCTGGGTGGCTGGTGGACGTGAGGATCGCCTGGTAACATGCCTGCCTGGTGTGAAGGTAGCGGACCTCACACGCCACCTAGATAAGGTCTTAGATAGTGCTGGGGAGGAGACATGGTGGAAGAAGGACAACCAGTGGGACACTGTGATACCTGGGTACAAACTATATCGTAATGATAGAGCTGATCAAATTGGTGGAGGGGTTGCGCTCTATGTTAGAGAGGGCATTGACTCAGAAAGGATTAAAGTTTTGCAGGAAACAAAATCTGCTGTAGAATCTATATGGATTGAAATTCCATAAAAGGGGGAAGGCAATGGCAGTGGGGGTGTACTATCGAGCCCCTGGCCAGAATGACCAAATGGATGATGAAATGCTCAAAGAAATCAAGGAAGCTAACAAAAGTTACAGCGTAGTAATAATAATGGGTGATTTCAATTACCTCGGTATCGACTGGGTCAGTGTCACGTCAGGACATGCTAGGGAGATAAAGTTCCTAGTTGAAATAAATGACTGCTTCTTGGAGCAGCTGGTTCATGAACCGACCAGAGGGGAAGCCATATTAGACCTAGTCCTTAGTGGAACACCAGATCTAGTGCAAGAGATAAGGGTGTTGGGGCCACTTGGCAATAGTGATCATAGCATGATCACCTTTGATTTAATTAGTGGAGGAGAGATAGTAAGGAAATCCACAGTACTACCTTTTAACTTTCGAAAGGGAGACTATGATAAAATGAGGAAAACAGTTAAGAAAAAACTAAAAGGAGCAGTTGCAAAGGTTAAAGACGTACATCAGGCTTGGCTGTTGTTGAAAAATACTATCTTGGAAGCCCAGACCAGCTGTATTCCACGCTTTAAGAAAAGTGGAAGGAAGTCCAAAAAACTGCCAGCATGGTTTAAAGGTGAGGTCAGAGAGGCTGTTGTTGCCAAAAAAGCATCTTTCAGGAAATGGAAAAAAAGAGCCAAACGACGAAACCTGGAAACAGCACAAGCACTGGCAAGTCAAATGCAAGGCATTGATAAGGCAGGCAAAGGGAGAATTTGAGAAGAAGCTTGCTGCGGAAGCAAAACGCGAAGTAATGACCTTTTCAAGTACATTTGTAGCAAAAATCGTGTGAGAGTGTCTGTTGGTCGATTAGATGATACCGGGGTTAAAGGAGCACTAAGAGGCGACAAGGCAATAGCGGAGAGATTGAATGAATTCTTTGCTTCAGTCTTTACTGAGGAAGATGTAGGGATGTTATCCATGACTGAAGTGGTATTTAAAGGTGCGGAAGAATTGAAGGAAATATCGATACATCGGGAAGATGTATTACAACTATTAGATAAACTGAAGAGTAGCAAATCACCTGGGCCGGATGGTATGCATCCAAGGGTGTTGAAAGAACTGAAATACAAGATTGCAGACCTGCTATTAGTAATCTGTGAACTATCATTAAAATCATCTCTAATACCTGAAGATTGGAGGATCGCCAATGTAACACCAATTTTTAAAAAGGGTTCCAGGGGTGATCCGGGAAACTACAGACCGGTGAGCCTGACATCAGTACCGGGAAAAATGGTAGAAACCATCATAAAGAATAAAATTACTCAGCATGTAGATAGTCATGACCTAATGGGAGACAGCCAACATGGCTTTAGACAAGGAAGATCTTGTCTTACTAATCTGTTATGCTTCTTTGAAGGAGTGAATAATCAGGTGGACAAAGGTGAGTCAGTTGATATTGTGTATCTGGACTTTCAGAAAGCCTTTGACAAGGTCCCTCATCAGAGACTTTTGGCAAAACTAAAGAGTCATGGGATAGGAGGCAGTGTACTATTGTGGATCAAGAACTGGTTAAAAGATAGAAAGCAGAGGGTAGGGCTAAATGGCCAATTTTCCCAATGGAGAAAGGTGAATAGTGGTGTACCCCAGGGATCTGTGCTGGGTCCGCTGCTTTTTGACATATTCATAAATGACCTGGAAAGTGGAATAACGAGTGAGGTTATCAAATTTGCAGATGACACAAAACTATTTTGGGGGGAGGAGTAGCACTATATGTAAAAACTACTATTAAAGCTTTGGAATTACAGAGCTTAAAAGGGAGAGAGGAGGCATTGTGGGTTAAACTAGAAAGAGGGAAAGAGAAATCTATTTGCATTGGTGTGATATACAGACCTCCCTCACAAGAGGAAGAGGTGGACAGAGAGTTAATTGAAGACATACGCAGCATTGCTAGGAAAGGGGAAGTGCTACTGCTAGGAGATTTCAATATGCCAGATGTTGATTGGCACTTTCCTGCTGCAGTATCATCTAGGAGTAAGGAGATCCTGGATTCTCTACAGGGAGAACTATTCAGGCAATTGGTAACAGACCCCACACGTGAAGGGGCCATACTGGACTTGGTGCTTACCAATGGTGAAAGTGTTTCTGATGTTGTAGTGGGAGATCATTTTGCATCCAGTGATCACCAGATGGTGTGGTTCAGTATTAGGACTAGGGCTGTTAGAATCCATTCCAAGGTGAAGATCTTAGACTTTAGGAAGACTAACTTTGCGAAGATGGGCCAATACCTCAGGGAGTCATTAGTGGGATGGGAACAGCTGGGGGATGTAGATCAACAGTGGGCAAAACTGAAAGGGGGTATTTTAAAGGCAACCAACCTTTTTGTTAAAATGGTAAATAAAGGCAAAAGGAACAGGAGACCGCTATGGTTTTCGAAGGAAGTAGCTGAAAAAGTGAAGAAAAAGAGGGAGGCCTTCATGAAATACAAGAGATCACAGAGAAAGGAAGACAGGCATCTGTATTTGGAAAAACTTAGAGAAGCTAGCAAAGTAGTCAAGAAGGCAAAGATTCAAAAGGAGGAGGAAATAGCCAATGCAATAAAATGGGGAGATAAGACATTTTTCAGATATATTAGTGAGAAGAGGAAGGGCAAAAGTGGTATTGTCAGACTCAAGGGTACAGGGGGGGAATATGTAGAAGCTGATAAGGATAAAGCGGAATTGCTTAACAAATATTTTTGTTCTGTGTTCACAGATGAAGAACCAGGAGCAGGACCTCAGAAAACACCCACAAATAAGAACAGAAGCGAGGGACATCTTGAACAATTTTCAGAAGACTGTGTTCGTGAGAAACTAGCTCAACTTAAAGTAGACAAAGCGATGGGACCGGATGGGATACACCCTAGAATACTGAGGGAACTTGGGGACGTTCTAGCAACTCCACTGACTGACCTTTTCAATGCCTCGTTGGAGTCGGGAGTGGTGCCAAAGGACTGGAGAGAGGCTCATGTGGTGCCTTTACACAAAAGCGGAAGTAAGGATGTGGTTGAAAACTACAGGCCGGTTAGTTTAACTTCAGTGGTGAGTAAATTAATGGAAACGCTGTTGAAAGAGAAAATAGTGAGGTTTCTGGAGTCCAGCGGATTACAGGATCCGAGGCAGCATGGATTCACCAGAGGCAGGTCTTGTCAGACAAATCTGATTGATTTCTTTGACTGGGTGACCAGGGAGTTGGACCGAGGGAGAGCTCTAGATGTGGTGTATTTAGATTTCAGTAAAGCCTTTGACACTGTTCCTCACAGGCGACTTATAAACAAACTGAGCACCCTAGGGATGGACCCTAAAGTTACTGCTTGGGTGAGAAATTGGTTGGGTGGGAGGCGACAAAGAGTACAAGTAAATGGAGCTCACTCTGAGGAGAAGGATGTTACCAGTGGTGTGCCCCAGGGATCTGTCCTTGGTCCGATTCTTTTTAACATCTTTGTTAGTGATATAGCGGAAGGGCTGTCGGGTAAGGTTTGCCTCTTTGCGGATGATACCAAAATCTGCAATAAAGTAGACACCCAGGAAGGTGTAGATAACATGAGGAGGGATCTAGCTAAGCTTGAAGAATGGTCTAGAATTTGGCAGCTGGGATTTAATGTTAAAAAATGTAAGGTCATGCATTTGGGCTGCAGCAATCCAAGGGAGCAATACAGCATAGGAGGTGAAGTACTTTTGTCCACTAAAGAAGAGCGGGACCTAGGCGTAGTTGTGTCCGATGATCTTGAAGTAGCTAAACAGGTAGAAAAGGCGACGGCAAAAGCTAGAAGGATGCTTGGGTGCATACAGAGAGGAATGGCTAGCAGAAAAAAGGAGGTGATAATGCCTCTGTATAAGTCTTTGGTGCGACCTCATTTGGAGTATGGTGTGCAATTCTGGAGACCGCACCTTCAAAAGGATGTGAACAGGATGGAGTCGGTGCAGAGGGTTGCTACTAAGATGATTAGTAGTCTTCATTATAAAGCATATGAGGACAGACTTAAGGATCTTAATATGTACACCTTAGAGGAAAGGCGGGATAGAGGTGATATGATTGAGATGTTTAAATACCTCCGTGGCATAAATGTTCAGGGAGAGAGCCTCTTTCAATTGAAAGCAAGTTCTGCGACGAGGGGACATGGGATGAGGGTGAAGGGAGATAGATTCAGGAGTGATATGCGGAAATATTTCTTTACGGAAAGAGTAGTGGATCCGTGGAATAGTCTCCCAATGGAGGTGGTAGAGATGAGGACAGTAACTGAATTCAAAAAAGCATGGGACCAACACAGAGGATCTCTAAAGGTAAAAAGTGGACTGTTGTAGTTGTTGTTATGGAAGGACAGACTAGATGGGCCTTGTGGTCTTTTTCTGTCATCATGTTTCTATGTTTCTATGTTTCTATTTAAAGTTGTTAAAACCCAAAAGGATTGTGGAAAATTGCAAGAGGATCTTGATAAATTGGAAGACTTGGCATCAAAATGGCAGATGAAATTTAATGTGGACAAGTGCAAGGTTATGCACCTAGGGAAGAACAACCCAAACTATGGTTACACAATGCAAGGTTCCACATTAGGAACCACCACCCAGGAAAAAGATTGAGGCGTCATTGTGGATACCATGTTAAAACCCTCGGCCCAGTGTGCAGCGGCGGCCAAGAGAGCAAATAGAATGCTAGGTATGATAAGGAAAGGAATGGAAAATAAAACAAAAGATATTATAATGCCTCTATATCATTCCATGGTGAGACCGCACCTTGAATATTGTGTGCAATTCTGGTCGCCGTATCTTAAAAAGGATATAGCGATTTTAGAAAAGGTTCAGAGAAGAGCCACCAAAATGGTAAAGGGGATGGAAGGATAGTCCTAGGAAGAAAGGCTAAAAAGGTTGGGGCTCTTTAACCTGGAAAAGAGATGTCTGAGGGGAGATATGATAGAAGTCTATAAATTAATGAACGGAGTGGAACGGGTAAACGTAGATCGATTGTTTACCTTATCAGAATATAGAAAGACTAGGGGACATGCAATGAAGCTACAGGGTAAACTATTTAAGACTAATAAAAGAAAATATTTTTTCACTCAACGTGTAATCAAACTCTGGAATTTGTTACCGGAGGATGTAGTAAAGGCTGTTAGTGTAGCTGGGTTTAAAAAAGGTTTGGACAAGTTCCTGGAGGAAAGGTCCATAAACCATTATTAAGAAGGGACCCAGGATATCAATGCTTGAACCAATACAAGCATTGTGGAACCTGTGTCCCTTGGGGAAACTGCTACGTACGTATGACCTAGATTGGCCACTGTTGGAAACAGAATACTGGGCTTGATGGACCTTGGTCTGACCCATTATGGCATATCTTATGTTCTTATGTTCTTATGTTCACAAAAGAATGGGCGTCTGCAGAAATGTTTCCTAGGTGAATGGGACCCATACATTGATCCACAAAGCCTGAGGCCGTATTTTGAATAATCTAGGATAGTTACATAAATATCTAATAAATATTAAATGAAGGAAGATATAAGCTGCTAAAGGATGGGAAAGGAGGGATTCCCTTGGCTGGCTCCGGAAGAAAAGAGGATGGGGGGGGGGGGGTAATGGGTAATGAGGGTAGATAGAATTAGAATAGTAGGTAAGCGCTTAGATATATAACAACATACAATAAATAGGTACATGTAGATAGGTCTCTTACATAGATCGGTGGAGATCCCAGGGCTAGTAGGGATAGAAATGGGGAAATTAGGCTGTCTACCAGACAACCTAGACTAGCGATTCAGGAGTGTTACATTAATGAAGTTGAGGAGGTTTTCACTTATGGACACAAGTATTGTTAAATATTTGGTACTGTTAATGTAAAAAGGTTTTATTGTTACCATTATTCACATTTCTTAATTTCATGTACAAATGTTACCCACCTTATTGAGATCGAAGTAGCTAAAGCTGCATTTGTAATTGCGCGTAACAAAATCTGTAAGATGGGTTATCATTACTATTATGATGTGCATGGGATGCATTTGGAATAAAATGATTGGGGGAGGGGGGATGAATGGGTGGGGAGGAAGATGGAACTGTAACGTAATGTAAGGATATAAAATTGAAATCATGAGTGTATGTTAGTCCACAGGCATGTGCACGAGTCATCACATGTTGGGGACAATGTTTATTATATTTTATCAATAAAAAAAGATTTGAATGTAAGGTACCCACATTGGTCCACAGAGCTTTCCACACTTCCACTCCACAAAATCTCTCTGATCTGGTCCATTTTCACGCCCTCCCCCCACCTGCTCTGATCCATTCACTCTAATTGTTTGCTTCTTCCCTCCTTCTCTCAGGCTCATTTGGATTCCACTCGTTACTCTGTTTTCTTTTCCTTGGCCCTGCACGCCGCCTAGAAGCCTCTTTCCAGACGTTTAGGGCAATGCTCAAAACCCACCTTTTCTGGTTAGCCTTTGACCTCTTCCCTTCCCCGACTCAGACTAGTGACTCCCCCATCACCCCCTCCCTCCTCTCTTCTCCTCTATGTGATTGATTTTCTTTCCTTTCCTGTCCAATTTTTGATGTTCCTTTTCTGTTTCTCATTTTCAGAGCAATTATTATTGTAAACCGCCTTGTTACTATTTTGTTTAAGGCAGTATATCAAATGTTCAAATTAAGATAAAGATAAAGGTAGGGATCTGTAGACAGGTTTATTTTAGAGAGTGCTATAAAGCAAGCTGTGGAGGCATAGCCTAATGGTTAGAGCTCTGGATCTATACAAAACAGGCCAAGGTTCAAAGCCCCCTTGTGCTCTTTGTGACCTTAGGAAAGTCATTTCACTCTTCTAGCAATAAATTTCCAAAATATCCCAGGAGACTACAGGGTGCACGCTATTATTCATTTTTATGTGTTATGATAGCATATTGAGTCTGCAAACATGCACAATGCAATCATCCCCATATGACAGCATGACTTTATTGGCTCTGCTGCAGCACATTGCAAAGGGTTGTATAGCTTCACCCTGTAGATGCATGACACGTGAGTTGTACATGATTGGAAAATTTTGTGATAACTGTGAATGAACATCTTTGGCTCCATCACATATATGCAGTGCAAGCAGGTACGTCACACTTCTGGGCTGGCCACCTGCAAAGGTCATCGCAAGTTCTTACTTGCTCTATATGGCCAATATGAGAGACACTTGTCCAGTTGTTATATGCATATGTGTCAGGAAGATTGTATGGTGGTTAGAGCACCTGAGACAGCTGTGACACCCAAATAGATGGTATTGGTCCTTCCCTGTGGCACAGCAAATAATCTTTCACACACAATACAACTACAGTTATCTGTATTTCTGAGGTCACATCAGGCACATTGGGGCAGCAAGGCCATACAGCACTCTCATCTACCACCATCCAACCTTCAGCCCATCTATCAGCATATGGATCGGAGGTTGACTTGTAGCTTTCGGATCTTGACTCACCTGATCTCCTTTGTGTTTCCCTACCATTCTCCCTAGATATATCCCATGTCTACAGCTACTGTGTTGTCTGTCTTGACTAGATTGTAAGCTCTGATGAGCAGGGACCGTCTTTTATATGTGTCTGTACAGTGCTGCATACGTCTTGTTGTGCTACACAAATGTTCAATAGTGGTAGTGATAATAGTAGCATTTGCCCATCATGTTCAGTCATGTATTCTCCTGCCAGCTGCTACACCATGGCCCACATGGTAATATTTTAATCATTAGGACGTATCACTCACACCTCTCCTGTGACTGATGTGCACTCATGCTCATCCATCCTTTTGATGTCCATCGTGGCTATACTGGCTCCTTCAGGGCACACTTCTACCCAATCCTCTGCCACCCACTGACATCACAGCAGATTACATGAGCACCCTTCATTGATACAGTCAAACTGCCTCCGACATTATCCTCCCATTTACTGTCTAACATGTAGGGTATACGATATGAATGTGACATGTCTGTCACCTATCCCCTTTGATCCCATCCAGCACCTAAAATGTGACTTGCAGATAGTCTCTCTTATTCCACATTAAGGCAACCGGCCTTATCGGGTATTAATGTGCACGCTTGGCGCCCTTAATGCCCGATGTTCTGTTGATGCTGTTAAATGGCCACTAGTGCCCTTACTGCCGGAATGCCTACTCCCCACCTTGGCCTTTAATGCACGGAGGAGCCCTTAACAGTGCTGTTTGCACACACAAAATGTTGTGCCCTTATTGGCCCTTAGCAAACATATCCCTAAGTGATTTGCAATTAACAAATCAAAAAGGGACTACCACTCCAAAGTAATAAACCAATCCCTCTACCGACCCAGAGAACTCTTCGCGATCGTGAAAACACTAACAAAAACACAAAGCCCGGAACCTACACAGTCCAACATAAACGTACAAACCTTAGCATCACACTTTGCCGAAAAACTAAAGGAAAAACCTCTTACCTCAACCACAATACTAAAATCCAACACCAAAACTAACCCTGAATGGACAACCTTCCACACCATTGAGCAAAAACACCTCCTCAGAATCATAACTATGATCAATACCACAACCTCTCCCCTCGACCCATGCCCAGTGTCATGGATTAAATCCTCAAAAAACCTCCTTGCTGAAAATATTCAACACATAGTTAACCAATCCCTTGCTCTAGGCATCATGCCTAATGCCTTAAAACTAACTTCGATCCGTCCCATCATAAAAAACAATAAAATGGACCCAAAAGATCCAAACTCATACAGGCCCATAGCTAGTATACCATTCATTGCCAAGATAATAGAAAAAAACATACAACTCCAACTACAGGATTACATTGATGAACACGCCCCACTAGACTCACACCAATTCGGTTTCCGCCCCTTCCATGGAGTTGAAACTCTTCTTATTGCACTGATGGATCTCCTTATCAGGGGTATAAATGATATCAACCAAGGTTTCCTACTCCTCTTTATAGACATATCCGCTGCATTTGACAGCATCAATCACAACATACTAATCAGCAGACTAATAAACCTAGGAATAGGAGGGACAGTTATCGAATGGTTCAAATCATATATATCACACAGATTAATACGTGTTCAAATAGGCCAAGATACATCAGAAACCTTCCCTCAAGGTCAGGGCATCCCACAAGGCTCATCTCTTTCCGCCCTCCTTTTCAATTTATACCTACAACCCATCACAAATATATTTAAAAAACACAAAATCAACCACTTCATTTATGCTGACGACATCATGCTCGCCATTCCCATAAACACTAGCAACCCCAAATATAACAATCTATCTGAATGCATGAACGAGACCACCTCTTGGTTTGAAGCCAATCACCTCAGCATCAACTTCAAAAAAACAGAAGCAATGTTTATAATGAGAAAACCCATCCCTGACAATACATACCCAACATCAATCACAATAAACAAAACAACCATACCTATCAAGAAAGAGGTAAAATATCTAGGAATAATAATTGACCACAAACTTACCATGATCCCCCACATAAAACAGACAGTAAAAACAATATTCTACAAACTCAAAACAATACAACACCTAAGACCCCTCCTTGACACACACGACTTCAGATCAGTAGTCAGTACACTCATCACCCCTCATTTCGACTACTGCAATAGTCTCCTAATTGGTCTCCCACTAAAAAATATCAACTTACTGCAAAGAGCCCAAAACATATGTGCTAAATTAATCATGAAAGCGAATTTAACAGACCACGTAACCCCAATACTGTTAGAACTGCATTGGCTCCCTATTGACAGCCAAATACAGTATAAAATCCTACTAACAACCTTCAAACTCCTCAATGACATCTCACCTTCACACCTATCTACTCTACTACATACCCCATTAGTTACAAGAACGCGCAGACAAAACGCTACGCACTCCCTCACCATAGAAACATCTATCAGAAAGATGAAGTCAACAACAAGCGCCAGGGCCTTTTCCTTTGCCGCCCCCACACTGTGGAACGAACTCCCACTAGCACTCCGCTTAACGAAAGACCTTCATCAATTCAGAAGAGATCTTAAAACCTACCTCTTCACAAATCACTTTGAGATCCCCCACCAGCAGAGCACCCCTCCCCAGCAATCACAAAAACCCACCTGCATGATACAAGATATAACGAATGATTAACACCGCCAGACCTCTTACTAATAACCCCATTTATTTTTAATGCAAATGCCTTAAACAAACTGTTACTGATGACCTTTTGTGTATAGTTTTTGTAAATAATTGCAAATAGTTGTTTTACTGTTCCATGTAGTTGTGCTGTACAAAGTTCAAACATCGTTCCATGTAAAGTATACCCATGTATACATAATTGTTACTTGTTCAATGTAAACCACCCTTGATCTATGGAAGGGGCGGTATAGAAGAAACTGATAAATAAATAAAATAAATAAATAAATAAGTGTTTGGGATTGTTCCCAATTCAAGTGCAGTCTTAGTGCAGGAGATATGGATAGTTGGCCACTCATACATCCAGCAATCTGGCTGTTACATAGCTGGGACTAGCAGTGAAGGGCATTTGAGTGGTATGGCATAGGGCTGAAGGGCATGCGAAGGCACCAACTGATACACACAATGGTCAGTCTGTTGGAGAATCAAGTGCAGCCAGCCAAAATAATCATCCACTTGGGTGGCAACAACTTCCAGAAGGGATTGGCAGTATCCTTGATAAAGGACATGAAAAGGGACTAACTTTTTATGCGCTGCCTACCTGGCAGTAAAATTTATGTGGTCAGATGTGATTCCTCTGTCAATTTGTGGCAGCAAAAGACATTGTGAGCAAGCTCAGCGAAAAGTCAATAAACATATTAACAACTTTATTTGTAAGAGAGATCGTACATCTATTCAGCACCAGCTAATACCTGTGGATATTAAGAGGATAGTTATATAAACTCCCGGACAGTTAATGCACATTGTTACATGCGTATGTGGGATCAATTTTATAAAATAAAGTATGTTGTATTTAACTTTATAGAATAGGGGCATACAGATGTACCTGAGCCTAGCTGTGGCAGTTACACCTACTCTGGAGCACATGTGAATGCCCACACCTAAATTCTGTAGAAATGCATGCAAGTTATATTATTCTATAAGATCCCAACTATACTCCATCCATACTCTACCCCATGCACACCCTAATCGAAAGTATGTGCAGTGGTACTTATGTGTTTGGTGATTGCCTAAAGCACATACATAAGTGCGCATTCACATGCTTAAGGCCTTTAGAATAGGGACTTATGTGCATACCTTTCTGTGCACTCTTTATAGAATCATCACCTAAAGATTTTACCATGGGAATGAGCTGTGAGACACTGGGAATGATCTTTTTAAAATGATGCAGCAGCCTGTGATAGAGGGAGCAATGGATAAACTGTAAGTAAGAGCTCAGCTTTCTAGTGTAAGGGCCCAGGGGCAAGGTGGGGCACTGCCACTGGGCAGTGGCTTACATCTGAGTCTCACAGACCTGTTCTGGGGGGCAAGTAGGGACCTGTAGAAGATTAACAAAAGGCAAGCAGCAGGGCATCACCTGGGGTCAGTCAAGTAGAGACACCCCAAAGGGGTAGTATGGGCTGTTCTGAATGGCCATGCTAACTGTTATCCCCCAGCTGGGCTGGCTTCAGATGGCAGACTGAGTTAGCAGTGGGGAATTTTGGGAATGGGAATTGTTTGGGCTCGGGTAACATGATGTTCAATTTGTTCACTAATAAAGCTGTAATCTTGTACACCACATTACTGCTGTTCAGTATGATTATTATGGATGAGATGGAGGAGGGAGATAATGTCTCCCCAATTTACAGCTGCTAATGATTCTAGCCCTGCTAAATCTATGGGCTACTGTGCAGCTTTCCGTAGCTAGGAGAGACTCCTCTTGTCTCAGCCATAATACTGAAAGCTAAACAGGAGAATGCAAAGAATATGCAAGCCCTCCCTTCCTGTTTGGCATTTAATGTCTTCCTTGAAACTCAACTGAGCATCTACTTGCCTGATGAATGCATTTCTGAATGCTATCTTACTTATCCCAACATATATTTCTCATTGCATCAGTGTCCTGAGTCTTAGGGTTTTGTTTTTGTTTATCAGTGTACAGATACTGAATTTTAACTGAGGAGTAACAAGTCAAGAGTTAGTATTTCCAACTCCATGCAGATCCCTCTAGCTTAAGAGCTTCAAGTTACACCTTTACAGGACTCCAGGCAGCAGCACTGATTGCTCACATTGCACTGCAGAAGTCTATAGGCTTGGCTCTTTTATGTTTGCAGTCAGTTTCAACTAAATGTACTCATGTCCTCCTACTTCAGATCTTGGTGGGGGGCTTTCTGAGCTACGACAAGCCTTTTACAGTAGACTCTCAGTATCTATCCATTTTAAAGTATCCGATAAATCATTTTTACCAGTGCTCCTCATTCATCATTTTAATGAGGAATCAGAATCCTGACTTTGGTCATTGTTCTCCTTGTGGGTAATATTCAAAGCATTTCCATGTGGTAATGGGGTTTATAAACCTGCCTGGCCAATATGAGATGATGCTTTGTAAACGTTTTTCCATCCTTCCACATACTGCTGTTTTATAGTCTAAAGCTCAGTTGATTAGAGTGTGGTGCTATAATGCTGAAGTTGTGGGTTTGAGCCCTGTATGGGTCAACCATCTTAGTTCCATTTTAGGAATCACCACCCAGGAAAAGGATTTAGGCATCATTGTGAATAATACATTGAAATCCTCTGCCCAGTATGCTGCAGCGGCTGACAAGAAAGCAAATAGAATTCTAGGAACCGTAATGAAAAGAATGGACAATAAAACAAAGGATATTGTAATGCCTCTGTATCGATCCATGGTGCGACCGTACCTTTAATATTGTGTGCATTTCTGGTCACCATAAAAAGATATAGCAGAATCAGAAAAGATACTGAAAAAAAGCCACCGTAATGGTAAAGGGATGGAAGGATACCCCTATGAGGAAAGGCTTAAAAGGTTAGGGCTCTTTAACTTGGAAAAAAGATGATTGAGGGGAGATATGATAGAGGTCTACAAAATAATGAACAGAGTGGAATTAGTAAATGTAGATCGGTTGTTCCTTCAAAAAGTAGGAGACATGCAATGAATCTACAATGTAGCACATTTATGACTAATTGGAGAAAATACTTTTTCACTCAATGTGCAATCAAACTCTGGAATTCATTACCAGCGGATGTAGTTAAAGCTGTCAGTGTAGCTGGGTTTAAAAGAGGTTTGGATGAGTTCCTGGAGGAAAAGTCCATAAACTATTATTAAAGAGGACTGGGGAAATCCACTGCTTACTCTTGGGATAAGCAGCATGGAATGTATATACCTTCGGGAACCCAACAGGTATTTGAGACCTGAAATGGCCACATTTGGAAACAGGATACTGGGCTTGATGGACTCTGGGTCTGACGCAGTATGGCATATCTTATGTTCTTAAGAAACACAGAGTAAAATGCATTATAGTAGGAGCTTGTTCCACTGACTTATACAACATACTCTACACTTTTCAATGTGAAAAAATAATTATATAGATGTTTGAAAAATAATAATAAACCATAAATTCTTGATTGCATAAGTTTTCACAACCTTTTCATAACAAACCCAAATTATTTCAATTTCCAAATGTGGCTTAAGGAGGTCTCTGATAAGTTAAATAGATCCCACTTGTGTGCAATTACAATTGTTGAGATGATCTGAACCCTTCTACACAGGTGCACGGCTTGTCTTCTGCCAGTGTTGCTATGCTCATGTAGCCCCTCTTCTCAAGTCACGTCACTGACTCATTCGATCTTGCTGCTCCATATGCCTGGAACAAACTACCAGAGTCTGTGCGTCAGGCTCCTTCTCTAGCTCTATTCAAATCCAGGCTAAAAACCCACCTCTTTGAAGTCACCTTTGGATCCTGATGCTCCTCACTCTTTCCACTGTTTATGTGTATCTTACTATACTCTAGTCCCCAGTTTTGCTATGTGTTTTGTCTTAATTAGATTGCAAGTTCTAATGAGCAGGGACTGTGTGTTTCATCTATATGTGCAGCCACGGCCGGCCCTAGAGTTGGTCCAAAGTGTTGGAGCCCTAGGTCAATCTCAAGCTTTACACCCCCTCAGGCTGTCAAAAGCTATTATTTAGCTTTGAATGACCCTGCGTTTGCTGTCCTAGGCAACTGCCTAGTTTGCCTAGTAGTTGGCTGGCCCTGCGTACAGCACTATGTACACCGTGTAGCGCTAAACAAATGAGTATTATTAATAGTAGCGAATGAAGAATTAAGCTGTTTTTGTTGTATGAAGCAAATTCAATTGTATTTATTTATTTAATATTTCTTATATACCGCCTTTCATGATATCAAGGTGGTTTACTTTGAACAAACTGAAATTACATTGAACAGGGCATTATAACTTGGAGATAACTATTTTACAGGGAACATGGGCAATGGAGGGTTAAGTAGCTAATTTAAGGATTAAGGGTTAATTTTATTATTTGATTGTGTATTGTAAATTGTTTAATTGTTTGCATTGTAAACCATAGCTGTTTATCAAATAAAATAGAATGGAATGGAAAAAAATTTGAACATGCCAGAAGCAGAGCTGCCAAGAGAACTCCAGAATAAAGCTATTCAAAGATACAAATTGGGGAAGGCTATAAGAAAATATGAGCATGTTTGAACATCCCTAGAGGCACTGTCAGGTCCATCATTGTAAAGTGAAACAGTATGGCACTGCCAAGATACCACTTCAGTCAGGCCAACCTTCTAAAATCAGTTTCTGTGGGTAAATATAACCGCTGAAAAAGGTCACCTTAAACTGCTAGGGAAGGCCTCAGATTACTTTAAAAGAACTACAGATGTTTCTAGCTGAGACTGGAGAAAATGTTGACTGTTCAACAATTTTAAGATTACCCTGTAAACATGGGGCCCGATTTTCATTTGGGCAGACTATGCGCCACGTCCTGGGAGGCTCTTGACAGTTCCATGAGCAGAACATTTCTTAATAACATTGCCAGCTGTAGATACAAGAATCCCAAGTTCTTTGGAGATGGTCTCGTACCCCTTTGAAGTTTCATGTTTGGTGATAATGGCTTTTCTGATGATCTCAGGCAACTCTCTTGTCTTCGCCATTATGAAAATGGAACAGGGAGTGAATGCGGCCATTTTAAATTAGAACCATCATTCATTGGTTGATTCAAGTCATGTGAATACTATCAATTGATCACAGGTATGTCTAATTTTACTGCAATGGGAATGTAGTTCTTTTGTTCAAATTGATTTGAATTGTTCATAAGGGTGCCAATAATCATGTCTGATTTTTAGGAAGGTTTGCCATGAGAAAGGAAGTCCTTTCATTGCAAACAATCCAACAAAAAAAAAAGTGAATGTTAATAATGAAGATTTAGGGTCAAATTTAGGAGTGTATAGTAAGGTCTTAATTTACTGAGAGTATTTATATAGTGCACCTTTTAGTCTTTTTGATATAATAATCATGTCCTGGCAATGTCTCAGTTTTTATAGTATTTTCTTTTTTAATTGGTCCTGTTTTATTTGATTCTTTTATGTGCCAAATATATGTGCATATATAGTCCAAAGCCATTTCACTGGCCATTTTCTTCTTCTTTTAGGAGATAGTGGACATTAAGGGGTTGAACTGCAAGGGTACCACAATGTTGACCACAACTGTAAAAGGCTGTTGTCTGACCTATTAAAAAGAAGGTTTCTAATTTTTCTATTGAGGTTGCTGCCAATCTCAAGCTTCCCTTTCCTAGGCAAGTTGACTGAACAGTATGCTCAATTCATTTTAGATGATTATATTGAAGGAAATTCTATTTTAGACCTTTGGCAGCATGGTTTCCGTGTTGGACATAGTCCTGAAATATTATTGATCTCTTTTATTGACAAGCTACTGAAAAGCCTTCTCTAGCGTTAGAGCTGAGTTCAACTTGAAAACCTCACATATAAACCTCCACACCCCTTCCCAGAAAGGTTTGACGCGGATGTAGTCAAGTGAAGGCACATTCCATAGAGCACGTCCAAGCCCCTAGGTGTCCGATCGAAACGGGATGCACAGAGGCAGTCCCGATTCTGATCCCGCAAGGGCTAGATGTGCTCCATGGGATCAGAATCAGGTCTAGGGTCTGTACTTGCAGGCTGGGCCCGATTCCAGCTGGCTTGCACATACAGACTCCTGCCCGGCTAACTCAGTCAGGCTAGTGAATGGAGCTGTGGTGCCAAGGTGTCCCATTGCTATGGCACCGGGGCTGCATTCAGGAGCCGCGATCCTCGGCCGTCGACCACATTCTCCTTTCCCCTGCAACCCAACCTTCGATCTGGCCTTCCATGGCCAGAGTCAGGCTGTGAAAAATCTCCTTCACTCCCTCACCTTTTCGACACCGCCTGTGCCTGCCATCCTCCGACATCCAGGGGGTCTTAGTCCACCTCCGAGATAGAATGAGTTCCCCGTCCAGTTTGCTGACCCTGGACATACAGGGCCGACCTCACTGCCTGCCTTAACTCCTCCTCTGCAACTCCCCCTCCTGCCCCCAACTAAGTCTCTCTGTACAAACTTCTTGTTCGTATGGGGAGGCTTCTGCTGGGAACAGAAGGTGGGCAAATAGCGGGGATGGACATCCCAACTGGGCTTCCATCCCTGCTATTTGCGAGACAGAGTAGCCCCCATAGCATATACATGAGCATATCAACCATATTTGAGCAGTTCCAGCACAAATTAGACTCATGGAGCCCAGCCCTAAACATGCATAAAGGAGTCCAGACTGTTCAGTGAGCCATGAAATATATCAATTGTTCAAAGTTGCCTAACATGGTTGGTCTCACAGTACGGCTCCAAAAAATACTCCAATTAATTGTGTCCTGAGGTACACCAGCACCATACTCCTAAGTCCTATGAAGACCCATTAAGGAAGTGCCACTATAAGATTTCAGCAACTTATAAAAATATGAGATCAACTTCCCATTTAATTTAGCTTTATATCTCATATAAATCAGAAGTGCGACACAGCCCGTCTAACCATGGTGAGACCTGTGCCATGCTCTGAATCAAGCAACCCAATTTAGCAGCTTGTGTTAATGATAATTCAAAACATTCAATCAGATTCTCTTGGGTAGTTATGTTCCCCCCAAGAAACAGTTGACCAATACAGATAATTTATTTTTCTACCCATCCCTTCCCAAAAGTTTTTCGCCCATTTATTTATCTGTATTTTTATACAGCCGTATCTGGGAATCAAGGTGGTTTACAGGGAACAAGAACTTAAGAGGTTTACATAGAACCTTTAGATACTTAACAGCATTGAACAGTATTGACCACTAACCACTAAATATTGAATGTTAAACCAGTAGCTGATGTCCACAAACATGCACACATGAATGTATGTGCAAACCCACAGCACCTACAGGTAAGACAGAAACATAGGGGAACACATGATGGGACACAACAACTATGCATCAGTGTCTGGAGGTGTGAAATACAGAGCACGGGGGGGGGGGGGGGTAGAAGGAGTGCACACAAAATTATCCTGAACAACAGCAGACACATGGGCAGACACCAGAGGCCGAAAGGTAGTAGCGCCAGCCACGAACACCTCAGAGACACACATGCAATGCACCTTGGACAAGGGCAGAGATGCACACGTGCAAGCATGTGACGGTCATGCTATTCACCACACACAGATGGCGCGACAGGAACAGTTACCCCACTGTGGCAGGCTGGATGGCACAGACAACACCACACTGTTGATAAACATGAAGCATACATGTGTGTCGTACCATGCCAACCTAAACACACAATGTCAAATGTCGTGAAACGTCAAATTCAGTGTGCCAGCAACACACAGCACCGCAGCACAGAGGACCTGGAGTCATCCCCCCCCCCCACGTCAGCTCCCACACACACAAATGACACACACGCACACAATTTGGGACACACGTCAAAGACAGACATGTGTTCAGACGGATAGCAGGGGTATACGATGTGCATGTCAGAGATGACAAATACCCACCCAGCAGTATACAGTCCTCAACTTGACCAGCCTCAAATTGTCTGTACAGTGCTGAGTGACGCAGGATATAGAAGTCATGGGTGGACCCTGCAAACCGCGGGACCACATTAAGAATACGCATACTTGCATCACATACAACCTGAACATTCAGGGAGTGGTAGTGTTTGCGGTCGGGGTTGCGGAACACTGCCTCCCTGTTTCTGGGTGGGACCAAGGCAACATGTGTGCAATCAATAGCTCCCATCATGTGTGGTAACCCGGAAATTGCTGCAAAGGCCTAGTTCAGGGTCCCCCACTGTTGCCTAGTGTTGGGAAATGCAATGTAATTCCCAACCCGGCTGATCATGGCACACAGTACTTGGTGGAGACAGCGTTAGAAGGTGGGGCGGCTCATGCCACCCACTGCGGCCACAGATGACTGGAAACAGCCAGAGGCAAAGAAATGTAGGGCACCAAGGAGCTTGACCAAACCCGGTATGGCATGTGACTGACCAGTCAGGGGCTCGAGGTCAGGTCTTAGATCCTCATAGAGCTTCCTAATAGCCCCTGTGCTCAGGCGGTAGAGGGAGATGACCTAGTCTCACGCGTGTCCTGGAGCCAGGCCCTGGGCCTGTAGAGGTGAGGCTGGCGAGCCTGCAACTCGGCATGCCTCCTGCGCCATGCCGGCACAGTCCCTGCCTGGCCTGTCCCCACAGCTGCAGGTTGGTGTTGTAGCGGGCCTGCACCCCCGCCCTGTGCCCCAGCCCGATGGACACCATCTCCCTCGTCAGGCAACCGCAAGCCCTGCATATCCCCCAGTGTACATGAGGCAACCACAAAGACTGCCATAGTGGACACTATTAACTCAACCCCCCTCACCTCCCCACCGCACACTAACCCTGCCACTCACCTCCCCCACCACTCACCAACCCAGCCACACACCACACACACCACCCACCAACCCTGCCACATACCACACACCAACCGTGCCAGCCACCTCCCCCACTACACACCAACCCTGCCACCTACCTCACCCACCACCCACCAACTGTGTCACCTACCTCCCACAGCACTCACCAACCCAGCCACACACCTCCACCAGCACTCACCAAGGCCACTTCTCGTCTCTCCCACCACTCACCAACCCAACTACCTACCTCCCCCACCGCTCACCAGACCTGCCACCTACCTCCCCCACTGCTCACCAGCCCTGCCACTCTCCATGCCTAACCTGCCTCTGACCCTCCGTTCACTTCACCACCAATAACACCCGCCATCAACCTCGCTCATCTACACTAACCCCTCAGCGTGTACCAGGTGTGCATGTTAATATATGGATCTTTGGACGTCTGTGCGTGTGTGCATGTTGCACATGCGCATAGGCAATGCGTAGGATGTGTATGCGGAACCATGCACCGCACATGCACAAGACGTGTACCTGTCTGCGTGTGTGCGGCAGCTGGTTCCGCCCCTGTCCCATAGGTGCCAGGGGTCAGCGGAAACAGCCGTCGCACATGCGCAGACATGTACATGTCTTGCGCATGTGCGGTGCATAGTTCTGCGGGCTGCGTTTGTTACGGCACAGACACATTGTATGTGTCATCACAGGCTGGCATGCCACTGGGACATGGTGTGGCGCACTGCATAGGCTGGGACACTCACCGTCACCCCCGGCCATTGCCTCATTCTGCATGCAGTGGAGGTATCCAGGGCAGTGTAGCCGCATGTCTCTGCCCTTCTTCCGTAGGTCCTCTACCTGGGGGTATAAGCAATGTTTGTAACCATTAGGGCCCTGTATCCCTGCCCATTGCAAGCCACATGGCACACATGTCTGCGTGCAATGGGGGCCGCTCCTGCTATGGGCAGAGGGTCCCATACTAGCTGTTGGCAGCACCACCTGCATGTGTGGGCGTGAGGCTGGGAATGTGTGGTGTGACACCTATGTGCCCTGTGTGCCGCCTGAAAGCAACCCCATGCCATGTACCTGCCATCTCCTGGCATGACATGAGAGCAACATGGCATCTGGGGCGTTGCATTTCAGGTCTACAGGGGGTGTGTCTCCATACCCTCAGTGCAGTCCAACACTCACCTCGGTGTTGGGCAGCCCGTCCCACATCAACAGGAGCCATCACCATGACGCCTGGACGCTAATGCAGCCTCTGCCATGCGGCCTCGGACACCTGGGGGTGTGGGAGAGCTGGGTACCTGCAACAACAGCAACCACCATACCACCAGGATGTACACTAGACCAGTGTAATCTGGTCTGATGCCTCCTGGGGTTAGGGAAGAGCTGGAAACCTGCAACAACAGCAAACACCATAACACCAGGATGTAGAATAGACCTGTGTAGTCTGGTCTGATACCTCCTGGGGTTAGGAAAGAGCTGGGAACCTGCAACAACAGCAAACTCCATAACACCAGGATGTAGAATAGACCTGTGTAGTCTGGTCTGATGCCTCCTGGGGTTAGGGCAGAGCTGGAAACCTGCAACAACAGCAACCACCATAACACCAGGATGTAGAATAGACCTGTGTTAGCTGGTCTGGGGCCTCCTGGGGTTAGGGAAGAGCTGGGAACCTGCAACAACAGCAACCACCATAACACCAGGATGTAGAATAGACCTGTGTAGTCTGGTCTGATGCCTCCTGGGGTTAGGGCAGAGATGGAAACCTGCAACAACAGCAACCAACATAACACCAGGATGTGGAATAGACCTGTGTAGTCTGGTCTGATGCCTCCTGGGGTTAGGGCAGAGCTGGAAACCTGCAACAACAGCAACCACCATAACACCAGGATGTAGAATAGACCTGTGTCAGCTGGTCTGGGGCCTCCTGGGGTTAGGGAAGAGCTGGGAACCTGCAAAACAGCAACCACCATAACACCAGGATGTAGAATAGACCTGTGTAGTCTGGTCTGATGCCTCCTGGGGTTAGGGCAGAGATGGAAACCTGCAACAACAGCAACCACCATAACACCAGGATGTGGAATAGACCTGTGTAGTCTGGTCTGATGCCTCCTGGGGTTAGGGCAGAGCTGGAAACCTGCAACAACAGCAACCACCATAACACCAGGATGTAGAATAGACCTGTGTCAGCTGGTCTGGGGCCTCCTGGGGTTAGGGCAGAGCTGGAAACCTGCAACAACAGTAACCACCATAACACCAGGATGTAGAATAGACCTGTGTCAGCTGGTCTGGGGCCTCCTGGGGTTAGGGCAGAGCTGGACACCTGCAACAACAGCAACCACCATAACACCAGGATGTTTCATACACCTCTGTGCGCAGGTCTGGGAACTTTCGGGGCCAAGGGTGATGTTCCACACATACAGAGCACCAACTAACACACCACCAGGATGACTGCTGGACCTCTGTCATCTGATTTGGTGCCTCCTGGGTATGGGGCAGGGCTGTGGTACTCCAATTGCAGCAGCTACCAGTGCACCATGGTGACTACTTGACCTCTGTGATCACGTCCGATGTCTTCTGGGGATTGGCCAGAACTGGTAATGTGTCATAGCAGCAGCCACCATGGCACACGGATGCCTAATATAGCTCTGTCATGGGGGCTGCAACTCATGTGGGTTGGGCAGAGGTGTGCACTGCAACAGGAGCAGCTTACATCACACCACGCTGACCTCTATACCTCTGCTTTCATGTCTGTGGCTCCTGGGCATTGGCATATGTGCACACAGCAATATACACAGATAGCTTCATCACAGGTTTGCCCACATACATGTGTTTCACACATGTGGTGCATATCTTATGTGTTTTGCTTGCTGGTTATTGTGTTGCACACCTTCCATTTAGTGACCTGTCCCCATACACTTACCTCACGTGGATAGTCTGCTACATGGTTGAAGCGCCTTGTGATGTGAACCCACGCCCTCCTGATGCTTTCCAAGTCCTGGTGTTTTGAGGCGGCTGGGAAGAGGCGTGGCTGCCTGGTGCAGATTAAGGCTGCCAGTTGTCGTAGGCCACGACGGCTAAAAGCTGGCTTGCGGGATCGTGTTGCCATTTTGGGGGATGGCCATGTGTTGGTGATGCACGCACGCACATGTGCATGCACTGTGTCGTGCATATGCTGCGCCATGCCCTACTACGCCACGCACACAATGTGCACATGTCACGGACGCCACACGGAAAACTATCTCTGCGGCCGCATGACTACATGTCGGATATGAAGATTGGTGGCCATGGTGGCTGGCTTTAGTTTACAGCATTGCATGACATGCTGTTTGGCCTGGACCGCATCTGGTGTGTCTCAGCTTTAGATGCCTTATGACATGCTTTTGGTGACACACTGGCAGGCCTCTCCTTAGAGGCACGGGACAAAGGTTATAGTGTATTAGGCTTGTGTCAATGATTGTAGAGATTTCTCTGATTGTTACTAACACTCATCTTGCTGTTGGTGCAATGGGAATTCGAACCCATAAGCAGTGACTCTGGGGGCATCGTATTAACCAGTATGCTATGCCTGCTTGTCCTTGGAGAAGTTTTGTTTCTAAAAGGCAGCAGCATTACAAGCAAAGGAAGAGACCAAGGTCGGCTTAGTTCATTTGGTTGTCTTTTTTTTTAATATAGGTGGCAGGCTACTTGCTATATTATTCTTTTTATTCCTTTTCGACATTTCTGAACAGCGCACAAACATGCACTCCTCGTCGCTGAGGGAGGGGGACATCTTCATCTTCTGAGCTGGCATGTATTATTGTGGCAACTCCCTTTTTCATCATCTGTTTTTGTTGATTCTGAAGCATGGCTGTTCTGCTTTATGGTCTTTTAATTGCTGAAGGGCACAAACTCAATGGATTATATCCATAGTTCTGAAAATCAAGCAACTGCCTCCTTGCATTACAGCCTGGAAAAGTTTACATTTTCCTTTATCACTTTTATCTTCCTCTGTATGGATAAGCTCAATCTCAGTATCTGAACAAAACATTTTTCTTTTCTTGGACAAACTTTCAACTGTTCCATCATTACCATCATCATCATTATCTAAGACACCACCTTCTCCTGGGTTTTCAGATCTACCTTCTTAGTTAAAGGTTCTGCCTAATATTCTGCCTGTATAGTTACAAACAGATGTTCCCTTGTCAATTTCATCTAAACAGTGGACTCCCCATCCCGTATTTAATGTTTTGAATACATGAAGAATGGCCAGAGCTACTTCGCTAATAATGAAAGAACTGATATTAGGCACAGTGCTGTGATGACCAGGGTGAACCCAGGTTCCATGAGTGCTTTATAAAAGTTAAGACGATCCGTGCCCTGACTGAACAAAAACACTTAGGGGTATGTTTACTAAACCTTCTTAACGTGCACCCGGCAATAGTGTGCAGGCTGCCATAAAAGGAGTGGGCGTGTCGGTCTTAAAGTAGCAAAACGGGATTATCGCGCGATAACGCGCGCTGCTGCGCACATTATCGGGCGAAGCGCCGCTAAGCACGTTAACGCGCAGTAATCTTAAGTAGGCGCCCAGACATGTAACTATAGAAACAGAGGTGTAGCACAATGGTTAATACACTGACTGCTGGTACAGGGGTCATGAGTTCAATCCCCCAGTGTGCCTAATGCATAAGGCTGGCTGAGGCATCACACTTTACTTTTAGGTAGTGATTTTTGAGTCATTTTACTTTTATTTTAATTAGTGCTGCCAGCAAACACACCCTCACGGTGGCATAACCTAAGGTGCTGCATAAGGCACCCCATAACGCACTCCATAGGGCACATTATAAAGTGGACTGTCCGCCAAGGCACCCTATAATGTCCCCTATAGGACACCTTATAAGGCACCTTATAAGGCGCTTGATAGGGCGCCTTATAAAGCACCCTATAAGGCGCCTTATAAAGCGCCTTATATGGCACCCTATAAGGTGCCTTATGGGGCGCCCTATAAGGTGCCTTATGAGGCACCTTAAGGTTACAGTACTCTGAGGGTGTTTTTGCTGGCAGCACTAATGTACATTAAAAATAGACAATGCCTCAGACAGCCCTATCAAATAACCCCACCATCGGTTTGAACCCATGACCTCTTGCTTCACAGGCAGTGAAGTAACCAGTGGGCTACAGCTGCAAACAAACCCCTGGCTGGCTGCAGAAGGACTGCACGTCACCACACAAACTGTCTGCTGTGGTTACCAGGATAGGGTTAACCCACCCGTACCCATGATGCACTGCACATGCAAATCAGCAGTCGACAGATGGGAACAAGAGGAGTGGAGGAGTGGCCTAGTGGTTGGGGCAAGATATGTCAGGCTGGAAGGTCAGGGGTTCAAATCCCACTAGAGGACAGCAACCTTGGGCCGGAAGGACTGGGGTTTCTAGTCCCACAGGTGCTCCTTGTGGTCTTGGGCAAGCCACTTAACCCTCCATAGCCCATGCTCCCTGTAAAATAGTTCTCTCCAAGTTATAATGCCCTGTTCAATGTAATTTCAGTTTGTTCAATGTAAACCGCACGGATGCAGAATAGCGCGGTATATAAGAGAATTTAAATAAATAAATAAAATGGGGTATGCACCCCCACAGCACCTTGGCCTGGTAGGGGGAACTGACCGTGTGTGGTACTGGCACAGAGTAGCCACAGACCGTCACATTGTGTGGGTACTGTGCTCACCCTGAGGGTGAGGTGGGGCGCCCAGCACCAGGTCCACAGCACCTTTCATGGCTGAAATATGCCATGCTGCAGGTCCCCATCAGTGCTACTGTGTGTGATAGGTAGTTCCTGCAGACACACCTAGGATACATCTGTGTCCTTCTGTATTTCTCAGTCATGTGTAGCCCTTATGGGCTATGATGCACCCAGAATAGTGCATATCCTGTGTTGGTGCCATGGTTACATGATGTAGGTGAAGGAGGAGGAGGAGGAGGAGGAGGAGGAGGAGGAGGAGGGGGGGTGCTTGGACCCATAGGAGGATTATGTACCACCACACAACCCACCCTCAGGGTGGGAAACAGGATCACCCACCAATAGATCCACATTCTACCTCCCTGCAATGGTAGCAGTAGAGGGGACCATCAACCCCAGTCCTGCTGGGTAACAGACACCCTACAGGGCAGGTAATGCCGAGCTGTACACATCCATAAAGCAATAGCAGACAGACAGTAGGCCTGGAAATGCTCAACTGCCCCCCACCACTACCTGACATTCTCCAGCAGCAAGCCTCCAGCCGCTGCACCCTGCAAGGTGTTCCAGAAAGACACATACTAGCTACAGACAGTCTGCTAGCTAGTCCATGGTCCTGGAGCAGATGCATGTACCCAGAACTGGGATGTCAGCATACACGCCAAGCAGATAAGTCAGTGATTGGGTCCCAAAAAGGACCCATAAATATCACATGAGAGAAATGCTACATAGCACTATGGGGGAACCTAGCCATGCCGTGGTCACTGCTCAGTCAGGGTGAGAGTGACCTCCCAGCAGGACATGCTGTGGCCACGCTGTCCGTGCAGGTGGTGGCCGGGCACTACAATGTCCGAGCCATTGCCCTATACCCTGTGCAGATGCAGCCAGGCCAGGCCACCCTATCCAGGCTATTCCCACAGTACCTTGCTCCTCATTATGCACATTGGCAGGCCAATAATGGCAACAGTTCTAGCAGTGTGGGCTGTGGAGGGTGTTGGCAGCCACCACACACTGGATAGACAGACACACACTTGACATACACTCCACACACCTATGCCAGCATTGTGTAACTATAGAGGTGTTTGGCAGCCCTGGCCACCACACCAGTCCTGGGCACAGTGCAGGCATGGCTATGGTACGCAACACTGTTGGGATCACTCTGTCAGACACCAGACCTGAGGCACACTCCACAGACATCAGAAAGGTTGCTATGATGCAGCTCAATCAGCCAATTGTGCTTAACGTAGGAATTGCTATCTGCCAGTTATCATAGCAACCTTTTGATAGCTGTGTACAGTTTTTCCATGTTTAGGATGGCATTGCTAAGGTATGCAAGTACTAGTATGGGGAGATGCACGCAGGGCCCAACATCCTGCCTCTCCAGGAGGCTTGGGATAATGGAGCCTGTGGTTGTGGGTGTGTCTACCCCTGTTGGCCGCTGCTCTAGGGCAGAGGTTCCCAACTCCAGTTCTGGAGGGCCAAACACTGTTTGGGTTTTCATGCTGTCCTTAATGAATATGCATGAGATACATCTGCATACCATGGGGGCGGTGCATAGCAATGCAGCACAGCCACATTTATTAGAGGCAGCATGAAACCTGAATGGTGTTTGGCCCTCCAGGACTGCATTTGGGAGACTCTGCTTTAGGTAATGCGCATGTTTATGGTGTCTGTGCTCTGTAGGGTAAAATGTAGGTGTTTTGGGCATGTCTACATCATCTGCACTAAAGGTTCTGTCTGTATTAGCAGTGGGTAAAATATGGGGGCTGGGTTGGCAGGAACCACAGCTGGGACTTGAACCTATAACCTTCTGCTCCTGAACACACTGGCTGTGTGCACTGCACCACTGTGTTGCCACAGAGACAGTGCATTCCCTGGGGATACTATGACTGTTCGTCAGACAGGGCCTGTCTGTTGCAGTGCATGGCACCCACCTACACAGGGCTAGGCCACGGTCTGCTCTGGGCAGCTGCCACTGCCCCTTCCACCACCAGTACCCCTCTGCCACCCTGCTGACATGCCCTTCTGCTGGTGGTGCTGGTGGAGTGCAGTCTCAGGCCATCCAGTGTGTGGGTAGGCGGCTGCCTATGGTGCTGGTTCTGGGGTAGGGGTGCCTGCATAGATGTCCACGCTTCCCCCCCCCAGCACCGTCTGCCAATGTTCTGTGCCCTTGGGGGTACCTGCTGGGTACTATTCCCTGTGACACTGTGGGAAGCACACTTGTGCCCATGCTGGGCTCTCATCAGTTGCTGTCTGGCTGCTCTACTGTTTCAGCATTCCTATGGGCCACCTAGGCATCAATCTAGTCCGCACTGTGGCCCAGCTGCAGTACAGCATGTGCCGTCTGCAGCCCTCGGTGTCCCCTTTCCCAGCATCTGTCCAGTTGCCCATTCCGACATGCCCGCCCTGCTGTTGTGGAACATGTGCACGCCATAGGAAATCTGTCTAATGGAGAGGGAAACCCTGATCAGCGCTATTTCACTGTGGGATCATTCACCTTGTATGGGGACGGAGCGTAGACCCTTCCAAAATTCATATCTTTTTTTGGAGCTTTCTTGGGAGTGTTTTTTGATGTTTCCCATTAATGTCACTATTGCCCAGCTTGGTTATGTTTTTTTTATATTTTGTTGGGGTCATTTTCAATGTTTATTTGCACTTTTGTTCTCTGCACATGTATCACACTTATCACGTTTTTGTAGGTTTCCCTGGTTTTGCTGTACATTGCTGACAGAAATGGTTTCTCTTCCCTTTAAATCAGCTCTAACGGGTTTCACTGGTGTTAGTTTTCAGCCTCGGATTTCACAGCGTTAGTGTGTGGGGAGCCTCTCCCCTCCCACTCTCCACCCATTGACCCCTTCTCTCCACCCCTGGGGAGCCTTCCTCCACCCTCTGGGAGCCCTTCCCCGCCTTCAGCACTCGTTTGTGCCGCTGCACGCGTTATCGCGCGATAAGGTACCTGTGCACCTGATAAAGCACCATTATCACGCGATAAGGTACCTTATTGCGCGATAACGTCACAGAGCGCACATTAAGACGGTTTAGTAAACATACCCCTTAGATGGCACACAAAACCATAACCTTTTAATTTTCCTTGCACATGAATGCCAAATCAGCTACTTACCACTTACTACTACCCTTAATTAACTTATGACGCAGATAGGAACCTTAAACCACCTAGGCGACACTCAGCTAAAAAAGCATTCCAGATCATTATATTAATACAGATCACATCAGAGAACTAAGATCTGTGTGATAACTTGTTAGTTCTGATTCTACCAGAGCCTATTTGAGTGTTACACAATTCAAATATGTTTGACAACACATATGACCCTGGGCACTAATTGACTATGCCTGCCAAGCTCACTAAGCAATGACAATTAGTACAGAAATAAAGGATCCAGAATACATATATATATGCATTAAATCTGACAACTTCTCTCCCAATCACACAGTTCATCCGAGCATGGAAAACAAGTCACAAATCTAATTGAGTTCTTTGACTGGGTGACCAGAGAACTAGATCAGGGGCATGCGATGGATGTCATCTACCTGGATTTGAGCAAAGCCTTTGATACTGTTCCTCATAGGTGGCTTATCAATAAACTCAGTAGTTTGGGGATGGGTCCCAAGGTGGTGAACTGGATCAGAAATTGGTTGACTGACAAATGACAGAAGGTGATGATAAATGGAGCTCACTCGGATGAAAAGAGGGTGATTAGCAGGGTGCCCCAAGGTTCGGTCCTGGGCCCGGCACTGTTCAATGTATTTGTGAGTGATATTGCTGAAGGACTGAATGGAAAAGTCTGTCTTTTTGCATATGACACAAAAATTTGCAACAGGGTGGACTCCCTTGAGGGTGTGGATAACATGAGGAAAGATCTACAAAAGCTGGAAGAATGGTCTAATGCTTGGCAGTTAAGATTTAATGCGAAGAAGTGCAGTGTCATGCACTTGGGAAGCAGAAATCCAAGGGAAATGTATGCGATAGGGGGCGAGAGGTTGGTGTGCACAGACCAGGAGAAGGACTTTGGTGTGATTATTTCTGAGGATCTCAAGGTGGCAAAACAGTGTAACAAGGCAGTAGCAAAAGCCAGGTGGATGTTGGGTTGCATACAAAGAGGAATTACCAGCAGAAAGGAAGAGGTACTAATGCCACCGTATAAGTCACTGGTGAGGCCTCACTTGGAATACTGTGTTCAGTTTTGGAGACCATATCTTGCAAAGGATGTAAAACGACTGGAAATTGTTCAGAGGAAGGCGACCAAAATGATTTGGAGCCTGCGTCAGAAGCCTTATGAGAAGAGACTTGAAGACCTAAATATGTACACTCTGGAGGAGAGGAGGGATAGGGGAGATATGATTCAGACCTTTAAATACTTAAACAGAAATAATGATCAAACAAAGCTCTTCCAAAGACGGGGAAGCTGTAAAACTAGAGGGCATAACATGAAGCTGCAAGGGGGTAAATTGAAAGGCAATGTCAGGAAATACTTTTTCACTAAAGGGTGGTGGATGCTTGGAATGCCCTCCCGATGGAAGTGGTAGGGGGCAAATACAGTGACCAAATTCAAAACGGCATGGGCCAGACACAGTGGATCCCTTTACAGCAACAGGATAAAATCAAAATAAACTGAACTATCTAATTTCTCAACAAACAGGGGTGTCCTACACGGAATGGTGAGTTCACCCCTAAACAAAGACATGGGGAGGGGTGGCCTGCACGGAGCGGCAGGTGCACCTACTCTTCCCATCTTGCTGGGCAGACTAGATGGACCATACTGGTCTTTATCTGCCGTCATTTACTATGTTACTATGTTACAATACTTGCACACTGCATTCATACAGAGCTCATTCACTTAATGACGCATGCTTTCCCCAAGTAACTCCGGGCTCTTACATTAAAGAAACTTTAAAAATAAGTAATCTATAAATATAACCAAACAGTGATGTCTATCTTTTCATCTTCAAACAGTGGAGAGAACTTCTTGAGCCCTCCCGCAAAATAACAATTTTAAAGAGACATCACAGAAATGCTAAATATTCTTTTGACATTTTTACGTTTTCTAAAAATTGCTTGAGCTCATCCGGGTCTTGATAAATGATAGTTCTGTTCTCATAAGTAATTCTCATTTTAGCTGGGAAGAGCAGGCCAAATTGCGCACCAGCTTCCCTCAACGTTTGTCGCATGGAGAGGAACGTTCTACGTCTTGCGACTGTATCCCTGGCCAAATCAGGAACTAAAATAAATTTGTGATTATTGTATTTTAACTTTTCAGATTTTCCTCTTGCTAGAGACAACTCCAAAACTTGAGGGAAGTTGTTCAGGCATATCAGAATCAGCCTGGATGATTGTTTGGCTGCCATTACTGGACGGCTAGGTATCCAATAAGCCATTTCAATATCTAGAGCTGGGTGGAAACGATACTCCAGGATACTTTCTAGGAACAAGCTGATGAACTGGGCAATATTATCTCCTTCGGAGCCTTCAGGTAATCCTATTAATCTCACATTTAAAGTTAATAGTGGCCTCCAGCTCTTGTTGAACCAATTTAATTGCAGTGGGGTTGTCAAGGATTCGAGCCATTTCTTGTTGTAATTAATGTATTTGCATTTCACTCTTAAGTGCAGTTGAGAGCTGTTCATTTGCACAGAGAGTTGCTCTAGATCTCTTCTAATGTCCACTGACCCCTGATCTGGCTTTCCATCATTTTTTTCAGCTCCCGCAGTTCTTGCAGCATCAGATTGGCAGGTTCAACGGCTTTATCAGGAGTAGGAGGGCTTTTTTTGGTCTTTTCAGCCCTGTCAGAAGGCTAAATGTTTGGACAAGTTCCTGGAGGAAAGGTCCATAAACCATTTTTAAAAAGGGACCCAGGATATCACTGCTTGACCCAATACAAGCATTGTGGACCTGTGTCTTTTGGGGAAACTGCTAGGTACGTATGACCTAGATTGGCCACTGTTGGAAACAGGATACTGGGCTCGATGGACCTTGGTCTGACCCAGTATGGCATATCTTATGTTCTTATGTTCTTAAATTGAGAATCAGATGCTCTGTTTTTCTTTTGAGCCATCTCAAGAAACTTTTCTTCCAGACCACTATAATATAGAAATGCAGGAAGAAGATAGAGGGGGAAAGTATTCCTCAAGCCCCATGGAGCTATACACACTAAGCTGCCATCTTGCTGGACTCCACCTAGTCATCTAGAGCAGGGGTCTCAAACTCAAATTGCTTTGAGGGCCAAATGAGGACTTGTAAAGTAACCCGGGGGCCGCATAAGACGTGGGGCCTCATTTGCATAAGGGGCCTCATTTGCATAAATATTTGCATAATGTTACCATACACTAACTTTTAGTAAACATGCCTCTTAATGAGTATGGATAAAGAAAGACTAAAAGATTCAGAAATAGGAAGACAATAATTAAACTGGGAACCCCAAAAGCCAAACTTGGAATGTACAACAACACTGTAGAAATAAAACTATAAATTAATTTCCTCTTGTACTAAACAAAGCGCAAACATTAATGATGCACATTTCCCAGAGCTGACATATTCCAGTTAATAAATTCAAAATAAAGAGATATTTTTCTACCTTTTGTGCATTTTTTTTCAGTTGCAATTGCTCCAGCCACTTCTGGTTTCTTCGTGTCTTCTGCTATCTCCATCGTCTGCTGTCCATTTGTCCTTTCTTCTCTCTTCTAGTTTTTTTCCATTCTCTCTCCCTACATCTGCTTTAACATACTAATCTTTCTCCTTTTGCTCTTTCCTCATTCCTATTTCATCCACTCAAATTTTACCCCTCCATCCTCAATCCCCACTTACTCTCCCAATACCTGGCCAATTGTAGATTTGTCTTCTCTTCCAGACAAAATATTTTTCCCCTCTCCATTTCACTTTCCCAGCTCCATCCCATTCTAATCCTCCCCCAACATCTGCTCCTTTCTAGTCCCTGCATCAGTCCATTTCCAGTCCTATCCTAGCCTCACCATCAGCCCATTTCCAATCCTAGCCCCCCATCAGCCCATTTCCAATCCTAGCTCCCTCCCCTCACAGCCCATTTCCATTCCAAGCCCCCCTCCCCATCAGCCATTTGCAGTTCAAGCCCCCCTTCCACTCAGCCCATTTCCAGTCCTAGCAACCCCCCCCCAGCCCATTACCAGTCCTAGACCCCCCATAGCCCATTACCAGTCCTAACCTCCCCATAGCGCACTTCCAGTCTTACCCCTCCATCACCCCATTTTCAGTCTTACCCCCCCCCATAGCCCATTACCAGTCCTAGTCCCCCCCATAGCCCACTTGCAGTCGTATCCCCCATCACCCCATTTTCAGTCTTACCTCCCCTCATAGCGCGAGAGGGGAATACTCTTCGCGGCTTGAAAAGCACGCCGCTGATAGAGCAGATTCGGATCTCCGGGCACAGGGGAAGGGGCCGCAGGACAGGTGATATTGCTGCTTGAGCAGCAGAAGTCTTTTTTTTTAAAATTTGACAATTGATTCTGCCGCTGCCACGGCGGCAACGGCAGAAGCCAGGGTTTTGGGGTTTTTTTGTTTTTCTCTGTCGCGGGCCGCACAAAGTTGTCATGTGGCCCGCGGGCCGCGTGTTTGAGACCCCTGATCTAGAGCCCAATATTCATTTGGACGGGCTGTGCACCACGTTGGTGCGTAGCCCTGCCTACTGACCTCTAAGCCCGGATATTGGCATAAGCTCGGTGTTGGCATTGAATATTCGGGTTTGGCGCCGAGTGGAGTCACCTGCAGAGCCTAACCAGGTAGCAGCAATATTGACTTGCTACCCGTTAGCATCCACGGCTAGAACTAAGCAAGCCAAAAGCTTGCCTAGTTTTAGGTGTGCATTGCTAACCGGGTAGCGGTCCAATATCGCTGCTACCTTGTTACTGGCAATCTCCACCACTGTTCCTCCCCAAAATGCCCCCAACATGCCCCGATGCTAACCAGATAGCACTGGGGCGAGTAGGGGACATAGACATGGATATTCAACAGCACTAACCGTGTAGGTACGATTGAATGTTCCCGTTTGAGGCATTTACATAGTTGACTGGGCTATAAATCGTGTAAATGCCTTTCAAATATCAGGCCCCTAATTTTCAAAGTGAGAAGAACTGAGCATATTACTCTTTACCTAAAAGAGTTGCGTTGGCTCCCCATTAAAGTTTGCAGCTTGTTTAAATGAGTGTGTTTGGTCCATAAATGTAATCACAATTTAATGTCACCAGGTATTAGGAAGTTATTATTTTCATATCAACCGTCTAGAGCTGTTAGGTCATCTCAGCAACAGCTATTGACAGTTCCTACTGTTCATCAAGTTAGAAAGGTTTCCACCCATAATAGGATTCTTTCTGTTATGTGGTCTATACTGTGGAATTCCCTGCCCATCGAGGTTCATCTGGAAGAGAATTTTACTGCTTTTCATAAGAAAGTAAAAGCTTTGATTTTTCCCCAGCCGTTTGTTTACAGGTATATGGTGTTTTAGTGGGGGGTTTTAAATTTATTGTGAGAAGAAAGAAATCTTGGATACAATAAGCATAGGACCAACAATCCAGTATAAATCACACTGATCCAGGATTACATGTTTTAATGAGTATCTTATGATTTAATTCTTTTCTGTCCTATTTTTATGAATGTTGACATTGTAATTCACCTAGTAATCCTTGACAGGCAGGAATAGGTTCATAAAGGAAATGAAATGCAAAGTGCAACTTGCACAAGTTTGAAAAATAACACAGATGTGTTGACCCAGAGACATATAAAACAATAAAACACAAACTCCGATAGTGAAGCCAGTTTATTCAATAGATTTAAAAATGCCTTCCAGACCTGCGAGTTTAATGAAATCACCTTCTTGGATTAGCACCTATAATTTAGAACTTTAGTAATTTTTCATATCCATTTATATCCTGGTGTGTGATTTGAATGTACTACTTGTAATATCCCTGCAGCGGTGAGGTGCAGTAACATTTCTCTGCTTCAAGTAAAAATGTCCTTGTTAAAAATCGCTTAGTTTTAGGAATAACCTTAGAACAATAGAATGCAATTTCACTTTTGCCCAAAAGACAGAATATGTTCTGCAAGAAAGCACAATAACTGAAGGTGGATAAAGCTGAGCTGACAAAATGCTGCAGATAATATAGATACATAGAACATAAAATGCAAATGCAATAAATACATTCAAGTATCCTTCCTGGACATTTGTATTTTGTGTCATTTTTCTTTGACCTAGCTTGATTCAGCTGTTAGATTTCACTATTCATAGACCTGGGCCAGATCCTTATACTTGCAATGTGAGCTACATTGTCTAAGGCAGTGGTTCTCAACCCAGTCCTCTGGGACCCGTAGCCAGTTGGGTTTTCAGGGTATCCGCAATGAATATGCAAGAGATAGATCTGCCTACAACGGAAGCAGTGCATGCAGATCTATCTCATGTATATTCATTGTGGATATCCTGAAAACCTGACTGGCCTTGGGGTCCCAGAGGACTGGGTTGAGAACCACTGTTCTAAATTAATGTGTTTTGTATATGTGATCATAATACCAAAAACTAATGCACGAGTCTTCCACCGGGTTTGAGGAATGATAAACTAATCTTGAATTCTATAAATGTGGTAGCTGGAGAGCACATGAAGATGCATTACTGAAGCCATGTGTTTCAACAGAGATTCTAGAATAAGGCAGAGTCTGATACTCAGGACCTCTTTTATTAAAATGCGATAGGATTTTGCACTTACCACACATTTAGCATTGAAACTACTACTACTACTGAACATTTGCATAGCACTACAAGACGTACACAGCGTTGCACAGACACATGTAAAAGATGGCCCCTGCTCATCAGAGCTTGCAATCTAGTCAAGACAGTCAACACAGTAGCTGTAGACATAGAATACATCTAGGGGAAATGGTAAGGAAATACAAAGGAGATTAGGCGAATCAAAATCCAAAAGTGGCAGCGAAGAGGTGAGTTTTCAGCCTGGATTTGAAAAGAGCCAGAGATGAAGCCTGACATACAGACTTAGGTAGTTTGTTCCAGGCATAAGGAGCAGCAAGGTGAAAGGAGTGAAGTCTCGAGTTGGCAATAGAAGAGAAGGGCACAGATAGAAGCAATTTGCCAGGAGTTCCTAAGGAGGAGTGTAGGGAGAGATAAAAGAGGAAAGGTAGTGAGGAGCTGCAGAGTGAATGCACTTATAAGTCAGCAGGAGAAGTTTGAACCGGATGTGGAAATGGATAAGGAGCCAATGAAGTGACTTGAGAAAAGGGATAATATGAGCATGACGAGGCTGGCAGAAGATTAGCTACAGAGCAGAGTGTTGAACAGATTGAAGGGAAGAGAGATGATTCAGAGGGAGACCAGCAAGGAGGAGGTTGCAATAGTCTAGATGGGAGGTGACTAAAGAAGGGATAAGTGTCTTAGTAGTGTGTTCAGAAAGGAAGGGGTGAATTTTGCTGATGTTATAGAGAAAGAAATGGCAGGTTTTAGCTATCAGTTGGATGTGTGTGGAGAAGGAAAGAGAAGAATCGAATATGACCCCAAGGTTGCAAGCTGAGGAAACAGAGAGGAGTAGAGAGTTATCCACAGAAACTGAGAAAGGAGGAAGGGGAGAGGAGAGCTTAGAGGGAAAAATAAGCTCAGTTTTGGCAATGTTCAATTTCAAGCAGCGGTGAGACATCCAAGTAGCAATGTCAGAAAGACAGGCAGGCAGGCAGAGATCCGGGCCTGGATAGACATAAGAACATAAGAACATAAGATATGCCATACTGGGACAGACCAAGGTCCATCAAGCCCAGTATCCTGTTTCCAACAGTGGCCAATCTAGGTCATACGTACCTAGCAGTTTCCCCAAAAGACACAGGTTCCGCAATGCTTGTACTGGGACAGACAGAGAGAGTTCAGGTGTAGAGAGGTAGATCTGGGAGTCATCAGTGTAAAGATGGTACAAAAAGCCATGGGAAGAGATGAGTGCACCATGGGAATGGGTATATAGAGAGAAAAGAAGTGGAGCCAAGACAGAGCCTTGGGGTACACTAACTGGGAGTCAGATAGCAGTAGAGGAGGATCCACCAGAACAAACACAGAAGGAGTGATGGGAGAGATAAGAAGAGAACCAGGATAATACAGAGCCCTTAAAACCAAGTAAGGATAAGGTATCAAGGAGAAGGTTGTGGTCAAGTGTCAAAGCAGCAGAAACGTCAAGAAGGATGAGGATTGAGTAAAGGCCCTTGGATTTTACCAGGAACAGGTCACTGGAGACTTTGGCAAGAGCCATTTTGGTAGAATGTAAAGGACGAAAGTTAGATTGTAGAGGATCCAGAAGGGCTTGAGAGGAGAGAAGGTTGAGGCAATGGTGGTGAATTACATGTTAAAGTAATTTAGAAATGAAGGTGAGGAAGGAAAGAGGTCGATAGAAGAACAGGTAGGATCTAGTGAGGGCTTCTCGAGAGGAGTGATCACTGCATGCTTGAAGGCTGCAGGGAAAGTTGCAGTGGAGAGTGATAGATTGGGAATATGAGAGATGGAAGGGACTACAGTGGAGGAGATGGAGCTAAGGAGATAAGTGGGAATAGGATTAGAACAGCAGGTAGTGAGTTTGGATGAGGAAAGAAGGTGAGTGGGTTCCTCCTCAGAGGATCATAGAAAAGGGAGAAAGGGTAGCAGAGGTAGGGGTGGAACTTGAGAGTGAAGAGGGGGAGGAAGGGAAATAGCTGATCTCATGGGTACTTGGAGTGTGATCTTGTGGATTTTGACATGGAAGTGGTCAGCCAGGGTTTGGGCAGAAAAGAAAAGCGTAATTACTCACCTGTAACAGGTGATCTCCAGAAACAGAAGAAATTTAGTCTTCACATATGGGTAATGTCAGTACTGATGGAGCCCGCGCAGGAACGCTCCCCAGCATCCAATAGGAAAGCTTCCCACTGCACCTGCGTTGCTGCCTTCCCGCCTTCCCAATTCTCCCACCTCATTTGAATTTGTAGTTGAGAGAAAAGGAGAGAAAAAGAAGACCTACAACTCCTAGGGGAGGAGGGTGGGTTGTGAAGACTAAATTCCTGCTGTTCCCGGAAATCACCTGTTACAGGTGAGTAACTATGCTATCTCCAGGAACAAGCAGGAATGTAGTCTTCACATATGGTTGACTCCCTAGCTAGAAGATGACAGAGAAAATGACCTCAAAACTGGTAGAGGTTTGCCTCAGGGGAGGTTTCAAGAGGTCATGTATCCTTTATGGATGTCTGGTATCGATAAGTTCCGGGATGGAGGGAAGGAGTTTCCCTAATTATGAAAGAGGTGTTGGAGAACAGCTTGATCAAACATGGCATCCCGGTGGGAGTCCTTGTCCAGACAGTAATGAGCAGCAAAGGTATGGACTGAAGACCAAATTGCTGCCTTGCATATTTCGTCAATGGCGATAGAGCACAGATTTGCCATTGAGGTAGCTATTGCCCGAACATTATGGGCAGTGACGTGACCCTCTAGAGGTAGTCCTCCTTTATCATAAATAATGTGATGCAATCTGCTATCCATTTAGAGAGAGTACATTTGGATAGTGGCAACCCCAGGTGACTAGGGTCAAAGGAAATGAACAAGGCACGCTTGCAGTCAAGAGTATGGAGGGTTGTCTCTGCCCTAGACGAATGAGGTCTAGGAAAAAAGACAGGAAGGTACCCTGACAGATTCAAATGAAAAGGAGACACCACCTTTGGCATAAAATGGGGGTGAGTCCTAAGGACAACCTTGTCATGGTGGAAGTGGGTATAAGGAGGATCCGCCAACAATGCCTAAAGCTCACTAATGTATCTAGCTGAAGTGAGTGCAATTAGAAAGATGACCTTCCAGGTTAGGAACCTTAGTGGAGTCATAGTCAAGGGTTCAAAAGGCGGCTTGAGAAGCTGCCCTAGAATGACATTGAGATCCCACGCCACTGGTGATGATCTGATGGGAGGCTTGGTCAGCAAAAGTACTCTCATAAAGCGCGCTATGAACGGCTGTGAGGAGATGGGCTGTCCATTCAAGGGATGATGAGAGGCTGCTATTGCACTTAAGTGAACTCTTACCAAATTGGTCTTAAGATCAGATAAGGAGAGGTGGAGGAGATACTGGAGGAGTGCCTCCACTGGTGCAGAGAAGGGATTAATATCCTTCTGGGGACACCAATGAGAGAACCTACACCACTTGAAGGCGTATGAACATCTGGTGAATGGCTTCCTGGAAGCTAAGAGGATGTCCTTAACTTCCTGGGTAAGGTTAAGATCCTGTAACACTACGATTTCAGCAGCCATGCTATGAGGTAGAGAAACTGGGGATTGGGATGGAACTGCTCCGGCTGAAACTATGTCTGCTACAAGTTCTCTTGCTATAATATATATAGTTTAACTCAGTTCTATGTTATCTTTAGTTTTCACTCTTGTTAATTTGTTTAATTGTTCCATGTAAGTTATAATACCTACTCCATGTAAAATTGTTCCATGTAATGTTGAAGTTCAGTTCTTTGTAAACCACTACTACTGAGCATTTAATGTTGTTGATCCCTGGAAACGTGATATAAATAAAGAAAGAAATAAATGAGCCAGTCATCTAAGTAAGGGAAGACAAATATCCCTAGAGATCTTAGAAATGTGGCTACGACCACCATGCACTTTGTGAAGACTCTTGGGGCAGAGGCGAGTCTGAAAAGTAGGACTCTGTATTGATAGTGTCTTCCCTGGAACATGAAGCGTAGATATTTTCTGTGCTCTGGATGAATAAGGATATGTGTGTATGCGACCTTTAGATCTAGAAAGCAGAGCCAGTCCTGACTCTGGAGATAAGGTAGGAGGATCCTCAGAGATACCATGTTGAACTGCTCGCGGACGAGAAATTTGTTGAGGTTTCTGAGGTACAGGATGGGTCTATATCAGGGGTTCTCAACCCTGTCCTCAGGACCCACCTAGCCAGTCGGGTTTTCAGGATAACCATAATGAATATGCATGGGAGAGATTTGCATATAATGGAGGCAGTGTATGCAAATCTCTCTCATACATATTCATTGTGGTTATCCTGAAAACCTGACTGGCTAGGTGGGTCCCGAGGACAGGGTTGAGAACCCCTGGTCTATATCCTCCTGTGTTCTTTGGAATCAGAAAGTATGGAGAATAGAAGCCCATCCCTTGTTGAGACACCGGGACCTCTTCTATGGCACCCTGGGATAGGAGAGAAGTCATCTTCTACAGCAGAAAGGCCATGAGGGGGATCTGAGAATGATATTCCCGCACCAGGGTGTAGGGGGGCAGATGCTGTAGATGAAGTCTGTACACTTCTCTCACTATGGTTCATGTCCACTGCTCTGAAGTGATGAGATGCCACCTGTGGGCATAATGACAGAGTCTGACGGCAATGTGGAGGGGGAGGGGGTTTTCCAGAGGCAGAGTGGCTATGTTCTCTAGGAAAAAGTCAAAAACCAGGAGCAGGCTGAGCCAGCAGAGTTGGTTGACTTTTGGGAGTTGTCAGCTTCTTCTGTTGCTTAGGAGGCTGTTGCCTCTTCTGAGCACCCTGAGGTTGGTATTGAGAATCCAGGGTGTAAGAAGGATAATATTTCTTCTTTTTACTAAAGAAAGTTTTTTTTGCAGATGCTTTCTTCTTAGCAGGGTTGGCAGTAGTTCTGGAAAGCCTATTTAAAGTGGTGTTCTCAGATTCTAACTGAGAAGCCGTATCCTGCCAGTCCTTGCCAAATAGGTTTTCACCTGTGCAAGGGATGTTACCTAGTTTATTTTGCACCCATTGTTCAAGGTCATAAGAAATGCCATACTGGGTCTGACCAAGGTACATCAAGCCCAGTATCCTGTTTCCAACAGTGGCCAATCCAGGTCACACGTACCTAGCAGTTTCCCCAAAAGACACAGGATCCTCAATGCTTGTACTGGGTTAAGCAGTGATATCCCGGGTCCCTTTTAATAATGGTTTATGGACCTTTCCTCCAAGAACTTGTCCAAACCTTTTTTAAACCCAGCTACACTAACAGCCTTTACTACATCCTCCGGTAACAAATTCCAGAGTTTGATTACACGTTGAGTGAAAAAAATATTTTCTCTTATTAGTTTTAAATAGGTTACCCTGTAGCTTCATTGCATGTCCCCTAGTCTTTTTATATTCTGATGATGTAAACAATCAATCTACGTTTACCTGTTCCACTCCATTCATTAATTTATAGACTTCTATCATATCTCCCCTCAGCCGTCTCTTTTCCAGGTTGAAGAGTCCTAACCTTTTTAGCCTCTCTTCATAGGAGTAGCCTTCCATCCCCTTTACCATTTTGGTGGCTCTTCTCTATACCTTTTCTAATAACACTATATCCTTTTTAAGATATGGCGACCAGAATTGCACACAATATTCAAGGTGTGGTCGCAACATGGAACGATACAGAGGCATTATAATATCCTTTGTTTTATTTTCCATTCCTTTCCTTATGATACCTAGCATTCTATTTGCTCTCTTGGCCGTCACTGCACACTGGGCGGAGGGTTTTAACATGTAATTCACGATGATGCCTAAATCTTTTTCCTGGGTAGTTCCCAATGTGGTCTGACGCCTGAAGTCAAGCAAATCTACATGCACCGATGCAGATTGATGTGGCTCTACTGGTGCACTCCAAACAATCAAAAGTTGCCCTATTAACGAACTTTGAGATGTTCTGGTCATGTCTGACCAAAGGTAGTCAGCTCTTTTATCATCAGGGAGAAGAGGAGACATTGACTCCAGATCTCTAGTAACTTTCTTGAGGAATATACCCATATAGAGTATGTATGAGCTGATCCTGGCTGAGAGCATGGAAACCTGAAAACACTGACATCCAAAAGCATTGAGGGTTTTTGATTCTCTACCCAGAGGGTTGGAAGAATACATTGTAGAACTTTGAATTTGACACATCGCCGATTCCACCACCATGGAATGGTATGGAATCTGTGTCTTTTGGAAGTCAGAACACTCCGGTACTCGGAACATGGTATCAAGACGTCGAGTATGTGGAAAAATAGTCACATCCAGCGTATGAGATCATGGAGAATGCAGTAAATAGGAAGTGTGGCTGCCTCCTTAGGAGCTGTAGGGTATTGGAGAATCTCCAATTCCTCTGCTCTGGGTCCTTTTTCAGATATTACTGTTATAGAAAGACCCCTTGCTAGGTCCCTAATAAATTCTCAAAAAGACATATCCTCAGGAGGGGACATGCACCGTTTTGAAGAAGGAGAAGAATCCTCCAGCATACTTTGAAGTCTTAGGGTATCGATCGATTCATCATCGGAAGAATCGTAATCGGAAGCATCATAGAAACCTAGAAACATAGAAATATGATGATAGAAAAAGACCACATGGCCTATCTAGTCTGTCCTTCCATATCAACAACTACAACAGTCCCTTTTTTGGACTGTTGTAGTATCGGCATGAACGATGTCCGTGCTCCATTAATGCTCAGTACCGATCGAAGTCGGTATCAAAGAGAGACTTGTCTGGAGGAACCCCTGGTACCAGGAAGGGATTTGAGGGCAGGCATGGGTGGTAGTGTACCAAGCAGTATGTAACTGGACATAGTCTGCATCGGTACCATGGGAGGTGCCGGTATCGTCAGTATTTCTGGTAAAGATTTTACTGGTACCGAAGCCGCCAGTAGAGCTGCTAGACTGCACTCTATGGCTAGGATATGCTGATCCATACAGCCTGCCAATGCTTGGGTATCGGTACCGGGAATGCAGGCTACCATTCCAGAGCATGGCACCAGGAGCTCTCTGGAGATGGAAGCCTCGTAAGAATCCTGGGACCCCCTTGATGGCTTTGGAGGGACGGTCTCCCGCTGGGGTTGTTTGGCCGGCCGATCCACTTCCACGGCAATGCTCAAGACATCTTGATGCTTAGAAAGAGATCTACCCTTGGGGGAATGGTGTGTCTTCAAAGAAGACTTATGTATCAATATCTGAGATCAATGAGAGGAAGATGATGAACTTGATGACGTTGATGCCAAGGAAACCGCATCTGAGGCAAAGAGTGTTCCTAACTTAGCAGCTCGATTCTGTAGGCCTCTCTTTGTCATCTTCCTGCATAGAGGACATTCTAATGGATGGTGGTCGGGGCCAAGACATTTGAGACACCAGACATGGGTGTTGGTAGCCGAGATGGTACTGCCACACTTAGAACATTTCTTAAAACCACTAGCTGGTTTCTCCATAGTGTCGGTAGACAGTATGGTAGGCCTAGCCTAAAATGGCATCAATACGCCCAAGAAAAGTTCTAGTTTTTTTTTTTTTTAAAGAAATGAAAAAAAAAAAAAACGATGGGAAGTCGGTTCCGGCATCAACGGGAAGGCAGACGCAAACCACAAAAAACAAAAGAAATGAATTAAGAAATTTTCTGCAGTGACAGGATTTGCTTCCTGCTGGCTCTGTGGAAATCTAAAAGGAGGTGGAGAGTTGGGAAGGTGGGAAGGCAGCAATGCAGGCATAGTGGGATGCTCCCAAAAGCTTTCCTATTAGACTCTGGGGAGCATTCCCTTATGGATTCCGTTGGTACCGATGTCACCCATATGTAAAGACTACATTCCTGCTTGTTCCTGGAAATCGAGGAGTCAGAGGCGGAGGTACCTCAAAGAGAGAGTTGAGAATTGTAAAGAGAAAGCGAGGGTTAGAGGCAAGAGAGTTAGTCAGATGGACATAATAGTCTTGTTTGGCAAGTGCTATGGCTGACTGGAAAGAGACAAGCATGAATTTGAAGTGTAGAAAATCCGCAAGGCTGCGGTATTTGAGCCAAGCACGCTTAGCTGAGTGGGCAAGAGGAACATAGATAGCAGGCAGTGGAAGACAGCCAGGGTTGAGGAACAGTATGCCTCACAGGACGTGGCATGGGTGGAACAAGAGCATCCAGAGCAGAGGAGAGTGCAGTGTTCTAGGAAGCTACTGCCTCATGAACAAACTCAGATGACATAGTGGAGGAAAAAGATGATGAGCCAGTGGAGGACAGAGGCAAAGGGTCAATAGCCTGAAGATTTCTAAAATGTTTGGAGGAGACAGGGCAAGGTTGAAGTGGCGGGTGATGAAGAGTGAAGCTTAGCAGGTGATGGTCCAATAAGGGAAGAAGTGAGGTACAGATGTTTGAGTGTAAGCAATTAGGAAAGAATAGAAGATCAAGGCAGTGGCTGTGCTGGTGAGTGGAGGCAATAGAGCAAAGCTGGAGGTTGAATGATGAGGTAAGAGAGAGGTTTTAAATCATAAGGGTCAGAGGGGTTATCCACATGAATATTAAAATCCTCAAAAATATGGGAGGGAGAAGAAGAATCCAGAATGAAGGAAAGCCATGGGTCAAAGTCAGAAAGAAAGGTAGAGGAACCCCTCTCATTCAGCCATCTCCTCTCTCTCTCTCTCTCTCACTGAAACAACCTCACCCTCGTTACCCCCGTGCTGTCTCATCTCTGTCCTGCACTCTTCTACTCATTCTCTTGTCTGGAGAGATCAACCCCAACCCTGGCCTGTCTAGACGTTTGTCACATTCCCAGAACAGATCTTCACGCAACAGCTCAAATCGTATTCATCTCTCTCTCTTTTCCCCTTCCTCTCTCCATTTCTCATGTGCCTTATGGAACGCACACTCCATCTCAGATAAACTTGCCTTTACTCATGATCTCTTTATCTTTAATGCTCTCCATCAACTTGCTCTGACTGAGACCTGGCTCCTCCCAGAGGACTCAGCTTCAGTCGCTGCTCTCTGTCAAGGCGGCTATCAATTCTCCCACATACCTCGTCCCACTGGCCATAGTGGTGGTGTTGGGCTTCTACTCTCTCCTTCCTGTCAATTTCAACCCCTTCTTCTGCCTCAGTTTTACTCCTTTCTCTCCTTTGAAGTCTACTCTATGTGTCTTTTTACTCCGCTACCTCTCCGATTAGCTGTTATTTATAGACTCTCTGAAGCTGAGTCCTCTGGGAGGAGCCAGGTCTCAGTTAGAGCAAGAAGATAGAGGATTAGAGATAAAAAGATCATGAGTAAAGACAAGTTTATTCGAGATCGAGTGTGCCTTCCACAAGGCACATGACAAAGGGAGAGAGGAAGGGGAAAAGAGAGGGATATGAATACGATTTGAGCTGTTGCATGATGATCTGTTCTGGGAGTGTGACAAAAGTGTATATAGGCTAGGGCTGGGGTTGATCTCTCCAGAAGAGAGAATGAGAAGGAGTAGAAGAGTGCGGGACAGAGAGGAGACAGCACAGGGGTAACGAGGGTGAGGTTATTTCAGAGAGAGGAGATAGCTGAATGAGAGGGAGAAAGTGGTAAAACTCAAGAGCTGATGATAGGGTAGATGACAAGATGGTGGGGGAAATGAGGATGGTAAAGGGTAGATGAGGAAGAGGGGCTTGAAGGCGTTGGTAGGAAGGAAGACAATTAGGGAATATGAGCAATAGGAAGAGAAAGTGTTGAGGAGCCATAAAAGAGAGAGATAGAGAGGAGCACAGAAGTCAGAAGAAATAAAAGGATGGGTGATAGAGATTTCAGAGGATAAAGATACACCTGTGAGTGATCGTGGCAATGAGCACAGGGTGACTATAAAGACTATAAGTCAGGGGGCAGGTGGGCTGTGGGGATGGAGGGTGGGATATTAAGGAAGAGGAGAGAGAGAGACACACACACAGCTGAAAACAGAGAGGGAGAGCGGAACAAGATCAAAAACAAAAATATTGAAAACTAAGGCACTCTAATAATGATAAGATAAAGAAATAAATAATATATTCAGGCAGACAGACCTTACAAGCAAGTAGTTAAAAGAGTCAGACCCTAGCCAGAAGCTAGCAGCAAAGCCTGTAATAGACTTGCACGTTCCACAGCAAAAAAGCAATTGACAGAGCACACGTGGTGAAGAAGGTTAACAATGCTTCAATGGGGGGAGGTTTATACTTTCAGCACATAGTAATAGGAGGCAGGCAGGGAGGGGGAGGTTTTAAAAACTTAAAGAAGGCTGCAGACAGCAGAGGTACAGTGGATAAGGTCATTGAAATTAAGCCGAGATCAGAGAGACGGAGAGGGAGCAGGGAAATTACAATTGATTATGAGGAGAGACACACACAGCTGAAAACAGAGAGGGAGAGCTGAACAGGATCACAAACAAACATACTGAAAAATAAGGCACTCTATCAATGATAAGATAAATAAATAATATATACAGGCAGACAGACCTTAGAAGCAAGCCGTTCAAAGAGTCAGACCCTAGCCAGAAGCTAGCAGCAAAGCCTGTAATAGACTTGCACGTTCCACAGCAATAAGGAAAACATATAGAAAGTGCCGAGGGCATAGCCAGCAAGTGCCCAGCAGTTACTGTGCAGGAACATGCTCCCTTAACACGCATTCCAGCCCTTAGCAATTACCGAAGGCGCACATATTGGCGGTTAACACAGGCTACTGGCACCCACACTAACCACAATGTGCAGTCCATACTCACTGTCCCATCGCACAGTGCAGTTAACAGACATTTCAGTGCACAGTAATTGTCCCACCTGCATGATATCACTTACTGCAGGCCACGGAAGTGGTTAACAGAAAGCTGAAATGCATGACAACACAACGCACTTTAGTAAAAGGGCCTCTTACTGTGGCTTTTCTAGTTGTTCCAGCATGTTGAAACCTTTGAGTCATGATGACAAAGGAAAGAAATCAGTTGGAAAAGAGGAGACAGTGCTGCTTTAGAATAAAATATTCTTTTAGACCAAATATGGGTATTTTATACTTTGTGTACTGGAGGGAGGGGAGCACCAGCATTAGGATGCATGAGAAAAAGAACTGAGTTAATTTTCAAAGCCAGCGGTTGGCAGATTTAATTAAACTGTAGTCATGGCATTTAAATAAATACGTATATTCAGTGCTGCTATACATACATGGTGGTGATATTCAGTGACTATAGGGTAACCTAAATATTTAAGAATGTTATTCAACAGGCCTACAGTAAATGCACAGGTTATCTGTATATTGGCCAAATATTGCCGCTAGGTAGATAATGGTTCCTGCCTTTGCTTCACCCTAACTCCCCCCTCCCCCCATACCAGGCCTACACAGATTGTGGTGGAGCAAGTAGATGGACATTTAGCCTGTTTCTATGCATATAGAGCCTGAAAATCTATGGACAGTGGATTTATACATGCAACACCCCTTGCCCTAGAGCAGCAGGCTGGTTCTGCAGGAGCAAGGTCACAGAGCAGTTTTTATCCTGGGCTTTCTCCTTCGCCCTCACTCAAATAGCACACACTCTTATCACCAGGGAGCAGGTTCTCCGCGGAAGGAAGGGAAATCCCTTTAAGGCCCTTGGCAAATGAATTAAAGGGGATCTGACCAGGGCCGGCACAAGGGTTTCTGTCATCCCTGGTAGGACCCTCCCCACCCCACCAAACTGGGCTACCACCACCGATTCCATCTTCTGGGGGGAGACCCGGTGGTGGCAGTTTAAAAGTGGCTGCTTTGTGCCACCGCTTTGGTCCCTGCAGCAGGCCATGTGCTTCGGCACACAGGGCCTGTCGCTCCTGCCCCCCTTGACAGGAAGTTGCATTGGAGGGGGACCAGAATCAGCAGGCCATGCTTTTCATGTCACGAGCACCAAGGTGCTGGTACAAAGCCACCATGCCGCCTAGCAGAGTCTGTCATCCTAGGCGGCTGCCTAGCCCTCCCAGTGAACAGGACAGCCCTGGCTCTGAACTGAGTGCTCCAATGCCTTTTACTGTAACCAAACTGTCCAATTCCACAATAACAAACAAATTAATTCTGTTCAACAAATACACAATCTTTTATTACACTAGTTGTGCTTTTTCTTGAATTAGTTGTGTCTCTGATCCCTTTTTAAATATTTATCAGCTCTGCTGCAGGCAGAAGGATCCGGGGTTAAGGCTCCTGTGCTTGTAGCAGATTTCAGTGTCCTTATTCCCTCCTCACTGGGGTCCAAGTCCTCTAATTCTTCCTGTTCTGTGTTCACAGATAGCCCATTGTACCTCTTCCAGCAGGCAACTGTTCTCCTTTACAGCAATCTCCTTTGCTAGGCTTAAGGTAGCAAGCCAACTCCTTTCCTCCTCAGTTCTCACCACCACCATAAAGTTGTCTAATTGATAATATTTTGGTGGTGGTGAGAAGCGAGGAGGAATGTGACAAATTCTATCTAACCATGTTCATGGGGGAACTCTGTGCACCCAGAGGTGGGAAGCACAGCACAAACACCAAGCAGGTATCTCCTGGATTGGGCCCCAGAACCAGGAACACACAGGTATCACTAGAAACAAATAATGCGTGGCACTAAGTGGGAACATGGAAATGCTATGGCCACTGCTCGGTCAGAGTGAGAGCGACCTACCAGCATGACATGCTGTGGCCACCCTGCCCATGCAGGTGGTGGTCGAGCACTACAGTGTCCCAGCCATTGCCCTCCACCCTGTGCAGATGCATCCTGGCCAATCTGCCCTGCCTGGGCCATACCCACAATACCTTGCTCCTCATTATGCACATTTGCAGGCTAATGCTGGAAACAGTGTGAGCAATGTGGGCTCAGTGAGGTGTTGGCAGACACAAAACAATGGATAGACATACGCACACTCCCATACCTATCTCAGCATTGTGCAGAAATAGAGGTGGTTGACAACCCTGCCCACCACACAGGTCCTGAGCACAGTGACGACATTGCTAAACTGTGCAGGGGGTAGTAGTAGTGCTCTGGTGATAACTGCAGCTCCGTGCTGGGGCCAACAGCCTGACACTCCATGAGGCTGTGGATAGTGGAGCCCGTGTGAGTGGGTGTTTGTACCCCTGTGCACCGCTGCATTGGGGTTTGCACATGTTGATGTTGTGGCTGCATTGTTGGATAAATCTATGGGGTGATGCTCTGCAGGTTCCACAGATGGGACTTGAACCTTTTGCTCTTGGACATACTGGCTGAGTGTATTGCACCACACTGTTGCCACAGCAGCATAGTGGTCCTTGGGGCTACCCTTGCGTTCCCCAGCCAGACCTCTTCTGTTGCACTGCACACCAGGTACTGGTACAGGGCATGGGCTAGGTCCACTGCAGGTGGATGCCACTACTCCCACCAGCACAAACACCCCCCTGACATGCTGCCATGACCATATGCTGTCAGTGCCAGTGGTGTGCAGTCCTAGGCCATCCAGGGGGAAGGTAGGCGGCTGCCTAAGGTGTGGGTTCTGGGGTAGGGGTGCCTACATAGCTGTCCACGCTTCCCCCAGCACTGCCTGTCAATGTTATGTGCCCCTTGGGGTTCCTGCTGGGTAATGTCCCATGGATGGGACACTGTGGGACACAGACTCATGGGCATGTTTGACCCTGGTCTGTTGCTGTCTTGCTGGTGTCCATTTTCTGCGTTCCTATGTGCCACCTAGGCAACCACCTAGTCCACCCCATGCCCCAGTAGCCCCCACTGCATGTCCCGCCTGCAGCCCCAATGCCCCATTTGCGCCATCACCATAGTGGCCTTTCATATCTGGGCACTAAAGGTAAAAAGTGGACTGTTGTAGTTGTTGTTATGGAAGAACAGACTAGATAGGCCATGTGGTCTTTTTCTGTCATCATGTTTCTATGTTTCTATGTTTCACTATGCTGTTGCTGCAAATGGAGCACTACTATCACCTTTCTTGGGCTCTCTGCCTATGCTGTACATTGCTGACACTGAAATGGTTTCTCTCTCCTGCAAATGTGCATCTAACGGCAGGTTTTCATTCGTGGTAGGATTCAGCCCTTCAGTTCAGCACGTTAGTGTGCAGGGAGCCTCTCCACGGCTACTCCCTGCCGATTGACCCCAGCTCTCCGCCCTCTCTCCTCCCTCTGTGGTGTCTACCGCACCGCGGAATGCTTCCGCGCGGGTTGTAACGTTACCGCGCGTTAACGTTACGTTACCGCTCGTTAACGTTACATAACGCGCATTAACGTTACCTACCACGCGTTAACGTTACCTACTGCATGGTCTGTAACGTTACTGCAGTTTAGTAAACATACCCCATAGTCTTTTCTGCCATTCCTTTCTATAGTTGTTTCTTTTTTTTTCCCAAAGTGCTAAAAGATGTGTCTTACATGCTCTTGAGTAAATTGGCATATCTGCACATCAGCGACATGCTCCATCACAGGGCATCTTTCATAAGGAATTTTCCAACTGCAGGTGATCACCATGAACTGATCTTTAGTGAGAATGTAATTTTCTCATTTATTTTTTGATTGCTATTTAAACAATCAGAAAGAGTAACCAGAAAGCCAATGCTATTCTCATTTTAAGGGTGACAGGCTTCCCCCTATACTTCTTCAAAATGAGATCCAACTTGAAATGCCCCGGCAAACAAAGAGTCAACAAATCTACTGGCTGAGCTCTTGCAGCAAGACCCTTTCTCAAATCAACTTTAGCATTTAGGACACTGCAGTAAATCCAATCAATCATACTCTGAGTCTTTGACATTTCAGTAGGACTTCAGTGTTCTATCATCTAGCGCAAACCCGTTTTCATTATGGAGCATTTAAACAGCAGCTTTCTAGCACCATCAGCTAATAGGCACGTTTGCATTCTCTCATCGCTGGTGCCATTAACAGAGCGCATTGCATTAAACACACTCTTCCATCATGGGCTGCAGTAGTTATGCAGGTTTCTTGCAGCCTGGCGTTTGACATCTTGGATAAAGATGGGGGTATTATTAGTCAAGACTATCACAAGCAAGATTAAAGCTTCTTCTTTTCTCAAAATTACTTTGTTTTCAAAAATGAGAATGTCACAGGATGTCTGTGAAGGGCTGTCTTGGAGCATTGCCAGATTCCCAGAGACAATAACACGCAGACCAGAACTTACAGAAAAAAAGACATTTTTATTCCTCACAAGTACAGTGATGTCCCTTCTTGCTCCCAGTAACATTCCAGGTAGTCTCAGCAAGCATATATTAAACTCTATGTACCAGCTTATAACTACTTTTAAGACGGTCCCTACTGCTTTCTTGGCCAGGCCCTGAACCACAAGCTCTTGCGGGTTTCTTGCAATCCTTTGTCCACTTGGCGTAGCAGCTCATCATAGTCTCCTTTGACCAACCCTTGCTCAGCTGGATGTTCTCCTTGCAGCTCCTTACCTTTCCTCTTATCAGTTGCTCCTTTCCGTATTTTCCAAAGGTGTTTTTTACTTGCTCAAACCACACCCTGATCATCAATGCCTCTGTCCTTAGCACCTGCCTACTTAGCACTACATTTCCCATCAGTTTATTGCTTCCTGTCCTTCCTGAGGCTACAGACCCCCAACAACTTTCTGTAGCTTCCTTCTCACCTTCATAAGGTAGCCTCATGTCTGGGGCTTTTCCACAGTATCTTCCATTTCCTGGATAAGCCAATTGCACTTTGCCTTTGTTTCTGAGTTTGCGGCATTCTAACTTAGTTATGAACTACCAACTGCAGGAGCCCCTTTTTTAGAACCACCTTCTGTCCGAATTATTCCTTATTTTGTTGATGGCCTCCTTATTATTTTTTTATTCTGTAAACTGGACTGCATTTTTGGCACTGCAGTTGCTTTAAATCTACAAGCAACAAACTTCAAGGCACCTACAGGAGGCTTGAGATATTTTCATGCTTACATATGCACTTCAGCCCCTGCAACATTTACAGAATTCAAAGAACTTGTATCAGATGTAGTGAGATGCACTATGGGACCCGCAGCACTGATTCCAATGGGTAAAATCAGGGACTGCAAATACTATACTGCATTAAAACCAAAAAATCTCACTCTTTGACTTGGGTAACTTGGCAACTCGGGGGTACTGAGCCCTGTGGTGTAATGTACTATCTTCAGAATATAAGCAGACAGAAAAATACTTGAACCAAATCTTTTCTTTTATTCTCATGAACAAGAAACAGCTCAAAAAGAAAAAAAAAAACAATGGGCTAAAGCAGCTAGCTATTGTTGCTGAAGTAAAGACCTGGATATTCAATGACTGGGTCATATGCAGCCACTGGCATTGAATAGCTGGGCTGGCCGGATAGTGGCAAAGCTAACCGGGCTTTGGCAATATTCAGCCACTGCCCAGTTAGCTTCTGTGGAAAAAGGTAGACCACCTTTTCAGGTGCCTAACTTTCTCCATTTAAGGATAACCGGGCAGTGGCTGAATATCACCGCTACCTCTTTGCTGCCCCTGGAATGCCCTGATGCTAGCCGGCTAGCCTCAGGGCATTCAGCAGCAGCACCCACGAATATTCAGTGGCACTAACTGTATTAGTGCTGCCGAATATCCTGGTGACCATGATTAATGAGGTTGGCAGGTCTGCTAATCATGTTGGTCACGTTGAATATCCCCTAGTACATATATTTAGCACAGTAAATCAAAAACAGAAATAGAATCATTAAATAGCAATACCTTCCAAACTAAATCTGGCAATTAAGGTAAATTGGTAGAATATGGGGGTCATTCCATAATACGAATAAGGGGTTTGTACATGTGGCGGGGATGTTTATGTGCCGAAAACATCCCTGACTGTATTCCAAAGTACTGCTGATATGCACGTCCACGGCACTAATATGGGGATCTCAGAACATGATAGGAGAGAGTGGGATGGGGGCGTGGTCAGCCACAGAGACATATAAAGTGCATTCAGGAAAGGCCCATGTAGATATTAAGTGTTGTGAAAATGTCCACATTATTCCTGTTGAAATGTGGTATAAGGCTAGGACTTAGAAAATATTCTGCTGTGCTCTGCAATGCGTCCCACAGAGAATTGTTGTGGCAAGTATGTGTTGAACTGGTGTGACTGCAGTATAGGAAAATACAAGATGCAGTCTTAAGGTACAGGGAGCAGAGGTAAGGAAATGTTGTAAGGTAAAGAAACATTTATAAGCACCCTTACAGAAATATTAAGAAGAGCAACAGTGTTTATTCAGGCTATCTGCTGTTTGTGCTAAAGGAGCCTATCTATGGGACCCTAACAATTCCCATTTTCAGAAAAATGGGACAACTGATGCAGGGATAGTATGGGCGTGAGCAGGGAAAGGATTCCTTTTTGGGCAAGAAATGGAGCTTATATTTGTAGTTCTGGTTCCCTCTGCTATTATGTTATGTCATAGCTGTCATGTGTAGGTTCAGGGCATCTCTTTGGCAGAATCATATTTTTGTGACAGAAAGTGAGTGTGTGTGTGGTTTGAGGGGTGCACGGGATACCTGGTGTGCTCATCTGCAATTCAGGGGGCATGGGGGACATGAAAGCCTAGCCAGTACCTGGACCGTATAGATGACCACAGCATCACCAGGTGCTAGTGTGATTGGGCAGTCCAACTCAGACAGGGTTCACTATAGCTACATGTCAAAACAAATCCCCATCAATTATACAGGACCCTCAGAATAAGGGCACGCAACAGAGCAAACAGCACTAATGCATGCCCATAATGCACATTTTATGGGATCAATGGTGTTGCTGTTGAGTATATATTAGTGCTGTTTGCACTGCTGAATGCCCTTATTCTGAGGATCCCTATTATTGACAGAGATATGTTTTGACATTTAGCCATAGGGAACCTATGCTGATTCCTCCTGGATTATTTTATGTAGGGTACTCTAATTAGATCAGATATTGTTGGCAGTGTAATCTGCTGAGCCTGACACTGTGAGACACGACTGATGTAGTGCCAACATTCCCTGGATTGTTCCATGTAGCCTACATTCCTACCCAGGCCAGGATCAATGAGGGCCTGCTACTTGGTGTGATGCACAGGGATCTCCCCTCCCATGCCCACACAGCCCTAACTGTGGGAAGGCAGACAGGGTTGCCCCACAGATAGCGGATGTATACAGACCAACATATGCCATGATGGGACAGGTGTAGCTGCTGTGAGAAATGCCAGTACCCAGATAAGTGGGCCTCAGATGCCATAGCCAGAAGACCCTACTTCCACTACAATAACAACTACTGATCATTTGTATAGCACTACAAGGCTTACACAGCTCTGCAGAGACACACATAACAGACGGTCCTTCCTCAGTAGAGCTTACAATCTAGTTGGGACAGACAACACAGCAGTTGTGACCAGGATACATCCAGGGGAATGGTCAGGAAACACAAGGGAGCTTAGGCAGATTAGATCAACAGCAGCACCAATGAGGTGAGTGCTCAGCCTGGATTTGAGAGGGGCCAGGGATGAAGCCTGATGTACAGACTTAGATAGTTTGTTCCAGTCATTTGGAGCAGCAAGATGTAGGGAGCAAGATCCAGATTTGTCAGTAGCAGGAAAGGGCACAGATAGAAGCAATCTGACAGAAGAGCGATGTTCATGGGGAGGCCTGTAGGGAGAGATAAGAGGGGAATGGTAATGCAGAGCAGTAGAATGAGTGCACTTATAGGCCAGAAGCACGGAAAGGACATACATTTGTTGCTCAGCAATATTACAGTATGTATTCTCTGGGAACCTGTAAGGTTAGTTGGGGGTTTTGTGGACTTGGTGAGAGTCCATCCCTAGCAGTTTAAAGCGTGTTTGTAGAGATGACCAGGGCAGGAATCACTGGATCCGGTTCCTAATGCCATGTACCATTGGATGCAAGGTATGTCCTGACATACATGTTCATATTTACATTCTTGTATACCTTATTGGGGTGCACTGGGCTTACCTAATAGTTTTCAGGGCATGAGGGAGACTGGTATACAGTTTAGGTTGCAGCAGCTGTCATTTCTCATTGGTATTTACAGTAGTGGCCAAAAAGTTAAGGCAAAGTCCAAAATATCAGAATTTTATTAGAAAAGTACGTGTTATTGTCACTTTCATGGTCAAAAGCTTTAAGAACCAAAGATATATATGTCATTTTCAAAGTTTTATTCAGGAAACAATATATGTGTCAATATTTGATAGGGTGTCCATGATTTTTCAGCACAGCCTGGATTCTTGTAGGCATACTGTTAACTAGCGTTTTACAGTATGCTGGAGTGATTTCTTTGACCCATACATACTTGAGTATGTCCTTTAAATCTGCTTCTGAAGTTGGACGGTGTGCTACTACCTTTTTCTTCATAAGTTTCCAACAGTTTTCAATTACATTGAGATCCGGAGAGTTTGATGGCCAACTTGGTAGCAGTTCGATCTTGTTGTCCACGAACCATTTTTTGACTGTTTTTGCAGTGTGGCACGGTGCTGAGTCCTGCTGAAATATAGTTGTGCCAGAAACATACATGTGTATTTTAACTTTACTATTCAGCACGGATATGTATTTTGCAGCATTTACTCTTTCACCTTTCTCAAAAATGTGCAGGCTACATCGTCCATTCGCCAAGATACCACCCCATACCTTGACCGATGGTGGGTGTTTAACAGTCTTGATAATGTACCTCGGATTTAGTCTCTCGCCTGCTGGTCGACGGACGTAGTTGTAACCACTCCCATGTACTTGTTGACATGTACTTTCATCTGTGAACATTACCCTCTCCCACCATTCAACAGATTTGTCTTTCATCTTGCTACAAAATTGTATGCGGGCAGCAATTTGTTTCCTGGTCATCATAGGCTTCTTGGTAGGTCTTCTGGCCACAAGTTTGAATTCATCCACAAGCCGTTGTAGGACAGATCTGGCACTTATCTTTATTCCTCGATCATTCGCTAACTGAGCCACACGTTGAGATGAAGTATGTGGACTAGATGTAATAATGTTTTTGAGGAATCAGTCATCTCGTCCAGTAGTTATCAGTCTGTGCCCACATTTTGAATGACGTGTACGGCCACCTGATTTCAGAACATTCTGAACTGCACACCTTGATATATGCAAATGTTTTGCAATAGCACATTGCGAATATCCTTCAGCATGGAGTGTGACAACTTGTCCCTTTACAAAGACATTAATATCGCACTTTCTAACTATCTTAATTGTATATTTTACATGTAACTTTCAATCTTTTCCTGGTTGTAAAAATTCAAAACTTCATCCAAGAAACCTACTACAGAGTGTAAGTAAACTAAAATGGACGCCAGACGCATGGTGTGACTAATCGTCATGCTGATTAAATAAGTAAGCACATGTGACATCTCCACAGTACATTATTTAACAATAAATTGTAGAAAAAGATACCTGCCTTAATTTTTTGGCCACTACTGTATGTCTGGTGTGCATCAGCACACTACTGCCTGTGATGGGCAGCTTAAGAGATACATGTTTTTCCCAAGGGACGTGGCATCCGCGGGTACATCGCAGCGACGGGCAGGATCTGAAACATGTAACGTTTCAGAATACGGTGAGAGCGGGAACGTCCAAAGCGTCTACCCGCATCCAAGGCATGGGGCCACCTGGTTAGCACTTGCACATGCCCGAACACATCTATCTCCCCGATTCAAGCACCGCGGGCACATCCAGACTCGCAGATGCAGAATTGGGTTCAAAGGGGGCCCGTTTTTGATTTAGACATGTCCGTGGGCCAGACGTGCACGTTATGGAATCTCGCTCCACGTGAATTAAAAGTTTATACTGCTGGCTGACAACAGAAACCGAGGCAGTTTGTTTTATAGCTCAGCTAAAGTTGTCTATTTGGTAACTGAAACCCAATGATTTTTGAGAATGTTGCACAAGTACTATAAATTCTGTTTGGATCCAGATACAAGTCCAGTCCCATCCAAATTCTTGGTGCCTTTTCCTGCTAAGGAAAACCCCCCCAGCTTTCTTTATTTTATTTACGGTTAGATCTCACCGCTTTAATGGCAGCTCAATTTAGTCTCTGGCAGTTGCAAGGCTCAACCTCATTAAGCTGGTCTAAGTTGCTATTTGGATAAATTATCTGGATAGCGGCGGCACAACCTGGCAATTCAGTGGCAGCGGCTATTCGGATACCGCTGATGAATATCCAGAGGATATTTAAATGCCACAGCTGACCGCAGTGTTTTGCATATCAACCCCTAGGTATACAATGGGGGGGGGGGGGGGTAGGAGCAAAACTCCAGTCTCCTGATCCCTTTGGTTAGGGTGGCTGGGGGAGAACAAACTCTACAAGCTGTGCCACTGTGGGCGTTCTTTTCCTGTGCTGCAGCAGCCTCATGTACTGCAATGTCCACTGTCCAGGCCAGTTGCTAAACCTGAACTGATATTCAAACGCCATGGTGGTCAACCATGGCGCTTAAATATTGGGGGGATACCCAGCACCAGTATCTGGATAGGAGCTGCCACTGAATATCGGGGCTGAGCAGTGTGATCTGGTTAAGTGGCCAACATGTTGGTGGGATCTTCAGTCGGCACTTACCCTGCTTGAAACTTCGGCCTGCTTTTCATGTGGCCTAAGTTGCCTGGATAAGTGCTGCCTGAAAATCCGCTAACCAGATAAAACTGGCACTTACCTGGATAGCACCGCTGAGCCCCTGCACTAACCAGATAGAGCCAGGGCAGGCTAAGGAGATATTCAGAGGCTGGGGATAGCAGAAGGGGGCTCACTCTGCAGATTGTGGGAGGAGCAGAAGGAAGCTGATGCTCAGGCTGGGAGGAGGCGGCTCAGTGCTAACATGGGGGTTGGAAATGAGGGATAGGGCAGATGCTAAGGGATAGGGTTTGGAGAGAAGGTTTAATGCTGGGCCTGTGAGAAGGGTGTTAGAGACAGGGAGCTGACAAGGGGGTGGGGCTGATGCTGGGGACGGAAGAAGGGGTTGATACTGGGGGATTGAGAAGAACAGATACTGTGGTGGGGGGAGGTTTGAGGAGCAAGGGCAAATGCAGGGGAAAGTGAAGATGGAGGGGCAGAGGCATGAATGCTGAGGTTAAGGTGGAGGAAAGGCAGAGTAAATGAATATTTGCGTAGGAGATGGGTAGGCAGATGCTGGGGAAGGGGAGAAAGAAGAATGGGAGAAGAGGCAGGGGAATGGAGGCTGGGGAGGGTGGGCATCAGGGGGAGCACATGGCTGAAGGTTTGCCAGGAGCACCAGATAAACTTGGGCCAGTCCTGAGGGAAACATTATTAGAGCATATTCTCTTTACATACGTATTAAGGAAGTGAAGCCATAAAATGAACCACATTGCCACATCGAATGAAATGTGCGGGTCTCTGTAAGGACTTTCTGTGTTCAAAAGGGGGGTTAATTTAGAAGCCTTATTCACAGTATTCATATGTGAAATCTGGCATTTATACATGGAAATAGCGATTTTTGAAAGGGCTGAATTTACACATGGATGTCCTTATTTTGTAGAAATTGCAAGGCAGTGTGACTGAGGTAAAGTTAGGGAGTGGCCTAGGTTGGTCAAAAATTTACAGGCCCGATGTTCTTTTGGGACGGCCATGTGCTGCTATGGCGCATAGTTGTCGCCACCAAACTTTAACCCCAGATATTTAATGCCAGGGTCATATGCGGTCCCACCATTGGATATCTGGGGTTGCCGCACAGCCCACAAGCCTGCAGATGTTAACTGAGCAGTTAGCTCCCATGGGTAAAGATAGACCATCTTTTGCTGCTGCTACTTTTTACTCGCAGGTGCTGACTGGGCAGCAGTGCAATATCGCCGCTGCCTGGTTAGCGACTGATGCCGCCAGCGGAATGCCCACGACACACCCCGATGCCTCATTTTATACAGGAAATATATGTGCATGACTATCAACTGTCCACACTGGGATTTACTGCTGCTCTCTGGCATGGATAGTTTTTATAAAGTGCTCATTTCTGCCAGACATTTTCAGGGGGGATTAAGGGGGTTATCTCTTTAATCCCCTGTTTATTTCCCCCTCAAAATTGGCATTACAACTACTACTACTACGAATCATTTATACAGCGCTACAAGGTGTACAGAGACATGTAACAGACAGTCCCTGCCCCTAAGAGCTTATAGTCTAGTCGCATTAGGTAAAGACGGCAGCATCTCTAGTTAATTGGCAGCATTTATATGTGTAGGTTTGCAAACTGGCCGATATACATAGGTAAGATATAAAATATCAATTTCCAGGTGTAAATGCCATCACTTACATATGGAATTTGCCGAGTTTCCCCCCGTTGACTTTTCCCACATGTACATTTGCAAATTGGGTCCTCTGACTCCATTTATCAGCAAATGCATGTGAATTCCTGCACTATTTTAGAACAGGCTCCATGTTTAGCTGAGACCAAGTCCAGGCGTGGTAATAGTAAAGACAGGCCTTTATTTGTCGTATACCAGGGACAACCCGACACTGGCCGTGTTTCGTTACCTTCGTCAGGGGTTGTAAACTGGCACACTCAATGAGAGTCTTATCTCTTATGTTGTGCAGACACTGTTTGCAGACCCGTTTTAGGGCTAATACTCTGTATTGAGTACAATAAGGATACATAAGAGATAAGACTCTCATTGAGTGTGCCAGTTTAAAACCCCTGACGAAGGTAACGAAACACGGCCAGTGTCAGGTTGTCCCTGGTATACGACAAATAAAGGCCTGTCTTTACTATTACCATGCCTGGACTTAGTCTTTGCATCTACGTGGTACAAGTGCTTCTCGTGGTGTTGTCCATGTTTCGCTGAGCCTTCTGGAACTGTGTGTGTTGCAACCTTGATGGTTCAAGTCCAGCCTCTAAGTAGTATTTAAAATGTGCCTTAGTATGAATTAAGGTAAAGAGCGCCTGCTTGAAGTAGTGTGCATTTCGTTTTGACACCTCTCCCACCATCATGATCAAAAGCTCAGCATCGTCAGCAATAAAAGCCTCACAGCTTCTCCAGCTCTGCGGACAGTGGAGAGAGCAGCATTTCTTCTCCACCTGCTGTCCAGCAACAGGAACAATGGTGAGGACTCCCGCTGCTCCTCCCTCCATGGTTTTGGCTCCTCCATTCAATGATGTGCAGCATGCATAGCCCTAGAGTCACACATGCATGTGCAAACATGTATGCAGAGGGACAGAAACAAAGGCACAGAGACCTTCAACAAAAGGAGCTCTCGCTTTTTGCAAAATGCGCTTTAAAAAACAATAGCTGCCTTTTTAAAAATATAATCTAGTTACTGCCGTCACTGAAAATTGGCCCGAGTACTTTTTCCTACAACTGCACTCTGTTCTTTTCCCTCTGCCTTTACATCAAACATAAACCTAAATTAAGGATGTGGTTACTACAGAAACCACTAATACTTCCATTTAAGAAATGCAGAATTGTTCATCCAGCAACCCATGCCACAGAGGCTGCTTTCAGATAGTGAGAAATGTCAGGCACTTCCTCGTATATTATTAGTATGACTAAGTCTTTCTTCTCTGGCTAACTGCACAGTTTGGGGCATTCAATTGAGGTGCTGATTAAATTCGGGCTTGAAAACCAGAATGTTAAAAAAAAAATGAATAGGACGCTCCTTGCTGGAGGCTGCCACCTGCTCCACACACAAATGGTCAGGCCCATCTGCGCTGTCAGCCATACTTCTCCAATCCAGAGTTTGAGCACTGCAGCTCATTGTTTTGTTCTTGCTTCAAGTGTTTCTTCATATCAGCATCCATATCTGCCACTTACCGAGAAACACATCATAACATTTCAGCTGAAGAAGGTCAAAGAGCTAGAATAACAGCTCTGTGGCAGCAGGGAGCCGGAGGAATTGTCAAAAAGCAGATGAAAAATATTATTTTCGGCTCCTTGAGATTTAACATCACAACCAGATCATTCAAAAGGAGGTTAACCAAGGCATTCTTTCTATATTCAAAACTACCAGGCAGCCTGGGCTTGAGCCACCCTCCTTATATTTATGTTTATTGAAATTGATATTCCACCCTTCAAGGAAAAGGCAGAGCGAAAGCATATATCTGATGTCTTACAGAATAAGGGGATGCATCTGGGAGCCTATGGACCATCTTACTATCCTTCTAGTGGGGCGAAGGGAACTTACTTCAGGACCCTATGGGCTAGGGACACAATTCCATTGCTTTGGAATAAGACAGTATCACAATATATACTATTATTCCAAAATAAAAAAGGTTTACTGAGAAACACAGGGAGATTACTCAGCCGTAGCAGCTAGTGCTGAGAAAGCGGCTAGCCGTCGCCGCTGAATTCTAAAACTGGATATTCAATGCAGGGGCCATATCTAGTCACTGGCATTGAATATTTGGGTTGGCCAGATAGTGCAGAGGCTATCCAGGCAGCAGCTGTATCCATCCACTGCCCCGTTAGCTTCAGCGGTGAAAGTTAGGCCAGCCTTTCCGGTGCTTGACATTTGCTGCTGAGGGATGACCAGCTAGTGGCTGAACAGTGCCGCTAGCTGGTTATCCCCGGAATGCCCAGTGCTAGCCGGGTTCCATTGGGGCGTTTAGTGGTGGCATCCAGGGATATTCAGCAGCACCAACTGCATTAGTACCACTGAATATTCCACTTGCCACGATTAACGTGGTTAGCAGGTCTGATAACTGCAGCCAGGGCTGGCCTGTCCATTGTGCGGGAATGTTGCCCACACATGGCCCCACACATCGGGGGACCCTCTGCCTGACTGGCTGCAGAGGGAGCCAGGTAGCCCAAAGCCCCAGCTGACCTCTGAACAGCCACAGGAGTAAAGAGCGGCGTTTGTCTTCTCTCCAATGGCTGTGATTAAAAGGAGGCCGCCAGCACGCTGAGTGCCAGGAGGTCAAACAGAGCATGCCTCACATTTAACTTCCCAGCACTCAATTCGCCGGCGGGCTCCTTTTTATCACAACCATAGAAGAGAAGGCAAACACCACTCTTTACTCCCGCGGTTATTCAGAAGTGAGCCGGGGCTTCAGGCCTCCCTGTCTCCCTCTGTAGCCGGTCAGACACGGGGCCCCTTTTGGTGTATGGCTGGGGGAAGGAGGACTGGGGGCTAGAATGGGAACAGGAATGGAGAGGACTAGGGGCTAAAACGAGAACAGGAATGGGGGCTAGAATGGAATGGGGGGAGACTAGGGGCTAGAATGGTAACGGGGGGCCAGGACTGGAAATGGGCTGATTTTGGGGGATCTAGGACTAGAAGGGAGCAGATGCATGGAGAGGCTGGAAGAGAACTGATACTGGGGATGTTAGGGCTAGGGATGATGGACTGGGACTAGAAGGGAGTTGATGCTGGGAGCAACCGGAGGAAGACCGATACGGGGGGGGGGGGGGGGGGTTAGGACTCGAAATGACCTGGGGATGGGGGACTGGAAAGGAACTGATCCCTGGGAGGGACTGGAGGAGGACTGATACTGGGGGGTTAGGACTGGAAATGGCCTGGGGATGAGGGATAGGGGACTGAAAGGGAACTGATGCTGGGAGGGAGTGGAGGAGGACTGATACTGGGGGGCTAGGACTGGAAATGGGCTGATGTGGGGGATGGGCAAATGGGACTGGAAAGTAATGTATGCTGGAAAGGGCTGGAACTAGAAGGGAGCTGATGTTGTGGGAGGTCCAGAAGGGGATGGGGCTGGGACTAGCAGGAGAAATAAATAAGCTGGGGGTAAGGTTGGAGAGGGGAACAGATATTTTGTGTTGGAGGGAAGAAAAATTTATGATTGGCTGACTACTAGGAGAGTAAGGAGAAATTAGACCTTACCTGCTAATTGTCTTTCCTTGCATTCTCTCCAGCCCAGTCGAGGTACCAATGGGTTGTCAGCTCCCTCCAGCAACTGAGGACTGAACACAACAGTCTTGCTGATGTAGTATCTAGCTCTGCCTACCGCATCAGACTCCAGTCTTCTCTTGAAAAAGCAGCTAACTACGACTAACTGTAACCTAGAACCTTGAACAACTAAAAAGTCTTCTCCCCTGAGCACCTCACGCCAACTAGAGGGAGACAGAAGAAAAACCTAGAGAGCACTTGCCCCCCCCCCCTTTTTCCTTTGCGAAAACTATGTGCCCGTGGGCACTGTTTATCTTACGCCCCATGAAGGGAGCAACAGAAGAGCAGGGCCAACTGACTCTGCTGGTCCTCAGCCCCAGAAACACGCCCCTTCTTTGGAGCTGAATGTATTAGACCCTAACTGTCAAACAAATATTTTCTCTTCGGTCGGACGCACACCCCCACGAGTAACCAGAATACACCGATCAAACCAATTGGGTGGGCCCTGGACTGGCCTGGAGAGATCGCAAGGAAAGACAATTAGCAGGTAAGATCTAATTTCTCCTTCCTATTCATCTCTCCAGGCCAGTCCAGGTACCAATGGGACATACCAGAGCAGTAACTAATACCGGGTGGACCCGTGAGTCCGGTCTGCAGTGTCGAGGTCCCAACGCCTGCGTCCCACGTAGCCCGTACATCCAATCTATAGTGCCTCAAAAAGGTGTGAAGCGACAACCAAGTTGCTGCTCTGCAGATGTCCACTGGGGGAACCAGACCATGCTCCGCCCAGGATGTTGCCTGGCCCCGAGTCGAATGGGCCCTCAGCCCCAAGGGGGGAACCTTCCCGTGTGCTGCATTTGCTGCATCGATGGCCTGCTTCACTCAACGGGCAATCGAGGCTTTGGAAGCTGCCTCCCCTTTGCAAGGACCTCCAAAAAGGACAAACAACCGGTCTGTCTTACGAAAAGGCCCCATCCCCTTGAGGTATTTCCGGAGGACCCTATGGAGATTTAGTTGATGAAGCTTCTGCTCCTGCTCTGATTTCCCGAGATCTGGGAAGGCCGACAGCGAAATAGTTTGATTCAAATGAAAACGTGATACCATCTTCAGCAGAAAGAATGGCACGGGTCTCAGTACCACTTTCTTCCTGGTAAACTGCAGAAAACGTTTTCTACACGAGAGTGCCTGTAAGTCAGAGACCCTTCGCATGGAACATAGCGCCACCAAGAAAACCGTCTTCAAGGTGAGGTCTCTTAAGCCTGAGCTCACCACTGGCTCAAATGATGGCCCCTCCAGTGCCTCTAGAACCAAATTCAGATCCCAAGGTGGGATCACGGGCCAGAAGGGCGGCCGTATGATCTTCACTGCTCAAAGAAAACGGACTACGTCTGGATGCACTGCCAGTGAGTCACTCTGCATGCATCCCTGGTAAGAGGTTAGCGCTGCCACCTGCACCTTTAGGGAACTGAGGGCCAGATCCTTATCCAGACCACCCTGGAGGAACATCAAAATGTCTGGAAGCGAACAAATAAAAGGTCTCATGCCCTTGGCCACGCATCAGTCTTCGAATATGCACCATATACGAATATAGGCCAGCGTGGTCGAACACTTTTTTGACTTTAACATGTTAAAAATGACCTCTGTTGAGTACTCCTGAGGGCGCAACTGCACCCTTTCAAGAGCCAAGCCATAAGCGAGAATCGATCCACCTCTGGCATCAATACTGGTCCCTGCCCCAATAGGTTGATCCTGTCGGGACGCTTCCATGGAAGACCGATCAGTAGATGTGTGAGATTCGCATATCATGATCTCTGAGGCCAATCTGGTGCCATGAAAATCACACGCCTGTTGTGGGCATTTATCCACTGTAGAAGGCGACTGATGAGTGCCCAAGGTGGAGATACATATAGGAGATCCTCCGTTGGCCAAGGTTGCGCCAAGGCATCAAGCCCCTCGGACATGTGTTCCCTGTGCCTGCTGAAGAGCCATGTGTCCTTGGTGTTGTTCAGAGTGGCCATGAGATCCATGACCAGCTCCCTCCAACGTACCATGTTATCATGGAACACCGCTGCATTCAGCTCCCATTCTCCGGGATCCAATGTGTTTCGACTGAGGTAGTCTGCTTGTACATTGTCCTTCCCTGTGACATGAGCTGCTGACAGGGCTACCAGATGTTCCTCCGCCCATTGCAGGAGCATCTGACTCTCAGTCACCAAGGAAGCACTGCCTGTGCCCCCCTATTGATATAGGCTATCGTCATTGCATTGTTGGAGAAGACTCGGATGGCCTTTCCTACTACTAGGTGACAGAGGTTCCGAAGCTCCAATAGCACTACTCTCATCTCAAGCCAGTTGATTGACCATGAGACTTCCTCCGGAGACCAGCATCCCTGAGTCACCTGGAATCAACAGTGTGCTTCCAGCCGGAAAGACTGGCATCCGTGATCACTAGAATCCACTGTGGCATGACTGCACTGAGATAAGCGGGCTCCAGCCACCAATCCAAACTTATCCTCACCTCCTCTGGACACACTAACCTTTGTGACAACGGATGACTCTGAGGCGACTACCTTGAAAGGAGCACTTGTTGAAGTGGACGCATGTGGGCTCTTGCCCACAGCACTAGGTCTAAAGCTGCCACCATTGAGCCCAGCAGCTGCATCTAGTACCACACTGTTGGAGCCTTCATCCGCAGAAATTTCTGAACCTGCACCAGGATCTTCAATACCCTGATCTCGGGTAGCGTAACCATCCCTGCTGTTCTTTCAAATAAGGCCCCTAGATACACTAGATGTTCCACCGGTCAGAACTGGCTTTTGATGTAGTTGACCTCCCAGCTCAGCTGTTGCAGAAAATCCAGAACTCACCGTGTAGCGCCGTACGCCTTCACTTTGGACTTTGCACATGGGAGCAGAATCGGGTGCAACTGACCTGAATGGGCAGGACGTACCCCGATTCAGGCCCACTGCACATCCAGAATACCCCCTGACAAACCCCCCCAATGCTTCTACATGGCGGCTGGTGCTATGGCGTCCCAATGCCATGGCACCGGGATGCCCAGCAGAAGCTCCAAACCCCCGCAAATTTGTAACTGATGATTTCCCCACCGCCTGACCCTCAAATGGGCCTGCTGAGGCCAGAATTGGACTGCGGGGAACCACCTACTGCTCCTTACCTGCTGTGTGGGGGCTGATGTCGCTGATCACCCTGACCAGGGGGGACTTATTCCACCTCTGAGGTGGAATAAGTACCCCAGCCATCTCTGCTCTCCTGGACGTACAGGGCCACGACCGGAATTGGCCCTGTATGTCCGGGGCTATGGTCCCACCTCCACGCCAAGCAGTCTTCTCCTCCGGCCTTCTCCTCCCGCCCCCGTCCAGAGCTCCCTGCACATCTCCTCTGCCCATGTGGGGAGTTTTGGGTTGGGAATAGGCTCCTCGCATTTAGCAGGGTATATACTTGCAAATCGGATATATATCTTGCTAAATGCAGCACAGAATGACTCCCTTTTAGTTTTATTTCTCCAGTGTTGTTGTACATTCCAAGTTTGGCTTTTGGGGTTCCCAGTTTAATTATTGTCTTCATATTTCTAAATTGTGGTCCCTTGTTCTATGTTTGGTGAAGATCTATGTTTTGCATGTGTAACTGAGCTGTGGTATTCTGTTCATGTAGTTTTTATGTGACAGTCTCACTTGTTCTCTTTCCTCAGTAGAAGATGTATTGGTATTCTCCGAGATGTATTGATTTAATATTTGCAGTGTTGCCTTTTGATAGGTAGGGTTTGGTGCTTTGTGAGTCCTAGTAATGCTGTTATGATACAATGGGTTTGTTATGAGTTCTAAATGAGCAGGGTTTATAGTACTTCCTAACGTGCCTGGCAGTTGCCACTGGAGAATAGCAAGGTAGAAATCTGGTAGTCTCTTTATCCTCATTGCCCATGCACTCAATAAGAGACATGTCTACTAAAAGTTAATGCGCATTCACAAATTTATTTATTTATTTATGCAAGCTCTGGATATACGGCTAGGGCCGGAGCATAAAAGCGGTTAATGTGCGCTACACCCATTTATTTCTGTTGGTACAGTAGCACTTTACGCACATTAATATTTAGTAAACATGCCCCTAAGTCATTGCCAGGACAAAAAAGAGGCTTGTGAAGGGCTCCTTTGAAAGCAGTCTAAAATTTTAGATGGGCAACATAAATATTTTAAAATAAAATAAATTAAATTTATGCAATGAGGTCTAGTGGCTATGCAAATGAGGCCCCTGCAATGAATCTGGAAGAAGCTATGGCAACAGCATACCTGCCAATTGATTGACTCAAGTTCTAATTTTGCTTGACTGAAGCTGTCTGAGAGGGATCTGGAACAACTTGATTCCTTGGTGCAGCCTCACAGAGGCCTCCACATCCGACTGGCATGCTCGCACGATTAGGCAGTGCTGATGCTGGAGCTCACTGCTCAGCGGCGTTCTATGAGGCCAAGAATGATTGCCGATTGGGGCCAGCTGATCCTTCCCAGCGCTGTCACTCCCGATGCGCTCTGTTGGTGCCGATGTGCAGATTCCTCCCCATTTTGGCGTGAAGTGTCAGACCCCATGCACCGAGCCTAAAGCCAAAGTGCTTGTGTAGGTAGCTGGATGTGCTGCTGGTTTTGCAGGAGGAAGGCTAAAAGCAAGCAAAGGGTTTGATTCTTTGAAAAGGCAGTGCAAGTTCGATTTTCCAGTGCAGGAGCCCTCGGGGCTGGCCAGCACCAAAATAGCAATGTGGTGCTGAGACATGAGGTCATCGTGATAGGCAGCCTGATGCTAGCTCCAGCCCCTGATGCAGGATTCCGTGGCGTCATCATTGCTTTGCCCTTCCAGGAACACTGTGGGGTCTGCACCAAAAGACATATGAGACTTCAGGACAGAAACAGTAGAACAAAGGGTCATGAGATCAAGCTCCAAGGAGTAATTTATTTTATTTAACAGGCTTTTATATGATTTATATGCTGCTTTATCATTTCAGTCAAAGCGGTGTACATTGTAACTTAAACTTGGTAATGTACATTAAACAGGGACATTGATAACTTGGATTCCAAAAAAGAGTAAAGTAGGAAACAAAATTTGCTGTAGAATCTCTATGGATTGAAATTCCATGTAAAAAGGGGAAAGCGATGGCAGTGGGGGTGTACTATCAACCGCCTGGCCAGAATGAACAAATGGATGATGAAATGCTCAAAGAAATCAAGGAAGCTAACAAAAGTTACAGTGCAGTAATAATAATGGGTGATTTCAATTACCCCGGTATCGACTGGGTCAGTGTCACGTCAGGACATGCTAGGGAGATAAAGTTCCTAGATGAAATAATTGACTGTTTCTTGGAGCAGCTTGTTCATGAACCGACCAGAGGGGAAGCCATATTAGACCTAGTCCTTAGTGGAACACCAGATCTAGTGCAAGAGATAAGGGTTTTGGGGCCACTTGGCAATAGTGATCATAGCATGATCGCCTTTGATTTAATTAGTGGAGGAGGAATAGTAAGGAAATCCACAGTACTACCTTTTAACTTTCGAAAGGGAGACTATGATAAAATGAGGAAAATAGTTAAGAAAGGAGCAGTTGCAAAGGTTAAAGACTTACATCAAGCCTGGGTGTTGTTGAAAAATACTATCTTGGAAGCCCAGGCCAGCTGTATTCCACACTTTAAGACAAGTGGAAGGAAGTCCAAAAAACTACCAGCATGGTTTAAAGGTGAGGTCAGAGAGGCTGTTGTTGCCAAAAAAGCATCTTTCAGGAAATGGAAAAAAGAGCCCAATGAAGAAACATGGAAACAGCACAAGCACTGGCAAGTCAAATGCAAGGCATTGATAAGGCAGGCAAAGGGAGAATTTGAGAAGAAGCTTGCTGCGGAAGCAAAAACGCGAAATAAAGACTTTTTCAAGTACATTCGTAGCAAAAAACCTGTGAGAGAGTCAGTTGGTCCATTAGATGATAGAGGGGTTAAAGGGGCAGTAAGAGGCAACAAGGCGATAGCGGAGAGACTGAATGAATTCTTTGCTTTGGTCTTTACTGAGGAAGATGTAGGGATGTTACCCATGACTGAAGTGGTGTTTAAAGGTGCGGAAGAATTGAAGGAAATATCGATAAATTGGGAAGATGTATTACAACTATTAGATAAACTGAAGAATAGCAAAACACCTGGGCTGGATGGTATACATCCAAGGGTGTTGAAGGAACTGAAATATGAGATTGCAGACCTGCTATTAGTAAGCTGTGAACTATCATTAAAATCATCTCTAATATCTGAAGATTGGAGGATCACCAATGTAACACCAACTTTTAAAAAGGGTTCCAGGGGTGATCCGGGAAACTACAGACCGGTGAGCCTGACATCAGTACCGGGAAAAATGGTAGAAACCATCATAAAGAATAAAATTACTCAGCATGTAGATAGTGATGGCCTAATGGGAGACAGCCAACATAGCTTTAGAGAAGGAAATTAGAAATTAATGAACGGAGTGGAACAGGTAAACGTAGATCAATTGTTTACATTATCAGAATATAGAAAGACTAGGGGACATGCAATGAAGCTGCAGGTTAAACTATTTAAGACTAATAAAAGAAAATATTTTTTCACTCAACGTGTAATCAAACTCTGGAATTTGTTACCGGAGGATGTAGTAAAGGCTGCTAGTGTAGCTGGGTTTAAAAAAGGTTTGGACAAGTTCCTGGAGGAAAGGTCCATAGACCATTATTAAGAAGGGACCCAGGATATCAATGCTTGACCGAGTACAAGCATTGTGGAACCTGTGTCTTTTGGGGAAACTGCTAGGTACGTATGACCTAGATTGGCCACTGTTGGAAACAGGATACTGGGCTTGATGGACCTTGGTCTGACATAGTATGGCATATCTTATGTTCTTATGTTAGCCCAAATGCCCTCGAGTATGGAGCAGACAGAGCTTAAAGATCCCAAATTACCCATGTCTACCAATAGCCAGATTAATATGAATAAAATACAGTCTCTAAAATGCTTGAATGCAAATGCTAGAAGTCTAAAAAATAAGATGGGAGAGTTAGAATATATAGCATTAAATGAGAGGTTAGATATGATTGGAATATGAGAGAAATGGTGGAAGGAGGACAACCAGTGGGACACTGTAATACCTGGGTACAAATTATATCGTAATGATAGAGCTGATCAAATTGGTGAGGGGTTGCGCTCTATGTTAGAGAGGGCATTGAGTCAGAAAGGATTAAAGTTTTGCAGGAAACAAAATTTGCTGTAGAATCTCTATGGATTGAAATTCCATGTAAAAAGGGGAAGGCGATGGCAGTGGGGGTGTACTATCGACCGCCTGGCCAGAATGAACAAATGGATGATGAAATGCTCAAAGAAATCAAGGAAGCTAACAAAAGTTAGTTGGCAATAGTGCTCATAGCATGGTCGCGTTTGATTTAATTAGTGGAGGAGGGATAGTAAGAAATCCACAGTACTAGCTTTTAACTTTCGAAAGGGAGACTGATAAAATGAGGAAAATAGTTAAGAAAAAACTAAAAGGAGCAGTTGCAAAGGTTAAAGACTTACATCAAACTTGGGTGCTGTTGATAACTACTATCTTGGAAGCCCAGACCAGCTGTATTACATGCTTTAAGAAAAGTGGAAGGAAGCCCAAAAAACCGCCAGCATGGTTTAAAGGTGAGGTCAGAGAGGCTGTTGTTGCCAAAAAAGCATCTTTTAGGAAATGGAAAAAAGATCCAAACAATGAAACCTGGAAACAGCACAAACACTGGCAAGTCAAATTCAAGACATTGATAAGGCAGGCAAAGGGAGAATTTGAGAAGAAGCTTGCTGCGGAAGCAAAAACGCGAAATAAAGACTTTTTCAAGTACATTCGTAGCAAAAACCTGTGAGAGAGTCAGTTGGTCCATTAGATGATAGAGGGGTTAAAGGGGCACTAAGAGGCGACAAGGTGATAGCGGAGAGACTGAATGAATTCTTTGCTTTGGTCTTTACTGAGGAAGATGTAGGGATGTTACCCATGACTGAAGTGGTGTTTAAAGGTGCGGAAGAATTGAAGGAAATATCAATACATCGGGAAGATTTATTACAACTATTAGATAAACTGAAGAATAGCAAATCACCTGGGCTGGATGGTATACATCCAAGGGTGTTGAAAGAACTGAAATATGAGATTGCAGACATACTATTAGTAATCTGTGAATTTTCATTAAAATCATCTGTAATACCTGAAGCTCTCACTTGGTTTGCAGCTTGTCGTGCTGTGAGGGCTTGCGTGCATCAGTGATGCTGAGAGCTAAACTATCGGTAGTTTAACTACTGGCAGGGTCTCCCAAGATGGACAGGTCTCAGCTGAGGTGCCAGACGAAGACAAACCACCCATCTGGGCAGCAGCAGAATGGGATAGTGTTGACGGCGGAGGATCACATTTCTGTGACAACGGCAACAACACCAAACTCAAACTGCGCAGAAGGAAGGCCCGGCAATCTACTTCTGTATCTTGCCATGAAAACCCAATGGATAGTTACAACAAAACAAATTGTGCTATGGTGCTGGAAGATGAGACTCCCAGGTCGGAAGGCACTCAACTAGCTACTGGGGAAGAGCTGAAGACTTTTCAGAGTAAAGCCAGCATTTATGATGTGGTTGGATCAAAGCCCTCGGGAAGTCTGACTGCTGATGTAGCTGCGCATGAAATGAGAGTCAGAAGCTGTAAAGATGTCTTACACATTGGAACATGGAACGTACGAAGCATGAACCAAGGGAAGTTGGAGGTGGTCAAGAATGAAATGGAACGTGTACAACTTGATCTGTTGGGTGTCAGCGAACTGAAATGGACTGGCATCGGGCACTTTGCATCAGATGATCACATGGTCTACTATGCTGGAAATGAAAGACAAAGAAGAAATGATGTTGCATTTATAATAAAGAAGAAACTTGCAAGAACTGTAACGAAATACAATGCAGTCAGCGAACGCTTAATCTCTATTCGTCTACGAGGATTGCCTATCAACACAACTATAATTCAAGTATATGCCCCAACAACAGCTGCAGAAGAGAATGAAATTGAAGAGTTCTATGAACAAGTACAAGCTGAAATTGACAGAACATGCAAACAGGATATCCTGATAGTCATGGGTGACTGGAACGCAAAAGTTGGCAACAAAGAAGAAGGCAAAGTAGTTGGAAAATATGGACTTGGCAACAGAAATGAAGCTGGAGAAAGATTGATAGAATTCTGCAAGACCAATGATCTATTCATCTCAAACACCTTCTTCCAGCAACACAAGCGGCGACTGTACACATGGACTTCACCCAATGGATTGTATAAAAATCAAATTGACTACATCTGTGGAAGTCAACGATGGAAAAGCTCTGTAACATCAACAAAGACAAAACCTGGAGCTGACTGTGGTACAGATCATCAACTACTAGTATGCAAACTCAAGCTAAAGTTGAAAAAGAGCAAGCCACTCATGAATGCAGCAAAATATGACCTTGAGAATATACCACTGGAATTTAAAGACTGCCTGCAAAATCGATTTGCTGCTTTAGATACAAATGACAGAACTCCGGAAGAGTTATGGAATGACATCAAGAAGGTTGTGCTGGAAGAAAGCGAGAAGTCTCTACAAAAGGTGAAAAAGCAAAAACGGCCAAAATGGATGATGGAAGAAACTCTGAAAATTGCCCAGAAACGCAGAGAAGCTAAAGCCAAAGGAGAAAGAAAGACAATCGCAGATCTCAACAGAGATTTCCAACGTGCAGCAAGACAGGACAAGGAAAAGTACTACAATGACACTTGCAAGGAAATAGAAGCAGAAACTATTAGAGGAAGAACAAGATCGGCTTTCCTAAAGCTGCGAGAGTTAAAGAAAAAGTTCCAGCCTCGAATTGGAATGTTACAAGATGCTCAAGGTTCTATGTTGAATGATGCTGAGAAGATCAAGAAAAGGTGGAAGGAATATACAGAGTTTTTATATGATAAAAATCAAGTGGACCAACAGCCGTTTCAACCTATACCTTATGATCAGGAACCATTGGTGATGAAAGAAGAAGTTGAAGCAGCATTTAAAGCCTTATCAAAGAACAAAGCACCAGGCATTGATAGCATTCCCATAGAAGTATTGCAGCAATCTGATGCAGCTGTTACTGTACTTACAAGGCTCTGCCAAGAAATATGGACGACAACATCATGGCCAACTGACTGGAAAAGATCTGTGTTTATACCAATACTAAAGAAAGGTGATCCAACTGACTGTGGAAATTATCGCACAATCGCTCTGATCCCACATGCCAGCAAGATTCTACTGAAGATTATTCAAAAGAGACTACAGCCATACCTAGAACAAGAACTACCTGAAGTGCAAGCAGGGTTCAGGAAAGGGCGAGGAACGAGAGACATCATTGCGGATGTGAGATGGATCCTTGAAAAGACTAAAGAATACCAAAAGGATATCTATTTGTGCTTTATCGACTATAGCAAGGCTTTTGACTGTGTAAACCATGAGAAACTCTGGGCCACATTAAGAAGCATGGGTATACCAGAACACCTGATCGTTCTCTTGCGCAATCTGTACATTGATCAAGAAGCAATAGTTCGAACGGAACAAGGAGAAACAGAATGGTTTAAAATAAGCAAAGGGGTAAGACAAGGCTGCATACTTTCCCCCTACCTGTTTAATTTATATGCAGAACAAATCATCAGAGAAGCAGGATTGTATGAAGACAACAGAGGTGTGAAGATTGGTGGAAGACTCATCAACAACCTTCGCTATGCTGATGATACCACATTACTGGCAGAAAGTGAAGATGATCTGAAACATTTGCTTGTCACAATCAAAGAACATAGTCTCAAAATGGGCCTGCACCTTAATGTAAAGAAGACAAAGATCATGACAACTGGCATAATCAACAGGTTCATCGTTGAAGGAGAAGAAATTAAAATCGTGAACAACTTTAACCTACTTGGATCAACTATCAATAAAGAAGCAACAAGCAGTCAAGAAATCAGACGACGCATTGCTCTTGGCAGAATGGCTATGAAAGACCTAGATAAGATTCTCAAGAGCAGAGATGTCTCTCTCCATACAAAGATTCGACTTGTTCAAGCCATGGTATTTTCCATAACATCATATGGATGTGAAAGCTGGACAGTGAAAAAGACAGACAGGAAGAAAATTGATGCCTTTGAATTATGGTGCTGGCGGCGAATACTGTGTATACCATGGACTTCCCGAAGAACAAACCAGTCGGTACTAGAGGAGATCAAACCTAAGCTTTCTTTAGAAGCTCAGATGACAAGACTTCGACTTTCATACTTCGGACACATCATGTGGAGAGAGAGATCATTAGAGAAAGACATCATGCTTGGAAAGATAGAAGGTCAACGCAAAAGAGGAAGGCCAGCAATGAGATGGATCGCTACAATAACAGCAGCTACGGGTACCAGTCTGTCAACAATGAGCCGCCTGACTGAAGACCGAACACAATTTAGGATAGCTATCCAGAGGGTTGCCATGAGTCGACTCCGACTCGACGGCACTTAACAACAACAATACCTGAAGATTGGAGGATTGCCAATATAATGCCAATTTTTAAAAAAGGTTCCAGGGGTGATCCGGGAAACTACAGACCGGTGAGCCTGACGTCAGTACTGGGAAAAATGGTAGAAACCATCATAAAGAACTAAATTACTCAGCATGTAGATAGTGATGGCCTAATGGGAGACAGCCAACATGGCTTTAGAGAAGGAAGATCATCTCTTGCCAATCTTTTATGTTTTTTTGAAGGTGTGAATAAACAGGTGGACAAAGGTGAGTCAGTTGATGTAGTGTATCTGGACTTTCAGAAAGCCTTTGACAAGGTCCCTCATCAGAGACTTTTGGCAAAACTAAAGAGTCATGGGATAGGAGGCAGTGTACTATTGTGGATCAGGAACTGGTTAAAAGATAGAAAGCAGAGGGTAGGGCTAAATGGCCAATTTTCCCAATGGAGAAAGATGAATAGTGGTGTACCCCAGGGATCTGTGCTGGGTCCACTGCTTTTTGACATTCATAAATGACCTGAAAAAGGGAATAATGAGTGAGGTTATCAAATTTGCAGATGACACAAAACAATTTAAAGTTGTTAAAACCCAAGCGGATTGTGGAAAATTGCAAGAGGATCTTGATAAATTGGAAGACTGGGCATCAAAATGGCAGATGAAATTTAATGTGGACAAGTGCAAAGTTATGCACCTAGGAAAGAACAACCCAAACTATGGTTACACGATGCAAGGTTTCACATTAGGAAGCACCACCCAGGAAAAAGATTTAGGCGTCATTATGGATAACATGTTAAAACCCTTGGCCCAGTGTGCAGCGGCGGACAAGAGAGCAAATAGAATGCTAGGTATCATAAGGAAAGGAATGGAAAATAAAACAAAATATATTATAATGCCTCTATATCGTTCCATGGTGAGACCGCACCTTGAATATTGTGTGCAATTCTGGTCGCCGTATCTTAAAAAGGATATAGCATTATTAGAAAAGGTTCAGAGAAGAGCCACCAAAATGGTAAAGGGGATGGAAGGATACTCCTATGAAGAAAGGCTAAAAAGGTTAGGGCTCTTTAACCTGGAAAAGAGACGGCTGAGGGGAGATATGATAGAAGTCTATAAATTAATGAACGGAGTGGAACAGGTAAATGTAGATCGATTGTTTACGTTATCAGAATCTAGAAAGATTAGGGGACATGCAATGAAGCTACAGGGTAAACTATTTAAGACTAATAAAAAGAAAACATTTTTTTACTCAACGTGCTTGTAATCAAACTTTGGAATTTGTTACCGGAGGATGTAGTAAAGGCTGTTAGTGTAGCTGGGTTTAAAAAAGGTTTGGACAAGTTCCTGGAGGAAAGGTCCATAAACCATTATTAAGAAGGGACCTAGGATATCAATGCTTGACCCAGTACAAGCATTTTTGAACCTGTGTCTTTTGGGGAAACTGCTAGGTACGTATGACCTAGATTGGCCGCTGTTGGAAACAGGATACTGGGCTTGATGGACCTTGGTCTGACCCCGTATGGCATATCTTATGTTCTTATGATTTTTCTGAGGCAATGGAGGGTTAAGTGACTTGTCCAAGGCCACAAGGAGTGTTAGTGAGAATTGAACCCTGGTCTCTGTTCCATAAGCCAGTGTAGATGATGGAACAACATCAGGAAATATTTTCACTGAGGAAGGGCCAAGTCATAAGATTGGAGGTCAGCAAGCCCTTGCCTGGTTGCTGACAGAGCCAGGTACATGCCTGCTGTCGTGCAAAAGGATGCCACAGCACAAGTTCTACATAGATAGTGTACATGGGAAGCTGGGAGGGTGCTGATCTCACTCTTGCTCCCTTTGATCGCTGTTAAAAAAAAATGGGTGGCCAAGATGACTCCTTCTCAGTTCTACTGCAGGTGTACAATATTGGCACCTGCACCAACCCCCAATAACCTAAAGCAGGATCTTTCAGGGCCAACAGGCTAATCTCTGCCTGGTAGAGGCAAGGGGGTGCCGGGCTGAATGGCTCGGTGGCAAGTGCGGCTCAGGACCTGGGTCCAAGCGCCAGGATAGGGTTCTGCTCCCTGGGTCAACAGCACCCAAGAATGTTGGGAAGCAGCATTCACAACTGCTAGGGTGCAAAGAGAAGGAACACTCAGACACCCAGTGGTCAGAATCACATTCCCTTCCTCAGGCAGGATGCCATGCGAAGGTTCCAGTGCATAGAGCTCTAATATTTCTATGTTTCTATGTGTCTATGTTTCTATTAATATGAGATCTGCTCCACCTGGCACAGCACCTACCACAGAAGGCAAATCCCTCTCGCCTGACTAGGTCCCCGTGCACTTGCCTTAACAGAAACATGTGTGCTGATTGCAGAGTTAAATCAGAGAGATAGGAAAGGTTAAATCACTCCCTTGATGTTGCCAACCTTCCCAAACACAGAGGAAGGCAACAACTGTTAAAAAAAGGAGGGCTCTATCTCTTCATCTGGAGCTGGGGGCTCCTACCAACTGAAACTTAATTGTGAGCGTAGACTACACCATCACATCTGGGGCCCTGCTCTTCCAGAGCCCTCCCAGAATTTCAATAAGGAACCTTCGGGCACAACAGCACTGCCCTTCCCACCCGGGGACACAGCTACTCTCTTATGCTGACCTGGGCCTGGAGTCTGGGGCCTGTGTACTCTCTGTCCAGGGCATGCCTGCTCCAAAGACATTGGCTGGACTCCTGACAGCAACCAACAGGGAAATAGCGAGTCAAACACCTCCCACGGTTGCTCCGAGGCAACCTCCCCCTGCTGGGGGTTCTGAAGGCCCCTGAGGATCCCTGCTCAAGTGAGGGCCTTGTATGGACAGCAGGTCCACTGCCCTGTATTGTACCCAGAAGGCTGTACTGAAATCCTGCTTCATGGATTCACAGCCAAGGGATAACATAGGAACATAAGAAATGCCATACTGGGTCAGACCAAGGTCCATCAAGCCCAGTATCCTGTTTCCACCAATTGCCAATCCAGGTCACAAGTACCTGACAGGTTCCCAAAAAGACACACAGATTCCACACTGCTTCTCCCAGGGTAAGCAGTGAATTTTCCTAATCCTCTTTTAATAATGGTTTATGAACTTTTCCTCCAGGAACTGGTCCAAAACCCCCTTTTTTGTTAACCCAGCTACACCAGCAGCTTTACTATGTCCTCCAGTAATGCGTCAAAAAATATATAATTTCTCTTATCAGGCCTAAAAAGGTTACATTGTAGCCCTATCCCTTCTGATGGAGGATCATGTCCCGTCAGCACCAGCGCAGATCCTTAGCTCTGTTCATTATTATTTTTATGCTCATTATTATAAAGGTGGACGAAAATCAAGCCTCACACCGATAAAGATCTCTGTCTGTTAAGCCTCCCATAGTGTGAAATTGGTCCACTGTGGTTCTAGGGATGCTATTCCAAGTTTCTCCCTTTGCAACAGTGACACAGTCTCAGGCCCCAACATGGGGGACTAACTTGATCAAGTGGTCACCAAGCTGACGAGGAGGACTCCGCCCTGAAGAGATCTTCAATCCCTATTGGGACATCCAGAAAGACCAAGGAAGGTTTGTGCAATTCCCTCAAAAACAGCACCCAGCACTGCTCTGCCAGCAGGGTCTCACAATGGTGCACAAACAACATGTCTTCAGGCTCTGATTCCTGCTGACTCCCACAAGGGGATACCTGGCCCAAATTTTGCCATTCCTTACCTGCTGTGGTAGAACCACCACACCCCGGTGTGGTATATTTCGAACTCGCTGGCCTCACCTTCATCGAACACAATAATGATACCAGATAATACACACTGACTGGGATCCACTAACCTCTGTCCCCCAGCATTGGATCCTGTGGTGCCCTGGACAAGTAGGTGGTAGAACCCCCATTATGCGGGATCCTACTCCATGGTGCTCCTAAGGTAGTAGATAGCTGGTGGTGGACTAACCCCTGCCCAGGTACTCCCTGTTTCATTAATCCATGTCCAGCTTTCCTCTCTGACCTTCGGGCAGGTCCACACCCTCGCACAAGTACCTGCATAACTGACATTTCTGCTCTCGCCACAACTTCTCAGTAGACCCGTACCAGTAGAACCAGGGTTTGTTATGCAAGACCGAGTTGGCTGGGGAGCACACAATGGCTACCAGGGCCTTCCCCAAGCTGCACTGCTGCCTTGTAGCTTTGACCATTGGGTGCACAGGCACGGTGACCTGCAACTCCTCCCATCAGCAGAAAATAGCTTGCCTGCTTCTTCAGTATCATACATAGGGTGGAGCAGCAGTCATATCCTTGAACATGAGGTTCGATGGCCATAGGCTACTTAGAGGGGCCACAACAGCCTCAAATAAGCTGAGTGAAAGCCACCCCGTGTGAAATACACTATAACTCTGGATAGGGTCATAGGGAGGGGTTACATGCGCAGGATGGCGAGTAGGCCCCTACCGACCACACCATCTCCACCAGATGGGAGAAATAGCCCAATTACTGGAGCACTGTCTTTGTAACCAAGAGGCCAGGGTTCCCAGTAGCACTCCCACCATTGCCTGGAAAAAAAAATCTGCCTGGCATTCTACATCCAGTCACACTGCCAAGAACACCCAGGTGGTGCTGGGTCACCAGGAGTCAGCCTTGTCTCAAAGGCACACATTGCACCACCCTACTGTGGAGACCAGAGCTACCACCAGCCAGGACATTATCAGAGACCCTTCCGTTCTGCATACCTCCAAGACCTGGCAAGAACATGGAGCTTTCCGCCCTGTAATCCTCCAACTCTCTTGCTCCCCAGCCAGTGGTGGACTTGTATCCCAATCCCTACCCTCATGACAGGATGACTATCTGGCTCCTCAAGAAAACCAGCCCTCTTAGTCACTTAGGGAGGTCCACTCCCAGTCCAAGTGCGTGAATGATGGCAAAAACAGGCGACTTATAAAGAAACTGAGCACCCTAGGGATGGACCCTAAAGTTACTGCTTGGGTTAGAAATTGGTTGGGTGGGAGGCGACAAAGAGTACAAGTAAATGGAGCTCACTCTGAGGAGAAGGATGTTACCAGTGGTGTGCCCCAGGGATCTGTCCTTGGTCCGATTCTTTTTAACATCTTTGTTAGTGATATAGCGGAAGGGCTGTCGGGTAAGGTTTGCCTCTTTGCGGATGATACCAAAATCTGCAATAGAATAGACACCCAGGAAGGTGTAGATAACATGAGGAGGGATCTAGCTAAGCTTGAAGAATGGTCTAGAATTTGGCAGCTGGGATTTAATGTTAAAAAATGTAAGGTCATGCATTTGGGCTGCAGCAATCCAAGGGTGCAATACAGTATAGGAGGTGAAGTACTTTTGTCCATTAAAGAAGAGCGGGACCTAGGCGTGGTTGTGTCTGATGATCTTAAAGTAGCTAAACAGGTAGAAAAGGCGACGGCAAAAGCTAGAAGGATGCTTGGGTGCATACGTAGAGGAATGGATAGCAGAAAAAAGGAGGTGATAATGCCTCTGTATAAGTCTTTGGTGCGACCTCATTTGGAGTATGGTGTGCAATTCTGGAGACCGCACCTTCAAAAGGATGTGAACAGGATGGAGTCGGTGCAGAGGGTTGCTACTAAAATGATTAATGGGCTTCATTATAAAGCATATGAGGACAGACTTAAGGATCTTAATATGTACACCTTAGAGGAAAGGCGGGATAGAGGTGACATGATTGAAATGTTTAAATACCTCCGTGGCATAAATGTTCAGGGAGGGAGGAGTGGTCTAGTGGTTAGGACAAGGTACTTCAGGCCAGAGGGCCAGGGGTTCAAGTCCCACCTGGGGACAGCAATCTCAGGCCAGAGGGACTGGGATTTCTAGTCCTATAGGCACTCCTTGTGGTCTTGGGCAAGCCACTTAACCCTCCATTGCCCATGTTCCCTGTAAGTATTAGCATATGTGTGTCATATCCCCTTGTGTTAAATGTATCCCAAAATTGACCACTTTGACACAGTGAAAAGCAGGATATAAATACAGCTAAATAAATAAAATTGTTGTTATGGAAGGACAGACTATATAGGCCATGTGGTCTTTTTCTGTCATCATGTTTCTATGTTTCTAAAAACCTCCATCATAGATAAAAAAAAAAAATAATAATAATAGTCCAGCACTAATAACATAAAGATGCCCCTTACTAGGCCCACAGATCAATAGGCCTATAACTTATGGTTTCCACTGGCACACGACCTCTGCAGTTGTAGCAGGGACCACGACAGTATTCCCCCAACAACTACTACTACACGCTCACCTAGTCCAAGAGGACCGGGTAGTTTCCTAAGGGGCTGAGGGGAGATATGATAGAGATCTATAAATTAATGAATGGAATGGAACATGTAAATGAAAGACTACTTTACCCCTTCCTGATGAGGGGATGCTTTTACTTGATTAGCATTATATTGTCTTTTAGATTTATTTATTTAGTAAGTATTTTGCTTAAGCCTTTAAAGTGGTAATTCAAGGTGAATTACATTCAGGTACTGTTAGTATTTCCCTGTCCCCAAAGGGCTTACAATCTGTGTATACCTGAAGAAGTGAAGAGTTAAGCAACTTACCCAAGGCATACCAGTGGGATTTGAACTGTGATCTTTCTGGTCCTAGGCTGCTGCCCTAACCACTCAGCTGCTCCTCCATTCTGTAGTGTTTTCCAGATCAGATTTGCAAACTCCTAGCTCCTCAGTGGAACATCTAATATGGAATATCTAGAGTACCAGGCTTGTAACATATTAAATGGACCTTGGCTGAGCTGGACAAAGAAATTGCCTGTTTGCTTAGTACAAGCCTGTGGAATCTCTAATTTTTCCTTCACCTCTGATGTTAGCATGTGTGTGAGAGAGCTTCCTTGGACCCATATCTCTAGTCTGCTGCTCATTTGGCTGGAGAATGAAGGGAGGAAAAGGCTATGCAAGGGGATGGGGCATGTAGCAAATGAAGACTGACTAGGGAGTGATGAAACTGGAGCATAAGAGGTAACCCTTTCTCCACCACATTGATATTGTCAGTAGAATGAGGATTACCAGCTCTGGGTCCATTTGAAAAATGGAACATAGAACATTATTAACCTCACAGCCTAGACAAGATCACAAAAAACTACAAAGACACTATTGCTGGTCCTCCTCACCTTTCAAGCACACACTGGATACATCAACAATATACAAACCTTAATTTCACCTATACAATAATGTTATAAAACAATGGATAATTATCAGAGCTGGCAGAAGGCCTCACTCAGTGGGGTAGTTATCTTCACTGTCCAAATATTAGCACAGAAAGACCAGTAGAGGAATGCCGGCAGGAACAAAGTTGTTGCTGAAGGGGCAGATACAGGGTTTTTGACCATTTTGACTGGCAATGAACATCATCATCTCACCACTGAAGCTTTATTGTATGTAGTGGTACTATTAGGGTGGTACCTCAAAACTTTCTAAAGGGATAGTGTCTATCTGTGATCCCTTAACACAGATGACAAATGCTTCTTTCTGACAATGAACAATATTCTTTTTGGAATGAGGAAGGTTGAGTGGTAGCAATCACTCTCCAGTCTCTTTATGTGCCAGTTTCTTTGGTCATTTCATGCTTGACTACAAGTCTTATGACATTCAATATCCTGCTACAGAAATGAAAAAGCAATAAATAAGAACAACTTCTTATGAAAAATTCACTTTTTGGGGCAATTTCTTCAAATGGGTTAATTTTGCGCATACCATGACAGTCATGAACCTCACTCCTGAGAGAGTGTAGATGGAGTATGATCTCAACCTCTCAAATTTACTGCTAATGCTCTGTGTAGTACTTGCACTGTGCCAAAAGAGAGCTTATATGAACACTTACATGTTAGGAACCAGTGCCAAACATATATAGTAGGTGGTTTAAAAATAATCACCAGTATTTTATGTATAATTCTGAAAGTAAACGCACTGTATATTTGGAATGAAACATAGAAAAAGGGGATGTGCTAGGAGTCTCTATTCATATAGGGCCGGATATTGATTTGCAATGGCTATGCGCCTCTAAGGCTCATAGCTGTCACCACTGAACTTTAACCCTAGATATTCAATCCGGGACCATATCCGGCCACCGGCATTGAACACCTAGGTTTGCAACACAGCTGTACACGGTGCCGACGCTAATCATGCAGTGCCGATATTCAGCCGCTGCCCACTTAGCTTCAGCAGTGAAGGTTAGGACAACTTTTGCTGCGCCTAACTTTCGCCACTGAGGGATAGCCGAGCAGTGGCTTAATATCGCCACTGCATGGTTATCCCTCGATACCACCCCCGGAACACTCCTGACATGCCCCGAAGCTAAACGGTTAGCATCGGGGCGTAAAACGGCATTACTCTGGAATATCCCAGTTAGGGGCATTTACATGCGTTACAGCTCTGTAAACCATGTAAATGCTTTTGAACATTGGGCTCATAGATTATACTAGAGATTCCCAATACCTTTGGTTGTGTGGACCTCTTATTAATTTTCAAAAGGTTAAGGGATGCCCAGTTCATCTCTACCAGTCTTCCCAACCCCCTCCCTTCTGTATCAAGCTGGTCTCCCCAGCCCTCTTTATCTCTCTTCCTATATTCACCAGTCTCGCTTTCTCTCTCTTTCCCCAAACCAGTCCTCACTGATCTAAGCCTCTTTCTCTCTCCATTCCTTGCAGTTCCCTCTTGTGTCCCTCTCTCCCCCTAGCCAATCCCTACTAATCTTTCTTCTCAACAGCCAATCCACACCAGCCTCTCTTTTTCTCTTTTCTGTGTTCTGCAAACCCCCTGCAATGGTGAATGACCTTAACATGTCAAAAGAGATGGGGGAGTTCTGGGGGCATATCAGAAGTGTGGCCTGGATGGGACAAATATCTACAACCGTATTTCCCATTTCATATAAGGAATGCACATGCAAGTCAGATATTGCCCACTTCCAGATCTACACCTGCTCTCTGACACAAATAGGTATGAAAAAAGTGCTCTGTTTTCCCTCTCTTTACAGGAGGTATCAAGGAGGCTATCCCCCTTAATCCTGCAATGTTCATTTCCCCATCCAAATTGAAATGCTCTAAAGATAAGGTCCTCTGTAGTTGAGTAGCAGCATCTGCATGTCTCCATTTGCAAAATGGCCTAGATACACATGAAAGTGCCAACATGTACCCATATGCGTTGTGAAATGCTGGCACTTAATGAGTTTCCGCCATTGATATTTCCCATGTGTATATTTCTAAAATGGTTTCTCCCACTGCACAAGGATGAGTATTTTAGAAATAGCTGCACATTTAGCAGAGCTGTTCCTAAAATACTGTCAGAATAGAATAGATCCTAACCTCGAAGGCTCAATTCTGATCTCCTCATCCTATCTAAAATGAGCCTTCACACATACAGTTGTGATCAACATTATTGGCACCCTTGCATTTTAGGTATGTTGTGTACAATATCATGAGAAATAATTGGAAATATTTCAACTGTATGTTATCATAATAATTTTATTGGATGTTCAAAGGTATACAACAAAAAAAGAGGTCTGTGCAACTTAGACGTAGTAATTTCTTGGTTGCACAAGCCCTTGGCATTGATGACAAACTTCAAATGTTTCTTGTAGCCATCTATAAGTTTCACACATCTGTCTGCTGGTAGTTTCTCTCACTCTTAAATTGTGATTTGTTCCAGCTCATGAACGTTTCTAGGATTTCTTTTACCAATGGCAAATTCAGCTCTTTCCAAAGGTTCTCGATTGGAGTGAAATCAGGACTCATTACTGGCTAGTTTAAAACAGTCCATTTTTTCCTTTTGAACCATTCTTTTGTACTTTTGGATGTATGGTTTGGGTCATTGTCCTGCTGGAGGACCCATGACCTTCGACCCAGGATTGCTTTCTGACACTAGGTATCACATTTTGCTCCAAAATACCCTGGTAGTCCTCTAATTTCATGATTCCTTTAATAACATTCCAGGCCTCCAGTTCCTGAGGCAGCAAAACAACCCCACAACATTATGGAACCCCCACCATATTTAACTGTAGGAAGGGTGTTTTTTTTTCCTTACAAGCTTCATTTCTTCACCTGTAAATGTATTGCTGGTCTGCATTGCCAAAGAGCTCAAGTATGGTTTCATCTGTCAACAGAACAGTTTTCCAGAAGGATTGTGGTTTCTCAAAATTTATTTATTTATTTAGTAGGTTTATTTAGTAGGTTTAGTAGTTATGGCAAAGATTAGGTGTGCCTTTTTATATCTGTCTTTGATCTGTGGGGTCCTCTTTGACCGTCGCCCATGAAGTCCTTCTTTGTTCAATGTGCAGTGTATGGTGCGGGTTGAAACCACCACTCCAGATTGCTCCAGGATTGTACGTGGTGTTTTTCCAACAGTTTGTACTAACCTTCGAAAACTTCTTGGATTGATTTTTCTCACTCACCATGTCCTGGGAGGTTCTTGACAGTTCCATGAGCAGAAAACTTCTTAATAACATTATGAACTGTAGACACAGGAATCCCAAGGTCTTTCGAAATGGCCTTGTATCCCTTTGAAGTGTTATGTCCGGTCTCAGGCAGCTCTCTTGTCCTCACCATTGTGAAAATGGAACAGGGAGTGAATGTGGCCATTTTAAATATTAGAGACATCATTCATTGGTTGATTCAAGTCATTTGAGTACTGACAATTGATCACAGATGGGTCTAATTTTACTGCAGTGGGAATATGTTTCTTCTATTCAAACTGATTTGAATTGTTTATAAGGGTGCCAATAATCATGTCCTGTAACAATGAAACCCCTTTGTGTGGAACGGTTTGCCACGAGAGGATTTCCTCACGGCGACAGTTCTGACAAAAATATGTTTTGAGTTTGGAATAAGGGGATCAGGGTTTTGACACAAAGGGGTTTCATTGTTACTGGATTTCACTGCCCTTTGAGTAGTTTGTGTGTTTGTAATAATCATGTCCTGGCAATGCCCCAGTTTTTATACTATTTCCTACTATTTCTTTTTTAAATGTTTCTTGTTTTATTTGATTTTTTCACATGTCAAATATGTGTACATATGTAGTCCAAAGCCATTTCACTGGCCACTTTCTTTCAGGAGATAGTGGACATTAAGGGCTTGAACTGAAAGGGTGCTAATAATGTTGACCACAACTGCATAAACAGGATGTCTCCATATAATTCTGTACTCAGTGGCACTGATTACGGGGGGTTATCGTAGAAGCTTTATTCAGGATTTATACATGTGAATACCCACACTCACACATGCAAATCACAGCCACATCCACAAAGCAATTTTAGGTCTGATTTTATACTTCTGCCTTGATCATGCCTAAGTCACACAGGGGCATGTTGAGAGCACGGTTTGAATGGAGCAATAAGATATACATATATCTCCATTCTCATAGGATTTGATCATGGGCAACTGAAATTATCCATGTCTGTATTTATACCTGCTCTCTGGCATGTTTAGGTTCTTAGAAAGTGTTTGTGTCATCCTGCCCTTTGCAGGAGGGCATAAGGGGGACATCCCCTTTATTCCCCCAATGTTTATTTCTGCAGGAAATATTGCATACTCTATAACTGATGAAGAGTGGTAGGATGTCCAGTTGCAAAATAGCGAGGATACAAGTGCTCATGTCAACATTTACATGTGTAAGTTCTAAAATACCGGTACGCACATGTGCAAGCTGCCAGGGATTCCTTCGTCAATTTTTCATGTCATGTTTCTAAAATAGCTTTTCTCATGGCATGTGGATGCCCATCTCTGGGTGTACCTGTGTTTCCTGGTTTGATTTGACATACATGTCAAGCATGAGGGATGGAGTTATGTCAATTTTAGATAGGACATACACGTGCCCATCCCATCCTTTAAGATTGACATAGAATTGCAGACATTTTCACTTGGACATCACAGCAACCAAATACACAGACTTTCTAAAATCCACTTTCACTTTTATAGCACCACTGAATATAGGTATCATTCGAAATGTCTTCATTAGACATTTTAAATTATATGCAGGCTGTCCTGTTCAACAGGCTATGGAGACCTTACAGGCTAATAAAGCACAGTGACCAGACAGACTCTCAAACAGAATTTTATAACATATTTCAGAAATCTTCAGGACAGTGCTAACTGTTAGTGCAGTGCTAACAGTTAGTGCAGTCCCAAGTGTGAGCTATCCCATGCCAACCCTCGCTAATCCCCCCTTCAGAACCACCGTCTTCCGGACAGCATCCCAAAATGACTGCCATCCCCCAAGACTCCTCCAACCTTCCCACCCTGATCAGAACCCCTTCCTCCAGACACCCACCGGGCCTCCCCTATCCCCCAGATTCCCTGGGTCTTTCCTGGGAGCTCCCCTGGTGGTCCAAATGCTGAACAGGGCAGGAGCAGTCCCTCTCCACTCCTGTTCCAGCTCCAGCAGCTTTCAAAATTGCGCTTGTCTTGTGGTAGTGACACCTAGTGGTAGGAAGGAATGGGAATGGGGGAATGAATTGGTGGGGTGGGGGGTTGATCAGGGGGTGACTGGATCAGTAGGAGGTTGGCTTTGAGGAAATGGGGTCCACCAAAGTGGTAAGGACATGGCTTTCATATGGGCAGCAGCCACACTATTGGGCTGCGGGTAGCATGGCTACCCTTAATGCCATCTCTTGAGATGCCATTAGATGCAGCTGGACAGTCATGACAGCTAGTGACTTGATTGGGGGGGGGGCAGAGATGAAGCGGCAGGATTGGATTGGCGGGAGGGGGGGGGGGACGACTTTGTGACTGCAGTCACTTGTCCCTTCCCTGTGTTTTTTCTCCGGGCCTGTGTTCCTTGCTTCAGCAGGTAGCAAGGGTGCTCCTACGCTTCCTGCAAAGGCAGGGAACATGAGCCCATGTGGGAAGAGTTTCCTCTGTACATTAAAAGCAGGGCAGATGCAGAGCATTTACCACACAGGCTCTGCACTTACCGCATGGCCATTTTTGCACATGGCACACGGTAAGCACAAACGCTTACTGCAGCTTAGTAAACATGCCCCTTTGTTTCACCGCTTGTTGCAGATGAATCAACAAACTGAAAAGAGTAGAACATTGAAAGGTTATTTTGCTGAATCTGTCATTGTGCTGTTAGAAAAGCCAGGAAAGGATTCACTACATGTCCAATTGTGTTTACTAGTGATACAACATTTATGCTAACATCCTGGCTTCCAGATTAAGAAAGGTGTTATCATGTTATTCACCACCACCAAACTGGCTTTATGCATGAGCATCATATAATGGATAATGCCCATTTATTCCATTGCATGACTTAAGTAGCTAAATCTCTACCAGCTCCAGTGTCCGCATTATTTGTGGATGAAGAGGAGGCATTCGATTGATTGGAGTGGGAATTCAGCTGTCAGCAAGATTTTCTTGACGGAGTACAAACATTATGCACTCAGCCCTTTGCAAGAAGCTAGGTAATCATACACTCTCTGAGTAATTTAAGTAATATACGAGCATTCAGCGGGGGTTGCCCCCTCTGTCTCTTGCTTCTTTCAGTGCGGCGATAGAACCCTTCCAACTAGCTGTTCATCAAAATCCCCAAATTCAAGGTATCACTGTGAATAATGTAGAGAAAAGCCTATTAGTGTATGCTGATGAAGTACTTTGTATGTTTCTCATCTTGCTTATCAAGGCCTTTATAGCTATTTCTGGATATAGAATTAATAAACAAAAACTGAAACGGTCCTCTTAAATGCTCTAATGTAAAATGGAGTTGTTCAGCAGTATAATTTCATTTGGCCACCACAGAAGATAAAATATTTACTTTATTTCTGCAATAATATATCTCTTACCATGCTAAATAATTCAGAGTACACATTGCAGATGGTTAAAGATATTGCTTTAAAACAGTTGCCTCTCATCTTTCATGGTAGGGGTGGCTAGAGACAATAAAAAATGAATTTTGTACTGAGTATGATACCCATTCTTTATAGATGGGGGACTGCTATTAACATAAGAACATAAGAAATGCCATACTGAGTCAGACCAAGGTCCATCAAGCCCAGTATCCTGTTTCCAACAGTGACCAATCCAAGTCACAACTAACTAGCAGTTTGCCAAAAAGACATATGGGTTCCATAATGCTGGAATTGGGTCAAGCAGTGGATTTCCCATTTATTCTTTAAAAATTGTTTATGGACCTTTCCTCCAGAAACTTGTCCAAACCTTTTTTAAACCCAGCTACACTAACAGCTTTTGTTACATCCTCCGGTAATAAATTCCAGAGTATGATTACGTGTTGAGTGAAAAAATATTCTCTTATTAGTCGTAAACGGGTTACAATGTACTGTAGCTTGTCAGACGGCTGCCTAGGGTGAGAACTTACACAATCTTGACGATGCATATATTCATATGATTCTTGCAAGGTATTGTGGGTATTGTAGTTCATTCACTCCCAAACACAGCTGATGACAATAATTTGAGTTGTGAAACCAAGTGGTAAGATCAATAAAATACTTCTTTTATTGATGGGGTTTAATTTACCCAGCACATGTATGCTTGATAGCACTATAAATGAGGTTACTTGCTTGCAGTGTTTAAAATGGATAACAAAAAGTCACAAAGTAAACCAGAAAACAACCTTCAGTTTGTCAGGCAATTAGCTAATGTTTTCTTAGCAAATAATTACCAAATACAAAGGCACAAAGTAAAGAATAAACTTTGCTGGTTAGGTTAACTTCTGCTTATTTTCCACGCCGATCTCAGCAGTGATTCTCCCTTGCTCACACACACAATCAGGTGCAGCCCTAATTACTATCAATGGACCAGCTGAAAGCCTTTAGCTGGCTGGCTGCTACTGTGTGAGCCCAAATCCTGCTTTAAGAGCTGTTTGCAGTGGAAATAAAGAACAAAGTTAGGTTTCTTTGTGATGGCTGATGTGTTTGCTCACAGAAAGCTAGCATTTAGATAGAGAATAGTCCATATAAATAGTTTCATCTGCTGTATCTCCCCCTTCATCAACAATCATAGGGTCAATATCATACATTGGCACAGATGAGTCTTTCATTAAGGCACTATCATGAGAATGCTTATTCCCTTGCTGCCATTCTCTATTATAGATAGGGTCTGGATCAGTGTTCATACCTGAGCCTCTCCTGCTATCATTATTTCTCTCTGTATAGCCTGGCCAATATGTAATCCAATTCTGATGTCCAGCCTTCCAATCTTGATCCCTGGACACTGGATCTTCTCTCACATACCTTCTGGCCTTGGTCTGAAAGTCCCTTCCACATGCAGTCTTCTCTCTTCCAGGTAGCCACTGGTGATTCCTATCTCTGCCAATCCATTCCTCTGGCTGAATCCAGTCCAATGGACTCTGCTGGCATTTGGAATACCTCCCAGTATGGGTACTGCCTTGGAATCTCCCAGACCTTCCAATGGGCTTTCTTCTCTTCCTTCCAGAGAGTTTCCTTCTTTCTCTATCCGCTTGGCTTGGCTTCTGTTTCTCCAGGTGATACTGGTGCTTGTAGCCGTTGCTGAAGCTCTCCCCTCTGTATCTCTTCCTGAAGCTGTTCTTGAAACTGGGCTGGAGCTTGTAGTAACTGTTATCTGAAGAATAAGCTCTATTCTTATCCTGTTCTAATGTGTGCTGCTCCCTAACACAGCGCAGCTGTGTTGAATCAGGCCCTGCCCTTTGAGATGAGTGCTTAGGGATTACCTCATAGCTCTCTTGATTGCACACACATTCTCTCACTTCAGCCCCTCTCATGGCTGCTGGAAACCTGGTGCATTCTGGGACTGGTAGTCTTTTATGTGAAAATTCTGTTTTCTCACTTCTACCAGAACTGACAGGTTGCTTGTTCAGAGTCACATCATCTTTTCTTTAGCTCCTACCTGAGCTATGATAAGCTTCCTTATCACAAGCTTCATTGCATGCCCCCTAGTCTTTCTACTTTTTGATGGCATAAAGAATCGATCTATGTTTACCCATTCCACTCCATTCATTAATTTATAGACCTCTATCATATCTCTCCTCAGTCTTTGCTTTTCCAGGTTGAAGAGCCCTAACTTTTAAGTCTCTCCTTATAGGGGGCCTCCTTCCATTCTCTTTACCATTTTGGTGGCTCTTCTCTGTACCTGTTCTAATTCTGCTATATCCTTTTCAAGATACAGCGACCAGAATTACACACAATATTCAAGGTGCAGCTGCACCATGGAACGATACAGAGGCATTATAATATCCTTGGTTTTATTTTCCATTCCTTTCCTTATGATTCCTAGAATTCTATTTGCCTTCTAGGCCGCTACTGCACACTGGGTGGAAGATTTCAATGTCCAGTCCTCTAATTTATCAAGGTCCTCTTGCAATTTTTCACAATCCTCTTGGGTTTTAACAACTTTGAATAATTTTGTGTCGTCTGCAAGTTTGATTATTTCACTCGCTATTTATGAATATGTTAAAAAGTAGCAGACCCAGCACAGTTCCCTGGGATCCTCCACTATTCACCTTTATCCATTGGGAAAAGTGGCCATTTAGCCCTACCCTCTGCTTTCTCTTTTAACCAGTTCCTGAGTCACAAATGTATACTGCTTCCTATCCCATGACTTTTTAATTTCGCCAAGATTCTCTTATTTATTTATTTAACTGCATTTATATACCGCTTTTCACCGGGTCAAAGCGGTTTAACAAAAAGGGGGGGGGGGTGGACAGTAATCATTATACAGAGGGGGGGGGGAGAGCCATCACCGAGGGGGCCAACCAGGGCCGGCCCGTCCATTGAGCGAGAATGTTTTTTGCACAGGGCCCCGCGTTTCAGGGGGCCCCGCGCAAAAAACATTCTTTTGTAAAAGTAAAATTGAAAAAAAAAAAAAGAAAACCTGTCTCCTGCCGCTGTCGGGGCCGCCGCGGCAGAATCGAGCGTGCCGCGGGGCCCCCCTGTACCCGGCACAGCCTCTCCTCCCTGTAGCAGCTCTCTCTTCTGAGCTGCAGTCAGACGCGCCGGCTTGCAGAGCGCGAAGGGAAGAGTTTCCCTTTCGCGACTCTGTTAGGCCCGCGGGGGCTGATGGGAACTTCCCATCAGCCCCCGCGGGCTTAACAGAGCAGCGAGGGAAAAACTCTTCCCTCGCGCTCTGCAAGCCGGCGCGTCTGACTTCAGCTCCAACTAGAGAGCTGCTACAGGGAGGAGAGGCTGTGCCGGGTACAGGGGGGCCCCGCGGCACGCTCGATTCTGCCGCGGCGGCCCCGACAGCGGCAGGAGACCGGTTTTCTTTTTTTAAAAAATTTCCCTGGGCTGGGCTGGGCTGGGCTGGGCGTTAGGAGTGGTGCTGGGCTGGGCTGGGCTGGGGGTTAGAAGTGCTGCTGGCTGGGCTGGCTGGGGGGGTGGTGTTAGGAGTAGTGATGGGCTGGGCTGGGCTGGGCGGGGGGGGGTGTTAGGAGTAGTGATGGGCTGGGCTGGGCTGGGCGGGGGGGGGGTGTTAGGAGTAGTGATGGGCTGGGCTGGGCTGGGCTGGGGGGGGGTAAGGATTTGTGATGGGCTGGGCTGGGCTGGGCTGGGGGGGGGAGGTGTTAGGAGTAGTGATGGGATGGGCTGGGCTGGCTGGGGGGGGGAAGGATTGTTGATGGACACTGGGCTGGTTGGGGGGGGTTAGGAGTGGTGATGGGCACTGAGCTGGCTGGGGGGGGTAGGAGTGGTGATGGGCACTGGGCTGGCTGGGGGGGTTAGGAGTGGTGATGGGTGCTGGGCTGGGGGGGTTAGGAGTGGGGATGGGTGCTGGGGGGGGTTAGGAGTTGTGATGGGCGCTGGGGAGGGGTTAGGAGTGGTGATGGGCGCTGGGGGGGCTGAAACTAAATATTGGGTGAGGGGGGATTAGGACTGGACCTGGGCTGGTGGGATTAGGACTGGAAGTGGGTTGATGGGGGGTTAGGACTGGTAATGGGCTATGGGAGGGCTTAAACTAAAAATTGAGTGATGGGGGATTAGGACTGGGAGTGGGCTGATGGGGAGGTTAGGACTGGTAATGGGCTATGGGGGGGCTTAAACTAAAAATTGGGTGATGGGGGATTAGGACTGGAAATGGGCTGGTGGGATTAGGACTGGGAGTGGGCTATGGGGGGGCTAGGACTGGTAATGGGTTGGGAGGGTTGCTAGGACTGGAAATGGGCTGAGTGGAAGGGGGCTTGAACTGCAAATAGCTGTTGGGGATGGGGCTTGGAATGGAAATGGGCTGAGGGGAAGTGGGGGGCTTGAACTGCAAATAGATGATGGGGACGGGGCTTGGAATGGAAATGGGCTGAGGGGAAGTGGGGGCTTGAACTGCAAATAGCTGATGGGCAGGGGGACTGGGAATGGAAATGGGCTGAGTGGAAGGGGGCTTGAACTGCAAATAGCTGATGGGAAGGGGGGGCCTGGATTGGGCTCTTAGGGGAGGGAGCTAGGACAGGAACTGGGCTGATGGATGGGCTAGGATAGAACTGAGAATTGGGTGTTGGGGGGAGCTAAGATTGGAAATGGGCTGTGGTGGGGGCTTGGATTGAAATGGACTCATGGAGGGGCTAGAACTGGAAGTAGGCTCATGGGGGGCTTGGTTTAGAAATGGGCTGAGTGGAGGGGAGCTAGGATTTAACATGGGCTGATGGTGGGGCTAGGAAAGGACTAGAAATGGGCTGATGGGAGGCTGGTATTGGAAATGAGCTGATGAAGGGACTCGGATAGGACTGGAAATGGATGGGGGAGCTAGGACTGGAAATGGGCTGATGTGGGGACTAGAAGGGAGCGGATACTGGGTGGGGCTGGAACTAAAAGGGAGCTGATGTTGGGGGAGATTAGAAGGGGATGGGGCTGGGAGAATGAAATGGAGAGGGGAAAAATATTTTGTGTGGGAGGGAAGAAAAATGTACAATTGGCCGGGTATTGGGAGACTAAGTGGGGATTGAGGATGGAGGGGTAAAATTTGAGTGGATGAAATAGGAATGAGGAAAGAGCAAAAGGAGAAAGATTATTATGTTAAAGCAGATGTAGAGAGAGAATGGAAAAAACTAGAAGAGAAGAAAGGACAAATGGACAGCAGACGATGGAGAGATAGCAGAAGACACAAATAAACCAGAAGAAAGTGGCTGGAACAATTGCAACTGAAAAAAAAAATGCACAAAAGGTACAAAGATATCTCTTTATTTTGAATTTATTAACTGGAATATGTCAGCTCTGGGAAATGTGCATCATTAATGTCTGTGCTTTGTTTAGTACAAGAGGAAATTAATTTATAGTTTTATTTCTACATTGTTGTTGTACATTCCAAGTTTGGCTTTTAGGGTTCCCAGTTTAATTATTGTCTTCCTGTTTTTAAATTGTGATTCCTTGTTTGGTGATAGTCTATGTTCTGCATGTGTAACTGAGCTGAGGTATTCTGTTTATGTAATTCCTATTTGACATTGTCACTTGTTCTCTTTCCCCAGTAGGTCATGTATTGTTATTCTCTGAAATGTATTGGTTTAATATTTGCAGTGTTGCCTTTTGATAGGTATGGTATGGTGCTTTGTGAGTCCTGGTAGTGCTGTTGGGATACGGTGGGTTTGCTATGGGTTCTAGATGGGCAATGTTTGTAGTAGTTCCTAATGTGCCTGGCGGTTGGCACTGGATTATAGTAATGTAGAAATCTTTGTCTTTTTTAATCCATACACTCATGAAGAGGCATGTATACTAAAAGTTAGTGTATGGTAACATTATGCAAATATTTATGCAAATGAGGCCCCTTATGCAAATGAGGCCCCGCACCGAGTCTCCGCACATGGCCCCGCACCCCCCTTGGGCCGCCCCTGGGGCCAACATTGATGATCCAAACAGATAGTATAGACTTAGACAATTGACATGAGTCTCTTATAGGGTATTTTGGGGATTTGACAGAAGGACTGTGGGTTGTCAGTGAAGGTTGTCTGTTTCTGGTCCAAGGTATTCATGAAAGAGGATGTTTTTTAGTTGTTTCCGGAACGTGGGTAGATCACCATTGTTTCTGATTTGGCTTGGTGAGTTCCAGAGAGAGGGTGCGTATAGTTCGAAAGCTCTGTTGCAGATTCGTTGATTATATTTTGTTTGTTCATGGGGGATGGTAAGGATGTTGTTGGCAGTTTGTCGGATTGGTCTGTTGTGGGTGGGCTGGGGTAGTAGGGAGCGGAGGTGGGAAGTCTGTGTTTGATAGAGAGCTTTGTGGATAAGCATGGCAGCTTTGTATTTGATCCTTGCTTTGAGTGGTAGCATGTGTAATTCCCTCAGGACTGTGGTGATGTGATCGTGTTTGTTTGCTTTCCGGATGATTCTTGCGGTGGTGTTCAGGGCAGTCCGTAGTGGGTTGGTGTGGGTCGCAGGAAGTCCATGATAGATTATATTGCAGTAGTCCAGGTGGGGGCGCGTCATAGCCTGCATGATAGTTCTGAAGTCCTGTGGATCAATGAGTGGTCTGAGCCGTTGTATAATTTTTGCTTTGTGGAATATTGTCCTGGTAGTCTTTTTAATCTGTGGAGTAAATGTGAGTGCCTGGTCTATAGTGATTCCCAGATATTTTATGTGGGGTTGAATCTTTATTTGGGTGGTTCCCAATATGAGGTATGGTGGTGGGGTGAAGTTTGTGTCCTTGGTTACTATGAGGGCTTCAGTTTTTTTGATGTTGATGGATAGATTGTTCCTTTGTAGCCAGTCGGAGACCTCAATGAAGCAGTCTGACAGGTGGTTGTTTGTTGGGTTGGTGGTTGTGATTGGTCCATAGAGCATTATGTCGTCTGCGTATATATGGTAGTTGATGTTATGCTCTCATATGATCGAGCAGAGTGGTTGCAGATAGATATTGAAGAGCATGGCGGATAGTGTGGAATCTTCTGGTACTCCTTGATGTTGTTGAAAGGGGGGGAAGGTTGCTGTGTTTTTTGCGGATCAGTTGTTGTCTGTTTGTCAGGTAGGAGCGGAACCATTGTAGTACGATGTTCTTAATGCCTATTTCCTGGAGTCTGTGTAGGAGAATGCTGTGGGAGATGGTGTCAAAGGCTGCGGATATGTCTAGGAAGAGCATGGCGTATCCAGAGTGTTTGGTCTGCATGCCTTTGATAAGGGTGTTCAGTAGCGTCGTCATGAGGGTCTCAACTCCATGGTATGGGTGGAATCCGTGTTGTTGCGGGTCCAGTATGTTGTTGGTATCTAGGTGGTCTTGGAGTTGTTGTTGAATTATCTTCTCCATGATTTTGGTGGTGAATGGGAGACTTATCATTGGTCTAAAAGAGGCTGGGTCGAGTGGGTCTAGGTTGGTTTTTTTTAGGGTCGGATGGATGATAGAGGTCTTGAGGATGTCTGGTATGTGTCCTTGCTTGAGGGATTCATTGACAATGTGGGTTAGGGGTGTGATTATGTCTTCTTTGGATTTCTGTATCCACTCTGCAGGGCAGGGATCTAGTGGAGAGGTGGTGGTGTTTAGGCAGGAGATAGTGGATTCTATTTGTTGTTTTGTGATTGTTTCGAATGTGCTCCAATCCGTGACTTTGGTGGCATGGTAGGTTGTTGATGTTGCATTCTGTTGTGGTTTGCTTGGTAGTTGGAGCTGTTTGTATTGGCATGCTAGTAGTTCAGGTGGGATGTTCGGTAGCTGGTCGGAGTGGCTGGGTTCTTTTGTTAGCTTCTTGACTATCTGGAAGAGCTCGTGTGGTTTGTTTAGTGAGGTATGTATGATTTTTGAGTGGTAGGTTCTTTTTGCTTTATCAGTTTCTGTGTGGTAGGTGTCAAGGTTGCTTATGTATTTTGCTTTGTCTGATTCCTTTTTGGTCTGTCTCCATTTTCTTTCGGTTCTTCTGAGTTGAGTCTTTAGCTTCCGTAGGATTGGGGTGTACCATCTTGCTTTTGTCACAGCAGTTGTTGTTTTAGTGCTGGTTGTTGTTGCACAGGATGCAGAAGCGATTGTAGTGTTCCAGTTGTTGATCAGGTCTTCAAGGTTGGAGGAGTTTGATTGGAGTTTGGGTAATATTTGTGTTAGGAAGTCCTCTTTGTTGAATGGTTTGAATCTTCTTTTAGGTTGGTTGTTCTCTCTGATGTTGATGTGATTGTATATATGGATAATGTTGATGAGATGGTGGTCAGACCATGGCACGCATGTGATTTTTGGGTTCGTAGATGAAGAGGTGCTGTGGGAGTTCAGGAATATTAGATCAAGTGTGTTCCCTTTTTTGTGTGTTGGCTCATGTATGATCTGTGTTAGGTCCATTGCTTCCATGGCATTGATGAAGGCTTCATCATGTATATCTTGTAGTGAGGGAAGGTTGAATTCTCCAAGGATTAATTGTTCTTTTGTGGAGATGGCGTTCTCTGATACATGTTTTAGTATGTCTGATAGATCGGTGCTTGGTGTGGGTGCTCGGTAGATTAGGCATATGGAGAGGTGTCTGTTGGTGAGGGTGAGTATGTCCGTTTCGTTGGTTGTTTCTGACGCATGGTTCCTGAGGTGAAGGTTGGATCTTGCAATGATGGCTACTCCTCCTCCTTTGGCATGGGCTCGGGAGCAGTTGTGAAGACTGTATCGGTGTCTGTTAGCTATGTTTCTGTTATACAAAGGATGTCAATCTTTTCTGTTGTGATCAGGTCCTGGAGCATGTGGTGTTTGTTTCTGACTGAGCATGTGTTTATAAGTGTGATGGAGAGAGGGTTGCCATTTGAGGGATTGGGGGTGTGGATTTGTGTGGGTGGTGTGTGAGTGCTCCTTGTAGGGGGGGAGTTGGTGGTATTTGTATGTTGGGTGGTTGTGGTGCTGTGGGGTGCTTGGGGTGTGCGCTGGTGCTAATGAGGTAGTAATTGATTGGGATCAGTGTTTGGGGGTATATTGGAGCTAGGAATGGTGGCATGGCTTGAGGACCTTGTCAATGGCTTTCTGAAAATCCAGATACACTATATCAAATGGCTCACCTTTGTCTACCTGTTTATTCGCACCTTCAAAAAAATATAACAGATTAGTAAGACAAGACTTTCCTTGGCTGACACCATATTGGCTTTCCCCCATTAAACCAAGACTATCTACATTTTTAGTAATTTTGTTCTTTATGATGGTTTTTACCATTTTGCCCAGTAATGACATCAGACTCACTGGTCTGCAGTTTCCCGGATCACACATGGAACCCTTTTTAAAAATCGGCTTTACATTGGCCATTCGCCAATCTTCAGGTATTACAGATGATTTTAATGATAGATCACAGATTACTAATAGTAGGTCTGCAATCTCATATTTCAGTTCTTTCAACATCTTTGGATGTGTACCATCTGGTTCAGGTGATTAGTTTATCAAATATTTGTAATACATCTTCCCGGTTTATCAATATTTCTTTCAATTCTTCTGCTGCATCACTTTTAAATACCATTTCTGTCATTGGTAACTTACCTACATCTTCTTCTGTAAAGACTGAAGCAAAGAATTAATTTGGTCTCTCCGCTATGGCCTTGTCCCCTCTTAGTGCCCCTTTTACCCCTCGATCATCTAATGGTCCAACTGACTCTCTCACATGTTTTTTTTTGCTATGAATGTACTTGAAAAAGGTTTTATTATGCATTTTCCTTCCACAGTAAGCTTTTTTTCAAATTCTCTCTTTGCCTGCTTTATCAATGTCTTGCATCTAACTTGCCAGTGCTTACGTTGCTTCCAGTTTTCATCATTTGGCTCCTTTTTACATTTCCTGAAAGATGCTTTTTTTGGCTACAACAGCCTCTCTGACCTCATCTTTAAACCATGTTGGCAGTTTTTTGGACTTCCTTCCACTTTTCCTAAAGCATGGAATACAGCTGGTCTGGGCTTCCAAAATAGTATTTTTAAACACCCATGATTGATGTAAATCTTTAACCTTTGCAGCTTCTCCTTTTAGTTTTTTCTTAACTATTTCCTCATTTTATCATAGTCTTCCATTGAAGTTAATTGATTATGATGTACCACCATCCCAATCAATACATTTAAATTGCAAAGAGAATCTTAAAATAAATTCAAAATCATGTCAGTGCCAGGAATGTTACTAGTGATTTTTGGGTGTAAAAAGCAAAAAAAAAAAAAAAAAAAATCAAGAAACACAAATTTATAAATTAAAAGTAATCCATATTGTATTGGCTGAATCTAATCTCTGAAATGGCTGATTAGGCTAATCAATTATGTTTCCCCTTACTACTCACCATAGGAAATAAAGTTACAATTCTGCTGACACTTCAGTGATAATGACACTAACTCTCTCCTTCAGTTACTTTGTGAAGTAACATAAAATCTTTTAATAAAGGTCCTCAAAAGCTAAATAGAAAATCTGCCATACTATAACAGTACTGCCAGGACTCAAACAGCATAAGCCCTACCTATGAAAAAGCAGCACTGAAAATATTACACCATGCCCTAGCAACAGTCAGCACCGTTCCTAGACCTGCGCGAGCAGTGCAACCACATAGGGCACAAAGAAATAGGGTGCAGTTGGGGCTGCCGGCCTCGGCTCCCCTCATGCTGCCTGCCCTTGCCCTGCCGCTGCCGCTTTTAGTGTTGCCCTGGTGGTGATGGTGGCAGCAGCGACATCCAATTGTAAAAATAACCCATGGGTTTTTCCGACTCCACGCTTGCATGTTTGCCTGATCCCTCCCTACTCTGATGTATGCTCATGTTAGAAGAGGGAGGAACAGAAATTGAGAAATGATTACAGAAAAATAATAGAAATCAATATCAAAATAATTGCACGATCATTCCCACTCCAGCCCACAATTCAGAGAGATCCAAAATAGGCAAACGACCAGCACACCCAAAATATCACGGTGCATCAGCAGGTAACACCACTGGATTCTGCAAACGCAGAGCATTTAAGAAGGCCAGCAGCTGGTAGGGCTCATAAAACACATAACATCATGAATGAAATGTAACCATACAATTACATGGGTATTTAAAAAAAGAGCCCTCCCAGCTGCTGAACTCCAGAACGAAGGAGAAGAAATTCCTGTCGCCTTCATTGTGTGTCCCGAGCCAAGTCAGGAAATATGCAAACCAAGAGGCCCTTAAACCGCAAGCTCCTTTTCCTTTGATCAACCACTCTTTATCCAACAACAGAGCAAAGGTGACAAGCAATGTAACAGGAATTACAGATTCTTCCTGAGAGTTCTCCAAAGGAGCTGATATATTGAGAACATCCACTTGCGACAAGCCTGGCACATCCCCTGAAGTGGCAGTTTTCTTAGAGGTAGGCAGATAGTATACTTTCACCATCAGTGGATGTGACTCGGCTGGAATACCCAAAATGTCAATCAAATATGCACGATACATATCCCTAGCTGAGAATGAAGAAACTCGAGGAAAGTTCACCAGTCTCAGGTTTACGCCCTTGTTGAATTTTCCAACTGCTCCAGTTTAACCTTAATTGCAGAAAAATTCTTCACAAAAGAATCTGAATGCTTTTCCAACATAGCGAACTTCAAATGAACTGCAGATAGAGAGTTTTGAGCCAATGCTACCTTAGAAGCGTTTCTTCAATAGCAGAGCAATTATGTTGAACCTTCTGTGTGAGGCAAGAAACTTGGGGAACTAGGACTTCCTGAAGCTTCACTATCACAGACCATATCCAGTGTAAATGTCTCCGGACACTGAAGAGTGAAGGAAGAAGAATCCCCCGTCACCGGAGTAGCGCCTATCATTCCATTCGGCGCTTGCATTGGGCCATGTAGAGCAACCAATCCTGCTGCCTGAACTCCTGCTACCTGTTCCATCGCTGAAATGTGCAAACGCTGTTTTGGAGCGGCAGATGCACCAACCAGTGGAGACCCCAGGACTGACCCTCGATGGCTGTCAGGTTCAATCCCAATGGGTAGAGTCTCCTGCCGCAATACTTCTGAGGAATTGTTTAGGCATGCCAGCTTTGAGGAGAGCTGTAAATCAGGGGAGACAGAGTCACTGCCCGAAGATAACACAAAGCTGCCAGACTCTGACATTAGCACAGCCAGGCTAGATTCCTCTGAAACTGCCGGTTGCTGTGGCTTCTGAATAAGAAAGGTACCCAGAGACCACCCAGGTAAAGGTGTGGAGGTTGAGGGGAGGGCTAAGAAGGCTAAGCAGGGAGGGCTGCTTAGCCTTCTTAGCCTTCTGCTTCTTTCCCATAAAGAAAATCATGCCGCTCACACATGCCTACCAGACGCCATTTGGATCCCCATCTGACCTCAAATATTGACGATGATGATGACAACGCATTGTACTCTTCCCCCTGGTAGTGCTGCCACTATGAAACGAGCACTTTTTTTGCTCCTTATTCATGGTCAGGAGACGGTATGGGCAAGGTTACCTCAATAACCAAGGCCAGACATGCTTGTGTTGTTTTAGAATCGCATCATGATGTGTATCTTCGTTGCTCTGCCCAGACCACTCTTCTAGCAGGCCCCTGTTCTACTTGGATGTCTTCGCACTAGGGATGTCCATATACCCGGTTTCTAAACTGGTTCCTGGGACAGTCTTGTGAATTGGACATCTGTGTATTCACACGAATAGGGCTTCTAAAATAGCCCTCATAATGTGTGATAAAGTACTGCAAAAATGGAAAATCTTAATCAAATACACCAACAGCATGCTAGAGTCCAAAACACTCTTCATCCCGTCCAGTGCTTACTAACCTCGGTACTTGTGGTGGCTTTAGGGGATGGCAAATCAGGTGACCTTCTAGGGTTATCGCACCTTTGAAGTTTTTGGTAAGAAAGCTTCAGAAAACAGGCTTAAATTACAGTAGACTCTTTTTTTAACTCTTCGCCTAGGTACTTTGTTATAAAATTATTCCTAGCCTACCTAACAGCATCATATCTCCTTTTTACAGACTGAACAGCGATGGATTTTCAAATTAAATAGTGTCATAGCTCATGAATAAAGAAATAGACTGGTCTGTTTTTTAACTTCTTTAACTGTGTTTGGTTCAGTATTTCAGTTTATTTGGGTAGTCTCTTTAAGGATATAGAGACGTAGCAGCATGTAAATCTGATGAGTGGGTGTATGCCAGCGGTGTAAATTCCACCCAAGCAACCCCCGCAATGTGGGGGCGGGGACCCAGGCAGTAAGTGGGCTCATACGGCAGCACAGCAAAGTTACTTTAATCTGTTTGCCATGCTGCCTTTTTTCCAGGCCCGGAAGTGTTACTCCTGGGCCGAAGTCTTGTGATACTGCAAGACTTCAGCCCCGGAGAAATACCTCCAGACCTGAAACAGAGGCAGCGTGGCAAACAGATTAAAGCAAGTTTGCCACACAGTGCTGTTGCTGCCGGAGCGTGAGGGGAGGTTGCCAGGCGGCTGAGTGCCATTGCAGGGCCAAACTAGGGGGGCCCCCCACTAGAACTTTGTCACTGGCATATGCCTATATTTTTGGATCAGCAGCAGATGCTGTTTGTCTCTCCCGGGGTTATAGAGTGATATGGACCTATTTAAAGAAAGTTTTAATGTAATACTTAGGTTTTTTTCTAGTTTTAAAGTTTTTAGGCGACTTCGCTTCTTTGCTACAGCTACAGCCCCCAATGCAGGCAAGAATTGCCAAAATAGCACAGTGCCATGTTTAGAGGTGTCGGGGCTTGGAATGTTAACTGATTTAGGGATCAATGTAGTCATGGGACAGTGCAGAGACTCTAAGGTTACCAGATGTCCCTGATTTTTGGGGATTGTCCCTGATTTTAGAACCGTGTCTCTGAATGTCATCTTTTTGGCATCCTCCTGTCTCTGATTCCAGCAATGAGGGTCAGAGGGGCTAGAAAAAGAATTTGATTTTCAATTTAGTGCTGTTTATATGTCAGCTTTGAGATTTTACATCCATTATCTTTTTATTTTGCATAGAACAGGGAAATGAATCACAGTTTTTATTTCTCTTTTGATTTTTTTTTCTGCTTGGAAGTAATATTGCTGCTGTCATGGGATGGATGGGGGAAGGGCAGGGTAATGACTTTTTTTTCTCCTCCACACCTTGTTGCTCAAACCTGGAACTAAGGTGTCCCTTTCTCCCCTTTCCCCCAAACACTTCGGATAAATGTCCCAAATTTGCCTGCAAAAATCTGGTAACCTTAAGAGCCGCTCACATTGTCAAGTGCAAGTGCACCGCTGGATGGTTGGAAGCTAAGTATTACATAGCTACGCTTGAAGATGTTTTGAAAATACTCCTATTTTGTGAAAGATTATGAACTTTGATTCAAACTCTAATTTGTCCAAAAAGAGTTATTACACATGGGAAGTATAAATTTGGTGCACACTGGTGAATGAAAAAGATGTATAAAAGGATTGTGAAGGGTAAATGATGAGTTTCTTCATGTAGATGCATCTGGACGAGTAAGTGCCTTCTGCACTAAAATGGTCTCTGACTAGTACCTATATCTAACTCTTTTTGATACCCTTTATAAATAATTTTTCAATAATTTGCTTTTGGTAATATAATCTTTCAAGTGGGAAGAAAAGTTACTATTGAAGTGAAATTTGAAGGAGAGCATTTTTGAGTTCTTTGAATCTGTTGATAAAAGTTCTGCTGTTTTTATACGTATTTCATCTAGTGCAGAGCTTTTGCCTGTCTTTGTATTTTCTCAGTGGCTACCTAACAGCATCAGCAGATCCAAATAATAGGGATGGGCATTTGTTTAAAAGGAAAAAGAAGCCTTTGTTCATTTTCATTACTTTCGTTGTTAACAAAATAAGGCCGTCCGTCGCTGCTGCTGTAAACAAAAAGGGCTCTTCCTTTGATCTCCCACAGCCCTTCATATCCAAGTGATGAATCTTTACAGAGCAGAAGGGATCCCTGGTCTCTCCTGCCCTACTGGTTCTGTTCTTATAAATGGTTTATGGTTCATTCAAATTTTCTATACTGCCCTTCGGGGTCAGCAAAACTGTTTCCATAAAATCAAAGTTAAGATTAAAAAGAAAAAGGAAAAAAACCCCAAACAACAGTTGAAAGGCACACAGGGGTATTGAATAATATCAATAAAGGTTTTCCCAGGAAAGAAGGCACTGTCCTTCAAAAAATATTGCAAGCTAATATATCAGCCCACAGGTCTTGCTAACTATCCTTACATAGTGACCTTGTTATATAACATCTAAAACAAATTTCAGCAGGGTGACCACTGCTAGTGAAATATGAAAAGAGGCAAAACCAAAATTTTCATATTGGCCACACTTAAAAGCATAGGTCCTTCTGGTGGAGCGCTTCCAGGAGGCAAGCAGGATCTTCTCGACTTCCACTGAACTACCCTTTCAGCAGCCACACTGTTAGCATCAGGGACCCCACATTGATGGGCAAGAGTGAGCCCCCCTCCTGGGACAGGAGATCTGTTGCCCAGCCCAGTGGACCTGGGAGAGCCATCGACAAGGAGAGCAGCAGGGGAAACCAGGGTTGCCTAGGCCACCTGGGGATGATCAGTATTACTGGTGCTCTGTCGCTCTGAATTTTGAAGAGGGTCCGGGCTACCAGGGGAGTCAGCGAGAATGAATAAAGTAGGCCCTTGGCCCATGAGACTAGGAAGGCATCCGCTGCCACTCTTTCTGGGTGCGGTTGACGGGAGCAGAAGTAGGTCAGGTGCGTGTTGTCCAGCGAGGTGAAGAGATCCATCATGGGCCTGCCCCAGAGGTCGAAGAGCTGTCTTGCTACCCTGGGGTGCAAGTGTCACTCGTGTGGCCGTAGGACTCTGCTCAGCCTGTCTGCTAGGCAGTTGTCCTGGTCCGTGAGGTACACCGCTCACAGCAGCATGCTGTGGCATGCCACAAAGGAGAGGAGAGCTACCGCCTCCTGGCAGAGGGAGTATGAGCCCATGCCCCCCTGCTTGTTGATATAAAACATGGCTACCTGGTTGTCCATCTGGATCAACACTGGCAGATGCCGTAGGCAGTGGCAGAACACTCGTAGGGCCAAAAAGATTGCCCGGAGTTCCAGGAGACTGATCTGTAGGAGGGACTCTTCCAGAGACCAACTGCCTTGTGTGCATAGTCCATCGCAGTGTGCTCCCCATCTCAGTAGGGAGGTGGTCAGAGTTGCTTGTGGGGCGGGTGCCTGAAAATACATTCCTGCCCGTAGGTGGTGCAAGTTCTGCTACCAGTATAATGCGGCCGCCAGTCAGCTGGTGACTTTGACTCTGTCCCTCAGCCTGCCTGTGGCCGGAGTCCATTGTGAGCACAGGCACCATTGGGCTGTCTGTATGTGCAGGCGGGCCAAGGGGGTGATATGGACCGTCGAGGCCATGTGGCCTAGAAGACGGAGGAGGAGGCGCGCCCGGACTGTCCTGGGGCACTGCATCTCCCCCGCCAGCTGCTGAAGGTGAGCTGCCCTTTCTCTTGGGAGGACCGCTCTTGCCTATAGCATGTCCAGGTGTGCCCCTATAAACTCTAGGCCTTGAGCCAGGGAAAGATGGGACTTGGGGTAGTTGATGACAAACCCCAGGTGCTGCAGAAGGCAGACTGTCAGACCTGAAGCCTGGCTGGTCTTGATGGCCTTAACGCTTATGATGAGCCAGTTGTCCAGATAGGGGAAAATGAAGGCCCCTTGTAGGTGGCCACTACTGCCAGACACTTTGTAGAAAACCTTGGTGATGAGGCCAGGATGAAGGGGAGCACCTTGTGCTGGTAGTGCTCTCTTCCCACCACAAATCTTAGGTACTGTCTATGGGAGGGGTGGATCAGGATGTGGGTGTACGCATTCTTTAGATCCAAGAAACAGAGCCAATATCCCTGGTGGAGGTAGGGCAGCAGTGTCCCAAGGGAAAGCATCTTGAACTTCTCCTTCACCTGAAACTTGTTCAGGTTTTGCAGGCCTAGTATGGGCCTGAGACCTCCAATTCTTTTGGGGACAAGAAAGTACCTGGAGTAGAAGCCCTTTCCCCATAGGTGTTTGGGTATGGGCTCCACTGCCTTGTCCTTGAGCAGCCCTGCAAGATCTGAGAGGAGCAAGGCCTGGTGAAGGAGAGGCCACACTGGCTCTCCTGGAAAGAACCCTAGGGGTGTTTGCTGGAAGCAGAGAAGATACCCCTTACCACTTGCAGGACCCACTGGTCCGTGGTAACCCCAGCCCACCTGTGGGCAAAGAGCACCAGGTGGCCCCCTTTGGGCTGGGGAGGGTCTCCCGGGGGAGAGAAGGCCCTGCCTGGGGGGAGTCAAAAGCTCCCCCTGGGTAGGATAGGAGCTGGGGCTTGGGGCTTCTGAGTCTTGGGCTTCCTGGGGCCCTGTTGTTCTTGTCCCAAGAAGGGCTGGTAGTGACCCTGATGAGAGGACCCCTTTTTCCTCAGGAAAGAGGGTCTTTTCCCCAATGGTTTCTTCCGGGGGAGGGCTGAGGTCTTCCTGAGAGCCTTTGCCTGGTCATGACCTTAGCCTCTATCTCGGCCGCCTTGTCGGCCAAGAGCTTGCCAAACAAGTTTTCCCCAATGCAGGGGATGTCGAGCAATTTCTCTTGTACCCACTGCTTGAGGTCGGAGGTCTGCAGCTAGGCTTGGTTCTGGGCACAGATGCTGACTGCTGCTACCCAAGCTGCCGATTCAAAGCCACCATACAGGAATTTTGAGCAGTTCTGGATCCCGGCAGTCGGGGTTTGAAACCTCTGAAGGGGTGCCCTGGCGAAGCACGCAGAGAAACGCACCAGTTCTTGGATGAGGCCCTTAAGGTACATACCTATGTACAATTCATAGGTCTGTATCCAGCAGCCGAGCATGGAGCCCTGAAAGCACTTGTGCCCGAGGGCATCAAGGGCCCATATCTCTCTGCCCGGACGGATGGCGGAATAATTCTTCTGGATTTTAAACTTCTGCATAGATGACTCCACAACCATGGAGTTATGTAGGAACTGAGCCTTTTGGAAGCCAGGTCCCTTTTTGATGCGGTAGATGGTGTCGAGGCATCAGCTGACCACTGGCACCGAGACCGGGGTCTCCCAACTTCATAGGAGCAACCACTCGAGGATAGGTTGTACCGGCACCATGAGGGTCTCCTTTGGCGGGGACTCATACTGGAGGATCTCCAGTTCTTTGGTGTGTGGGTCATCTTCCGATTCAGTCTGGACTGACAGGGCCCAGGCCATATCCCGGACAAAGTCATGGAAGGCCACGTCCTCCGGGGGAGAATGGCGCCATGGTACCGGGGGAGACAGTTCCGAGGGGACGTCTTGGTGTCGAGAGGTCTCCAGGGAGCCCTCGTCATCGGTCTACCACTCAGAGCCAGAGGGCGTCGAGGACTCAGAGGCTTGGGATTCCCGGGCTTCAAGGCTGGGTCTGGGGAACCAGGTTCCTCCAGAAGATCTTGGGTCCAACTCCTGGAAACTGGCTGGGGAGAACCATAGACTTGAGGATTGGAACCGGGACCTTGATCAGTGCCGAGGGCTTGTCTGAGGCCGGTGGTGCTTGGTGCCTGGCTCGAGACCTGGGAACTCCCCCGCAGATGGGGTCCAGTTGTCAGGGCAGATGATGTGGATGAGCCAGAAATCACTGCCTGCTGCAGGGCCAGGATAGCAGGGATATTCTGCTCCAGGACTGCCATTTTGGTTTCAAGGTCAGAAGGCTCTGCTGTTCTCGGCGGGGGCACTGATGTTCTCGGGCCCGGCACCGGCACTCTCGTGAGTGTATCCTCGATGATGACCACAGCTTCAAGAAGCCTTGCCCGGTCTCCGCCAGCTGAGGACTTCTTCCTAGAGACCTTAGGGAGGCATTCGGAGTCGCCCGAGTACCTCCACGGGAACTTACCAGGTTTCACCAGTGGAACCTCGACTGACTTTGAGGATTTTTTCTTTTTCTTCTCGGGGTCCGGGGTCTTTTCGGAGAAGCAGCCGCCATGGGAGTCCAAGGATGCCCGGACCTCACGGGAAGTGCTGGGCTGGGAGCTCAGTGTCGGGGAAGCCAGAGCTGAGTCAGACCGTGGGAACATCTTCCCCTGCAACTTTAACCATTTCTTATTGGTTTTTGGAGTTATGGCCTGGCGCGGGTCGCAGGTGGTGCTGTCGTGGTTCAGACCCAGGCAGCGTAGGCAGCAGTCATGGGTGTCTGTGACAGACATAGTCTGACTGCAGCGGTCACATTTTTTGAATCCACTGGGAAACATGGTGGGAGACACCGGCCGGGGTCGATGACCCCCAGGTGAAAAATGGCACGAACGCCTGTCGAGGCAAGCCTCATCGAAAAAGAAGGAGGAGCCGAGAACCACGCCTGGGTCAGTGTCGGCTTGAGGAGGGAAGAGGAACCGGTACGCAAACCAGGAAAAACAACTTTTAAGGATAATTTTACAGAGATTTTTCCAGGGAAACAGGGCTCCGAGGAAAAAAGGAGACTGAGCAGGATGGCACCCTTGGGCAGGAAGGGGACCATGCATGCGTTTTAGCATTCCCAAAAGCTTTCTTTGAAAGCTGGGGAAATGCTCCGCATGGGCTCCATCGGTGTCAACGTCACCCATATGTGAGGACTGACTTCCTGCTTGTTCCTGGAGAAAGCCCATTTACCATTGCAAGTGGCTTTTGTAAATCTTGCTCATCACATATATATTTATAAAACAAAGTTTAATATTTAAAGGTATGTTGCCAAATTATGCATTTTTATAGGATTGTTCTGGGAGGAATGGTGTTAAGATGATTATGAATGTTGAGTTTAATTATCAAAATCTTGAAGGGGGGGGGGGGGCATTAGGGATCTAAAGTTAATTGCGAGGAAGCACAAGGCTAAAGGTTTGTTCTTGTACTGACCCTGATGGTGTCAAATGCTTACCAAAATAAGTCATTGATTAAATAAGTTACTATTTTAATTTAAGTAGTCATAGTTCTAACAATACAACCTAATCATATTTTCAGAATGCATTTGTATATTTACTTAGTTGTTCGGGCGAGTTTTGATGTTTTATGTTCAGAATCAATGACCCCCTCACACCTTGTTTTCAGTGGTTACTGCCTTTCCTTTTCACACAATTAGATCATTGCGGCCAGTAGTACTGAACACTGGTGTCCCTGCAGCTGATTACCAATTAGTCACAGAGCAAAGGTCAGATGATGGAGACCTGACCATCACATTGAATGAACTGCCTCTAGTACTGAGAGATAAGGACTTCAGCCAAGGACAGGTAACCACTTGCATCTGCCTGGCCCATTGAGGGGCTTTTTTCCCCTTTTGAATGAGTGGTGGATATGTATTTTGTCTTGTTTTTAAAACAGAGAGGTTCTAGCCTTGGCTCAGAGACACAGATGTCATATAGAAGATGGCAGCAGTGTGAAACAGAAAATCAGCAAGAACCATTCTGGAGAGAGAAAAGCAATTTAAAGGCAGAGGCCGTAAGTGCAGAAAGCCCATTTTACAGGTTTAAAAAAAAACACTTTACTGGAATCCTAAACATCCCTGAAAGGTCAGACATAAGCAAGCATTTAAAAGCAAAGCTATTTCTCCCTATTACCTTGAATTGATTTGCTGGATGTATACAATTAGGGGACTGAACATATTCTGGGTATTTGAAAACCACTGACATGAACAGGCTTTACAAAATTGGCATACAACCACTTTGAACAGGCCTTTGAGGACGGACAGCTGGCTGAGTGGAAGGGTCGGGGGGGGGGGGGGGGGTGTCAACTGTGCCTGGGTGTCTAACTTACTCCTAACTCCTCTTTTCTATAATATGAATTTGGAGTTCCTTTCTTACTCTCATGTTAGATTGCAAATTGCTTTGTTTTATTTTGAAATGCGATATAAAAAATTCCAATAGATCATAAAAAGGCAAAAGGAAATAAAAAGCAAAGTAATAAGCCCTATTGCATTTCACAGACACAAAAAATGCTATGATACAGCTAAAAATGAAAGGCTATCACTGTGAATTCAACCAATCCTAAGAAACATGGAATGAAGGTGTGGTATAATACCCAGCAGAAGCTACATTAATAGATTTCAGAGTCAGCTCCCAATTCCCAGGATACCGACAGCCTTGCGCCTTGTTCCTGTGCAAGACATATTTGCATTTCAGAATATCCCAGGTAAAGCTTGAGTTTCACCCCCGTTTTATTCATATCACTTATAATTGATGAGAGCCCTGTTTAAGCCTAGCTCCTGGGAATTCACACTGAAAGTAGAAGAGAATTTTCAAATCAGAAGATTCAAGGATGCTTTAAGGTAGAATGCAATATTATTTGAATTACAGCCAACCCAGCCGATAAACATTTTATAGAATAATAATAATGCACTTTGAAATTGCATAAAAATCTATATATATAATAGAGAAACGAGTTGGTGTACATCTGTGTGGTGTGTGTACGTTTAACTTCCCATGCTGAATCTCAGACCGCTCAGTGACCGCCCCCCCTCCCCCAGTACTGTTAGCCATGGAGCGCAAGATGCACTGCTTCCATTGTATGCAGATCTATCTCATGCATATTCATTGTGGAGATCCTTAAAACCTCACTGGACTAGGAGTCCCAGAGGACTGGGTTGAGAACCACTGGTTTAATAGAATCTGCATGAGAACAAAACATTGCAAAAGCTGTGCTAAAACCTTTACACCAGCACTGTGGTCACTGCCAGAAGCTGTCCTCATACCTGTGACCTTTAAGTTAGGAGACAGACATCTTTCAGATTATGCTCCTATGGACCCCTGTGGGTTTGGTGTAGCCAGCCAGCTCTTACCTATGTCAGGTCTTGGTTTTAATAGCTGTTAGCGTATGTAGGAACTAATTCTGGCTGATAGCATGGAAGCCTGGAAACGACGGTCAAAAACATCGAGGATTCTCAATTCTCTACCCAGAGGGTTAGAGGAATGTGTCTTAGAGCTTTTGATCTGACGCATTGCCGATTCCACTACCATTGAATGGCAATTGTGTCTTTTGGAAACTGGGACATTCCGGTACCCGGTATTGAGCCGTTGAGTATGCGGAGAAATGGTAAGGAGTGTTTCCCACATACAAAGCATAAGATCATGGAGAATGCGATGTATGAGAAGTGTAGCCGCTTCCTTAGGAGCTGTAGGGTATTGGAGAATTTCCAATTCCTCAGCTCTAGGCTCTTTCTCTGATGTTACTGTTATGGAAAGGCCCCTCGAAAGATCGTGGATAAAGTCTTGAAAAGTCATGCCCTCTGGCGGGGACTTGTGGCGTTGCGGAGAAGTAGACAAGTCTTCTGGTAGACTCTGCAGCCCTCGAGTATAGACCGATTGACGAATCCGATTCCGATGACTCAATGTATCAACGGGAGGGGTGTTCCTTCTCCACCAGAACCCAGTACCGATCGAAGTTGGTGTCGGTATGCGGAATTTGTTTGGTTGGAACCTCGGTACTGGAAAGGGACTTGAGGGGAGGCATGGGCGGTAGCATAGTGAGCAGCACATAACCCGATGCAGTCTGCATCAGTACCGAAGACGGTGCCAGCGTTTGTGGAATCAACAGTAAAAATTTTACTGGAACCGAGACTGCCAGTAGGGCCACTAAACTCCGCTCGACGGCCAGGATACGTTGATCCATGGAGCTTGCCGATGCTTGTTATCGGTAACGGAATTATGGGCCACGATCCTTGAGCATGGCACCAGGAGCTCTCTGGAGGTGGAGGCCTCGGGAGCATCCTGGGACACCTCGATTGTTTTGGAGGAAAGGTCCACCTGCCGGGGTTGTTTGGCCGGTCTATCCCCCTCTGGGGCAACACTCAAGGCATCTCGATGCTTAGAAGGAGGTCTACCCTTGGGGGGGGGGGGGGTGTGAGACGGACAGTCTTCATTGAAGACTTATGCTTCGATACCTGAGATCCATGGGAGGAAGACGATGAAATTGATGATGTTGATGCTAGAGAGACAGCGTCAGAGGCAAAGAGGGTGTGTAGCATTGCAGCTCAATTCTGTAAGCCTCTTTTTGTCATCTTCTTGCATAGGGGACATTCTGATGCTTGGTAGTCAGGACCTAGGCTTTTAGAGACCAGTCATGGGTGTTGGTTGCCGAGATGGTTTTGCCACACTTAGAACATTTCTTAAAACCACTAGCTGATTTTTCCATAATGTTCCATAATGTCTGTAGACACAATGGAAGGCCTAGGCCTAAAATGGTGTTGATGTGCCTGAAGAAAGTTCACCTTTTTTTTTTAAAGAAAAAGAAAGGAGAAGAAAAAAACCTGACAGCGAGTCAGTACCAGCGTCGACAGGGAGGCAGACATGAACCACAAAAAACAAGAGAAATCAATTTTAAAGAATTTACTGCAGTGACAGGATTTGCTTCCTGCCAGCTCCACGGAAGAACTGAGGAGGGAGAGTTGGAAAGGCGGAAAGGCAGCTATGCAGGTGCAGTGGGATGCTCCCAAAAGCTTTCCTATTGGACGCTGGGAAGTGTTCCTGCGCGGGCTCCGTCGGTACTGACTTCACCCGTATGTGAAGACTACATTCCTGCTTGTTCCTGGAGATAGTCAGTGATAGCATGGCTACATAAATTAGTAGCAGAGATGTACCAAGGACTGTGCAAGCAGTGCGGCCACACAGGGGGCAAGTATGGAAGAGACACGAATGTCATCACTGGGCTTCCAGAAAGCCCAAAAAGAGCATGTTTCTGTGCATAGATGGGTGGGGGGGGGGGGGGAGGGGGGGCTCCCAGTTCCTGAGTTGCACAGGGCACATTTCTAGTTTGGTACAGTCCTGAGTGGCAGCAACCACTGCCAGGACTAATCCATATCATGGATGTCTAAATATGTGATTATCACTATCTGCAGAACCTTGATTTTATGTAGACTTGGAAAATGTCTCAGATTGTCTACTTATTCATCAGTTCACAGACCTTCACATACAGGAACATGCCAGATATCAGTATGTGGAGTATAAATAGCTGGGGTCATTATGAAGGCTACAAACAGGGCTGGCCCAAGGCTTTCTGCAGCCCCAGGCAGAAGCCCTGGCTGCGTTGCCCCCCATCCCATGCCAAGCCACACCGCAACTCCCTGCTGCTGCCAATTCCACTGGTGGGGTCGATAGAGCGGCTTGGTTTGGTGTGGTGGCAGTGATGGCAGAGGTCCGCGGCAGGCCATGTGCTTCGGCACACATGGCCTGACACTTCTGACCCCCCTCCAACACAACTTCCTGCTGGAGGGGGGTCAGAAGCGGCAGGCCATGTGTGCCAAAGCATATGGTCTGCCGCCAGAGGTCTGCCACCCTAGGCAGCTGCCTAGCTTGCCTAGTGGGCAAGCTGACCCTGACTACAAATGCAGCAATCATTGCCCAGAGCGTGCCTGAACAAACAAATCTTAGACCACTCAGAAAACAGGAATGAGGATCCCAATGGAGACACAGTTATGAGCAAGCAGCTAGGGTCCTAACCCTATGGTAGCCTGATAGCGCCTCCTGCAAGAGACATGTCTTCATACCACAAAGGCATGGGTTGAAGGCTGTCTTTGAGTATGAAAAATTAACCTTGTGGCAGCAACTCCAGTAATTATTTAGGTCACAGCAGTTCCCAATCCTGTCCTGGGGGTTCCCAGCCAAATAGAATTTTCAGGATATCCACAATGAATTTGCAGGAGGTAGATTTGCAGGCAGTGTATGACAATTTCTCTCATGAATATTCATAGTGGTTATCCTGAAAGCCTGACTTGCTGGGAATCCCCAGGACAGATTTGGGAACCACTATGACTTAAACAATATTAGCCTAAAATGCAAATGTCCAAATACTACCTGACAGCAAACCAAGCAGATCTGCACCCAAAACCTGTGAGGAAACAAAGTCGTTTTGTGGCCTGCAAGCCCTTATTAAATAGGCTATAGGCCCTGAATGGGCTCCACTGGTCATATACAGGGACAACACAAACCCATGATGTGCACTCTGTGGAACCACAATGGCTGCTGAGAGCCCCACACAACCATGGCTACATCATCTTACCTGTGGAGTTGGTATGTACAACAGCTGGAATCTAGAGGGCATGTGGCTGTGCACTGTGTGTATGTGCCTGGACCTTTCCGCAACCCATACCAGCCTATATGTCTCCCTGTGTAACAGGCCTATTGTGACCCCTATCCCCAAATGCCATAGTAGAGAGTAATATATGTAAATGATAAAGCAGTATAAAAAAACCAAAACGTTATTGAGGAAATCTATAGAATGGACTTATGGGCTGCTCCTTTTAGGGGATGGGGAGCTGATGCAAGTGCAAAAGCTAAGGATTGGCAAGGGGCGGTTTCTTATGCGAGGGGTGGGATGTGTCAAGAAATTAATTTTGCAACAATGGGTGGGAGACCAGGCACCCACTTTCCGGCAATGGGTCAACGTGATGCATGGTCTGGCTCTTGCAGAGCTCTCTGCGGGGTTGAAAGGATCGCACCCTGATGGGTGTGTTATAGGTGGTCATGGCCTCAGTTCCAAGCCCAATACCCAAGACAGTGAGGGAAGTAGAGGGAGGGTGGGAAGAAGGGGGCAAGGGGAGTATGGGGTTTGATGGCTCAAAGGCACTTAGTTGATGGATCGTGTTAGAGGGACATGATGTTTGCAATTGGGTGATTGTATATCAGTTGATTATCTAGACCAGGGGTGTCAAACTCCAGTCCAGGAGGGCCACAAACCAGTCTGGTTTTTCAGGGTGCCCCTAATGAATATTCATTAGATATATTTGCATACAATGGAGGCAGTGCATGCAAATATATCTCATGCATATTCATTTGGGATACCCTGAAAACCTGACTGGTTTGCGGCCCTTCAGGACTGGAGTTTGACACCCCTGATCTAGACACTACGACCTTAAAACAAACTTATCAGATGATGAATGTTATACAGAGAAAGAACTGCTTAGCACTGATCTTGTGTACTCTCTGCGCCTTTGTAGTTGTACCGTTTTTATGGATGACTAAAAAGTTAAAAATTTGAAATTAAAAAAAAAGGACAGCTAAATAAATAAATAAATAAACATATCTTATCAGGCCATTTGGTTGGTGACATTTGGGGTGTGGTGGATGGTGATTGGCACCTGCATCCCAGGGCCCCTCAGTCATCCATGTCCTTTTGTTCCTCTGGTAAGCAGGGGCGGCCCAAGGGGGGTGCGGGGCCATGTGCGGAGACTCGGTTTGGGGCCTCATTTGCATAAGTGGTCTTATTTGCATAAATATTTGCATAATGTTACCATACACTAACTTTTAGTAAACATGCCTCTTAATGAGTGTATGGATAAAGAAAGACTAAAAGATTTCTACATTACTATAATCCAGTGCCAACCGCCAGGCACATTAGGAACTACTACAAACACTGCCCATTTAGAACCCATAGCAAACCCGCCGTATCCTGACAGCATTACCAGCACTCACAAAGCACCATACCCTACCTATCAAAAGGCAACACTGCAAATATTAAACCAATACATTTCAGAGAATACTGGGGAAAGAGAACAAGTGACAATGTCAAATAGGAATTACATAAACAGAATACCTCAGCTCAGTTACACATGCAGAACATAGACCATCACCAAACAAGGAATCACAATTCAGAAACAGGAAAGTAATAATTAAACTGGGAACCCCAAAAGCCAAACTTGGAATGTACAACAACACTGTAGAAATAAAACTATAAATTAATTTCCTCTTGTACCAAACAAAGCGCAGACGTTAATGATGCACATTTCCCAGAGCTTTCATATTCCAGTTAATAAATTCAAAATAAAGAGATATATTTCTACCTTTTGTGCATTTTTTTTTCAGTTGCAATTGCTCCAGCCACTTTCTTCTGGTTTCTTCATGTTTTCTGCTAACTCTCCATCGTCTGCTGTCCATTTGTCCTTTCTTCTCTCTTCTAGTTTTTTTCCATTCTCTCTCTCTACATCTGCTTTAACATACTAATCTTTCTCCTTTTGCTCTTTCCTCATTCCTATTTCATCCACACAAATTTTACCCCTCCATCCTCAATCCCCACTTACTCTCCCAATACCCGGCCAATTGTAGATTTTTCATCCCTCCCACACAAAATATTTTTCCCCTCTCCATTTTACTCTCCCAGCCCCATCCCATTCTAATCCTCCCCCAACATCAGCTCCCTTCTAGTTCCAGTCTCACCCAGCATCCATTCCCTTCTAGTCCATGCATCAGCCCATTTCCAGTCCTAGCCCCCCATCAGCCCATTTCCAGTCCTAGCTCCCCCATCCATTTCCAGTCCGAGTCCCTTCATCAGCTCATTTCCAATCCTAGCCCCCCCATCAGCCCATTTCTAGTCATTTCCTAGCCCCACCATCAGTCCATGTCAAATCCTAGCTCCCCTCCACTCAGCCCAATTCCAGTCCAAGCCCCCCCATGAGCCTACTTCCAGTTCTAGCCCCTCCATGAGTCCATTTCAATTCAAGCCCCCACCACAGCCCATTTCCAATCTTAGCTCCCCCCAACAGCCCATTTCCAGTCCTATCCTAGCTGCTCCATCAGCCCATTTTCAGTCCTAGCTCCCTTCCCTCACAGCCCATTTCCATTCCAAGCCCCCTCCCCATCAGCTATTTGCAGTTCAAGCCTCCCCTTCCACTCAGCCCATTTCCAGTCCTAGCAACCCCCCAACCCATTACCAGTCCGAGCCCCCATCAACCCACTTGCAGTCCTAACCCCCATCACCCCATTTTCAGTTTAAGCCCCCCCTATAACCCATTACCAGTCCTAACCCCCCATCAGCCCACTTCCAGTCCTAACCCCATCAGCCCATTTCCAGTCCTACCCCCCCATCAGCCCACAGCCCATTACCAGTCCTAACCACATCAGCCCACCTGAAGTCCTAACCCCTCCCCAACAGCCCATTTCCTGTCCTAGCCCCCCCATAGCCCATTATCAGTCCTAACCCCCGCATAGCCCATTACCAGTCCTAACCCCCCATCACCCCATTTCCTGACAGCCCCATCAGCCCACTGCCCATTACCAGTATTAACCCCCCCCATAGTCCATTACCAGTCCTAACCCCCCCAACAGCCCACAGCCCACCTCAAGTCAAGTCCTAACCCCCTCCATAGCCCATTACCAGTCTTAACCCCCCCATAGCCCATTACCAGTCCTAACTCCCATCACCCCATTTCCAGACAGCCCCCATCAGCCCACAGCTCATTACCAGTCTTAACCTCCCCATAGCCCATTACCAGTCCGAACCCCCCAACAGCCCACAGCCCACCTCTAGTCAAGTCTTTTACCCCTCCATAGACCATTTCCAGTCTTAACCCCCCCAATACTCCATTACCAGTCCTAACCCCCATCACCCCATTTCCAGACAGCCCCCATCAGCCCACAGCTCATTACCAGTCCTAACCCCCCCCATAGCCCATTACCAGTCCTAACCCCCCCCCAACAGCCCACAGCCCCCCTCAAGTCAAGTCCTAACCCCCTCCATAGCCCATTACCAGTCCTAACCCCCATCACCCCATTTTCAGGACAGCCCCCATCAGCCCACAGCCCATTACCAGTCTTAACCCCCCCCCATAGCCCATTACCAGTCCTACCCCCCAACAGCCCACAGCCCACCTCAAGTCAAGTCCTAACCCCCTCCATAGCCCATTACCAGTCCTAACCACCCCCACCCCCATCGGCTCATTGAAAATTTAAAAAAAAAAAAAAGCTGGCTGCTGTTGCTGCCGCCGCGGCAGCAGCAGAATGGACTGTCCCGCGGGGCCCCCTCTGCCCGGCTGAGCTCTCCCGGCCCGGCTGAGCCCCTCTGCACCGGCTTTCAGATACGCGAAGGGAGAGTGTCTCCCTCGCGTCTCTGTTAAGCCCGCAGGGGCAGATGGGAAATTTCCCATCAGCCCCTGCTTCCCATCAGCCCCTGCGGGCTTAACAGAGACGCGAGGGAGACACTCTCCCTTCACGTATCTGAAAGCCGGTGCAGAGGGGCTCAGCCGGGCAGGGAGAGCTCAGCCGGGCAGAGGGGGCCCCGCGGGACACTCCATTCTGCTGCTGCAGCGGCAGTGGCGGCAGCCAGCTTTTTTTTTTATTATTTAATTTTTAGAAAAGCAGAATGTTCTTTGCGCGGGGCCCCCTGAAACGCAGGGCCCTGTGCAAAAAACATTCTTGCTCAATGGACGGGCCGGCCCTGCTGGTAAGTGACTGTTGGTTTCACCAGGCCCTGAGGCATTTATCATACCACAGAGTTACCCATTCTGCGATTGCACAATTGGACAGGTTGTCCTACCAGCTACTGCTAGCAATATAGGTATGACCAGCTTGAAGGGGGCTCCTGTTACTGGACTCCACATTCAATCCTATTTTTCCTCATATGCCCACATATATCCCAGGGTTCCTCATTGTACACAGAGGCAGCCCTTAAACTGGCAAACCTTGCATCCACAGGCAAGCATCCTGATGTTGTAGTAATACAGATATCAGGGTGGCTGTTATGATGCAGCCACTTGAGCACCCTCTGTCTATGGCAGATGTTCTGCGCATAAAGAGCTCAGTGTGTCTGCAGGATTGCTGCATATGTATACAGAGGTGGAGCCAGCAGTGGCTGCTGCGGATGCTTATATGCACAGTGTGACAGGTGCATCCTTGTTGGCATGCCTTGCTATCTCTTTCCAGAGACATTCCTCCTGCACCAGCCAGGTGTGTGAGATGGTGTTCTACATGTGGACCTATGTGTGCAGACATCCTCTGGCCTTCTGTGTCAGTTGCACAATGGGCGTTCACAATAGCACAACTGTGAGAAGAGTTGTCCTATACACGCTATTGTGTGCCTCGGTGTTGAGAGCAGCAATTCGAGCCTGTACTCCCTGAAGAAGGCTGAATAGCCAAAATGCGATGGGGTTTGTATTGGAATAAAGCTGCTTAGACCGACCGACAGGGTAAGCAGCGGGAGACTAAACCCCTCCCCGCTCCCCATTGCACAGCCAGGACTTTAAATTTGTAAGCGCCATCGGGCATGCCCATGCCTGGCGGGCCCGCGCTGGAGGGCCTCTCCAAAGGTCCCTTTGGTGTGGCCCTTCAGCAGGGACCTAACAGGATCTGCAGGAAGATCAATGGAAGAATACAACCAAAATGCAACAGCGGCCACAAGAGTAGCCATAGCGGGGCAGATTAAAGGTCCAACATATGCAATAGCTAATTCCCAAGAGCCGGCATGTATAACCATCTACAAGTAGCAGGCCCAGCACAGATCCCTGACATACTCCTGCCGGAAATTAAAAGTCAGTGCCCCATCATCTTCACCACACAGACTCTGCACAGCCATCAACATCAGAGAACAAAAGGTGAGACCTCCTGCTTCCCACTGCTAAGGCCAATCAGGGCCTCACCAGCAGTTAAAATGTCATCACAACTCACAAACAAAGATGTCATGGTTCTCAATTGGACTAATTCTACTATTCCTTCTTACTGTTCTTCAATACACTCACACCACAACCATGCAGAATGGATCGATTCCTATCATTAGCCTTCCTCAGGGGGTACACATCCTCAAAGCAAACAAAAATATATATAATTCATAAAAACAATTAAAAACAATTAAAAACCCACATAAAAGAATACATAAATAATAAATAGTATCAATAACCCATAAAATAAAAACATATTAAAAATCATCAAAAACGCAAGACGAACTGTGAGAAATAATTGGCATACACATAACATATGAAAACACAAGCCAAAATTGCAAAAGAAAGGAGAGATGAGGAGGAATTGGATAGTGTGCCTATAACGTATTACAAAAGGATAATACTCACAATGGCACACTATGCAAGCTCAGTTAAAAAGATCAATAGTGAATGAATTCAGGTCTGTAAAAGCAAAATTGTGAAAACCAAGTTAGACTATACCTAAAAGGGAAGCTCATGATATACTGAACCATACTTAGACACCTGTCTCTGCTGTACTGCTATCTTCTGATAGAGACACGAAGTGGTGGTAAACGGAGGTAGAGAAACAGTTAAACTGTAGCAGTTCTGATGGCAAGGGGCACGCCAACAATACAATCTTAAAACTTATGAATTATGTATCCGTGAATGAAGACTAAAATAGCAGAAAGTTAAAACATAATAAAAAAGAATAAGAAGGGAACTGGTGCACACAGTGACCATCTAAATGTATAGTTTTAAAATCCTGACCAAGGGGTGATTAATGGTGTGCTGCAAAATTCAAGAAGAGTAATACCAAAATCACAAAGGTATATTGTTAATAGTACACAAAATAACTTAGAACTTACCAGACAGAATGGAGACCTACACTCACAGCTGCACAATAGCATGTAAATCTGTCAGGCGAGCAAGAGAACCGAAGACCTTTTAACGCTGCTCTTTTTGTGTCACTCAGGGGTCAAAAGTCTGTTTTTCTTGAGTTTTTGGATTCCTAGTACGCTTTTATGCTTCCCCTCTTTTCATATTTCATTGGCACATCAGTCCTCTTCTATTTTTTGTGTCATTATTTATTTATTATTATTTTTTTAATTTTTTTTACCCTCTATTCATTTTACTAATAATTTATTTATTAGCCATATGTGCCTCTTCCTCGTGGTCGGCAACCCCAGTATCTCCTGGTTTCTGTCTCTGTCATTGCCACGCTGTCATACCATTTTTATTTTTTTCCCCTTTTTCTCCCCCTCCTCCTTCCCCCTCCCTTCCCCTCCTTCCCCTCCTCCTTCCCCCCTCCTCCTCCCGTCCCCTCCTTGTCCTCCTTCTCTCCCTCCCTCTCCTCTTTCCCTTCCTTCCCTATCTCCTCTTCCCCCTCCCCCATTCCTCCCTCCTTCCCTCCTTCCCTCTCCCCTTCCCCCCTTCCTTCCCTTCCCCTTCTTCTCCCCTTCTCCCACCCCCTCTTCCCTTTTCCTTCCCTTCCCCTCTCCTCTTCCCTCTTTTCTGTTCCTTTCTTCCCACATCCCCCTCTCTTCCTCCCTTCCTTCCCCCCTTCCCTCTCCCTCCCTTTCCCCCTTTCCCCTTCTTCCCTTCCCTTTCATCTTTTAGTTCTTTGTTAGTGTACGTATGTGCGTTTGTCATTTTTAGACCTTTTAGATGTTCAAGTTTATTTGTTTTTTTATATACTGTGTTTTGTTGTTTTTAATTCTTTTATATATTGAATTTATGGTCATCGGTTTTAAGCATAATAGCTTATTTATCATTTGCTCATGTTTTATTGTTTATGCATTTTTATGATACACAGTATTTCATTTGGGACATAACGTTTACACTTTTCATGGCACTAATTGGGTATACAAATGAGAGACCTTTGACCTCTGAGTAGATCGAAAGAGCAGCATTTAAACGGTCTTCGGTTCTCTTGCCCACTTGACAGATTTACATGCCATTGTGCAACTGTGAGTGTAGGTCTCCATTCTGTTTGGTAAGTTCTAAGTTACTTTATGTACTATTAACAATATACCTTTGTGATTTTGGTATCAGTTCTTGAGCTTTGCAGCACGCCATTACTTACCTCTCAGTCAGGAGTTTTTGTAGTAGTTTTAAAACTATTCTTTTAGATGGTCACTGTCAATACCAGGTCCCTTCTTATTCTTTTTTATTATGTTTTAACTTTCTGCTATTTTAGTCTTCTTTCTCTACCTCCGTCTACCACTTCGTGTCTCTATCGGTAGATAGCAGTACAGCAGAGACAGGTGTCTATGTATGGTTCAGTATATCATGGGCTTCCCATTTAGGTATAGCCTAACTTGTTTTTTACAATTTTCCTTTTACAGACCTGAATTCATTCACTATTGCTCTTTTTAACTGAGCTTACATAGTGTGCCATTGTGAGTATTTTCCTTATGTTATACAGTATAGGCACACTATCCAATTCCTTCTCATCTTTGCCATCATCTGCCACCAGCACCAACTGTCCACACATAAAACTCACTGATCCTCATCACAGCTTGGATGTAACAACTGATCATGTGAACATATGTACCTGTAAATATGTAAATAATAACCAGTGCGGCTGCAAAGCTCCGCTAAGATGGTTCAAAATTGTTTTTTGTTGGATGTTACCTGTATATAGTTTTTCCTACTGTTCCATGTAAAAGTTGTTCAACTTGTTAATTGTAAACCACCACTGATCTCTGGAAGGGGCGGTATAGAAAAACCAAATAAATAAATACAAAATAAATAAATCTCTCCTTTCTTTTGCAATTTTGGCTTGTGTTTTCATATGTTATATGTATGCCAATGATTTCTCATAGTTCGCCTTGCGTTTTTGATGATCTTTAATATGTTTTTATTCATTTTATGGGTTATTCATACTATTTTATTATTTATGTATTCTTTTATTTGGGTTTTTAATTGTTTTTATGATTTACATATATACTTTTGTTTGCTTTGAGGATGTGTACCCCCGAGGAAGGCTAAGGCCAAAACGCATTGGGGCTCTTCAATTAATAAAGCACTTGTGACCAACACACAGCACTCGCTTTTTGTGTCCTGCTGGCTTTCTGTGAGAGTGTCTGCTCTCCGTGTGTTTTTTCGATCCCTATCATTTACAGACAAGAGGGGCCTATTACCGGCATCCCATGCACACGCACAATTCCCGCATGGGGACAAGTAACTTCAGGCCGGAGGGACTAGGGTCTCTAGTCCCATGGCCACTCCTTGTGGCCTTGGGCAAGCCACTTAACACTCCATTGTCTCAGGTACACTTAGATTGTGAGCCCTTCGGGGACAAGGAAATAAAAAGTACCTGTTCGTATATATGTAAACCGCTCTGATGCACATAGTAAAAGGCGGTATATTAAGTGCCTAAACCATAACACAACAGAAGACATCACCAACTCAGCAGAATCCAACAGACAACCTCCACTGGACCTAAGCCATGCAACAAACCCCATCCATTAAATGTGCCATGGTCAATGCCTGCTCAGCATGTAACAAAATTAATACCCTCTCAAACTACAAAAGGCAACACAAAATCTACATATTACTTGTCACTGAATCATGACTGACTGAAACTGACAATGTGCTAACTAGCCAGCTCATTACACCTACATCAACCCTACACAACTGCCCAAGGCAGGGAAGAAGAGGAGAAGGGGTCCTCATCTTGGCAGAAAAAGATCGCAAGACCAAGACTACCTCTGCCACCAGAACCGACACAACAAATACCCTAGTTGTGGAAAATAAACACCTTTCCATCTGTCTAATCTACAGAGCTCCTAATACAGACACAGAAGATCTCTCAACACTCCTCGACATAGTATGCACCCACGCTGCTAAGAATAAGCCCTTCATAATGCTGGGTGACTTCAATCTCAACTCAGCACCAAAAGCACAAGTCAATCCATTCCTCAAAGCCATGGGAGCTACGGACCTCATACAAATCATCAATGTACCCACCCAAAGGAAAGGAAGCACCTTGGATCTGCTGTTCATACCCAACAAAATCCAATCAGCCAACCAACACATCACCTATCAAGTAACATCCATTCCATGGTCAGACCACTATACAATCACCTTTTACCTACCACTGTTCAACTACATCTCCTCAAAACATTCTCAAGCACAATTACTTTGAAGGTTCAAGGAATTCAATAAACATGTGCTTCTAGACCACATCATGCCAAAACTAGACTTGAATACAACTGACCTCATCTCACTCATTGACAGATGGACCAACACCATTGCACCTTACGCAACCACCCCACAGAGAATAAAGCCTATTAGATGGGTTTCGGCTCCCTGGTACTCCACTGAAATAAAAAAGTCCAAGCATGAACTACAACTGATTGAACGTCGCTGGAGGAAGACAAAAATGCCCACTTCACCAGATTTAATACTCCTCAAAACAAGATAAGTACAATAAGTTACTTCACAAACATAAAAGGGATTATCACTTGAACCTGATCCTCAAATCACTGAACAAACTCAGAGAATTGTTCACAATAGTAAAATCCTTCACACATGCACCATCAGCCCAAACTCAAACTGGAATGCAACCAGAAGACTTTGCAGCACACCTCCAGAACAAGCTAACCCCCACAAATACCATGGCAATCAAAACCAGCTCACCACTCTTCACCAATCTCAGATCACAATGCTAGACTACATTCACCACTGTTTCCCCAAAACAGCTTGATCAGATAATCACAATGCTCAATACCACAGCGTCACCACTTGACCCTTGCCCTATCTCCTGGATAATAACCAGAAACAAACTCATATCACCCCTTCTCAAAATAATAAACCTCTCACTCTTTCAAGGAACCTTACCAATGAACCTGAAGACAGCATCCATAAGACCTATTCTAAAAAGCTCCATTGAGAATATTAACCTACCCACCTCATACAGACCCATATTCAGCATCCTCTTCCTTGCAAAGATAATCGAAAAAGCAGTTCAATTAAAATTTGCAGGATATCATAGACCTCTCTGCCCCACTGGACATACAACAATATGCTTTTAGAAGCAATCATGGGGTGGAAACATTACTTACATCAATCAACACTATGCTCCATGGGCTTGAACAGAACAGGCAAGGCTTCATTCTAATATATTTAGACATAGCTTCTGCATTTGATTCAATAAATCATGATAAGTTATTACTAAGACTGGAGTCAATATATATAAATGGTACCCCTCTGGCATGGTTCGAGTCTTACCTTACTGACCGACACCAAGTAAAAATAGGAAACAAGGCCTCTAAACTCTTCAAACAGCTCCAAAGCATTCCCCAGGGATCAGCACTCTCAGTCTTACTTTTCAGTCTATACATCCAACCAATCTGCCATATCATTCAAGCACATAAAATACACTATCACATTTATGCTGATGATTTAATGATATATGCCCCATTCGAGACCACCAACCCGGACTGCACTGCTATACAGCCATGCTTCAGCGAAGTCACTAAATGGCTGGAAGACCAGAAATTCTCTATCAACTACAACAAGTCGGAAGATCTCATAATATCCAGGGACCCATCCTACAACCCACCAGAACAAATACAACTCAGTAATGTCCTGCTACCTGTAAGATCGGAGGTTAAATATTTAGGAATCACACTTGATCACAAGCTGACCTTCCAGACCCATATAAAAAGGATAACAAAAATTCTGTTTACCAGAATATCAGGATCTTGCACAACCTTCGTCCACTATTAGATCCTCAGCATTACCGTACAGCATGCCAGGCCCTAAACACCCCACACCTGGACTATTGTAATTCAGTCCTCCACGGACTTTCAAACTTAGCCCTTAAACCTCTTCAAACAGCACAGCAGTCTGCCTCATCAGCAAAACACCTCAACATAATCACATCATACTAGTACTTAAGGATCTACACTGGCTCCCAGTGGGACAAAGAATAAAATATAAGAGCATAATGACCACTTTCAAAGCTATGCACACAGCCTGCCTGGTACCACTCATCCAAAGGAGCATGGACACAAGAGTACGTTGAGAACAATACCAAGACATGCTCTCTGCCCCAGCTCTAAAAACAAAAAGTTCACAATTGCTCTGACAAAGAGCTTTTTCCTTCTATTGTCCTACAAATTGGAACTCATTGCCACCCGCTCTAAGGCCCACTGAAGACTTAAATGATTTCCGAAAAGAGCTAAAAACACATCTCTTCAGGGTAGCCTACGGAAATATCACATAACTATCCACAGCACCCTACTACCTATCATCCACATTCATATCCATAAATCCTAATAGCTATTATTCCCATTACACACAAGCTAATACTATGTATATAGTTATCTCTGTTAAGTTTACAAATTACAGCTGTTAATCTTGTTAATTACAATATATATAATTACATGTTACTGACAGTTTTCTAGTGGATTTCTATGTAAACCGCTATGATATTAATAATAGCAGTATAAAAGAAACGTTAAATAAATAAATGTCCACAAGTGTCATTCAATCAGCGCAGTGCCATGAGCAGTGCTCTGCAGATGACAACCATGCAAACACACTGAGCACTATACTGAAATGGCTGCTCCCATGATCAGAGAGTAAGCAGCTAACAGGGGCACATTAGCCTGCCTCTAGTTTGAATGGTGCAGCTAGCTGCTTGTCTGTCTCGTGATGTAATGTAATGAAGGTGGGCCACCTGTAAAAACAATACCATAGAGATTACAGATTAGCTTTTCTGCTTTTTATGCCTTCTATGTGATCACTATCGGACATATCTGAAATGCAAGTGCAGGGCCATATGCCTTTCCCAGACTAGCCATAACACATTCCATTCCCCAACAGTATTTTATTTATTTATTTTATTTATTTATTTAAAGGGTATTTCTATCCCGCCTTATCCTTCAATCAAGACGGTGTACACAGCAAACAATCAATAGAGTTGGTGTTTGTGTTTTAGGTCTGTTTATACTGTACAGTGATGGTGCATGAGTGTGTGTGGGATGATTAGTGTGAACTATTTACAGCATGAGCTTTTTACAGTTATATACATGAGCTTTGAAGTTATATACAGAGTGCTGCGGCTGAGCGTTAGTCCGGGTCTGGTGATTCTGTTATATGCTTGGACCGTAGTGCTCTGTGAAGAGCAAGGTTTTTAGTTGTTTTCGGAAGTCCTTTGGATCTTCTGTTGATCGTAGATCATCTGGGAGTGAGTTCCATATTGTTGGTGCTGCCATTGATAGGGCTCTGCGTGTGGTGGAATTGCATGCTTTTGAGTAGTTTTTTGGTGTGTTGAGTGTGTCTGCTGTGGTCCTTCTCCTAGGTCTTGTGCTGGCGTCAGGTAGTATAAGGGGTTGAAGGCTGAGTGCGGAGTTCCTGTGTTTGATTCTGAATATGTTTAGTATCATTTTGTATTTGATGTGGGAGGTGATTGGGAGCCAGTGGAGATATTTTAGTATGGGAGTGATGTGATCTTGTTTTGATGATCCGGCAATTATTCTTGCCGCTGTGTTTTGAGCCATCTGGAGTGGTTTGAGTGACTGTTTTGACATGCCATCACTTTCAATGGACAGACTCTGCATAAAGGACTTGACATTTAACATTAGAATACATGAACATTCCCTGCCCTCACATGGGTTAACATTTTTTACCCAGCCCCCCTCCCTACTGGCACATCCCCCTCCCTGGCTGCCTGCAGCCAAGACACACACATCTCTGCTGTGAGGCCCTCAAGGTGCATAACAATGAGGTCCAGCGGACTTGCAAGTGCAGCTAAACTCTGTTGCACTCTGTTCAATGATGGCTAGGCACAGCAGGACTTCACTGTCTGCTGTAAACTGGGGAACCTCATGGGCATGCACCTCTGCCGACTGGATGCTAAGCAGCACAGACATTACATCCATGTTCTCCTCATGATGTGCATCTGGTGCACCTAGCACCCCTCCCTCCCCCTCTTTTCCACATCTCCATATGCTCTCCTACCTCCCTGCCTTGAACCTCCTCTTCCTCTAATCCCATTTGCAACTCCCCATCCTGCTCCTCCAGGAATTCACCCCCTCAGGCTCTGACGGGGGCTCAAAGCCTGCTTTGGTGCTGCCTGCCACCTCCTCTGCCCTCTCACTAGCCTCTGGCTGGTATCCATCCAGTCCTATTGCTGCCATCTGTGGCAATGTTGCAGCATTGGTGGTGTGACCTGCCTCTTCCTCCTGGAGAAGGTCCTGCGGTCCAATTATAAGGCCCAGTGCCTGCTGTAAGTTGGGGAACACATTCTCATTGAGGAGGTCCACTACTTACATCACCTCTTCTGATGAGGATTTGCTCCACAACACAGTAGTAAGGTTGCTGCTGCTCCTAATGCTGGTCTCACTGCTGCTCTGATCCTTTGGCAAGGGTGTCTTGTAGTTCTGCTGGGCTTGAATACTTGTAGGAATGTGTGTAAGTGGGATGTATCCTGACGGTGGATAGCTTTGTTTATGAGGAGGAGGGTCTTGTACTTGATACAGCTTTCTAGAGGAATCCAGTGGAACTGTTTCAGGATGAGCGTAATATGGTTGCATTTTGTAACTTTCTGTATAATGTGTGCTGTTGTGTGCAGGGCAAGGAGAGAGGAATGGGGTAGTCCTTGGTGTATAGTGTTGCAGTAGTGAAGGTGGGGGAGGGTCATGGTCTGTAGTACTGAGCGGAAGTCTTGTGAATTGAGGAGGAGGCAAAGACGTTGAAGGGTTCTGGCTTTGTTGTATATCGCTTTTGTCATTTTTGCAATTTTGCTGTTTGAGGGAAAGCGTTCAGTCTACGATGATGCCCAGGTATTTTATTTGTTGTTGTACTTTTATTTGGGGGGGGGGGGGTAATTCAGCATGAGATGGGTTGGTAGTGTGAAGGTGTCATCCTTTATTATGAATAATACTTCAGTTTTTTTGTAGTTAATGATGAGGTTGTTATCCTTGAGCTATTTGGAGACATCATCAAAGCACTGTAGGAGTTGTGGGTTGATGTTTGGTGGTGATTGGTCCATAGAGCATGATATCATCTGTGTATATGTGGAAGTTGATGTTGTGAGATTTTATAATCGAGCAGAGTGATTGCAGGTAAATGTTGAAGAGAAGGGCTGATAGTATGGAGCCTTGTGGTACTCCCTAGGTTTGGTGGTAGGTGACGGAGATGTTGGTTCCAGTTTTTATTTGTTGGTGTTTGTTCATTAGGCATGACTTGAACCATTTTAGTACTGTGCTTTAGATTCCAGTTGCTTGAAAACAATGGAGGAGGGTATTGTGGGAGACTGTGCCAAATGCTGTGGTGACGTCCAGAAAGATGTATCCATTTTGTTTGTTTTGAATCACTTTATCAGAGTGCTTATGAGGGAGTCCATGAGGGTTTCTACTCTGTGGAGAGGTCAAAAGCCATGTTGTTGCAGGTCCAGGAGGATGTTTCTGTTGATGTGTTCTTGTAGTTGTTGTTGAACGTTTTTTTTCTATAATCTTTGCTTCAAATGGTAGACTTGCGATGGGCCAGTGGGAAGCAGGATCCAGGGGGTCAAGGTCAGGTTTCTTTAGGGTGGGGCAGATAGAGGATAGTTTGAAGCAGTCAGGCATCTGGCCTTGTTATAGGGAAGCTTGGGTTAAGCTGGTAAGTAGAGGGCTGAGATCTTGTTTGGCTGCTTTGACCCAGTTCACTGGGCACAGGTCAAGGAAGTTGTATTGAGTGAGGCAATAATGGATTCAATCTTCTCCTTGCTGATTGTGTCAAGGGTGGACCATGAGTTGGGGGGTGTTTGAGGGTGGGTGTGATGTTGGGATGGGGGTGCAGCTGCTTGTAGTGGTTGGCAGGTTGTTGGTGGTGGATGTTAATGTCTGGGTCCGAGGTGGTGGGGATCTTTGTTAGTTGCTTGATCAAGTCAAAAGGTTTGTGGGGCGAATGAGAGCTCCATTGAATAGTTTGGTGTAGTAGTTTCATTTGGCATTGTCTGTTGCAGTGCAGTAGTCAATTGGTGTTTCCATGTAGAATATTCTGTCGGAGTCGAGAGTGGTTTTCTATTTTCTCTTTAGTCTTCATAGGTAGATTTTGAGTTTCTGTAGGGTGGGGGTATGCCATGAGGTCTTGGGGTGCTTGTTAGTTTTCTTTGGAAGGGGCATTGTTGCGGTCGCAGCTTTGATGATAATGTCGTTCCAGTTGGTTACCAGTTTATTGGGATCTGTTGAGTCAGTTTATAGTTTGGGCAGGATGTCCTTGATGAAGATATCCTTGTTGGAGGGTTTGAATTGTCTCTTTGGTTGGGTGCTGCTGCTGCTGATGATGATGGGGGGTGGTTGGATAGTGAGAATGGGATGAGTCTGTGGTCCGACTGTGGTACTTGGATGGTTTTTGGAATAGGGGTGTTACCTGATCATATTGACTGGGTGTTGAGGAAGACTAGGCCCAGGGTATTTCCTTTATCATATGTGGATGTCTGGATAATCTGATATAGTTTCATGGATTCCATGGCTTCAAGGAAAGTGGCGGCATGTTTGGATTGTGCTGAAGGGAGGTTGAAGTCATCTGGGATGAAGAGATCTTTTGATGAGTTGGAGATGTCCAGTGTTCTCTTTAGTAAGTCAGAGAGGTCAGATGTTGTTGTGGGGGATCTATAGACGAGGCAAATTATGAGTAGCTTGTTGTTGATGGTGAGGATATCAGTCTCTTCAGTGCTTTCCGTGAAGGTACAGTGGAATTGGAGATGTGCTTTTGCTAGTATTAATACACCATCCCCTCTGCTGTGGGAGCATGGGCAGTGGAAGAAGTTGAATCCACGGGGGAGGATTTGCCCTGTGCCATCCTGTGCCCCAGGACTGTCACCACCGCCGGGGCTGGGGGTGCCAGGGCCATAACCGCCACCATACGTGGTATGTGTGTAAATACCTGCATAGGTCTGTTAATAAAGTTATATATTTGGTTACCAAATCGCTATGGTAGTGTATCTCATTTCCTGACATGCCATTGCAATGAGAGTGACACGTGTGAGCATGTCCCTGTGTGTCTGGGTGCAGGCCATCTATCACATACATGGTACAGTCACCATGGCAAGGGTGGGGGATGGGCATGGGCACGGACAGATGTAGCCCCACAGCCACCGGGATGTACCAATCTGCTGCTATGGTCCACAGACATGGGCAAATGCATGGTGGCACAAACATGCCATCAGTGCGCACATGGCACGGTGCATGGCACAGTTGGCATGCAGTACATACAAGCGCGAGATGGTAGCAGGACAGACCCCATGCCCCTGTGGTGTGAGTCGTGGACCGTGAACAGAGTGCCAATGGGTCTGCGTGCCATGGCAAGGGATATGTGCCCAGGGCGACCACATGTGGGACAAGATGAACATGGGGGTACAGAATGAAACACTGGACACGTTCCCACAGGCGGGATCAAGTGCAAAGGCATTTATTGGCCCCACATTACACCTGTCCCCCCACAACTAGACCCTGCGCTGGCAACTCCCTCCGCGCCAAGCATGTCCCCTCCCACCTAGTGGCGCTGGTGCTGCTGCTGCTGCAGGCTGTTGTCCACATCCTGCCATGGCCTCCCATGCAGCTGCTATCCAGCCCATGCTGGCTGCCATGGACTCTGCTGTCTTGCGCAGGCCCTGCACCTCCTGGCGGAGTCCGGCCACCTCCATCCTCTGCCGTCGCGATTCATGGCGCTGTCAATGTTGTTCCTGTGACACCTCCCATAGTGCCAACAGTATGCCTGTGGGTGAGACATGGTGTGACCCATGAGACATGGGTTGCACATGCCACCTGCACACATGCAACAGGTGACCCAGCGGGCCACAGTAGGGGACAGCTATGTCTGGGGTGGGACCTGCAGATGTGGGGAGACAGCAGGGGATTCCCTGACACATGCGGGACACGGAGCATCCATGGATATGATCTGGGTCATCTGGGCACCCCGTGTATGTGTCTCATCAGACTGGGCCCATTAGCAGCAGGGTGTGATCGCCCACATGTGTGATCCCCAGCTGGTAGGGGGCCCTACGTGTGCACTGGGAGCAGGGCACCCCTGCCCACAGGGCAGAGCACACCTGCACCCATCTGGTCAGTTACTCACCCTCGACATCCTCATGCGCTGTTGCAGAATGGGCCCTCATTTCACTGAGTACCTCCCCCATAGCAGCGTGTGCGGCCCGTGGTGCGGGACCTGGTGCTGGTGGGCCAGCCACCTCCTCAGCTCCAACTGATGTGGTCTCTCCACCCTCGCTGGCCTCTGTGCTGGCCCTACCGTGACCTGTCAGGTAGGTGCTGGTTCCTCCGCCACCACCTGTGACACATCAGGACCTCTGGGCGCCACACCAGCGGACACCGCCTCAGGCAGGGGCCCCGGGCCGGACTCTGCGCACTCCTCCCCCTCCTTTGCCTCCATGGCATGTATGTCACCTGGGGAAGAACAGGGAACACAGCTTAGGTGTGGTGTGCCTGCCCATCCCCGTACATATATATGTTACATTGTAACCTAAAGGACTATCTGACAACAATCCCCTCCTTGCTACCCTGCCCTGGCTTGATTTTAGGGGCTCTGTACTATCCTCATTCCCCTCCTAGCTCTCGCACCGCTCCTTTGGTGTGTGTCCCTGTGGCTGCTCCTCCTCTGCTATCCCGCTCCCAGTTGGTATACCCCATGGATCTGTCTTGGGTCCGCTCCTTTCTCTCTCTATGCACAGTCCCTTGGTGCGCTAATCTCATCCCATGGTGTTCAGTACCATCCTTATGCTGATGACTCCCAGACCTGCCTCTCTATGCCTGACATTTCTCCGGCTATCCTGACCCCGATCTCTGCCTGCCTCTCTGACATTGCTGCCTAGCTGTCTCACCGCCACCTGATTTTGAACATGGCCAGGGCTGGACCTGTTATCCTTCCCCCTTTACTCCCCCCCCCCTCTTCCTCCTTTCTCCGTCTCTGTGGATAACTCTGTACTCATTCCTGTTTCCTCGGCTCGCACCCTTGAGGTTGTCTTCGACTCTTCCCTCTCCGTCTCCGCACATATCCATCTGAGAGCTATGTCCTGCCGTTCCTTTCTCTATAGTATCGGCAGACTCCGTCGTCCCCTCTACACACACTACGTAGACGCCTATCCACTCCTTGATCACCTTCCATTTCTTGCATACTGTGACCTACTTCCTGATGGTCTCCCTCTGATTCATCTCCCTCCCCTTCAATCTATTCCATACTCTGCTGCGCGGCTAATCTAATGCCAGCCTCATCATGTCCATATTACTCCTCCTCTCAGGTAACTCCCCTGGCCCCCTATCCGTTTCCGCATCCAGCTCAGACCGCAGCTACTGACCTATATATGCATTCTCTCTGCAGCTGCTCACTACCTTTCCTCTCTTATCTCTCCTTACAACCCCTCCCGGGGCCACCGCTCTTATGGCAAGGTGCTTTTATCTGTGCCCTTGGCCTCTACTGCTACCTCTAGACGTGTCCTCATTCACCTTACTGCACGTTACACCTTGAACAAACTACCTGTGTCTGTACGCCAGGCTCCCTCTCTGGTCCTCTCCAATTCCAGGCTGTGTATTCACCTGTTTGCTGCTGCTTTGGGGTCGTGACTCACTTGCTCTGCCTTTTATTTTCTGTTCCCCCCTTGTTTTATCTCAGCCTACACCACCTTGCCAGTCTTGACTAGAGTGTGGGCTCTGGTGGGCAGGGACTGTCTCATACATGTCTGTGCAGCGCTGCGTACAACCTGAATTGCTATCCTTCCCTCTGTTGTGGCTATACTGGGGGCCGGCACACCATGTATGTGTGTGGTTCACATGGGTGTCCATGCGTCCCTACGCTGCACACTGTCATGTGCTTGCTGATGGGTGTGTGGTGTGTACGTGCCATGCATCATGTAGGGGCAGTCACAGTGCATCCACGTGTTCAGTGCCAGTCCAGCCATCTTGCAGGGCTGTTGTTTTCATAGGGCCACGCGGTCCAGGTGGCCATGTGCTGACAACATCCCTGTCTGCAGTACAGCAGGCTTGTGGCCCTCGGGGGTAAGCCGGGATGGCCACAGCCCCCTGGACAGCTTCAGGGGTGGGGGATACCCTCCCCTTTCCCAGGGGCAGCTGTGTGGGTATGCCAGGCCCTCCCCAGTCCCCTTTTTGATGGCTGCAGCCCTCTTCCGGGTGGCAGGTAGGATGTGTCTGCTTTGCCCAACGGGGGTGGGGGGGGGGTTCCAGGGTCTGGTTGTGGGCCATTGCAGGGCCCTGATGGGAGCGAGCACTGGGTTGGGCTGGAGCTGCACGGTGACCGGTGTTGTGACTGGGCCATATGGTGTGGGCTGGGGACTTGACATGGTGGGAGTGGGGGGGGGGGGTCAGTGTGGGTGGAATGGTATCTCTACATTGGGCCAGGTATTGGGTGTGTGTGGCTGGGGACTGCAGGTGGCAGGTTACACTGTGAATGGCTGACAGGGGACTACAGTCCAGGGCCGGTGTGGGCATGCTGCAAAAGGCTTGTCATTTACACCATATGTTGTGAGAAACTGGCTGTAAACATGAGGTGGGATGGCTGGACACCTGCACGACAGGCACCAGGGTGTTCACGGAAGATACATGGACAATAATGGTGTGCAGCCGGTTTGTTGGCAACAGGGTATACACATGGACGAGAGGTGGTGTGCTATATTTTACTTTGGCCCCATAGCTATTTCTTTCCTCTGGCCCTCATAGCTATTGCATTCCTTTGACTCCCATGGCTATCTCTGTCCTCTGGCCATCATAGCCATCTCTGTCTGTTGACCATCATACCTGGTATGTGTCAGCTCTGGGATCTGTGTCTTGTGAACGTCAGCGCTATGTGTTGTACATGGAGTTAGTACTGTGTAGCTCACCACCTACAGTGGTGTTGTACCTTCCATGTTTGGTCCTTCTGCTTTCCATGTCATATACCTGTCCCCGTAAGTCTGTATTGTGATTCATTGTCCCTTGTTTGGTGATGGTCTGTGGTCCGCATGTCCAGTATGATCTGTGTTATGCTGTTACTGTGGAATGTGGTTCGCACTGCCACCTGTTCACCTCCCCCAATAGGCCATGTGTTGTTATTCTCTGAAATGGTTTTGTCTGTTATTTGCATTGCTTCCCTCTGTACGATCTGGTATGGTGCATTTTGTGTACTGGTGGTGCTGTCATGGTACGTCGGTTTTGCTGGGGGTTCTACATAGCCTGTGTCTGCAGTACCTCCTACTCATGGCACCAGTTGGCACTGGCATATGGGACTGTAGATATCTCGTACCCCTTCCATGTCCCTGCACTCAGTATGGGGCATGTCCGACATCATTTTAGGTAAACTAATGGAATACAGGTATTGATGTGTCTGTGACCTCTGCTGGATATATTGGCACACATTGAGTCTTGGGACATGGCCCCCACAACCCCCTGCAGCAGCCCCTGCGTATGCTGTGCTGTTAGCTTTCCCTGGACTACATATCTCTGTCTTACATGCACATGGCTGTGCTGTATCCAGCGCGGGGGGCAGGCCATGCAGGTACATTGGCCCCAGTCTTTCTGCCAGGTGCAGCTCCAGGGGCATGAGGGCAGGTCTTCCGGGTGCACCCCCACCAGTGGTCTGTGCATGGTGCCTCTCCTCAGACAGGTGCGTATGTACCCCCCACTTGATGTCACTATAGCGCTTGCGGATGCTCTCTATGTCTGGTGGTGGACCTCCTGCCTCCGCCACTGCCGCACGCACTGCCTCCCATGCCATGGTACGTGCACTTATGGTGGTGGTGTTGCTCTGGTGCCCATAGAGGACCTTGTATTGGTCCAGTACGGTTGCCAGGAGGAGGTCATTCTCCTCCTGGGTGAATCTTACTGCCCTCCTCCTGGCGGAATCGGCCATGGGCCTCCTCTTCCACTTTCCCCCTGGTGCTCCTTCATGCTGGTCCCGTGGGGGCTGGGACACCCCGGATGGGCCTGCCTCCTCACCATTGGGCTCCTGTGTCATGGTGGCTGCTGCTGGGGGCTGCTGGCTACCTTGACAGCAGGATGTGTCACCAACCTCTGTGTTGTCCTCACTCATTGTTTTGTTAGCTTGTTTGGGTCCGCCTCCTGCGCTTTTCCTCCTACTATACACCCTTGGCAGTATGTCCATGATAATGCGCATTTATGGCTGGTCAAGGTGCCATCTTATGCATGTTCTGCATGCGCAACACGCGTTCCTCATGATGACCACGCGCGTGCGTGCAACGCGCGTTGTGAACATGGATCATTTCGTGTATGCATGTGTCGGGTCCCTGTGCGCCTTCCATGTGACGCGCATAGGAGGTTCCTGGCATGGTTTCCATGCGTTGCACATGCATGCCTTGCATCCCCATGCACGTATAGTGGGCGCACCATGCGCTGACATACCCGTAGAACGTGCGCACGAACACAACGCACGTAGACACGCCTTGCACATCTTACGCACGCGGCACGATACTACGTCGCCCGGGTCACATAATGCTCTTTGGATATTACAATCCGCATGTTAGAATGTGCGTTATGTCATTACATTGCCGTAGGTGCGGACCGTTGTTTCACTGCTACTGCTGTGCGCCGCTGCATCTACAGGTGTGTTATGTTTGTTCTGATTCTTTGCCACACCCCCACGCCATATTTAGCATGTATCTTTGCTCTACCTGATGTCTATCATGGCTTACATTCACCATGCGGTGTGTGCGTTACAGGAGCTTGATGTTTTGGAGGAGCTGCGGTTGCCTGATGAGGGAGATGGTGTCCCGGGGCTGTGGCACAGGGCATGGGTGCAGTCCCGCTGCAACACAGACCTGCAGCTGTGGAGGCTCTGCAGGCCGAGGTTTTGCCAGCATGGTGCTGTAGGCGTGCTGAGGTGTGCCCTCACCTGCCTTGCTTCTACAGGCCCAGGGCCATGCTCCAGGACATGCGTGAGGACCAGGTCATCTCCCTCTACCATCTGAGCACAGGGGCTATTAGGGAGCTCTTTGAGGATCTAAGACCTGACCTCAAGCCCGGACTGGCCGGTCACATGCCATACCGGGTTTGGCCAAGCTCCTGGGTGCCCTATATTTCTTTGCCTCTGGCTGTTTCCAATCCTCGGTGGCCGCAGTGGGTGGGATGAGCCGGCCCACCTTCTCAAGCAGTCTCCACCAGGTACTGCGGGCCATGGTCAGCTGGGTGAGGAATTACATTGCGATTCCTAACAATAGGCGACAGTGGGGGACCCTGGACCAGGCATTTCAGCAGATTGCAGGGATACCACACGTGATGGGAGCTATTGATTGCACACATGTTGCCCTGGTCCCGCCCAGAGACAGGGAGGCAGTGCTCCGCAACCGCAAACACTACCATTCCCTGAATGTGCAGGTTGTTTGTGATGCAAATATGCGTATTCTGAATGTGGTTCCTAGGTTTCCAGGGTCCGCCCATGACTCTTATATCCCGCCTCACTCGGCACTTTTCGACCAATTTGAGGGTGGACAATATGAGGACTGTGTCCTGCTGGGTGGGTATTTACCATCTCTAACATGCACATGGTGTTCCTGTGTCCTGGGGCGATTGTCACTTTTCACAGGTGGGACAGGGTCACCTGTGGTCTGCCATTCGGCCCTTCAGACTGCATATCCCCTGTGACACACATGATATGCCCTGATGTAGATCTGTTCTATTTCCTGGCAACATTTAGGACACTGGCGGTCAGGCAGTGGCATATCACTGCCCAGCCAGTATATGATCTACGAGGTCCCATTGGCAATTATGCCCTCTGCAGCCCTTTCCTTGCATTGTGGTGGTGGAGCGCTGACCTTGTATGGGGCTGTTCCCACTATCAGACCATGTCACCATCACTGGGCATGTGTTCACTTACCTTTTGTGGGTTTCTACAATAGCATATGTCTACCATATGTGCGTCATGGCTCTTCTGGGTGTCTCGGCACACATACGGTTTCCATTGGGGTTTGGTACTGCTGCTCTGTCGCACAGGTCTTTTGGACAGGGAACCAATGGGCATATATGGTGTGTCCCTTATATGGTGGCCTGCAACACCTTTTGGTTGACAACTACGGCTCACGGCCTCAGACCAACCACATACGGAAATGTACATGTGTCTTTCTTTGTAGTGTGTCCCTAGTTGACTCTGTATGCAATCTGTGTGTATGTGCTACCTTGTGGGGGGGGGGGTAGATTTGCTCGCAGAATCGTTTTCCTGCTGTACTGTGTGTTGAGAGCCCATTCAACTTGATGGTTTCGGCCACGTCACATTGTTGGCTTTGTGGTGACATGTTACATTGCACATGTATGCTTCATGTATGTCAACATTGTTTTGTCATTTCTGCCATCTTGATTGGACCCCTCAGGTATATCTTACTGTAACAACTGCTGTGTGTGCACTGTATCATGGCTGTCACATGACTGCATACATGTGCATCTCTGCCCTTTTCCGTGGTGCATTGCCATGTGTCTGCCTGATGCGTTCAGGACTGCCACTACTGCCTTTGGGGTACAGGTGGTTGGTCATGTGTTTGGTCTGGATACAGTTGATGTGTGTTGCCCTCATTACCCTTCCCCGGTGTTCTGTATCTCAGACCTCCAGATGCTAGCGCATAGCTGTTGTGTGTCATCATTTGCCGTCATATGTTTGTGTCCTCATTTATCTGTTGTCCATTCGCACGTACATGCTTGTGTGCATGTGTGTGCACATCAGCTCCCGATTGACCTTTCCACATTTCTTTTTGCAGGTGATGCTGGATATGGGTGTCGTGCCTGGTTGCTGACCCCTGTGCGTCTTCCATGGACATGTGCAGAGATGAGGTACAATGAGGCCCATGCCTCTAGCCGCTCTGTCATTGAGCGCATCTTTGGCGTTTTGAAGAGTCGCTTCAGGTGTCTGGATAAGACTGGTGGGGCCTTACAATACCGACCCATGACTGTGGCACAGATCATTCTGGCCTGTTGCATCCTGCACAACATTGCTCTCAGGCACAGTATCCCAGTTGAAATTAATCCGGATCTGGAAGAGGATTTTATGTGCCATCCTGTATGTGCCCATGGTGACACACATGAGGGCACAGCAATCAGGCAACATCTGATTGATGAGCTCTTCTCATGTAAGTCCTGCATATGTGGGGGAATGCCTATGGGTATACATGTACATGCTGTCGTGTATGTTGCAGGGCTCTATCATGACATATGTATGTTTCACTTATGTTTGTGACTCCCCAGGATATGCTTTTGGACCTGCACAGTGCTGTGGTGCAGTGGAAACTGTGTGTACGTCATTCAACTTGCAGGTGACTGGGGTAGGTAAACATTCAGGTAACTGTACTGTGGGGACAGTGCAGCATAGCACATGTCTGGGGTTATCTGTCCACTGCACATATGTTGTTGTACATCTCTTTGACCTGCGCCCCCATACCCCATATGTTCCTGTTGGCACACATATAGCCATTTGTTCGCGGCCAGTTCTGGGGTTTCAACACTGTATTTGAGACACATCTGACCGAGCTGTGTATGTCTACAGGTCCAGAGTGTGGTGGTGGTGGACGGCACATACACCCTTCCCTGGCATTGTGGCATTAACCAACATTAGTGTATCATTGCATGGACTGTACTGATTGTCTCCACTGATCTCAGATTGTGCACAGACTGGCCGTATGCTACTGGAGGCATGCTCACCTTGTCCCACTGTGTGTTTGTGTGTGTTTTGGACATGTCTATGTAATGGTACACTCTGCAGCCCTTTAGCATTATCTTGTGCTGGGATGTGTCTGGACACCTGTCGGGTGGTGATCACTGTTCTATCTATACCTTTCTGCTGTTGCCCTTTTGTACATGGTGCACATGTGTTTACACATGTGTTCTGTGTTTTTGACTGACCTATCTCTTGTGTGCTGACAGACCACTTTGCATCAACATTTCCATTTCATACATGTCACCATACTTTGGACATGTGGCAATGACGGCTGAACATGCAGACATGGTGATTCAACGCATTTCAATGACATCCTCTGCCTTTACTATGACCTCTTGTAGCCTTTGCCTGCCTCAGACAGTCCCTATCAGACACTTGCTGCACACAGACGGTAGGTTTCACTTTTGATCGTTTATGACTGACATCATCCTTTACATGTTTGTGTTGGGCTGTTTGTTTCGTTGTGCTTTTCTGTGAGTTCTATGTGCACCAACACTGTGGGACATGCTGTGGACCTCTGAGATGCCTGTGTGACATGGGTATAGACATGATCACGTTGAGATGGCAACCTGGTCTGCAGTATCCAAAAAATTGCTCCTAAACCAAACAATATCCTATAAAAAAGACTACGCAACTCAAGCTACACACAATAGAATGGCAAAGACCTCAGTTTTTCGCACACCCCACAAGTAGCGCCAAAGAGCACTATAGGGAGCAAAGACGTTTACATCACCGGTCTTAACGCCACCACTCAACCACCCTTAAAGAACACTTTCAACATTCAACAACACCCAGTACCAATGGGAAAGCTCTTAACTAATTCCAAACAGCACTAGCTATCTAACACACATGCATACTCCTACATACAACAACTAATAACACACACAAACAACATCTTAAACGTAAGACTCCAAAGAGTCTAGAGATGCGGGGGAGTGAAAAAACTACCCGAGGCCACAACGCAATACCTGAAAAGAATAAAGATAAGCTATATCAACGGTATATCTCCACAACATCAAAATAACCTCAAAGCACTTATCTTAAAAAAGATAGCATAGCCTCCAGGACCACAGACACTCCACAATAGCATCAGTTCACATGGGATCACAGGGACCTCCGCAGCAGCATCGGTTCACATAGGATCACAAAGACCTCCACAAAATACAGCGGGAAGCAAAAGAATCGTAGACTTCACGAATAGCAGCGACACCCTACAGAAGCTCCCATTTCGCCAATTAGGCTTCATCAGGGGAAAAGAATAAAAATCAAAAAGCACTTCATCACGCTCAAGCCACCTTCCCACTATCAAGAGGGACGGCGTCTGACGCACCAATTATAAAGAACCAAGAGCCAATCAAATAACTTACTATGACCTCACCTTACATCAACATTCACACACCAATCACCTTACATCAATCATTCACACACCAATCACCACACAGACTAACCACAATAATAAACCGGTTGGAGAAGCACAGTATACCGCACAGTATTACACGAACAGAGCCACATAGTTATCAAAAAAACAAAGACCAATCGATCTTATCATTTAAGCCCGAAGGATGTAAAGTATTCAGGCGGAAGATCCACTTCTGTTCCTTTTGTAGTAGCAACCTATTCCGATCACCACGTCGAAAATTTAAAGGGACATGCTCCAATACTGTGCAGCGAAGATCCATAAACTGATGAGCAGAATCCACACAGTGCTGTATCAGGGGAGTATCAGTGTGCAATTTATGCAGGCTATATTTATGTTCGGCCAACCGAGTCCTCAAAGGCCACGTGGTTTTACCAACATATAATTTAGGGCAAGCACACCACAAAACATAGACCACAAAGGATGAATTGCAGGTAGTAGAAAACGTTATAAAGCGCATTAAATATTGATATTCTTGACAAATGGATGCACTCAGCACAAAAAGAACAGTGAAGACAGGCCGCATGACCCGTCCCTGACATAATAGTGGTACGGCGTATCTCAGCCGAGCAGAGACGATCTCCCAAATTCTGATCGTGAATGTAGGACATTCATAATGACAAATCAGCCATTTTAGGATGTTTATTGATCACAGTCCAATGTTTTCGCATTACAGCCGCTATTCGCGGAGAAAGGCTAGAATATGGTAAAACACATGGAATTATAGATGATGAACTTTCTGGCTCCTGACGACTGGGCTGCAACAACCATTCTCGATGATTATATTTGGCTCTCCGATATGCATTCCGCAATACATCCGAGGGATACCCACGATCAGAAAATTTTTTAATCATAGAGCGCGCTTGCAGTTTAAAATCCACAACTGATGAACAAATGCGCCGACAGCGCAAAAGTTGAGAATAAGGTAAACTCCGCTTCAGAGGCATTGGATGAAAACTAGCAAAATGCAATAAGGAATTTCTATCAATAGACTTAGTGTACACTGTGGTAGAAAAGTGCCCAAATTCTTTAATCACCTTGACGTCCAAAAAATGAATCTCAGACGCCTGTATATTGATATCAAATTCTTGTAATGCCTGTATCCAATTTGATATCAATATACAGGCGTCTGAGATTCATTTTTTGGACGTCAAGGTGATTAAAGAATTTGGGCACTTTTCTACCACAGTGTACACTAAGTCTACTGATAGAAATTCCTTATTGCATTTTGCTAGTTTTCATCCAATGCCTCTGAAGCGGAGTTTACCTTATTCTCAACTTTTGCGCTGTCGGCGCATTTGTTCATCAGTTGTGGATTTTAAACTGCAAGCGCGCTCTATGATTAAAAAATTTTCTGATCGTGGGTATCCCTCGGATGTATTGTGGAATGCATATCGGAGAGCCAAATATAATCATCGAGAATGGTTGTTGCAGCCCAGTCGTTAGGAGCCAGAAAGTTCATCATCTATAATTCCATGTGTTTTACCATATTCTAGCCTTTCTCCGCGAATAGCAGCTGTAATGCGAAAACATTGGACTGTGATCAATAAACATCCTAAAATGGCTGATTTGTCATTACGAATGTCCTACAGTCGCGGTCGGAATTTGGGAGATCGTCTCTGCTCGGCTGAGATACGCCGTACCACTATTATGTCAGGGACGGGTCATGCGGCCTGTCTTCACTGTTCTTTTTGTGCTGTTATGAGTGCATTCATTTGTCAAGAATATCAACATTTAATGCACATTATAACGTTTTCTACTACCTGCAATTCATCTTTTGTGGTCTATGTTTTGTGGTGTGCTTGCCCTAAATTATATGTTGGTAAAACCACGCGGCCTTTGAGGACTCGGTTGGCCGAACATAAATATAGCCTGCATAAATTGTGCACTGATACTCCCCTGATACAGCACTGTGTGGATTCTGCTCATCAGTTTATGGATCTTCGCTGCACAGTATTGGAGCATGTCCCTTTAAATGTTCGACGTGGTGATCGGAGTAGGTTGCTACTACAGAAGGAACAGAAGTGGATCTTCCGCCTGAATACTTTACATTCTTCGGGCTTAAATGATAAGATCAATTGGTCTTTGTTTTTTTGATAACTATGTGGCTCTGTTCGTGTAATACTGTGTGGTATACTGTGCTTCTCCAACCGGTTTATTATTGTGGTTAGTCTGTGTGGTGATTGGTGTGTGAATGATTGATGTAAGGTGATTGGTGTGTGAATGTTGATATAAGGTAAGATCATAGTAAGTTATTTGATTGGCTGTTGGTTCTTTATAATTGGTGCATCAGACGCCGTCCCTCTTGATAGTGGGAAGGTGGCTTGAGCGTGATGAAGTGCTTTTTGATTTTTATTCTTTTCCCCTGATGAAGCCTAATTGACAAAATGGGAGCTTCTGTAGGGTGTCGCTGCTATTCGTGAAGTCTACGATTCTTTTGCTTCCCGCTGTATTTTGTGGAGGTCTTTGTGATCCTATGTGAACCAATGCTGCTGCGGAGGTCCCTGTGATCCCATGTGTACTGATGCTGTTGTGGAGTGTCTGTGGTCCTGGAGGCTATGCTATCTTCTTTAAGATAAGTGCTTTGAGGTTATTTTGATGTTGTGGAGATATACCGTTGATATAGCTTATCTTTATTCTTTTCAGGTATTGCGTTGTGACCTCGGGTAGTTTTTGCACTCCCCCGCATCTCTAGACTCTTTGGAGTCTTACGTTTAAGACGTTGCTTGTGTGTGTTATTAGTTGTTGTATGTAGGAGTATGCATGTGTGTTAGATAGCTAGTGCTGTTTGGAATTAGTTAAGAGCTTTCCCATTGGTATTGGGTGTTGTTGAATGTTGAAAGTGTTCTTTAAGGGTGGTTGAGCGGTGGCGTTTAGACCGGTGATGTAAACGTCTTTGCTCCCTATAGTGCTCTTTGGCGCTACTTGTGGGGTGTGCGAAAAACGGAGGTCTTTGCCATTCTATTGTGTGTAGCTTGAGTTGCGTAGTCTTTTTTATAGGATATTGTTTGGTTTAGGAGCAATTTTTGGGATATTGCTGTTTTTGCTCCTATACAGCTTATTTAGTGGTATTAACCTGGTCTGCAGTGCCATCTCCTAATGTCCTCGACATGCATTGTGCTCTGTGTTGTGATCGTGTCAGGTTTGCAGGTCTGAGGTTTCATTATGTACATATTGTTGTTTCACTCTCTGCAATGTGACCTGATGTTGTGTGCAACATACCATGATGTTGTTTCTCCTCCTTTTACCACAGGGCACAGCCAACACATACAACACATATACTACACTGCATCTGCAGTCACCATCACTCAACTGTTGGTGGACAGAGCAACTCCATGCAATGATCCCTGGAAGATGGTGCCATTGGGTGATGGACCTATGCGAGTGGGACACACGCCTATGATGGACATTATTGTTGGACTGGTACTTTGAGCAGAACAAGGATGACCAACACACAGTTGCTGCCGTGCTCTGGCTGGGTGTTGTGTTCATCACAGGAGACACACAGCACCTTTGCAATACTGTGGCACATTGAGATGTCACACATGACTTTGCATGCCCATGGATTCAAGGACAGTCGTAACAGGACATGTGGGGTTGCAGATGATATTTGCACTGTGGACACTGTGTACTGGTCCGTACATGTACAGCAGGAACTACATACTCGCTGTAAGTTGTACATCCATCTGACATTGTGTTCGTGTGTGTGGCCCATGTGTGTGACCTAAATTGCAGGATTTCCTCATATGTTTGGTTCAAGAGGTGCATGCGGCCATGTGTGTGGCACAGGAGGAACATTCTGTAGGTCCTATTTATTTGTCTGGCTACCTTACACTTGGACATGACACACTGTTTGCCACCACACCACTGTGATGCGTGCCAACATCTGTGATTGCTGTTTGACCCTCGCAGGGGGTGTTACAGTGCATCTGGGGCAGCACTTTGTCATGGTTCAATGTACACGGTGCATGTGCATCTGCCTGATTCTGTTGGTACACTGGTGAATGTGCCGGTGTGGCTTTTGTGTCGGTTAGTGCACCATTATTGACCTTTCTTTCTACCTCTACCTCCACGTACATGTTATTGTGTTTGGTTACTGTACAGATGTGGAGCTGTACATTGATTTACAAAATAATCTTTGCATGTCTGCGCAGTCCTCTTTATCACATGACATTGCGACACTCACATTGCATCGGTAACTTTGCAGTGTGGCAGTAGGTGTGTCCATTTTCTGACTTCATATGTGCATTCCATGTACATTGACATATATGTGATGCTCATGTATCCGCAGCACCCATTGCAACAGGCCTTCTGCATAGTGCTATCTCTGTATGTGTGTGAGGTTCTACTTTGTTTGTTCTTTGGCAACATGTGCCTCTCATACCTGTTACCATTTCCTCATTTTGCACTGTGTCACTGTTTTTGCTCCCATTTGTGCATTCAAGGTGTGTATTTACCTGAGTACCTGACGTCTGCTCTTTCTCGGCACATCACATACTCTTGTCTGGCCATCTACACTGCTGTATGACCCACTGATACACACATATATAGTCTACACAGCTGAGGGGTGGTGCTGGGGCATTGGGACATGACATCATTGTCATGTTTGTGCATTTGCCTGTGCACTGCAGATCCACATCACTGCATAACAGCATGGCATTACATCTCTGTATCCTCCTTTCCTACCTTATCACCTTGTGGTTGTGCGCTTAGCTTGCTGTACCTGCCTGGACCGTGCTCCCTGTCAGTTGTGTGTTCTTGTTCTATTGCTGTGATGATGCAGACAACGTATGTCGATGCTTTCTGGATCACTCACAGCACAGTAACCACAGTCCACCTTTCATATCATTGACCAGTGTGTGTGTGTTGTATCATACACAGGATGTGTGTGGTGTATCTGACATTCTGCTGCTGCATTGCTGCCCACAGATGGTTTCACTGATATCCACATAGGTGTTCCATTTTAACACAGGTGCATTCATTGCTCCAATGTGCCTGGCCAGTTGCATGTTGGCTCATTTGGACCATTGTGGCTCCTTTTGGGTGGGCATCTCTACTACTTGGCCACATGCATGCTCAGGCTGGTGCCTGTACATCCCCACCTGGGATGTGTTTGTGGGACATAGCTGGCATTGGTGTTCATTGGTACTGGTGCTGACAGTGGTGGCAGGGCAGATTAGATATGCGCTTGCCTCCTTGTCTACACATCATCAACTGCAGAGATGTTCATGTCATGGTGTGGAGGTATGGCATAATGGTTTGCACACTGACCTGGGAACCAGGAGACTAGGGTTCAATTCCTACAAGCACTCCATGAGGTGTTTGTCAGGTCACATACCCTGCATTGCTCTGACAGGATTCAGGTGATCATTGTCCCTCTTTAATGTACGTTACTAGGTTTACATTGCAATGTACACTGCTTTTATTGATATGATGAGGCAGTATCAGACAGCTGTTACACATATATACCTCGTATGTGTGTGTACACTGGCTGACATTTTGCTGAGTATGCTTTTTTAGGTTTGTGTGTCCTGTATTGCTGAGCAGGTATGTTTTTGTGGATATTTCATGACTGATGTGTGTTGGGTTCCCATCATGCACCACCTACTGTCTACATGCATGCATATGTGACTATGGCATCTGGTGCGTGCAGCTGCATTGGGGGGAGGCCTACTGAGCAGTACACACCATGCAGCTCCTGGACATGATCTGTCCTGCCCATCATCTGTGGATGGGCCAGTGACTTTTGTGTGACATGTTGGACACACATTTGTCTGTGCTGCTGCATCACCGCACTGACGGGCGTATTTAGTGATATACTGTTGATGTACATGGCCCACCTGTGCTCACATCCTTGAACGGTGGCAGCTGCCTGACACAGTAGTCCTGAGCACAGTGCAGGCATTGCTAAGGTATGCAGGTGCTAGTAGTAGTGCCCAGGAGCCTGACTCTCCATGAGGCTTTGGATAGTGGAACCTGTGGGTATGGGTGTTTGTGCCTCTGTTGGTCAATGCTCTAGGTAGTGCACATGTTTATGTTGTATGTGTTGTGTAGGGTAAAATGTAGGAATATGGTTTGCAGGGGCCACAGCTGGGACTTGAACCTGTGACCTTCTGCCCCAGGACACACTGACTGTGTGTGCTGCACCATACTGTTGCCACAGAGGTAGGTTGGTCCTTGGGGATACCATGACTGTTCATCAGACAGACCTTGTCTATTGCACTGCACGCCACCCACCTGAACAGGGCTTGGCCTTGGTCTGCTGTGGGCAGCTGCCATTGCCCCCTCCAGCACCCCTCCCCCACCATGCTGACATGCCCATATTCTGGTGGTGCTGGTGGTGCGCAGTTCCAGGCCATCCAGTGTGCAGGTAGGCGGCTGCCTGGGGTGTGGGTTTTGAGGTAGGAGTGCCTGCGTAGGCATCCACGCTTCCCCCAGCACCGCCTGCCAATGTCATGTGCCCTCTGAGGTACCTGCTGGGTAATGTCCCCTGGATGGGTCACTGTGGGACACAGACTCATGGGCATGTTTGACCTTCGTCAGTTGCTGTCTTGTTGATTTCCAGTTTCCGCGTTCCCATGTGCCACCTAGGCATCTGCCTAGCCCACCCTGTGCCCCAGCTGCCCCACTGCATGTCCTGCCTGCAGCCCCCATGCTCCATTTGCAGCCTCGCCATAGTGCCCTTTCATACCTGAGCACTATGGTGTTGCTGCACATGTAGTGCTACTATCACTGTTTTTGAGCTCCCTGTCTATGCTGACACTGAAATGGTTTCTCTCTCCTGCAAATATGCATCTAACACCAGGTTTTCACTCGCGGTAATTTTCTACCCTTCAGTTCACAGCAATAATGCCGCGGTAGCGTCTCCCTGCCCACTCCCCGCCCATTGACCCCCTTCTCTCCACCCTCTGCGGGACATAGTGCCGCCGGAGACGTTAACATGCGCTAATGTTGCATCTGGTTACATTAGCGCGCATTAAGGTCACTTATCATGCGATAACATAGCCGCTGCTATGTTATCATGGTTTAGTAAACATACCCCTTAGGCTCTGTCTCTTTGAATGGCGTGTGAGATCCGAGCGCAGTTTATGTCGTGCCGGGAGGCACAGGTCGGAAGTGATCAGGTAGCTGTCTTACCTCGTGTCCTGATGGTGATTCAGTAGTCTACGTTGCTGTCTGGCACGCTGAGAAGGGAGTATGCACGCTTTTTCTTCGCAGCCCCAAGTGTTGCACAGTGTTGACTTTTGGTGCCCCCTTTTTTGAACAGTAATAGAATGGGACTGCATACTCCTCCTAAAAGGCTCTGGAAGTGCCTGCTTAAACTGAATATGTTTGTAATTTGCAGGTTATTACAAATAACTTGTGTATGCTCAGTATCCCCTATTGTGGGTGAGTGATCTTCTGCTACTATACGTGGTCCTCATAATGATCCCTTTTTGCCTTGATATCGTTCACTTTTTAACTTACTTTCTATAAACCTTTCTCTATAGTCCGTTAGCCCAATTTGTGTCGTATCTATTCATCTATTTACACATTTGGATTATGTCACAATGTCTTCTATTAACTTTTTACTGGGTCTTATGGTTTTTTTTATGTTTGAGTATTATTTATTACTTATTTATTCATTCCTATGTCCTTGGCACTTTTGGTTCTTTTAAACTACTTTTTTATTAATTTGTTCTATATTTTTAATTTTGAACATATGTATATGGAAATGTGATCATTTATGCTTTTAAATATATATTTATATATTACTATATATATATTCTGTCATAGAGAGGTCAGTATCCCCTGAAGAAGGCTCCAGCTGAAACACATGTAGGGTGACCTGGTGGATACCTAATAAAGCTCCCTGCTGCATCTTACGGCATATTGTGTCCTTAATCTTTCTTTATCTAATCACCCTGTTGAACAGTGACCACTCCAGGTCACAAGAACCTGTCAGATTCCCAAAAAGGAACACAGTTTCCACAATGCTATCCCAGGGTAAGCAGTGGATTTTCCTGGTCCTCTTTAATAATCATTTGAATTTTCCCTCCAGGAACTTGTCCAAACCTTTTTTTAAACCCAGCTACACTAACAGCTTTTACTACATCCTCCAGTAACAAATTCCAGAGTTTGATTACTCATTGGGTGAAAAAATCTATGTCTACCCGTTCCACTTCATTCATTAATATATAGACCTCTCTCATTTCTCCCCTCAGCCGTCTATTTTCCAAGTTGAAGAGTCCTAACCTTTTAAGCCTCTCCTCAAAGGGGTATCCTTCCATCCCCTTTAACATTTTGGTGGCTCTTTTCTGTACCTTTTCTAATTCTGCTATATTTTTTATAAAATATGGTGACCAGAATTGCACACAATATTTAAGGTGTGCTCGCACCATGGAATGATACAGAGGCATTATAATATTCTTGGTTTTGTTCTTCATTCCTTTCCTTATGATACCTAGCATTCTATTTGCTTTCTTGGCTGCCGCTGCACACTAGGCAGAGGGTTTCAATGTACTATTCACGATAACGCCAAAATCTTTTTTCTGGGTGGTAGTTCCTAATGTGGAACCTTGCATTGCGTAACCATAGTTTGGGTTGTTCTTCCTTAAATGCATAACTTTGCACTTGTCCACATTAAATTTCATCTGCCATTTGGACATCCAGTCTTCCAGTTTATCAAGGTCCTCCTGAGCATTAGGATGGGGAGAGTCAGTAGGGGGCAGGAGGGGGCAGGATCTGGGTGGAGTGGGGGCGGGCCAGCCCGACAGGATGTACAGGGCCAATTTAGGTCACAGCCCTGTACATCCTGCTGGGTCAAAGGGGATGTGCTGTGATCAGACCTGTGGAACCCCCCCAGGGCCGGGTGCAGGGGGATCCCTCCAGCCCGATCTAGGCCCCAGCAGGCCAGTCATGAGTTGGGCGGCGGGGAAAAGGTGGGCCAAAGCCATGGGAGTCAGGAGTGCCTGCGGGGAGGATGTCTGCAGGCGACGGGGACATGCCGGGCTGTCTACAGGTCCAATTCTGTGCTCCGAGGGAACATCCGGACTGCCCAGACATCTCCCTACCTGAATCGGGCTCCACATATACTGGTTCATTTTTATCTACCTGTGATTCAGTCCAGCCTGCACGTGCAGGACTGTCCCTGGCTAATTCAGTCAGGGCTTTTAAATGGAGCTGTGGCACCATGGCGTCATGTTGCCATGGCACTGCGGCTCCATTTAAAAGCCATGATGCCGGCTGCCTGAAAAAGGGATTTATTCATTGCAGCCTGACCCCCGATCTGGCCTCCTAAGGCCAGGATCAGGCTTCAGGGAATAAACCCTGACACCCTCCCCCTGCCCCATGTGCACTCTGGGCTTTAAAAAAAAACCCCAGAGGTGGAATAACTTCCCCGGACATTTCGCCGGCCATGGATGTTCAGGGCCAACATTAGAATCAGCCCTGGACATCCAGGGTCGGTGACCGCCCACTGCCTGCCCAGACTCCTTCCCTGGGCCGCTCCCTCCCCGCCCCATCTAACTTCCCCACACAAGGGACAGGCAAGGGCACAAATCGGGGGCAGGCAAGGGCACAAATAGCGGGGATGGATGTCCCGTCGGGCCGCCCATCCCTGCTATTCGTAGCATAGAATAACCACCACAATGTCAGGCCATTTAAATTGCCAAACAGCTGGATATTATTCATGTATTATGGGCCAGCTTAGAGGCTGGGCAGAGGTGGCCCTAAAAATTATCCAGTTAACAATGATATTCAGCTGCTCAACAGATGGTGTGGGTGCAGTCACTGCCCTATACATATATTCAGCTCCGTTACCTATACAGATCGAAGCATCGAATATGCATAATAATTTAAGCACCTGTACCAGCAGTTAAATAAATGTGGTGAATATATTGGCTGAATATCTAACCAAATAAGTATAAATAAAATGCCTTTTTTAAAAGAAAGATTATTTTGTTGATGTCTTCGGGGAAACGTTCTATGGTAGACTGTCTACATCTCTTCCTCTGGCCCGCCCACTTAAGCAGGAAGGACCGAAAGAACAAATTCCTGCTAAACTAATCCGTGCTTAACCCAGTCTTTAGAAGGAAAAACATTTTTACAGTGACATCTACAGACAAGAAGCCATCTGGCACATAGTGGAAGAAATATAGGTTGAAAAAGTTAACCAAGAAAGGAAGAAGTATGAAAATTGTGACACCCAACTTCCTGGTCTGTTAAAAACACAAGGGGAAGAAAGCACTGATCAACTGTAACTACTGCACACACCGTAACATGACAGTCTTACTGCACCCACTGAGATCAGTCATACATGCCTTATCCAACTGCAGGCACGTGCAATTTTTCCTTCTAGTTAATCACGCTCTTTTATCTATCCCAGCTTCTTCGCAGCTTTTCTGCAGTCCTGGGTACTGGCGCTGGCTCCAACAAACAGTCAGATCCCCCTGCCCACTGCTCCCTTCCCCAAATGCTCCCAGCCAGTAAAAATAATGCCAGCTTTCTGTCGGTGTTAGTTTTCCCCTTGGAATAACGCAGTTTGTACTGTTCACCCCAAGCTGTGTTATTCCTTTACCGCAGCTTAGTAACTAGACTCCTAAGTATTACAAAACGCTTTAGCTTTCAGAATTCACATGGAGCTGAAGTTTCTCTTTTATTTCTGAAATAATCAGGCCTACTGACCACTATGCCACAGTTTGCCTTTCGGATTGCAAGCTGATGAAAGTTACATGGTTCTTTTTATTCTCTTTGCGGTTTACATTTTTCAGATGATACATTTTTAAGCAGGATTTAACAGCTTTCCTGTGATGTGCCGACGAAGTTCGTCACCATCTTTTCATAGTCTGATAGGCCCAAGAGTCAACCTGCATTTTCCAGTTCAGTGAATAGCTCCAATCAGCCATTGCTATTGAACATCATGGAGAAACAAGGAGATCATTCACTGAATTACAGATGGCCTCATGGCTCACAGTAACTGGGCTCAATTGTAAAGAGACATCCGTGATTGAGAGGGCATTACTATTTTTGAAACTGATATATAACTTCTTTGAAGCATTTATTTCTACAGTTCTGTCAGTTTCTATTAGACTGTTCCTTAAGGCCTTCTCGATTACAGTTCTTTGTCAAAAAAGTAAATTCATTATCTTAGCAGTTTTTAAGCTTTGCTCTAATGCTTAGCAGGAAAGCTCAGATTGCTGCAAGCCGAATAACTGCTAACTCTGTTCCTCTGCTGTAAAAAATGATAAATGTAGTTATTATTGATTATAGATGCCGACATGCAACTTTTTATTTCATCCTACAACTAAATCCATTTATAGAACTTCAAAGTAACAGTACATAATGGTAAAAATCAATTCACCCACCCAGTCTTCCTAGTTGAGATTCTTCCTCTGGTTTCTACCACGTGGGATAGGTGAGTACATACATTTCCATGCACAAATCATCACCAGCTTCTATTTTCCACTTGACCCATCAAGTCCTGCTGTGGCAGGCTATGGCCTATAATAGTCTGCAGATATGAAAGGCCTGTAAGCTAGGCCCTGATTCCAACCCCCATCATAGAACCAAAAATCTGTGAAAAATGAGAAAACTGTTTTAAATTGCTTAATAAGAAGTTTTACATGAATTCATAAGTCTTTCATTATTCTCTTGTATTCTGAAGATGAAAATGTTTCAATACTTGCATTCCTAGAGCCAGAAACGACCTTGCTGTAGAAAAGTATCAAAACCTAGAAACTAAACCATTGTTAGAACAGTCCTAAGGGAGGGAGCTGGGTGCTAGGCCCAGGAGGGATCTCCGATTGGACAAATGCAGGGGGCGTTGGAACCAATAGAAAGTCTGCATGTATCAAGCTGAAGAAAAATGTATAAATGAATATGTTTCTGTAAAATCTTTGCTCAGTCCTTTTTGAAGCTTTGACTAACTGGGCCTTGTGCACAATAAATTGGTTTGGACCCTGTAAATTGACTCCTGGATTTATTCATTGTTTGCACTTCACTGCAGCATATTCTTGGTGCGTTGGCCAGGAAGGTGCGAGTAGTGAATGGTATTCAAGTGAATAATCCACGCAATTCGCCTCCAGGTTTGGCCCGGTTGGAACCATGTCTGTCCGACCGCAGGGGAAACCTTAGGCGCCGCCAGTCCTTTTGTATCGGAGAGGGTTCCGCCTTGCCTCGGTGGGCCACTGGGTCCGGCCGGCCAACACCTCCGAACCCGAGGGGAGTCCAGGATCCAACCCAAGAACTGGTGTGGTATCGGGAACCGGATCCGGTGAGTAGACATTTTCTTGTTTAATAGTCAGTGAAGCCTGGGGAAAAAGTCTTGCATGAGTGCGCGAGACTGAATTGGTATAGACTAACTGGGAAAGTCTTGCATGGGTACGCGAGACAAGAGAGCCTGATCACCTCTCATAAAGGTGGTCCTAGTACGCTCCGCATAAGGGTTAGCGGAAGCCGAAGCCACCGACCCTTTGGTTGGGAATAGTCAGTTAGTCAGAAAACCTTGGGCATTTGAATAATGATTTCTTGTGATGATATGATTGCTTGTGTGATTGAGAGGTCTTGAGACACAGACCGAGTGAGAGCAGACTCCTGAGTAGCGCAGTTCCTGGCCGGGTGACTGCGCCCAGGTCGCGAAAAGGAGGAAGCGTGTGGCGTTTGTTCCCCTCAGTGTTCTGTGGGCTGTATGGACCCCTTACCTACAGCCATACTACCTACCCTTACTGTTTGTTGTCTTGTACGTCATTACGTGTACGTCGTTACGATTAGATTATGGGAGGGAAGGAGTCCACGCAAACTCCATTGGAATGTATGATCAAGAATTTCCATAAAGGATTTTCAGGAGACTATGGCATAAGAATGTCTCCGTCTAGATTAAGAATGCTATGTGATAGGGAGTGGCCTGTGCTAGCTACTTCATGGCCCCATGGGGGCACCTTCGATGTAGACATAGTTTTCCGTGTTCATCAGCTTGTACAAAAAGCACACCCTGACCAGTTTCCCTACATAGATTCCTGGTTAAGTGCTTGCGAAAGGCAGCCCTTATGGATGAAGCGCTGCTATGAGGAACAATGTAGAATATTAGTAGCCACCACTAGGGGGACCCGGAAGGTTGAGGAGGAGAAGCCACCTGTGTATTCCGCCTCAGAGTCCCCAGAAATCCTGGCCCGTTTACCCCAGTACCCACATAGGTTAGTTCCCCAAGCTCCACTACCTGAAGCTGAGCCTGATGAGGAACCCCAGCAATTACCGCTGCAGCAGCCAAAGAAGCCCACTTCCCCGAGTGATAGCCCCGAGTCAGACCCAAGCACGTCGGGGGGACCAGGGTCCTCCGACGATACTGAAAGCGGAGGCTCTCCTGCCAGTTCAGGGTCACCCACCAAGGAAGCCTATACCCGGGAGCCGTATGATTTAAGAAGTATAACCCCGAAGAAGAAGGAGAAAGCAGGGCGCCTAATGCCATTACGTCAAGTGCCTGGTATACCTATCTTAAATGAACAGGGCCAGATGGCACCAGGACCAACCAGTCTAGTCTACGTGCCTTTTTCCACTACTGATTTATTAAACTGGAAAACGCATTATGCATCCTATACAGCGAAGCCCCAGGAATTGACAGAGTTAATGTCTAGCATTATGCAAACCCATCAGCCCACCTGGGCAGATTGTCCCCAGCTTCTGTCCACCCTCTTTACTACTGAGGAGCAAGGGCGGATTGTGCAAGCAGCCCTCCGTTGGTTAGAAGAGAACCCCGTAGAAGAAGGGGATCTGAATCTCCCACAAGCTGCCGCCGCAGCTTTCCCAAATGAAGATCCTAGATGGGACCCAAATGATGAAAGGGGGGCGGCGGCCCTAACGAGATTTCGTCAGGCCTTGCTGCAGGGCCTGAGGAAGGGAGGCCAGAGGGCTATGAATATCGGGAAGGTATCTGAAGTTATCCAGGGTCCAGATGAGAGCCCAGCGGCCTTTTATGAGCGGTTGTCTGAAGCCTATAGACTATATACCCCATACGATCCCACCGCTCAGGAGAATTTGCGCATGGTAAATGCAGCCTTTGTCAGTCAGTCCCAGAGAGACATAAAACGAAAATTGCAGAAACTGGATGGATTTGCGGGTATGAATACAGCACAGTTAATGGAAGTCGCTCAGAAAGTATTTGTGAATCGTGAAAATGAACGTGACAGAGAAAGTGAACGTAAAATGAAGAAGAAAGCAGATCTTCTTGCTGCCGCTTTAGTTGAACGACGTGGAGGAGGTTTTCCTAACCAAAGGACCAGAGAACGTGGAAGAGGCTGCGGAAGTAGCAGGCCTCCATTGGGTGAGAATCAGTGCGCCCACTGCAGAGAAGAAGGACATTGGAGAAATGAATGCCCGCATCTTGACTCCGCCCCCAGGAGGGGAGGAGGGAGTCCCTGAAGAACAGGAGGCCGATTTCTGAGTCGGGGAGGAATGAACCAAGCACAGTTCCTGCAAGAGAGAGAAGAAGCCATTGAGGGAGTGGCAGTAGCAACGGGCTATGACATGGATGAAGTGGATGAAGACTAGCCAAGACCAGGCTCCAAGTTTACCCTGGGTCCCCAGGAGCCTATGGTCAGTTTGAAAATAGGGGACCAATATATGGGCTTCATGGTAGATACAGGAGCAGAACATTCAGTGGTGGCAAAGCCAGTGGCTCCTCTTTCCTCTCTATCTGTCACCATTGTTGGGGCCACTGGGAACAAGGCCACAAAGCCATTCCTGCAGAACCGTATGTATGAGCTAGGGGGACAGAAAATAACGCACCAGTTCTTGTATATGCCTGAGTGCCCTATTCCACTTCTGGGCCGAGATATGCTTGCCAAGCTTCAGGCACAAATATCCTTTGCTGAAGGGGGAGAAATGAAGATGACTGTGAACCCAAAGCCTGCTGGATTGATGGTGCTAACTGTTCCCCGAGAAGAAGAGTGGTGGTTCTATAGTGCACCTCCAATCAAGTCAATCAGTTCCTGTATACCTACCAACCTTATAGCCCAACCTGAAGTATGGGCAGAAGATAATCCACTTGGCCTAGCGAAGAACATAGCCCCTGTCATTGTCACCCTCAAGCCAGGAGCGGAACCAGTGCATGTGAAGCAGTATCCTCTTCCCCGACCAGCCATTGAAGGTATCCACTGCCATTTAATGAAACTGCTGAAGTATGGACTTCTCAAGGAGTGCCAGTCACCTTGGAACACCCCCCTTCTCCCAGTCAAGAAACCTGGGACAGGGGATTACCGCCCAGTGCAAGATCTAAGGTGGGTAAATGATGAAGTTGAAACTATACACCCAGTGGTGCCAAATCCTTATACTCTCTTGGGACTGATCCCCACTGAGGCTACTCATTTCACCATCTTGGACCTGAAAGATGCCTTTTTCTGCGTACGCCTAGCCCCCACCAGTCAACTTTTGTTTGCTTTTGAATGGCAAGACCCCACAACAGGAAGGCGGGGCCAACTCACCTGGACTAGATTACCTCAAGGATTCAAGAATTCACCTACCCTTTTCAGTGCTGTCCTGAATCAAGATCTTTCAAGTTACTCAGTGAACCCAGAACAAAGGGTTCTCCTTCAGTATGTAGATGATCTGCTCATAGCCACCAACTCGGAAAGTGAACTCCTGTACCTTCTGAATGAGGCTGGATACAAAGTCTCAAGAGCCAAGGCGCAACTATGTCAAACTGAAGTTAAATATCTAGGGTTCCAGTTGTCCAGCGGAATTCGACGCTTGGGACCTGAATGCAAAGAAGCTATATGCATTATTCCCACTTCAACCACCAGGAGGCAAGTAAGAGCTTTCCTGGGGGCCGCAGGATACTGTTGCATAAGGATCCCCAATTTTGCGTTGCTAGCAAAACCATTCTATCAAGTTACCAAAGGAATGGAAAAGTCTCCACTGGAGTGGGGACCTGAACAGGATGCAGCATTCCAATCTTTGAAAAGTGCTCTGATGTCATCACCAGCCTTAGGTCTCCCAGATGTCCAGAAGTCTTTCCATCTCTATGTCCATGAGTCACAAGGAAATGCGTTGGGGGTACTAACTCAATCTCTTGGATCTTGGCAACGGCCAGTAGCCTACTTGTCAAAACAGTTGGATGTGGTAGCAAGAGGTTGGCCTCCTTGTTTGAGAGCTGTTGCAGCCACAGCCCTCCTGGTGAGCGAGGCAGACAAGCTCACTCTGGGACAGAATCTTCAAGTTACTGTGCCACATTCTGTCCTGACCCTCATGGAACACAAAGGAGGTTTCTGGCTAACGAATTCACGAATGTTGAAATATCAAAGCATGCTGTGTGAAAACCCCCAGATACAGTTAAAAGTCAGTCAAGCCCTGAATCCTGCTACGTTATTCCCAATTGGTCCTGGGCCCCCTGATCATGACTGTTTGGAAACTATGGACACTGTATTTTCAAGTCGCCCTGATTTGACTGATGTCCCTCTAGAGGACCCTGAATGGACTTTCTTTGTAGATGGAAGCACTCTTGTCATCAATGGACATCGTTGTGCTGGATATGCAGTGGTGACCCTCGATCTGGTAGATGAGTCCTCAGCTCTGGCCCCAGGAACTTCAGCACAGAAAGCTGAACTGATAGCTCTCACGAGAGCACTGATATTAGAAGGACTCTGCTTAAATGTGTACACAGATTCCAAGTATGCCTTCACAACTTTGCACGCACATGGAGCCTTGTATAAAGAACGAGGGTTGATCACCTCAGGGGGCAAGTCCATTAGGTATGGGCCTGAAATATTGACATTATTAGATGCTGTGTGGGCCCCCAAGCAAGTTGCAGTCATGCACTGTAGAGGTCATCAGGCAGGAGCAGGAGAGGTTACCCGAGGGAACAGATTTGCTGATATCACAGCCCGAAAAGCAGCCACAACTGGACGAGTTGTGACCCAAGATACCCCACTGCAAGCAGCCTTATTCCCTGTGCCCCTTAGCTCATGGGCACCCCAATACACTACAAGAGAGTTAGATTATTTTTGTGAAAAAGAGGGAGGGGTCCTGACAGAAGAAGGATGGATAGTGCTGCCACCTCCAGAAGGTAGCTCACCTCCAGGTCACACAGTCATTCCTGAAGCATTAGGGCCAGCCTTTGTCCAGGCCTTTCATCAGGCCACACATTATGGGAAAACAGCCATGGAGAGAGCCCTAAGGCCCCATTTCTGTATCTCACTATTAGGACCCCTGTCCGCTTCAGTGGCACAGCGATGTTTGACATGTGCCAAGAATAATGCTAAGCAAGGTCCCATTCCACCCCCAAGTGTTCAGTCAGTAGGGGTGGCCCCGATGAGTGATATTCAGGTGGATTTTGCTGAAATGCCACGAGCAAACGGATATCACTACCTGTTAGTTCTAGTTTGCACATTTTCTGGGTGGGTAGAAGCCTGTCCCACCCGAACTGAGAAAGCTTGAGAAGTCACTAGAGTACTGCTCCATGAGATTATTCCTCGATTTGGAATACCATTGGCTATAGGATCAGATAATGGACCCTCATTTGTATCCCAAGTGACTCAACAGTTAGCAAGAGCTCTACAGAAACAATGGAAGTTGCACACTGCCTACAGACCCCAGAGTTCAGGGAAAGTAGAACGTATGAATAGAACCCTGAAATCCCAGTTGTCCAAGCTTTGTCAAGAAACACACCTAAAGTGGCTTCAGGTTCTCCCTATAGCCCTTCTTAGGATACGTTCTGCTCCAACCAAGTCTTTAGGAGTTTCCCCTTTCGAGATCTTGTATTGGGGACCCCCACCCATTGTATAGGGAATAAAAGGAGATATGAGACAAATAGGATCTGAAATAACTAGACAAGAACTATTGGCTTTAGGTTCTGTTTTGCAGAGTCTTCATACCTGGGTGCAAGATCGATTGCCCATTAACCTAACAGAGCGTCTGCATCCCTTCAAGCCAGGAGTGTCAGTGTGGATCAAAGAGTGGAGAAAGACCCCGCTGGCGCCGCATTGGAAGGGACCCTATGTTGTCATCTTATCAACCCCAACTGCAGTAAAAGTTGCAGAATTCGAACCCTGGATCCACCACAGTCGAGTGAAGCCGGCAGCTGCTCCTGAACCTGCTCAATGGACTTCAGTAAATGACCCTGAGACTCCATTGCGACTCACATTGCGGAGACAACCGGCGTTGTAAGAATCTTCAGAATCTACAATCCTACTCCTGTCACGCAAGGGTGACCATCGAAGCAGGAGAGAAGAAGAAGAAGAAGACCCTACAAGTTCATCGTACCCAACATTCCAGTTGACCTCTAAAGACTGTAATCACAATGTTCCTCCACTATTGCCTTGTGGGAGTGATGGTCCTGGGATTCCTGGAAAAGACTTTTGCCTTACCCCCTTGTGCAGCTTGTATAACTATTTATTTATTTAAGCGGACTTGGTATACCGCTTTCTCATGAAATCAAAGCGGTTGGCACAGCAAACAATCAAAGAAAGGGGGTTGTCAGTAGCATGCAGTGGTTGATTTGTCGCAGTGTACTGTGTGAGGGAGTGTGGTTGATTTGATGTGAAGCTATATACATTGTGTGCTTATGATACATATTTACAGATTCATATTTACAATGGTGGCTTTGCTATCTGACTTGGTTGATCAAAAGTCATTCTATGAGGTCCTTGAAATGGTTTTTGAATAGTTCAGTTTTGAGCTGTTTTCTGAAGTCTTTGATGTTGTTTGTTGCTCTGAGGTGGTCTGGGAGAGAGTTCCATATGGCGGGGGCTGCCAGGGTGAAGGCTCTTTTTGATGTGGCTTGGTTTGTCCTGGTGTAGTCTTTTGGAGTTCTGATATTGTTTGATGTTCCCTTTCTTCTTGGTCTTTTGCTGTCGTCAGCTGTTATGAGCTGTTGTAGGCTGTCTGCAGATAGTTTGTTTATTATTTTGAATGTGGTTAAGAGAACTTTGTAGCGGATTCGAGAGCTGATTGATAGCCAATGGAGGTGGTATAGAATGGGTGTGATATGTTTGTGGCTTGTACTGTCCGTTATGAGTCTTGCAGCGGTGTTTTGTGCTAATTGAAGTGGTTGTGTGGATTTCTTTGGGAGTCCTAGGTAGATGTGGTTGCCGTAGTCCAGGGTGGGGGTGATGATGGCCTGGCAGACTGATCGAAAATGCTCGGGAGCAAGGATGGGTTTAAGTCATCTGATTGTCCTCATCTTGATGTAGGCACTCCTGGTGGTTTTCGCGATGTGGGAGTGAAGGTTGAGCTCTCTGTCAAGGGTTATTCCCAGGTATTTTATTTCTTGTTTTATTGGGATGGTGGCCTTGTTTAGATTGATGGACGGCGTGGGTGTGAATGTTTGATCTCTTGTTATGATCAGTGCTTCGGTTTTATTATAGTTTATTGCTAGATTGTTTTCTTGCAGCCAGGTTGTCATCTCTTCAAAACAGTTGGCTATGTTGGTGTGGTCAGGTTTGTTTAGATTGATTGGTGTGAATATCATTATATCATCTGCGTATATGGTGTATTGTATGTTGAAGTTCCTGATGATTGAGCAGATGGGTTGTATGTAGAGGTTGAAGAGCAGGGCTGAGAGTGCTGAACCTTGTGGAACACCCTGTGTGATGCTGATGGGTTGAGAGGTCGTCGATCCACATCTGACCTGGAGCTGTCTATCCTTTAGGTAAGATGTAAACCATTTCAGGGTGGTGTTGTGTAGGCCTGCTTCTTCGAGTCTTGTTAGTAGGGTTAGTAACTACCACCCGAACTGGACAGAAGGTCACTCAGACTTTACTTTATCATTCCTACTATACTTGCACTGGTATAGTCAGCCGGTGTGTGTACAACGGTACAGAGCTAAATATCTGTACCAAGGGGAAAAGTAAGACTTGTTATAACCCCCGACAGAATCCTTCCTATTATGTACTTGAGATACGCTGGAATGATGAGGATGGAGCCCTCATAAATGCTACATGACAGCTCCCTGATCCCACGAAGCATGTTGACCTGAGATTTGAAGCTTGTGAAGTGATAAACAGAAATACCTATCACAAGTGTGGATATTGGGAGCACGCCTACTATTATGATGATAAATATATGTGTCCTGAAGGAGCATACGGATGGGGAAAGTGTACTGGGAAATCTTCCCCAACTGTTTACAGTACATCATCCAAAGATGCTTACTACTGTCCCAAGTGGGAATGCGTGTATTATGCTACTTGGGCGGGTGCGCCTATGGGACGAGATGGAGATCAACGAGTGGCCGCCTTGGAGAAATTATCATTGCCAGAGCCTAAGAAATGTAAGAAAGGTACCTGTAATCCAGTGCGGCTCATCATATTTAACCCCAGTCAGTGGAAGCAGGGGTATAAATTTGGGCTACGAATTGCAGGAGGAGGAATAGATCCTGGAACTTTTATATATATACAGCTGAATACTAAGGGGCTTGTTTACAAATCAATGGGGCCGCGGCTCCGATAACGATCGCGAACCGCTACCGCGGCTTTGTAAACAAACCCCTAAAACTCATGTATCTGCACCCTATCGAATACATCACTCTGTTTATGAGGCCATGAAAGCAGAGTTTGAGATTCCTCATGCCTCCCAAAACTTGTTCCTTGAGCTTGCGGGGGCAGTAGCATCTAGTCTCCACATTTCAGACTGCTTCTTCTGTGGAGGAACTAAGATGGGAGACCAATGGCCCTGGGAAGCGCAAGAAGTAAACTATTCTATTCCTTATAACCAGACTGACTTACATAACACTACTAGTGAGTGGGTACTGGCCCACCCCATTGTTGGTAACTTGTGTTTTGCTCGCTCTGGACCACAGTTTAACATGGAGGTTGGACAGCTGGTCTGTCTCAATCAGAAGTTCTACAACAGTACCACGAGGAAGACGTCCTGGTGGTCAGGAATCAACGCTTCAGAGCCCTCCAACCCTTTAGTCCGTTTCCCTAATCTTGCCAGCATCTGGACTAATCTTATAACTCCTGGCAAGCACCACCTGGACTGTACTGGATTTGTGGAACCCAAACATATGCTAGGCTTCCTCACCACTGGGGAGGAGCATGTGCATTGGGAACCATACAACCTTCCTTTTTCCTTTTGCCTACATCCCATGGAGAGCAACTGGGTTATCCTGTGTATAGAAGTCGACAGAAGCGAGAAGCCTTGAAAATAGGTCAATGGGACAAATGGAAGGAGGAGTGGCCACCTGAGAGAATCATTTCATACTATGGACCTGCTACTTGGGAGCAAGATGGGACATGGGGATATCGTACCCCTGTTTATATGATAAATCGTATAATACGCTTATAAGCTGTTGTTGAAATAATAACCAATGAAACTAGCAAAGCACTAACTCTTTTAGCTAAGCAAAGTACACAAATGCGCACAGCTATTTATCAGAATCGTTTAGCTCTAGATTATTTGTTAGCAGCTGAAGGTGGAGTATGTGGAAAATTGAACGTAACCAATTGTTGTTTGCAGATTGATAATAATGGGCATGTTGTTGAAGATATAGCTACTCAGATGAGAAAGCAAACATTTGTGCCTGTTCAGACTTGGCATAGTCTAAAGCTGGATGGGTGGTTTGGGTCAGCGTTTTCATGGTTAGGTGGCCTGAAGACCCTTGTGTTCATTGTGTTATTCATATTAGCTATATGCTTATTGCTCCCATGTTTCCTACCCCTTTGCTTACGCATGGTAACCTCTGTTATTGATAGTACTGTAGAACGGAAGGCAGCTACTAAGATATTAGCTATGTGGCAATATTAACCTATACCCCAAGGTGATGCTGTTACACCAGTATAATGTGTGATTTAATTCTCACCCTTTCTCACTTGCGGGTGAGAATAATCAAAGGGGGGAATGTGGCAGGCTATGGCCTTTAATAGTCTGCAGATATGAAAGGCCTGTAAGCTAGGCCCTGATTCCAACCCCCATCATAGCTAGAAAGAACCAAAAATCTGTGAAAAATGAGAAAACTGTTTTAAATTGCTTAATAAGAAGTTTTACATGAATTCATAAGTCTTTCATTATTCTCTTATGTTCTGAAGATGAAAATGTTTCAATACTTGCATTCCTAGAGCCAGAAACGACCTTGCTGTAGAGAAGTATCAAAACCTAGAAACTAAACCATTATTAGAACAGTCCTAATGGAGGGAGCTGGGTGCTAGGCCCAGGAGGGATCTCCGATTGGACAAATGCAGGGGGCGTTGGAACCAATAGAAAGTTTGCATGTATCAAGCTGAAGAAAAATGTATAAATGAATATGTCTCTGTAAAAACTTTGCTCAGCCCTTTTTGAAGCTTTGACTAACTGGGCCTTGTGCACAATAAATTGGTTTGGACCCTGTAAATTGACTCCTGGATTTATTCATTGTTTGCACTTCGCTGCAGCACTGCCACACCATCTCTCTCAACATATTGCCCAACTATGTCCAAGATCTGCTGTACTGCTGGCCTCCCTCACCTCACTGTTAGACCATTCTAATCTTGCCGTCTTCTTTTTTGATTTATACAAGACCATGTTAAATACAATATTGAGGTCCCCGGTCATATTTCCTTACGAAGTTTTATAAAAACTCATCTACCAAAATTAACAAGGCCAAAACGTATGACTTTCCAGCACTCATTGCTGCTGCAGTTACAGTTCTTTATGACAATACCAGCCTAGAAATTATAAGCTCACATGCTTCCAAAACAGAAGCTTATGGGGGGGGGGGGGGGGTGGATTTTTAATAATCTACCTCAAAACACATATAAAAAAAGTTTGTTCTCCAACTCAGTAATCCTGGAAAATCTGAAATGCTGATGTGAAGAGAAACCAGATAATGAGATTTACATTTGAATAAAATATATGTAAACAGAGATGATATGATGGAGTGAAATTTATTAAGCTGCCTGCTATGACTCAGTGTGTAAGGAAAGCAATAAAGATAAACAATGTACTTCGCCTTCATATGTGGGTGTGCGTGTATGCACACACAGAGTCTAGAAATAAATGGGCTTATATCTGCTATAACTTTACAAATCCCTCATGAGTCCATTCCTGCTCCTTCCTTTCCCTCTCCCTCCTGAAATTTGGAGGCGTAGAGACAGTAAAAACTATATCCCACCATTCATGCTTTTTATTCTTCTGCTCTGATTCATGCATGCAACTGATGAGGGCTCCACAGCCCTACACTCACTTGACCATGGGCTTCAATCTTATTTGTTTCATTATTGCCATCTAATTCTATTATTCCATATGTTTTTATCTTGATCAGCTGAGGACAAGTTGTGGATTAGTTGAAGACAAAGGGGGTATATTTACTAAACCGTGGTAAAGTCACTGGCGTTAAGGGCAGTGGTAAGGTGCCTTAAGCCATATAAGGCACTGGGCAGATAGAGGGTGGTCCGGCGTAAAGGGAGCTACGGGATGTTTAATGCACTGTAACAGGGCACCCTGACCATTTAACTCACGTAACGAGAGTGCTCACGGTAAGGTGACAAGCATGCACCTTAAGGATGACAAATGTGCTTTAAGGTGCCCTGAGGGGTTTAAGGCGCACTAAGGGGTTTAAGGTGAACGAGGTTCACAAGCATGCACTTAAAGGCACGAAAATGGCTGTGGACAGACAATGTGGCTACAATGTAACCCATTTGGGTCTTCTAGGTGAAAATATTTTTTCAGTCAACGCATAATCAAACCCTGCAATCCATTACCGGAGGATGTGGTAAAAGCTGTCAGTGTTTTTGTTGTTGGGCTTAAAAATGGTTGGACGGGTTCCTGGGTAACGGTCCATAAACCATTGCTAAAGAGGACCCATGCTATGCACTGTTTGCCCCATTACAGTTATTGGGGATCCTGTGTGTCTTTTGGGGAAACTGCCAGGTACTTGTGACCTAGATTGGCCACTGTTGGACACAGGATACTGGGCATGATGGATCTTGGTCTGACACAGTTTGGCATATTTTGTAGTCTTATGTTCCTATTTGCCATCTAGGCAGCTGCCTGGTCCCCTCTGTGCATCAGCAGCCCCCAGTGCATCACCCATGTGCCACCTCCTTTGTCCCCATTTCCACCATCAACATAGTGCCCTTTCATACTTGGGCTTTATGCTGTTGCTGCTAATGGAGCACTACTATCACTCTCTTGGGCTCCCCTGTCTGTGCTGCACATTGTTGCCTGCGTTAAGGGAGCAAGCCTTGTTCCCTCCCACTCCCTGCCCATTGATCTCCACTCTCCGCCCCGTGTATGCCTTCTCTCTGTCCACAGGGTGCTTTACGCTGCTGGTACCATTAGCGCATGCTAAAGTGACATTTTGGAGGCGCTAAGGGTGCAATTGCGCCATTAGTGCATGCTAATGGCACACTTGCTCCTTTACCATGGTTTAGTAAACATACCTCAAAGTTTTAAAATAAGTAAAATACTGATAAAGAGTACCGCTCTACATCTTCGTAAGGAGCTGCTTACAAACGTGCGCTAATTAGCGTACACTGTTAGTGCACAAGCATGATAACAATTATCATGCTAGCATATCAATTAGAATGCATTAATTCACACACTAACTCCATAAAGTGCCATTTTAGAAGGGATATCTAGGAAGAATCTGGGACATCTGTAGCAGAACTCCCAAAACCCGGGGAGTGGCAGCAGTGAAGGAAGACACAGAGAGCAACTTCAGAAGGCATTTCTATCTCCACCCCAAAAAATGAACATCCCAGTAACTGGTTCTGGAGACGGGCCCCACGCAGATGCATAGGTGTAGGCCATTTCACAAGTGTGGACATCCCCGAAGTGCACAACCACAGAACTGGCTACTTTGACACCCAAAACGGGATATTTCAGAAAAGGGCACCTATGTTATGCAGATACTCATTGCAGATACTCAGACATGTGACAGCAGGCCAGTCATATGTTTTCAGTATGTATTTATGGGCAGGTTTCTTTAACCACAAAATAGGAACACATTTTGCAACATAGGAACATAAGATATGCCATATTGGGTCAGACCATGGTCCATCAAGCCCAGTATCCTGTTTCCAACAGTGGCCAATCTAAATCATAAGTACCTAGCAGTTTCCCCAAAACACATAGGTTCCTCAGTGCTTGTATTGGGTCAAACAGTGGATATTCTGGGTCCACTTTAATAATGGTTTATGGACCTTTCCTCCAGGAACTTGCACAAACCTTTTTAAACCCAGCTACACTAACAGCGTTTACTATATCCTTTGGTAGCAAATTCCAGAGTTTGATTATATGTTGAGTGAAAAAATATTTTCTTTTATTAGTCTTAAATAGGTTACACTGTAGCTTCATTATGTACCCCTTAATCTTTCTATATTTTGATGACGTAAACAATCAATCTATGTTTACCCGTTCCACTCCATTCATTAATTTATAGACCTCTAGCATATCTCCCCTCAGCCGTTTGTTTTTCAGGTTGAAGAGCCCTAACATTTTTAGCCTCTCCTCATAGGGGTATCCTTCCATCCACTTTACCATTTTGGTGGCTCTTCTCTGTATCTTTTCTAATAATGCTACAAACATTTTAAGATACAGCGACCAGAATTGCACACTATATTCAAGGTGTGGTCTCACCATGGAACGATACAGAGGTATTATAATATCCTTTGTTTTATTCTCCATTCCTTTCCTTATGATACTTAGCATTCTATTTGTTCTCTTGACCACCGCTGCACACTAGGCGGAGGGTTTTAACATGTTATCCATGATGATGCATAAATCTTTTTCCTGGGTATTGGTTCCTAATGTGCAACATAACATCGTGTAACCATAGTTTGTATTTTTCTTTCCTAAGTGCAAAACTTTGCACTTGTCCACCTTAAATTTCATCTGCCATTTGGACACCAAGGGGTATGTTTACTAAACTGCGGTAATCGTGAATAACGCGCGTTATGTAACGTTAACGATCGTAAGCGCAGCATATGCTGCGCTTACGATCGTTAACGTTACATAACGCGCGTTATGATGTGCTAACGATCGTAATGCCCCGCGGCGCGGTAAAACACCGCAGAAGGTGGAGAGAGGGCGGAGAGAAGGGGTCAATGGGCGGAGAGTGGGCGGGAAGAGGCTCCCTTCACACTAACGCGCTGATCTGAAGAGCTCAATTCCAACGCGAATGAAAACCTGCAGTTAAATGCACAGGAGAGAGAAACCATTTCAGTGTCAGCAATGTACAGGCCAGGCAGGGAAACCTAAACAAAGTGATAAGTGTGATACATGTGCACAGAACAAAAGGGCACATAAACACTGAAAATGACTCCAACAAACTGGAAAAAAACCATAACCAAGCTGGCCAATAGTGGTATCAATGAGAAACATCAACCCCTCACCCCGAGTAAGCTCCATAGAACAGATATAAATCGTGGAGGGGTCTATAATCCGTCCCCATACAAGGTGAATGAGCCCAAAGTGAAATAGCGCTGCTCAGGGTTTTCCCCACCATCGTACAGGGCTCCTATGGTGAGCACATGTCCCGCAACATCAGGGCGGGCATGTCGGAACGGCAACTGGACAGATGCCGGAGAAGGGGATACAGAGGGCCGCAGGCGGCACATGCTGTGGTGGAGCTGGGCCACAGTGCGGACTAGGGCGATACCTAGGTGGCCCATACAAATGCTGAAGCAGCAGAGCAGCCAGACAGCAACTGCTGAAGGCCCAACATGGGCACGACTGTGTTTCCCACAGTGTCACAGGGGATAGTACCCAGCAGCTACCCCCAAGGGCAAGGAACATTGGCAGGCGGTGCTGGGGGGAAGCGTGGACACCTATTCAGGCACCCCTACCCCAGAACCTGCACCATAGGCAGCCACCTACCTGCACACTGGATGGCCTGAGACTGCGCACCACCAGCACCACCAGCAGAAGGGCATGTCAGCATGGTGGCTGAGGGATACTGGTGGTGGAGGGGGCAGTGGCAGCTGCCCAGAGCAGACCGTGGCCTAGCCCTGTGTAGGTGGGTGCCGTGTACTGCAACAGACGGCCCCTGTCTGACGAACAGTCATGGTATCACCAAGGAATGTACTGACTCTGTGACAACAAGGTGGTGCAGTGCACAAAACCAGTGAATTCAGAAGCAGAGGGTCACAGGTTCAAGTCCCAGCTGTGGTTCCCGCCAACCCAGTCCCCATATTTTACCCACTACTACAATGTGCTAATACAGACAGCACCTTTATTGCAGATGACGTAAACATGCCCAAGACACCTACATTTTACCCTACAGAGCACAGACATAATAAACATGCACATTACCTAGAGCAGAGCCTCCCAAATGCAGTCCTGGAGGGCCAAACACCATTCCGGTTCCATGCTGCCTCTGATAAAGATGCCTGTGCTGCATTTCTATGCGCCACCCCCATGGTATGCAGATGTATCTCATGCATATTCATGAGGGACAGCATGAAAACCCGAACAGTGTTTGGCACCGCAGGACTGGAGTTGGGAACCTCTGCCGTAAAGCAGCAGCCAACAGGGGCAGACACACCCGCATCCACAGGCCCCATTAGCCAATGCCTCCTGGAGAGGCAGGACTTTGGGCTCTGCGTGCATCTCCCAATACTAGCACTTGCATACCTTAGTAATGCCACCCTAAACCGGGGAATATGGTACACATCTATCAAAAGGTTGCTATGAGTACTAGTAGATAGCAATTCCTAGGTTAAATACACTTTTCTGAGTGAGCTGCATCATAGCAACCTTTCTGATGTCTGTGGAGTGTGCTACAGGTCTTGTGTCTGACAGTGTTTACCAACCTGGGGAGTGACTCCTACAGTATTGCGTACCATAGCCATGCCTGCACTGTGTCCAGGACTGGTGTGGTGGCCTGGGCTGCCCAACACCTCTATAGTTGCACAATGCTGGCATAGGTGTGGGGAGTGTGTGTCTGTCTATCCAGTGTGTGGTGGCTGCCAACACCCTCCACAGCCCACACTGCTAGCACTGTTGCCAGTATTGGCCTGCCAATGTGCATAATGAGGAGCAAGGTACCGTGGGAATAGCCTGGATAGGGTGGCCTGGCCTGGATGCATCTGCACACGGCATAGGGCAATGGCTCGGACATTGTAGTGCCTGGCCACCACCTGCACGGACAGGGTGGCCATAGCATGTCCTGCTGGGAGGTCACTCTCACCCTGACTGAGCAGTGACCATGGCATGGCTAGGTTCCCCCATAGTGCTATACAGCATTTCTCTCATGTGATATTTATGGGTTTTCTTTTGGGGCCCAATCACTGACTTATCTGCTTGGTATGTATGCTGACATCCCTGTTCTGGGTACATGCATCTCCTCCAGGACCATGCACTATGGACTAGCTGGCGGACTGTCTGCAGCTAGTATGTGTCTTGCTGGAACACCTTGCAGGGTGCAGCGGCTGGAGGCTTGCTGCTGGAGAATGTCAGATAATGGTGGGGGGCAGCTGAGCAGTTCCAGGCCTGCCGTCTGTCTGCTATTGTGTTATGGATGTGTACCGCTCTGTCTGTTCCCCAGCAGGACTGGGGTTGCTGGTCCCCTCTACTGCTGCCATTGCATGGAGGTAGACTGTGGATCTATTGGTGGGTGATCTTGTTTCCCACCCTGAGCCCCAGAGGGTGGGTTGTGTGGTGGTACATAATCTGCCTATGGGTCCACACCCCCCCTTCACCTACAGCAGGTAACGATGGCACCAACACAGGATATGCACTATTCTGGGTGCAGCATCGCCCATAGGGACTAGACATGACCGAGACATACAGCAGGACACAGATGTATCCTAGGTGTGTTTAACTGAACTACCTATCACACACTGATGGGGAAAATTGGCCATTTAGCCCTACCCTCTGCTTTCTATCTTTTAACCAGTTCCTGATCCACAATAGTACATTGCCTCCTATCCCATGACTCTAGTTTTGCCAAAAGTCTCTCATGAGGGACTTTGTCAAAGGCTTTCTGAAAGTCCAGATACACTATATCAACCGACTCACCTTTGTCCACCTGTTTATTCACACCTTCAAAAAAACATAACAGATTAGTAAGACAAGATCTTCCTTGTCTAAAGCCATGTTGGCTGTCTCCCATTAGGTCATGACTATCTACATGCTGAGTAATTTTATTCTTTATGATGGTTTCTACCATTTTTCCCGGTACTGATGTCAGGCTCACCGGTCTGTAGTTTCCCGGATCACCCCTGGAACCCTTTTTAAAAATTGGTGTTACATTGGCGATCCTCCAATCTTCAGGTATTAGAGATGATTTTAATGATAGTTCACAGATTACTAATAGCAGGTCTGCTATCTCATATTTCAGTTCTTTCAACACCCTTGGACGTATACCATCTGGCACAGGTGATTTGCTACTCTTCAGTTTATCTAATAGTTGTAATACATCTTCCCGATGTATCGATATTTCCTTCAATTCTTCCGCACCTTTAAATACCACTTCAGTCATGGGTAACATCCCTACATCTTCCTCAGTAAAGACTGAAGCAAAGAATTCATTCAATCTCTCCGCTATCGCCTTGTCGCCTCTTAGTGCTCCTTTAACCTCTTTATCATCTAATGGACCAACTGACTCTCTCACAGGTTTTTTGCTATGAATGTACTTGAAAAGGTCTTTACTTCACGTTTTTGCTTCCGCAGCAAGCCTCTTCTCAAATTCTCCCTTTGCCTGCCTTATTAATGCCTTGCATTTGACTTGCCAGTGCTTGTGCTGTTTCCAGGTTTCGTCGTTTGGCTCTTTTTTCCATTTCTGGAAAGATGCTTTTTTGGCAACAACAGCCTCTCTGACCTCACCTTTAAACCATGCTGGCAGTTTTTTGGACTTCCTTCCACTTTTCTTAAAGCGTGGAATACAGCTGGTCTGGGCTTCCAAGATAGTATTTTTCAGCAACAGCCAAGCCTGATGTACATCTTTAACCTTTGCAACTGCTCCTTTTAGTTTTTTCTTAACTGTCCAAACAGTCTGGAGATGACAGTAGAAGAACAAAGTATAGAGAGGAGGTAGCCAAAGGAGGAGCGGAGTCCACAGGAAAGGGTGTTGGGAATGAGGAGAGAGGAAAGGTAATGAGAATTAGAAGGGATGCATCTATGGGTTAGCCTACATCGCATTTTGGTTTCCTGGACAACAGGATGCTGTTCCAAGGGTTGCAGAGCAGAGATGGCGTCCATCTGTCCAAGAAAGGTCAACACATCTTCAGTAGTAGACTGGCTAATCTACTGAAGAGGGCTTTAAACTAGATTCGTTGGGGATGGGTGAAGAAAACCACCAGGTAAGTGAAACATTAAATACCTTTATGGAAATGGGTAAAAGGGGTAACATATGGAAAGCAGTGTGTAGAAATGCCCGTAGCATGAGAAATAAGATCCCTGATGTTGAAGCTTTGATGGGAGTGGCTTACTTGGATTTAGTGGCAGTTACAGAAACATGGTTCACAGAAAGTCATGACTGGGATATAACTATACCAGGCTATACTTTATTCAGAAAGGACAGGGTAGGAAGAAGGGGAGGAGGAGTGGCACTACATGTAAAAAATAATATTAAAGTTTTGGAATTAAAGAGCTTAAAAAGGAGAGAGGAGGCACTGTGGGTTAAACTAGAAAGAGGGAAAGAGAAATCTATTTGCGTTGGCATGATATACAGACCTCTCTTACAAGAGGAAGAAGTGGACAGAGAGTTAATTGAAGACATATGCAGTATTGCTAGGAAAGGGGAAATGCTACTGATAGGGGATTTCAATATGCCAGATGTTGATTGGCACATTCCAGCTGCAGTATCATCTAGAAGTAAGAAAATCCTGGATTCTCTACAGGAAGAACTATTCAGGCAATTGGTAAGAGACCCCACATGTGAAGGGGCCATATTGGACTTGGTGCTTACCAATGGTGAAAGTGTTTCTGATGATATAGTGGGAGATCATTTTGCATCCAGTGATCACCAGATGGTGTGGTTCAATATTAGGACTAGGGCTGTTAGAATCCATTCAAAAGCAAGGGTCTTAGACTTTAGGAAAACTAACTTTGCCAAGATGGGCCAATATCTCAGGGAGTTGTTAGCGGGATGGGAACAGCTGGGGGATGTAGAAAAACAGTGGGCAAAACTGAAAGGGGATATTTTAAGGGCAACCAACCTTTTTGTTAAAATGGTAAATACAGGTAAAAGGAAAAGGAGACTGCTATGGCTTTCGAAAGAAGTAGCTGAAAAGGTGAAGAAAAAGAGGGAGGCCTTCATGAAATACAAGAGATAACAGAAAGAGGAAGACAGGCAACTATATTTGGAAAAACTTAGAGAAGCTAGCAAAGTAGTCAGGAAGGCAAAGATTCAAAAGGAGGAGGAAATAGCCCTTGCAATAAAATGGGGGGATAAGACATTTTTCAGATATGTTAGTGAGAAGAGAAAGGGCAAAAGTGGCATTGTCAGACTCAAGGATGGGTGCAGGGGAGGAATATGTAGAAGTTGATAAGGATAAAGTTTAATTGCTTAACAAATATTTCTATTCTGTATTCACAGATGAAGAACCAGGAACAGGACATCAGAAAACACCCACAAAGAGGAACAGAAGCGAGGGGCGTCTTGAACAATTTTCATAAGACTGTGTCCGTGAGAAACTAGCTCATCTTAAAGTAGACAAAGCAATGGGACCGGATGGGATACACCCTAGAATACTGAGGGAACTTAGGGACGTTCTAGCAGCTCCACTGACTGACCTTTTCAATGCCTCATTGGAGTCGGGAGTGGTGCCAAAGGACTGGAGAGAGGCTCATGTGGTGCCTTTACACAAAAGCGGAAGTAAGGATGTGGTTGAAAACTACAGGTCAGTTAGTTTAACTTCGGTGGTGAGTAATTATTGGAAATGCTGCTGAAAGAGAAAACAGTGAGGTTTCTGGAGTCCAGCGGATTACAGGATCCAAGGCAGCATGGATTCAACAGAGGCAGGTCTTGTCAGACAAATCTGATTGATTTCTTTGACTGCGTGACCAGGGAGTTGGACCGAGGGAGAGCCCTAGATGTGGTGTATTTAGATTTCAATAAAGCCTTTGACACCATTCCTTAGAGGCGACTTATAAACAAACTGAGCACCTTAGGGATGGACCCTAAAGTTACTGTTTGGGATAGAAATTGGTTGAGTTGGAGGCAACAAAGAGTACATGTAAATGGAGCTCACTCTGAGGAGAAGAAAGTTACCAGTGGTGTGCCCCAGGGATCTGTCCTTGGTCCGATTCTTTTTAACATCTTTGTTAGTGATATAGCGGAAGGGCTTCAGGTAAGGTTTGTCTTTTTACGGATGATAGCAAAATCTGCAATAGACACCCAGGAAGGTGTAGATAACATGAGGAGGGATCTAGCTAAGCTTGAAGAATGGTCTAGAATTTGGCAGCTGGGATTTAATGTTAAAAAATGTAAGGTCATGCATTTAGGCTGCAGCAATCCAAGGGAGCAATATAGTATAGGGGGTGAAGTATTTTTGTTCACTAAAGAAGAGTGGGACCTAGGCGTGCTGTGTCTGAAGATCTTAAAGTGGCTAAACAGGTAGAAAAGGCGACAGCAAAAGCTAGAAGGATGCTTTGGTGGATACAGAGAGGAATGGCTAGCAGAAAAAAGGAGGTGATAGTGCCTCTCTATCAGTCTTTGGTGCAGCCTCATTTGGAGTATTGGGTGCAATTCTGGAGACCGCACCTTCAAAAGGATATAAACAGGATGGAGTCAGTACAGAGGGTGGCTACTGAAATGGTTAGTGGTCTTCATTATAAAGCATATGTGGACAGACTTAAGGATCTTAATATGTACACATTAGAGGAAAGGCAGGATAGAGGTGATATGATTGAGACGTTTAAATACCTCTGTGGCATAAATGCACAGGGGGAGAGCCTCTTTCGACTGAAAGCAAGTACTTCTACGAGGGGACATGGGATGAGGGTGAAAAGGGATAGATTCAGGAGTGATACGCAGAAATATTTCTTTACGGAAAGAGTGGTGGATCCATGGAATAGTCTCCCAGTGGAGGTGGTAGAGATGAGGACAGTATCTGAATTTAAAAAAGCATGGGACAAACACAGAGGCTTTTTAAAGAAAAAAGGGGACTGTTGTAGTTGTTTCTTTGGATGGACAGTCTAGATAGATCATGTGGTCTTTTTCTGTCATCATTTTTCTATGTTTCTATGTGTGTTATGGATGTGTAAATGGATGGGGAGTCAGTGAAGTGATAACAAGAATGGGGGCATATGAGTGTTTCAGGGCTGGTGTAGAATCATATGTGCAGCAGCGATCTGAAAAGATGGAATGGGAGAGAGATGACTTTGAGGGAGAACAGCAGGGAGGAGGGTGCAGTGGCAAGATGGGAGGTAAGTATAGGCAGGACTATGGTTCTTGATGTGTGCTCAGAGGGCACGGGGCTCTGTGTAAATCGGGGCCCCCTCCAAATGTGAGGACACAGTCATCACCATCCATCTGAGGCACATGTGTTGCCACATCAGCCAAGAGGGGCTGCAAGATGTGAGGGTATGTCATGACTGCACCACAAGCACACACCAGGTATGGGGAACCAGGGTCATTTTGCTACTTCCGCCATAGCATGCGATATGTGTGTGTGCCTGTCCCATGGGCTGTCCCACTGCGCAGACATATCCCATGTGTAAGACAGGAATATCAGTTGCACCAGCAGCATGCACAGCCATTGCGACATACAGACCGGACAACATGTCCCCCTCCAACACCCGCCAGACTCACCTTGTCAAACAGGTATGACACAGAGCATGCAGAGCTCACAGCAGACATAGAAAGACCTCAACACTTGCCTGCATTCACCCTGTCAATGACCACGGATCCACACAGAGACTGCTGAATCCATATGGTAGCTCTGTGGCTCAACACAAAAAGCCACTGTGTCTATGGGTGGGGGATCACAGGTCCAAGACCAGGCTTTGGATCATGCATTGCATGTCCTTATAGGTAAACTTTATCCTACAGTGCAGGTACAGTACCAGCATGTGCAAACCCCAATGAATTGGCCAGCAAGGGTACAGACACCCATCAGCCACACAGATAGGCTTCACTATCCACTGCTGGATGGAAAGGCAGGCTGATAGTACCAGCACACTGAACAGGTGTTAACAATTTGTGTGAATGTCAGAACGCACTAATAGCGCCTGCACAATGAGCACACGTTAACAATGTTTGAGCTGATATGGAGACCAAAGTGGCAGGCAGGAATGCCAACCATACCCACTTTACACAGCGCGGTGATGTGTGTGTGTGACTCTAGAGTTTTGTGGCCTTCAGCACTGCACTGTGCCTTGCATTGCCTAAGCTGTTCCCAGCATTAGTCTGCAAATGTGCATGATGAGGAGCAGAGAATTGTTGGGTATGGCCTAAGACAGAGCGGTTTGACCAGGATGTGTCTGCATTGGAGGTAGGGTCAATGGCTAAAGCTTCATAGTGCCCATCTGCCACATGCATGGCCTGGGTGGCCACAGCATTTCATGCTGAGAGGGCACTCTCACTCTTATCGAGCAGTGTCTATGGCACGGCTATGTATCCACATAGTGCTAGATTGTGTCCAGTGCTAGTGATGTGGGTATATTCTCTGTCCTAGGAGTCTAATGATGGGTTGCTATGCTGTTTATCCCAACCCAGGGTGCACATGGTTGCTTTGTGCATGTGCAGATCAGCATACTGGGCACAGTTGTATGTGCATAGCTGAGACAGCCCTATGGTGGGCAACAGGTGTAGTCTGACTGTGTTTGCTGTGGTGGCTTGGTAGTTCCAGATGGTTGGGGCAGTAGCTGTTCTTGGCCTGTTCACTGTGGTCATAGCAGGACCAGCAGGATGCTAACAACAGCCCCATACAAGCCTAGACAACCCCCACTGCATGTAACATCCATGATGTCAACTGCTGTCACATTGGTCACTGACATGAGATATTCTAGGAGAATCCTTGTCAACAGGGGCAGGACACAGGACTCAGATGTGACAAGTAACTACAGCATGCTGCAGTTGTGCAGGAAACAAAGTGATTAGCATAACACACTGCAAAGAATACCTGCCACCCACAGTGATGTGGATCTGTGGCATGGCTGGCAGAGTCCATCTTTAGCAGTGCAAGCTCTGGGGACCAAGTGCTGGGCACCCATCGCTGAAACTGCTCAGTAGCATGGTTTGCAGCTGTTGTGTGCTTGTAGCACACACTGTCAGCGTGTCTTACTGAGCTGATGTGATGGATTACTGCATTCTCCATTTGGTGATCAGCTGCAAAATACTGTTCTGTGTGTGCAGTGCTACCTTAACGCCCTTTAGTAAACATACCCCATAGTGTTTTTTTCTGTGAACCACTCTCTCAGAGGTATATAATTTGTGGTAAGTTCGGCCACTGATAGTTCTATTTGAAAGATCTTTTTAAAGGGGAAAGTATAATTAGATTACCTCTGGAGACAGGTGGTTACAGTAAGCCCTCCAGGGACAGGAAAATACCTACTATACCTGAATGCATCTCACCTTGAACTATCGAGGAAGGCATTAACTAAATCCTTTCCCCTTCCTTTCTCATGGGCAAATAGGATTGGATCTGTGGTAAACAATGAGCACCTTAGAACTCTAGTCCCAATAAATATGGCTCCTTGGGATTCCCCACTTGTCATTTAATAAAGAAAAGGAAAACATTTCCCTCTCAGATTTAGTAAAATACTGTCAAATTGTATCCAATCCTTCCCACAGCTAACACCGAAAAAGCCAGAATTCTAATCCCAGTGTAAATTGTGGGTTCCCCTTTAGCTGGCTCAAAGGAGAGATATATGGTTACAGATTTAAAATAAACGTGTACAGCCATCCATGGCAAAAGAGTAAAGATTTTACAGTTCTGTACATCTAATCTTCTGTGGCAAACTGAAAATTCCTTAGGTACAAAATGTTTGCCAAAGTAATGGGGGGGGGGGGGGGGGGAAGGGTTGTTTCTAACAATTGAAGACTAGAGATATTTATTTTGCCAAGTAAATGGTTAATAAATCTTAGTAAATAAATACAGCAGCAAACAGAACTGAGAGGCTGCATAGTCCCAACGAAGATCTGACATGTTCAAACCTCCCAACCCCCTCACACTGGAGAGTTTGGTACCAGTATTACTAGTACTACTTATCATTTGTATGAAGCACTATACACATACACAGTAAGAGACCGTCACTGCTCCATAGAGCTTATAATCTGTTCAAGACAAGCAGAATAAACAAGGGACTAGGACAATTCAATAAGAGAAATTATTGCAACACATATGGGCGTTAAATAGGAGAATAAGATGGGTGGGGGGGGGGGGGTTATCGGGATCCAAGAGCAGCCTCAAAGAGGTGGTTTTCTTGCCTGGATCTGAATGGGACCAGAGATGGAGCTCGATGTGCTCATACAGGTAGTCTGTTCCAGGCATACAGTGCAGAAAGGTGGAACGAACGGAGTCTGAAGTTGGTAGGAGAAGAGAAGGGCACAGATAAAAGCGATTTGCCTGATGAGCGGAGTTGCCAAAGGAGAGGCGTAGGGAGAGAGTCTAATGGTTTTATGTTTCCTTATAAAAGAACTTTTGATAGATCTAAAAAGACAATATCCTTTTGCTGAACCCAACATGGAAGATCCTAAAGTGGATAAAGAATTTATAGCAAAAACATTATTTTCACTAAGGCACAGCATCCAGATAATGAGAATGGAAGATCCATCCAAAACATTTTTTTACAACACATTATAGTTGTTAAGCCTATAAATTTGTATATACATATGTGCAATATTGCTATCCGGGCATCTAAAAGAGGTAAGTCCTGCATCTTTATTGCTATGGGCTCCATAAATAGAACAAACAATAAAGAGGTCAGAGGTCACTGCTGTCTTGTACCTTTAAATAAAGGGAAAAATTTGGAAGCCTGATCATTTAGTACAGCTTTTGCCCTAGGAAGCTTATATAATGCTTTCAAACACTATTGGCCTGATATACAATCCAGAGAGTGCCAAGCTAGACATACGCCCTGTGCGACTAACAAGTCTGACTCCTCTGCCCCAGCCGCATGCAGTAACTCGCTCTTTTTGAGCTTCCTGGAAGACCAGCAATGATATCAGTGCCGTTCCTGTACCTGCGCCCTGTGTGGCCGCACCGTTTGCACAACCTTTGTGCCACCTCAGACTGTCTCAACACTATCTGGCTTGTGCCAGGGCAGAGGTAGGGTGGAGAGGGAACATTGTTATCTGGGTAACTATTTGCATAACTTAGAACAGCAAAAAAGCTGCTGATAGCTGTCTGGATAGCAAACAGAAAAGTGCTGCCATCTTGATAGTATTGGGCAGCCAGCCGGTCACTATCCAAATACCAGTGTTGAATATCTGGATTTTATCTAAATCCAGTGATTAAAAAAAATGTTAACCATGGAGTCTAAATATTACCCACTGTAAAAATAAACCAGCAAACCATATCTAGATAAAAGCCAAAATAAATAGTCCAAATGTACTCTGTCAGAGTTCTTTTCTTCATTGAGAATCAAAAAGATTTGATCTTCTAGGATCCTACTACTATGATCATTAGTCATCATTACTTTAATTAGGTATGAAATAGAATAAGGGTCTTTAATAAAGTCAGTTTGATCCTCATATATGAGATCTGAAATGAAATTACACAGGTGTTAGCTAAGACAGATACAAATAGTTATAGAATAGAATTTATCAGGGAAACTGGACATTAAGATTCAGGTACAGTAATATCTTTACTTGCTTTGAGATGACAGAAATCAAGGCTTGGTTCATTTCAGAAGAGAATACCTTTTGCCGAGTGGTTTCTGCAAAGATTAATCATAAAGTAGGAAGCAATAAATGATCTAATAACTAGTAAAATGCATTACCCTATCATAAGACCCTGGAGATTTTGCTAGTTTAAGCTTTGAGATTTGCTATTCAATCTCAGTTTCAGAGATGGGCTTATTTAGTTTTTAAACCTGGGCCAGGATCAATACTGGCAAATGCATGTTGCGGAAAAAAGCATTCTTATCACCTGAGGTCTCATCAGCAAAATATAAAACCCGATACTGACTAGTACATCAAATATAAAATTACTAATGTAATTTACTGACATTAATATGCATCATCAGAAATTGTCCCATTGAAGAAAATGATATCAACAGTACAATAATGGGTATTAACGGCATTATCGCGTGCTAGTGTGGGAGAGCACATTAAGAACTATTTTGCTTTTTTTCTACCTTTATTTTGAATTTATGTAATATACACACATTGAAACTGTCCTTTGACTATGTGTACAAATAATTTTCCAGTTTGATTGCCATGTCTGTTATAGTTTTGGAAAAGTATATGAGTTAATAAAGCATGTAGATTCGGTTTTGCTTCTACATGCCCTGCTTTATGCTCATTGCTGATCTCAGTTGTGTGGCTTCCTGAAAGTTTGCATGTCTGCAGATATCCTTTTCATATGAGCATTTTTAGCCTCATTCTGTCCTGCCATGTAATTTATGATGTGCACCACGTTACCACTTTCCCTGCTTTTCAAACACAATATAATTCACATCTGGTGCTATAGTAGTTTCTTGAAATTTAGCATCATAAATAGGGTTCATTTCCAAATAAAAGACCCAGAGGTATGGCATCAATGAGACTGTAGAATGGTCTCATGCCAGGGATGTGCCCATTAAAAATTTTTGTTTCAGTTAGTATTTGTCCACAGAACCTTTTTGGTTAGTACTTGTACAGCGAATCATTCATGCGTTTGTCCCCATTGATGTCTATGGGCCAAATAATTTTAGTATGCAATATCCATCCATTTTTATTTGAACCTAATTGAAACTTGCTGGCAGGCATCTGTAAAAGAGGCAACAGCATCACAAGCCATCAAGAGTGTTACAAAAGCCCCACAGTATCAGATGAGGAGCAAAGGGCACTATGGAGGTCATTCCCGAACACTGGTTGCGGGGCTGCACATCCCGGTGGTATGTATAGCCCCGCAAGGCATCCGGGGCCGATTCCCCCTCCTGCTCTCCCTGTACGTCCTGTGCATCAGAATGTTGGAGAGCCAGCGAGAGGCGGAAACAGGGTGGAGTGGCAGCACGTACAGGGCTGATTCAGGTCGGGCCCGTGGAGAAGTGCTGCTTATACCAACTTGAAGGTGATATAAGCAGCACTTTGTGGATAATCGGGCCCGGGGAGGCCCCTCAGGGCTGGGATCGGGTAAGTGGGGGTCCCCACCACCCAATCCAGGCCATGACAGGCCAGCCATGTGTTAGGCAGCGGGGATAGTGGGGGCCAGAGCGTGGATGTCTTGGGTGCCTGTGGGAGGACCTCCTCATAGATGGAAGGGGCATACCAGACCGTCCATGGGCCCAATTCTGTCAACCGCGGGAACGTTTTGTTCCCGCGGACCAGAATTGGGTCCTAAGATCCCCGTCTTCATCAGGGACATCCAGATGGCCCAGATGCCCCCCTCCCGGAATCAGGCTCCATGTTAATTATTGTTTTACTGTAAATGTTTGCGTTCTTTGCAAACCGCTTTGATTGCTTGATAAGGTGGTATAGAAAACTCTCAAATAAATAAATAAATAAATACAATAAATAAAAGTAGAAGGAAGGCAACAAAGCCAGCATTAGAAGGGCAAGACAGCACAAAGAGCAGAATGAACACCCCATGCTGGTGGAAGAGGGCACCAAAATTGACAGGAGAATACCATGGTACTTTGAGAGAAAACTCCAAGGCATAGGCAATGGGGTTAAGCAGCAACAACACTGTCAGTGTGAGTGGGTTAATGTAGCAATATTGGTTAGAAGGTGTAGGAACATTGGAAGAGGGCCAATATGACATCCAGGTGGGCTGAAAGGCCCTAAAATACCTGAAGAGTACCAACACTGCACTAAGATTCAACCTCCATCTTTGCTCTACTGTCCTTACTCATCAGCATGGTCACTGCCTTGACCTTGTTTTCTTCTCAAATTGTTTACCCTCTAATTTCCATACCTCAGTTCTTCCCTTATCTGACCATCACCTGATAAGCATTAATCTTCTTCACTCCTGCCTCAATGTTGCCCAGTCTCCTACCTTTTTAGAAATCTTCATGCAATCCATTGGCTGTCTCCACTACTGTCTCATCACCTCTTTCCTTCATCTTCTCTTCTGTTGATGAGGCTATAGTTTTCTATAATACTGCTCTCCCATCTGCTCTGGATACTCTTGCTGCGCCCATGACTTGTCCTATGAGGTGCACTATACCTCAGCCCTGGTTGTCTTCAACAACCCATTATCTACGCTCCTGTGCCTGCTCTTTTGAGCACATTTGGCTCAAATCCCTCACCTTTTCTGACTTCCTTCACTTCATATTCTTGCTTGCCTCCTTTCATTTATTTATTTAACTGCTTTTTATACCACCCCTTCCATAGATCAAGGGCGGTTTACAATAAACGTCGAACAGAAAACTTACATTAGAATTTACCAAGCAAAACTACTATGTCCATTTGACTAACTCTCTTGCCTTTGACCCCCGCGTCTCTTCTCAACCCTCAACTTCAAGGTGCCTTCACCTCCAACCCCTCCTTCTCTTTCTGCCCAAACCCTAGCTGACTATTTCCATGACAAAGTCCACAAGATTACACTCCAGTTCCCCACAAGATCAGCTTCATCCCCTCTTCCCCTCTTCAATACCAAGCTTTCCCCTCAGTCTCTGCTACCCTTTCATTCTTTTCTAAGATCTCTAAAGAGGAAACCTCTCATCTTCTTTCCTCCTCTAAACTTACTACCTGTTCCTCTGATCCTATCTCCACTCATCTCTTAACTCCATCTCCTCCTCTGTCATCCCTTCTAGCTATCAACAAGGGAAACATACTAGACTAGGTATTTTTACCCAAGAAGGCTTACCACAACGAGGGCAAAAAACCTGCACCACAAATAACACACGTCCATGGTCAGACCATCACCTAATACAATTCATATTCTACATGACAACGAAACTTGAAAGCCAACAATCGGGAGCAAAAACTCAATATGGCAGAAAATTAAAAAAATTTGACAAAGAAGCCCTAATAAACTCAATTACTACACACGTAGACACTGATCACCCTGATCTCAAAATACTAATAAACCAATGGAACAAAGGAGTTGAAACAGTTGCAAACCAGACGACGAACTATGACCTGAGCTGCAGTGACAGCGTTTTTTGAGGACGGCTGTTGAAGTTGGAATTTTGGATTTTGCACTTGATACAGGGCGACAGTGCCCGAAACGTGCACATCGTGTTTGGAATCATCTAAACCAGCGTCTCTGGACTAAGATAAGTTTCTTGCATTCTTAGATAATAGATTTTGAATTTTTACTTCTGGTGAAGAACCTTAATAAAATAAAAGTGGCTACCCGCTTGGTGTGGGTCGGTTCCCCATCCGACCTTCCTACGGCTAGCTCCGACAATAAATATCTAATTTAGAAGGTCATTGTTCTGAGGTTGGGTTTTTGATATAATTGATGATTAGCCCTTACCTATAGGTTTTTTTTGGTATTGTTTCCACTCCATTGAGGCAAGGCAGATAATAAACCCTATTACAAACCTAAATACCACTACTTCTCCCTTAGACCCTTGTCCAGCAGCCTGGATCAAGGCAACAAAAGCAGAAATCGCCCCATGCATAATGCACATAGTAAATCAATCAATGCAACAAGGAATCATGCCACTAGAGCTCAAAAGATCTCTCATAAGATCTATCTTGAAAAACAAAACACTTAAGAGGGATGATCCATCTTCATACCGCCCTATCTCAAGCATACCACTCATAGCCAAAACCGTTGAAAAATCAGTTCAGCACCAACTACAAGACCATATTGATGCCAGAAATGCACTTGACGACCAACAATATGGCTTCCATCAATACCATGGAGTAGAAACCCTTCTACTAGTACTACTCGACAAATTATACAAAAGCATTGAAAACACAAAGAAAATGTTCATCCTAATATTCATAGACATAACTGCTGCATTCGACACAGTAAACCATGGGACCCTCCTCACCAGACTCGAATCCATAGGAGTAAAAGGAACCCCCCCTAAAATGGTTCAGCTCCTATATATCCAACAGAGTGCAGCAGGTTCACTTTAACCAAGAAACATCAAAGACATTCCCACAGACACAGGGAATACCGCAAGGGTCAGCATTGTCCTCCTCACTGTTCAACCTCTACTTAAGGCCTATCTGCACAATATTTCAGAAACACAAGATTAATTACCACCTATATGCAGATGATATAATGCTGTATACACAACTGGACATGAACAACCCAAGCTATAATCACCTGGAAGCATGCCTCAAGGAAACGCAAACTTGGCTACAGCAAAACAACATGAGCATCAACCATAAAAAACCCGAAATAATGTTTATCTCCAAAAACCCTGATTTCAGCCCTCCCCCAACAATTCTCCTGAACAATAATACATACAACATCAAACATAAAATAAAATATCTGGAAGCAACCCTCAAAAAAAATCTCAAGATGGAAACCCACCTAAGATTACTAAACCAGGCAATATTCCACAAATTACGGATACTCCAACCTCTACGCAACATTATTGAGCAGACCGACTTCCGGACAGTAGTCCAAGCACTCATCACACCTCACTTGGACTACTGCAATGGCATGCTTCAAGGATTACCCAAAAAAAACCCTCAACATACTACAAATGGCGCAGAATGTCACCGCTCGAATTATAATGAAAGTGCGGGTCTCTGACCACATCACACCAATACTAATGGAACTTCACTGGTTTCCCATCCATGCTCGCATAAGATACCAAATAATAGAAAGAATACTTAAATTGATCCACAACCTAGCTCCGTCCTACCTCTCCACACTTATCTCAACACAACCCCCCAATAGGAGCAGAAGAACCCACAACCTAAACACCTTACACGTCCCACTCAACATACGCAACATCAAAACCCTCACAAGTAACAGAGCTTTCACATACACAGCTCCCTCTCAATGGAATAACCTACCTTACGCACTAAGAGCCAACAATGACCTAAAAGATTTCCAGAAAAAACTAAAAACCTATCTATTCCAGGAATACTACAACTAGTCCTAATGCAACTATACACTAGGCTATGTAAATAAACATGAAACGCATGTAAATATGCATATAACTTCAGAAATTTCATACTGTATAATTCCAAATCTGTGATATGCATATGTAAATGAATTTGACTCCTGTTATATGTAACAAATGTTTGCTGTGATAAAAGTTTAATGTAAACCGCTACTGATCGCTGGAAGAAGCGGTATACAAATGTAACCAAATAAATAAATAAGATAAATAAATGTTCTCAACATGTTGCTCTCTACTGCAACTGTCCCAGCAGCCTCCAAGCTTGTTGTGGTCACACCCCTCCCAAAAAACCCTTCACTTGACCCTACTTGTCCTTTTAATTATCGACCTATCTCTCTTCTTCCCTTCATGCTAAACCTCTTGAATGTGCAGATCTCCGTCATAACCTTGAATTTCTCTCCTCTCAAGTCCTGATAGATCCACTTCAATTTGACTTTTGTCCCTTACATTTTACTGAGATGGCTCTTGCCAAAGTCTTCAGCTACTTGTTCTTGAATAAATCCAAGGGCCTTAATTCAGTCCACATTCTTCTTAACCTTTCTGCTGCTTTTGAAATTGTTGATTACCATCTTCTCCTCGACTCACTGTCCTCACTTGGTTTTAGGGGCTCTGTGCTGTCCTGATTCTCTTCTTATCTCTCCCATTGCTCTTTCAGTGTTTGTTCTGGTGGTTCCGTCTCTACTGTTATCCCACTTTCAGTTGGTGTACCCTAAGAGTCTATTCTGGGGCCTCTCCTTTTCTCTCTCTATACCCAGTCCCTTGGTGCTCTCATCTCCTCCCATGGCTTTCAGTACCATTTTTATGCTGATGACTATCCAGTCTATCTCTCTTCACCTGATATTTCTCAGATACTCCAAGCCCGAATTTCAACCTTCCAGGAGTGGAGGAGCAGTCTAGTGGTTAGAACACTGGCTTGGTAACCAAGCAACCAGGGTTCAATTCCCACTAGCACTCCTTGTGGCCTTGGGCAAGTCACTTAACCCTCCATTGCCTCAGAAGAAAAGCCTGGCAATCTACTTCCAGTGACACTGCCAAGAAAACCCAGGAACTTCTGGGTCACCAGGAGTCAGGACTGACTTGAAGGCACACATTGCATTGCATCTGACATAGCTGCCTGGATGTCTCACTGCTGTTTGAAATTGAACATGGCCAAATCAAACTTATTTTTCCTCCTAAACCCTCATCCCCCTTTCCTCCTTTCTCTATCTCTATAGATGACACTCTTTTATGTCCTGTTTCCTCAACCCGCAACGTCTGGGTCAGCTTTGACTCTTCTCTCTCCTTCTCCACACACATCCAACTGATTGCTAAAACCTGCCGTTTCTTCTCTCTATAACATTAACAAAATTCGCCCTTTCTGAACACACTACTAAAACATTTATCCACTCTTTAGTCACCTCCCATCTAGATTATTGCAACCTCCTTCTTGCTGGTCTCCCTCTGAGTCATCTCTCTTCCCTTCAACCTGTTCAGAGCTCTGCTAGGCGGCTAATCTTCCACTACTACTACTACTACTACTAAGCATTTATAAAGTGCTACCAGGCGCACGCAGCGCTGTACAATGAAAACACAAAAAGACAGTCCCTGCTCTAAAGAGCTTACAATCTAAAAAGACAAAGCAAGAAAAGGAGTAGAAAAAAGATAAGAACAAGGACAAAGAGACAAGAGCAAGAGAGATAGGACAAAGGAAAGAGGTAAGAACAAGTGTAAGAGGAAGAAAGAAAGGTGAAATAAAAGGGGGGAAGGAAGGAGAACAGCAAAATCAAGAGCAAAAGGCAGAGGCGAAAAGATGAGCTTTTAACTTGAGTTTGAGGAGGGGCAAAGAAGATGCCTGACGTATAGACAAAGGAAGTTTATTCCAAGAGTAGGGAGCAGCAAGGTGAAAAGAGCGGAATCTGGAGTTGGCAATAGAGGAGAAGGGCATAGCAAGAAGCAACTGGGAAGAAGAACGGAGTACACGAGGGGGAAATAGGGAGAAATGAGAGAAGAAAGGTACTGAGGAGCCACAGAGTGAATGCACTTATAGGTCAGATGGAGAAGCTTAAAGTGAATACGGAAACGGATAGGGAGCCAATGAAGAGATCTGAGGAGAGATGTGGGCAAAACGAGGCTGACGGAAAATCAAACGGGTAGCGGAGTGCTGAATAGACTGAAGAAGGAAGAGATGAGACTGAGGAAGACCAGCAAGAAGGAGGTTACAATAATCAAGGCGGGAAGTGATTAGGGATGGATGACGGTTTTAGGAGTGAGCTCAGAGATATACTCATATAACCCTGCTTCTCAAATCACTTCTTTGGCTCGCCTTCCATTTCCATATCCAATTCAAACTTCTCCTTCTGACCTATAAATGCATTCATTCTATTGCTCCTCACTACCTTTCCTCTCTCCTCTCACCCTACACCCCTCCTCGTGAACTTTGCTCTTCCACTGGCTTGCTTCTCTCCATGCCCTTTTCTTCCACTGCCAGTTCTCGACTTCGATCTTTTCACCTTGCTGCTCCTTATGCCTGGAACAAACTACCCTCTTATTTATGACCTCCTAGAAGGTCATGACCTCGACCTTGACCTGTTATTTGTGACAGAGACATGGCTGAAGGAAGGTGAGGATTCCCTCCTTCACTGGTGTCTCCCACCTATCTATGTTGCTCTCTCTGTTGGGTCTTGCCAGAAGAGGTGTTGCCCTTCTGTCCCGAGCTACTCTTTCCCTCACGCTGGTGTCTTCTCTTACCTTGTTCTACCCAGAAGCCCTCCTTGTTCACCTCAGTGGTTCCCCACCTATTTACTTTTTTCTTGTCTATGCTTCTCCAGCTATGTGACTCCACCTCTGGGACTCTCTTCTTGAGTCTATCTCTGAGGTCTCCCTTCTTTACCCACAGCTTATTGTTCTGGGTGATTTCAATGTCCACTATTCTTCCCCGATCACAGCTTGTGACAAATCTTTATGTCAACTGTTCTCTGACCTTTCCCTTTAACAACATATATCATTTCCTACTCATTCTGCTGGCCATACCCTTGACCTGATCCTCTCCTCTCATACTCTCTCACACGATATTTCTTCTCCTTCCGCTCTTCCAATCCCCCAGTCAGATCACTTCTGTATCTTCCTCTCCCTTAAGTATTGCCCTGTTTCACCTTCCCTTTCTGGTACTTCCACCTGCTCATCAGATCTGGTGTCTTCCCAAAACTTATCTTCTACAACTATTGATCACTTTCCTACTATTCAGGACTTATTTCCCCAGGATTTTGCCTCTCTTTCCATCAACTCACAGGCTGATCTCCGGTTCTCTTCACTCTCTTCTGCCCTGGATTCGATTGCCCCTCTCCATCCTATTAGAATTAATCCTACACATAAGCATCTATAGTTTCATTTGGGGCTCATTTTGTCCTGCTGGCAACTCCTCCGCTCGGAGCGCCAGTAGCGTAAATATCTGTTGCCACTCACTCTCCATGATTACAAACTGGCCCACCAATACTACCGCTCTCAACTCTCCCTAGCTAAGAAGACCTAGTACTCTAAACTTATTTCTTCCTCTGCAAATTCTTCTCACTGCTTATACTTGGTTCTCTCATCTCTAACCAAGCCTTCCACCAGTCCACCTTCTTCTACTGATTCTTTGCTACCCTCACTGCATCTTATTGCTGACTCTTTCAGTTCCAAGGCTACTACCCTATGTGCTTCCTTTTGCAAATGCCCCTTTCTTCCCTACCTCCCTTGCCCACTCCTGTATCTGCTGACATGGCGTCTTTCCACATCCCTGCTGGTTCTGCATTATCTCACAACTGGTCATCTTTTACCTCAATTTCTTCTGCTGAACTCCTTAAAGTTCTTTCCTCTGTGCGGAAAACCATTTCCTCCTCTGACCTTACCCCCTCCTCTTGGAGTCTCACACCTTCTCTTGCTTTGATTCCTTTTACTTTAACCATAATTACCAATAGTCTCACCTCTGGTATCTTTCCATGTTCTTGGAAACAAGCTGTTGTTTGCCCACTGTTAAAGAATTCCTCACTTGACCCTTTGTCTCCATCAAATTATCGGCCTGCCTCTACACTTCCCTATCTCTCAAAACTGCTTGAGAAGCTGGTTTTTGCACTACTCTCTTCTCACCTGGATTCTACTCTAACTCTGCACCCTCGTCAATCTGGTTTCCATTCGGATCACAGCACAAAACTGTTCTTCACTCTTTTCTCAGTGAGCTGTACCAGACTTACAATCATGGTGATGTCACGGTGGCGGCTTCTCTCAACCTATCAGCAGCCTTTGATCTCGTCAGTCACTCTGCATTCTCGTCTACATGATCTTTGGATTAGAGGGAATGTCTTTCGCTCTTTCCTCATACACTGCTCCTTTTCTGTTTCTTGCAGGAACACTTCTTCCTCGTCGTCTCCTCTACCCTGCGGTGTGCCACAAGGCTCTGTGCTTGCACCTCTTCTATTCAATGTTTTCATATCTCCCCTAGCTCTTCTTGATCAGAAGCATGCCATCTCCATGCATTTCTATGCTGATGATGTCATTCTGGTTCACCAGACTCGTCCCGCTGCCCCTGACATTTCCCCACATTTCCCCTACTGTTGCTAATTGGTTGACTGATAATTTCCTTCATTTAAACTCCGCCAAGTCTGCAGCTATTTGGTTCACCTTTGGCAGTTCTACTCCTTCCCTGATCTCTTCCTTCCTGGGCTCCCCCCTTCCTCTGGTCGATCCCCTCTGGTATCTTGGTGTCATTTTGGATCCAACACTATCCTTTCAGGCTCATCTCTCTTCTTTATTTCATCAGTGTTTTCTATCCCTCCGTCAAATACGTGCCATGCGCCCATTTCTCTCACCTCATTCTATTGCTACTCTGCTTCTTTCCTTAGTCATATCCAAAATGGATTATTGTAATGTCATCTACTTAGGTTTGCCTCAGTACCAGCTTCATCGTTTTCAGTTCATTCAAAACACTCCTGTCCGTATCCTTTCCCACGCTTCTAGATTTGATCATGTCATACCACTCCTCATTCCAATTTAAGTTACTCATTTTGGTTCACAGTGCTTTTCACTCTGGCCTCCCCAACTACCTCTCAGACCTCCTTATTCCTCATACCCCTCACTATGTCCTCAGAGAGATACATGCTAACCGTTTACACCACCCCTCCATTTCTCAGGCCCATTTATCATCTACTCGCTCCTCTGCTTTTTATATACTTGCCCCTGCTTTGTGGAATTCTCTACTGTCTGTCTGGAAAAATCTTACCCTAATTTAAGTTCCGACTCAAGACTCACTTCTTTAACCTGGCTTTTAACCTCTCGCTTCCCTGAAACTCCTTTCCTCTCTATAAACCCATTTACTCCCCCTCTGTGTGAATGTACCTGTTTCTGTCCTATTTATTTATGGTGTTCTTTTCTATTTCCCTTGATTTTATTTTTATTGTGCACTGCCCTGCTGCTTGTGTGAAGGACGATTAAGAAACTTTTAATAAACATAAACATAATAAACATAAACATAAGTCTATACGTCAGGCTTCAACTCTCTCCCTTTTCAAATCTATGTTAAAGGCTCACCTCTTTGAGGCTGCTTTTGGATCCTGATCCCTTGTTTTCTTTGTGTCTCCTTACCTTTCCCTTTTGTACCCTTGTTCTCAGCTATTGTACTATCTCTTTTAAATCGATTGTAAGCTCTGATGAGCAGGGACCGTTTTTTATATGTATCTGTACAGTGCTGCATACGCCTTGTAGTGCTATATAAATAATTAATAGTAGTAGTAGTGGTACTAGGCAGCCACCATACACCAGAGGAGAGCCAACATAACAATAAGATCGGCTGGATGAGGCCAAGCAGCAGGAGGGGGTTGAGGTCAGATAAGCTGTCTACTTGTAACTTAGTGTCCTGGCACTGAGGCCTTTTGTCCAAGCATAGGAGCCTCAAGTACTGAAGAAAATCCTCCTAGAGTGGGGGGAAGACTTCACAAACTGTTTCGAATGAGGTCCTGAGCTATTTAGATAGAGAGCAGAGGATGCACTGTTAAGAAGATCATAAAAACAATGGAAATGGTTAAAAGGAGCAGGCCAAGACAGCAGCAAGATAGGCTGGAAGGACCTAAAAGCCCCGAAGAGTGTGAAAACAGCATCTGAAACATAGAAACATGATGGCAGAAAAAGACCACATGGCCTATCTAGTCTGCCCTTCCATATCACCCACTACAACAGCCCCCTTTTTCCCTTTAGAGATCCTCTGTGTTTGTCCCATGCTTTTTTGAATTCAGATACCGTCCTCATCTCTACCATCTCCACTGGGAGACTATTCCACGGATCTACCAGTCTTTCCATAAAGAAATATTTCCGCATATCACTCCTGAATCAATCCCCGTTCACCCTCATCCCATGTCCCCTCATAGCAGAACTTGCTTTCAATCGAAAGAGGCTCTCCTCCTGTGCATTTATGCTATGGAGGTATTTAAACGTCTCTATCATATCACCTCTATCCCATCCTTCCTCTAAAGTACATAAGAACATAAGATATGAAATACTGGGTCAGACCAAGGTCCATCAAGCCCAGTATCCTGTTTCCAACAGTGGCCAATCTAGGTCATACATTCCTAGCAGTTTCCCCAAAAGACACAGGTTCCACAATGCTTGTACTGGGTCAAGCACTGATATCCTGGGTCCCTTCTTAATAATGGCTTATGGACCTTTCCTCCAGGAACTTCTCCAAACCTTTTTTAAACCAAGGGAGCAATATAGTATAGGGGGGTGAAGTACTTTTGTCCACTAAAGAAGAGCGGGACCTAGGCATGGTTATGTCTGATGACCTTAAAGTAGCTAAACAGGTAGAAAAGGCGACGGCAAAAGCTAGAAGGATGCTTGGGTGCATGCGGAGAGGAATGGCTAGCAGACAAAAGGAGGTGATAATGCCTCTGTATAAGTCTTTGGTGCGACCTCGTTTGGAGTATAGTGTGCAATTCTGGAGACCGCACCTTCAAAAGGATGTGAACAGGACGGAGTCGGTGCAGAGGGTGGCTACTAAAATGATTAGTGGTCTTCATTATAAAGCTTATGAGGACAGACTTAAGGATCTTAATATGTACACCTTAGAGGAAAGGCGGGATAGAGGTGGTATGATTGAGATGTTCAAATACCTCCGTGACATAAATGTTCAGGGAGAGAGCCTCTTTAAATTGAAAGCAAGTTCTGCTATGAGAGGACATAGGATGAGGGTGAAGGGAGATATATTCAGGTGTGATATGCGGAAATATTTCTTTACGGAAAGAGTAGTGGATCTGTGGAATAGTCTCCCAGTGGAGGTGGTAGAGACGAGGACAGTAAATGAATTCAAAAAAGCATGGGACAAACACAGAGGATCTCTAAAGGTAAAAAGGGGACTGTTGTAGTTGTTGATATGGAAGGACAGACTAGATAGGCCATGTGGTCTTTTTCTGTTGTCATATTTCTATGTTTCTATGTAAACCCAGCTACAGTAACAGCCTTTACTACATCCTCCGGTAACAAATTCCAGAGTTTGATTACACGTTGAGTGAAAACATATTTTCTTTTATTAGTCTTAAATAGTTTACCCTGTAGCTTCATTGCATGTCCCCTAGTCTTTCTATATTCTGATAACGTAAACAATCAATCTACATTTACCTGTTCCACCCCGTTCATTAATTTATAGACTTTTATCATATCTCCCCTCAGCCGTCTCTTTTCCAGTTTAAAGAGCCCTAACCTTTTTAGCCTTTCTTCATAGGAGTATCCTTCCATCCCCTTTACCATTTTGGGGGCTCTTCTCTGAACCTTTTCTAATAACGCTATATCCTTTTTAAGATACGGCGACCAGAATTACACACAATATTCAAGGTGCAGTCTCACCATGGAACGATATAGAGGCATTATAATATCTTTTGTTTTATTTTCCATTCCTTTCCTTATGATACCTAGCATTCTATTTGCTCTCTTGGCTGCCGCTGCACACTGGAATGAGGGTTTTAACATGTTATCCACAATGAAGCCTAAATCTTTTACCTGGGTGGTGGTTCCTAATGTGGAACCTTGCATCTTGTAACCATAGTTTGGGTTGTTCTTCCCTAGGTGCATAACTTTGCACTTGTCCACATTCAATTTCATCTGCCATTTTGATGCCCAGTCTTCCAATTTAACAAGATCCTCTTGCAATTTTCCACAATCCTCTTGGGTTTTAACAACTTTAAATAGTTTTGTGTCATCTGCAAATTTGATAACCTCACTTGTTATTCCCTTTTCCAGGACATTTATGAATATGTCAAAAAGCAGCGGACCCAGCACAGATCCCTGGGGTACACCACTATTCACCTTTCTCCATTGGGAAAATTGGCCATTTAGGCCTACCCTATGCTTTCTAACTTTTAACCAGTTCCTGATCCACAATAGTACACTGCCTCCTATTCCATGACTCTTTAGTTTTGCCAAAAGTCTCTGATGAGGGACCTTGTCAAAGGCTTTCTGAAAGTCCAGATACACTATATCAACCGACTCACCTTTGTCCACCTGTTTATTCACACCTTCAAAAAAACATAAAAGATTAGTAAGACAAGATCTTCCTTGTCTAAAGCCATGTTGGCTGTCTCCCATTAGGCCATGACTATCTACATGCTGAGTAATTTTGTTCTTTATGATGGTTTCTACCATTTTTCCCGGTACTGACGTCAGGCTCACCGGTCTGTAGTTTCCTGGATCACCCCTGGAACCCTTTTTAAAAATTGGCGTTACATTGGCGATCCTCCAATCTTCAGGTATTACAGATGATTTTAATGAAAATTCACAGATTACTATTAGCAGATCTGCAATCTCATATTTCAGTTCTTTCAACACCCTTGGATGTATACCATCTAACCAAGGTGATTTGCTACTCTTCAGTTTATCTAATAGTTGTAATATATCTTCCAGATGTATCGATATTTCCTTCAATTCTTCCACACCTTTAAATACCACTTCATTCATGGGTAACATCCCTACATCTTCCTCAGTAAAGACCGAAGCAAAGAATTCATTCAGTCTCTCCGCTATCGCCTTGTCGCCTCTTAGTGCCCCTTTAACCCCTCTATCATCTAATGGACCAACTGATTCTCTCACAGGTTTTTTGCTACAATGTACTTGAAAAAGTCTTTATTTTGTGTTTTTGCTTCCGCAGCAAGCTTCTTCTCAAATTCTCCCTTTGCCTACCTTATCAATGCCTTGCATTTGACTTGTCAGTGCTGCTGCTGTTTCCAAGTTTCGTAGTTTGTCTATTTTTTCCATTTCCTGAAAGATGCTTTTTTGGCAACAACAGCCTCTCTGACCTCACTTTCAAACCATGCTGGCAGTTTTTTGGACTTCCTTCCACTTTTCTTAAAGCGTGGAATACAGCTGGTTTGGGCGTCCAAGATAGTAGTTTTCAACAACACCCAAGCTTGATGTAAGTCTTTAACCTTTGTAACTGCTCCTTTTAGTTTTTTCTTAACTATTTTCCTCATTTTATCATAGGCTCCCTTTCGAAAGTTAAAAGGTAGTACTGTGGATTTCCTTACTATCCCTCCTCCACTAATTAAATCAAATGTGATCATGCTATGATCACTATTGCCAAGTGGCCCCAACACCCTTATCTCTTGCACAAGATCTGGTGTTCCACTAAGGACTAGGTCTAATATGGCTTCCCCTCTGGTCGGTTCATGAACCAGCTGCTCCAAGAAGCAGTCATTTATTTCATCTAGGAACTTTATCTCCCTAGCATGTCCTGCCGTGACACTGACCCAGTCGATGCCGGGGTAATTGAAATCACCCATTATTATTACTGTGCTGTAACGTTTGTTAGCTTCCTTGATTTCTTTGAGCATTTCATCATCCATTTGTTCATTCTGGCCAGGCAGTCGATAGAACACCCCTACTGCCATCGCCTTCCCCTTTTTACGTGGAATTTCAATCCATAGAGATTCTACAGAAAATTTTGTTTCCTGCAAAACTTTAATCCTTTCTGACTCAATGCCCTCTCTAACATAGAGTGCAACCCCTCCACCAATTTGATCAGCTCTATCATTACGATATAGTTTGTACCCAGGTATCACGGTGTCCCACTGGTAGTCCTCTTTCCACCATGTCTCTGATATTCCAATCATATCTAACCTCTCATTTAGTGCTATATATTCTAACTCTCCCATCTTATTGTTTAGACTTCTAGCATTTGCATACAAGCATTTTAGAGACTGTATTTTATTCATATTAATCTGGCTATTGGCAGACATGGGTAATTTGGGATCTTTAAGCTCTGTCTGCTCCATACTCGAGGGCATTTGGGCTACTTTACTCCTTTTTGGAACCTCTCTGCTTTTGGTAGTATCCTTCAAGGATACATTCTTTCGAACCATGCGCTCTTGGGCGACTGTCAGCTTTCCCCTATTATCTAGTTTAAAAGCTGCTCTTTCTCCTTTTTAAAGGTTAATGCCAGCAGCCTGGTTCTATCCCGGTTAAGGTGAAGCCCATCCCTTCGGAAGAGCCCCTCCTTTCCCCAGAATGTTCCCCAGTTCCTAACAAATCCAAAACCCTCATCTCTGCACCATTGTCTCATCCACGCATTGAAACTCCGGAACTCTGCCTGCCTTTTGGGTCCTGCGCGTGGAATGGGAAGCATTTTGGAGAACGCTACCCTGGAAGTTTTGGATTTCAACTTCCTACCTAAAAGCCTAAATTTAGCCTCCAGAACCTCCCTACCACATTTTCTTATGTCATTGGTACCGACATGTACCAAGACAGCAGACTCCTCCCCAGCACTATCTAAGACCTAGGTGGCGCGTGAGGTCAGCTAGCTTCGCACCAGGCAGGCATGTTACCAGGCGATCCTCATGTCCAGCAGCCACCCAGCTATCTACATACCTAATGATCGAATCACTAACTATAATGGCTGTCCTAACCCTTCCCTCATGGGCAGATGGCCCTGGAGAAACTTCCTCGGTGCAAGAGGGTTTTACATCACCTGGAGGACAGGTCCTAGTTACAGGATCACTTCCTGCCACACCAGGGTGATGCTCTCCTGTCACGTGACCTCTCTCCTCCATGGCAACAGGGATGCTGCCAGACTGGAGGTGGGACCTCAGGACTATATTAAGATCCTTAAGTCTGACCTCATATGCTTTATAATGAAGATCACTAACCATTTTAGTAGCCACCCTCCGTACCGACTCCAACCTGTTTATATCCTTTTGAAGGTGTGGTCTCCAGAATTGCACACAATACTCCAAATGAGATTGCACCAAAGACTTATACAGGGGCACTATCACCTCCTTTCTTCTGCTGGCCATGCCTCTCCCTTGCTCCCAAGCATCCTTCTATCTTTCAACATCGCCTTTTCTACCTATTTAGCTACTTTAAGATCATCAGACACAATCACACCTAAGTCCCGCTCTTCTTTTTTGAACAGAAATACTTCACCCCCTATACTGTCACTCCTTTGGATTGCTGCAGCCTAAATGCATGACCTTGCATTTTTTTAACATTAAATCTCAGCTGCCAAATTCTAGACCATTCTTCAAGCTTAGCTAGATTCCTCCTCATGTTATCTATACCTTCCTGGGTGTCTACTCTATTGCAGATTTTGGTATCATCAACAAAGAGGCAAACCTTACCCGACAGACCTTCTGCAATATCACTAACAAGATGTTAAAAAGAATCGGAATGATCCCTGGGGCATACCACTGGTAACCTCCTTCTCCTCAGAGTGAGCTCCATTACCTGTACCCTTTGTCGCCTCTCACTCAACCAATTTCTAACCTAAGAAGTAACTTTAGGGTCCATCCCTACAATGCTCAGTTTGTTTATAAGTCGCCTGTGTAGAATGGTGTCAAAGGCTTTACTGAAATCTAAATATACTACATCTAGGGCTGTCCCTCAATCCAACTCCCTGGTCACCCAGGCAAAGAAATCAATCAGATTTGTCTGACAAGACCTACCTCTGGTGAATCCCTGCTGCCTCGGACTGGTAATCCATTGGACTCCATTTGAAATTATGACAATTTTCAGAGAGGTGGCTGTGTTAATCTGTAGTAGGAAAAAGAACTCTCCAAGCTGAAACATCACATAAGGTACCAATGTAATACTGACCCATAACTGGACATGACTTCTCTAGTAAAAGACAACCATATACCACAAACATTTCACCACTCTAAAGAAGAAAAAGAAAGAAGCAAAACTATTCAGCCTTCCACATGCCACATTAGGCCAAACAACAGATATCCAAACTTTACCAACATTATCATTCTGTCCAACTATACCCAAGGCAGAGGAAGTTCTCCTTGCATGTGGACTCTCCTTCTGCACCACCAAAACTACACAGATGATACAATTTTGTGGTTACCTGGAAATCTCCTTCTACCACCTCTGCCTCCAATCCCTCCTTCCCTTTCTGCCTGTCTATTTATGGCCGACAATTTCCATGAAAAAGTCCACAAAATTACACTTGAATTCCCCATGAGGTCCACCCCATCCCCTCTTCCCCCTCTTCACTCCCAACTCTTCCCCTCAACTTCTGCCATCCTTTCTTCCTTTACTAAGATCTTTGAGGAGGAAACCACACATAGTCTTTCCTCCTCCAAACTGACTACCTGTTCCTCTGATCCTATTCCCACCCATCTTTTAAGCTCCATCTACTCCATTGTCATCCCTTCCATCTCTCATATTTGACCCTATCATTTTCCGCTGCAACTATTCCTGCAGCCTTCTCCTCAAGAAACCCTCACTAGACCCTACCTGTTCTTCTTATTATCGACCCATTTCCCTACTCCCCTTCATTTCTAAACCACTAAATGTGCAGTTCACCACCATTGTCTTGACTTTCTTTCTTCTCAAGCCCTTCTAGATCCATTGCAATCTGGCTTTCATCCTTTACATTCTACTGAAACAGTTCTGCCCAAAGTCTCCAGTGACCTGTTCCTGGCAAAATCCAAGGACCTTTACTCAATCCTCATCTTTCTTGACCTTTCTGCTGCTTTTGACACTGTTGACCATCACCTTCTCCTAGATACCTTGTACTCACTTGGTTTTAAGGCTCTGTGCTATCCTGGTTCTCGTCTTATCTCTCCCATCACACTTTCAGTGTTTGTTCTGGTGAATCCTCCTCTACTGCTATCCTGCTCTCATTTGGTGTACCCCAAAGGTCTTTCTTGGATCCACTGCTTTTCTCTCTCTATACCCAGTCTTTTCATGCACTCATCTCCTCCCATGGTTTTCAATGCCATCTTTATGCTGATGACTCTCCGTTCTACCTCTCTACATCTGAAATCTCTCTGGCAATCCAGGCCTGGATCTCTGCCTGTTTATCTGACATTGCTGCCTGGATGTCTCACTGCCGTTTGAAACTGAACATGGCCAAAACCGAGCTTCTTATTTTCCCCCTAAACCTATCTCCCCAATTCCTCCTTTCTCAATTTCTGTGGATAATGCTCTACTCCTCCCTGTTTCCTCGGCTCAGAACCTTGGGGTCATCTTTGACTCCTCCCTCTCCTTCTCCACACACATTCAACTGATAGTTAAAACCTGCCGTTTCTTTCTCTACAACATTAGCAAAATTCACCCTTTCCTTTCTGAACACACTACTAAGACACTTATCCACTCTTTAGTCACCTCTCGTCTAGACTATTGCAACCTCTTCCTAGCTGGTCTCCCTCTGAATCATCTCTCTCCCCTTCAATCTGTTCAAAACTCAGCTGCACGATTTCCACCAGCCCCAATATGCTCATATAACCCCTCTTCTCAAGTCGCTTCATTGGTTCTCTATCCATTTCCATATCAAGTTCAAACTTCTTCTACTGACCTATAAGTGCACTCATTTTGTTGCTCCTCACTACCTTTCTTCTCTTATCTCTCCCTACACCCCTCCTTAGGAACTATGCTCTTCTAGCAGATAGCTTGTGCCCTTCTCTTCTATTGCCAACTCCAGATTTCAGTTCTTCCACCTTACTGCTCCTTATGCCTGGAACAAACTACCTGAGTCTGTATGTCAGGCTTCATCACTGGCCCTTTTCAATCCAGGCTGAAAACTGACCTCTTCGAGGCTGCTTTTGGATCCTGATCCACTTAGTTTCCTATATGTTTCCTTACCATTCCCCTAGATATATCCTTGTTCTCAGTTGTTGTCTGTTTGTCTTGGCTAGATTATAAGCTCTGATGTGCAGGGACCCTCTTTTACATGCATCTATACAGCACTGCGTACACTTGATCAGTAGTAGTAGTAATACCAACCAGTACTGCAGCACATAACCACCATCCTCTCAGCAACAGATAGAAGAGGATACTAACACATTATCTCTACCTAGTAAGAACCAGAAAAACAAAAACTTACAATTGACACCCTTAGATAGTCATAACACTGGACTTGATTTTTATCTAGAATGTTTTTGATGCCATGCCCAATCTGAGATAATTAACAAACAATACCTCTTGCCCCATAACCTCAGTCACATGGCAAAAAAATCCTCAGGAACAATCCGACATTATCATCAAAGAAGTTGACAAAGTAGGAACCATGATTGCCATGAACAGATTGGACAACCTATAAGAAGCAAAGAGATAACTCTCCAACACTTTTTATTTATTTTTTTATTTAACTAGTTTTGTATACCACTTTATCCTTCAATCAAAGTGGTCGACAACACAGTGGATTTACATTGAACGAAAAAGGGGGGGAGCTACAAGACTTACATATAGACTTTAGTCACTTGGTTCCTAGTTCTCCATTATGCGTGTCGGTGGGGTATAGGTTCTCTATGTTACTTGCTCATAGTATTGTGTGAACAGGAGGGTCTTGAGGGCTTTGCGGAAGTCCTTGATGTCATTCAGGGCTCTTATTTCATCCGGTAGGGAGTTCCAAAGAGCTGGCGCTGAGAGGGAGATAGCTCTGTTGGAGGTAGCCTGTTTTTTCTTCTGGTATCCAGTGGGAGTGCAGAGTCTGTAATTGCCCTTCACTCGTCTAGGTCTGTCCGTTGTTTCTCTGGTTAATGCATTGTGCAGGATATTTGCTGAGCATTGGTGTATGATTCTGAATATGTTCAAAGTTGTTTTGAATCTTGCCCTTGCAGGTATCGGTAGTCAATGTAGCTGCTGCAGTACAGGTGTGATGTGCTCGTGTTTGACTGCAGGGCCGGCCCGTCCATTGAGCGAGAATGTTGTTCGCACAGGGCCCTGCACTTCAGGGGGCCCCATGCGAACCACATTCTCGCTCAATGGACTGCTGCAGAGGGAGCCGGGGAAGCCCGCGCGAAGCCCCGGCTCCCTCTGCACAGCCCGCCAGCGTGAAGAGCCTTCACGCTGGCGGCTGTTTCAATGAAGCTGCGAATGCCGCGATTTCCCGGCATTCGCGGCTTCATTGAAACAGCCGCCAGCGGGAAGATAAAGGTTCTTCACGCTGGTGGGCTGTGCAGAGGGAGCCGGGGCCTCGCGTGGGCTTCCCCGGCTCCCTCTGCAGCCCCTTAGACGGCGCAGGGCTCTTCGGGGGGGCGGCTAGGACTGGATGGGCTGTGATGGGGGGGGGGGAAATGGACTGGAAATGGGCTGTGATGGGGGAGGGGAATGGACTGGAAATGGGCTGTGATGGGGGGGAAAGGACTGGAAATGGGCTGTGATGGGGGGGAGACTGAAAATGGGCTGGGATGGGGGAAACAGACTGGAAATGGGCTGTGATGGGGGAGGGGAACGGACTGGAAATGGGCTGTGATGGGGGGGGAAACAGACTGGAAATGGGCTGTGATGTAGGGGGGGGGGAAATGGACTGGAAATGGGCTGTGATGGGGGGAGGAATGCAAATGGTCTGTGATGGGGGGGATAGGACTGGAAATGGGCTGTGATGGGGGGAGGACTGCAAATGGTCTGTGATGGTGGGGGGGATAGGACTGGAAATGGGCTGTGATGGTGGGGACGGATGGACTGAAAATGGGCTGGGATGGGGGAAACAGACTGGAAATGGGCTGTGATGTGGGGGGGAACAGACTGGAAATGGGCTGTGATGGGGGGAAACAGACTGGAAATGGGCTGTGATGGGGGGGATGGACTGGAAATGGGCTGTGATGGGGGGGGAAACACACTGGAAAAGGGCTGTGATGGGCGAGGGGAACAGACTGGAAATGGGCTGTGATGGGGCGGGGAACGGACTGGAAATGGGCTGTGATGGGGGGAGACTGAAAATGGGCTGGGATGGGGGAAACAGACTGGAAATGGGCTGTGATGGGAGAGGGGAACAGACTGGAAATGGGCTGTGATGGGGGGAGGACTGGAAATGGTCTGTGATGGGGGGATAGGACTGGAAATGGGCTGTGATGGGGGAGGACTGCAAATGGTCTGTGATGGTGGGGGGCATAGGACTGGAAATGGGCTGTGATGGTGGGGACGGACGGACTGAAAATGGTCTGGGATGGGGGAAACAGACTGGAAATGGGCTGTGATGGGGGGGAACGGACAAATTGGGCTGGGATGGGGGGAAACAGACTGGAAATGGGCTGTGGTGGGGGGGGAGAACAGACTGGAAATGGGCTGTGATGGAGGGACGGACTACAATTGGGCTGTGATGGTGGGGAGGATAGGACTGCAAATGGGCTCTGATGGTGGGGGGGAATGGGCGAAATGGGCTGTGATGGGGGGGAACCTGGACTTGAAATGGGCTGATGAAGAGCTGGATTAGGACTGGAAATGGGCTGATGGGGGCTGGAATAGGGCAAAGTGGGCTGACGAGGGGGCTAGGATTGGAAATTAGCTGATGGGGGAGCGTGGAGGAAATGGGCTGATGAGGCACTGGAATGGAACTGGAAAAGAGCATATGGGGGCTAGGACTGGAAATGGGCTGATGAGGAGCTAGGATAGGACTAGAAATGGGCTGATGGGGGGAACGTAGACTGCAAATGGGTGATGGGCTGGAATAGGACACTGGAAATGGGCTGATGGGGGCTGGAATAGGACTGGAAGTGGGCTGATGGGGGGCTGGAATGGAACTGGAAAACAGCATATGGGAGGCTAGGACTGGAAATGGGCTGATGTGGAAGCTTGGGAGACTGGGACTAGAACTAGATGCTGGGTGGGTCTAGAACTATAAAGGAGCTGATTTTGGGGGAGGACTAGAAAGGGATGGGAAATGAGAATGGAGAGGGGAACAGATATTTTGTGTGGGAGGGAAGAAAAGTCTACGAAGGGCCGGGTATTGGAAGAGTAAGTGTAGATTGAGAATGGAAGGGTGAAATTTGAGTGGATGATAAAGCAAAAAGGAAAGAAATGGAGGAAAGAGCAAAACGGGAAAGATCAGTATGTTGAAGCAGATATAGAGAAAAAATTTGGAAAAAAATCTAAAAGAGAAGAAAAGAAAATGGATAGCTCGCAGAAGACACAAAGAAACCAGAAGAAAGTGACTGGAGCAATTGCAACTGAAAAGAAAATGCACAAGCAAAAAAAGGTAGAAAAATACTTTCTAATTTTGAATTTATTAACTGGAATATATCAGCTCTGGGAAATGTGCATTGTTAACATCTTTTGTCTTTTGTTTAGTACAAGAGGAAATTAATTTATAGTTTTATTTCTCCAGTGTTGTTGTACATCCCAAGTTTGGCTTTTGGGGTTCCCAGTTTAATTATTGTCTTCCTATTTCTAAATTGTGATCCCTTGTTCTTTGGTGACGGTCTATATTCTGCATTTTAACCAAGCTGAGGTATTCTGTTCATGTAGTTTCTATTTGACCATGTCACTTGTTCTCTTTCCCCAGTAGGAGATGCATTGGTATTCTCTGAGATGTATTGGTTTAATATTTGCAGTGTTGCCTTTTGATAGGTAGGGTTTGGTGCTTTGTGAGTCCTGGCAGAGCTGTTATGATATGGTGGATTTGCTATGAGTTCTAAAAGGTCAGTGTTTATAGTACTTCCTAATGGACCTGGCGGTTGGCACTGGAATATAGTAACGTAGAAATCTATTAGTCTTTCTTTATCCAGACACTCATTAAGAAGCATGTTTACTAAAAATGCATGTTAACATTATGCAAGTATTTATGCAAATGAGGCTCCCTATGCAAATGAGGCCCCGCAATTAATCTCCGCACATGGCCCCGCACCCCCCTTGGGCCGCCCCTGTTTGACTGTGTCCATAATAATGCATGCTACAGTGTTCTGCACCATTTGGAGTGGGTGGGTAGATTGCTTGGGTAGGACTTGATATAAAGAGTTCCCGTAGTCCAGTATTGGAGTGATTACTGCCTGGCAGACGGTGCGGAAGTTGTTCTGATTGAGGATTGGTCGGAGCCTCCTGATGATCTTTTAACGGTGGTATGCCTTTGCAGCGGTTTTGCTTATATGTGAGTGTAGGTTCAGATTCTTGTCCAGTATGATGCCTAGGTATTTTACTTCATCCCTCGTTGATATAGTTTTGTTTAGGACACTGATGATTTGGGGTGGGTTGTAAGTGGTGTTCCTGGAAATGAACATTGCCTCCGTTTTCTCAAAGTTGATTTTGAGGTTATTATCAGTGAGCCAGTTGTTCATATCTTTCAGGCACTGGGTCATGCGGGTTATATCGGGTGCCAGTGTGTCTACTGGGGCGTACACCATGATGTCGTCAGCATATAGGTGATAATATAGTCCATGGCGTTGTATAATGCTACAAATGGGTTGGATGTATATATTGAATAGGATCTTGAGGTATCCCTTGGGTGATGGTGAACTGCGTTGATTTCCTTTGGTCGCATCTGACTTGCTGGGTTCTGTTGCTTAGGTAGGAGGTGAACCATTTTATAGTATTGTTGCACAGCCTGATCTCCCGCAGACAGTTTAGCATTATGGAGTGGGACACCATGTCGAAGGCTGCTGAGATGTCTATGAAAACCAGCATGAATCCATTTCTTACGTTGTCTAGGCCCTTCAGAAGGTTGTCGAAGAGGGATGTGAGCAGGGTCTCTACACTGTGCTGTGGCTTGAAGCCATGCTGATGGGGGTCTAACGGGGCGTGTAGATCAATGTGATCCTGCAGTTGTCTCTGTACTGCTTTTTCGATGATCTTTGATATAAATGGGAGGCTTGAGATGGGGCGGTAAGATTTTGGGTCAGCGGAGCTTAGCTTTGCGTTCTTGAGGATGGGTCGGATCGTAGCTTGCTTGAGTGCTTGTGGCATGTATCCTTGTTGGAGAGAGTCTCTCACAACTTTGTGAATGTGGTGGCTTAGTTGGTCCTTGTTATCCTTAATCCACTCCACTGGGCATGGGTCAGAAGGGGAAGTTGTTGTATTTAGGATGTCCATGATGTCCTCAATGTGCCGGGCTGTTGGTACGCTAAAGTTTTCCCAGGCTTGATGTGCTTCTGCCCATGTTGGGTGGCATGTCGTAGGGGGGTAAGTTTGACTGGCATGCTTGCTCATTAAGTATTTTGCGTATTCTTGGGGGTCCAGTTGTGGGGTGCTTTGTTGAGGGCTGTCACTGGTGAGCTTTTTTACGATGTTGAAGAGTTCCCTTGGTTTATTTGCTGCCCTCATAATGAGGTTGGTGTGATGTTGTTGTTTATGCTTGTTGATATAGTTGTTGTACGCCTTTTGTTCAGCTTTGTATTGTTGTAAAGTTTCCTTTGACTTGTTCCGCCTCCACTTCCTTTCTAGTTGTCTGAGTGATCGCTTTGCTTCTCTGACTGATCTGGAGTACCATGGGGCATTGGTTCTCCTTCGTGTGTGTGTTTTTTCCTTGCTTGGAGCTAATGCGGCTTTGGATATAGTGTAGTTCCATTTTTCTATGGTTTTGTCCAGGTTGTCACATTCTTGCTGAATTTGCACATTACTTCCCCCATGAAGGCTTCTTTCTCGTAGGCTTTGAACCTTCTTGTTATGTTTTTCTCATTGGTGAGGTGAGTGGGGGTTTTCAGGTGTAGGCTGAATGTGAGGACATGGTGGTCTGACCAGGGCACTGGTGTGGATGTTGGGTCCGTGATCTCGTTCAGCTTGGTTAGTTGTATCAGCTTGAAGATAAGGTCTGGTGTAGTCCCATGTTGGTGTGTGGGTGCGTTAACTATCTGTTTGTATTTGAGTGCTTCCAGGGCTTGGAGAAAGGCTCTGACATCCTTGGTGGATGCTGAGGTGAGGTTATAGTCTCCCAGGGCAATGAGAGGCTTGTTTTGATTGTTGAATGCGCAGATTGATTCAAGTATTGCTGATAGCTGTTCTTCCTTGGTGTTGGGAGGCCTGTACGTGAGGCAAAAGCTGATGTAGTGATTTGAAATGATTATTGTGCTTGTTTCGGTTGAGTTCCTTGTGGAGATAACTTCAAATCTGTAGTTCTTTCTGGTCAGTATGAGTGCCCCTCCTCCTCTTTTGTGTACTCTAGGGCAGCTGAATTCTGTGAAGTCTGGTGGGGTGATTTGGTTTAGAATAACTTGGTCAGTCTCCGTAAGCCATGACTCGGTGATGCATACAATATCCAACTTTTGTTATAGAATGTAGTATAGATGGTATTTGGTTTGTTTCTGACCGATCTGGCATTTAGTAATGCGCAGTTGATAGTAGATGTGAGGATGGGGTTGCTGGTTGAGGTTCTCGGTGTCTGACCAGCATTGACTTTTTGTGATTTTTTGTTCAGTGGTCGCTGCCTTGTATGCTGGTAAGGCTGTGGGGCCTTGATCCAGGGTATATGGATTGGTTGAGAGGGCGGGAGTAAGTAGGGTGGTAAGGGCATGTGAGGTTGTGCCTGATGGGCTATGAGCAGCAAGGTAAAGTAGGCCAGGAGATAGTGGTGAGTGGCGTACATGATGGCTTCCAGGGAGGTGTGCGGTTGTGAGTTTGCCTGTTTTCCCTTCTCTTCGCCTGCCGATTGAATTCTCCTTTTCCTCCTTGATTCTCCGCTTCCGTCCGGGTGTCCTCGGTTAGTTTTGTTGACTCAGTATGTGGCTGTGTTGAGCCTGGTGTCTACAGGCGGTTCTCGGTTACTCACCTGGTTCCAGGGTCTGCGGGGGTCCTATGGACAAGTGTCCTATTTTGCACCATGGAGAGGCCTGGCTTTGCACTCTGCTCTTTGGGGTTTGCAATTTGGGCGTCGGAAATCGTAAGGTGACTTCTGCGAAGGCCGTGAAGGAGTGGGTATGCATCCTTACACGTGCCCGGCGTTTATATGGTCCTTGTGCTGGAAGCGCCTCTTTATTGGTGTGGTTGTTTTTGGTGGGTTTGCCACGGTGCCCCACTTAAGGGCCACGCCAAACGGCCCTCTGGCGAGGCCCTCAGCTGCGGGCCCGCCAGGCGCGGGCGCATCTGCTAGCGTGCTCCTTTTTATGGTGAGCCGAGATGGAATCCTTTGTCCCGATTGGGCTGGAGCCTCAGAGTGGGAGAAATGCTGGGCTTCCGCTCTGCCGCTTGACTCCGATCAGGGAGCTATGCAGTTTCTGGTGGTGGCTGTTCTTCTGCTGGCATGCTCCTTTTTATGGGGAGCTGGGATGGAGTTCTTTGCCCTGATTGGGCTGGAGCCTCAGAGCGGGAGAGATGCTGGGCTTCTACTCTACCGCTCGGCCCCAATCGGGGAGCTATGCAGTCTCTGGCAGTGGCTGTTCTTCTGCTTGCGTGCTCCTTTTTATGGGGAGCCAGGAAAGAGTCCTTTGCCTCGATTGGGCTGGAGCCTCAGAGCGGGAGAGATGCTGGGCTTCCGCTCTGCTGTTCGACCCCAATCGGGGAGCTATGCAGTCTCTTGCCTTCAGACCCCACTGGAGAATACCAAAAAGAACTAAATAATCTCCTGAAGGACTTTCCAACAGAAGTGGACAAAGACATTTTTCAAGACCCACTACCCAAGATACACAAACCAGGGAACTCTGGGCACCTCATTGTTTCTAGCATCAATACATCAAAGTAGGAGTGTCTGACTACATGGTCTCCATCTTCAGACCCTATGCCACCAGCACTTTCAGCTACTTTCATGATACCACTGACTTCTTGAAGAATTCCATTCTATTGGTCACCTCCCAGAGAACACCATCCTGGTAATCATGGATGTTGAAGCCCTTTTCACCAACATTCATTTATTTAAAAATCATTTATATTCTTCATATCAACATTCCTTCACAGAAATAAAAAACACATACAAAGACATAAAACATAAACCGAATCAAAGAAAAAAAAACAGCTAATCAAAACAAGTCAACAAAAGCCTCTTCAAATAAGAATGTCTTTTTCCACTTCCTAAATTTTAAATATTCAGACTCTAAACGTACTTCCATAGTACAACTGTGGCACAAGAGAACACTCTGGTTTATGTCTCAACCTACACATATCTGCACCGGTGGAACCATAAATGGATTAGAATCCTTGGAGTGCACATCCCCACAAAGAAAGACTGTAAACCATCAGAAATAGTATCTCACTTGCTGCTTCAGCTGACATGGCTACCAAGCTCTGTCACTTTGTCCTCACACACAACTATTTCAGATTTGAAGAGAACCTATATCTGCAAGTCAATGGCACTGCCATGGGTATCTGCATGGCTCCGCAATATGCCAACATTTTCATGGCAATCTTAGAGCAATGCTTTCTTAATTCTTACACCCAGAAGCCTCTACTCTACCTGACATCTTTATCATCTGGACCCAAGAACATGAAGCCCTGAAGTAATTCCATTACAAATTTAACAAATTCCACCACACCATCAATCTGACCCTAGAACAATCTACACAGCAGGTTCACTTTCTGGATACCACTCTTCAGTTACATGAGGGACACATAAGAATCACATTTTACTGGAAGTCTACTGACTACTTTATGTATCTGCATGTTTTCAAATTCCACCCACCACCTACCATTACATCCATTGTTTACAGCTAAACCCCACAATACAATTTACATTTGTTCTGACCCCACTGAGAGGGAATGCCATCTTAAGGACCTATAACAGACATGTTTGAAAGTGCAGCACCCACCCATTGAAGGGAGAGAGCAGATCAACAGAGTCAAATATTCAGGAACAATCTTATACAGGACCATCCCCCCCCAAAAAAAAAAACAGAACACCTCTGAATACCAGCTGAAACCATTAAATCGTATCATCAAGGATTTGCAACCCATCTGAACAATGTTACAACCCTCTCACAGGCCTTGGGTGGCAGTCCTATCAAGGGTTACCAACAGCCTCAGCCTCAGATACTCACCAGCAACCACAAACTGCACAACAATGACACCAACTCATGGACCTAGCCTGCCAAAAACTCAGATGCCATCTCTGTCCCCACATTCACCCAAGCAATATTATCACAGGACCCAGTCATAACAATTACAATATCTGGGGCTCATTCACTTGCTCTTTCTCCAATGTAATATATGCCATCTTCTGCCAGCAATGCCCCTTTTCTATCTACACAGGACAAATGGACCAATCCCTACAAAAAGAACAAATGGACACAAATCTGACATTAGAAATGGCAAACTTCAAAAACCAGGAGAACATTTCAGCCTTCCAGGGCACTCTCTATCTGACCTTAAAGTTGCTATACTCCTCCCTCCAAAGCCCGGTATGAAAGCATGAGACACTCAGCATTCTTCTTCTTGGCCTCTTCACTTTGGAATTGCCTCCCAGCCCAAGCTTGTCTAGAGGACAGCTACAAAAAAATTGTAAGTCCTCCTCAAAACTCTCCTTTTTGAATGTGTTTACGAGGTCGGAGTAGACCACTCGGCTTGACTTCTTCGTGCTTCCTACTTACCTTTCGTTCTGTAACTCCCCTCCCCTCCCCTCCCCTCTCCTATCAATCAATTGAAGTTCCTTTCTATTTTCCTTTCTAATTACTTGATTTTTGTAAACCACCTGGAATGCAAGCGAAAAGTGGTATATCAAATCTAAATAACTATAAACTATAAACTAGAGAGGAACTTTAGAGGGACAATATAGCATGAAAATTCTGAATTGCAGCTAATTATAAAAGCTTAACACTGTCACCCTAGAACCATAAGCATTGGAATAGGGTGGGCCACATAGGTTCTCCCTATAATAATTTCCTTGCCGCAATCGTGGCAAAGACTCCTTCTATCTGCCCACGGGAGATTGGATCCCTGTGGCAGAACAGGAGGTACAGTCTCAATCTAGGCTGTGCAAACCTAAGGCATAGTTAGGGCAGAGCTTGCCCCCCTCCCCTTCCCAACAAGTAGATGTTCTGCTGCTTCTGCCTAGAACTGAACAAGGATAATGACTTCATGACTGACTACAGGTATGAATAACTATTCTCATACCATTCTTTTCTTAGTTTCTCTTACTTTCTACATAAGAACATAAGATATGCCATACTGGGTCAGACCAAGGTTCATCAAGCCCAGTATCCTGTTTCCAACAGTGGCCAAGCTAGGTCATACATACCTAGCAGTGTCCCCAAAAGACACAGGTTCCACAATGCTTATATTGGGTCAACCAGTGATATCCTGGGTCCCTTTTAATAATGGTTTATGGACCTTTCCTCCAGGAACTTGTCCAAACATCTTTTAAACCCAGCTACACTAACAGCCTTTATTGCATCCTCCGGTAACAAATTCCAGAGTTTGATTACACGTTGAGTGAAAAAATATTGTCTTTTATTAGTCTTAAATAGTTTACCCTGTAGCTTCATTGCATGTCCCCTAGTCTTTCTATATTCTGATAACGTAAATGATCAATCTACGTTTACCCGTTCCACTCTGTTCATTAATTTATAGACTTCTATCATATCTCCCCTCAGCCGTCTCTTTTCCAGGTTAAAGAGCCCTAACCTTTTTAGCCTTTCTTCATAGGAGTATCCTTCCATCCCCTTTACCATTTTGGTGGCTCTTCTCTGAACCTTTACTAATAACGTAATATCCTTTTTAAGATGCGGCGACCAGAATTGCACACAATATTCAAGGTGCGGTCTCACCATGGAACTATATAGAGGCATTATAATATCTTTTATTTTATTTTCCATTCCTTTCCTTATGATACCTAGCATTCTATTTGCTCTCTTGACTGCCGCTGCACACTGGGCCGAAAGTTTTAACATGTTATCCACAATGATGCCTAAATATTTTTCCTGGGTGGTGGTTCCTAATGTGGAACCTTGCATCGTGTAACCATAGTTTGGGTTGTTCTTCCCTAGGTGCATATCTTTGCACTTGTCCACATTAAAATTCATCTGCCATTTTGATGCAAAGTCTTCCAATTTATCAAGATCCTCTTGCAATTTTCCACAATCCTCTTGGGTTTTAACAACTTTAAATAGTTTTGTGTCGGCTGCAAATTTGATAACCTCATTCATTCCCTTTTCCAGGTCATTTATGAATATGTCAAAAAGCAGCGGACCCAGCACAGATCCCTGGGGTACACCACTATTCACCTTTCTCCATTGGGAAAATTGGCCATTTAGGCCTACCCTCTGCTTTCTATCTTTTAACCAGTTCCTGATCCACAATAGTACACTGCCTTCTATTCCATGACTCTTTAGTTTTGCCAAAAGTCTCTGATGAGGGACCTTGTAGTACTGTGGATTTCCTTACTATCCCTCCTCCACTAATTATATCAAATGCAATCATGCTATGATCACTATTGCCAAGTGGCCCCAACACCCTTATCTCTTGCACTAGATCTGGTGTTCCCCTAAGGACTAGGTCTAATATGGCTTCCCCTCTGGTCGGTTCTTGAACCAGCTGCTCCAAGAAGCAGTCATTTATTTCATCTAGGAACTTTATCTCCCTAGCATGTCCTGCTGTGACACTGACCCATTATTCTGCTGACCCATTATTCCTGCTGTGAAATCACCCATTATTATTACTGCGCTGTAACTTTGTTAGCTTCCTTGATTTCTTTGAGCATTTCATCATCCATTTGTTCATTCTGGCCAGGCGGTCGATAGTATACCCCCACTGCCATCGCCTTCCCCTTTTTACATGGAATTTCAATCCATAGAGATTCTACAGCAAATTTTGTTTCCTGCAAAACTTTAATCCTTTCTGACTCAATGCCCTCTCTAACATAGAGTGCAACCCCTCCACCAATTTGATCAGCTCTATCATTATGATATAGTTTGTACCCAGGTATCACAGTGTCCCACTGGTTGTCCTCCTTCCACCGTGTCTCTGATATTCCAGTCATCTAACCTCTCATTTAGTGCTATATATTCTAACTCTCCCATCTTATTTTTTAGACTTCTAGCATTTGCATACAAGCATTTTAGAGACTGTATTTTATTCATATTAAATATCTGGCTATTGGTAGACATGGGTAATTTGGGATCTTTAAGCTCTGTCTGCTCCATACTCGAGGGCATTTGGGCTACTTTACTCTTTTTTGGAACCTCTCTGCTTTTGGTAGTATCCTTCAAGGATACATTTTTTCGAACCATGCGCTCTTGGGCAACTGTCGGCTTTCCCCTTTTATCTAGTTTAAAAGCTGCTCTATCTCCTTTTTTAAATGTTAATGCCAGCAGCCTGGTTCCATCCCAGTTAAGGTGAAGCCCATCCCTTCAGAAGAGCCCCTCCTTTCCCCAGAATGTTCCCCAGTTCCTAACAAATCCAAAACCCTCATCTCTGCACCATTGTCTCATCCACGCATTGAGACTCCGGAGCTCTGCCTGCCTTTTGGGTCCTGCGTGTGGAACGGGAAGCATTTCGGAAAATGCTACCCTGGAAGTTCTGGATTTCAACTTCCTACCTAAAAGCCTAAATTTAGCCTCCAGAACCTCCCTACCACATTTTCCTATGTCATTGGTACCGACATGTACCAAGACAGCAGACTCCTCCCCAGCACTATCTAAGACCTTATTTAGGTGGCGCGTGAGGTCCGCTACCTTCGCACCAGGCAAGCATGTTACCAGGCGATCCTCATGTCCACCAGCCACCCAGCTATCTACATGCCTAATGATCGAATCACCAACTATAACGGCTGTCCTAACCCTTCCCTCATGGGCACATGGCCCTGGAGAAATTTCCTCTGTGCGAGAGGGTTTTACATCACCTGGAGAACGGGTCCTAGTTACAGGATCACAAATGTCAGCTGAATTATTCAACTATTATTACTCCTTTCCACACCCTGCCCTGCACTTTTCAATTCCTTCTCTATACTCTGTTTCCTCCCTCCCCTCATCCATCTTCTTATGTACTTACACACCGAATGCCTCGATAAACTGGTTAGTCTACAAGGTGCCACCTGCCTCTGACATTTTAGCATAGCACTTAGATAGGCTGGAAGGCACTAAAATATCTGAAGAATGCCAACACAGCAGCAAGATAAGGCTGAAAGGCCCTAAAACACCTGAGAAGTGCCATCCCAGTATCAAGACAAGCTGCAAGGCCCTACCACTCAAACAGGAACATCTGAAGGCTCTGAGAATGTCCATCAAGGAAAATCCTCCTGGTATCTGTTCGTAAAACACTTTTAAAGAATCAGGAAAACTAGTGTTCTAGGAGTGGGGGATAACTGTACCAACAATGAGAATTATATCCATACCACTGCAAGAGAACATCAGTAATAGAGGCTGCTTTGGTGATACTGGCAGCTGCAGCAGAGAGGAGGGAGGTTTTTCTTTTGTTTATTTCATATTTTTCCCAGGTTTTTAATTGAGAAGCTAATCATAAAGAGGCTAGACAGGCAGACACACAGCACCAAAACCTCTGCTGTTTACTGTATTCCCATAACTGTCAAAAAATACTCTAACTTCCCCTGAAGAAACTCATTTTGGACATGAGAAGGCTCAGGTTAGCCCTTCTGGAAAAGTTCCTCCACAGCATCCTTGAATGGCTTCAAGACTTCTAAGACCTGACATATTGGTCCAATCTAAAACACCAGGGAATTTTGATACCAATCTCATTCTCCAATCAAACACTACTACAAATAATTCAGTCCATAATTACTATATAAGGGCTATCAAAAATAGCAGAGAGCAGAGTGAGCCTTAAGCACCCAACTCTGTCCTTTTCATCATCGGTCCAATAAATCAGTTCGTACTTCAGAAGTCTCTTTAACAAGTTTATAACCCTTTAATTCATCAGTTCATATTTCAATGCTCTCTTCAATAAATGTAGTGGTGACATGCTGAAGAAACAACACGCCATTCAATCGAAGATGCCTTTTTGTTAGCGCAGACCTGCTAAATGAGAGCAGTTCTCTGAAAAGGTAGTTACTCACCTGTATTAGGTGTTCTCCATGGACAGCAGGAATAAGCCCTCACGTATGGGTGACATTACCGTCAGAGCTCTGGGTGGGAACACTCCCCAGCTTCTATTGGAAGCTTTTGGGAGGTTCCACCAGGCCTATGCCTGTCCTCCTGTGGCGCCATATTTTCCAGTATGATAACAAAACTGAAGCAGAATACAACTTCTCAGGGAGGTAGGTGGGTTGTAAGGACCTATTCCTGCTGTCCATGGAGAACACCTGCTACAGGTGAGTAATTATCTTTTCTCCGTGGACAAGCAGGAATGAAGTCCTCTCATATGGGACTCCTAAGCTACAGGCTACCGAAAACTGAGGAGGCCGAAACGTCCAACAGGGCAAAGTGAATTAAGAGCTGGAGAATCAACTATGTACAGCATTAGTAGTCCTCAAGAGGAAACTCATCTGATTCAGCTTCTTCACTGTTTTTTGGGGGGGTTTTGTTTTGGTAGCCTGGACAGACAGTAGGGCCTTGGAAGATGAAGATGGATTCTAATCCTCAAACAGATGCCGGAGTACAGACTAGCCGAAGTTGCTGTTGCGTCTGGAATCCCCATCCAGACAGTAGTGAGATGTGAATATGTGTACAGAAGACCACCCTGCAGATTTATTCCATGGAGACCGAGCGCAAGTTGGCCACTGATGCAGGCGTGGTTCTGACGTGAGCTGTGACATGATCATCAAGGCTCAGGCCAGCCTGGGCATAAGTGAAAGAGATGCAGTCTGCCAGTCAAATTGAAAGAGTGCGTTTGGAAATGGCAGCCCCCAACATGCTGGAGTCAAAAGAGACAAACAACTGAAGGGACTTTCAGAGGTTCTTCATCTGCTCTAAGTAGAAGGCTAAGGCTCACTTGCAGTCCAGCATGTGCAGCGCCGCCTCCACCTCTATGGGCATGAGGCCTCGGAAAGAAAGTTCGCAGAATGACTGACTGATTAAGTAAAGGGATACGCTGGCCATTTGAAATCATATGACCTTCTCATCAAGGCCCTCCAAGAGGCCAACAGAACATCCGCTATGCCACTTGGAAGGTTAAGGTCTGACAGGACTAGCCTCTCAACATCCATGCAAGGAGAGCCAAGAATCTGACATTGGGGTGCAGTATCCTCCCATCTTCCTGTGATATCAGGTTCAGGGCAGAGCCCAACCGCAGGGGTTCCCCCTGGGAGAGATGAAACATAGAAACATAGAAACATGATGACAGAAAAAGACCACATGACCTAGCTAGTCTGTCCTTCCATATCAACAGATACAACAGTCCACTTTTTACCTTTAGAGATCCTCTGTGTTGGTCCCATGCTTTTTTGAATTCAGTTACTGTCCTCATCTCTACCACCTCCACTGGGAGACTATTCCACGGATCCACTACTCTTTCCGTAAAGAAATATTTCCGCATATCACTCCTGAATCTATCTCCCTTCACCCTCCCTTCACCCTGAAACAGAAGGGGAAGCCATGGCTGCCTAGGCCAATATGGTGCAGTGAGGATCATCAACCCCCTGTATGTCTGGAGCTTCAACAGCATTTTTGCTATGAGGCATATGGGAGGATATGCATATAGCAGGCCCTCCTCTTAGAGCAGGAGGAAAGCATCTGATGCCAGTCTGTGTCACAAATTGACCCTGGAACAGAACCGATCTGCTTGGACACGGCTCAGCTGGTCCACCAGGATGCTCTGCTCCCCTGGCAGGTACATGGCCCTTAACTTCATGCCATGATTGATAGCAAACTTCCACAGCCGGACCACCTCCCAGTACAGGAGATATGACCCCGTGACTCTTGCTTGTTCATTTAGTACATAGTGACCTGATTGTCAGTCTAAATCAGAACAACCTGGTTGGCCAGACAATTCCAGAAGGCCCTGAGGGCATTTGCTATGGCTCGTAATTCCAAAAAATTGATTTAGAAACATAGAAGCAATGTGGCAGAAACAGATCAAATGGCCTATCTATTCTGCCCTTCCATATCATCCACTACAAAAGGCCCCTTTTTTTCTTTAGAGATCCTCTGTGTTTGACCCATGCTTTTTTGAATTCAGATACTGTCCTCATCTCTACCACCTCCATTGGGAGACTATTCGATGCATCTACCACTCTTTCCGTAAAGAAATATTTCCGCATATTACTTCTGAGTCTAACCCCTTTCACCCTCATCCTATGTCTCTCATAGCAGAGCTTGCTTTCAATCGAAAGAGGATCTCTTCCTGTGCAAGAGACTTCATCAGAGGCTTTTGGCAAAACTAAAAAGTCATGCGATAGGAGGCAGTGTACTATTGTGGATCTGGAACTAGTTAAAAGATAGAAAGCAGCGGGTAGGGCTAAATGGCCAATTTTCCCAACAGATAAAGGTGAATAGTGGAGTACCCCAGGGATCTGTTCTGGGTTTGCTGCTTTTTAACATATTCATAAATGATCTGAAAAAGGGAATAACGAGTGAGGTTATCAAATTTTCAAATGACACAAAACTATTTAAAGTTGTTAAAACCCATGAGGATTGTGGAAAATTGCAAGAGGATCTTGATAAATTGGAAGACTGGGCTTCCAAATGGTAGATGAAATTTAACGTGGACAAGTGCAAAGTTATGCACCTAGGAAAGAACAACCCAAATTATGGTTACACGATGCAGGTTCCACATTACGTACCACCACCCAGGAAAAAGATTTAGGCGCCATCGTGGATAACATGTTAAAACCCTCCGCCCAGTATGCAGCGGTGGCCAAGAGATCAAATAAAATGCTAGGTATCATAAGGAAAGGAATGGAAAATAAAACAAAGGATATTATAATGCCTCTGTAGCGTTCCATGGTGTGACCATACCTTGAATATTGTGTGCAATTCTGGTCGCTGTATCTTAAAAGGGATATAGCATTATTAGAAGAGGTACAGAGAATAGCCACCAAAATGGTAAAGGGGATGGAAGGATACCCCTATGAAGAGAGGCTAAAAAGGTTAGGGCTCTTCAACCTGGAAAAGAGACGGCTGAGGGGAGATATGATAGCGGTCTATAAATTAATGAATGGAGTGGAACGGGTAAACATAGATCAATTGTTTACGTCATCAGAATATAGAAAGACTAGGGGACACGCAATGAAGCTACAGGGTAACCTATTTAAGACTAATAAGAGAAAATATTTTTTCATTCAACGTGTTATCAAACTCCGGAATTTTTTACTGGAGGATGTGGTAAAAACTGTTAGCGTAGCTGGTTTAAAAAAGATTTGGACAAGTTCTTGCAGGAAAGGTCCATAAACCATTATTAAAAGGGACCCAGGATATCACTTCTTGACCCAGTACAAGCATTGTGGAACCTGTGTCTTTTGGGGAAACTGCTAGATACTTATGACCTAGATTGGTCACTTTTGGAAACAGGATATTGGGCTTGATGGACCTTGTCTGACCCAGTATGGCATATCTTATGTTCTTATGCGTTTATGCCATAGAGGTACTTAAACGTCTCAGACATATCACCTCTATCCCATCTTTCCTCTAAAGTATGCATATTAAGATCCTTAAGTCTGTCCTCATATGCTTTATAATGAAGACCACTAAACATTTTAGTAGCCACCCTCTGCACTGACTCCAACCTGTTTATATCCTTTTGAATGTGCGGTCTCCAAAATTGCACACAATACTCCAAATGAGGTCGCACCAAGGACTTATACAGAGGCAACATCACCTCCTTTCTTCTGCTAGTCATTCTGCTCCCTATGCATCCAAGCATCTTTCTAGCTTTCGCCATCACCTTTTCTACCTCTTTAGCTACTTTAAGATCATTAGACACAATCATGCCTAGGTCTCACTCTTCTTTTGTGGACAGAAGTATTTCACCCCCTATATTGTATCGCTCCCTTGGATTGCTGCAGCCCAAATGCATGACCTTGCATTTTTTAACATTAAATCCTAGCTGCCAAATTCTAGACCATTCTTCAAGCTTAGCTATATCCCTCCTCATGTTATCTATACCTTTCTGGGTGGCTACTGTATTGCAGATTTTGGTATCATTCACAAAAAGGCAGCCTTTCCTCAATATCACTAACAAAGATGTTAAAAAGAATCGGACCAAGGACAGATCCGTGTGGCACTCCACTGGTAACCTCCTTCTCCTCAGTGTGAGCTCCATTTACCTGTATCTTTTGTCACCTCCCACTCAACCAATTTCTAACCCAAGCAGTAACTTTAGGGTCCATCCCTAGGGTGCTCAGTTTGTTTATAAGTTGCCTGTGTGGAATGGTATCAAAGGCTTTACTGAAATCTAAGTACACCACACCTAGGGCTCCCCCTCGGTCCAACTCTCTGATCACCCAATCAAAGATGCCTTGAGTGTGGTCCAGGCTCTCCCATTTGGACCAGATGCCTTAAGTTTGGAGGCCATCCAGATGCACTCCCCAACCAAGTTTGGATGCATCCATAGTCAGTATCTTCTGCTGTGCCGCCATCTGAAAAGGAATGCCCCTGAGCAGGTTCTGAGGATCTAACCATCAATACAGGGACTGGTCAAGACCTAAATATGTATACTCTGGAGGAGAGGAGGGACAGGGGAGATATGATTCAGACCTTTAAATACTTAAAGAGTATTAATGGACAAACAAACCTCTTCCAAAGATGGGGAAGCTGTGAAACTAGAGGGCATAACATGAAGCTGCAAGGGGGTAAACTGAAAGGCAATGTCAGGAAATACTTTTTCACCAAAAGGATTGTGGATGCTTGGAATGCCCTCCCGCTGGAAGTGGTTGGAGCAAACACAGTGACAGAATTCAAAATGGCAAGGGACAGACATAGTGGATCCCTTTATAGCAACAGGAAAAAATCAAAATAAGTATAACTATCTCTTATATCTGAACAAATAGGGGTGACCTACATGGAGCGGTGGTTATACCCCTAAACAAAGGTATGGGGAGAGGTGACCTGCACGGAGCGGCAAGTGCAACTACTCTTGCCGTCTCGCTGGGCAGACTAGATAGACCATACTGGTCTTTATCTGCCGTCATTTACTATTTTACTATGTATGGTGACTGCTACCTGATCCCAAAGGCAGCCAGTGACTTCCTCTGAGTACGTGGTGTCTACTGAGCTTGTCTCATTGACAGATGAGCTAGGGGAGTGCTATACCTTGGAGGTCATGTAGCTGAGCACGTTCAACATCCCATGAGCCGTTGTCTATCAACTCCACTGAGAAGCAAGGACCAAGGCAATCAATCTCTGAAGTCAGTCCAGTGAGAGAAAGGTCTTTGCTTAAGTCGTATCGAGGAGAGCCCCAATACACATCAGTTGCTGGGTGGGCTGAAGGTGGGCTTTGGGTAGTGTCATCAACCCCCCCTGGTGGCCAGTGGCTGTAAGGGTAGGTTGAGCATATTATTATTTTCTGGGAGTAGAGGGCTCTTTTAAGGCCAAGGGTATCTTGGTCTTTGTAGTCCTGCTCCTTATGTGAATAAATTGTGTATGCCAAGTAGAGGGTAAATAAGGCTTTTATTTCCCTTTTAACGCAAAAGGTTCGCTGAGATACAGAAATACAGAAAGTCCTTCTTTTCAGGCTTCCACCACAACATAAGTAAAGAGGTAAACTGTTACAAACTTCACAGTTGCTTGTAGGATTTAACCCAAGATTCTTTCAAAACTTTAGAGCAAAACAAAGGAGTGAACATTCCTCTTTCATTCAGCACAAACATGAGTATTCTCAAAGCAATGTCTGTATAACTCACAGTTCAGGGAGTGATTCAAAACTGCCCGCAATACAAATGGAGCAATCCATTAATTCGTCTTGAGATAAGGGAATAGGGTCCTCAAGCGCTATCTGCATGGGCTCTGGGTCATTGTTATCTCCCTCTGAATTGGAGCTTTCCCTTGCCGCTATAGTTTGCCAGTCACTATTTCTGTTCCCTTGTTTCCAGCAAGGCTGTTCTAGGGCTCTCAAATAAGCATGGCTTGTTCCTATGCCCTTACGTCCTGGCTTATAAAACTCTGGCCTGCTTCCTTTCAAACTGGATATCTGCTTTACAAAAGCTTCTAGGAGCTGAGCTTCTCTTTATGAATAAAGTGTCACCATACCTTGGCTTCCTGTAGCCGGTATAACTGGAGTTTTCCTTCTCAGGCACTTCTCTCAGGACAGTCTCTTTGGCAGACTTTCTCTTGGAAGCTTCTGGGCACTGCTTGACCTTTCTGTAGCCTAGGAAAACCTGGTGAGGAATCCAGACTTCCTTGCTTCCTGGTATAGGTAACTCTGCTATCAGTACCTTTCCTTCTGGAGCCTTTCAATCCTGTTTCAGGGTCTTCTGGTGAGCGTAGGCCTCTCTCCAGGTATGGCTCTCTCCTTCTGAGCTCTTTACCTCTGAGGTCTCCTGCTACCAAGTCTTTCTCTGGACTGACTCTCCACGGCCCGTCCTTCTCTCTGGCTCTTTCTGCTCCTCTTCCAGCTCCTGCTGTCCTTGTCGTGCTGCTTGTCTTGGCTGCACTGCTTGACCTGGCTGGGCTGCTGTTCCTGGCTGTCTCAGCTCCCCTTCTCCTCCTTCTCCCTTCTCCTGCACTAGCTTTCTGCTTATAAAGGCATTCCACATTTAAGTTCCCCGGGCTACTTTTCAGGTGCAGCTGATTAACTTCTGCAGAATCATCAGCCGGGTGTGTTAACTCAACCTCTGTAAGTTTTCTCCTGCTCCCTCTAGCTGCGCTGCAGGGCAATTGCATCTTCTGCACATCATTTGTTTTGTGAAAGACAGTGGTTTTTTCTAAGTCTTCACTTTCCTTAGCATCCGCTCTATGACAGTAGTTGATAATGAACCCCAACAGCTCTAGCACCCGGATAGTCACCTGCATTGAGCACCGGGCTCCATCTGGAGTGGTGCTTTTTATGAGCCAGTCATCCAGATAAAGGAAGACAAAAACTCCCAGTGTGTGGAGATAGGCTGCTACCACCACGAGGCACTTTGTGAAGACGTGGGGGGACCAAGGCCAGTCCAAAGGGAAACACCCGGTACTGAAATTGCTGCCCTCCCAGAATGAAACTGAGATATTTCCTTTGCATGGGATGCATTGGTATGTGGGTGTATGCATCTTTTAGATCCAGGGATTATAGCCAATCATCCTTCTGAAGTGAAGGCTGCAGGGTCCCTAGAGAAAGCATCTTGAACTTTTCTCGCACCAAGAAGGTGTTGAGGTGTCTGACGTCTAGGATGGGCCAAAACCTCCCTGTCTTCTTAGGGACCAGAAACTACCTGTAGTAAAATCTCCGCTCAATCTACTCTTGAGGCATGGGCTTGACGGCGAGATCAGACAAACGGGCAGAGATTTCCCCCTGAAGGAGGTTTAGATGCAGAGGGTTGAGGGGAAACACCCTCGAGGAGCAATTAGATGGCAGTTCGGTGAAGAAGCCGCTTTGACTATATGCAGCAGCCACACATCTGAAGTGATGACGGGCCACCTGTGGGCAAAGTGTGTGAGCCATCTCCCTACTGGAAAATTCCCCTCTGTGGACACCGGTAGATTGGCTATGCTCTGAAGGAATCAGTCAAAACCTGACCCCTGGCTTGTGTTGCAGACCGGGCTGAGACTTCTAGGGCTTCTCCTGACGTTCCAGCCAAGGAGCCTGAGACTTCAGCTGGGAGGCTTGAGGACCAGGAAAGTACCCGCGCTTATGTGGGTAGTAGGCCTTTTTCTGGCCATCCCCTAATACTTCCAGTAATAAGAATCAGACATGCGTCTCGAGAGCCCGGTAAGGGTGATGTGCTGCTTCTCTATGATGTCAGCCTTCTCCTTCACCTGCTCTCCAAAGAGGTTCTCTCCCCAGCACAGCATGTCCGCCAGCTTATTTTGTACCAACTGCTCCTGGTTGGAGGACTGAAGCCAGGTAAGGCAGCGGGCTCCAATACCCACGGCCACCACTTTGGAGGCCATCTCAAAGGAATTGTATATTGCTCTTACCAAGAACTTCAAGCATCCTTGACATAACCCACCAGGGTGCAGTAATGCTCCTGTTTCTCCAAAGGGAGGAACAGGCACAGGTCGGCCAGGTCACACATGATGTCCTTCAGGAACATTCTTGTGTAGAAGCTGATAAGAGTGTATTCTAGGCATGAGCATAGAGCTGTGGAAGCACTTCCTCACAAAGGAGTCCAAAGCCCAAGCCTTCCTACCAGGGGGCATCCAGGAATGAGTCTTGGTTCTCTTAATCTGTTTAAGGGTGGACTCTATCACTAAGGAGTGGTGCGGGAGCTGAGGCTTCTTGAAGCCCAGGGCCTTTTGAACCCAGTCCAGCCTCCTACTGACAAAGGGCATGGTGAGGGGGTTGTCCCACATCCTCATATGCATCCTTTGTAGGATGCAGTGCACCGGCACTGGCATTGCTTCCTTAGGAGCCAAGAAGAATGGAGAATCTCCAACTCCTCCACCCTGGGCTCATCCTCTGTCTCCAGCGAAAATGGGATGGCCTTGGCCATATCCTTCATGAAGACCTGGAAGGACATGTCCTCTGGAGGAGACTTCCGCTGTTCGTCCGGAGGGGAGGGATCTGATGGCAGCTCTAGGGACCTGGCTTCTGATAGGTTCTCCAATTTGACATTGGTAACCCAGCCATCAGAGTCACTCTGAGAGGAATTTGAAATATCACTGAGACTCTGCCTGGTGCTCCCTCTGACCTCAAAGGGAGTAGGAGCATTGACGGGATCGATGAGACATCGAGTGATTTCAGGCTTTCATCAGGACATCGGAACCCAAGACACTCAGGAGAGAGATAGCCACACCGGGGAATAGCGTTGAATCCCTACGATGCCCCGACATGGATGCCTCTGCAGGCAGACCATGCATTTTGAGGATCAGCTGCATAGTGGTTGATGATGCCCTGGGCACCAAAGGACTAGACAGCTGTTTCTCTAGGTATCAATGTGATGTGAGCCTCGAGCAGCCGAATGCACTCCTCCATGGATGCTGATTCCGAAGTCCTTGAAGCCTGAGCAGCTTTGACCAATGTCTCCGTCATCGCCGTAGGGGTATTGCCATGGCCTTCATCCTTGGGAGATGATTAGTGCTGCTCCAGAATTATGGAGGTCGATTGGAGCACCTTGGCAAGCATTTCTTGGTCATCACTCACAACATCGAGTCGGGAAGTGCTCCGATGCCAATGCAGATGGGGTTTCGCCTGATGCTCAGACAGGTTGCTCTTTGATTCCGATGGAGTCGAGGTCTTCTGCAATTCGAGGCAGGCACCAACCAATTGATGCTCCAACCAATTTGAGGCAGGCACCAACCAATTGATGCTGACTGAGCTTGGGAACCTCTTGATATTGAGGCACCTTCGACAGACCAAAGGGAGCCATCGAGACCAAGGCCGGTGCCGAAGATACTGAATCAGACCACTGGCCAAAGAGGGATTCTCTCTGCTTCCCCTGACCTTTCAGGCCTTCCCTTGATATCTCCAAGCACAAAGTACAAGAAGAAGGTTGGTGATCGGGACCCAAATATTGGAGACACCAATTGTGCTTGATGATGACCGAGATGGTCTTGACACAACCACCGGCCGGCTTTTGGGACATGTCTAGGAAGACTGCTGTAGCAACATTAAATGGCTTGATTGTGATCAGAAGCCCACTGGACTGTGGGAAACCCCCCCCCCCCCAAAAAATAAAAGTACCGAAAGAAAGTGCCGGAATCAAGCAGCACTGCGATATGCGAACCCAATGGTTCCGACAGCAGGCAGAAATTTAGAAACAAGCAAAAAGAGACCCACAAAAAAGAAATATTCAAAAGGCATTTGCATAGTTTACAGCCCATTAAAACATGTAAATGCCTTTAATAGGGATATTTAATGGTACTTGCAGGGTAAGTGCCATTGAATATCCCCTTCTAACCCTGCTACTCTCCCCGACGCTATGCGGTTAGTATTGGGGCGTGTTGGGAGCATTCCGGGTGAAGCGTAGGTGGAAATTGTCACTAACTGGGCAGCAGTGATATTGCATGCTGCCCAGTGAGCAACCTACGCTGAAAAGATATCTTAAAGGCACAGGAGCTAACTGGGCAGCATACAATATCGCTGCTGCCCAGTTTGCTACTGTGGCTTCCAGCATGTGTGGCGAGGCTGCATATGACCATGGCATTGAATGTCTGGGGTTAAGGGTCGGTGGGCCAATACATGTCTGTGGGGCTCCGTGGAAAATGAAGACTGGGGAATATGGTGCCACAGCAGGAGGGGAAAACAGGCGCAGGCACGGTAGAGCCTTCCAAAAGCTTCCGATAGATGCTGCAGAGTGTTCCCGCATGGTGCTCCAACTGTGACATCACCCATACATGAGGACTTTATTCCTGCTTGTCCACGGAGAAACAGAAGATTAAAGAGACTTCTGAAGTATGAACTGATTTATTGGAGCGACGATGAAAATGACAGAGTTTGGTGTTACTACTACTACTGATCATTTGTATAGCGCTACAAGTTCATACGCAGTGCTGTACAGATATGTAAAAGACTGTTCCAGTTCATCAGCGTTTACAATCTAGTCAAGACAGCACAACAGCTGAGGGCAAGGATACATCTAGGAGAATGGTAAGGAAACACATTAGAGACTAAGCGGATCAGGATGCGAAAGCGGCCTCGAAGAGGTGAGTTTTCGTCCTGGATTTGAAAAGGGCAAGAGATGAAGCCTGACAGATAGACTCAGGTAGTTTGTTCCAGACATAAGGAGCAGCAAGGTGGAAGGATCAAAGTCTGGCGTTAGCAGTAGAAGAGAAGGGCAGATAGAAGTGCTCTGTCAGAAGACTCACTCTGTTATTTTTGATGGTCCTCATATAGTAATGTACCGAGTTACTGGTAGTAGTATATTATATCGGCAACTTAGGTGCCTTTGTGCCTTAGCATAATAGGCACCCCATAGTGTGCAAATATTGATGCTCTGAGGCAGGTGTAAATGTGTATGTGTTCTCTAGGTGTGTACTCGTGTATTTTATAAAATGCACAGGTTCATTGCAACTCTGTCCTGCCTACAACCCTGAAAATGCCTATAAGTGGCATGCAAGTATGTACCATCCTGCTGGCATGGGCACCATATTCATATAAAGTGGCATTTTAGAAAGGATATCCAAATTAAATTGGGGACATCCAGGCAGAACATGCTGAGAAACGCCAGGAACGTTTATGTCTCCACCCATTTTTGGTAACAGATATCCCCGACATGGACGTCTGTGCCAGTGGCCACATAGACATCCCCCTCAAGAAAGCCTGGATCAGGGATGTCGGTCTCATGAAAGCTAGCATAAGGGGACATCCAGTGGTGTAGCAAAACAGAAACATGAGCCCTCATTCCCCATCAGTATTCATTATTTAAAATATAGCAGACATGGAGTGGAGGAGTGGCCTAGTGTTTGGGGCAAGGTACTTCAGGCTGGAAGGTCAGGGGTTCAAATCCCACTAGAGGACAGCAACCTTGGGCCGGAAGGACTGGGGTTTCTAGTCCCACAGGTGCTCCTTGTGGTCTTGGGCAAGCCACTTAACCCTCCATAGCCCATGTTCCCTGTAAAATAGTTATCTCCATGTTATAATGCCCTGTTCAATGTAATTTCAGTTTGTTCAATGTAAACCACACTGATGCAGTATATAAGAGAATGTAAATAAATAAAATAAAATGAGCAGACCTCCTTCTCCACACCCTCCAGATGTCTGTCTTACTAAATGAGCATATTTCAGATGTCTATTCATGCCTTAAGCAGGTAGAAGCATAGATGTTGCTCTCAACATCCAGGATGTTATGGAAATCAGGTGAGGACATCCAAGTTCTTTGAATACCCTGAGCACGTCTACTCCATACCTCCCATTCATACTTGGACATCCTCGCCCCAGGGGCTTCCACAAAGACGGCTTCTAAACTGGCTCTGGAGACGTCTCCAAGTCTGTTTTCAGATGTCCAAAGCATAAATAGTGCTTCTAAAATAACCCTCATAAAACTACTCCCTTCTGTGCAGCTTCATTTTTGCCAGATGGACTCTGGTTATGTGATGTCTATAGTGCATAAAGAGTGACCGTGGACATCTGACTGAGAGCAGGTGCATGAGAGTTTTAGAACGGCTATCTTTAATACTTCCATGATTATCTTATTCATATTCAGTCACTTTCATAAACCTGGTATTCCTAATAAATATGGATGGCTTGAGCAGTATCTGATACCTTATAGGAACAAAGGTGATATTATGTCTAACGTGTAAATATTATGACTAAATAATTATATTAAATATCTGATAGATGAAAAAGGAGTCTGCAGGAGAGCTAGCAAAATTATCTGCATCATTAGCCTTTCAAGATGAGCTTGAAAAATCTAAATATGTGTATCCTAGAAGAAAGGAAGCAGAGGGGATATGTAACAGAGAAATTGAAATACTAGAGCAATTTAAATAATGAATATCAAGATAGTGATAGAAATAGGGTTAATGTACCTAAACGCACTGGGTTTTTAAAATTATTTTTTATTGGTCATCTGGTAGGAAGTCACGCTGGGGGGGGTCACTCTCACTCTGACCGAGCAGTGACCATGGCATGTCTATGTTCCCACATAGTGCCACACATTATTTGTTTCCAGTGATACCTGTGTGTTCCTGGTTCTGGGGCCCAATCACGGAGATACCTGCTTGGTGTCTGTGCTGTGCATCCCACCTCTGGGTGCACAGAGTTCCCCTGTGAGCATGCACTATGGACTGGTTAGTGGGCTGTCTGCAGTTCGCCTGTGCATGGTGGGAACACCTTGTAGGATGCTGCAGATGCAGTCTGACTGTGCTGTCTGTTGATGAATGGCAGACCTGCCTACCCCAAGCATCACTGCTGGTCTGAAATGGTCACAAGTATGGCACTGGCCCTGGAAGGCTGTCATCCGCCAGCAGGACTGTGGTTGCTGGTACTGCAGCCATTCTGTAGGGTGCAGGCACTTGTCCCACCACACCCTCATCTACAAAAGGGGTGACTGAGGCCCCTTTGGGTATATAGCACATACCACTTAGACCCATAGTGGCAGTGCTGCATCACCCTCATGCGAGTCTAGACACCCCACTGCCCTAATAAAAGGTACCCATGGCAGCCAGACCATAACACCGGGTACACACTAATCTAGGTGGTGTCCAGTCCCACAGGGCTACGTGTGACTGCAGAACACAGCTGGAACAGATGTCCCTTCAGTTGCACTGCTGGGAACACCTGTCACACATTGGCAGTGCTGGGGATATGCAGCAGGACCTAGCTCTAGCACCACATGTACTGTGGACATAGTGCTGGGCGCCCATCCTATCCCTCAGGGTGAACACAGAACCTGCACAATGGCATGGTCTGTAGCTACTCTGTGCCAGTACCACGCACTGTCAGTCCATCTTACCATGCTGCAGTACCGGAGAGGTGCAGACCCCATTTGGTGGTCAGCTGTAGGCTGCTGTTCTGCATGTGCATGCATCATGGGTGCTGGTGGGTTTGCCCTATCTTGGCACACAGAGCAGACGGTTTGTGCAGTGACCTGCAGTCCTTCTGTACCCAGCCATTGCTGTGCAACAGGCCATAGAGGTATAGCCTACTGGTTAGTACACTGACGTTCTAGGTGGAGGTCATGGGTTCAATTTCTCATTGTTCCCTCCTGTCCAAGGCAGATATTTTGCTTGCCTGTGACAGTCATATCTTTGCAGATCCATGCTGCCAGCCCATAGTACCCTCACCATAGTTGCCAGCAATCCTTATAAGGCGTTATAAGGCTCCTAATTAGGCAAATTACAAGGCACGTTACAAGGCACCTTATTGGGCACAGTACAAGGCACATTATAAAGCACATTACAAGGCACCTTATTAGGCACAGTACAAGGCACGTTACAAGGTACCTTATTGGGCACAGTATAAGGCACGTTACAAGGCACCTTATTAGGCACAGTACAAGGCATGTGCCTTGTTCTGTGCCTAATAAGGTGCCTTGTAACATGCCTTATAACGTGCCTTATAACGTGCCTTATAACGCGTGTTACCTGACATGCTTGCCATAATGATGCCCCACCCATACCTTTATATGGGCATCTGTACCTTTACCGTGGAACCTAACGCAAATGACATTACTGCAGTTTAGTAAACATGCCCCATAGACTTTCCATGAGCTTAGAAGAACCACAAGAATGGTGATGAACACGACGTGGCACATTTCGGGTCAGAAATATTTCTGACCCTGCATCAGGTTGAATGAATCCCGTAGTAAGAAAAGCTTCAATGACCAGAAAACAGAGCATTCACGCATTTAAAGAATCAGCTTGTGACGTAAGCTCTGGACGAACCCATAGCCGCTATTGAAAAGCTTACTGAACCAATCATTCAGACTTAAAGAACTTGCTACAATCAATGGAGTATGGGGAAACCCTATGAATCAGGGAACCCCCAGTTCTTATTGGTGAAAAAGCAAGAAATTGACCTGTTATATAACAAAAATTGACATGTCAAATTAAGTTAAAGTATACTGTGCCATTCCAAAGACTCATTAAGACCCGAGGGGGAGACCGTTCCCAATCTATAAAGCCATCATTGTTCCAATTTTTATAATTTGGAAATTTGGTCGTCTCCCCTGGGATCCAGCAGAACACTATCCAGAACTCGCCATTTCAGATGGTCAAAAACATGTGCTTTTTGCAAACAGTGTTCCAATGAAGGCGCTGTTAAGGTCTTCGTATGGAGACGAGAGGCATGTTCACCTAAACGGACTTTAATGCTTTTCGTAGTACGTCCAACGTAATGCAGTAAACATGGGCATTGAATTAAATACACCACATACGTGGAATAACAGTCCGTCCGCCATTTAGATCTATAGATTGCCGAAGTGTGAACATCTGTCCAAAAGGGACCCAAAAGAGCCAGTGTGCCCCAACTTAGTAATTACTCCTGTAAACCTGCTACAAAGTTTCCTTAGTTCTGAATTTATGGAAGATGAATCCAGATCATTTATGTAAGAAACTCAATTCAAACCTTTAGCCTGGAGCAACCTTTTCCAAACGACAGACCTGAACATTTGTGAGTTTTCCGGTACGGATATTATCTCTTCCAGGCCTGTGACATTCTGAAAACATTAAAAAAAATTCTGCAGCTGCGTTGCTAAGAAATAGTAATGCCGCCTCACTGGAATCGTTTCTCTTTTCATAACTCAAGTGGCAATTTATTCCATCTGAACATCTGTTATTATAACATCTGTGAGAAGAATAACACAAATAAATTAACAGAATATGACTTCTTCCTACATGGGTCTTCTTGTCTGCAACTCTCTGGGTCCCAGGCTTACTCGCAGGCATCCAGAAAGCCAGGCAGAAATACATTGAACAATAAGGTAATTTATTGCATTACCAACCTTAAAAGAACAGGCCTCAGGCCATTCGACAGTGCTGGGCATGTACTGTGTAATAAACAAAACAAGAAGTAGTCTTCACCAAGGATATGTATACTCACCAGAGATGTATATGTTTAAACTCCCTCTTAGGCTATGGGGAAAAGCATCCAAACTGCCTTACCTCCTCTCTCTACTCATTCTGGATTTAGCAACCTCCCTATAGCTATCTTCCCAATGTTTATGGAGGCAGCAACTCCTTGCTCCGCAACTCTTCCCCTACATCTATAGACTGGACCACAGGCCAACTGTTCCTTATTAGGTTACAGGGGATTAGAGAGACCACTTGCAGCCACTACTAAAACCTGGTGAGAATTTTCATCCAGCCTTTTGCAATCTGTGGCTGACATACTTCCCTTGGGTGATTCTGATGCGCTTGTTACCAGTATAAGAAATCATAATGAGAATGGCATACCCATGCTGTCAGAATAATGAATGCGTGAATTCAGGCTTGCTCTTACAATTGTTATGAATTAACAAGAAGTTATTTATGTAGCTGGAAGCCGAAGAAATAATGAAAACATCTAGGTCACATTTAGTTCTGGAGATACAAGCAAAAAAGAATAGCTGTGACGTACAGGAGCACCCTGAAAATGTCTGCACCAACAAGAGAAGATGGAGCTTTAAGGTATACATCAAATCATATATAGCCGTGGTGAAAATATGAGAAATACAGAAATAAAATAAGTAGCACTTATTTTGAAAAACAAAGCATGCAGAATTTTGCATAATTCAGACCTGTTGACATATAATTTTGAATTGTGTGTGCAGAATTCCAGCAGGAGTAAATATTGCTGCTTGTTTATCAAGGGATGAAAAATACTGCTTACAGCAGAGTCATTATGCAGTAATAAAGGCCTTGTGCAACCAGGCACTTTAAAATAATTTCATATTTCTAGATGAAACAAAAAATATCCATATGGTTATAAATATATCCATTCATACCTTATGAATATGGTACACTTGCCCCTTATTACCAAGCTTTTCCCCCAAGTCCATATATTAAAAAGGATTATCTGTGTGCCTATTTTGATCAACTGTAGACATAATGTTCAATACTAGATAAGAAAAAACTAAAAAAAGACAGTTCAGCTGTTGAATAATATAGCATAATGAAAATATGAAGCATAAGGCTTGAGAACTTATTGTAGAGGATCGAGTTATAAGTTCATGATTCTGAATTTAGCTGGAAGCCGTTAGTATGCAGATCACATAAGGTGAGGTCCCCGGGAGTCATTTACCTAAAAATGAATCCAGATGAGAATCAAGACACAATTCACCTTTAGTAATGAGGTTCAGAATTAGGGTTATTGCTGCATACTTGAGCAGATTACCATGAAATAATAACAGCTGTTCCCTTTTTTACGCTTTAATTGAAAACCTATCAGTTAAAGGAGCAAAGAAGAGATCGGATGTAAATTATTATGAAAATGTTCACCAAATGTGAGGGCATCCTAATTTGGAAAGACACGGGTACTCAGTGAGAGGTAAGACGGAGGTCACACATGCCCATGGAATAGGTTCCCATCCACAAGGCTTTAGTTATAATTTATTTTTGGTTTGCAGCTTGTCGTGCTGTGAGGGCTTGTGTGCATCAGTGATTCTGAGAGCTAAACTATCGGTAGTTTAACTACTGGCAGGGTCTCCCAAGATGGACAGGTCTCAGCTGAGGTGCCAGACCAAGACAAACCACCCATCTGGGCAGCAGCAGAATGGGATAGTGTTGACGGCAGAGGATCACATTTCTGTGACAACGGCAACAACATCAAACTTAAACTGCGCGGAAGAAAGGCCCGGCAATCTACTTCTGTATCTTGCCATGAAAACCCAATGGATAGTTACAACAAAACAAATTGTGCTATGGTGCTGGAAGATGAGACCCCCAGGTCGGAAGGCACTCAACTAGCTACTGGGGAAGAGCTGAAGACTTCTCAGAGTAAAGCTAGCATTTATGATGTGGTTGGATCAAAGCCCTCGGGACATCTGACTGCTGATGTAGCTGCGCATGAAATGAGAGTCAGAAGCTGTAAAGATTCTTACACATTGGAGCATGGAACGTACAAAGCATGAACCAAGGGAAGGTGGAGGTGGTCAAGAATGAAATGGAACGTGTACAACTTGATCTGTTGGGTGTCAGCGAACTGAAATGGACTGGCATTGGGCACTTTGTATCAGATGATCACATGGTTTACTATGCTGGAAATGAAAGACAAAGAAGAAATGGTCTTGCATTTATAATAAAGAAGAAACTTGCAAGAACTGTAATGAAATACAATGCAGTCAGCGAACGCTTAATCTCTATTCGTCTACGAGGAATGCCTATCAAAACAACTATAATTCAACTATATGCCCCAACAACAGCTGCAGAAGAGAATGAAATTGAAGAGTTCTATGAACAAGTACAAGCTGAAATTGACAAAACATGCAAACAGGATATCCTGATAGTCATGGGTGACTGGAACGCAAAAGTTGGCAACAAAGAAGAAGGCAAAGTAGTTGGAAAATATGGACTTGGCAACAGAAATGAAGCTGGAGAAAGACTGATAGAATTCTGCAAGACCTACGATCTATTCATCTCAAACACGTTCTTCCATCAACACAAGCAGCGACTGTACACATGGACTTCACCCAATGGATTGTATAAAAATCAAATTGACTACATCTGTGGAAGTCAATGATGGAAAAGTTCTATAACATCAACAAAGACAAAACCTGGAGCTGACTGTGGTACAGATCATCAACTACTAGTATGCAAACTCAAGCTAAAGTTGAAAAAGAGCAAACCACTCATGGATGCAGCAAAATATGACCTTGACAATATATACCACTGGAATTTAAAGACTGCCTGCAAAATCGATTTCCTGCTTTAGATACAAATGACAGAGCTCCAGAAGAGTTATTGAATGACATCAAGAAGTTTGTGTTGGAAGAAAGTGAGAAGTCTCTACAAAAGGTGAAAAAGCAAAAACGGCCAAAATGGGTAACGGAAGAAACTCTAAAAATTGCCCAGAAACGCAGAGAAGCTAAAGCCAGAGGAGAAAGAAAGACTATAACAGAACTCAACAGAGATTTCCAACGTGCAGCAAGACAGGACAAGGAAAAGTACTACAACGACGCATGCAAGGAAATAGAAGCAGAAACTATTAGAGGAAGAACAAGATCGGCTTTCCTAAAGCTACGAGAGTTAAAGAAAAAGTTCCAGCCTCGAATTGGAATGTTACAAGATGCTCAAGGTTCTAAGCTGAATGATGCTGAGAAGATCAAGAAAAGATGGAAGGAATATACAGAGTTTTTATATGATAAAGATCAAGTGGACCAACAGCCGTTTCAACCTGTACCTTATGATCGGGAACCATTGGTGATGAAAGAAGAAGTTAAAGCAGCATTGAAAGCCTTATCAAAGAACAAAGCACCAGGCATTGATAGCATTCCCATAGAAGTATTACAGCAATCTGATGCAGCTGTTACCGTACTTACAAGGCTCTTCCAAAAAATATGGAAGACAACATCATGGCCAACTGACTGGAAAAGATATGTGTTTATACCAATACTAAAGAAAGGTGATCCAACTGACTGTGGAAATTATCGCACAATCAATCTGATCCCACATGCCGGCAAGATTCTACTGAAGATTATTCAAAAGAGACTACAACCATACCTGGAACAAGAACTACCTGAAGTGCAAGCAGGGTTCAGGAAAGGGCGAGGAACGAGAGACATCATTGCGGATGTGAGATGGATCCTTGAAAAAATTAAAGAATACCAAAAGGATATCTATTTGTGTTTTATTGACTATAGCAAGGCTTTTGACTGTGTAAACCATGAGAAACTCTGGGCCACATTAAGAAGCATGGGTATACCAGAACACCTGATCATACTCTTGCACAATCTGTACATTGATCAAGAAGCAGCAGTTCGAATGGAACAAGGAGAAACAGAATGATTTAAAATAAGCAAAGGTGTAAGACAAGGCTGCATACTTTCCCCCTACCTGTTTAATTTACATGCAGAACAAATCATCAGAGAAGCAGGATTGTATGAAGACAACATGATACCACATTGCTGGCTGAAAGTGAAGATGATCTGAAACATTTGCTTCTCACAATCAATGAACATAGTCTCAAAATGGGCCTGCACCTTAATGTAAAGAAGACAAAGATCATGACAACTGGCATAATCAACAGGTTCATCGTTGAAGGAGAAGAAATTGAAATCGTGAACAACTTTAACCTACTTGGATCAACTATCAATAAAGAAGCAACAAGCAGTCAAGATATCAGACAACACATTGCTCTTGGCAGAATGGCTATTAAAGACCTAGATAAGATTCACAAGAGCAGAGATGTCTCTCTCCATGCAAAGATTTGACTTGTTTAAGCCATGGTATTTTCAATAACATCATATGGATGTGAAAGCTGGACAGTGAAAAAGATAGACAGGAAGAAAATTGATGCCTTTGAATTATGGTGCTGGCGGCAAACACTGTGTATACCATGGACTGTGCGAAGAACAAACCAGTCGGTACTAGAGGAGATCAAACCTAAACTTTCTTTAGAAGCTCAGATGACAAGACTTTGACTTTCATACTTTGGACACATCATGCGAAGAGAGAGATCATTAGAGAAAGACATCATGCTTGGCAAGATAGAAGGTCAGTGCAAAAGAGAAAGGCCAGCAATGAGATGGATCGCTACAATAACAGCAGCTACGAGTACCAGTCTGTCAACAATGAGTCGCCTGACTCAAGACCGAGCACAATTTAGGATAGCTATCCAGAGGGTCGCCATGAGTCGACTCCGACTCGACGGCACTTAACAACAACAACAACAACAAGTCCAAAAGGCAAACCAAATCCAAAGAGCAACAAACCTTTGAAAGAAGAACAGTGTAATGAAGCAAATGTAGATCCTCAATAATTCAAAAAGATTACATTGAAGTGAAAATCACAAAAACAATAAGAAAATACATACAGCTGTGGTCCACATTATTGGCACCCTTGCATTTTAGGTGTGTTGTGTACAATATTTTGAGACATAATTGGAAATATTCCAACTGTAATGTCATCATAATATTTTAATAGTATTTTTAAAGCTATACAACAAAAAAAGATGTCTGTGCAACTTAGAAGTAGTAATTTCTCAGAAAGAAAACCCGAAATATGGCCTGGACAGTATTAATGGCACCCTACACTAATATTTGTTTGCACAACCTTTGGCAGTGATGACAGCCTCCAAACGTTTCTTGTAGCCATCTATAAGTTTCATACAGCTGTCTGCTGGTAGTTTCTCCTACTCTTCAACTGTTTACCAATAGCTCTTTCCAAAGGTTCTTGACTGGTTTGAGATCAGGACTCATTGCTGACCAGTTTAAAACAGTCCATTTTTTCACTTTTAACCATTCTTTTGTACTTTTGGATATATGTTTGGGTCATTGTCACTAGGTAGCGCATTTTGCTCCAAAATACCTTGGTAGTCCTCTGACTTCTTGATTCCTTTAATACATTCCAGGCCTTCAGTTCCTGAGGCAGCAAAACAGCCCCGTAACATTATGGAACCTCCACCATATTTAACTGTAGTAAGGGTGTTTTTCCTTATAAGCTTCATTTCTTTGCCTGTAAATGTATTGCTGGCCTGTATTGCCAAAGAGCTCATGTTTGGTTTCATCTATTCACGGAACATTTTTCCAGAAGGATTGTGGTTTCTCAAGGTGGGTTTGGCAAAGATCAGGTGTGCCTTTTTATGTCTGCCTTTGAAATCATCCTTTGTTTAGTGTGTGCCATATGGTGTGGATTTAAACCACCATTCCAGATTGCTCCAGGTCAGCCTTAAGCTATTTGGATGTTGTACATGGTGTTTTTCCAACAGTTCGCACCAACTTTTGAAGACTTCTTGGATTAATTTTCCTCTTCCCACTATTTTCTGGGAGGTTCTTCACAATTCCATGAGCAGAAAACTTCTTAATAACATTGAAAACTGTAGACACAGGAATCCCAAGGTATTTGGAGATGGTCCTGTACCCCTTTGAAGTTTGATGATTGGTGATAATGGCTTTTCTAATGGTCTCAAACAGCTCTCTTGTCTTCACCATTGTGAAAATGGAACAGGGAGTGAATGTGGCCATTTTAAACATTAGAGCCAACATTCATTGGTTGATTCAAGTCATGTGAGTACTGACAATTGATCACAGGTGCATCGAATTTTACTGCAATGAGTATGCAATTCTTCTTTTCAAATTGATTTGAATTGTTTATAAGAGTACCAATAATCATGTCCTGGCAATGTCTCAGTTCCTATACTATTTCCTACTATTTCCTTTTTTAATAGGCCCTGTTTTATTTGATTCTTTTATGTGTCCAATATGTGCGCACATATAGTCCAAAGCCATTTTACTGACCACTTTTTTGGGGGGGGGGGATATTGGACATTAAGGGGTTGAAGTGCAAAGATGCTAATAATGTTGACCACAACCGTAGATATATGCATACATAAAACCTTAGATTAACATAAAAGGGATTATTTTAGAAACATTTCACTGCTTAAAAGATAGAAAGCAGAGAGTAGGGCTGAATGGCCAATTTTCCCAATGGAGAAAGGTGAATAGTGGAGTACCTCAGGGATCTGTGCTGGGTCCGCTGCTTTTTAACATATTCGTAAATGAGCTGGAACTAGGAACAATGAGTGAGGTAGTCAAATTTACAGATGACAGAAAATTATTCAAACATTATACAACATTGAGAACACACACATAGGCAGAAGGGAATCACACAAGGACCCAGTTATAGTTGGGAACACTAAGGGATATGTTTACTAAAGGGTGCTATTTGCACTGCTGTCATGTTATCGCGCGATAAGGCACCTTATCGCGTGATAATGGCGCTTTACCGGGCGATAAGGTGCCTTATCACGCGATAACGCGTGCAGCGGTGCAAACGAGCGCTGAAGGCGGAGAAAGGCTCCCGGAGGGCGGAGGAAGGCTCCCCAGGGGCGGAGAGAGAGGGTCAATGGGTGGAGAGTTGGAGGGGAGAGGCTCCCTGCACACTAACGCTGTGGATTCCGGGGCTGCAAACTAAGGCCAGTGAAACCCTTGTGTTAGGCAGATTTAAAGGGAAGAGAAACCATTTCCGTCAGCAATGTACAGCAAAGCCAGGGAAACCTACAAAAAGTGATACGTGTGATACATGTGCACGGAACAAAAGGGCAAATAAACATTGAAAATGACCTGAACAAACTGGAAAAAAAACATAACCAAGCTGGGCAATAGTGATATTAATGGGAAACGTCAAAAAACACTACCGAGAAAGCTCCAAAAAAAAGATATCAATTTTGGAAGGGGCTACGCTCTGTCCCCATACAAGGTGAATGATCCCACAGTGAAATAGCGCTGATCAGGGTTTTCCCTTTCTATTGGACAGGTTTCCTATGGCGTGCACATGTCCCGCAACAGCAGGGAGGGCATGTTGGAACGAGCAACTGGACAGATGCTGGAAAGGGGGATACAGAGGGCTGCAGGCGGCACATGCTGTGGTGCAGCTGGGCCACAGTGCGGACTAGGGTGATGCCTAGGTGGCCCATAGGAATGCTTAAACAGTAGAGCCACCAGACAGCAACTGATGAGGGCCCAACATGGGCATGAGTGTGTTTCCCACAGTGTCACAGGGGATAGTACCCAGCAGGTACCCCCAAGGGCACAGAACATTGGCAGGCGGTGCTGGGGGGAAGCATGGATGTCTATGCAGGCACCCCTACCCCAGAACCCACACCATAGGCAGCCACCTACTGGCACACTGGATGGCCTGAGACTGCGCACCACCAGTACCACCAGCAGAAGGGCATGTCAGCATGTTGACAGAGGTGTACTGGTGGTGGAGGGGGCAGTGGAACTGCCCACAGCAGACCATGGCCTAGCCCTGTTTAGGTGGGTGCCATGCACTGCAACAGACAGGCCCTGTCTAACGAACAGTCATGGTATCCCCAGGGAATGAACTGTCCCCATGGCAACAGTGTGGTGCAGTACACACAGCCAGTGTGTTCAGGAGCAGAAGGTCACAGGTTCAAGTCCCAGCTGTGGCTCCCACTAATCCAGTCCCCATATTTTACCCAGTACTAAACCGTATTAATAAAGAGGGAACCTTTATTGCAGATAACATAAACATGCCTGAAATGCCTATATTTTACCCTACAGAGCACAGACACCATAGACATGTGCAATACCTAGAGCAGAGTTTCCTGGAGGGACAAACTCCATTCAGGCGTCATGCTGTCCCTAATAAAGATGCCTGTGCTGCATGTCTATGCGCCGCCCCCATGGCATGCAGATGTATCCATGCATATTCATTAGGGACAGCATGAAAACCCGAACAGTGTTTGGCCCACCAGGACTGGAGTTGGGAACCTCTGCCCTAGAGCAGCGGCCAACAGGGCAGAAACACCTGCACCCACAGGCGCCTTTATCCAAAGCCTCCTGGAGAGGCAGGATGTTGGGCCCTGCATGCAGCACCATCTCCCAATACTAGCACTTGCATACCATAGCACTGCCACCCTAAACCTGGGAATACGGTACACATATATCAAAAGGTTGCTATGATTACTGGCAGATAGCAGTCCCTAGGTTAAGCACAATCTGCTCATTGAGCTGTATCATAGCAACCTCTCTGATGTCTGTGGAGTGTGTTCCAGGTCTGGTGTCTGACAGTGTTTTCCACCCTGGGGAGTGACCCCGACAGTATTACGTACCATAGCCATGCCTGCACTGTGCCCAGGACTGGTGCGGTGGCCAGGGCTGCCAAAAGCCTCTATAGTTGCACAATGCTGGCATAGGTGTGGGAGTGTGTGTCTGTCTACCCAGTGTGTGGTGGCTGCCAACACCTTCCTCAGCCCACACTGCTTGCACTGTTGCCAGTGTCAGCCTTCCAATGTGCATAATGAGGAGCAAGGTACCATGGGTATAGCCCGAACAGGGTGGCCTGGCCAAGATGCATCTGCACAGGGCATAGGGGAATGGCTCGGACATTGTTGTGCCCGGCCACAGCATGTCCTGCTGGGAGGTCACTCTCACCCTGACTGAGCAGTGACCACGGCATGGCTAGGTTCCCCCATAGTGCTATATAGTATTTCTCTCATGTGATATTTATGGATTCTCTTTTGGGGCCCAATCACTGACTTATCTGCTTGGTGTGTATGCTGACATCCCAGTTCTGGGTACACGCATCTCTTCCAGGACCATGCACTATGGACTAGCTAACAGACTGTCTGCAATTAGTATGTGTCTGGCTGGAACACCTTGCAGGGTGCAGTGGCTGGAGGCTTGCTGCTGGATAATGTCAGATAGTGGTGGGGGGCAGCTGAGCATTTCCAGGCCTACTGTCTGTCTGCCTTGCCTTATATATGTGTACAGATCTGCATTGACCGCCCTGTAGGGTGTCTGTTCCCCAGCAGGACTTGGGTTGATGGTCCTCTCTACTGCCACCATTGCAGGGAGGTAGAATGTGGATCTGTTGGTGGGAGATCCTGTTTCCCACCCTGAGCCACAGAGGGTGGGTTGGGTGGTGGTACATAATCCGCCTATGGGTCCAAACACTTTCCCCCCTTCACCTACATCATGTGACCATGGCACCAACACAGGGTATGCACTATTCTGAGTGCATCACAGCCCATAAGGGCTAGACATGACTAAGAAATACAGATGGACACAGATGTATCCTAGATGTGTCTGCAGGAATTACCTATCACACACACTAGCACTGATGGGGACCTACAGCATGGTGTATTCTAGCCATGAAAGGTGTTGTGGACCTGGTGCTGGGTGCCCTACCTCACCCTCAGGGTGAGCACAGTACCCACACAATGTGACAGTCTGTAGCTACTCTGTGCCAGTAACACACACGGTCAGTACCCCCTACCAGGCTGAGGTGCTGTGGGGGTGCACACGGTCAGTTCCCCCTACCAGGCCGAGGTGCTGTGGGGGGTGCATACCCCATCTTGTGATCATCTGTAGACTGCTGATTTGCATGTGCAGTACATCATGGGTACGGGTGGGTTAACCCTATCCTGGTAACCACAGCAGACAGTTTGTGTGGTGACCTACAGTCCTTCTGTAGCCAGCCAGGGGTTTGTTAGCAGCTGTAGCCCACTGGTTACTTCACTGTCTGTGGAACCAGAGGTTATGGGTTTGATCCCACAGTGGGACTATTTGATAGGGCTGTCTGAGGCATTTTCTTTTTTAATTTAAATTAATGCTGCCAGCAAAAACACCCTCACAGTGCTGTAGCCTTAAGGTGCCTCATAAGGCGCCCTCTAAGGCGCCTTATAAGGCGCCCTATAGGGAACATTATAAGGTGCCTTGGTGGACAGTGCACTTCATAATGTGCCCTCTGGAGTGCCTTATAGGGCGCCTTATGCGGCACCTTAGGTTACGGCACTGTGAGGGTGTGTTTGCTGGCAGCACTAATTTAAATTAAAAAAGAAAATGCCTCAGACAGCACTGATTTAAAGTAAAGGGTAATGCATCAGACAGCCTTACTCATCAAGCCCACTGGGAAATCAAACTCATGACCCCTGTTTCATTAGTCCATGTATTAACCATTGTGCTACACCTCTGTTGCTGTATTTGTAGGTCAGCGCACCTAATTAAGGCTAACGCACATTAACGTGCCACGGCTCCCTCTATTGCACGACAACGTACCTTATTGCACGATAACCCTAAATGCTACCTTAAGACCAGAACGCCCACTACCTTATATGGCATCCTGCACACTAACGCCGGCTGCACGTTAAGACTGCTTAGTAAACATACCCCTAAGAAACATGCAGACATACAGAAGCTGCAGGGAACACAGAGGCACATATAGACAGAAGGCACCAGCAGCTGGGCAACAAGAAGACTGGCATGCCAAATGCCAGGAAGAGGGACACTGAGAGTATGGGATTGGCATGGCTAAGGGGGGGGGGGGGAGGAAGAGGTTTAGAGAGTGGGAATAAACTGGGATCTTAGAAATAGGGTGTAAGATAGGTTTGAGACAAGAACAGGATAGAATACAGGGAAACAAAGGGTAGCTCGATAAACACCTATGTGGACACAAAAGAAATCGCAAGCACAGCTCCTCCAGTGACCCCACCACATGCAGTACAAAAAGACAAGAAAGTCCAGTGCTTATTCATGATGTATAGCAGGTGTAAATTGGCACGTACAAAAAATCCCCCCTGAATGCTATGTGAAATCCCTCATGACTATGCGAACCATGTGCCTGACGCAAAAATGTGGATCTTGCAGCCTTTCTAAAATTGCATTTTCCATGGCGATGCAACTTGCAGATTTTTCTGTTGTCATATGCACATTTAAAATACGAATAAGGCTTCTAAAATAACCCTCATAATATCAGAAAAATAAAATTTAAAACTCCACTTCAATGTCTAGCATAAATTCAAATTATATAGAAACACTATATCGTCTATTCTGAGACCAGAATAGCGGGTCTGGACATCTCATCTGGACATCCAGACCTGCTATTTATCTGGCCAGCACTGGGGGAAAAAGAGCTTCCTGCATGTTCACCCAATCTGTGTGGGGAGCTCTGTTCGTGGGTGGGAGGGGTGGGCCAGGGGAGGAGCAAGGACAGGCAGTGGGCAGCGACTGACTCCGGATGTACAGGGCCGATTCTGAGGTCGGCCCTATAAGTCCAGGGTCTGCAAAATGGATGGGAGACTTATTCCACCTCCCCATAGACGTCAGGGGATAGCTGAGTTGGGACCAGCAGAAGAGGTGAGGAGTTGCAGGGGGTTCCTCGCAGCCCGACCCTGGCCATGGAAGGCCAGATCGGTGGTCGGGCTGTGGGGAAAGGGGACTTTGGTCAGCAGCCGGGGATGAATGGAGCCCCAGTGCCATGCAAAAGAATGTCATGGCACTGCGGCTCCATTCAGGAGCCTGGCTGGGCTATCCAGGAGTCCATTGTGTGTGCCAGGTGTCCAGAATCGGGGCACAGTCTGGACGTCCTGGCCCTGTTCGCAATTCTGATCCCACAGGCATGTCTAGCTCCCGCGGGATCAAAATTGGGTGCAGCTGGTGCACGTCCCAATTCTGGGCACCCAGGCAAGTTGCTGGACATCCAGATCGAAATGTGCCTCCATAAGTGTAATTCTATAAACTCCCCTGCAGTTAACATGCATTACCATGTGTATATTCAGGGCCTGTTCTATAAAGTAAAGTATTTTGGGGCAGTTATACCTGCTCTAGAGTGGGTGCAAATGCCCCTGTCTAAATTGTTCAGCAATGCACATAAGTTATTCTATTACTTATGAACATAAATTTCAGCTCTGCTTATGCTTGCCCAAGCTCCACACCTCCGCATATCCAAACTGAAAGTACACACAATAGCTCTTAGAAAGGGTCAGCCCATCTACTAAGTGAGCTTTCTTGTCCGCGGCTGCTGCAGGCAAGAAAGCAGCAGCAAAAAGCCATTATTTTTAGAAACACTGCCCACCTCTCCCTCCAGAGATGGAATTGGCGGCAGCTGGGGGGGGGGGCGGTGGCAGTGGCAGCTGGGGGGGTGCAGCGCAGCTGGGGTTTCTGCCTAAGGTGGCAGAAACCCCTGGGCCAGCCCTGGTCTTACACACATACTTACAGAATAGTGACCACCTAAAGTGTGCACACAAGTGCCCATTCACATGCTTAAGTTCTCTGGAGACAGGCATAGGCAGCGGGAAGGGGTGGGCCGCAAGAGCTATGGCCCCACCAATATTTTGCCCAACACAGCATCAGCATCTAAACAGCTTGGAGGCAGGGCTAGAGATTCATTTGTTTGGCCCCTCCAACCAAAAGGATGTCCCGTTGCCCATAGAATCCTGCAGTGGTGTTATGTAAGAAAACTGTCTGAGGCATTTCCTTTTAATTTAAATCAGTGCTGCCAGTAAAAACACCCTCACAGTGCCGTAGCCTAAGGTGCCGCATAAGGTGCCCTATAAGGCACTCCATAGGGCACATTATAAAGTGCCCTGTCCGCCAAAGCACCTTATAATGTGCCCTATCGGGCACTGTATAGGGCGCCTTATAGGGTGCTTTATAGGGCGCCCTATAGGGCGCCTTATGATATACCTTAGGTTACGGCACTGTGAGGGTATTTTTGCTGATCACCCAAACTTCAATAAACAAGATGTGCTTACTTCAACAAACCGCCATTGAGCAAGGAGTCACTCTCCGACTAACTCTCGATTATCCACTTAATCATATAAGGCACCTTATTAGGCACAGTACAAGGCAGGTGCCTTAACATGCCTTGTACTGTGCCTAATAAGGTGCCTTGTAACGTGCCTTATAAAGTGCCTTGTACTGTGCCTAATAAGGTGCCTTGTAACGTGCCTAATTAGGAGCCTTATAATGCCTTATAAGGATTGTTGGCAACTGTGGTGAGGGTACTATGGGCTGGTGGCATGGATCTGCAAAGATATGACTGTCACAGGCAAGCAAAATATCTGACTTGGACAGGAGGGAACAACGAGGAATCAAACCCATGACCTCTGCCTAGAACATCAGTGTACTAACCAGTAGGCTATACCTCTATGGCTTGTTGCATAGCAATGGCTGGGTACAGAAGGACTACAGGTCACCGCACAAACTGTCTGCTCTGTTTGCCAGGATAGGGCAACCCCACCAGCACCCATGATGCATTGCACATGCAGAACAGCGGCCTACAGCTGACCACCAAATGGAGTTTGCACCTCTCCGGTACTGCAGCATGGTAAGACGGACTGACAGTGCGTGATACTGGCACAGAGTAACTACAGACCATGCCATTGTGCAGGTTCTGTGTTCACCCTGAGGGATAGGATGGGCACCCAGCACTAGGTCCACAGTACATGTGGTGCTAGAGATAGATCCTGCTGCATATTCCCATCACTACCAGTGTGTGACAGGTGTTCCCAGCAGTGTTCTGCAGTCACATGTGGCTCTGTGGGACTGAACACCACCCAGATTAGTGCGTACCTGGTGTTATGGTCTGGCTGCCATGGGTACCTGTTATCAGGGCAGTGGGGTGTCTAGACTTGCATGAGGGTTATGTAGTACTGCCACTATGGGTCTACGTGGTATGCACTATATACCCCAAGGGGCCTCAATCACCCCTTTTGTAGATGAGGGTGTGGTAGGACAGGTGCCTGCACCCTGCAGAATGACTGTAGTACCAGCAACCACCGTCCTGCTGGCAGATGACAGCCCTCCAGGGCTGCTGGGCCAGTGCCATACCTGTGACCATTTTCTACGAGCAGTGATGCCTGGGGTAGGCAGGGGAAGGCTCAACTGCCCCACGCCACGGTCTGCCATTCATCAACAGACAGCACAGTCAAACTGCACCATCCTACAAGGTGCTCCCACCATGCACAGGTGAACTGCAGTCAACCCACTAACCAGTCCATAGTGCATGCTCAGACAGGAAGCTTGTGCACCCAGAGGTGGGATGCACAACACAGACACCAAGCAGGTATCTCCATGATTGGGCCCCAGAGCCAGGAACACACAGAAATCACTGGAAAAAAATAATTTGTGGCACTATATGGGAACATAGACATGTCATGGTCACTGCTCGGTCAGAGTGAGAGTGATACCCCCCCCCCCCCACCGTGGCATGCTCTGGCCACCCTGTCCATGCAGGTGGTGGTCAAGCACTACAGTGTCCCAGCCATTGCCCTCCACCCTGTGCAGATGCATCCTGGCCAATCCGCCCTGTCTGGGCCATACCCACAATACCTTGCTCCTCATTATGCACATTTGCAGGCTAATGCTGGAAGCAGTGTGAGCAATGTGGGCTCAGTGAGGTATTGCCAGACACAAACAATGGAGAGACATACACACACTCCCACACCTATCTCAGCATTGTGAAGAGATGGAGATGGTTGACAACCCTACCCGCCACACTGGTCCTGATCACAGTGCCGACATTGCTAATCTGTGCAGGGGGTAGTAGTAGTGCTCTGGTGATAACTGCAGCTCTGTGCTGGGTCCAACAGCCTGACACTCCATGAAGCTGTGGATAGTGGAGCCCTTGTGAGTGGGTGTCCGTACCCCTGTGCACCGCTGCATTGGGGTTTGCCCATGTTGTTGTTGTGGCTGCATTGTGGGCTAAAACTATGAAGAGATGCTCTGCAGGATCCACATATGGGACCTGAACCTCTGACCCTGGACATGCTGGCTGAGTGTACTGCACCACACTGTTGCCATGGCAGCATAGTGGTCCCTGGGGCTACCCTTATGTTCCTTGGCCAGACCTCTTCTGTTGCACTGCACACCACGTACTGGTACAGGGCATGGCCTAGGTCCACTGCAGGCAGGTGCCACTGCTCCCTCCAGCACAATCACCCACCCTCTCTGCCATGCCGCCATGACCATATGCTGTCAGTGCCGGTGGTGCGCCATCCCAGGCCATCCAGGGTGCAGGTAGGCGGCTGCCTAAGGTGTGGGTTCTCGGTAGGGGTGCCTACATAGATGTCCATGCTTTCCCCGGCACCACCTGTCAATGTTATGTGCCCCTTGGGGTACCTGCTGGGTAATGTCCCCTGGATGGGACACTGTGGAACACAGACTCATGGGCATGTTTGACCCTGGTCAGTTGCTGGTTTCCATTTTCTGCATTCCTATGTGCCACCTAGGCATCTGCCTAGTCCACCCTGTGCCCCAGTTGCCCCCACTGCATGTCCCGCCTGCAGCCCCCATGCCCCATTTGCGCCATCACCATAGTGGCCTTTCATACCTGGGCACTATGCTGTTGCTGCAAATGGAGCACTACTATCACCTTTCTTGGGTTCCCTGCCTATGCTGTATATTGCTGACACTGAAATGGTTTCTCTCTCTTGCAAATGTGTGCTAATGCCAGGTTCTCAGTTGCTTTAGGATTCAGCCCTTCATTTCCCCATGTTAGTGTGGAAGGGGCCTCTCCCCGCCCACTCCCCACCCATTGACCCCTTCTTTCCGCCCTCTCTCCACCCTCAGCCGGGAACGTTAAGGCGCGTTATGTAAAGTTAAGGCGTGTTAATGTTACGTTATGTTACGTTAATGCACGTTAACGTTACATAACGCGCCTTAACATATCCGCTGCTACGTTACCGCAATTTAGTAAACATGCCCCTAAATGTAACTAGAGCTGAAGACTTTTCAGAGTAAAGCCAGCATTTATGATGTGGTTGGATCAAAGCCCTCGGGAAGTCTGACTGCTGATGTAGCTGCTCATGAAATGAGAGTCAGAAGCTGTAAAGATGTCTTACGCATTGGAACATGGAACGTAGGAAGCATGAACCAAGGGAAGTTGGAGGTGTCAAGAATGAAATGGAACGTGTACAACTTGATCTGTTGGGTGTCAGCGAACTGAAATGGACTGGCATGGGGCACTTTGCATCAGATGATCACATGGTCTACTATGCTGGAAATGAAAGACAAAGAAGAAATGGTGTTGCATTTATAATAAAGAAGAAACTTGCAAGAACTGTAATGAAATACAATGCAGTCAGCAAACGCTTAATCTCTATTCGTCTACGAGGATTGCCTATCAACACAACTATAATTCAAGTATATGCCCCAACAACAGCTGCAGAAGAGAATGAAATTGAAGAGTTCTATGAACAAGTACAAGCTGAAATTGACAGAACATGCAAACAGGATATCCTGATAGTCATGGGTGACTGGAACGCAAAAGTTGGCAACAAAGAAGAAGGCAAAGTAGTTGGAAAATATGGACTTGGCAACAGAAATGAAGCTGGAGAAAGACTGATAGAATTCTGCAAGACCAATGATCTATTCATCTCACACACCTTCTTCCAGCAACACAAGCGGCGACTGTACACATGGACTTCACCCAATGGATTGTATAAAAATCAAATTGACTACATCTGTGGAAGTCAACAATGGAAAAGCTCTGTAACGTCAACAAAGACAAAACCTGGAGCTGACTGTGGTACAGATCATCAACTACTAGTATGCAAACTCAAGCTAAAGTTGAAAAAGAGCAAACCACTCATGAATGCAACAAAATATGACCTTCAGAATATAACACTGGTATTTAAAGACTGCCTGCAAAATCGATTTGCTGCTTTAGATACAAATGACAGAGCTCCGGAAGAGTTATGGAATGACATCAAGAAAGTTGTGTTGGAAGAAAGCGAGACGTCTCTACAAAAGGTGAAAAAGCAAAAACGGCCAAAATGGATGACGGAAGAAAGTCTGAAAATTGCCCAGAAAAGCAGAGAAGCTAAAGCCAGAGGAGAAAGAAAGACAATCGCAGAACTCAACAGAGATTTCCAACGTGCAGCAAGACAGGACAAGGAAAAGTACTACAATGACACTTGCAAGGAAATAGAAGCAGAAACTATTAGAGGGAGAACAAGATTGGCTTTCCTAAAGCTAAGAGAGTTAAAGAAAAAGTTCCAGCCTCGAACTGGAATGTTACAAGATGCTCAAGGTTCTATGTTGAATGATGCTGAGAAGATCAAGAAAAGGTGGAAGGAATATACAGAGGTTTTATATGATAAAGATCAAGTGGACCAACAGCCGTTTCAACCTGTACCTTATGATCAGGAACCATTGGTGATGAAAGAAGAAGTTGAAGCAGCATTGAAAGCCTTATCAAAGAACAAAGCACCAGGCATTGATAGCATTCCCATAGAAGTATTGCAGCAATCTGATGCAGCTGTTACCGTACTCACAAGGCTCTGCCAAGAAATATGGAAGAAAACATCATGGCCAACTGACTGGAAAAGATCTGTGTTTATACCAATACTAAAGAAAGGTGATCCAACTGACTGTGGAAATTATCGCACAATCGCTCTGATCCCACATGCCAGCAAGATTCTACTGAAGATTATTCAAAAGAGACTACAACCATACCTGGAACAAGAACTACCTGAAGTGCAAGCAGGGTTCAGGAAAAGGCGAGGAACGAGAGACATCATTGCAGATGTGAGATGGATCCTTGCAAAGACTAAAGAATACCAAAAGGATATCTATTTGTGTTTTATCGACTATAGCAAGGCTTTTGACTGTGTAAACCATGAGAAACTCTGGACCACATTAAGAAGCATGGGTATACCAGAACACCTGATCGTTCTCTTGCGCAATCTGTACATTGATCAAGAAGCAGCAGTTCGAACGGAACAAGGAGAAACAGAATGGTTTAAAATAAGCAAAGGTGTAAGACAAGGCTGCATACTTTCCCCCTACCTGTTTAATTTATATGCAGAACAAATCATCAGAGAAGCAGGATTGTATGAAGACAACAGAGGTGTGAAGATTGGTGGAAGACTCATCAACAACCTTCGCTATGCTGATGATACCACATTACTGGCTGAAAGTGAAGATGATCTGAAACATTTGCTTCTCACAATCAAAGAACATAGTCTCAAAATAGGCCTGCACCTTAATGTAAAGAAGACAAAGATCATGACAACTGGCATAATCAACAGGTTCATCGTTGAAGGAGAAGAAATTGAAATTGTGAACAACTTTAACCTACTTGGATCAACTATCAATAAAGAAGCAACAAGCAGTCAAGAAATCAGACGACGCATTGCTCTTGGCAGAATGGCTATGAAAGACCTAGATAAGATTCTCAAGAGCAGAGATGTCTCTCTCCATACAAAGATTCGACTTGTTCAAGCCATGGTATTTTCAATAACATCATATGGATGTGAAAGCTGGACAGTGAAAAAGACAGATAGGAAGAAAATTGATGCCTTTGAATTATGGTGTTGGCGGCGAATACTGTGTATACCATGGACTGCCCGAAGAACAAACCAGTCGGTACTAGAGGAGATCAAACCTAAGCTTTCTTTAGAAGCTCAGATGACAAGACTTCGACTTTCATACTTTGGACACATCATGCGAAGAGAGAAATCATTAGAGAAAGACATTATGCTTGGCAAGATAGAAGGTTAACGCAAAAGAGGAAGGCCAGCAATGAGATGGATCGATACAATAACAGCAGCTACGGGTACCAGTCTGTCAACAATGAGCCGCCTGACTGAAGACTGAACACAATTTAGGATAGCTATCCAGAGGGTCGCCATGAGTCGACTCCGACTTGACGGCACTTAACAACAACAAGTGTAACTATATGCATAGAACACCACAAGTTACATAGAACCAAGTATAACTATGTACATTGTAACAACTTAACAATGTACATTGTATCTTGTTAAGTATTTGCATTGAGACATAAAGCAACATTGTAACAAGTCATCAGTCAGCTGGCAATTCCTGTATTCTCATATGGCTTTGGGATTGTAGAGTGGCCTCTTAAAGATCTTGAAAAACTGGATGTGCGAACAAGAAAACTCCTCCATGCCCATGAGGTAATTTACAAGAATCAGTGTATGCCGAGACTGTACATCACTAGAGCTGAAGGAGGGCTAGGCCTCAAAGAGATTGATTACATATACAGAGCTACTATCAGAGGCCTGCAGACCTACCTAACAGCATCATCGGATCCAAATCTGCAAAAAGTGCTGAAATATGAAAGTAAACATTCAGAATCTGTCTCCATCAACAAAATTGGACAAGCATTCTGACAACTAAAAAGAATGAGTGTGTATCTATTAGCACACACATAGAAGTCTGACCCTTTTCAAATCTAGGCTGAAAACTCATCTCTTTGCTGCCGCTTTCGGATCTTGACTCACCTGATCTCCTTTCTGTTTCCTTACCATTCCCCCTAGATGTATCCCATGTCTACAGGTACTGTGCTGTCTGTCTTGACTAGATTGTAAGCTATGATGAGCAGGGACCGTCTTTTACATGTCTGTGCAATGCTGTTTATGTTTTGTAGTGTTATACAAATGTTCAGTAGTAGTAGTAGTGGAAGGAAACAACAAAATTTGCAAAACAAGAGAAAAAACTCTTCAAAGAATTAGATCAGAAAAACGAGCAAAAACAAGTAGCAAATACACAAATAAAGTGAAAAATACAAAGCGTTACTCCAGGAACGCTGCTGGGGCTACCAACATTTTGAAAGAGAAAATCCTACCACCTGTGGCTACTCATGTCCCTCCCCCCTCCTGCCTTCTGCTCCACCCCTGCCCCACTGCCCCACCGCCCCACCCCTCCACCCCCTGACCTGCCCGACCCTCAACAAATAACTGCAGAGAGAGTAGCAGTGCAGGCTTTAGAATCTGCAGGCCATATCAAAGGGTTGGGTGAGTACAAGAAGTTGCATCCTTCAGCATCCATTCTGCCACAGTTCCCTCCTCAGACCCCAATACGAATATGCTCTCCCATATGGTATTAAATCCAAATATATATTCTGCAGCTAGACTCTCCCACCCCTTCTCCAACAATCTATTCAGAGCTAGGCCACTTCCCCATACAACTAACTATACAAAACAAAGATCTCAGTAACAGCAATACAAACCTTCCTAGTACCAGGCCTATTGGAAATTAATACCAAAAATATCCTTCAGAACCAAGAGCAAATCTACCATGCCAGCACTAACTGCCATAAAACACCCAAGAACCCTATAAGGAAAAGGCAGCACTGTAAATATTGCAGTGGGCCCTAGAACATGGAGGAGTGGCCTAGTGGTTGGGGCAAGGTACTTCAGGCCAGAAGGTCAGGAGTTCAAATCCCACTGGAGAACAGCAACCTTGGGCTGGAAGGACTGGGGTTTCTAGTCCCACAGGTGCTCCTTGTGGTCTTGGGCAAGCCACTTAACCCTCCATAGCCCATGTTCCCTGTAAAATAGTTATCTCTAAGTTATAATGCCCTGTTCAATGTAATTTCAGTTTGTTCAATGTAAACTGCACTGATGCAGAATAGCACAGTATATAAGAGAATATAAAATAAAATAAATAACATCAGAAACTACATGCTAACAGAATACCCAGCTTTGGTTGCACATACAGAACCCAGATGGACCTTCACCAAATAAAGAATAAGTTACCAAAAAATGAAAGTAGAAATATGTACACAAAAGGGAAACTAAAACTTCAAAAAGCCATACCCTGCATGCAATGTAACAGCAGAGAAACAGCAAGAGGTGCACTCCCCCTCTACTATAGAAAACCAAAGATAGCAGATGTCAGGACTGGCACTGGAGGAATGCAATCAGGGCAATTGCTCTGGATCCCCAAGACAAAGAAGGCCCCCAAACCAGTCTGATGCTGAAGAAGGAACAGCTAGTAGGGTATAGGATCCTCTCCAAATGTTTGCCTGGGCTGGGCCTCAGCCATGTCTTATACCAGTTCCAGCAGATGTACATTCCAAAAATTCTCATATTCCAATTACTAAATGGAAAATATAATTTCTTTTTCTACCTTTGATGTTTGGTCATTTAATTTTTTTAATTGTTTTTGGTCCCAATCTCTGGTGTTTATTTTTCTCTGTCTTCTCTTACCTCTCCTTTCATGGTCTCCGATTCATTTGCCCTATCTTCTCTTTCCTCCTGTCTTCACTTCTTTCCTTAAGTCAGCCTTTAACACAGTTTATTTTTTTCAGTTTTCCTTCGATTATCTTTCTGCTTCTCTATTCAAATTTCACTCCTCCTTCTTATGAACCACTTCTCCATTTTACTTTTTTTTAAAGTATTTATCTGCAGCTTTCCATTTCTTTCCCTCACCCCAATCCTCCCATTCCCTCTCTCTCTCCTTTCCCAGCCTCTAACTAATTCTCCTCCTCTCTCCCCCCATATCCAGCATCTCTCCTTTATGTCCTTATCCCTAGCCTTCCCATATCCAACATCTCCCCTCTGTTTCTAGTCGCTATCCTTCTCCCTCCATGTCCAGCACTTTCCCTCTATGGTCCTATCTTCCCCCTGTCCAAAATCTCCCCTCTGTGTCCCTATCTCCTCCATGTATCCAGCATCTCTCCTCAGTATGCCACTTACCATGCCCAACATCTGCCCTTTCTCCCCATCTCCCCCCATACCCAACATCTGCCCTCCATACTCCTACGTTCTGCATCTGTCCTTTCTCTCTATGCCCCTATACTGCAAGTACTACTACTGGTCATTTTCCCCTGTATCCCCCCATCTGTCCTTTTACCCCTATTTTCCCATGCCCAGCATCTACCCTTCCTCCTCATACCCATCATTCCCAGTATCTCCCTTTTCCCCATATCCACCCATCTGCCCTTTTACTCCTATCCCCCCCATGCCTGGCATCTGCCTTCCATACCCCCATGTCCTGCATCCACCCTGTCTCCTCTATGCCCCCATCAAGCCCAGTATCTTCCTTTTTCCCCTATCTTTTCCCCATGCCTAGCATCTACTCTTCATCCTTCCTGTGGCAACCTTCTGCCCACTGCCCCCCACATCCCATGGCTGGCATCTGCCCTCTGCCTCCCCCCTGCAGCCACCATCTGCCCTCCTTCCCCCCTGGCTGGCATCTGTCCTCCTGCCCCCCCCCCCCATCCAGCATCTTTCCCCTGATCTACTGCTGCCACCGCTGCCGTCATCACCACCACGTCTCCCGGTCTGTGCATGGCAGCATAAATCACACTCACCCCCCCCCCCCCCCCCAGCCGATAACAAACAGCAGCAGCAGCTTAGTAAAAGCGTAGGGTCCTGATTCCAACATGCAGTTAGGGTGGGCATTTTTTGGCTCACGCTCCGCATCGATGTAGCACTTAATGTGGGTGCATTTACCGCCACCTCAATGGGTGGCATTAAGTGCACCAAAGGTAGCAAGCGCAGGGGCAGCACGACGCCCATACTAGTAACATGAGGATATTCTGGGCATGCCTTTATTTACTAGCACGAGTCAAGCACCATCCAGCACTCATTTCCAGAGCCAATCGCACACTACTAGTGGGCATTTTAGTAAATATGCCCCTTAGTGTAAAAGGCATTCCTGCCCAAAGGAAGAGCATTGCTATGTTGTTCTTTACTAATGTATCTGTTTGAAGATTGTATTTGTAATTACAAAATCATAGGGGTATGTTTACTAAGCAGTCTTAACGTGCAGCCGGCGTTAGTGTGCAGGATGCCATATAAGGGTGGGCGTGTCGGTCTTAACGTAGCATTTCTGGTTACCGTGCGATAAGGTACCTTTTCGTGCGATAAAGGGAGCCGTGGCACGTCAATGCACATTAGCCTGAAGTAGGCGTGCTGACCTACAAACACAGCAAGAGAGGGGTAGCACAATGGTTAATACATTGACTAATAAAACAGGGGTCATGAGTTCAATCCCCCAGTGGGGTTAATGAGTAAGGCTGTCTGAAGCATTACCCTTTACTATAAAGCAGTGCTGCTGGAGGCATTTTCCTTTTTACTTTAAAGCAGTGCTGCCAGCAAAAACACCCTCACAGTGCTGTAATCTTCATGTGCAGTGCATCATGGGTATGAGTGGATTAATCCTATCCTGGTAACCACAGCAGACAGTTCGTGTGGTGACCTGTAGTCCTTCTGTAGCCAGCCAGGGGTTTGTTCAGAGCTGTAGCCCACTGTTTACTTCACTGCCTATAAAACCAAAGGTTGTGGGTTTGATCCCACAGTGGGGCTATTTATTGGAGCTGTCTGGGGCAGTTTCTTTTTTTAATTTAAATTAGTACTGCCAGCAAAAACACCCTCACAGTGCTGTAATCCGCAGGTGCCCCATAAGGCGCCTTATAAGGCACCTTAAGGTTATAGCACTGTGAGGGTGTTTTTGCTGGCAGTACTAATTTAGATTAAAAAAAAGAAACTGCCACAGACAGCCCTAATAAATAACCCCACTGTGGGATCAAACCCACATCCTCTGGCTCTATAGGCAGTGAAGTAACCAGTAGGCTACAGCTACAAACAAACCTCTGGCTGGCCACAGAAGGACTGCAGGTCACCACACAAACTGTCTGCTGTTGTTACCAGGATAGAGTTAAGCCACTCGTACCCATGATGCACTGCACATGCAAAGCAGCAGTCTACAGATGATCATAAGATGGGGTATGCACCCCCACAGCACCTAGGCCTGGTAGGGGGTACTGACCGTGCGCGTTACTGGCACAGAGTAGCTACAGACTGTCACATTGTGCGGGTACTGTGCTCACCCTGAGGGTGAGGTGGGGCACCCAGACCCAGGTCCACAGCACCTGCCTTCCCTTAGACAAGCTATGCTGCAGGTCCCCATTAGTGCCAGTGTGTGATAGGTAGTTCTTTCAGACACACCTACGATACACCTGTGCCCATCTGTATATCCCTGTCACGTCTAGCCCTTGTGGACTATGATGCACCAGAATAGTGCATATCCTCTGTGGGTGCCATGGTCACATGATTCAAGGGGGGGGGGTGGTGTTTGGACTCATAGGTGGATTATGTAGTACCACCAAACTTGCTCTCTGGGGATCAGGGTGGGGGACAGGATCGCCCCCCAACGGATCCACATTCTACAGCCCTGCCATGGTGGCAGTAGAGGGGACCAACAACCCCAGTCCTGCTGGGGAACAGATGCACTACAGGGCAGTCAGTGCAGATCTGTAGCATTCCATAAGGCAATAGCAGACAGACAGTAGGCCTGGAAATGCTCAGCTGCCCCCCACCACTGTCTGACATTCTCCAGCAGCGAGCATAGTGAGTCTCCAAGTGCTGCACCCTGCAAGATGTTCCAGCCATACACATACTAACTGCAGACAGTCTGCTAGCTAGTCCACAGTGCATGTTCCTGGAGGAGATGTGAGCACACCCACCAAGCAGATAAGTGAGTGATTGGGCCCCCAAAAGAAGAACCCATATATATCACTTGAGAGAAGCACTATGGGGGAACCTAGCCATGCCATGGTCACTGCTCAGTCAGGGTGAGAGTGACCTCCCAGCAGGACATGCTGTAGCCACTCTGTCTGTGCAGGTGGTGGCCGGGCACTACAATGTCACAGCCAGTGCCCTATGCCCTGTGCAGATGCATCCTGCCCAGGCCGCCCTGTCCAGGCTATACCCACAGTACCTTGCTCCTCATTATGCACATTGGCAGGCCAATACTGGCAACAGTGCTAGCAGTGTGGGCTGAGGAGGGTGTTGGCAGCCACCACACACTGGATAGACAGACACAAACTCCCCACACCTATGCCAGCATTGTGCAACTATAGAGGTGTTTGGCAGCCCTGGCCACCGCACAATTCCTGGGCACAGTGCAGGCATGGCTATGGTATGCAATACTGTAGGAGTCACTCCCCAGGGTGGTAAACACTGTCAGACACAAGACCTGTAGCACACTCCACAGACATCAGAAAGATTGCTATGATGCAGCTCAATCAGCAAATTGTGCTTAACTTAGGAATTGCTATCTGCCAGTAATCATAGCAACCTTTTGATAGATGTGTACCATATTCCCAGGTTTAGAGTGGCATTGCTAAGGTATGCAAGTGCTAGTATTGGGAGATGCACACAGGGCCCAAAGTCCTGCCTCTCCAGGTGGCTTTGGATGATGGAGCTTGTGGGTGCGGGTGAGTCTGCCCCTGTTGGCCGCTGCTCTAGGGCAGAGGTTCCCAACTCCAGTCCTGGTGAGCCAAACCCTGTTCGGGTTTTCATGCTGTCCCTAATGAATATGCATGAGATATATCTGCATTCCATGGGGGCGGTGCATAGAAATGCAGCACAGCCATAGTTATTGGAGACAGCATGGGACCTGAATGGTGTTAGGCCCTCCAGGACTGCTTTTGGGAGTCTCTGCTCTAGGTAATGCACATGTTTATGGTGTCTGTGCTCTGTAGGGTAAAATGTAGGCGTTTTGGGCATGTTTACGTTATCTGCACTAAAGGTTCTGTCTGTATTACCGCATTTTAGTAGTGGGTAAAATATGGGGACTGGGTTCGCAGGAACTTGAACCTGTGACCTTCTGTGCCTGAACACACTGGCTGTGTGCCCTGCACCACCATGCTGCCACAGAGACAGTGCATTCCCTGGAGATACCATGACTGTTTGTCAGACAGAGCCTGTCTGTTGCAGTTCATGGCACCCACCTAAACAGGGCTGGGCCATGGTCTGCTGTGGGCAGCAGCCACTTCCCCCTCCACCACCAGTACCCCTCTGTCACCATGCTGACATGCCCTTCTGCTGGTGGTGCTGTTGGTGCGCAGTCTCGGGCCAGATGTGGGGGCAGAGTCATACATGGACAGCCACACAGCCCCCTCCCCAACCATCTGCCTCTGCAGGGACCCCATCACCGCCTGCCAATGATACGTCTTGGGGGGAGAATCACAGCCACTGCTGTGGTAATCCCCTGGGAGCCTGCATGTTGTAGCTGCCTGGGGAGCTACAGTGTCTGGCACTATCATCCTTTAACCCCACAGTTGGGGTACCAAGTTTCTGATTTATGCAGGTAGGCATCTTAGATATATTTTAATTTGTTATCTAAAGCCGATTTTGTGGTATTTATAGACAGTATGACTAACCGCATAAGTATTATAATACTGGAAGTTTGAATAAACAATAATTAAAGATCTCTGGATTAGTGAAACATGCAAATCAATTGCTTGCCTTCAGTTTATCAGTATTAATAAGTTAAACAGAGTTTTATAGTTCACATGTAGCACATTTATAGTACACAATGATAAAAGGCATCACCGACAATCTTGATTCCACTGATCTCTCTCTTTTTTGTTTTTTTGTTTTTTGTTTTTGCTTTGGTATTAGAAAACCTTTTACCTTGGTGTTTTATAGTTCAAAACTCTTATTAAAAATTTGTTTTGAATTGTATTATATAATGGATTACATACTTAGTGCACATATTTATGTCTTCTTCTTTTCCCATGTGCAGAATATATTAAGTGTGTAAGTGAAGATAGAGGTAGGTTCTCTATGTTAATTCACTGCACATCAACATTTTTGATAATTTTTATTATAGGATAAATTAAGCAATAAAAAATTCTTTTTATCTTTATTTATATTTACCGATCACAATGTAATTCTGTGCTGTGTTAAGTTCACATATGTGTTTTTAAATTTATATGTTTTATGGTCATAGTTCATCTTATGTTTTTTTAATTTTTTACAGATGATTTTAATTAATTTTTTCTTGATAATTTTTTCTTGATTGTTTTAATGTTATTATGATGCATTTATTATCATTTTTATATTTGTTTTTCTATATGTTTGTAGTTAATCCATCTTTAGCCCCTGATGAAGGCAGAATGAAACATGGCCTGTGTCGGGCCAGTGCCTTAAGCTTTTTCAATAAAAAGAATATATATCCTTCCCTCGCTATCCACGTTTATTGGACTGGGTTTGTTTAGCTGCACGTGGTGTTGTGCTTTGTTGTTGTTGGACTTAGGGGTATGTTTACTAAACTGCGGTAATGTTACAGACTACGCATTAGGTAACGTTGATGCGCGGTATGTAACGTTAACGTGCGTTAGGTAACGTTAACGTGCATTAGGTAACGTTAACGCACGGCAATGTAATGTTACCATGCAGTAACGTTACAAACTGCGTGGAAGCGTTCCGCGGCACGGTACACACCGCAGAGGGAGGAGAGAGGGCGAAGAGCAGGGGTCAATTGGCGGGGAGAGGCTCCCTGCACACTAACATGCTGAACTGAAGGGCTGAACCCTACCACGAATGAAAACCTGCCATTAGCTGCACATTTGCAGGAGAGAGAAACCATTTCAGTGTCAGCAATGTACAACTTAGGCAGGGAGCCCAAAAAAGGTGATAGTAGTGCTCCATTTGCAGCAACAACATAGTGCCCAGGAATGAAAGGCCACTATGGTGATGGCGCAAATGGGGCATAGGGGCTGCAGGCGGGACATGCAGTGGGGGCTACTGGGGAATGGGGTGGACTAGGCGGTTGCCTAGGTAACACATGGGAACATGGAAAATGGAAACCAGCAAGACAGCAACTGACCAGGGTCAAACATGACCATGAGTCTGTGTCCCACAGTGTCCCATCCAGGGGACATTACCCAGCAGGTACCCCAAGGGGCACATAACAGTGACAGTCGGTGCCAGGGGACGTGTGGACAGATATGTAGGCACCGCTACCCCAGAACCCACACCTTAGGCAGTCGCCTACCTGCCTCTTGTATGGCCTGGGACTGCACACCACCGGCACCGACAGCATATGGCCATGGCGGCAAGGCGGGGGGGGGGGCAGTGTTTGTGCTGCAGGGAGCAGTGGCACCCACCTGCAGTGGACCTAGGTCATGCTAAGCAAATATACGGTATCTCAACAACACGCCAAGACAGCTACTCTAACCCTTAGTGGTGCATATGTTCTATGAAACTCCTGTTCATATGACTCTATGTAGCAAGTTTTGTAAATAGTTTACCTTGTTATCCAAGTTTTTTGCCCTGTTATCTGTAAACTCATACGTGTTAACTGTACTGAGCATTTTTGTTCCATGTAAACCGCGCTGATGCTGAATAGTGCGGTATATAAGAGAATGTAAATAAATAAATAAATGCCCTGTACCAGTATCTGGTGTGCAGTGCAACCGAAGAGGTCAGGCTGGGGAGGGGAAGGGTAGCCCCAGGGGCCACTATGCTGCTGTGGCAACAGTGTGATGCAGTACACTCAGCCAGTGTGTCCCAGAACAGAGGGTTAGAGGTTCAAGTCCCAGACTGTGGATCCTGCAGAGCATCACCCCATAGTTTTATCCCACAATGCAGCCACAACAACAACATGTGCAAACCCCAACACAGCGGTGCACAGGGGTACAAACACTCACACGGGCTCCACTATGCATGGCCTCATTGAGTGTTAGGCTGGTGGCCCCAGCACAGAGCTGGGCTTATCAACAGAGCACTACTACTACCCCCTGCACAGTTTAGCAATGTCGGCACTCTGATCAGGACCAGTGTGGCAGGCAGGGTTGTCACCCACCTCTGTTTCTGCACAATGCAGAGATAGGTGTGGGAGTGTGCGTATGTCTATCCATTGTTTTGTGTCTGCCAACACCTCACTGGGCCCACATTGCTCACACTATTTCCAGCGTTAGCCTGCAAATGTGCATAAGGAGGAGCAAGGTATTGTGGGCATGGCCCTGTCAGGGCGGATTGGCCAGGATGCATCTGCACAGGGTGGAGGACAATGGCTGGGACACTATAGTGCTCGACCATCACCTGCATGGGCAGGGTGGCCACAGCATGTCACGCTGGGAGGTCACTCTCACTCTGACCGAGCAGTGACCATGGCATGTCCATGTTCCCACATAGTACCACACATTATTTGTTTCCAGTGATACCTGTGTGTTCCTGATTCTGGGGCCCAATCATGGCGGTACCTGCTTGGTGTCTGTGCTGTGCATCCCACCTTTGGGTGCACAGGGTTCCCCCGTGAGCATGCACTATGAACTGGCTAGTGGGCTGTCTGAAGTTAGTCTGTGCATGGTGAGACCACCCTGTAGGATGCTGCAGGTGCAGTCGGATTGTGCTGTCTGCTGGTGTCTGGCAGACCATGGCATGGGGCAGTTGAGCCTTCCCTGCCCTCCCCAGGCATCACTGCTGGTCTGCCACTGTCACAGGTATGGCTCTGGCCCATCAGCCCTGGAGGGCTGTCATCCGCCAACGGGACAGTGGTTGGTGGTACTAAAGCCATTCTGCAGGGCGCAGGTACCTGTCCCTCCACATCCTCATCTACAAAAGGAGTGATTGTTGGCCCCTTGGGGTGTATAGTGTATACCACATAGTGGCAGTGCTACCTAAACCTCATGCACATCTAGACACCCTGCTGCCCTGATAGCAGGTATCCATAGCAGCCAGACCTTAACACTGCATACGCACTAATCTGGGTGGTGCCCGGTCCCACAGGGCCACATGTGACTGCAGAACACAGATGGGAACAGAAGTACTTTCAGTTGCACTGCTGGGAGCACCTGTCACACACTGGTAGTGATGGGGATGTGCAGCAGGACCTATTAGAGTATCATATGTACTGTGGACCTAGTGCTGGGTGCCCATCCTATCCCTCAGGGTGAACATGGAACCTACATAATGGCATGGTCTGTAGCTACTCTGTGAGAACAAAGGAGCGGAGCCTGGACTGACAATTTGTAAACCTTGTTTATTGCGCAATAAACAAGGTTTACAAATTGTCAGTCCAGGCTCCGCTCCTTTGTTCTCTTGTATTGTGCGGATCCTTAGCTCCTTTTGGTACTGTAGCTACTCTGTGCCAGTATCACACACTGTCGGTCTGTCTTACCATGCTGCAGTACAGGAGAGGTGCAAACCCCATTTGGTGGTCAGCTGTAGGCCGCTGTTCTGCATGTGCAATGCATCATGGGTACTGGTGGGGTTACCCTATCCTGGCACACAGAGCAGACAGTTTGCACGGTGACCTGCAGTCCTTCTTTACCCAGCCATTGCTGTGGAACAAGCCATAGAGGTCTAGCCTACAGGTTAGTACACTGACACTCTAGGCAGTGGTCATGGGTTCGGCTCCTCATTGTTCCTTCCTGTCCATGTCAGATATTTTGCATGCCTGTGACAGTCATATCTTTGCAGATCCATGCTGCCAGCCCATAATACCCTCACCACAGTTGCCATCACTCCTTATAAGGTGTTACAAGGCACCTTATTAGGCACAGTACAAGGTACGTTATAAGGCACGTTACAAGGCATGTGCCTAGTAAGGTATCTTGTAATGTGCCTTATAACATGCCTTGTACTGTGCCTAATAAGGTGCCTCATAACGTGCCTTGTACTGTGCCTAGTAAGGTGCCTTGTAACGTGCCTTATAACGTGCCTTATATTGTGCCTTATGATGTGCCTTATATTGTGCCTGTTAAGGTGCCTTGTAATGTGCCTTATGAGGCGCCTTGTAATGCGTATTAGCCTAAGGCGCCTTGTAACGTGCGTTAACTGATACAGCTAGCCATAATGATGCACCGCCCATTCCCTTATATGGGCATCCAGGGAACCAAACGCGGGGAACGTTACCGCAGTTTAGTAAACATACCCCTTAGTTTATCATATGTAATTTTATACATATATTGGGCAAACAATTCTTTAAATTGCTGTTTACTTACAAAAAACATTGCTTTACACAAAAGGCTTTTTTAAAATTGGCCTCTGTATTAGCCCCTGGCTTGCTTTGTCTGTCTGGAGTGTTCTATCCCCAGAAAGGAACCTGGCTCTCTAAACATAGCTTTAATTGGTCACATTTCCCTGCAGCAGTCACATATGAAAAGACAATGTTTTAACCTTCTCCTGCCATTCCAGTAACAGACACAGTAGGTAGCTTTGCTACTTACCTGCCATGATAATATTTGACTTCAGATTCAGTGGCGATGTTTTGCTAGATAGGCCATGATGGGCAATAAGACAAAGCATTCCTGATTGCACACACCATAATACCGTCACAATCAATAAAACTTTCTCTTATTAGTCCTAATGGAACTAGGAGAAACAGAATGGTTTAAAATCAGCAAAGGTGTACGACAAGACTGCATACTTTCCCCATACCTCTTGAATTTACGCAGAACAAATCATCAGAGAAGCAGGACTATATGAAGACAAAAGAAGTGTGAAGATTGTTGGAAGACTCATCAACAACCTTCGCTATGCTGATGATACCACATTACTGCCTGAAAGTGAAGACAATTTGAAACATTTGCTTCTCAAGATCAAGGAATATAGTCTTAAAATGGGTCTGCACCTTAATGTTAAGAAGACAAAGATCCTGACAACTGGCAAAATGAATAAGTTCATCGTTGATTGAGAAGAAATTGAAATAGTTGATAACATTAACCTACTTGGATCAACTATCAATAAAGAAGCAACATGCAGTCAAGAAATCTGATGACGCATTGCTCTTTGCAGAATGGCTATGAAGGACCTAGACAAGATTCTCAAGAGCAGAGACGTCTCTCTCCATACAAAGATTCGACTTATTCAAGCTATGGCATTTTCAACAATATCATATGGATGTGAAAATTGGACAATGAAAAAGATAGACAGAAAGAAAATTGATGCCTTTGAATTATGGTGCTGGCGACAAATACTGTGTATACCATGGACTGCCCGAAGAACAAACCAGTCAGTATTAGAGGAGATCAAACCTAAGCTTTCTTTAGAAGCTCAGATGACAAGACTTTGACTTTCATACTTGGACACATCATGCAAAGAGAGAGATCATTAGAGAAAGACATCATGGTAGAAGGTCAACACAAAAGTGGAAGGCCAGCAGTGAGATGGATCGATACAATATCAGCAGCTATGGGTGCCAGTCTGTCAACAATATCAAGCCATGATGTTACCTGTTTAAATGTATATAGTTTTCCCCTGTTCATACCCAGTTTATACTCCCTGTTATCTGTAAACCTATGTCAGTTTTATCCTGTCTAGGTAATATGTTGTTTAATGTAAACCGCACTGATGATGAATAGTGCAGTATATAAAAACTGATAAATAAATAAACAATCAGCCGCCTGAGTGAAGAGTAGAAGTGCTCTGGAAAGTAACAAGAATATATGACAATAATTATTATATCTTACAATGAAAACAGATGACATCGGAGTACCCAAGACATATTCTAAACTAGAGGATAGTTTGCAACATTATTCTGGAGATATAACAGATGGAAGTCTAGCATTAATAAAGGTACACAAATCTTTCGGGTCAGAGAAGACATATTGAACAGCCTTAATAATTACCAGACATCTACACGGAAATCTGAGAAAGAAGGTTCCCCCAATTTGAAAAACCCCAGCTTTATAAAGAAGAAACTCTTTCCTCCTCTTCTGAGTCTCCCTAGTTAAATTAATTAATTTATAGACCTCTATCATATCTCCCCTCAGCCATCTCTTTTCCAAGTTGAAGAGCCCTAACCTTTTAAGCCTTTAGGGCTCAAAAGGCTCACCTTTAGCATTTTGGTGGTTCTTCTCTGTACTTTTTCTAATTCTGCTATATCCTTTTTAAGATATGGCGACCGGAATCGCACACAATATTCAAGGTGTGGTCGCACCATGGAATGATACAGAGGCATTATAATATCCTTTGTTTTATTCTCCATTCCTTTCCTTAAGATTCCTAGTATTCTGTTTGCTTTCTTGGCCACTGTTGCACAATGGACAGATGGTTTCAATGTATTACCAATGTATTGCCAAAGAAAACGCTAAATATCTTGCAATTGGCCCAAAATGTGGCGGCAAGGGTCATCACACGAACAAGCATTGCTCAACACATCACACCTGTATTGATCGAGCTACATTGGCTACCCGTTGCAGCCAGGATACAATATAAAACTTTGGTAACCACATTCAAGATCATACGTGACCTAGCGCAGGGGTCGGCAACCCGCGGCTCCGGAGCCGCATGCGGCTCTTTCTCACCTTTGCCGCGGCTCCGGAGCACACTGCCCGCCCGATATTTAAACGTGGCGTTATGGGCTCCCTCCATGTCAGCTCCCTCCCTTCTTCTGCAGCCGCGGCTCCCTGCCTCTTAGGGAACCGTGGCTGTACTTTTAAAATCATCTCGGAGCCCTTCCTGTCTTGACGGGCTCCGTGCAGCATTGTCCCGCCTCCAAAACTTCCTTTAGAGGCGGGACAATGCTGCACGGAGCCCGTCAAGACAGGAAGGGCCCCGAGATGATTTTACAAGCACACCCGCGGGTCCCCATGAGGCAGGGAGCCGGGGCTGCCGACGACGGGAGGGAGCTGACCTGGCGGGTGGGGGGCTGACATGGAGGGAGGGAGCAGATATGGATGGATGGAGGGAGGGGGGCTGATATGGATGGATGGGGCTGACATGGAGGGAGGGAGGGAGGGAGGGAGGGGGGCTGACATGGAGGGAGGGAGCTGATATGGATGGATGGATGGAGGGAGGGGGGCTGATATGGAGGGAGGGAGCTGATATGGATGGATGGATGGAGGGAGGGGGGCTGACATGGAGGGAGGGAGCTGATATGGATGGAGGGAGGGAGGGGGCTGACATGGAGGGATGGAGGGGGCTGACATGGAGGGAGGGAGCTGATATGGATGGATGGATGGAGGGAGGGGGGCTGACATGGAGGGAGGGAGCTGATATGGATGGAGGGAGGGGGGCTGACATGGAGGGAGGGAGCTGATATGGATGGTGGGAGGGGGGCTGCCATGGAGGGGGCTGACATGGAGGGATTGGGGAGGCGGGCTGACATGGAGGGAGGGAGCTGATATGGATGGAGGGAGGGAGGGGGCTGACATGGAGGGATGGAGCACTGGTAATGGGGTTGAGGGGACGAGCACTGGAAATGAGCTGATTAGGGGAGGCTAGGACTGGTAATGAGCTGATGGGGGGGGGGTAGGACTGGTATTGGGATGATTAGGGGAGAGTAGCAATGGTAATGGGGTTGAAGGGGGACTAGCACTGGAAGTGAGCTGATTGGGGGGCTTTGACTGGGCATGGGCTGATTGTGGGGAGGGGAGGATAGAGCTGCTGGCCCTGGAAGATAACTGGGGGCTAAGGCTACAAATGGGCTGATATGAGGGGATGGGAGAATGGAACTGGATCTGAGAGGGGCTGCCATGGTATTTGTACTAGAAGGGACTGGTCAGTGGGGAAGGAGGGGGACTGGAAGGAAATGGACACCAGTGGCAATCATGGGAATGCAAGTTGACATTGGAAGGTACTGGGAGTGAGGACTGGAAAGGGGCTGATATTGGGGAGGGTTACTGGGACTGGAAATAGGCTGATGGAAAGAAGTGAAGAAAACGAAAGAAGAGATAAGAAATGGCAGATGGACCATAGACCACAGAAAGAGAGCTAAGAGAAGACAGGAAAGCAGAAGCCTCAGATCGGGACCAGCATGATCAAAGAATAAATTGGTCAGACAACAAAGGTAGAAAAAATAATTTTATTTCATATTAGTGATTTGACTACAAAATCATCATAATTTTGAAATCAAATATTGTTACTTGTTGTTGTGATATTTTCTGGCGTATTTTTTTTGGTGTGCGAAGGAAGAGGGGTAGTCTTATACGGCGAGTATAGGCCAAACACCTATATTTTAACAGGAAAAGTAGGGGGTCATATATAGCATTAAGGTAAGAAACAATATATGCAGTGTTAGATTTGTTTTAAATGTCGCAATGGTTTTGCGGCTCCCAGTTTTTTTTTTCCCTTCGGAAACGGGTCCAAGTGGCTCTTTATGTCTTAAAGGTTGCAGACCCCTGACCTAGCGCCATCATTCCTCTCAACCCTGGTCAGCAAGCAGCCAACCGAGACAGGAGAACTATCAACTCTGACACACTACAAGTTCCTAAAAACATCAGATCAGTAAAAGCCAGTACTAGCAATAAAGCATTCTCATTCTCTGCCCCAATAATCTGGAATCATCTACCACACGAACTGCGAGCTATAAAAGACATAAATGCCTTCAGAAAGAAACTAAAAACCCATCTGTTCAAATATCATTATAACCAGATGTGAACCAAAGTGGAATCATGAAGCTGATCTGTATAAATGTAATTATTGTAGAACTGTAAATATGTAAATACGTAAACCTAACCTTGAAGTGCCTAATCCTGCGTGATGTGCCAGACCCCAAATCTATGTAGATATTATCCCAATTTTTCTGTCCTGATTTGACATCTCCCAAATTTGTAATCAAACCGCTACTGATCGCTGGAAGTAGCGGTATATAAGTGTAAACTAAATAAATAAAAATAAATAAATAAAATTACCCATGATGACTCCTAAATCCATTTCCTGGGTGGTGGTTTCTAAGGTGGAACCTTTGCATCGTGTAACCAAAGCTTGTGTTGTTCTTGTCCACTTTAAATTTCACCTGCCATTTGGATGTCCAGTCTTCCAATTTATCGAGGTCCTCATCCATGTTGACTTTCTCCCATTAAACCATGGATACCTATATGTTCAGTAATTTTATTCTTTATAATGGTTTCTACCATTTTGCCTAGTACTGATGTCAGGCTCACTGGTCTGTAGTTTCCCAAATCACCCCTGGAACCCTTTTTAAAAATTGGCATTACATTGGCCATTCTCCCATCTTCAGGTACTACAGATGACTTTAATGATAGTTTACAGATTACTAATAGTAGAACTGCAATCTCGTATTTCAGTTCTTTCAACACCCTTGGATGTATACCATCTGGCCCAAGTGATTTGCTACTCTTCAGTTTATCAAATAATTGTAATACATCTTCCCATTTTATCACTATTTATTTCAATTCTTCTGATACTTCACCTTTAAATATCATTTCAGTCACAGGTAACATCCCTACATCTTCCTCAGTAAAGACTGAAGCAAAGAATTCATTCAGTCTCTCCACTATGGCCTTGTCCCCTCTTAGTGCCCATTTACCCCTCTATCATCTAATTGTCCAAGTGACTCTGTCACAGGTTATGAATGTACTTGAAAAAGTCTTTATTATGCGTTTTTGCTTCCACAGCAAGCTTCTTCTCAGATTCTCTCTCTGCTTGCCTTATTAATGCCTTTCATCTAACTTGCCAGTGCTTACATTGTTTCCAGTTTTCATCATTTGGCTCCTTTTTCCATTTCCTGAAAGATGCTTTTTTGGCAACAGCAGTCTCTCTGATCTCACCTTTAAACCATGCTGGCAGTTCTTTGGACTTCCATCCATTTTTCTTGGTCTGGGCTTCCAAGAAATTATTTTTATACAGCACCCATGCTTGATGTAAATCTTTAACCTTTGCAACTGCTCCTTTTAGTTTTTTCTTAAATATTTTCCTCATTTTATCATAGTCTCCCTTTTGAAAGTTAAAAGGTAGCACTGTGGCTTTCCTTAACATCTGTCCTTCATTTATTAAATCAAACACAATCATGCTATGATCACTATTGCCTAGTGGCCCCAAAACTCTTATCTCTTACACCAGATCTTGTGTTCGACTAAGGACTTGGTCCAAAATGGCTTCCCCTCGGGTTGGTTTATGAATGAGCTGCTCGAAGAAGCAGTCATTTATTTCATCTAGGAACTTTATCTCCCTAGCATGTCCTGCCATGACACTGACCCAGTCGATACCAGGGTAATTGAAATCACCCATTATTATTACTATGCTGTAACTTTTGTTAGTTTTCCTGATTTCTTTGAGCATTTCATCATCCATTTGTTCATTCTGGCCAGGCGGTCAATAGTACATCCCCACTGCCATCGCCTTCCTCTTCCCCTTTCCCTTTTTACATGGAATTTCAATCCATAGAGATTCTACAGTGAATTTTGTTTCCTGCAAAACTTTAATGCTTTGTGACTCAATGCCCTCTCTAACATAGAGTGCAACCCCTCCACCAATTTGATCTGCTCTATCATTACGATGTGTTTGCAATTCATGGTCCAACACTATGGAATATAATCTGCCCATGTTTGTTCATTAAAATCAAACATTGTTAGATTTTAAAAGGAATCTGAAAACTACGTTTTTCAACAGGCTTATGGGGTTTTAGTTTTTGATAGCTAAAGTTTCTACAAGATGTGAGATTGTTAGTAGTTGTAATATTTTTGAAAGCTTGAGAGAGGTGGAGTTTATCTTCATGTATCTCTGTATTTTGCTTGTCTTATTGAGTATGTTTTTGCTGTAACAACCACCTAGAAGGGTGCTAGATTGTCAAAAATAAATGTAGATAAATAAATTAAAAAAATTAAATTGGGGATTGCAGAGTCATCCAGCAGAGTGAGAATGAAATTGTGCCACCCGAAGCCTGGTGGATACAGCAGTGAGACCGGCACCATGAGTGGAGAACCGCAGTCAATCCTGCTTATCTGGATGTGAAGTCAAACCAGACTATTTGGGAGGTTCAAAAGTCAGCGTTACCATTCTACTGGTGGGATTGCAGAGTCATTCCGCAGAATGAGAACAGAATCACGACACCCACAGCCTGGTGGATACAGCAGTGAGAACAGCACCATGAGTTAAGAGCAGTGATGAATCCTATCTACCTGGATGTGAGGTCAACCCAGCCTGTTCGGGAGGTTCAAAAGTCAGCATTGTTACATCATAACCATGGTTGTGTGGCCAAGGGCATGCAACTGAATGGCCACAAGACCAAAGGGCCACTCCCTTTCGGTACCACTTGGGGCCTAGGGATTGGGTGCCATGATTAACTGGTGGGAAGAATGCCCGAGGAATACAAAAGGAAGGCAAAAGGTAAGACTGACTCTAAAATTAAGGGGTATGTTTACTAAACCATCCTAAAGTGCGCTCTGCGACATTATCGCGTGATAAGGTACCTTATCGCGCGATGACGGCGCGTTCTAAGGCACACAGGTACCATATCACGCGATAATGCGCGCTGCGGCGCAAACAAGCGCTGAAGGCGGGGAAAGGCCCCCGGAGGGCGGAGGAAGGCTCCCCAGGGGCGGAGAGAAGGGGTCAATGGGCGGAGAGTGGGAGGGGAGAGGCACCCCGCACACTATCGCTGTGAAATCCGAGTCACAAAACTAGCGCCAGTGAAACCCTGGCGTTAGAAAAGATTTAAAGGGAAGAGAAACCATTTATGTCAGCAATGTACAGCAAAACCAGGGAAACCTACAAAACAGTGATAAGTGTGATACATGTGCATGGAAAAGAAGGGTTAAAGAAACAGTGAAAAGGACCCCAACAAAATATAGAAAAAACATAACCAAGCTGGGTAAGAGTGATAATAATGGGAAACAGCAAAAAACACCCCCAAGAAAGCACCCAAAAAGAAATATATGAAATGCGGAAGGGTCCATGCACCATCCCCACACAGGATGAATGATCCCACAGGGATATTGTGCTGTGCAGGGTGTTCCTCTCCATTGGACAGGCTCCCTGTGGCATGCACATGTCCCACAACAGCAGGGCAGGCATGTCAGAATGGGCAACTGGACAGATGCTGGGAAAGGGGACACAGAGGGCCGCAGGCGGCACATGCTGTGGTGCAGCTGGGCCACAGTGCAGATCAGGGTGATGCCTAGGTGGGCCATAGGAATGCTGAAACAGTAGAGCAGCCAGACAGCAAATGATGAGGGTCCAGCATGGGCACGAGTTCACCCCCCACAGTGTTACAGGGGATAGTACCAACATTGGCAGGCGGTGTTGGGGGGAAGCGCGGACATCTATGCAGCCACCCTCACCCCAGAACCCGCACCATAGGCAGCTGCCTACCCGCACACTGGACGGCTAGACACTGTGCTCCACCAGCACCACCAGCAGAAGGGCATGTCGGCAGGGTGGCCGAGGGTGGGGGAGGGGGCAGGGGGCAGGGGAAGGTGGGGGAGGGGGCAGTGGCAGCTGCGCACAGCGGACCATGGCCCAACCCTGTGTAGGTGGGTGCCATGCACTGCAGCACACAGGCCCTGTCTGACGAACAGTCATGGCATCGCTGGAGAAGAAATCACCTCTGTGGCCACATTGTGGAGCAGTACACACAGGCAGTGCGCTCAAGAGCAGAAGGTCACAGGTTCAAATCCCAGCTGAGGGCCAGACATTCCAGGCCCCATATTTTACCCACCACTAAGCCGTGGCAGTCAAAAGCAGACCTCCAGTGCAGAAAACACAAACATGCTGCAAAGGCCCATATTTTGCCCTACAAAGCGTTGACATCATAAGCATGCGCATCACCTACACCTGAGTCCCCCAAATACAGCCCTGGAGGGCCACAAATCACACAGGGTGCACACTGTCTCCAAGATAGGAACATGTCAACATGGCGTCGCAGGGGTACGGGTGGAGGAGGGACCATTGCCCGCTGGCCAAAGCGGAACGTGCCCAAGCCCTGTTCAGGTGGGTGCCGTGCCGTGCAGTGCAACAGACGTACATTGCCTGGCCAACAGTCATGGCATGCACTGCAGCACACAGGCCCTGTCTGACGAACAATCATGGCATCCCCAGGGAGGAAAACATCTCTGTGGCCACATTGTGGTGCAGTACACACAGGCAGTGCACTCAAGAGCAGAAGGACACAGGTTCAAATCCCAGCTGAGGGCCTGACATTCCAGGCCCCATATTTTACCCAACACTAAGCCGTGGCAGTCAAAAGCGGACCTCCAGTGCAGAGAACACAAACATGCTGCAGAGGCCCATATCTTGCCCTACAGAGCATAGACATCATAAGCATGCGCATCACCTACACCTGAGTCCCCCAAATGAGGCCTTGGAGGGCCAAACAGCAATCGTGACCCATGCTGTCCCGAATAAAGATGTCTGTGCTGCATGACACTGTACCGCCCACATAGTATGCAGATGTATCTCATGCATATTCATTAGGGACAGCATGGAAACCCGAACAGTGTTTGGCCCACTAGGACTGGTGTTGGGAGGCTCTGCCTGAGAGCAGCGGCCAACAGGGCCGGACACACCTGCACCCACAGGCACCTTTCCCCAAAGCTTCCTGGAGAGGCAGAATGTTGGGCCCTGTGTGGCGCCCCCAATACTAGCGCCTGCATACCTTAGCAATGCCACCCTAAAACCGGGGATGAGGTAAACACATATAAAAGGGTTGCTATGAACAATGGCTGATAGATAATCCTAAGTTTGGTGCAAACTGCCCCTTGATCCGTAGCACAGCAACCTCCACGATGTCTGTGGAGCGTGTAGCAGGTCTGTTGTCCAGAAGTGTCCGGCACCCTGTGGAGTGACCCCAACAGTGCTGCGTAACATAGCCATGTTTGTGCTGTAACCAGGCCTGGTGAGGTGGGAAGGGCTGCAAAATGCCTCTACATTGGCACAATGCTGCCACAGGTGTGAGAGAGTGTCTCTGTCCATCTAATGTGTGGTGTCCACTTTTGGATTATATGTTTAGCAACGTTTATATTCTATAGCAGACAAGAACACATTTTCTTATAGTAAAGTAAAATGAATTGACACAAGAATATTTCTTCTGTATCAACTGCAAAGCTATAGAAAACCTATATTCACAATGACAATATGTTAGTTATGAGACCACATATGTTTAAGTAAAAATGTGTCACTAAAGTAATCCTAATGTAAAATGTGTCTAAACTGCTCTCTACTACTTTTACTAAGCTAAAAATGAAAATAAAGGCAATTTATCAAATTGATTTTATTTATTTATTTATTTATTTAACAGTCGCTTATATACCGCTGCCTTCCACAGATCAGGTGCGGTTTACAGTGAACAAAATGACAGAGTAACATATCTGTTTTACATGAAACATTAGTAACTACGTACAATTTTGCTATTACATGGAACTTTAGTAACTATGTACAATTTTGCTAATGCATTAAACATGATTGAACTATATACAGTAATAATTCGTTATATAAACTTTTTGCAACTATTTACATAGTTCTATTTACCGGTTTTACAAATAGTTTTTAAATAATCTTTTAATTGTGATTAGTCTGCATGAACCAATATTGTCATTATCCATTTCCTGTTAGGGGTAATGAATTTACTAGTGTGCCGAAGTGGGAGGTGAACAGAAATGTTTTCAATTTCTTGCAGAGTTCCTTTATTTCATTTAATGCTCTTATTTCATCAGGAAGGGAGTTCCATAGGATGGGAGCAGCATGTGAAAATGCTTTTTTATTGGTTGTTTTTTTAGTATTTGTGAATTCTTTTGGAATCCTTATTTTATTCTTGTGGCCACTCCGTAGTGAAGTTTGGGATGTGTCTATGGTGATAAGTTTTGTTAAAGAGGCTGGGGCAATATTGTTTAACGCCTTGAATGTAGTAATTATCAATTTGTAATTTATTCTAGATTGTATTGGGAGCCAATGTAAGTTGGCAAGTATAGGTGTTATGTGTTCAAATGGGGGAACCTTCATTATAGTTCTTGCTGCTGCATTTTGGGTAAGTTGGAGTCTCTTAATGTTTTGCTTTGATCACTTGATTAAAACAGGGATGGGTGAACAATGCCCTCCGATAGGTCAAACATTAAAAAATTGTCTAGAAAAGGGAATAAGGGGCAACATCTGGAGAATTGTATAAACTAATGCCCATAGTATGTAAAATAAATTTCCAGATTTAGAAGCTATAATGGAAGAAGCTGACTTGGATATAATGGCAGTCACGGAGACATGGTGCACAGAAAACAATACCTGGGACATAGTTATCCCAGGCTATAAGCTGTTCAGGAAAGACAGGATAGGAGTGGCTCTGTATGTGTAAAGAGAGGAGGAGTGGCTCTGTATGTGTAAAAATAATATTAAAGCCACAGAACTGCAGGGCTTATGAGGCAGAAAGATTCACTGTTGGTTAGTCTGGAAAGAGGAAATAGAAAATCTGTTTACATTGGTGTGTACACATTCCTCCTTCACAGGCAGAAGAAGTAGGAAGACATTTAATTGAAGACATTCACGAAGAGGAAGTACCATTAGTAGGTGATTTCAATTACCAGATGATCATTGAGATATCCCTGCTGCAATGTCAATTAGAAGTAGGGAAATAATTGATTCTCTATAGGGAGAACTGTTCCAGCAATTCATAATGGAACTTACACGAGAGGGGACGATACTGGATTTGGTGCTTACAGACGGGAGTGATTCTAATTGTATAGTGGGTGATCATCTGGTATGCAACGGGCCAGTTAGGACCCGATTCTGGACTGTGGGAACCAAATGTTCCCGCAGTGCACAGAATCGGGCCTATGGACTGCCCAGCATGCCCCTACCACCTGCAGGGACGTCCTCCCCACAGGCACCCCAACTCCCGTGGGCCCGGCAGGATGCCCAGATCCCACCAACTCCCCCCCCCCCCCCGCCAACTCTCCCCGTCCTGCTGCTCAGGAAGTACGGGGAGAGCCGGAGGGGGAATCGGGCGCGGGCGGCAACCTGTGTCCCAAAATTGGGCCCATAGTCACTGGAAATGGGAATTATTCTAGAGAGACTGCAGTGCAAACTGTCAAAAACACAGCTTTTAGTCCGAGAATGTGGACAACTGCCTCTTAGTATAGCTCTATAATCATTCTTTCTCCCAGTTGCATGAAAATGAAGGGAAACCCTGCAAGGGGAGTTTTACTTCAGAAAGATGAGCTTTTCCACCAGCTCCGGTGCTAGCCTTGAATGATGGGTAGCCACAATATCCCTTGCCATTACAGAGGTTCTGGGGACTGCTCCACCTGGGAATTCAGCAATATACACCTTATATTGCCTTCCAGAAGGGAAGTGTGATTGGAGGGAGGCCCAGCTGGTAAAGAAACATAGAAAATAATGGCAAATGAAGATCATATGGCCCATTTAGTCTTTCTATCCATACTAACTACTAAACTCTACAGTCTCTTCTTTTCCCTTAGAGATATTCTGTGCTTGTCCTATGCATTCTTGAATTCAAATACAGTCCTTTTCTCTGCCACCTCTGCTGGGAAGCTTTTCTACATATGCCCCACGCTTTCCATAAAGAGATATTTCCTCAGATTACTCCTCAGTATCTCCCCTTTCACTTTCATCCTCTGCCCCCTCATCCCAGCGCGTCCTTTCAATTGAAAGAGGCTCCTCATGTGCATTTAGGCCACAGAGTTATTTAAATAGCTCCCCCAACCTTTCCTCCAAAGTATAGATATTGAAATCTTTATGTCTGTCACCATATGCTTTATGATGGAGACCACTGACCATTTTAGTAGCGTCCATCTTAACCAAATCTATACTTTTTATATCTTTCTGAAGATGTGGTCTCCAGAATTGTACAGAGTACTCCTACCAGAGATATTATCATCTCCTTTTTCCTGCTGGCTGTTCCTCTCCATATGCAACCAAACATCCTTCTGGCTTTTGCCACTGCCTTTTCTAGCAGTCTGGCCACTTTAAGATTATCAGATATGAAAACAGTCATGCTCTTCTTTCAGAAACAAAAATAAAATGTCTAATTTTGTTTCCTGTGCCATTTGCAGTTTGTTTTGAGGGTTGTTGTTTTTTGTTCTTTTCATTTTTATACATTTTCATTTTGTTTTTCTTTTTTTTTTATACATTTTAGACCCGATATTCGAAGGGCTGTTCCACAGATTGTGGCCCTATAAACCGTGTAACTGCTGCTGAGAGGGATATTCAATGGCACTAACACAGTACCACTGAATATCCGTGATTATCGCCTTTACATGCCCTGATGCTAATCGCTTGTTGGGGGTATTCTGAGGAGGAGCAGAGGTGGCGACAAGCAATAAGTGGGCAGCAGCGATATTGCATGCTGCCCAGTTAGTGACCTGCCCCAAAAAGATAGGCGAGAAAAACCTTTGCCTAATCTGCAGCTTTATTGGATTTTTTGCCTTGAGAATTTATTGACTCCAGCTGTAGAGATGTACTCCAAAGATTTATCTTTTGCCATGTTATTGTACCAGAAATTCTGTGAAACCATGTCTAAGTACACTATTTACCAAGTACTCCATTTACCAAGTCTAATCTAGATTCTTGTTGCCAATTAATGATGATAAAACAGGAACAGGATTAGGCTCAGATAACACAGTGCATTGTGGGATGGAGGAGACGGGGTTGTTAGAGCATGTGATATTGTAGGAAGTGTTAAGTAGAGGACAGGGTTGAGATATAAATGATTAATAGTAGTAGTAGTGGAGGAGAAAAGGGAGAGTGATGGGGGGGGAGAAGAGGAAAGAGAGGAAAGACACTAATATAAACATTTGCATTTTTCAAAATTCCATATATTTATAGAAAAGAAAATGTGCTTTAAAGCCAAAAATGCATCATTGAAAACTCTTTTTCAAACATCGTTGTACATTAGACAGTGTATAAAGCATACAGTAATGTTATATGTATTTCAAATAAAGGCCCATCCCACAAATGTGCAGAAATGTTGCACTGCATAGGCAAGATTTACCAACGGTGCTACCGTGTTAGCATGCATTATTTGTAAATAGATGCAGAAAATGGGACTTTTAGTAATTAATGCATGTTAATATGTGTTAGTGCGCAGAAATGTAGTAGCACAATTTAGTGAATTAAGCCTCATGGTTCTATATCTTACTTCATTTTGGATAGTATGAAACATCTGCAAGACAGGTGTTAGAGTAGAGATAAGACTGCAGCAGCTGAGCCAACAAGGGAATATAATTGTGTGATTATGAAGTGGGAATTAGGAGTGATGGTCATCGGGTAGTCCTTCCTCACAAAGGGAAGAAGGGATTTTGTTCACACCTTTTTCAGTAGTAGCTCAAGGTCAATTACATGCGAGTTTTTTTTAAAGTGCTGTCAAGTCAATGCTGACTCCTGGTGACCCAGCAACCCCTGGTTTTCTTGGCAAAGTATGACCAGAAGTGGATTGCTAGGCCTTTTCTTCTGAGGCACTGGAGGGTAAAGTGACATGCTCAAGGAGTGCCAGTGGGAATCAAATTCTGACCTCTTGTGTACTGGGCTGTTACTCTAACCCCTAGGCTCCTCTTCCACTCCTCCATGCAAGCTCAGTAGGCATTTTCCTATCCCAGAGGGTTTACATTCTAAGGAGGCTTATTCAAAACACTTCAGCTGGTTAACAAACCTGCTAACTGCTAAAACGTGAAAATCCCAATATTTAACAGCACTATTTGGATAATGCCACTGAATATCACAACAGGATGGTCTGTGAGAAAATCAGAGGCAATCCCAGTCGCTATCTGCCCAGTGGCGATATTTAGCCGCTGACCGGATAGCTAAACTAGTTAAAATTAGGACAGATCAATGGCTGTCCTAATTTAAATTGCTTTTTGCTATCCAGTTAGTAGCTGAATATCGTCACTCACCTGATAGCGAATGTGCTCTGCGGCGAACGCGGATATTCAGCGCCAGACACCGGATAAGTTACGGCACTGAATATCTGGTTTAGATAAAGCGGCAGCAGCTGGGCACTTCACAAGCACCTTCCCGCCACCAATGAATATCATCCCCTAAGCTTTTACTGAAGAAATGGAGCAACAGCGAGATTTGAGCCCTGGCTTTCCCGATGCTCAGGCCAGTGCTTCAACCATTAGGCTACTCCTCCTGCTGCTTTTGTAAGAAATGAATGGCTTGGGCGCTGTAAAAGTGGGTGAGAGTATCTTTGAGGGCTGGGGCACAAGATGCTCGTCTTGGTCAACAAAAGTTATTTTGAGGAGCCCCTCCGTCCTATATGTCTCCCTTTCTTCGGTCTGTGATGCGTGCTACTTCACCTTTTAGAAGCCTGCTGCTGAGAGCCGCTTTCCATCTCTCTCTAAGACAGCAAACTAGGCAGCTGCAAGGTCAGCTATAGTTCTGTTTAGCTCCTGCAGTAAAACAGTTACCCATTTATCTATTAGCAGGTCAACATGGTTCTCTTCTAATATTCTTTAGGCTGCAAGTTTCTCAGTCCTCTCCTGCACACACACCTAGTCACCCTGAATATGCATTAGAGAGATTTGCCTACAGTGGACATCCAATATATGTAAATTTTTCTCATGTGTATTCAGTGTGATAATCCTAAAAACCCAGATGGCTAGATGTGCCTCCAGGAAAGAGCTGAAAAGCACGGTGTTGCCTAATGACCACAGCACTGTCCTGAATTTCTCCTGCCGGTGATCTGAGCTATATTGGGGGGTTTTTTGTCCTTTCTTTCTGCCTCTACCCCTGCTCCACATCTCCTTGTACTGTAGTAAGCCTCCTCCCTGTAGCTTCCCCTCTACTCCTGGCGTGCCAACGCCTCTTCCTCTCCTTCCCATTCTAACTACTGTAAGTGTGTTTCCACCTCTCGTATCCCTTCCACACCCAGATATAGTTGCGCACATCATTGTCTCACCAGCAACGTCTTCTAACTCCAGTCTTTCAAGACCTTTCCTGGAGAGTGATGAACAGACGAGCACACTCGCCTCTCACCCACCCACCCTCAGACCCGGAACAATGCATGATGAATGCAAAGGTATTACACCAAGCACGCACAACACATAATACAGGCTTCAAAGGCAACTGTTTTTAACTCTCCTTGATCTCTGTTCTTCTTCAACGTCTTCTCCTAGGAACTAGTAGCTCTCCCAGTTCTGCCTCAGCACTGAAAACCAGCCCCATGGTCTGGACTTTCTTTTATGTACCACAAAAAGTAGATAATCACGTAGAAACACAAAAACCAGTCCAATGCGTGATTATTGTAGGAAAGACAAAGTTTATTTTCATTTATTGGCCCATATCCACACATTGGACTGGTTTCTGGACTTTTATATAGTTTTCAAGCAAGGCACAGCAATGAGGAAAATGAACTGGGCACGATCCATTCGGCATGTGTGTGCTCTTTTGCTTAGCATGAGGGCTTTTATTTTGAGGGGGTACTTGATGGTAGTGAGTACCAGCACCCTTTCCATTGCCTGCTAAAACTGACCTATGGTCCTCATGTATGGAGAGGGAGGAGTGGTCTAGTGGTTAGGACAAGGTACTTCAGGCCAGGGGTTCAAGTCCCACCTGGGGACAGCAATCTCAGGCCAAAGGGACTGGGATTTCTAGTCCTATAGGCACTCCTTGTGGTCTTGGGCAAGTCACTTAACCCTCCATTGCCCACGTTCCCTGTAAGTATTAACATATGTGTGTCATATCCCCTCATGTTAAATGTATCCCCCAATTGACCACTTTGACCCAGTGAAAAGCAGGATATAAATACAACTAAATAAATGAAGGAGCTCTGCATATGGGCATCTTTTTGGCTAAGAAAAACCACTGCATAGCATCCACATGCTAAGTGGTAAACAGGCAGATAAAGTGCAAAGACATTTTGAGGACAATTTTAAAAGCCACCTTTGCACACAAAGCAGTATTTTACACAGATAAGAACATAATTTATGCCATAATGGGTCTTACCAAAGGTCAGTCTAGGGCACAAGTACCTGTCAGGTTCCCATAAGGTAGACAGATTCTATGTTGCTTATCCCAGGGGGAAGTAGTGGATTTCCCCCAGTCCACTGTAATAATGGGTGATGGATGTTTTCTCCAGGGACTTGTCCAAACCTCCTTTAAACCCAGCTACACCAACAGCTTTTACTACATCCTCTGGCAACAAATTACAGAATTACAGAAACAAGTGCTTATAAAAGCATTCGTTCGATATACACATACTGTATACTGCAACTTAGTGTGTATGCTCCTGTGGTTCGGCAGGGCTGGAGCTTCCATTAGGCAAAGTAAGTAGTCACCTAAAATGCTGATATTCGGGCAGTAAAAAAGGCAGTGACAGCGAGCAACAGATATTTTAAATTTCCTGGTAGACTGTGGCTAAATTAATCACCACTGCTGACAGGAGGAGAAAATGTACTTAAGAACATGTCAGTTTCCTCTGCGGCACCAGTATGAAGTCAGTCTCTCTAATGGTACAAGCCACAAGATGTTGTGGTATTTTGTGAGCTGCTTTCTTCTCCATAACAGCAAATAAAGGATTTGCTCAAGTATTTTTTCTTTTATTCTGAACACAGTATATTACACCACAGGGCTTAGTACCCACTATTTCATTTAAAATTAACCAATCTCATTACATCTGATTCAAGTCCCTTGAACCCTGTAAATTTCATGGGGTTGAAGTGTATATTAAAGCTTCAGAAACCTCTAGCCTCCTGAAGGTGTCTCAGGGCAGTCACCTGTAGGTTTTAAGCAATCACAAGGCAGAAAAGACAACCATGAGTTAAAGAGTTCTGGGAGTCGCTGCTGTTTTTGTATGGCAGGGTTGCTATAGGCTTGGAATACAGTATATTTTTTGTTGGATTCTAGAGTTGCCCAGTTACCCAGTTTCAGGAGTGAGATGTTCTATGTAAAAAACAGATAACATGTACCTTATCTGATGTTTTCTTGTTCTATGTAAACTGCGCTGATTATAAATAGAGCGGTATATAAAAGATGTTAAATAAATAAATAAATAAATAAATCTCATTCTGATGCATTATGGGACCCACAGCTCTAATTCCAATGAGTAAAATCAGGGACTACAAATATCATAGGGCCCCATTCTGTACAGGACGTCCATGCCCCTGTGCGCCCGATCAGAATCAGATGCACTGGGGCAGACACGATTCTGATCCCATGGGACACATCTAGCCCCGCGGGATCAGAATCGTGACTAGGGACCCACGACTAGGACCTGCGACTAGGGAATTGCAACTAGATACCCGATTCTGGTTGGCCTGCATGTACAGGCCCCAACCCAGCTAGCTTAGTCAAGGCTCCTGAATGGAACCACAGTGCCATGGCATCTGGTTGCCATTGCACTATGGCTCCATTCAGGAACCGCGGTCCCTGGCCACGACTGACTATTTTCATTCCTGACCCCCAACTTGGCCTCCCAAGGCTAGGATTGGGCTTCGGGGAATCTCCTGCACTCTTTCCAACCTTTTCTGCTGCCTGGGCTTGCCATGCCGCACTGTCTAGGGGTACTTATTCCACCTCAGAGGACATACAGGGTCGACATCAGAACCAGCCCTGTACGTTGGGGGCCATGGATCGCCCACTGCCTGCCCTAACTACGCCTCTGCTCCGCCCCTTTTCCGCCCCATCAAGCCTTCCCGTACAAACACCTTGTTCATATGAGAAGGTTAGCTGGGGACGCAGAGGGGGCCGAATAGCGGTGATGGATGTCCCAATCGGATATCCATCCACGTTATTCACAGCTCGGAATGACCCCCATACTGCATTGTAATGAAAATTTAAAACTAGAGGTGTCAAAAAAGAATCACTCCTGGAACTGTGTTACTTGGGAACTATAGTTCTGTCTTACCTCCGAAGTGCCTGGTAGTGGAAAGTCTGTGTTACTGTTGCTGAGGTGACTCCAGAATTTGTGTATATTTTATGTTGAACATCACCTGTGAAAGTATAACTGTTTATGCCATAGCTGCTGCCATTAGATAGGCTGTAATGTCTATGTGTGCGGGGAGGTGGTGGTGCACTAGCTATGGGGTTGGGGAGGTGTTTGGATTTATTTACGTACTTTTCAAAATATGCATGTATGCACAAAAATTACCCCAAAATTTGTGTGGGTCAAAGAGCAGCTATAAATTTAAGGCTCGATTTTCAGTTGGGCAGGCTATGCGCTACGTTGGCACATAGCCTGCCTATCAACCCCCTTGACCCGGATTTTCACTTAGAAACATAGAAAAATAACGACAGAAAAAGACCACATGGCCTATCTAGTCTGTCCTTCCATATCAACCACTACAACAGTCCCCTTCTTTCCATTAGAGATCCTCTGTGTTTGTCTCATGCTTCTTTGAATTCAGATACTGTCCTCATCTCCACCACCTCCATGAAAGGATGGCATCCTGCTTTTGCACCATCACTATCCACGGTGACGGAAGTGAAAATCCAGGTTTGGCTGGATGTGCCGGTAGCCGCCGAGGCTAAGCGGGTAGCTGCGATTTTCGATGCTACCCACATAGCTTCTGCACCCTGAAAGATAGGCGAGGAAAAACCTTGCCTATCTTTAAGGTGCAGAGGGCTAAGAGGGTAGCATTGAAAATCACAGCTACCTGCTTAGCCCTTTACGCCACCCCTGTTCTGCCCAGAACACCCTCAACATACCCCGATGCTAACTGCATAGCATCTGGGCGCGTTAGGGACTTACCTGGGATTTTCCAAAGCTGCCTTTGGAAAATCCCAGATAAGGCATTTACCCGGGTAACATGGGCAGTTACCTGTGTAAATGCCTTCGAAAATGCTGCCCTTAAGCACTTAAATTCCCTGGGGCAATTTTTAAAATGGATGTGTGCACATAATTGCGTTTTGAAAATATGTCAGTGCGCATGCAAATCGATGTTATAAAATTGCCTTCTTCGCGTTTTTGAGTAGGCATGCACATTAATTTCATGTGGCTGTTTCTTAGTGCATGAGCAGCTGCTCCTTTAAATAGGTCATGAGCAAGAACTCCCTGAGCAGAAGCCCAGCTACTGAATGCTCAGTCCAAGGCCACCTGGCAGAAGCTCAAGATTTCCGTCAGCAGCCAGGATTTTACATGCGGGAACCGGGTCAAGTACTGAGATCACAACAAACATTTTCACAAAATTCATTTTATTGCGAAAGAAAAATGGAACGTGGTCTTGTTGTCGGCTTGTCCATAGGATTAATATGATATCACATATTCTTTTGTGCGGGCTTTATTTTAAATTGAAATTTTCTAGAGGTTAAGGAAGCAAGTGTGAAATAATGGTCGCTTCTAACATGCTTACTCTGAAACAGTACGGTGTGTTTGTTTTAGAGGCATACTCATTAATCGTTTTGTAATCTTAGGAGTATGTTTACTAAGCAGCGGTAGTTTTTGGTTATGGTTTCTGTTGTATTTTCTGCTGCCAGCAGAGATATAACTCCATTTCCAATATTTACAGCTTCCAACCTGACCTATTCTGCAGGACAAAGAATGCCAGAAGGCATTGGAATAGGAGATGGGAGACGTTGGCAGGGACCAACTAACCTCTCTGGAAGACGCACAGTTTGCCTTGCATGGGATCACAGCACCCCGTGGACATCAACAGAACAAACCCATTTTCAGACGCATCTTTTTCCCTCTGTGCTTCTGGGAAATCTTTTGTAAACAGAGCCCAATGATATTCTAATGTTGACACTAACATCTTTTTCAGTCTAAACCAGAAAATATATATTATGCTGCTGACTGTTCAATTGCATGCACTAGAGTGGTAGTTATTGATCAGCTTATAGCATCTAACAGAGACATCATACTCTAAACTTAAATTACCATTCTATTTTCCCTAGACATTTTTGTTACGAATGAAAAAAGCGCAAAATGTATTCTGTTGGCATTGATCTTTAGTTACAGTACAATGAAACTCTACAGAGTGTTTTTCTTTATGAAAATGAGTCAATAAAATAATATTGTATGGACAGTGATTTTGAAGCTCACCAGATTTCAGGATTCCTGACGTTTGTATTTTCATCCCATTTACAAGCTGCTCCTGCTGGGTTCAAAGGGATAATTGTTCAAGGGACTACTGTGGGTAAATGGGATTTTGCCCACTGAAAACCCCTTTAGAAAATAGCCTTTGACCTCTGAGTAGAGAAGCATGCACTGCGTGTATACATTTCCCTGCAGGAAAAGGGCTGCACTGGAGCAGGCGATGGGATATGCTAGCTGAGCTATACTTCGCATGAACATTTTGTTGTGAAATCCTGGCACACCCCTTAATCTTCATAAACTGCACCTGTAAAATATGCATGGTAAAAAATATTCCCATGGTGCTGGCAGCCAGTAGATTTTTGAAGGAAAAGGTTGTAGGAATTTCCCTTTGAAAAATGGCTTGCAGGCCTACAGCTAAAACATATGCATGGGCCAGCAAGTTACTCGCAGCCACTGAAAATGTCCCTCATGGGGGTAATTTTACAAAGCTTTTTCCATGTATAAAGGTCTTTTCTAAAATTGCCCTATGGCATGCATAAGTTTAAGTACTCATGCTGACCATATGGTCTGTATTTATATATGCAGTCCACGCAAGCATTCCTGGGGGCGTAATTTGGTTGGTATGGGGTAGAGTTGTGATGTACCTATATGCAAGTACTCTTGTTAGAGTACAAGCACACATTTACACTTGCTTCAGAGCAGGTATGAATGTGTGTGTGTGTCAGCATTTGCGTGCCATTGGGGCTGGTTCTGGGTGTCTATTTTAGAAAAGCATTTAGGTGCCTACCTTGCCTTTATAGGCTATGCTTAAAATCGGCAACTATTTGGACTTCTTGCATAGGCATCCTGTCAAGGCCAGGACAAGTACTAGGTAAGCTAGGCAGCTGCCTAGAGCAGCATAGTTTGAAGAGTGACACTGGTGAATGGCAGCTCTTTAAATCAGAGCCCAGCTGTCCAGAGCTCCCTAAGAGTCCTAAATACTTCTTGCTGCACCAGCGCAACCTGCACAACAGGATTTTTTGCAGCTTTGCTGGCATCGGTGGTCTACCCTTTCTCTTCTCGTTTCATGCTGCAAGAGGGCGGGATGAGGGAATCACGTGCTGCAGGTATGGGAAAGCATGGCTGGCCCATAGCATGCTACCTGCAGAACTTCCTTCCCATTCTGTCTTGTCCCTAAGAGGGTCATGACCCCAGCTTTTGCTCGTTGTGCAGGTACCATCTGTTGCTCTAGGGTGCATCATTTGCATGGGCAGGGCAGCACTGCAGCAGCTAAGGACTCGGTGGGCAGTGGCCAGCAGATCAAGGGTGAGCCAGCGAGGCAAGGCCATGCTCCAGCGAGGGACTAGGGGAAGGTCTTGAAGCAAGCCACAGCAGGCAGAAGCACTGTCTGTGTGAGAGAGGAAGGCAGCTAGAGGCAGTAAGAAAGGACTGTGCTGCAGGCTTCAACAAATCTGATTCCTAGCCCAGCGGAGGTGAGATAGGAGGAAGAGTCAGGAGAGAGCTTCTTTGATGGGGAGGGGGCGCATGGCTGAAGGTTCGCTTAGCATGCCCAATAGCCTTGCACCAGCCCTGCATCATGTTATAAAATCAGGCCCATAAAGATAAGATCTGACCTTGCATTGGAATCTAAGATAGACCTGTGTGACTTTAGAGACCATTTACATGATCTACAGCGGTCAACTGGTATAGGCAGTTTTATTTCTAAATTTTGTTTTAACTTTTATTGGTTCAGTCATCGCTCTGGGTCAGCCTTCTTTTGCTGCTTTTATGGCCTACTTTTCAAAGAGAAGAAGACTTATGAGCTGAGCATGTTTGCATGTGTGTTCAGAACATGTCAGAGAGTTCAAGGAAATTCTGAAAGAAGTATTAATTTTCATTTCTCAACACAGCAACACAGAAACTGATGGGCGATAAGGATCATACAGCCCATCCAGTCTGCCCATCCATAGAAACTCCCTTCCTCTCCCTCACAGATCCTCTGTACCTGTCCCATGCTTTTTTGAAATGGACAATGTCCTCATCTCAACGGCTTCCAGTGGGAGGCTGTCCCACACATCCACCACCCTTTCCATACAGAAATATTTCCTTAGATTTCTCCTGAGTGTACCTCCTTTCACCCTTGTCCTATGATCCCTCATTCTAGAGCTTCCTTTCATGTGCATTTAATCCACAGAGATATTTAGAAACATAGAAACATAGAAACATAGAAATATGACGACAGAAAAAGACCACATGGCCTATCTAGTCTGTCCTTCCATAACAACTACAACAGTCCACTCTTTGCCTTTAGAGATCCTCTGTGTTGGTCCCATGCTTTCTTGAATTCAGTTACTGTCCTCATCTCTACCACCTCCACTGGGAGACTATTCCACGGATCCACTACTCTTTCCGTAAAGAAATATTTCCGCATATCACTCCTGAATCTATCTCCCTTCACCCTCATCCCATGTCCCCTCGTAGCAGAACTTGCTTTCAATTGAAAGAGGCTCTCTCCCTGAACATTTATGCCACGGAGGTATTTAAACATCTCAATCATATCACCTCTATCCCGCCTTTCCTCTAAGGTGTACATATTAAGATCCTTAAGTCTGTCCTCATATGCTTTATAATGAAGCCCATTAATCATTTTGGTAGCAACCCTCTGCACCGACTCCATCCTGTTCACATCCTTTTGAAGGTGCGGTCTCCAGAATTGCACACCATACTCCAAATGAGGTCGCACCAAAGACTTATACAGAGGCATTATCACCTCCTTTTTTCTGCTAGCCATTCCTCTCCGTATGCACCCAAGCATCCTTCTAGCTTTTGCTGTCGCCTTTTCCACCTGTTTAGCTACTTTAAGATCATCAGACACAACCACGCCTAGGTCCCGCTCTTCTTTAGTGGACAAAAGTACTTCACCTCCTATACTGTATTGCTCCCTTGGATTGCTGCAGCCCAAATGCATGACCTTACATTTTTTAACATTAAATCCCAGCTGCCAAATTCTAGACCATTCTTCAAGCTTAGCTAGATCCCTCCTCATGTTATCTACCCCTTCCTGGGTGTCTACTCTATTGCAGATTTTGGTATCATCCGCAAAGAGGCAAACCTTTACCATAATCTTCCGTCTTTCTTCCAAAGTATACATATTTATTTATTTATTTATTTATTTGATTACATGCCTATCTGAAACACTCAAGGTGTGGTATAAAGCAAAAAATGATCATATGCATTCAATAAAATACCTATCCACCTTCTGACTATCTACATAGTAACATAGTAAATGATGGCAGATAAAGACCAGTATAGTCCATCTAGTCTGCCCAGTAAGATGGCAAGAGTAGATGCACCTGCCGCTAATTTTGTTCTTTATGATGGATTCTACCATTTTTCCCAGTACTGACATCAGGCTCACCAGTCTGTAGTTTCCCGGATTATCACTGGAACCCTTTTTAAAAATTGGAGTTACGTTGGCCATCCTCCAATCTTCAGGTATTAAAGATCATTTTAATGATAGTTCACAGATTACTAATAGCAGGTCTGCAGTCTTATATTTCAGTTCTTTCAATGCCCTTGGATGTATACCATCCGGTCCAGGTGATTTGCTACTCTTCAGTTTATCAAATGGTTGTAATACATCTTCCCGGTGTATCAATATTTCTTTCAATTCTTCCGCAATATCACCTTTAAATACCACTTCAGTCATGGGTAACATCCCTACATCTTCCTCAGTAAAGACCAAAGCAAATAATTCATTCAATCTCTCTGCTATGGCCTTGTCCCCTCTTAGTGCCCCTTCTATCCCTCTAACATCTAATGGTCCAACTGAATCTCTCACAGGTTTTTTGCTACGAATGTACTTCAAAAAGTCTTTATTATGCATTTTTGCTTCCACAGCAAGTTTCTTCTCAAATTCTCTGGGAAAGCGTTCCAAATGGTGGATGTATAAAGTGAAAAGGCCTGGTTAGTGGTGTTCTGGCTGCTCTTTATCTTAGAGTGGGGATGCTGAAGGTATTTTGTGTGTTCGTCCTTCTGGCTCTGTTATTTGGAGTTTTATGTACAGTATATGTGATTGGAGATAGACTGGGGATAAGTTATGCGATGGTTTGAAGGTGGTCAATATGATATTGTATTTTGGGGTGATAGATTGCCCTCACATCCACCATCTTCCATTGCTGTATTTGTCAACTATCACTCTTCTTCATTATACGGACTTCCACTCCCATTGCTTTTGAGGCCATCCCAACATGGTGTATCCTCCTGTTATTATTTTAAATCCCTCAACATGTGATCTGAACTGTCCGTGAATGCTTCTTCCACCCTGGAGGGATTTTCTGTACTTAAGGTGTGCATTCTGAAACCAAAGTCCTCAGTGCCAGGACTCTAACTTGTGGGCACAAAGTTTAGCTGAACTCACCCGTCTCCTGCGGCCTGGGCTTGTGCTGCCTCTTCTGCTGTTGTGTCAGATCTCCTCTGGTCTTTAAGGGCCTTGCAGCCAATCTTGGTGCTGTGCTGGTCCCTTTGATATGTTTTAGGGTCTTGCAACCAATTTAGCTGCTGTCCTGGTCCCCTTGGTGTGTTTTAGGGCCTTACAGTCAATATTGGTACTCCACTGGTCCTCTTGCCATGTTTTAGAGCCTTACAGCAATCAAGGTGCTCTGCTGATCCTCTGTGTGTTTTAGGGCCTTGCAGCTGATCTTGCTGCTTTTCTACTTCTCTTTGGGCTTTTTAAGACCTTGTTGTTGATTTTGCTGCTGTGATGGTCCTCAGTATGTATTTTAGCACCTTGCAGTCAATATTTAGCACCTATGCTGCGTTGGCTCTTTTCAGATGTTGTTGTGACTTCTAGTCTATTTTCTGCTGTGTTCGCACTCTACAGGTGTTTTAGGATATTCTAGCTTATCCTGGTGCTGTTTTGGTTCTATTCTGGTGTCTTGGGGCCTTCTAGGCTGTCTTGCTGCTTTGTTGACTCTCTTTATGTGTTTTAATGCAATCCAGTCAATTTTGGTGCCAGATTTGTCCTCTTCCAGTGTTGCTGTGCCTTCCAGCTAACATTACTGATGCTTTAACCCACTCATGTTGCCTTGGAGTCATCCAAACAGTATTGTTGCTCCTTGACCTCTCTTCCTATGCCTTAGAATTTTATTGCCAATGTTGGTGCCATTTTACACCTCTCAAAGTGCCTTGGTGTACTTCCACCAATAATGGTGCTGCTTTGCCCTTTTCTACTATCTTTGTATTACTTTGCCCTTCTGATGGTGACTTCTGGTACGCATCCTGCCTTGTTCATGTGGTCTTTGCTCCTCTTATAGTGCCCTGGGGTATTTGTGACACTCTTACTGACATGTTGTGCTGTTACAGGTGCCTGCCATTGAGTTTCAAGCAGGTTTGATTGAAAATAGATGGGATGTCTTATTCTTCCACTGTAAAATAGCATTCTCTATAGATTTTAATAAGGATGAACAGGACAAATGCATGAGTAGTTCGGCTCCTGAACATTATCTGAACAAGTGTATTCTGATTAACAGAAATCTGCACAAAAAATATTTAGTGTGAACATGCCTACCATAACACTCTCTTGGGCTTTTGCAGCCTAAATACATGAGCCTGCATTTTTGGCACTACGTTTTAGCTGCAAAAATCTAGACCATTTTTTATGCTTTGCCAAATCCCTCCTCATGATATCCACACCTTCCAGGGTGTCTATCCTGTTGCAGACTTCAGTACATCTGCAAAGAGGCAAACCTTTCTTGACAGCCCTTCCACAATATTGCTTAGAAAAATGTTGACAAGAACCAGACCAAGGATCAGTGTCTGCAGCACACCACTGATAATATCTCCATTCCTAGACTACCCTTTGTTGCCTCCTACTCAATCCCAGTTTCTAATCCAGTCACTTTAGGGCCATACCTAGAGCACTCAGTTTGATTATGAGTTGTCTATGTGTATCAGTGTCAAACGTTTTGCAGAAATCTAAGTACATTACATTTAGGTGCTTTCCCTAATCTCACTGTCTGGTCACAGAATCAAAGAAATTGATCAGATTTGTCTGGCAAAACCTACTTCTAGTACAGAACCAGAAGGGCGGAGTATCTCTGAAAATAGCAGACACCACAGGGAAAGGGCTGAAAAATACCAGAGTCATACTGTAATAGCAAACGCTGTGAAAAGCTCTTATTCTATCACTCACCCACAGAAGGAAGACTCACAGACAGGCTGGAATGCAATCAGGATCTTTAATGTGCACACAGGCCAGACAGAGATACCAGCAACCTCCATAAGAGTCTGAGCCCCGAGGGACGTCCTACAAAGCTTTATATACAGTATAGTTTTAAACTCATTCTGCAATCCCATTTGCCACAGGTATTTCCTGCCCACCAATCAGCAGCCCCTGGGGAAGGTACCTGGGTGACCTGTCCAAACCGGTGTGCTCTGGTCTGTTGATTTCTGGGCTAGGGGATATTGTGCTCAGACCTGAAGTGGGGGAAGGGTGTCCACTGAAATAGCAGGCTGATAAAAACCTTATGAGTTGGGGGAAGGGTCAGGCTGATCACTTGTAAGGGCTACCTACAGCTAAACCTCATGGCTGCTTCATTCCCCCCTTTTTAAGTGGGACCTCAACCGCTAGAGGCGGTAGAGGGCTGTATTACTGGAGGCAAGCCGCAGAGGGGTGTATTGGGTCAGGGCCATAACAGTGGTAGCAGCCTTGCGTTCTACCAGGGTGTCGAGGGTGGTGGTAATGGAGCGGTGGAGGATGGGGATACAACATGGTATGAGGGCACATACTAAGAAGAGAAGGAAAACTCCTATAGCTAGGGTTTTAAGGCCCCCCAACCAACCAAACAATTTGGAGAACCACCCCGTCCCCAGTCCCATGGACGGGTCTGAGATTTGCCTCGCTAAGTCACGTAGGTCTTGGATTGAGCGTTCAATGGACACACTTTCATCTGTGAGGTTAAAACAACACATTCCTTCGAATTCCTCACACCCATGGTTGAGGCGTAACAGCAGGAAATCTATGGTCATTCTATTCTGTAGAATCGCTGTACGTAGGCTGGACAGCTCGTAATTTATGGAAGCTAGTATGGTTGAGGTGAGGTTAATGGTCTTGGCTAGGGAGCAAGCGAGTCGGCTTACCTCCAGGGAGTTGTGTAGGGCCAATCCAGGTGTCCCAAGGATTGACACTGACAGCCCAAGAGCTGTCTCATCACTGTAAGGCTCCACGTTTGAGTTACAGGTCGAGGGCATGGGGGCAGAGCGGGGATAACTGGGGGGCCGGACGAAGACAGCAGTTGTAAGCTTAGCAAAAGTGCACAGACCACCAGTGGCATTTGCAAGGACGTAAGTGTACGTCATTTTGCCACATACTAAAAACCAGCCTAAGGGAAGATACATTTCTGAGTGTGAATAGGATACATTTGTAACAGAGCTGCATGATAACACAGTATTTGATACATTGTTTCCTCCCCTCTTGGTATTGACAAAAAAGAAACAATCAGTAGCATTTAGAGTGGAAACTACCTGTAAGGAAAAAGGCACTTGGTTGAAAAGTGTAGAAGTCGGTCGGGTAACCCCAATATGGTAGAAATATATTCCAGGTTGTTTACAGTTTAAATTAGCAAGCATAGTGAAGTTCTGCATCTCACACAAACTAGACGGTACAGCAATAAGAGAGGTTTGTAGAGAGTTTCGTATACAAAAGTTTGTCATGTTCAGAGCAGTTTGGGCGAGTAATACTGCTGTGTTAGTAGTCTCTGCACTTGTTGGAAAACGGGCCCATGTCAGGGAAACGAGTAAGGTTAGGGCACCGCTTCTCATTCTGCTCCTGGTTCTGGAAAAGGGGGTCTCGTAGATCAGTCTCTCCGGGGGTCTCGTCGACAGTCTGTTAGAGCCTTTTACTGGGCAGAAAAGTCCTTCTTCAGTTTCAAACGCAGGGGTTGATCTGGAATCGGGACTGCGGTCCAGGCTGGAACAACTTCTGGTGCAGCGGCCTTGACACGAGAGTGATGGATCCACGGAGCGACTTCAGCCACTTTAACAGCCGTGGGGGTGGTCAGCAGAACAGTATACGGGCCTCGCCACTGGGGGGTCAATGGATCTTTCTTCCACTCCTTGACCCACACTTGGGAACCAGGCTGGTGCGTATGGAGCGCTTCAGTCAGGTTGATGGGGAGTCGCTCCTGGATCCACCGGTGCAATTTCTGCAATACAGAACTGAGAGCCGACAGTTCCTGCCGGGTTATTTCTGAACCTATCTGCATTAAATCTCCATGGACGCCCTGTATGAGGGGTGCAGGGCGACCATACACAGCTTCAAAGGGGGAAACACCGATACCCTTTTGTGGGGCTGACCGTATGCGGAGCAGAGCTATAGGGAGCAATTGGGGCCACTTCAGTGAGGTTTCCTGACACAATTTTGCTAACTGGCTCTTTATGGTGCGATTCATGCGTTCTACTTTCCCTGAGCTCTGCGGGCGGTAAGCTGTGTGTAGCTTCCAATCGATCTGTAAGGCTTTTACTACCTGCTGTATCACTTGGGCCACAAATGCAGGTCCATTATCAGATCCCACTACTACTGGAAGCCCAAATCGGGGGATGATTTCATGCAGCAACACCTTAGTCACTTCTCTGGCTTTTTCTGTGCGGACTGGGAAGGCCTCCACCCACCCCGTGAAAGTACAGACCAATACCAGCAGATACCGGTACCCATTTGCTCGGGGCATTTCTGAAAAGTCAACCTGGATGTTTCCCATAGGGGTGACCCCATAAGACTGGACCCCTGGGGGTTGGCTTGGGCCTTGACGGGCATTGTTTTTAGCACATGTGGTGCATTGTCTAGCAATTGCAGCTGTCAGCGAGGATAAGCAAGAAATGAAGAAATATGGGCGGAGGGTAGTTTCCATTGCTGTCTTGCCCATATGAGTGGCCTGATGAAAGGATGATAGGAATGCTGGGGCAAGGCTGTCTGGGATGACTATCACTGGAGCTGTCCCTGTTCTAGGTAACCTTATCCAACCATCTGTGTGTAACACCCCACCCTCCTCCTGACAGAAGAAATCTAGCTCTCGTGTAGTGTACCTCTTGGCCCATTGGCTTAGTGGGACTGGAAACAGGGGGGCTTGTAGATCCTGGGAGCTCTGCGGGAAAGACTGGGACAAGGATGTGGTTGCTACTCGCCGGGCTTCTGCATCAGCCCGTCTATTTCCCTTAGCTATTTCACCGTTCCCTTTCTGGTGGCCTCTGCAATGCATTACGGCTACTGTTTTTGGACGCCAGACTGCTTCTAACAGGGCCAATATCTGGGGGCCATTCTTTATCTCAGAGCCAGCTGCAGTAACTAACCCTCTTTCTTTGTACAGGGCCCCATGGGCATGGAGAGTGGAAAAGGCATATCTGGAATCTGTGTATATATTTACACTACTGTTAGTCCCAAGGGTTAAGGCACGGGTAAGGGCAATGAGTTCCGCCTTCTGTGCGGAGGTTCCAGGGGGCAAAGGCTGTGCTTCAACTATTTCTTCCATCGTCACCACTGCGTACCCCGCACACCTGCGGCCCTCCAGCATCAGACTGCTTCCATCTACGTAGTAGGTCTCATCCGGATTGCTTAACGGCACATCCGTCAGATCAGGGCGACTGGAGAAGACTGTTTCCATCACTTCCAGGCAGTCGTGATCAGGTGGTCCCGGGCCAACAGGCAGGAAAGTAGCAGGGTTCAAGGCTTGGCTGGTAGTTATCTGCACCCTGGGATTTCCCCATAACATGCTCTGGTATTTCAACATTCGGGAGCTGGTGAACCAGTAACTTCCTTTATGCTCTAGCAATGTTTGGACTGAATGTGGGACGGTGACTAGAAGGCCTTGGCCCATGGACAGTTTATCAGATTCTTCCACCAACAAGGCTGTTGCTGCTATTGCTCTCAGGCAAGGTGGACATCCCTTGGCCACTGGATCCAGCAGTTTTGACAGGTAGGCGACTGGTCATGGCCAAGACCCCAGTTGTTGGGTCAAGACTCCCAAAGCTGTTCCTGCTGCTTCGTGCACATAGAGGGTGAAAGGCTTGGTGACATCCGGAAGGCCTAGGGCTGGTGATGACAGTAATGCCCTTTTCAAATGTTCGAAGACCTCCTGTTGGTCACGACCCCATTCAAGGGGGCTCTTCTCTGGGCCCTTTGTAGACTCATAGAGGGGCTTTGCGATTTTTGCGAAGTTGGGAATCCAGATACGACAGTACCCAGCTGCCCCGAGAAAAGCACGTACTTGCTTGCGGGTTGTTGGCACTGGGATCCGGCACACTGCTTCCTTCCTCTCGCTCCCCAACCGTCGGCTTCCTTTTGACAGATGGAATCCCAGATACTTCACTTCCGACTGACATAACTGAGCCTTTTTTCTGGAGACTCGGTATCCCGCATTGTACAGGAGTTGGAGAAGTTCTGTGGTTGCCAATACACATTCAGCCTCAGAGTCAGCAGCGATTAGTAGGTCATCAACGTACTGCAGAAGTACTCGTCTGCCGGGCTCCTCTGGAGGGAAACTAGCGAGATCTTGGGCCAATGCTGTGCTGAAGATGGTAGGAGAGTTCTTGAATCCCTGTGGTAAACGAGTCCAGGTAACTTGGGACTTTCTGCCAGTAGCAGGGTCCTCTTTCTCGAAAGCAAACAGGTGCTGGCTTGCAGTAGCCAGGCGTATACAAAAGAAGGCATCTTTTAGATCCAGTACTGAGAAGTGAGAAGCAGTCGCTGGGATGAGGCCCAACAGTGTATAAGGGTTTGGTACTACTGGATGCAGAGTCACAGTGGCCTCATTGACACGACGGAGGTCCTGAACAGGTCGATAGTCAGTGGTTCCAGGTTTTCGAACTGGCAGCAAAGGAGTGTTCCATGCCGATTGGCAGGGCCGCAGGATACCATGCTGTAGTAGCTGCACCAGATGATGATGGATTCCTTCTACAGCTGCCCGCGGCAGCGGGTATTGTCGCACATGCACCGGGGAGGCTCCCGGCTTCATTTCAACACATACGGGAGGGATGTTAATGGCCATTTCGGGGGGGTTTCCTTCTGCCCATACTCCAGGGGGCACTGATTCCCACGTAACCAGGGTAGCCACATCAGATTTGGGCCTGTTCTCATATAACCGCCATTCTTCTTCTCGGGGGACGGACAGTACCAAAACTGTTGGGCCCAGGCTGGGTATTTGGAGCTCAGCCTGGCCATCAGACCCGAATGAGATTTGGGCCTGGAGTTTTGCCAGAACATCCCGACCCAGCAAGGGTATGGGACATTCAGGCATATACAGGAACTGGTGAGTGATGGTCCGTCCCCCCAACTGGCATGTGCGGTTTTGCAGGAAAGGTCTCTGGGCCCTCTCCCCCGTAGCTCCCACAACAGTTACTGACTGGGAGGAGATCAGGGCTACTTGTTGGGTGACCACTGAGTGTGTTGCTCCGGTATCGACCATGAATTGCATTTTCCGGTCCCCTAAATTCATGTTGACCATAGACTCCTGGGGAGCTAACAGAAACTTGGAGCCCGGTCCGACCTAGTAGTCATCCAGGTCATAATGTTCCATAGCTGCAAGGCCTTCAAGAGCTGGAACCGGTGGAGGCGGGAAAGCATTATGCTGATCTTGCTCCCGTGTAGTTCGTACGGGTGCTCTTACACCCCTCGTGGATGGATATCTCCCTCGCCTTGTGTTATGATTTGGACAGTCATTCTTCCAGTGTCCCTCCTTTTTGCAGTAGGCACATTGAGTGGGGCTTAGGGGAAACCTCGGCCCCCCATATCCGCGTCCTTGTCCCCTATTTCCTCCTCTGGCTCAGGCTGGAACTGGTGGTCGCTCGGCTAAGGCGGCTGCTAGGAAGTCTGCCTTTTTCTTCATCCGGCGCTCTGACTCTCGCTTCTGCTCCTGGTCACGATTTACATATACTTTTTGTGCCACTTCCATCAATTGTGTTGTATTCATGCCCGCAAACCCTTCCAGTTTCTGCAGCTTCCGCCGTATATCACCTTGTGCCTGAGCCACAAAGGCATTATTCATCATCTTAAGATTCTCAGGGTCCGCTGGATCGTAGGGGGTGTATAATCGGTATGCTTCAGCCAGACGCTCATAAAATACCGCCGGACTCTCATCAGGAAGCTGGAGAACTTCTGCGGTTTTACTGAGGTTCATAGCTCGTTGCCCCCCCTTCTTTAGGCCTTCAAGGAGTGCAGTCCAGAAGCGAGTGAGAGCCGCTGCTCCAACAGGGTCATTCGGGTCCCAGCAGGGGTCTTTATTCGGGAAATCTGCCTCTGCCCGCTGCCATGGATTTACTTCTCCCTGATGGGCATGATGTTTCTCCAGCCACTTGAGGGCAGCCCGTACAATGCGCGCCCGTTCTTCTGTATTGAATAAGGTGGAAAGCAATTGTTTAATGTCCGACCAGGTAGGCTGGTGTGTTTGCATAATACTGGTCATAAGATCTGTCAGTTCTTGGGGCTTTTCAGAATATGAGGCATAGTGGGTTTTCCAGTTGAGCAGGTCCGTAGTGGAGAAAGGGACATAAATCAGGCTTGATGGTCCCACTGCCACCTTTCCAGTAGCATCAATATACGGGAGCCCCTGTACTTGTCGTAGTGGTAATTGGAGATGTTGCGACCGCAGGCGGTGGGCTAACGGGGGTGACGATTCTGGCCCAGCCCCTGTGCTCTCGGGGGAGGAGATGGTGCCACTGGGGGTGGCACCAGATGTGAGAGGGGAATCTGAAGATGAGGGGCCGGAGTCTGTCTGTAGAACTTTCCCTAAATCTGGCATCACCCACCCCAAGAAGTCCTGACCTTTCAGCTGTGGACGGATCCTGCTGTGGTGCGGACGGGACACGGGGTTGAAGTAGAGGGAGGGGACGTGGAGGAATATCGGGAGAGTCCCGTCCCTGGTAGATAGGGGCGGGTGTCCGTCCCTTTTGGCGACAGATGGCCGCCACCATTACTCTATACTGATCCTCGTGACAGCGCTGGAGCCACCTTGGTCTGAGTTGGCATATGGTCAGCCATGAGTCAATGTATGGGAACTGGTCAGGGTGCTCTTTTGCTACAATTTGATGGACCAAGGACACAGTGGCCAAATCAATAGACCCCTGAGGAGGCCATAACTTAACTAAGGCTGGCCATTCCCTCTCACACAAAAAGGTTAATCTGGAGGCGGAGAGAGGTACCCCGTAATCCTCTCTAAACCCAGATTTAAAATTGTGAAGCATGCACTGTAGGGGCGTTTTCACTTTAGACTTTCCCGAACCCATGCTCTAATTCTAGTTCAATAACTAAGTACAGTATACAAGGTGGACCAGATCTTCTAACCTAATCTCAATTCGGGGGAAAATGCAATTTACAGTAAGAGAAAAATATGCAATTTACAATACAGATCCTATCTAGACTTAATTCAGGAAAAATATACAATTTATAATACAGACCCTATCTAGTCTTAACTCAGGACAAATAATACAACTTACAATATAGGTCTTAGCAATTTACAAAATATATACTCAGATTTGGTTTAGATAAGAGTTAAAATATATATATGCCAGCTATTCTTAAAATGTCCACCAGATGGAGCTCCAGGATCACTTAACCATAAGGATAACAGCAGTATGAGAAAAATACAGCTAGTTTTTAAATGTCCACTAGATGGAGCTCCAGGATCACTCCGGGGCCGCTCAATACCTCTGTGCAGAGAAATACACGTGGTGTCCACTAGATCAGTGCAGAGAAACGCACGTGGTGTCCACAAGATGGCTGCTACCTCCTCGTGCTCTTCCACACCGGCTCCCCCTCCACGTTACAGATGGGAAAAAGGGGAAGTGATGGACTTCCAAGCGATCACTTCTCCTTCAATCGACTTAATAAAAAAACAAAAAGGTTAGCATTTTATTTATTTATTTAGGTTTAAAGGCAGGAAATCCAGCGGGCTCTCAGCGGTGCATCGGGACAGCAGGGAAAGGCAGAAAAATTCAGTGGGGGCTCGGGAAGACACAAAAATTCGGCGGGGGCTCAGGGGAAGGCAGAAAAATTTGGCGGGAGCTCAGGGGAGGCAGAAAAATTCGGCGGGAGCTCAGGGGAGGCAGAAAAATTCAGCGGGGGTTCAGGGGAAGGCAGAAAAATTCAGCGGGGGTTCGGGAAGACAGAAAAATTCAGCGGGGGCTCAACGCAGCACCGGAACAGTACCGGGAGGCAGGGGGGCTTAGCGCAGCACCCGAACAGAAATTTAACATTGGGAACAGAACAGCACGTGGGGGAAACAGAAATTTAACATTGGGAACAGATCTGCACCAATTAACAGCGGGAACACAACGACAGCATGGGGGAGCAGAAATTAAAACAGCGGCAGCACATTAGAGAACTCTCTTCTTGCAGTCAGGCTTCAGATAACTCCCCACAAGCAGAAAGGAAAGAAGAGAAGCAGCGATCTATGCTTAGCTTATCAAGTGCTATATTTTGGTTACTTTTTTGGCAGCACTTTTAAAAGATCTCAGATTACTGCAGTTCAGATATTACTGCAGTTTCAGATATTCAGATTTACCGGTATTCAGATACAGGACGAGCAATGGCTTCAGGGCCACTAAGGCCCCTACTAGGACTGCTCGTGCGGTTTGATCAGGCCGCTACAGGTTCCCAGAAATTACCAGGACTCACAGATAGAGTACAGAACTAGCCCCAAACAGTAAGGTAGCAGTACTCACCAGAACTCTGATCAGACATGAAGTTTGGATGCCAGTCTATCCAGCTGGTTTTCAATCGGGGATTCAACCGCAGGGACCGACTGTCCAGTTAAATCAAGGTGTCCTTCCGAGCACAAAGTGGCCCGGGGGCGCCAAGGACTGTTAATCACCTGGAGGGGCCGGTCCCTGACTGGTGGAGGCCCTGATCCTGCAAAAAAGCAGTAGTCTTCCCACCGTGGGTGTGATGAGAGAGGCTTTTCTTTTAATTTTGTTTCCCGGCCAACGCACCAAAATGTAATAGCAAACGCTGTGAAAAGCTCTTATTCTATCACTCACCCACAGAAGGAAGACTCACAGACAGGCTGGAATGCAATCAGGATCTTTAATGTGCACACAGGCCAGACAGAGATACCAGCAACCTCCATAAGAGTCTGAGCCCCGAGGGACGTCCTACAAAGCTTTATATACAGTATAGTTTTAAACTCATTCTGCAATCCCATTTGCCACAGGTATTTCCTGCCCACCAATCAGCAACCCCTAGGGAAGGTACCTGGGTGACCTGTCCAAACCGGTGTGCTCTGGTCTGTTGATTTCTGGGCTAGGGGATATTGTGCTCAGACCTGAAGTGGGGGAAGGGTGTCCACTGAAATAGCAGGCTGATAAAAACCTTATGAGTTGGGGGAAGGGTCAGGCTGATCACTTGTAAGGGCTACCTACAGCTAAACCTCATGGCTGCCTCAATACCAAGGAATCTTCTATCAACATATTTTATTAGGAGCCCAACTTGGCCAAGTTTCAGCAAACATAACTGCATCAAAGTGTACATAAGTACCAACATACAAATCATCCTACACTACCCACGACTGGAAGCTTTTAGTGGCTGTTAATCTTGCTGGTCCATCGTCTCAGTGTAGCATTGATTGATTTTATGTTGGTACATGAGTGCACTCTGACTGATCCTTGATGAAGGTGTGTTAGCTGAAACTTGGCCAAGATGGGTTCCTAATAAGGTTGTTGACATAAGATCCCTTGTTGTGGTTGTGGTTTTTCTCCATCCTACCTCTAGTAAAATCATGCTGCCTCAGTTCATGTAATCCACTGGATTCCAGAAACTGCACAATCCTCCAATTTAAGTGTTTCCAATTTCAAGTCTCCTCCTTCATTCCACTTTTGTGGAGAGGAACAACATCCATCCATCTCCAGTCCTTTGGGATCACTCCTGATTCTAGAGTGTTGAAAAGATCATATGGAGGAGTTGATGTACTTTCCTTTGTATTTTCAATACTTTTGGATGTATCTGGTCTGCTCTTATCATTTTGTCCACTTTTAGTTTAGCTAGTTCCTCATGGAAACAGTCTGAAAATCATTCAAGGTCCACCTCACTTCCATTCCTAGTTGTGTTTGATTTCTATGGGCCTACTCCTAGCCCTTCATCTGTGAACAAGATATTTGTTAACCAATTCTTTGTCCTCATAAACATATACATATTCCTGCCTTTCACTCTTGAGTTTGACAATGCCACTTTTGTACTTTCTTCTGAAACTAACATTTCTAAAAAAAAAAAAAAAAAAGTCTCATCACCCCCATTTTACTGTATTGGCCAGTTTTTATTCCATTTGTATCATTGCTTTCCTGACCATTTTTCCAGCTTTTCTTAGCTTTTCCAGATATTGTTGCTTGTCTTCCTCCTTCTGCATTTCTTGTATTTTATAAAGGCTAACCTTATTTTCCTTACCTTTTCAGCCATTTCTTGCTCTTCTTTTGGCTCAGTTTAACAAGCTGGGGACAGAAGTAAAGCTGCTTTTATTTTCCCTGAACTACTGTCTTCTGGGCTTTTGCTTTATGGAGGTTTAACTAGCTGGGACAGAATAAACAGCTGATTTTGTTTTCCCTGAATTGCTGTCTGGCCTTGTTTTGAAGAAAACCCTTCCCACAACACGCCACACTACTGCATATGGTGGCAGCTTGTGAATTTCCTCTAACGACGTTACTGAGAGAAAATCCATGTCACTCCAGTGCTGAGCCTCTACAGCAGGTCAGGATTTTCTGTTTTGTTTGTTTGTATGGGCTAAGAGGGTTAGCCTTGCCCTAGTTGGGGAGCTTGAAGAAGGTATAGTCAGTGCTGGACAAGCAGTCTTTGTTTTGGCCACTAGAGGCTGCTAAAAGTTTGTTAGAGCTGGAATACTGTAGGGTTAATTCAGCTGCAGAAGAGGAAGTTGAGATGCTGTTGCAAGAGAACAGTGACAAGCCAGGATGGAGCAGCTCCTCCAGGTTCTGGCAGAAGTCAGCAGCAACAGCAACAATGTCAGCAGCAGTTTCAACAAGCCCTGCTAGAAGGGCAGCAGCAACAACAACATCAGCAGCAGCTACAAGATCTTATTCAGGTGCCAGAGGAGTTGCAGAGGAGTTCCCTGACTCGGTTGACTCAAGCTATACAGGGATCACCACTCCACCCTCCAGCGCAAGTGCTACTGAAAATGATGGCAGAAGAGGAACCTGATTACTTTTTGGTGAACTTTGAACAAACTCCCCGCATGGCCAGGTGGCCGGAGGCAACATGGACTACTTACATGGGGAATTTGCTAACAGGTAGCAGTCAGACTGCATTCCAGAATGTCAATCCTAATGGGCGAACTACATATGCAGCTGTCAAAACTGCCATATTGGGACAGTCTGGCTGAACACCAGAGGCCTACCACCAGCAATTCAAAAATGGGGCTCCAGATGAAAGAGAGCCCGCGGAGGTTCTTCTGATGATTGAAGGAGTTCACATGGAAGTGGCTGCAACCAGAGGGAAAGGCCAAGCTGGAGACATAGTAACATAGTAACATAGTAACATAGTAAGTGACGGCAGATAAAGACCAGCATGGTCCATCTAGTCTGCCCAGCAAGATGGCAAGAGTAGGTGCACCTGTCGCTCTGGGTAGGCCACCCCTCCCCATGTTTCTGTTTTTGTTTAGGGGTGAACCCACCACTCCATGTAGGAAACCCTTATTTGTTGAGACGCTAGATAGTTCAGAAGTTAGATGGTACCATTTATTTTGCTTTTATCCTGTTGCTGTAAAGGGATCCACTGTGTTTGTCCCATGCCGTTTTGAATTCCATCACCGTGTTTGCCCCCACCACTTCCATCGGGAGAGGATTCCAAGCATCCACCACCCTTTCAGTGAAGAAATATTTCCTGACACTGCCTTTCAATTTACCACTTTGCAGCTTCATGTTATGCCCTCTAGTTTTACAGCTTCCCCGTCTTTGGAAGAGCTTTGTTTGTTCATCATTTCTCTTTAAGTATTTAAAGGTCTGAATCATATCTCCCCTGTCCCTCCTCTCCTCCAAAGTATACATATTTAGGTCTTCAAGTCTCTTCTCATAAGGCTTCTGACGCAGGCTCCAAATCATTTTGGTCGCCTTTCTCTGAACAGTTTCGTCTTTTTACATCTTTTGCAAGATATGGTCTCCAAAACTGAACACAGTATTCCAAGTGAGGCCTCACCAGTGACTTTCTGCTGGTAATCCCTCTTTGTATGCAGCCCAACATCCTCCTGGCTTTTGCCACCGCCTTGTCGCACTGTTTTGCCACCTTGAGATCATCAGAGATAATCACACACCGTGCATACCAACCTCTCACCCCCTATCGTGTACTTTTCCCTTGGATTTCTGCTACCCAAGTGCATGACACTGCACTTTTTCACATTAAATCGTAGTTGCCAAGCATTAGACCAGTCTTCCAGCTTTTGTAGATCTTTCCTCATGTTAACCACTCCCTCGGGGGAGTCCACTCTGTTGCAAATTTTTGTGTCATCTGCAAAAAGACAGACTTTTCCATTCAGTCCTTCAGCAATATCACTCACAAATATATTGAACAGTGCCGGGCCCAGGACCGAACCCTGAGGCACCCCGCTAATCACCTTCCTCTCATCCGAGTGAGCTCCTTGTACCATCACCTTCTGTTGTCTGTCAGTCAACCAATTTCTAATCCAGTTTACTATCTTGGGACCCATCCCCAAGCTACTAAGTTTATTGACAAACCTCCCATGAGGAACAGTATCAAAGGCTTTGCTGAAATCCAGACAGATGACATCCATTGCATGCCCCATATCTAGTTCCTTGGTCACCCAATCAAAGAACTCAATCAGATTTGTTTGGCAAGACCGTCCTTCGGTAAAACCATGTTGCCTTGGATCTTGCAACCTGTTGGTTTTGCGAAAGTTCACTATTAGCTCTTTCAGGAGCGCCACCATTACTTTTCCTGCCACCGAGGTAAGGCTCACGGGCCTGTAATTTGACACTTCTTCCCTGTCACCACTTTTGTGTAGAGGTACAACATTAGCCATTCTCCAGTCCTGAGGAACGACTCCTGTTTCCAAGGATCTGTTGAAGACATCCTTTAATGGTCCTGCAAGAACCTCTCTGAGCTCTTTCAGTATCCTGGGATGTATCCCATCTGGTCCCATGGCTTTGTCCACTTTCAGTTTAGCAAGTTGTTCTAACATCTCATCTTCTGTGAATGGTGTGGTATCTACTTCATTCCTATTTTTATATTTGGGAGTCTCAGCTGGTCCATCTCCAGGATCTTCTTTAGTAAAAACAGTGCAGAAGTATTTGTTTAGCAATTTTGCTTTTTCAGTGTCACTTTCCACGAGTCCTTTCCCAGCACTTCTGAGTCCTGCAATTCCAACTCTGATCTTCTTCCTTTCCTGAATATACCTGAAGAAAGTTTTGTCGCCACCTTTTAACATCTTTAGCTATCTTTTCCTCTGCCTTTGATTTTGCTATCCTTATTTCTCTTTTTGACTCTTTGAGCTTGATCCTGTATTCATTTCTGTGTTCTTCTGTTTGCAAGCTTTTGAATTTTGCGAAAGCTGTATTTTTTTGCCTTTATTTGAGCAGCCACCACTTTGGAAAACCAAATAGGTTTCCTTCTCCTCTTGTTTTTATTTATTTTTCTTACATATTTATCTGTTGCCCCTTTTATTGCCACCTTTAGTTTAGTCCATTCCAATTCCACTTCCCTTATCTCCTTCCATCCCGTCATCTCCTCCTTTAAGTACTCGGCCATTTTATTGAAGTCAGTGTTTTTGAAGTTTAGGACTTTGAGCTTGCTATGATTGGCCTGTACCATGGCTTTTATCTCAAACCACACCGTGTGATGATCGCTGTTGCTCACAGGGGCACTCACGCAGACATTCGACACGTTATCACTGTTGGTGAGCTCTACATCCAGCGTTGAGCTTTCCCTGGTTGGTTCCATCACCATTTGTCTAAGTAATGCATCTTGGAGAGCATCCACAATTTTTTTGCTTCTTTCCAGATGTGCAGAAGGAGTAATCCAATCCACATCAGGCAGATTAAAGTCACCCAATATGATTGCTTCCCCCTTTGTTGCTATCTTGGCAATATCTGTAATCAATTCGTTATCTCTCTCTTCAAAATGAGTCGGAGGTCTGTAGACTACAGCAATATGGATGACAGTGCCATCTCCTCTTTCCAATGCAATCCAAAGCGCTTCTTCTTTTCCCCATGTTCCCTGCATTTCAGTAGCTTTAATACTGCTTTTGACATACAAGGCTACTCCTCCTCCTCCTCCTTTTCCATTTTCTCTGTCTCTTCTGAATAGATTATAGCCAGCTATGGCTATATCCCAATCATGCGATTCATTAAACCATGTTTCTGTAATGGCCACGATGTCCAAATCCATTTCCACCATTAGGGCTTCCAGGTCTGGAATTTTTTTGGCTAAGCTTCGAGCATTTGTGCTCATTGCTTTCCAGCATTTATCTGGCTTGTGTGTATTTTGCATTGATTTTATTCTGCCCACTTCTTCCCACTTGTTTTTGATGTGTGGTTTAAGAGTGTGGCTGTTTCTGATGTTGTTCTGCTTTTGCAGGGCGTGGCATGCAGATGTTGACCTTCCACATCCGTCACCCCCTTTTCCTTGTTTAAATGCATATCCACATACTGCCTGAATTTTTCACTTAGGTTTCTTTTCCCTGTGACAGAGAGATGTAGTCCATCAGCACAGTATATAGTCTCTTGTTGGTCCATCTGTTGCCCCAGTTGCCAATAAATCTGAATCCTTCTTGTTTGCACCAGGTCTGGAGCCATGTATTAAAGCTGTTAATGCGATGCAGCCTTTTTGTCCCCTTACTAAGAACAGGTAGAACTTTTGAGAATGCAACAGTGTTAACAATGGGCTTGAGTTTCTCTCCCAGAGATTGGATGTCCTTTTGGGCAGTAGAGGCACTGTTTCTAGCCAGGTCATTTGTGCCCAAGTGGATAATAACATCAGGTTTGGAGTGCTCACTTTTTGTGCTAAGTATTTCAACAACTTGGTTTGTATTCCTGCTGGCTGAAGAGCCTGGTAGGCAAATGACTATCTTCTCTCCTTTGAATTGTGTTCCCAAGTTGGTGCCTCTGATGATGGAATCTCCAAGTAGTAATAGTTTTCTGTTTGGTGAGGTTTTCTTCATATGTGGTGCTTTAGCAGGAGATTGGGCATTGTCTGACTCATTTAAGGGCCCTTCAGTTTCTTTGGATTGGGCATCCTCATTAGCCAAGGCAGAGAAGGCATTTTGCAGGGATATCTCTTGATGTGTAGGATGTCTCTGCGTTACAGGTCGCAATCTTCCGGAACCCACTGTGATCCATTTGTTCCTGGGGTGTTTGATTCTTTGTGGGAGCGGTGGTGGACTTTGTTCAGTTTGTATCCTAGAAGAGGTGCGCTTCATTGCAGCCAGTTCCTCCCTCAGTAGAGACACTTCTTTATGCACGGCTGCTAAGTCTTTCCTTAGTACAGTCAGTTCTTCATGCATGGCAGCTGACTTTAGGCATATAGGACAAGCTCTTAGGCTCCAAATGATTCATCTTTGAATGAAAGTACCACAGTTATTGCACTGAATACACGACATGTTGATTAAGCAGTCCCAGAAGAGGAAGAATAATAATAAGAAAAGTTGAAGATGTGGGCATTACCCAAGTTAGGAACGACAGATGGCACGTATGTGACCACTATATAGGCAATGTAGCCCCTGGGGTGGGTGGGGTGAGGGGTAGGGTGGGCGGGAACCTAAGTGTCTCTGGCCAGTAGGCTGTTCCTGAACAGTGGGCACACAGCAAAGGAGAAGGTAAGGGAACCCACCAAGAAGGGCAAATAGATAGATAAATATGTGGAGACAAACAGACAGACAGATAGAACTCACAGTTTAGCAGAAAATTCAGCAAAAATCACTTTTTGGGAGAGCCCTGGAAAGCACTGCTCTTCTCAAGGAACAGAAGGGCAATCTGAGCAAGCCCACATGCACAACAGGAAATGGAGGTCTACAACAATGCCTCAGCAGGGGGGAGGGGTAGTCACTCAGGTAGACTAAGAGAAAGATAGTACATTCAAGATTGTACTACTGGAGCAGTTTTTGGAAGGCTTGACTGCTCCAATAAAACAGTGGTACATCAGCACCCCAATCTTACACTGGAGAATGCACTGGAAATAGCCAAGGGGTATCATGAAGTCCAGCCAGTGGCTGAAGCGAACAGTGAGAAGAGGAAGAAGTCACCCATCAACCCAAGAGGATGTAAGGGGAAGCCAGAACAGATGTTGGCCCCCATGTTTCGACCCTCAAAGGCATCTCCTATGTGAGGGCAAGGCTCCAGCCATTACCTCTTCACCTGTTTTAGGTGTGGAAGTCGGAAACACTTTGCTCAGGAAACCATAACCCAATTTCAAATTGACTATACAAAGATGGTAACACTGGTCTGTATACATGGAGACCAGAGGCAGTATCCAACGGAACAGGTTTCACTTAAGACTCTAGTAGGGCAAGCCATGTTTAAGGGTGTGGTACTGCCCTGGCTCCTATATCTAGTGGTGATTGGCCAAGACTACCCAAACTTCAGAGAGATATGGACCCGGCTAACTGACAGCTCCACTAAGTCAGACCAGGAATATTTCCCAGAAATGCTCCTTCTGGAAGACTCTGATCTATATATCAAGGATCCCAAGCCTGCTAAGTCCCAGAGTTGGCATTGCCGGGAAAAGCTACACTACCAACAGAATTGAGGCAGCTATGGGGGATGAAGCCGGGGAGGGAGAGCCTAGGGAAGAAGCCCCTGGGGATAGCTCAGGGCTCAGCAGTAGTGACCCAAATACAATTGTCCCCTTCCCAGAGTGGAGGCTGGGGAAAGACCCAGGGAGCTTCAGGAGTGCTCAGCAAAAGGATAAGTCCCTTAAACATGCCTGAGAGCAGGTTTTGCAGGTGGATGGGGTCCCAGTAGTAACAGAGAATCCCCTGCAAGAACCTTTCCCTATTTTGTGTAGATTTATTGTACAGAGTGGCCAAGGGGGTCCTAGATGGGGAAGAAGTAGAACAATTGATAGTTTCCCTACCCTATTGTTGGCAGGTGTTATCATTGGCCCATAGCCATTTATTAGGGGGGCACCGAGTGTGTTTTAGCCTGATTTTTCTGGCTCAGGGTCTATAAACAAGTGCAGTTGTATTGCTAGTCATGCCCTATCTGCCAACTTCATAACCCTGCCAGAGTCCAACCTGCCCCTCTAGTGCCTATGCCCATCATTGAAACCCCATTTGAAAGAGTGGCCATGGATCTGGTAGGACCCTTGGAATGAACCACCTGAGGCAACAAGTATATTTTAGTCATACTGGACTATGCTACCCGATACCCGGAGGCCACTGATCTAAGGAATAAGAAGACTACTATGATTGCTAGTGACCTCTGGGAACTATTCTCGCAGGTGGGAATACCCAATGAGATCCTCAGCGATCAAGGAACCCCCTTTGTATCCAAGGTGATGAAGCAAGTGTGTGCCTTAGTGAAGATCAAGATGTGCTGAATTGTCTCGTTGAGCGATTCAATAAAACACTTAAACAGATGTTAAAAAAGCTCATGCAGAAGGACAGGAAGAATCGGGACATTCTCTTACCCTATTTCATATTTGCCATCTGTGAGGTACCTCAGAGTTCCACGGAGCTTTTGCCTTTTGAGTTGCTCTTCAGAAGAATTTTCAGAAAGCCTTTGACAAGGTCCCTCACGAGAGGCTCTTGGCAAAATTAAAAAGTCATGGAATAGGAGGCAGTGTAGTTTTGTGGATCAGGAACTGATTAAAAGATAGAAAGCAGAGAATAGGGCTACATGGCCAATTTTCTCAATGGAGAAAGGTAAATAGTAGAGTACCCCAGGGATCTGTGTTGGGCCCACTGCTTTTTAACATATTTATAAATGACCTGGAAATGGGAATAACAAGTGAGGTGATGAAATTTGCAGATGACACAAAATTATTCAAAACTGTTAAAATACAAGAGAATTGTGAAAAATTGCAAGAGGACTTTCATAAACTGGAAGACTGGGTGTCCAAATGGCAGATGGAATCTAATGTGGACAAGTGCAAAGTTATGCACCCAGAAAAGGCCAACTCCAACTACAGTTATATAATGCAAGGTACCACCTTAGAAACCACCACCCAGGAAAAAGATGTAGGCGTCATTGCGGATAAAACATTGAAACCCTCTAGCCAGTGTGCAGTGGCAGCCAAGAAAGCAAATTGAATGCTAGGAATCATAAGGAAAGGAATGGAAAATAAAACAAAGGATATTATTATGCCTCTGTATCGTTCCATGGTGTTACCGTACCTTGAATATTGTGTGAAATTCTGGACAAAGTGGAATTAGAAAAGATACAGAGAAGAGCCACCAAAATGGTAAAGGGGATGAAAGGATACCCATATGAGGAGAGGCTTAAAAGGTTAGGGTTCTTCAACTTGGAAAAAAGCCGGCTGAGGGGGAGATATGATAGATGTCTATAAATTAATGAATGGAGTGGAACGGGTAAATGTAGAATGGTTGTTTATGCAATCAAAAGGTAATAAGACTAGAGGACATGCAATGAAACTACAATGTAACCCATTTAAGACTAATAAGAGAAAATATTTCTTTACTCAATGCGTAATAAAACTCTGGAATTTGTTACCAGAGAGTATATAAAAGTCATTACTGTAGTTGGATTTAGAAAAGGTTTGGACAAGTTCCTGGAAGAAAGGTTGTAGGGTATATTCGTAGCACAAAAATAAGTTAGACTCTCTGTTGTTGTCTAGGGGAGATAGCTACTAATATACAGCCCAAGGTTCGGTGAGTTATTCTGGCAATGAGCCACGAAAGAATTCTGGTCTGCAGATATATATTAGACTTTATTATAGGCAACCAAATAGAAAAATATACACACACATATATGGCTAATTAGAAACATAAAGTAACAATTTGTTATTGTACAGATATACAATTGGACAACGTAAGAAATCAGATCAGGAACCAGACGTCACTGATTCGCTCTGCACTGAGGAAAAGCAAGAAATATATTGCTAACCCCTTTGCCCATCCAGGAGAGGAGAGATAAGCCAGTACCTTAGCTCCGTCCAAGGATGCAGCTGTTAGCTAATGCCGGCTCCAGTCCCTTCAGAGGCGAGCCGCAGTAAGTCCGAACCGGAGGTATCTGTGAAAGTCTTATCTCAGACCTGTGGAGGACGGCCTAGCCCACACGTAGGGGCCATCTGGCGGAAGGCTCAGGGCTCAGGAATCAGGTATGCAGTGCACAGCAGCAGGACCGGTGCAGAAGTCTATATGTCCAGGTGGGGAAAGTCCCCAACTCTCTCTTACTCTCCTACTTACAACTAACTAACTAACTAACTAAAGTTTCCAGCGCAGAATGCATAATTCTGTGTGAGAATCCTCCGTCATAGGTCCGATGATTGGTGGGCACCAGGCAGTCTGAGGTATTCTCAGCGAATCAGAAGGTCGATGATGAGCAGCTTCTTGCAAACAAAGGAGCCATGGTAAAAGTCAGGCAGAAGCAACAGTATGTAACTTCTGGGCATGTACAAGTGTCCAAGGCCAGCCATGGACAATAGCCTCTGTATGCATGCACACTTAGAAACGCCGTGCAAGCAGTTGCATGAAGGACAGGCTTATAGCTGAACACAGCAAAAGTGTAGTGAAGAATCCATCTTGTCTGTGCAGTTTGGTTCATTTTGGTTCAGGCCTGAGTTGCTGAGCAGGCCGGAGATTTGCATGTAGAATTGCAGGGGTACCAGCCCTACATCTCCCCCCCCCCCCCTTGTAAGATGGAGGATGCTACAAGGGAGTACACTCCATCGTACAAAGCCTAACTAGCAGTACTACCGTGCAGGTCAGAACCAAATGACAAATGATTGACTAATGCATGATAAGTGGATAATACTTCAAGCACAATATGCATGAAAGCAATACTGCATGAGGAATAATACAGTGAATACACTCAAGCAATAAAAGAAGTCAAAATAAAATGACATTGAGACAGTCAAGTCAATTCAATCAAAATAATGCATGGTTACTTCAAACTCAAAAGTATATAGATAGTATCCAAACCAAAAATGCATATCAGTAATGCAATATAATGTGTTAGTGTAACACTAAGGTGAACACTCAAAAGTAATGAGAAGCCATGTGTAACTGTGTAAAATAAACACATGCTATCTATGAAAAAAAACAACTCAATTAAGAGTAATGAATAACTTTCAAAGAAAATGGTGACACTTATTCAAAAGTGTGACGTTCCAGCAAATCCTGCAGACGCATGGCAGGCAGCAGATGTGCAGGATGCATAGAGCGACGAAGAGCACGAATCTGTCTCTGTTGATACAAAGAAAGAAGAAACTGGAGCACCAACAGAAAGAAAGGCCAGGCACAATGACATGGGACATAAAATCAGTTTGTAAAATGTCCACATCTCGTGAATCAAAGTTATAATCAGCAATGGCAAGGTCGTCCTGGTCAATGGACAGTTCAACTGTGTGAGAGTCCTTATAGTCCAAAAGATAGGTCAAGGCTGCAGTGAAGTCAATCTCATGACTGCGAAACACATCCAAAATCTGGAGCTCTGTCGAAACAGGGTCAGCATCAAGATAAAACAAGGAAACTCCACCAACATTAACAATGGAGTTCTTGGGAACATCAATCAAGCAAACATTGCAGGGTAGAGGAACTCTATTATGAATGTCATGTTTATTCATGGTGACCAGGAGTTCACTCAAAGGGGTACTAACCAGCCAAACATTGTTGACAACAGCAACTTTCGTCTCTGAAAAGTCATCGAACTTGGTCATGGTAACTTTACATTGTTCTTTCACATTTTCAGCAGACAACCCACAAAGAGCTGTAGAAGTGTCCTTCAGGAAAGGTTTACCAGGACATAACCAATGAATGTCTTTGGAGCGTTGGCACATGCCAAGATTAGGCACCACGTATATTAGTGATGCGTGCAACAGACGATTCAAAATGCTTCTGTAAAACATGTCGGGGATCTAGGGACACAAAAACTTTCTGTGTGACAGTCTGGGACTGTGTAATCAGGAAACCAGGCGCATCCTGTAGCATGACACCAGAAAGAGGGCCAGGTTCAATCAATCTGGCAACCTCGGATCCCACTAACAGCAAAATCAGGAACAGGACCTTCAAAGTTCGGGACTCCATCTGTAAAAGAAAACAAACAGGCTATCCCGCCTCAAGGTTAGTATCACTCACTTCAGCAAGAGGTTCTTCAGGAAGGAGCTTACTGGGATGACCCTGTCTAAGCTGATTAATGTGGACCCATTTAAGGGAGCCTTCCCTCTCAGTACTGGACTTCATTCGAATTTGATAAGCAACAGGGGAGGCTTTATCCACAATAGGAAATGGACCGTTCCAGCTAGGTAGAAATTTACAGTCTTTGACCTTATTCTTACCAAAATCGTAGTAGAATACCTTATCGCCAATCTGGTATTCTGTAGAGGTAGTCCTCAAATCATAGTAGGCCTTCCTACCCCTAGCAGCAGTGTCCAAATTATTTTGGGCAAAGGCAAAGGCACTTTGCAAGTGTTGTCTTAAATGGGCAACATATTCATGAGCAGTTGTAGCAGCAGCGAGATTCACATCATTAGTCCTGTAAAGAAGATGAAGGTTTAAATCCATGTCCCTACCTGTCATCATCTCAAAAGGGGACACACCAGTAGCACGATGACGCGTGGCTCTGATAGCCATCAGGACCAAGGGCAGTTTGATGTCCCAGTCCTTCCCAGAGGAAGAAACATACTTTTTCAAGATACTGATGATAGTTTTGTTTGCTCTCTCCACTTGTCCAGAGGATTGTGGACGATAAGCAATGTGGACTTTGGCCTTCACACCTAGTACCTTCCACAGATGCTTAATGACTTGTCCCGTGAAGTGGGAACCCTGGTCGGATTCCACTCGCATGGGGAGGCCCCATCTGCTGAAAACATGGTTTAACAACAAGGTGGCCGTGGTCTCGGCGGTACAGTTGGGTGCTGGGATGCACTCAACCCACTTAGTAAATAAGCAGGTAACTGTCAACATATATTTGTTGCCTCAAGAGGATCGGGGCACGGGGCCGATCCAATCAATCTGGAGATCAGACCAAGGCATGGTCAGACCTCTGTTTCTCAGAGGTGCTCTATGAGAAGGAGCCGCAGGTTGAAATCTGCAACAGGTCAGACAACCTTTAGTATACAATTGGACATCTTGGTACATGTGGGGCCAGTAGGCCACTTGTTTCAACGTTTCATAGGTTATTCGGTCACCTCTATGACCGGCACAAGGTTCATCATGAGCGTGCTGTAACATAACTCCACGGAAGGCCCGAGGTACCACCCATTGCACAATACCATGCTTACTCGTCCGTATCAACAGATCTTTCTGGAGATGGAACATGTCCTTGGAGATGTAGAGGATCCTCAGTTCCTCATCGTCCTGACACTCCTCCAGAGTTAATGGGTGTTCCTGGGGGTTCTGCAGAAAAAGGTAGAAACGTCCAAGAGTAGGATCTTGTTTCTGGGCTTGCACGAGGTCGAGATCTGTGCTCTCGCCACACCATTGAACCACAGGGGGCATGGTGGATAATTGAGCTTGTCGCCGGGTAACCGCCGTCACCTTTTGAAGCCCATTGGTCTCGGGAGCCTCCAACTGCCAGAGGTCTCCAGAGACAGCACCCTCCTTGGCAAGCTGATCAGCTAGATCATTTCCAATCTTGTCAGGATTATCAACACGGGAGTGACCTTTCACTTTCTTCCAGTAGATGGTCATGTCATTTTCATGAGCTACCTTGTCCAAGGCCAGAATCAATCCGGCATGTTTGACAGGTTTCCCTTTGGAATTCAGCATATTGTTAGATTTCCAAATGGGTAAGTGGGAAACAAAATTCTGTCGGACGTAGTCTGAATCAGTACAGATGGTTAGGGTGTGAACCCCTCCCTGAGCAGCGGACTGGAGAGCTGCCAGGGCTGCAGCTAGCTCTGCATACTGATTAGTCTTGGTACCCAGACGGTACTTGAAGGGTTCACAAGGGTGGTTCTGGTTCCAAACCACACCTATACCTGCTACCAGTTCATGGTCAGGCTCTCGACGGTAAGCACAACCGTCCACATACACCTTGGGGTAGCCTTTACAGAGGTTCTCATCATAAGGACGATGACGAGAAGGCTCAGGCGTACATGACTCCATATCAGTGTCTAAATTACCCACTAAAGGTTCTCTGGCAGTGCAATCGTGCAATTCAGCCAGGCCCTGTGCGGCGGCATCCTTGCGGTTTTGAGCATACCTGACCTCCAGGGGCCAGCCCTGAAGTGCTAAGGTCCAGGAGACAATGCGACTGTTTGACACTTGTCCCAATTTAATCCGATCACTGCCTAGGAACTTGATGGGTTGGTGATGAGTCTCAACAACCAACCTCTCACCTTGGATATAACTGTGGAAATATTGGAGGGCCCAGACTGTGGACAACAAGGATTTCTCACAGTCAGAGTATTTCTTCTCCACTTCCGTTAAAGCTTTGCTGGCATAGGCAATAACTTTCCTATCTGTGTCATGCATCTGGTACAGAACAGCACTCATAGAGTGATCGGTGAAACCTAGTTCCACAAAGAATTCTCTGCCACTCTCTGGATAGGCAAGACAGGGAGCTCGACTCAAAGCTGCCTTCAGCTCTTCTAGAGCTGCCTCTTGGTCGGGATTCCATACCCAAGGTTCATCTCTTTTGAGGAGTTTGACCAGGGCTCGGGAAATCTCCGCATATTGATCCACAAATTGGCGTGAATAATTGCAAATGCCCAAGAATGAGCGCAGCTCACTCACGTTGGTCGGACGTTTGAGTTGTTGCAAGGCCGCAATTCTCTTCCTTTGAGGCCGCAGTCCCTCAGCAGAAACTTCGTAACCCAAATAATTGAGAGATTTCCGGCACCATTGGCCCTTTGACAAGGACAGCTTTGCTCCCGCAGCTTTCAGTTGCTGGAAAACATGCTCTATTTCTTGCAAATGGTCAGTGAAACTGGTGCTCTTCACCAGAATGTCGTCTACATAGACGAGGGTGCCTCTAGTCTCAGCATCAGGCAAAGCCTTATGCAGGAAAATATTGAAGTCTGCTGGGGCATTCAAATAACCAAACGGTGTCCGATTCCAAGTATATTGTCGCCTACCGAAGGTAAAAGCCAGCTTATGCTGATCTTCTGGATGGACAGGTATAGTCCAAAATCCTGAGGCCAAATCCAGGCTTGTAAAGTACCTTGCACCCTTGATGGTGGCTAAGTTCTGTTCGAGATGTGCCATAGGCCATCTGGATAGAGGTACCTTTTTGTTAAGCTGGCGATAGTCCAAAGCTAAGCGCCAGCTAGAGTCCTTCTTGATGACAGGCCACAGTGGGGCATTGTAAGTACTGTTGCATTGACGTATAATTCCCTTTTGTTCCAGGGAATTAATGATTTCCTGAACAGATTCATAGGAGGCCAATGGGATTTTATACTGCCTCACAAAGACAGGTTTACTGTTTGGATCCGTAGGAATACGGGTGACATGTAGGTCGGTGAGACCACAGTCATAGGTGTCAGTGACAAACAGGTCCTGGTGACGGTACAGCAGTTCTTTTAATTGGGCCTTTTCTGACTCATCAGTGCAGGCGTCTGCTTCAGCAAGTTTTCCCGCAACCATTTCAGCAAATCCCAGAACAGGTTTGTTTGAAGGTATTTCAACCTTCTCCTAAATCTCATCTTGGAGAGAGGAGACCTGGATGGCTTGGACAGCCTGGGGCTCCCCCCCCCCCCCCTGGTGGGTGAGGGAACTAACAGCCTCTTCGAGTTTACTTGACAAAATCAGATGGTCAGACTCGAGGTCCACCTGTGAGGTCACAGCACTATGTGGCCAGACAAACTGTAAGGTGAGGAGGCCTCGGGGTGAGGATCGTACACACGCAGGGGTCCCCCCCCTTCACAGATGTTCCAGGAAACAGGGGCTTCCCCGATAATCTGTAGACTCAATTCCACACTTGGGAACGATTCTCCCACTAGGAATCCCAGGGGTTCGCCTTTCACAAGGTGAATGCGATCTGGATTTGGATTGGTGAGCAATAAGTGTAAGGAGGGAGCTGTGGCCTCCATGCAGGGTATGGGACCCATGGCTAGGCCCAGCTCCTCAAAACGGGAATTTGGACTGAAGAAGACCAAGTTGTCTGAGACCACATGTCCTCGGGTCACCTGTATCGGCAGGGGACAATCCTGTACCCTCCCAATTATGTGGGTGTCTTCTGCACAGACCACTTCACAGACTTGAGGGATAGTCTGACCAGCCCGTAGGGATGGGCGGGCACCAGAGAAATCCACCGGATCTCCTTCCATCCTACTCCAGAGGATGTTGTTCACAAAATCCACATAAGTTCCCAGTCGAACAAGGCAATCTGAGCCTAAGGAGAGGGGCACCTCAAGTCCTCTGATGATGGAGAAGGTGTGCCGAAAACCTTTGACCCCAACTTGTAAGGGGAGATTGCAGTAGCCCATTAATGTCTTGAGCCCTTCCCCAGGCACTTGGAACGAAGTCTTCGCTCCCATTACCCAATCAAGGGTAAGCTGTTGTTTGAGCCGATAGAAAAGAGTCTCACTGATGAGGGAGTGGTCACAGTGGGGTAATAGGTAGGCCCTTTCCTTTTGGGACATGCCCACCTGCACAGATATAAAGGGACCTTTCTCAGCCGAGAATATGTCCGTCAGTCTCCTAGGGTGATCTAGGCAGGGATGGGATGGAGGAGGGGTTTGCACCTCACAACCTTCCACAGGTTCCTTCAGGAATATCTGCAGGCAGTCAGTATCAAGGACAATGTTAGCTACTGAACCCACTGCAATGGAAACCACGTCGCTGATGCCCTGATCCTCATCTCCAGCCCTTTCATACTGGAGCTGAAGGATTTGGGGATCAGCTGACCTCTGGAAATTAATCCTGATGGACTTGTTTGTGCGTTCCACCGAACAAGGACCACTGACTCTGCTGTCATGTTTTACCCTAGCATAAGGTATGGGATGTGTGACCTGTGTCCAGATCACTTCCTGGACGTAGTCCAGAATGGGGCGTAACCGTTTCAGGAGCTCATTGCCAATCAAGAATTCTTCGCCAGGGCACTTGGTAATGACTACAGGATGCTTCACCTGTAATTTTCCAACTTGGAGGTTAAGCCAGACCTGCCCCATAGACTCTATGGGCTGATTCCCATAAGCTGCGAGTGACAAATCACTGGGTGTGACGTGTAGGGTCCTCTGACTCCCCAAGGAAGCAGTGAGTCTATCAAAGAGACTCGAGGTAATCAGGGTAGCCTCAGAGGCTGAATCTATCAGGCCCTCACAGAGAAAAGCCTGCTGAATTGTAACAGGAACAGTATACCTCTGTCCTTTTGGCTTGAGTTTACCCAGAAAGTACTTGTGCTTCCTGATGGTGTCAAAGGCTGGACCCTCGCTGTCCATGGCAGAACTGTCACTCTGTGTCCATGGGGTGGCATCCACGGCTGGCTGCACCTGTGCAATAGTGACCTGTGGGACAGAAACAAAGTCGGTTAGTCATTCAGTCGCCTTAGAAGGGGAAGAGGAGTCAACCAGTTCCTCCTCTGGCTTCTGAGGCTTTGCTCGTGGCTTAGGAGGCGCACTACTAGCAGGAGCCTCCTGTGAGGAGCTGAATGCAATGGTAGCCTTCATCATATCTGTCAGCTCGCTTATTCTCTTCTCCAGCTCCAGGTATTTGTCAAAACCGGGCTTTCTCTTCCAGTTCCGGTTCTGTGGAGTGAAACGCTGATTCCCAGAGCACTGCTTAGATCCAGATGACTGGTTATTCTGGGGTGGCCTGGGAGGATTCTGTGGAACAGAAGGAGTAGAGTTATTTTCTAACGAAAGAGTGGATTTTACAGCACTAACACACTGTTTTGGCTCTCTGGCTTTGCTGGGAGCCCGGACTGTGCTGCCAGTATTGGTTGCTCTCATGTTGGGAACAGTTTCCCAAATCCACTCAGCATGTTCTATCACACGTGACAGGGGTTCGTGACGCTTGTCAGACATATAAGGCTTGATAGATGGAAGGAGCAACTGACAGAAAAGATTACGAAACTCCTGATGGTGTTCTATTGTTTCCCAAGAAGGGTCACTCTGGAAGAAAGTCTGCCTATGTCTGTAAGCAAACTCTCGGGGGGTTTCATTTTCCTTATGAGTCATACTAAATACTGCCTGCTTTGCAGCAATATCATCAGGATATGGCCCATAATGTTTCTTTAGTGCCTGTTCAAAGATGATAATGTCCTTCTTTTCATCGTCTGCCATGGCCCGAATAAATTGCTGGCAAGGCACATCGAAGGACCATGGAAGATACAGAACCATGTCCTCCCCCCTGGTAATGTTCAGTGCCCGAAAGGCATCTTTGACTGCAGCTAAATGTTCATTTATGGTGGCATGACCAGTTTTCTCAAAAGGAGTGACCATGTTCCGCAAGGTCTTGATAATTTGCAATTGTGCGGCAGAAGCGCCTTCATTTGTGTGTTTTCCTTGCAGGACACGGGAGCCTAAGGGATTTTGCATCCCTTCAGCTCCCTCTCGTGGTCGCTGCTGGTACAGTTTGCCATCACTAGGGAGACTTCCCACCCCCCCTCCACCGCTCCCTGTATGGGGAGGGGTCGAGAGTAGGGTGTTTCACTCCACCCTGTGTCTCTCCTGTGCTCATGCGCTGATGGGAGAGAACTGACTCTGTTCTGGAAAAGCTGCCGTTCTACACTGGGCAGGGTTTCCAGTGGCAAACTGCCGTCATCTACCCTCTGGTACTTCGAGAAGCCTAGAGGGATCAAATTATCCCGGTACTCTGTCTCGTTACTATGAGAGGTAGTCACACTGGCCAAATCAAAACAATCAGCTTGCTGGATTTCGAGGTTAACTCTCTGTATTTCCTGCCCACATTCCTGACGTGCAACAGCTAGCTTTCTTTGGAGACTAGCCTTGCGCTGTCTTACTGCAATCAGAGCAGTCTCTATCACATTTAACTGAGCCATCAGAGCTCTCTCTCGCTGCTCATAAAGAGCAGAGACCTCTGTTATTCTCCTGGTGTGGGTGGCTAGTTCAGAGCTACACACTGTCAGAAACTGCAATTCCGTTTGATCCAGAGCATTCCGCTGCCTGAGAGCGGAAACCTGATCCAACCAGCCTTCTGTGTGAACCATCGTAAATCAATAGCTGAGACTGTCTGTAAAAACAAACACAGGGCACCGCTAGAAGTACTCTAATGCAGAGAGCCTGTAATGGGGGTTGCAAAGCCGTCTCACAGACAATGCTCTCTGGCCACAAAAACCTCAGCATAAACAGCTGCGTTGACCACAATAGGACAATGCAGAAATATTACACAAATTCTGAGAGACATAGCACATTCAGAAAGACTCATCCCTTGGAAGAGACCCCATATGTAGGGTATATTCGTAGCACACACAAAATAAGTTAGACTCTCTGTTGTTGTCTAGGGGAGATAGCTACTAATATACAGCCCAAGGTTCGGTGAGTTATTCTGGCAATGAGCCACGAAAGAATTCTGGTCTGCAGATATATATTAGACTTTATTATAGGCAACCAAATAGAAAAATATACACACACATATATGGCTAATTAGAAACATAGGGGCATGTTTACTAAAGTCCGTAAATTTGCGCGCCGCAAAATAGCGCACGGCAACGCGCCACTGAAACGCGCATAAACGCATTTAAACGCCCCGCACACGTGCGTGTCACCCCCGCACAGGTACGCGGCACACCAACGGGCCCCGTACAAGTGCGGGCCCGCAAATGTCCGATAGAGGCGTGGAACGGCTAAAGGAGGGCGGAGGAAGGCTCCGGAGGGGCGGAGGGACGGGGTCAATGGGTGGAGAGTGGGAGGGGAGAGGGTCCCCGCACAGTATCGGGCCCGAATTTGCATGTAAAAACTACCGCGAGTGAAACACTCGCGGTAGAAAGCATTTAAAGGGAAGAGAAACCATTTCCGTCAGCAATGTACAGGAAAACCGGGGAAACCAGCAAAACGTGAGCAGTGTGATACATGTGCACAGCACAAAAGTGCACATAAAAATAGGAAATGACCACAACAGAACTATTAAAAATAGTAATTCAGCTGGGGAACAGTGATAGTGATGGGCAAATACAGAAAACACACCCAACAAAGCTCCATAAAAAAGAAATGAATTTTAGAAGGGTTTACGGAGCGGAGACTCTTCCAAACAACATTTCCTGTTGTGGAGCTGTCCTGGGAGTGTTTGCTATGGTTGCCCATTAATATCACTGTTGCCCAGCGTGGTGATATTGTTTCCCCCAGTTCCCGTGGTCATTTCCGTGGTTGATGTGCACGTTTGTCACCAGACAGGGTGCATATGCCCACAGTAAAATTGCGTAGAGCAGGGTTTGTGACTCCATCCTGCCAGGCTTACTACCTCCAGGGGCTGCACTGTCTCTGTGGCCATAGTGTGGTGCAGCGGACAAAGTCAGTACCTCTAGGACCAGAGGGTCAGAGGTTCAAAGCCCAGCTGGGGCACTTGCCAGCCCAGTCCCTATATTTTACCCACCACTAAACACAGATAGCACAGACACCCCTGTATTGCAGGTGACATAAGCATGGGGAAAACACCCATATTTTACCCAACAACGCACACACACCACAACAATGGGCATTACCCACAGCCAAGTACCCCAAATGCAGTCCCGTACTGCCACATTCCAATCAGGTCACCTGCTTTTTATGGGAGGAGCTCATGCCAGCATGTTGGCGGACGAGTACATGTGGTGCAGGGGGCAGTGGCTGCTAGCGACAGAAGACAGAGGCCTAGCTAGCCATGTGCAGGCTGCCACTATCCACTGCAACAGACTGCAACAGACAGGCCCTGCCGGATCCACAGTCATGGACATGCCAGGGAATCCACCCAATCTGTGGCTACACAGTGGTGCAGTGCATGCAGACACTGCATGCAAGAGCAGAAGGTCACAGGTTCAAAGCCCAACTGGGGCAACTGCCAATCTTGCCCACATATTTTTCCCCCAAGTAAACAGTGATAGTAAGGGCACACCTTTCCTGGCTTGGACATATGCAATGGCAATACGTCTATCTTTTACCCCACTGAGCAAAGACACCATGAACAGGGCCAGTACCCAGAGCAGAATCACCCAAATGCAGTCCTGGTGGGGTACACACCAGTCAGGTTCCATGATGCCACTCATACAAATGCCTGTGCTGTATATCTATGCACCACACCCATGGTATGTAGATGTAGCTCATGCATATCCATGAGGGACAGCAGGAAAACCAGAACAGTGTGATGCAAACCTGGACTGGAGTTGGGAATCTGTGCCGTAAAGCAGCAGCCATCAAGGGCAGACACACCCACACCCACAGGCCTCATTGGCCAATGTCTCCTGGAGAGGCAGACCATTGGACCCTGCATGCATCTCCCAAAACTAGCACTTGCATAACTTACCAATGTCACCCTACACCTGAGGTATATGGTACACAGCTCTGAGACGTTTGCTAGGAGCACAGGCAGCTAGATATCCATACATTACGCACATACTGCTAGTTGACCCCATCCGAACAATCTGTTAGGTGTTTGCGGTGCGTGCTCCAGGCCTGGCCTCTGACGGTGTTTACCACCCTGGGGAGTGACCCCCAGCTGTACTGCATACCATATCCATGCCTTGCCGTGCTCAGGACCGGTTTAGTGGGCAAGGCTAATTACTTCCTCAATAGTAGCACCATGATGGCATAGGTGTGGAAGTGTGTGTCTGGCTATACAGTGGGTGTTGGCTGCAAGCCCCTTCCACAGCCCACACTGCCAGCACTGTTGCCAGTATTGGCCTGCCAATGTGCATAATGAGGTGCAAGGTACCATGGGTATAGCCAGGATAGGGTAGCCTGGCCAGGATGCATCTGCACCGGGCATAGGGCACTGGCAGGGACATTGTAGTGTCCGGCCACCACCTACACAGACAGGGTGGCCAAAGCATGTCCTTCTGGGAGATCACGCTCACCCTGACTGTGCAGTGACCACAGCATGGCTAGGCACCCCCATAGTGCTATACAGTATTTCTCTCATGTGATAGATATGGGTTTCTATTTGGGGCCCAGTCATTGATTTATCTGCTTTCTGTGTATGCTGGCAGACCAGTTCTGGGTGCATGTGTCTCCATTGGGAGCATGCACTATGGACTAACCAGCAGACTGTTTGTAGCTGGTATGTGTCTTACTGGAATGGCTTGCAGGGTGCAGTGGCTGTTGGCTTGCTGCAGGGGAATATCTGGTGGTGGGGTGCAGCTTACCTTATCCTGGTCCTATGTCTGTCTGCTATTGTGTTGTGGCTGTGTGTGGGGTGGGGGTGGTGTTCATTCCTCAGCAGGACTGGGGTTGATGTTGCCCTCTACTGCCACCTTTGCAGGGAGGTACAGTGTGGATCTCTTGATGGGGGACCATGTTTGCTGCTGGGGGGGGGGAAGCCCTGGTGGGGGTTCCCAGGGGGGTGCTGAGCCTGACTGGGATATCCATGGTGTTTGTGCAGAAACTAGCTATCTTACACATTAACACTGCTTTGAAACTCCCGCTTGGCCTCCATCAGCCATGGAAGGTGTTGTGGACCTGGTCCTGGGCGCCTCATTGCACACTCAGGGTGAGCACAGAACCCACATGATGTAACGGTGTGTAGCTACTCTGTGCCAGTAAAACACCCGGTCAGTGCCCCCTACCAGGCCGAGGTGCTGTGTGGGTGCACCCGGTCACTCCCCCCAACAGGGCCGAGGTGCTGTGGGGGTGCATTACCCATCTTGTGTCCATCTGTGGACAGCTAATTTGCATGTGCAGTGCATCATGGGTACGTGTGGCCTAACCCTATCCTGTTTACACCAGCAGACTGTCTGTGAGGTGACGTGCAGGCTATCTGGAGTTGTAGCCCAATGGTTACATCACTCCCTGTGCAGCCAGAGGTCATGGGTTCAAACCCACAGTGGGGTTCTGTGATAGGGGTGTCCACAGCATCTTTTTAATTTACTGTACATATGTTGCTGCCAGCAATAACACCCTGAGCGTACTGTACCCATAAGGTGCCTCTGAGGGCGCTTTATGGGGCGCCGTATATGGCACTTTATGGTTGCCATCCATATAGGGTGCACTATACATTATCCTGTGTCGCAACATACATGCTGCCCTATAGGGGACATTCTAGGGTGCCTTGGCGGACGGTGCACTGTCACATGTGCCTTATGGGCTGCCTTATGTTAACATGCTGTGAGCGTGCGTTTTCTAGTTGTTATCACAAAATAAAATTAGTGGGCCTACTACAGCACTCCACAACATAAAACATACTGCCTCTGCTAGTCTTTTTCAATGGGCATTGTGAGGGATTGAAACCCTGGTCCCTGCACCATTGGTCAGTGTCACAACCATTGTGCTGTGGCTCTGTTCCTGTGCTTGAGCAGCAGCGCGCAGCCTTGTAGCCATCGGCGCACCGTCTTGTGGCGCACAAAATTAGCAGTGCGCCGCCTTCTGCCGCGTAACATTAACAGCGCGCCGCCTTATGCCGCCCAACATGGGCATGCCCCTTAAAATAATGCCTCAGCCAGCTGTCTTCAATGGGCACTGTGGGGAATTGAACCCATGATGCCTGCACGAGTGGTCAGTGTCTTAACCATTGTGCTATGGCTCCATTCCTGCTATTTGCACATCAGCGCGCCACTTATCCCTCCCACTATTGGGCTGCCCCCTCACACATCAGCGCGACACCTTCTGCCCACAGGCTCGCCGCCTTCTGTTGCCCCATTTTATCAGCGCGCCGCCATCTGCCGCCCACAATGAACAGTGCGCCGCCTCATGCCGTATAAAAAAAAGAGTGCGCCGCCTTCTGCCGCCCATAATCAATATACCTCCTACACCACTTTTGCCCATAAAAGTTGATGCCTCAGCTGGTCTTTTTCATTGAGCACAATGGGGGTTTGAACCACTGGCCCCTGCACCATAGGTCAGTGTCTTCACCGTTGTACTACGGCTCTGTTGTTTGGTTATGCAGCAGCGCCCCACTTAGCCTTCCCACGTGCTAATGTGGGCCCCGCACATTTGCGCGACGCACACACGTACGGTCCGGTTTTTTTCTTTTTTCTGCCTGGCCCGCCCACTCCTTATATGGCACCAGCACACTAACGGGAACCCGCACAGCAACGGTGTTTAGTAAACATGCCCCATAAAGTAACAATTTGTTATTGTACAGATATACAATTGGACAACGTAAGAAATCAGATCAGGAACCAGACGTCACTGATTCGCTCTGCACTGAGGAAAAGCAAGAAATATATTGCTAACCCCTTTGCCCATCCAGGAGAGGAGAGATAAGCCAGTACCTTAGCTCCGTCCAAGGATGCAGCTGTTAGCTAATGCCGGCTCCAGCCCCTTCAGAGGCGAGCCGCAGTAAGTCCGAACCGGAGGTATCTGTGAAAGTCTTATCTCAGACCTGTGGAGGACGGCCTAGCCCACACGTAGGGGCCGTCTGGCAGAAGGCTCAGGGCTCAGGAATCAGGTATGCAGTGCACAGCAGCAGGACCGGTGCAGAAGTCTATATGTCCAGGTGGGGAAAGTCCCCAACTCTCTCTTACTCTCCTACTTACAACTAACTAACTAAAGTTTCCAGCGCAGAATGCATAATTCTGTGTGAGAATCCTCCGTCATAGGTCCGATGATTGGTGGGCACCAGGCAGTCTGAGGTATTCTCAGCGAATCAGAAGGTCGATGATGAGCAGCTTCTTGCAAACAAAGGAGTCATGGTAAAAGTCAGGCAGAAGCAACAGTATGTAACTTCTGGGCATGTACAAGTGTCCAAGGCCAGCCACGGACAATAGCCTCTGTATGCATGCACACTTAGAAACGCCGTGCAAGCAGTTGCATGAAGGACAGGCTTATAGCTGAACACAGCAAAAGTGTAGTGAAGAATCCATCTTGTCTGTGCAGTTTGGTTCATTTTGGTTCAGGCCTGAGTTGCTGAGCAGGCCGGAGATTTGCATGTAGAATTGCAGGGGTACCAGCCCTACAAGGTCCATAAACCATTATTAAAAAGGACCTGGAATACACTGCTTACCCCAGGACGAGCATTGTTGAACCTGTGTGCCTTTTTGGCAACCTGCCAGGTACTTGCGACTTGTATTGGTCACTGTTAGAAACAGGATACTGCGCTTGATGGACCATGGGCTGACCCAATATGGCTTTTCTTATGTTCTTATGTAAGAGGCATATTAGGCATAGTAAGGGAAACCTGGGAAGAAGAACTTTGTGCCAGGAATAATTTGGTGGAGTACATTATATAAATGCAAGACTGGCTGAGGAAAGCCAGAAAGGTGACCAAACAGTCTGAACAAAGCCCAAGCCGAGCAGGCCAGGGGCTACAGCCGGGTAGCCATGCACTGCACCTTCCAACTGGGAGACAGATTTTTAATCTTGCTGCCCTTATCGGAGAGCAAGTTATTCTGTAATTCCCAGGGGCCTTATGAGGTGGAAGAGAAAGTGGGGCTTGTTAACTATAAGATTACCCAGCCAGATAAACGGAGAAAGCTAAAATTTACTATATTAAGCTATTGAAAAAATGGACCCAAGTGACAGCTATGGTGGTGCAGGCAGATGATTTTGGGCCAGAAATTTCAGCACCTTCAGATCCAGCTCAAGTCCCAATTGGAGACCAGCTCTCTGCTGCCCAGAGATTTAGAAGGTTTGGTCCACTGGAACTTAAAGATGTTCTCCACCCACCTGAGAAGAACCCACCTCACTTGTCATGATAACATTACTGAGCCTAGGATGGTTATCCAGTAACGACCCTACCAGATTTCTGAGGTCTTTTGACAGGCCATCGCCAAGGAGCTGAAAGAGATGCTTAACCTAGGAGTGATGGAAGAGTCTATGAGTGACTGGTCATCACCCATCGTCTTGGCTCCTAAACCTGGAGGGTCAATGCAGCTTCTAAACTGGAAGCGTATCTCATGCCCTGAGTAGATGAGCTATTCAAGTGACTCAGCGGAACATGCTTTATATCAACCTTAGATCTGACCAAGGGATACTGTCAGGTGACCTTGACATCAGCTGCCAAGGAGAAGACTGCTTTTTCAATACTGCAAGATCTGTTCCAGTTTACCATACTGCCCTTTTGATTACATGGGGCTCCACCACGTTTCAATGCCTAGTCGACTGCCTATTGAGACCACACATGGAGTATGCGACTGCATACCTAGACGACATCATCATCTACAGCAGAGACTGGACCACCCTTGTAACCCAAGTAAAAGCCAGGTTGACCAACCTGCGGAAGGCTGGGTTGATGGCCAACACCTGGGATATTTAATCGGGAATGGGCACATATGATCTCGACTCCAGAATGGTGAATACCATTGCCCAGATCCCCACCCCGAGTTCAAAGAAAAAGGTTCATGCCTTCCTTGGATTGATTGGCTATTAAGAACATAAGAACATAAGATATGCCATACTGGGTCAGACCGAGGTCCATCAAGCCCAGTATCCTGTTACTGCCAGTTCATCCCTAATCCTGCAGAGGTGGCGGAGCTGTTAACCAATCTCCTCCAGAAGAGAGCTCCCAAATGGATTCAGTGGTCACCAGACCTGGACTTGGCCTTCCAGTGCCTTAAGAAGGCCGAGTGCTCTGAACCCTGATTTCTCTCTGCCATTTATTGTGCAAACTAATGCCTCAGAGGTGGGCCTAGGAGCCATTCTGGCCCAGGAAGTCAAGGGTAAAGAACATCCTATAGCATTCATCAGCAGGAAGGTGCTTCCTCAGGAACAGCATTATGCAAAGATCAAAAAGGAAACCCTGACTGTGAAGTGGGCACTTGAGAGAACTTCAAATACTACCTGCTTGGCCATCTGTTTAAGCTGGTAATGAACCTCCAACACCTCAAGTGGCTGGCTCAACATAAGGAGTCCAACAGTCATATTATGCAGTGTTTTTTGAGTCTCCAACCCTACCAGTTTTGGATCCGCCATAGGGCTGATTGGACTCACCTGAACACAGATTTCCTTTCCCAAGTGGGGGTCCTGGGTGAGGCAGGCACTTAATGGGGCATGGCTGAGCTGAGGGGGAGGGTATGTGATGGGGTCTATAGAATATTACCCATCCCTCTCCAAAAGGAGTATCAACAATCTCCTTTAAGAGGGTCTGCAGCCCAGAATTCAGGGCTGGGAGGTCATGGCTCACAGGTTCTTGTTTGACTGTCAGCTTGGAGTTATGTAAGTGGGGTTTAGGAGGAGGGATGAAGTTTTGATTGTGGGTAATGTATAGTACTTCATTTTTTTTTAGGTTGATTTTCAGATTATGTATGCTGAGCCAGACAGTTATGTCAGCAAGGCAATCTTGGATTTGGGGACAAGTGGGGTCTGAGATGTCTATTGGATGATAGAACATAATATCATCTGCATATAGGTGATAATTCACTTTGTGTTTTGTAAATATGTCACATACTGGTTGCATATATAAATTGAAAAGGAGGGAAGATAATGAGGAGCCTTGGGGAACTCCTTGCAATTGTTTGAAGGTTGAGGAGGAACATGTGCCAATTTGCACTTTTAGGGTGCATGAGGTAGGACTTAAACCATTTCAGGACAGTGCCTTGGAGGCCAATCTGCTGCAGTCTTGAGATTAATGTATTGTGGCTAATGCTGTCAAATGTGGCGGCGATGTCAATGAAAACAAGTAGGAAAGCTTGTTTGGTATTATTTAGTCTGCGATGGAATCTGTCCATCAGGGTTAACATCAGGGTTTCCACACTGTGAAACGGTCTGAATCCGTGTTGTTGGCTGTCAAGGGGAGAACTTAGGTCAATAAAATTTTGTAATTGGAGTTGCACTACTTTTTCAATAATTTTTGCTAGAATGGCAGGCTGGAGAATGGTCTGTATGAGTTTGGGAGGGTCTTGTCTGTGACATTAGATTTCAGGATGGGGCGTATGGTTGCCTATTTCAGAGCAGATGGCATCTGTCCTGTTTTTAATGACCGGTTTGCGATTTCAAGGATGATGGGTGCAAACTCGTCTTTTGTAACCTTAAGCTAGCTTACAGGGCAAGGGTCTAATGGGGAGGCGGTCATGTTTAAATTTGTGGTTATGTTCTTTAGTTGTTTGAGATCTAAATGGTGGAATGATGTCCAGGTGGCTTGGTTGTGAGGAGTGTTGATGGTGAGAGCTGGCAATTGTAGGTTGAGTTGAGTATTGTCCTTGCTTGAGGGGACACGTTTCTCCATGAAAAAATTGGCTAGGGTTTGTGGATCTATGGGGGGTAATTCAGAGTCGGGATTAGGAGACTTTGTCAGAGATTTAACTATAGAAAAGAGTTCTCCTGGTCTATTTAGTGATCTCGTGGGGAATTTGGTATGATACTCTTTTTTCTTTTCATTGATAGCGTCTTTGTAGGATTTGAGCATTGACATGTATAGATGGTTATCAGAATTAGATCTTGCAATTCTCCATCTATTTTCTAATTTTCTAAGCTGTTCCTCAAGTTTTTTTAGTTTGGAAGTGTACCTTGATTTTGACTCTTCGTTTTGATGTGTGGTGTGTTTTGGTGGCTTGGGCGGCTTTGGCTATGTTACAGTTCCAGCTATTTATGATGTCAGTGAGGTTTGTTGAAGAGGAGTCTATATGTGGGATGGTGTCATTTAAGAATGATTCTCTGTTAAATGCTTTGAATTTGCTTTTAAAATGGTTCAGTTTATTGGTTTCTGGGGGTGTGGTGGTGGAGGGGATTGTAAATTCTAGAAGGAAATGATCTGTCCAAAGGAGAGGGAGTACACTCTGGACGGGGAATAAAGTAAGTCTTGTAATAAGTTGGGTGGGAGAAATATGAGATCAAGTTGTTTCCTTTATTATGGGTGGGGGACTGCCCTATTTGCTCATAACCCAGGTCATGTAAGGCTTTTATGAAATGAGAGGAGTGTGTGGGTGGAAGTGATGGCAAGTTGAAATTGACGAGGATGATGTGGGGCTTGTTTGGGGTTGAAGTGCCGGCAGTTTCCAGGATGGTTGACAGGTTGTCTGGGCTGTGGAAGGGGGCCTGTAGAATAGGCTGATTGTGATATATTTGTTGTTGATGATAAGTACGTCCATACCTTCTATGATGGTACTTAATCAAAGAGAGAATTTTAAATATTTTTTTACTAGAATTAGTACTCCACCTTCATGCTTGTCAGGTCTAGGACAATGGAATAGGTCATAATTGGGGATGGCTAATTGGTTGATCAGGACAGTGTCTGAATTTGATAGCCAGGTTTCAGTTAAGCAGAGTATGCTTGGATCATTATGGTGAATAATTATTGCTGGGATTTTATTTCTGGTGGATCTCGAGTTGATCAGTGATATTTTTAATGGGCGTGTTGCATTGTTGTTCTGGGGATTGGAGTGGGTGCAAATGGGTATTAGATGCATTGGTCTATAATGATACTGTTTTTGGTAGAGAGCGGAGGATGTGTGGAAGGGAAATAAATGAGAGGTTCTTTGGCGGTAGGGTAGAGTGGGTATATGGTAGTGATGACCTTGACGTTGTAGAGAAGAAATAGATATTGGTGCTAGTAGGAGAAGTATGCTTAGGAGGATGATGTGCTTCAGGTTTGCTATTGTGAGCGGAGGTCGTGGCTAACCTTGATTATGAGTAGAAGCGGAGAGGGAGTGAAATATGTTGAAGCGTTGAGCAGCTGGAGACAGTTTAGTATTCACAGGAGATGTGGACAGGAATGATTCTTCAAAGGAATGAGGCGAAGTTTAGCAGAGAAGTGAGGCAAGCAAATGGATGGAGATTGATTAATCCAATAATGAATGTTTAAGTATGGGTATCAAAGATTGGAAGGCAGATTATCAAGCAAATGTTATATAAAAACGAATAAAGATTCCAAATATAGCTGGCAGAATGGAGTTGCACTTACAAGACAGTAAAAGTGAGTATTTGCGCTAGCTAGCTGAGAATACTGGGTAGGGACATATATTGGAATAAACTATACATGCGATTAGACCAGAATATATAACAGTCAATGTTGTTGCAAATTTACTAAGTTAGTACCACTGTACAAGTCACTGGTGAGGCTTCACTTGGAATATTGTGTTCAGTTTTGGAGAACATATCTCACAAAGGATAGAAAAAGATGGAAATGATTCAGAGGATGGTGACCAAAATGATTTGGAGCCTGCCCCAGAAAACGTATGAGAAGAGACTTGAAGACCTAAATATGTATACACTACAGGTGAGGAGAGACAGGGGAGATATGATTCAGACCTTTAAATACTTGCAAGGTATTAATGAATAAACAAACCTTTTTCAAAGATGAGGAAGCTGTAAAACTAGAGAGCATAACATGAAGCTGCAAGGGGGGTAAACTGAAAGACAACATCAGGAACAGTGGTACATCTCTAAACAAAGGAATGGGGAGAGGTGACCTGCACAGAGTGGCAGGTGCACCTACTCTTGCCACCTTGCTTGGCAGACTAGATGGACCATACTGGTCTTTATCTGCCATCATATACTATGTTATTATGTAACTCAATTTAGGACAACTATCCAGAGGTTCACCATGAGTCGGCACCCACTTGACGGCACTTAAAAACAGTTTTTAGCTCTTAAAAGACTAGCACTGTTTCTGTCAATATCCTGTGAGTTGTACATAGTGTGCACATTGGGTTTCAGTATCCTGGATGCATATGGTACTTTCTTGGATTCTACAAATGAATGCAACTAGCTATTGTTTCCAGATAGACATGACACTGCACAAAATGTATGACTGGGTGCATGAGTTTTCTTTTTATAACTGCTCCATGCACTGTAAAACCAACAGACAGCCCAGACTTGATTTTCAGCCCTCCAACTTGGGGAATGCTGTGAGGGGATGTGCAAGGAAGGCAACTTTCTGATAACTGCCTTAGCAAATGCATTGGGACTAGAACTGAGGCTAAGAAAATTGTTGTCCTTTGTATATGTTTACTTAGCTGAGCTAGGTGCATAACAAGGACAGGCTGAGAAGGGCGGCTGCCGAGGTGACAAAATCACTTGGTGGGTGCCAAAAAATGTCTGAAATATAAGCATGGGTCAGCAGGAAGTTGAAAAGGCAGGAAGAATGCAGCTCTTCCCCTTCCATCTAGGTTGGGTGGGAAAGAGATAAGAGGGAAACAGGACTAAGGATCAGAGTGAAGGGAGAGGGGCTGGGGGCATAGGGCAGAATAGGGTTGGGGATGGAAATACACTTGTCTGCTGCAAGAACTTCGAATTGCTGATATATTGAAATATTCTCTCTCTTCCTATAGCTACTTCAAAGAAGAAACGCAGTATAACGTCTGCAGTGCTGTTCAACAGTCTTATCTGTTTGCTGTTTTCAGGGTTGTGTAAAACCGACAAATAGCAGAGTACTGTGGAGTGGAGCTGTACCGTAAAGTACTCTCAGGCGGGCAGGGGCAATCGCAAGGGAGTCTGGTGAGACCATAATGCTGTATGTCAGTGAAACAAAATTCAATTTTATGTACTATCTTTCTCCCAAAGTCTCAGAATCCTTTACAGTCACAGTGACAAATACAATAAGACAACTGCAGAATATAGAGAATTTTTCCATTGGCATGTAGCCTGCAGTTCTGACAAAATCTGATGAACACTAGCACATATAAACAAAGTCAAAAATTGAAATATGTCAATAGTTTGGTTATATCACTGTAATTTCACTGGAGATTTAAAAAACAATGAATAGAAATTAAAAATGCATTAGAACACATCTAAGGAAAAAACAAAAAAATATGCAGACACTGCAAAGGCAAAAGAGATTATGGTGTGCACCTAACTGGCTGCAAAAACGTGCATCAGACTAATGGGAGGATGTTAAAAATGTGAGGGGGAGGCCAAAGGCAAAAGAAAAATAATGAACTACAGTTTTAAAACAAAGAAATAATCTTTCACATAGAAGATAGAAAGGTTATTTCAGACTTTAAGGGCAAAAGAGAATATGCTTTCAGCAGTTGAAAAGACTGATGAAAGATAAACAATAAAAGGTAAGAGAGCATCTTTAAGGAAGCATGCAGAGATGATTGTACAAGAGAGAGTGTGATCTTGCTTTATTCTTATTCTTTCTCCCTTTCTCATGCTCCCCATTTTTTTGTAACTTTTAGAATATTTTTTAGAATGCCCTCTTGAAACAGGCAGAGATTTGCTGGAGCATGACTATGTTAGGGTTTTATTATTTATTTTCTTCTGTGCTTAGTTTTCACCAAATATTTTCTGGGGTTTTTTCCATTTTCTTCTTTTTCCTTCTGTGTCTTTGTTTTTCTTTTCTTCTTCTCTTTCCCATGGTCTATGATCAGGGTTTTTAGTCCAAAATCAGGACATTTTTTCAAAAAATAACACTTTTCAAAAAAATGTTTTATTAGGCATCAAACACAATAAAATATTATTTACATGTATTTACAACATTTATTTATTATTTGCTTTTATATACTGCACTATTTAGTATCAGCGTGGTTTACATGGAACTTGAACACATACTTACATAGAACAGGCATAAAACATCAAATCTAGTTAACATAGAACAGGTAAATTTGATTTAACAGATTATCGTCAGCCAAAATCTTTTTGTATATATCACCACAAGATAACAAATAGTTTATTTTAACTTGAAGCAAGCATTTTGCAGTTTTACTATCTAATCGATTTTGATCATTTGTCCATTGCTTCTTGCACACCAAAAATACTTGTTCCACTAGTGACGTTATACATAATTGCAAATTAATTTATATTAGTAACATTACTATGATGACAAAAACTGAAAAATTTTAACAAACGGTAAACTATGATCAAGAATTAACGCTTCCGGAAATTTTTTTCCCCCTCTTTACATACGTCTTAAATTCGCTATATTTTGTATGTACAATGGAACCCAAACTTTCCCATTTTGGGGAAAGAGCCCAGAATTTTGCCCCTTTTTCAAACAAATGCCAAAAGGAACTTTTTTGAGCAAAAACACGGGGTCACACGCACACGTTGAAAAAAAAGTTATAGTTAATGTTTAATTTCTCCATTTTATATACAATAAGCCAGGCATGTCCAACTTCGAAGAGGTCATGATCTACTTTTTCCGGCCAAAAGTGCCAGTGATCTACCACCATGAAAATTAAGTTTCAAATTAAATTTTAATCCCCCCCACACATTTTTAATGAACCTTCTGTCATTTACTTGGATGTGATCAGCTGTTAAGCAAGTTAAGCAAAAACAAAACAGAGAGACGAAGATCCACTAAGAACTGCGAGGGAAAATGGAAAGTACATTTTTTCTTAAAGTTTTATTGAGTAATAACTTTCTTTAACTTTTATTGAGCACTTTGTGTTAAATTTAGGTTGAGTATTGATCCAGGCTGATCTTACACAATCTTTAATATTTTGCTCTTGCTCATTAGTGAGACGTCTGAGCCTGCATTTCATCAACCAGCTTTTTGAAGTTGGGTGAATATTGTGTGAGGGCCAGTCTCAGGGAATCCTGGAGATGTTCATCTGTCATGTTGGAACGTTGTGTACTCTTTGTCATTTTCAGATGGGAAAATGCAGATTCACACAAATAAGTTGAACTGAAACAGGAGTGTACAGTTTCACTGCATCTTCTCAAGCTGGGAAATTTGTCTCTAGGCACTAGCTTCCAAAACGATTCTTGCTCAGCATGGGTCTTCAGGAAAATGTCATTTTTAAGGGTTAATATTTCATTTTCAAGAGATGGCTTGTTCAATGAGTAATTTTACTGATAGCAGCTGCAGTTTCTTTAATGTCCACATCTACTTTGAATGGGTATGACAAGTACGCCACAACTGTTCCAATTTTTTGGAAGTCACAGAATCTATTTTTGAATTCCTGGATAACAGAACAGATTTCTGTCACATACTTCTCGTTCTGAAAAACAAAATTTGGATATTGTCCCAGATGGTCCTGCTTATTAGGAAAATGATCAAAAGTGTTGTTTGCAAGGTCAGTCATCATTAGCTCAAATTTGCTCTTGCAGGATGAAACTGTACTCATCATCTCACCAATGCATTTGTTTTTACCTTGTAGTTCAAGGTTCATATCACTTAGTTCGCCTGTAAAGTCAGCGAGAAATGCCAGATCACATAACCATTCCTCATCTTCCAACTCTGCTTGGTCATCTCTCCTCTCCTTCAAAAAACGTCTTATTTCATTCAGCAAATCACAAAATCTTTGAAGAAATTTGTGCCTACTTAGCCACCTTACATCTGTGTGCAAAATGATTTCCGCTGCCCCTTCATAAAGAGTAAGATTGAAAATCCATCTTTGAAGTGATCTTCCACAAACTGAATTTACAATTTTGAAAGTGATGTCCATGACAGTCTTTGTATTGAGTCTCTTACTTGCCAAAACTTGCTGGTGAATGATGCAGTGGTAAGAAAGGAAATCTGGGAAGTCGTCATGCTGTCTACAGAGGGCTATGAAACCGTTAACCTCACCTGTCATTGCTCTTGCTCCATCAGTAGTGACAGAAACAAGTCAATGCAATGGAAGATTACACTTTGTAACAAAAGAATAGAAAGAACTGAATATTTCCTGACTGGTAGTTCTCCCTTTTAAAGAAATCATTCCAAGTAGTTCTTCTTTGACACTGAAGTCTTCATAAACCATCCGGATAAAGACTAGTAACTGGGCTATGTCTCTTATGTTTGTAGATTCATCCAGCTGGAGTGCGAAAGCAACACAATTTGAAACATCCTCCAACAATTGTTCAGTTGTGTCTCCACACATCTTTTCTATTCGCCGCACGACGGTGTTTCTTGACAATTGTACATCTTGAATAGCAGCTATGATCTCTTTCTTATTTTTAAATCCTTCAAAAAGATTGTCAGCTGCTTCAAGAAAACAATCTTTTACAAATTCCCCTTCAGTGAAAGGTTTGCATTTCTTTGTGATCAGGTTGCTGACCTTGAAGGATGCTATGGTTGCATTGACCGAATGTGACCTTGGCTTCGCCATCAACTGTTGCTGAGTAGCCAATTTCGATTTAAGTTCTTTGAGCTTCAGTTTACAGATTTCACTTTTGGGTGGAAAATCAGCATCAAACTTATTGCTATGCAGAGCCTTATAATAACGTTCCAGATTACCCTTTTTGGGCAAGGATACTGGGGCGTTACAAATTAGACAACAACACTTGTCTTTCACCATGATGAAGAAGTAGTCTATTTCCCATTCATCATGAAAGTGGTAGGTTTTGCTCTTCTTTGGAACACTCATCTTCATTATACTGGGTGGCTGGATGTAAGAAGGCCAAATCTGCTAAGTTAGTATAAACACTGGCTGAATCTGGTCCAAAACTGTCACTGTCCCAAAGTATTAAAGATCAACAGGAACTGAAGACCTTTGGATGATGTGCAATACAAGGACTGGAGATGCCAAAACCACACATGCGGTTCTAAAAGTAAAAATAAGAATTCATCATACTGACACCAATAATCAAATACCACCAAACAATCATCAAAAAAACTCAAACACCTGTCCAGCAAACCAGATAAAATCAAATACCGCCAAACAAGTTCAGATACTACCACACGCGATTTAATAAATTCTGCACACAGTGTAGAAACAACGCAAAGGCAAGGTGAAATAAAATTGCAGTGCAGAATCAACGCAAAAGCTAGGCAAAATAAAATTGCAGTGGTTTGAACCAATTCAAAGGCAAGGCATAGGCAAGTTAGAACAAAATTGGAAAAGCCCACCAAAATCACCAAATTCTTGACACTTTGTTGTGTCTGCCCAAAAACGTTTAATGAAAGCGAACTATAAAGCGACCAATGACCAGTATACAACACAACTAATACGGTAAGTATATTCAGGTAAAGCCCAGGCAAATGGATATCGCCCGGTATATTACACACTTCTAAGGGGTGTTGGGGCGGGGGCAGGAATGGGTGATTCTGAGAGGCAGGAGACCAGGTATGACTCCGGGCCTGTGGCGTCTCGTTGCGGGGTGTGGAGCGCGGGCGGCGGCCCCCTGGGGTACACACAAACTATTGGCACAAAACCAACAAGCGCCCCAATACACAGGCAAGATTCCCGCAGGCAGGGAAAAAAGACAGGCAAAGGATCAGCAGCGGTGGCAAGCCCTCGGCAGATGACCTGCCGGCACAAGCTCTCTCCTAGCGACAGGGCGAGCTGCTGGAGAGATGGAGCCAAGTGGGGCTGGCGATCTACCTCTGACCCCTCCACGATCTACAGGTAGATCACGATCTACCTGTTGGACATGCCTGCAATAAGCAAATAAAAATAACTTAATTTGTATTATAAGGTTCATCTTAATCCTCTGTCAAAACTTTACAGAAATTCAGGACAAGTCAGGACAAAACGCCAAAATTCAGGACAAAATCAGGACATTTTTCAAATCAGGACAAGCTTCCAAAAATCAGTACAATCCTGATAAAATCAGGACATCTGGCAACCCTATCTATGATTACACATTTGGCATTTCTTTACTGCCAGGATTTTTGAGAGCCCTTCTAATTTCAGTTGTAATTAAGCCCTTATTATATCTTCTTATTTTTTAGGAACCTTTTTACCTTTGTGATTAGCTGTTTTTTAATCTCTTTGGATTGCTCTTATGGACAAGTTGACAGGCCTTTCTTATGGTTTAGCAGTTTAAGCCTCCCATATAAATGGCTGGGTGAGGAAGTGTCCACTGAGCTTCCTAAATCCAAGTGAAATCTTGAAGGTTACATGCTTCTGCTACGTGGAAACCAGTGACTCATGAAAACACAGAGCATAGATGACAGGCTTCATCAACAATATTAGATGGGACATATGTGATATGACCATGCTCGGTATGGGGAAAATAATTCATTTCTTGGGATATGGAATAATCTACTTTTTCAGAACCAATGTGACTCTTTTGCAGGCAGATAATGTTGATTAAATGCCATGTTGCAAGAACTTCAAGGTTCATGGAGGTGAAAGAGTGTGTGGCTATAGCAGAGCGAGAAAGGAGCAGGGCCAGCCCGTCCATTGAGCAAGAATGCTTTTTGCACAGGGCCCCGCGTTTCAGGGGGCCCCGCGCAAAAAACATCTTGCATCAGCCCAACTAGGTTAAAAAAAAGCACAAACCGGCTGCTGCTGCCGCTGCCACCGGGGCAGCGGCAGAATCGAGCATCCCGTGGGGCCCCCCCTGTCCTGCAGAGTCCTCCATGTGGCCTCAGCGTCGGCTGTCAGAGCCGCGCAAAGAGAGAGAGCTTCTCCTCTCGCGGCTCTGTTAATTCCGCCATGGGGCTGATGGATTAACAGAGCCGCGAGAAAGGGAAACTCTCCCTTCGCGCGGCTCTGAAAAACCCACGCTGAGGCCACATGGAAGACTCTGAAGGGCAGGGGGGGCCCTGCAGGATGCTCGATTCTGTCGCTGCCATGGCGGCAGCGGCAGCAGCAGCCACTTTGTTTTTTTTAACCTAGCTGGGCTGATGGGGGGGGGGGTTAGGACTATTAATGGGCTATAGGGGGGGGGGGTTAGGACAGGTAATAGGCTATGGGGGGGCTAAGACTGGAAATGGGCTGATGGGGGGGGTTAAAACTGGTAATGGGCTATGGGGGGGCTAAGACTTGAAGTGGTCTGATGGGGGGTTATGACAGGTAATGGGGCTGTGGGGGGGCTAAGACTACAAGTGGGCTGATGGGGGGCTTATGACTGGTAATGGGCTATGGGGAGGGGCTAGGACTGGAAATGGGCTGATAGGGGGGTTAGGACTGGAAGTGGGTTGATGGGGGGCTTAGGACTGGTAATGGGCTATGGGGGGCTAGGACTGGTAATGGGCTGATGGGGGGTTAGGACTGGAAGTGGGCTGATGGGGGGTTAGGACTGGTAATGGGCTATGGGGCGGGGGGCTGACTGGAAATGGGCTGATGGGGGGCGTTAGAACTGGTAATGGGTTGATGGGGGTTAGGACTGATAATGGACTGTGGGGGGCTAAGACTGAAAATGGGGTGATCGGGGGTTAGGACTGATAAGACTGTAAATGGGGTGATGGGGGTTAAGACTGGTAATGGGCTGTGGGGGGGGGTAAGACTGAAAATGGGCTGATGGGGGGTTAGGACTGGTAATGGGCTATGGGGGGGCTAGAACTGGTAATGGGATGGGGGGTTGCTAGCACTGGAAATGGGCTGAGTGGAAGTGGGGCTTGAACTGCAAATAGCTGATGGGGACAGGGGTTTGGAATGGAAATGGGCTGAGTGGAAGGGGGGGCTTGAACTGCAAATAGCTGATGGGGAGGGGGGTTTGGAATGGAAATGGGCTGTGAGGGGAGGGAGCTAGGACTGGAAATGGGCTGAGTGGGGGGGCTAGGACAGAAAATGGGCTGATGGAGGGGCTAGGATAGGACTGGAAATGGGCTGTTGGGGGGTGCTAAGGTTGGAAATGGGCTGTGGTGGGGGCTTGAATTGAAATGGACTCATGGAGGGGCTAGAACTGGAAGTAGGCTCATGGGGGGTTTGGCTTGGAAATGGGCTGAGTGGAGGGGAGCTAGGATTTGACATGGGCTGATGGTGGGGCTAGGAAAGGACTAGAAATGAAGTGATGGGGTGCTGGGATTGGAAATGAGCTGATGGAGGGACTCCGATAGGACTGGAAATGGATGGGGGATCTAGGACTGGAAATGGGCTGATGGTGGGGCTAGGATAGGATTGGAAATGGGCTAATGGGGGGCTAGGACTGGAAATGGGCTGATGCAGGGACTAGAAGGGAGCAGATGCTGGGTGGGGCTGGAACTAGAAGGGAGCTGATGTTGGGGGAGGATTAGAATGGGATGGAGCTGGGAGAGTGAAATGGAGAGGGAAAAATATTTTGTGTGAGAGGGAAGACAAATCTACAATTGGCCGGATATTGGGAGAGTAAGTGAGGATTGAGGATGGAGGGGTAAAATTTGAGTGGATGAAATAGGAATGAGGAAAGAGTAAAAGGAGAAAGATTAGTATGTTAAAGCAGATGTAGAGAGAGAATGGAAAAAAAACTAGAAGAGAGAAGAAAGGACAAATGGACAGCAGATGGAGAGATAGCAGAAGACACGAAGAAACTAGAAGAAAGTGGCTGGAACAATTGTAACTGAAAAAAAATGCACAAAAGGTAGAAAAATATCTCTTTATTTTGAATTTATTAACTGGAATATGTCAGCTCTGGGAAATGTGCATCATTAACGTCTGCGCTTTGTTTAGTACAAGAGGAAATTAATTTATAGTTTTATTTCTACAGTGTTGTTGTACATTCCAAGTTTGGCTTTTGGGGTTCCCAGTTTAATTATTATCTTCCTGTTTCTAAATTGTGATTCCTTGTTTGGTGATGGTCTATGTTCTGCATGTGTAACTGAGCTGAGGTATTCTGTTTATATAATTCCTATTTGACATTGCCACTTGTTCTTTCCCCAGTAGGTCATGTATTGTTATTTTCTGAAATGTATTGGTTTAATATTTGCAGTGTTGCCTTTTGAAAGTTAGGGTATGGTGTTTGGGAGTCCTGGTAGTGCTGTTAGGATACGGCGGGTTTGCTATGGGTTCTAAATGGGCAGTGTTTGTAGTAGTTCCTAATGTGCCTGTCGGTTGGTACTGGATTATAGTAATGTAGAAATCTTTTAGTCTTTCTTTATCCATATACTCATTAAGAGGCATGTTTACTAAAAGTTAGTGTATGGTAACATTATGCAAATATTTATGCAAATGAGGCACCTTATGCAAATGAGGCCCCCACACCGCGTCTCTGCACATGGCCCCGCACCCCCCCCTTGGGCCGCCCCTGGAAAGGAGAGGGTTGAGAATGTTGAGAAAAGAGTAGATGCATCAGGAAGGAGACCTACTATATTGCAAGGGAGAGGCAGAGAGGAAGGAGGTAGTGGTAGGGTTGGAGCAGAAGCAAAGTAGTCAGACCAGGGGTGGAGTGAGAACTTCTCATAGCCAATCTCAGATCTAGTAGACATCGGGACCAGGAATGTAGGACAGTAAGAGGAGAAAATAATTGGTGAAAGGTAAAGGGAAAACCAAGAAGGCAGGATCACCCCAAACCTCATACTTCCTATATCTGTTCAGAACGTAGAGGATATTACAAAGGAGGAGGAGGAGGAGGTTAGACCAGCCACTGCAGCAGCAGAGATACAATTAAGCAAATGGATGTGGTGATTCACTCACAAAGAAAACGACTGAATGTTAAAACTGATCATGGAGAATTGCACTCTGGTCTTTGGGAGCAGGGCCATTGTTAGGCATGCAGGGGCCCAGGGAAGAAAGTGGTGAGGGGTCCTTAAAGCCCACCTGAAGACTATGCCTGTACCAAAAATACAAAAACCCAATTTACAAGTGTTGCAAAAAATACAGCACAAAAACCCAAGTACACGCTCTAAAAACCAGAGGAAAAAATAAAATGAAATCTTCTTATAACAAATACTTCTTCATTCAAATTACAGTTGCAAACCGCTCTAGGTTCCATTCATAGAGCTATTGACCACATCTAACTGGAATTGCTCTTTAATTTGGCTCAAACATTCAAGCAGGTCTTCATCATGAAAAAAATATCATTTTCACTATGGCAAAAATACCGGACACAAATCCTGGCGCCAAAAGCGTTTCACTTCAATAGGACTTTCTACAGGGAATAGCTAAAGCTTATATCAAAGATGATCAAAAGAGCCGTTTACTTCAACCACACATTTCAGTTCTCATCAGTGCAATTAACCTACCCAGAAAAAAAAAAACACCAGTGTTACCTTAACAAGTAAAACTGTTTCCTTCTGCTAAATCTAAAAATAGAAAGATAGAAAAAAAAGCGAGGAATCAGCATGTCAAAAAACAAACGTTTAAAAACAGCTCATAACTTCCAAATAAAGTAATGACAAAAGAAGCCTAGAAACATTATACTTACAAAACCAAATTACTTACATCATCTAGCTTCAGAAGATATACTACCATCATCACAATGGGAATACAAAAATGGATGACACAAAGGGATGGTACAAGCAGCCAAGCTTATAAAGACCAGCAAAAAAACACCGCACTGGCGCAACCCGACCAACACAAAAGCCGATCCCATTCATAAAATACTAAACAAAGGTAGAGCTGTCACAGCCACCATTAAATACCAAATACATAATAACAACTGCTGCAACCACACGATCACAACCAAAAATTCCATGCTCACGTACATAAACAACACTAAAGAAAATATTTTTATAAAAATTAAAACACAGCCACCACACACAACAAACAGAAAAAAACCCAATCGCATCAAAAACTGTAAAATAAAATGTAATGTAGAAAAAACCCACTTGCCTTCACATCCACCAAGCAACCTTAACAGGCAGTCCAGTCAACAGCAAAATTTAACCCATTTGGATCAACTGTATCCAAACGTAAAACCCACCACTGCTCACAACGTTATCAGTCTCCAATCAGCAGTACATTTGCCCATCAAAACAGGAATCTGGGTAATACAGAAACACCACAGATCCATGACCTTGGAGTTTGTAAAGTTTAACTAAAGGGGCCTCCTGGACACCACAATTTAGTCTGCTTGAGGCAGACTTGAGGCCCCCTATATCATGGAAGCCCTAGGCAATTGCCATCTTTGCCAACCCCTAATGCTAGCCCTTTTTGGGAGAGACCTGAAAATCCTGGCAGCCAAGGAATAGACTTGGAAACAAATAGCCTCAGACATCAGCAGCTTGGAGTCATCCTCAGGTCACTAAAAATCATCGAACATTAAAATTTATCAGAAGGAGCAACTTAAAGAAAGTATATTAAAAGAGGTAATTGGGAAAACCAGCAAGATGCATACCAATTGGAAGAAAAATTAGGGAAGGCCATGTCTGTCCTATCTGCATTACACCACTGTTGCAGTGTCTTATGGAAACATTTGGGCCAATATTCAGTGGTGGTGGTCACCATATTAAATTAAACATCAGTGCTGGAAAAGATCTGTGTTTATACCAATACTAAAGAAAGGTGATCCAACTGACTGGGGAAATTATCGACAATCGCTCTCATCCCAAATGCCAGCAAGATTCTACTGAAGATTATTCAACGGAGACTACAACCATACCTGGAACAAGAACTAACTGAAGTGCAAGCAGGGTTCAGGAAAGGGCGAGGAACAAGAGTCATCATTGCGGATGTGAGATGGATCCTTGAAAAGACTAAATACCAAAAAGATATCTATTTGTGCTTTATTGACTACAGCAAGGCTTTTGACTGTGTAAACCATGAGAAACTCTAGGCCACATTAAGAAACATGGGTATACCAGAACACCTGATCATTCTCTTGCACAATCTATACATTGATCAAGAAGCAACACTTTGAACGGAATAAGGAGAAACAGAATGGTTTAAAATAAGCAAAGGTGTACGACAAGACTGCATACTTTCCCCCTACCTGTTTAATTTATATGCAGAACAAATCACAGAGAAGCAGGATTGTATGAAGACAACAGAGGCGTGAAAATTGGTGGAAGACTCATCAACAACCTTCGCTATGCTGATGATACCACATTACTGGCTGAAAGTGAAGATGATCTGAAACATTTGCTTCTCAGGATCAAGGAACATAGGGGTATGTTTACAGACCGCGCGTTAGGTAACGTTAACGCTTGTTAGGTAACGTTAACATGCGGTATATAATGTTAATGCGCAGTAACATTACAAACCGCGTGGAAGTGTTCCGTGGCGCAGTATACACCGCAGAGGGAGGAGAGAGGGCGGAGAGCAGGGGTCAATGGGCGGGGAGTGGGCGGGGAGAGGCTCCCTGCACACTAACGCGCTGAACTGAAGGGTTGAATCCTACCGCGAATGAAAACCTGCCGTTAGATACACATTTGCAGGAGAGAGAAACCATTTCGGTGTCAGCAATGTTCAGTATAGGGAGGGAGCACAAGAAACGTGATAGTAGTGCTCCATTTGCAGCAACACCATAGTGCCCAAGTATGAGAGGCCACTATGGCAATGGTGTAAATGGGGCATAGGGGGCTGCAGGCGGCACATGTAGTGGGGGCAGCCGGGGCATAGGACGGACCTGGGTGTCGCCCAGGTAGCACATAGGAACATAGGAACATATATTGAGGCTTTTCCTAACCAGGGCTCCACAGATCTACAAACTGTAAGGATTTGAGGGTTTGTTTGTTTTATTATATTACATTGCTAGCTCTCTGACTGGGAGCTCTTAAAAGGGTTTTTTGTATATTTTTTAAAGCAAGGTTACTTTCTTTTGGTGCTTTAGGGGAACTTTTCTTGAGCACAGTAGGTTGCTGACCTCCAGTAACCTCCTCAGGTTTAGAAACTGCTAACACCTAATCAGGAGTTAGTGGGCCTGTTTCCTGAGTGCAGTTGAAGCCTGCATAAAAGGCTCCAGTGCTCTGCCCTGTTGAGGCTTTTCCTAACCAGGGCTCCACAGATCAACAAATTGTAAGGATTTGAGGGTTTGTTTGTTTGTTTGTTTTATTATATTACATTGCTAGCTCTCTGACTGGGAGCTCTTAAAAGGGTTTTTGTATATTTTTTAAAGCAAGGTTACTTTCTTTTGGTGCTTTAGGGGAACCTTTCTTGAGCATAGTAGGTTGCTGACCTCCAGTAACCTCCTCAGGTTTAGAAACTGCTAAACACCTAATTAGGTGTTAGTTCCCTCCCTACCCACCCCGACTCCCACCCACCCCTAGTGAGCAGTCTTGCTTTATAGAGCACCTCCCCCTTCAACAAATCACAGAGAATTGGACCAGCACATTTTGAATATAATTAAAGAGATTTAACTGCTTTTTCTCTGAAAGGACAGCTGCAAAACCGGCTGGTACTTGGTAGATCTCTCTCTTTTGCTTTAACAGATACCTAAGCTCCACGAACAGAACCATGGCTGGGAAAAATCATATTGCTAAAGCTGTTGCCCCCGTTACAGCTTCTGCCTCGGTCCAGACAGAGGTCCTAATGCCAGTTGAAGGACCGGTTCCATGTGCAGGGTGCCTGCAAGCTGAAGCTCTGAGGAAACAAGTGGAGGAACTCAGAGAGGAGGTGGCGAGGCTGAGGAGCATTCAAGACAGTGAGAAGTACATTGATGAAATGCTTCTCGCAGCAACCAAGCTCTCCAGCACAGAAGATGGGTGCCAACAGAATGTCGATGGTTGGACACAAGTCACCAGGGCCTGCAAAATCACCAATCCAACTTCTCCAGCCATTGAATTGAAGAACCATTATGCAGCCCTGGAAGTGGAGGAAGTGAAAGCATCCCTGGAAAGGGAAGAACCAGAGCTCAAGTACCCCTAAGTTGCAGAATCAGTGACCAGAAGTAAACGAAGGGTAGTGGTGATTGGAGACTCTCTTCTGAGGGGTACTGAGGCGTCCATCTGCCGACCAGACTTGATGTCCAGAGAGGTATGCTGTCTGCCTGGTGCCAAAATCCAAGATATTACGGAGAGTTTGCCGAGACTCATCAAGCCCACTGACTATTACCCAATGTTGCTAATCCATGTTGGAACAAATGATACTGCCAGGTATACCTCTGAGCATATCAAAAGTGACTTTATGGCTCTGGGACAGAGGGTGAAGCAGTTAGGTGCACAGGTGGTGTTCTCTTCAATCCTCCCTGTTGAGGGTAAAGGCCAAAGCAGAGAGGTTCGCATCCTGGAGATGAATGCATGGCTGCGTGGATGGTGTCATCGAGAGCGTTTTGGTTTCCTAGACCATGGGATGCTGTTCCAAGGGTTGCAGAGCAGAGATGGCATCCATCTGTCCAAGAAAGGTCAACGCATCTTCGGTAGTAGACTGGCTAATCTACTGAAGAGGGCTTTAAACTAGATTCGTTGGGGATGGGTGAAGAAAGCCCCCAGGTAGGTGATACATTAAATACCTTTATGGAAATGGGTAACAGGGGTAACATATGGAAAGCAGTGTGTATTAATGCCCGTAGCATGGGAAATAAGATCCCTGAAGTCGAAGCTTTGGTGGGAGTGGCTGACTTGGATTTAGTGGCAGTTACAGAAACATGGTTCACAGAAAACCATGACTGGGATGTAACTATACCTGGCTATACTTTATTCAGAAAGGACAGGGTAGGAAGAAGGGGAGGAGGAGTAGCACTATATGTAAAAACTACTATTAAAGCTTTGGAATTACAGAGCTTAAAAGGGAGAGAGGAGGCATTGTGGGTTAAACTAGAAAGAGAGAAAGAGAAATCTATTTGCATTGGTGTGATATACAGACCTCCCTCACAAGAGGAAGAGGTGGACAGAGAGTTAATTGAAGACATACACAGCATTGCTAGGAAAGGGGAAGTGCTACTGATAGGAGATTTCAATATGCCAGATGTTGATTGGCACATTCCTGCTGCAGTATCATCTAGAAGTAAGGAGATCCTGGATTCCCTACAGGGAGAACTATTCAGGCAATTGGTAACAGACCCCACACGTGAAGGGGCCATACTGGACTTGGTGCTTACCAATGGTGAAAGTGTTTCTGATGTTGTAGTGGGAGATCATTTTGCATCCAGTGATCACCAGATGGTGTGGTTCAGTATTAGGACTAGGGCTGTTAGAATCCATTCCAAGGTGAGGATCTTAGACTTTAGGAAGACTAACTTTGCGAAGATGGGCCAATACCTCAGGGAGTCGTTAGTGGGATAGGAACAGCTTGGGGATGTAGAAAAACAGTGGGCAAAACTGAAATGGGGTATTTTAAGGGCAACCAACCTTTTTGTTAAAATGGTAAATAAAGGTAAAAGGAAAAGGAGACCGCTATGGTTTTCGAAAGAAGTAGCTGAAAAAGTGAAGAAAAAGAGGGAGGCCTTCATGAAATACAAGAGATCACAGAGAGAGGAAGACAGGCATCTGTATTTGGAAAAACTTAGAGAAGCTAGCAAAGTAGTCAAGAAGGCAAAGATTCAAAAGGAGGAGGAAATAGCCAATGCTATAAAATGGGGGGGATAAGACATTTTTCAGATATATTAGTGAGAAGAGGAAGGGCAAGAGTGGTATTGTCAGACTCAAGGGTGCAGGGGAGAAATATGTAGAAGCTGATAAGGATAAAGCGGAATTGCTTAACAAATATTTTTGTTCTGTGTTCACAGATGAAGAACCAGGAGCAGGACCTCAGAAAACACTCAAAAGGACATCTTGAACAATTTTCAAAAGACTATGTTCGTGAGAAATTATCTCAACTTAAAGTAGACAAAGCGATGGGACCGGATGGGATACACCCAAGAATACTGAGGGAACTTGGGGACGTTCTAGCAGCTCCACTGACTGACCTTTTCAATGCCTCACTGGAGTCGGGAGTGGTGCCAATGGACTGGAGAGAGGCTCATGTGGTGCCTTTGCACAAAAGCGGAAGTAAGGATGTGGTTGAAAACTACAGGCCGGTTAGTTTAACTTCGGTGGTGAGTAAATTATTGGAAACGCTGCTGAAAGAGAAAATAGTGAGGTTTCTGGAGTCCAGCGGATTACAGGATCCAAGGCAGCATGGATTCACCAGAGGCAAGTCTTGTCAGACAAATCTGATTGATTTCTTTGACTGGGTGACCAGGGAGTTGGACCGAGGGAGAGCCCTAGATGTGGTGTATTTAGATTTCAGTAAAGCCTTTGACACTGTTCCTTACAGGCGACTTATAAACAAACTGAGCACCCTAGGGATGGACCCTAAAGTTACTGCTTGGGTTAGAAATTGGTTGGGTGGGAGGCAACAAAGAGTACAAGTAAATGGAGCTCACTCTGAGGAGAAGGATGTTATCAGTGGTGTGCCCCAGGGATCTGTCCTTGGTCCGATTCTTTTTAACATCTTTGTTAGTGATATAGCAGAAGGGCTTTCAGGTAAGGTTTGCCTCTTTGTGGATGATACCAAAATCTGCAATAGACACCCAGGAAGGTGTAGATAACATGAGGAGGGATCTAGCTAAGCTTGAAGAATGGTCTAGAATTTGGCAGCTGGGATTTAATGTTAAAAAATGTAAGGTCATGCATTTGGGCTGCAGCAATCCAAGGGAGCAATATAGTATAGGGGGTGAAGTACTTTTGTCCACTAAAGAAGAGCGGGACCTAGGCGTGGTAGTGTCTGATGATCTTAAAGTAGCTAAACAGGTAGAAAAGGCGACGGCAAAAGCTAGAAGGATGCTTGGGTGCATACGGAGAGGAATGGCTAGCAGAAAAAAGGAGGTGATAATGCCTCTGTATAAGTCTTTGGTGCGACCTCATTTGGAGTATAGTGTGCAATTCTGGAGACCGCACCTTCAAAAGGATGTGAACAGGATGGAGTCGGTGCAGAGGGTGGCTACTAAAATGATTAGTGGTCTTCATTATAAAGCATATGAGGACAGACTGAAGGATCTTAATATGTACACCTTAGAGGAAAGGCGGGATAGAGGTGATATGATTGAGATGTTTAAATACCTCCGTGGTATAAATGTTCAGGGAGAGAGCCTCTTTCAATTGAAAGCAAGTTCTGCTACGAGGGGACATGGGATGAGGGTGAAGGGAGAGAGATTCAGGAGTGATATGCGGAAATATTTCTTTACGGAAAGAGTAGTGGATCAGTGGAATAGTCTCCCAGTGGAGGTGGTAGAGATGAGGACAGTAACTGAATTCAAAAAAGCATGGGACAATCACAGAGGATCTCTAAAGGTAAAAAGGGGACTGTTGTAGTTATGGCAGGACAGACTAGATAGGCCATGTGGTCTTTTTCTGTCGTCATATTTCTATGTTTCTATATAAACTGGAAGTCTGAAAAACTGCATCTGACAAAAGCCAAACACAATATACAAAAATGTATTGTCCACACTAGCCAATAGTTGCCAGGGCAGAGACAGGACAACCCCGCAGCCATCCCACCACCATGTTGAAGGGACAGAATGTTGTTAGGTGGTGATGGGGGGTGGGGGTGGGGATGTCCATGTATGCCTTCCCACCCCAGATGCCGCACCGTAGGCACCTGCCTACCTGAACAGTGGATGGCCTGGGACGATGCACAACAAGCACCAACAGCTGGTTATGTCAGCATAGCATGGGAGGGGGGGGGTGTCCCTGCTGGAGAGGGCAGTGGCACATGTCTGCAGTGGACCCAGGCCATGCCCTGTACTAGTTTGTGGTGTGCAGTGCAACAGAAAACGTCTGGCTGAGGAGACGTAAAGGTATGGCCCAGGGACTGCTGTGCCTCTGTGGCCTCACTGTCGTGCAGTACACACAGCCAGTGTGACTCAGAGCAGAGGGTCACAGGTTCAGATCCCAGCTGCGGACCCTGCAGAACACATCACAAACCTTTGCCCTACTACATAGATACAACAGAAAAACAGGAAATGTCTGGCTGAGGAGAAGTAAAGATAGCTCCAGGGACTGCTGTGCCTCTGTGGTCTCACTGTGGTGCAGTACACACAGCCAGTGTGACTCAGAGCAGAGGGTCACAGGTTCAGGTCCCAGCTGCAGAACACATCACAATCTTTTGCTATACTATGTAGATACAACAGAAAAACAGGAAATGTCTGGCTGAGGAAAAGTAAAGGTAGCTCCAGGGACTGCTGGGCCTCTGTGGCAACACCATGGTGTAGTACACACAGCCAGTGTGTCCAGGAGCAGAGGGTCACAGGTACAGGTCCCAGCTGCTGGAACCTGCAGAACACATCCCAAACTTTTACCCTACTAAGTAGATAAAACATCAAACCGTGCAATCCCCACAGCAGCAGCCAATAGGGGTAGAAACACCCACGCACACAGGCTCCACTATCCAAATCATGCTGTACAGACAGGCTGCTGGCCCCAGCATGGAGTTGCAGGTAACATCACAGCACCACTACTACCTCCTGCTCAGTTCAGAAATGTCAGCACTGTGGCAGGCAGGGTTGCCAAACACCCCTATCATTGCACAGTGCTGCAGTAGGAGTGTGTGTGTATATGTCTATCCATTGTTTTGTGGCTGCCCACCCTGCTCTCGGCCCACGTTGTCCAACTGTTACCAGCGTTAGCCTGCGAATGTGCATAATGAGGAGCAAGGTAGTGTGGGTATGGGCCAGATAGAGTGAATTGGGCAGGCTGCATCTGCACAGGGAGTATTGCAATGGCTGGTACACTGTAGTGTCCGAACACCACCTGCATGGACAGGGTGGCCACAGCATGTTGTGCTGGGAGGGCAGTCTCACCCTGACTCAGCAGTGACCATGGCATGTCCAGGTTTCCCCATAGTGTTCTATACTATCCACCTCCGATGATATCTGTGTGATCCCAATTCTGGGGCCCAATCACTGATGTGTGTGTGTGTGTGTGTGTGTCCATGTCCGTGTCCGTGTCTGTCCCCTCCTATGTCTGGGTGCACGTGTTTTCTCACCGACCATGTACCACGGACCGGCCAGTGGCATGTCTGCAGTAGTCTGTGCATGGTGCGAGCACCATGTATGCTGCTGCAGGTGCAGTCCGACAGTGTTGTCTGATGATGCATGGCAGACTGTGGTATGTGGCAAGTAAGGATTCACATGGCAACCCCACATTAATGCTGGTCTGCCAATGCCCCAGTCACAGGTATGTCTCATGCGCACTAGCCCTAGAGGGATGTCCTTTGCCATCAATGAGGGAGGAGTAGCCTAGTGGTTGGGGCAAGGTACTTCAGGCCGGAAGGTCAGGGGTTCAAATCCCACTAGAGGACAGCAACCTTGGGCCGGAAGGACTGGGGTTCCTAGTCCCACAGATGCTCCTTGTGGTCTTGGGCAAGCCACTTAACCCTCCATTGCCCATGTTCCCTGTAAGTATTAGTGTGTATGTGTCTCATATCCCCGCGTGTTAAATGTATCCCCCACTTGTGTTGTGACCGCTTTGATTGAAGGATAAGGCGGTATACAAAACTGTCTAAATAAATAAAATAAATAAATCAAGAACGGGGTTGCTGGTCCCACAGCCAGTCCTGTGTGCTCAGGCACCTGTCCCTCCATGCCCCCACCTACAAGATGGGTGTTATGGGGCCCTTGGGGGGCACATAGTGTATACTACTCTGAACAGTAGGGGGCTGTGGTACATAATCCTCATAAGACACTGGACAACCCTCCGCCCTGCTAACAGGTGGCCATGGCAGCCAGACCTTAACACTGGGTACACACTGATCTGGGTGGTCTCTGGTCCCAGGGGGACACCTGTGACTGTGGAACACAGATGGGCACAGAGGTGCCTTTGGTCACACTGCCTGGGACACCTGCCACACACTGCCAGTGATGGGGATGTGCAGCAGGACCTAAATGTAGCATGTACTGTGGACCTAGTGCTGGGCAGCCATCCATACTCTCAGGGTGAATAAAGAACCTGCACAATGGCAGGGTCTGCAGATACTCTGTGCTAGTATCACGCACGACAGTCCATCTTACCAAGCTGCGGTAACAGAGGTGCAGACCCCATTTGTTGATCCGCTGTTGACCACTGTTCCGCATGTGCAATGCATCATGGGTGCTGGTGCGGTTACCCTAACCTGGTGCACAGAGCAGACAGTCCATGCAGTGACCTGCAGTCCCTCTATACCCAGGCATTGCTGTATAGCAGGCCAGAGGTATAGCCCACTGGTTCATACAATGACATTCCAAACTGTGTCCATGGGTTCGATCCCCTGTTGTTCCCCTCTTCCATGCATGCCAAACTCAGATACCTTGCATGCCTCTAACACTCATAGTTTTGCAGATATGTGCTGCCAGCCCATAATAAACTCGCCACAGTGGGCAACATTCCTCTGGTCCGGTTATCTGCGTCTGTCAGCTGTGTAGAGTCCTGACTGCCTGTGCAGGCTGCCACCACAGGTCATGCATTGTGACCCTGTCCTGCATTGTGCCTCTATGTTGCCTGCCTCACCTGTACCTCAGCTGCATGGTACCACCACACCTCTGTCCACCCATCATCATAACCATCCTGGCACCCCCGCCTCCCCTGGGGGACACATATGCCCACCATCTGCCACCCACTGTCCTCCCAGTACTTTACATTGCCCACACCCAGTGCTGTGGTACAGTTGCCCACAACATGTTTGTCAACAGTACTGGCAGCCACATGGTCTGGCCGCAGATATGGCACGTCCAGGAGCCTCCAGCTCTCACCCCCAATCATCTGTGCAGTGGCAGTAACCCGTGGCCAATCCAGTGTTAGTGTAACATTAGTATCTCTGGAAATAGGTCATGCATGTCAACCTGAGGCACCTTGCAGGATGCAGGGCAAAGTAACCTAGGGCACCGTGACATTGTTATGCCACTGTGAACAATGGCGAAATATCCCAGGGAGCCCACGAAGATGACCTGTCCAGGTGTGCCCAGTACGGTGCCCTGCCTAGGGACCCCAATAAGGTGCCGTAGAAGGCGCCTCACAAGGCACCTGATGAGCATCCTATATGGCACCATACAATATAGCACCCAGTAAGGCTCCTACTAAGGCGCGGTAGCACAATATACCATAGAAGGACCCACGAACGTGCCATGTTCTGAAGCACGGTATCTGGCGACGTACAACATGCTATTAGGGCTGAGGAGTCCCAGGACGCGCTCCTTAGCATACCGTTGTGTAAGGCGTGCTCTAAGGCGCCGTAATAAACGTTAGCCTAACACGCACCTGAGGCACAGACAGCTGAAAACCTGACACGCTGTAACATCAGGCCTCAATGCCCACAAGAACATGGTCCATCAGAGCAATATAATGTGGTATGTATAGTGCAGTGGTTAGGCAATATGTCAGACTACAATGTATTGGGAGTTCAAATCCCAGAAGGGGATGCCACAATGGGAAGATGGGTATAGGGCATATCACAAACAGAAAGACCAGTCATAGTCAGATATAGAAAAGGATATCGGTAACATAAACAAATAGACCAACGCGCATCACAAACAGAGGTACGCACGTTGCAAAGCGTGCACTGTGCAGGCACATTTTTATTGCGTCATATGAGGTCTGATCACATACAGCAGACAAGATGGCTGCCAGGTCAAGAAAGCCTGCATTTACACATGCAGACCTGTACCTGCTTGCAGAGCTAATATGCCTCTGCCAGGAGCGCCTGTTTCCAGACTCCTCCCGTATGCAGCACCTCACCAGAGTGAGGAAGGCCTGGGTGCAATATAATAGAGGCTCTGACTACCCACGTGAGGTAAGTGCATGGGGACAGGCATCCAAACCTAGGACTTTAAAAAAATACCTGGTAACCAACACACATATCAGACACACACAGCAAGGGAAAAGCAGGTGGCTGTGTGTCCAAATGGGATCAATGTAGGCCTCCCTGTCAATGTTTGCAGATTTGCCCCATCCCCAGGGGGCCGCAGAACCCATTACAGAGATTTATTATCCATCCCAGTGTTATGGTATCTGCTCCTGTTGCAGTTTCACTGATGTGCCCTATCCCCAGGATGCCCCAGGCCACATTACAGAGGTATAATATCCATCCTGTTGCTCAGGTACCTGCTCCTGTTTAAGTTTCACAGGTCTGCCAAATCCCCAGGATGCTCCAGGCCTCACTACAGAGGTCCATTGTCCATCCTGGTGATATGGTACCTGCTCTTGTTTAAATCTCAGAGGTCTGCCAAATCCCCAGGATGCTCCAGGCCACACTACAGAGGCCTACTATTCATTCTGGTGATATGGTACCCGCTCTTGTTTAGGTTTCACAGGTCTGACAAATCGCCAGGATGCCCCAGGCCTCACTACAGAGGTCCACTGTCCATCCTGGTATTATGGTACCTGCCCCTGTTTAAGTTTCACAGGTCTGCCAAATCCCCAGGATGCTCCAGACCTCACTACAGAGGCCTACTATTCTTCCTGGTGTTATGGTACCTGCTGTTGTTTAAGTTTCACAGGTCTGCCAATTCCCCAGAATGCCCCAGGCCTCAGTACAGAGGTCAATTGTCCATCCTGGTGTTATGGTATGTGCACTGGCTGATGTGTGCAGGCCACACATATTGCCATGTTGTGGCTGGAGCCTGCAGGGCATATAGCGACACATCCCCAAGGCACACTCAGGTGTGGCTGTTGCTGTGTGCAAGGGCCACTGGTGAGACACATGATCATCGCCCCCGCCAGTGCATCCAGTGGCACATGCCAATGCAGTCTGAGCATATGTCGGACAAGGGTTGCAGACAGGTCGATGGGTGTAGCAGACATGCTGACACAATGGTGCATAAGTGCGGGAAGTGGTGCATGCCCTGCTCCCCCGGCACACCGTGCATGTATGCCCCCATGCATGGCGCCCGTTACCCACAGCACGGCAAAGGCACATATGGTATGGTGTTGTAGGCCCAAGCATGGATAGGCTTCCGGGGCAGCAATGGGTGCCAGGGGGTCTGCACGAAGGGCACATAGGTGCCAACCTAGACATGCGCATCCGCAATGCACACATGTGTGTGGCAGGGGCAACAGCTAGCAGTCGACACACAGCACACAGTAGGGGCAGCCACTTGCTGCACCCAGGTATGTGTGTGGTGCAGCACCGGCTGGCCATGGATGTCTGTTCCCTAATGTCCCCACACGTTGCTTCACCCACAGGTTGAGGACCTGTGCAAGAAGGCCTGTGAGCTGTGAGCCAGATACCCCCGCTTCGTGGCGCGGGTGCAGCGGGAACAGCAGGCCCAATGGGACAGTGAGTGATGCGGCACATCCCTGTGGGCCAATGGCCTGCGGAGCCAGAGGACATGTTTGAATGATGTGCAAGATGTGTGACCATAGTGGTAATGTACATACCTCTCCCCCACAGTGGCTGCACAGCAGGGCTGGACACTGGAGCCGGGCAGCCAGTGCTGGCTGAAGAAGACCCGGAGGCCATGGAGGCAGCTGACGGTGGGGAGGCCGAGGAGGAGGGGGATGCCAGAAGCAGAGAGGGGGAGGGGGAGGGGAGCAGGGTAGAGGGGGAGGGCGGCTGGGAGCCTGGGGAGGGGGAGGGGGAAGGGGCGAAGGGGGGGAGGATCAGGGGGCAGAGGGGGAGGAGGGAGAGGTGCGTGGGGAAGCTGGGGAGGGGGAGGGGTAGTGGGTGTGGCAGGGGAGGGGGCGGGAGGCCTGGGAGGGGCGGGGTGGCAGGGTGTGGGGAGGGGGTGGGGTGGGGGTGAGGGCATGGCCAGTCCCGAGCAGCACAGGCTGCCACAGGGCACTGGGGGCCCCAGCCATCTGCCCCACAGTGCCGGTGATGGGCCCCGTCTGGCCACGGGTCTGCCACACATAGCCACAGACAGGCACACCATACATGCAGCCACACATACAAGGGGAGATGTGTGTCTGTGCGGGTGCATGTGCAGCCTCCGCCTGGCTGCGGTGGTGCTTGCCCAGGCATAGGCCCAGCGGCAGCATGCCCGCATTCTGGGGCGGGTGCTGGAAACCATGGCTGTGGTGGCTGACCGATTGCGCATGCTGAACGACAGACGCATGGCAAGCGCAGCTGGCCAGCCACCCGGCGATGAGGACCCCCAGGGGGTGTGAGTGTGGGCACCACACATGCAACCCCTGCCCTGTGCCGGCCCGTGCCCTGGGACTGCCACCACCACTGGGAACTGGAGAAGGTAGGGCCCATGCCCGCACAGAGTCCCACGGCTATGTCCCCCCCCCAATAAATATTGTACATATGTTTGACGTACTCACAATGGTCAGCTGTCCTATATTGCAACATGTCAGTGGGTTGCGAATGACAGGTGTGAGCATATACATGGAATACTGTGTTCAGTTTTGGAGACCATATCTTGCAAAGGATGTAAAAAGACTGGAAACTATTCAGAGGAAGGTGACCAAAATGATTTGGAGCCTGCATCAGAAGCCTTATGAGAAGAGACTTGAAGACCTAAATATGTACACTCTGGAGGAGAGGAGGGACAGGGGAGATATGATTCAGACCTTTAAATACTTAAAGAGAAATAATGAACAAACCTCTTCCAAAGACGGGCAAGCTGTAAAACTAGAGGGCATAACATGAAGCTGAAAGGGGGTAAATTGAAAGGCAATGTCAGGAAATACTTTTTCACTGAAAGGGTGGTGGATGCTTGGAATGCCCTCCTGATGGAAGTGGTGGAGGCAAATACAGTGACAGAATTCAAAATGGCATGGGCCAGACACAATGGATCCCTTTACAGCAACAGGATAAAATCAAAATAACTTAACTATCTAATTTCTCAACATACAGGGGTGTTCTACACGGACCGGAGGGTTCACCCCTAAAACAAAGACATGGGGAGTGGTGGCCTGCACGGAGCGGCAGGTGCACCTACTCTAGCCATCTTACTGGGCAGACTAGATGGACCATACTGGTCTTTATCTGCCCTCATTTACTATGTTACTATATAGACTATAATGCTTAATCCCACTGTCTGAACCCCTAAAATTCAGCTACTTTGTAACCATTGTATTATCCTTTAATGTAATTTAACTATTTCGAATAGTGAAAACTCTAACCAAAACAAACCAACCAGAACAGCAGAGCGATACCATTCAGCCCCAAACCCTAGCTAACCACTACGCAAGCAAGCTGACCACAACTGCAACCACGCTATCTTTGGCCAAACCCAACTTGACAACTGTAGAGAAGCATGAACAGACGTGGAACGAATTCTGCAAAATTGATGATAAGCAAGCAGTGGAAATAATAACCAGCATAAATACCACCACCTCACTGCTTGATCCATGCCCATCTACCTGGATTAAAGCGGCAAAAAAGGACATTGGCCACCAAGTCGCTCACATTGTGAACCAATCACTGTCCCAAGGAATCATGCCTAACCAGCTCAAAAAGTCTATAATAAGACCAATACTAAAAAACAACTCGCTAAACAAAGAAGATCCATCTTCCTACCGTCCAATCTCCAGTATATCGTTTTTAGCAAAAATCATTGAAAAAGCAGCCCTCATCCAACTGCAAGAACACCTTGAAGACAACGATATACTGGACAAACAGCAATACGGATTCAGAAAAAATCATGGGGTCGAAACCCTGCTTTTAGCCCTGTTTAACAACCTCCTCAAGGGGCTGGAAGACAGGAAGAAAATGTTTATCCTCATTTTTATCGACATATCCGCTGCATTTGACACTGTCCATCACTTAACCCTCCTGAACAAGCTGGAATCAATTGGAATTATAGGAACCGCCTTGAAATGGTTCTCCTCCTATATAACGGGCAGAAAGCCACAGGTCCAGTTCAACGGAGAGAAAGCTGAACCGTTCATCCAAACACAAGGCATTCCTCAAGGTTCGGCACTCTCGGCGCTACTTTTTAACATTTACATGCAACCACTCAGTGAAATATTCAGGAAATATGGCATAAACTACCACATATACGCAGACGATATCATGCTGTACACCCAACTAGAGACCACCAACCCGAACTACGACCAGCTTCAAACCTGCATGGGAGAGATGTCGGGATGGCTACAACAAAATAACATGTCGATCAATCATAAGAAGACCGAAGTAATGTTTATATCAAATACCTTGGGTTTCGAACCACCTCCAACAATCACATTGTGCAACAATACATACAATACTAAGAAAGAAATAAAATATCTGGGAGTCACAATTGATAACAAACTGAAAATGGAAAAACACCTCAACAACACCAACAAAGCCATCTTCCACAAGCTTAAAGTGCTACGACCCCTGCGGAACATACTAGATCCGTGCGATTTCCGATCAGTTGCTCAGGGTCTCATCATGCCCCACCTGGACTACTGCAACGCCATCTTGCAGGGGCTACCAAGGAAAACAACCAACATACTACAGATGGCCCAACACGTAGCAGCAAGGATCATCATGAGAACTCGCGTCACCGAACATATCACACCTGTATTGATGGAACTACACTGGCTTCCAGTCGTTGCAAGGATTCAATACAAAACATTGGTAACTACATTCAAGTTAATTCACAACCTGGCCCCCTCATTCCTCTCCACCCTGATCTCCATGCAACCTGCAACCAGAAGCAGGAGAACCATGAACTCTGACACACTAAGAGTTCCAAACAGCTTTAGACACGTAAAGGTCAGTACTAGTCGCAGAGCGTTCTCCTTATCTGCCCCCACGTTATGGAACCAGCTCCCACACGAGCTGAGAGAAATTAAAGACATAAGCAATTTCAGAAAACAACTGAAGACGCACCTGTTCAATTGTCATTATACCAGATGAAAATCCAAAAGGACAAAAGAAATTGAATTGCAGTATGTACAAATGTAAATATATGGTGGTTAGTGCCTGTGTAAATGTATGATAATAGCTAAGGTCTTTATATGGACCCGCATATGTGTGCTGTGTATCCCCCTGCTCTCTCTATCTAATCCCCAAATAATTCTGTCTGTAATTTATGACAAATCCCGTAATTGTAATCAAACCGCTTCTGATCGCTGGAAGGAGCGGTATATAAGTCCTTACTAAATAAATAAATAAAATAAAATACTGTATCAAATTATTTGCTCTAAAGAGTGTAACTCTCAAACCAATTGTACAAACCCAGTACCAAAAAACCTGAAACAGCTTGTTGCAAAAGCTATTGCTTTAAGACTACAGTATAATTTAACCATGCTCTCCATTTACCTCTCAATATATACACTACTTGCACTCATACTACTCACATCAACACTTAATATCCCAAATATACAATGGTTCCTCCTACATATACCACTCAACTATCACACAACATACAACTACCTTACAATACCCCCACCATGCCTACCCATACCACCCAACCATACTCATCACACAAGGTGGATCATTACCATACAACCCCTTTCCTACATCTCCCCAAATACCACCACCCCAGACAAAGAAACACAAACAATCCGTTGTGCACTGATCAATGCTAGATCAAACAGAAACAAAATACAGACCATTACAGACCTACTTACAGAACACCAACTTGACATCCTGTATATAACTGAAACTTGGCTCTCTGATGCCGACAAAGTCCTCATCAATCAAATAAAAACCAAGGACTACTCTCTATTCTAATGCACAAGAAATAACAGGAGGAGGTGTGTTAATCCTAACAAATTCACACCTACATTTCTGACCCCTATGAACTAACACCACAGACGAAATTAATTAATTTTCTATTTACATTCTCTTATATACCATGCTATTCTGCATCAGTGCGGTTTATATTGAACAAACTGAAATTACATTGAACAGGGCATTATAACTTGGAGATAACTATTTTACAGGGAACATGGGCTATGGAGGGTTAAGTGGCTTGCCCAAGACCACAAGGAGCACCTGTGGGACTAGAAACCCCAGTCCTTCCAGCCCAAGGTTGCTGTCCTCTAGTGGGATTTGAACCCCTGACCTTCTGGCCTGAAGTACCTTGCCCCAACCACTAGGTCACTCCTCCACTCACCATTAATTCAGTCACCATTACGAACTACATCACCATCATCCTCAGCTACAGAACACCTTCATCAGCATCAAACAATTTATCCACCATAATCAAAAATTGCATTGAACACTTAAAAAAGGCATGATCATACTTGGAGACGTCAATCTCCCCTCCTTATCTACAGCAACAGAGAACACGTTCCTCACGACAATGGAATCAATGGAACGCACACAAAGAGTGATCCTCCCCACTCACAACAAAGGAAACACCCTGGACCTTATCTTTACCCCCACCCACCCTATCCACATCAGTCCCCCCTCCCTGAAAACACCCACTCTACCATGGTCAAACCATAGCCTCATCACCTTCTCCATACCTCTAAAGTCAGCAAAAACAACAACAATAGATCACCAACAACAAGACGATTCAAAAACTTCAACAAGGATGTGTTCTTAGAAAACTCTTTACCACAGACTCAGACATCACAGTACTAACAAACTGGAACAAAGTGATCAGACCCGCAGCAAAACTACCAGAAAAACAGCAAAACCCCACCAAGAAACATCATATCCACAAAACTCCCAGGTATACCCACACCTCCAAAAACTAAAAACCACCTCAAATAAAGACCAGAACAAACACCTCATACTCCTTCAAAACTATCACAATGCCACAGACCGAGCCAAGAAAGGATAGTACTCAAAAATAATCAACACTGCAATAAACCGCCCGAGAGCTATTTGACCTAGTGAAACGACTCTCTGAACCACCAACAAATCAGAACCAAACAATCAACGTCACTCACCATCAACTAGCTGCACAATATAAACAACTACACCCAGACCCCATCCAAATCATCCCCCCATACACCGACACGACTCCTATCAACACCAGCTGGCCCGCATTCCAAACAATCAGTAGTAAATATATTGAAAGCATCCTAACCAAGCTTAACACCACCACCTCACCACTTGACCCATGTCCCCCTAAATGGATTAAATCAGCAACTACCAAAATCAGCCCATATATAGCCAAGATAGTGAATGAAGTACTCCAACAAGGAAAAATGTCTAACAATCTTAAGCTCTCCTCCATCCATCCCATACTGAAGAAACCAAACCTGGATCCATCAGACCCAGCATCATATCGCCCTATTGCCAGCCTTCCATTCTTGGCTAAAATCATAGAGAAAACTGTTCAACTACAACTACAAAATTACATAGACGAAAACCAGTTACTTGACTCTCATCAACATGGATTTCGCCCATCACATAGGGTAGAAACCCTCATGGCCTGTCTTATTAACACCATAACCAGAGAAATCCAAGATCACACATGAACCTACATTTTGTTATTCCTCAACATCTCCTCAGCATTTGACACAGTCAACCACAACATCGTACAACAGAGACCACCCCTATTCAGATTACAGCATACAGTACTAAAATGGTTCAAGTCATATTTTACAGAGAGAAAGCAACAAATAAAAATTGGCTCAAACAATTTCAAACCCTACCCTATGTATATAGCTCATTATGTAAATAGTTCACCGATATAATCTAACGCACTGCCCCACACACTACACTTCTCAGTTCTCACACTGCATGCTACAAACCACACTTTATTATTGATTTTGATTGATGTGCCACACCGCCTTGATTTAATGATAAGGCGGTATACTAAATCCTTCTAAATAAATAAATAAAACAGACGCAAGGAGTACCACAAGGTTCCATCCTATTCACAACCCTCTTCGACCTATACCTTCAATCCCTATGCACAGTCATCAAAAAACACAACATCCATTATCACATATACACTGATGATATAATGCTGTACTGCCCACTTCTCTCCAATCAACCTGACTATACTCAACTGCAAGACTGCTTTGCAGACGTTACACACTGGCTTTCAACCAACAACCTATCCATCAACCTTAGGAAGACAGAGGCCTTGTTCATCTCAAGAAATACCTCTTTCACACCCCCATCCACCATAAAACTAAACAACATACCAATAAAAGTAAAACCTGAACGGAAATACCTTGGCATCATAATTGGCCAGCACCTTTCATTCAAAACTCAAACGACAGCAAAGACAATTTATTTCAAAACAAAGACCTTACAGCGACTTCCTCCTCAACTTGGACCAACAGATTTCAGATACACATTGCAAGCTCTCATCTTCCATCATGCAGATTTTTGTAACAATTTCTACCAATGTCTACCTCAATCAGCACTCCTCCCTCTACAAACAGCACTACACACCGTTAAATGTACCATTCAAGGGGCAAACAAATACGACCACATCACACCCATCCTAAAACACCTGCACTGGCTGCCACTCAATAGAATAAAATACAAATGCATCCTCCTCACATGCAAAGCACTTCATTCCCAACAAGAAACATCCCTCAAAGCCCTTCCTCAAAAACCACAAACTTCAAGACTGTGAAGACAGACCACAATCAACAAGCTAAAAGTACTAATAATCAAACAAATACAATCAACAAACATGTCACAGAGCATTTGAATTCTATGCCTCTGCCCTACAAAACTTCCTCCCTAACTCACTACGAAATATAACCAACCTCTCATCATTCCGTAAACACCTGAAAATCCACCTTTTCACTGAACACTTTGGCCCTGTCACTTAACCCCCTCCAAATTCATAACTCAACCATAACAGAATCTCTAATGTAAATAGTTGTTTGTATTAAGTATAAAGTTCAATGTATAAAAAATGTTGATTGTGTTAAAAGTTAAATATTACCATGTTATTTGTTCAACATATGTTCTCTGTAAAATGTTATGTTCTCTGGAAAACGCTTTGACCTGGTGAAAAACGGTATACAAACCTAGCTAAATAAATAAATTGACAACAAGAAAGTTATAACTTATCAGCCAACATGTCAGCACTTGACATCTGTACAGCCAAAGTACTTCTCAAACACTATTGACAGAAAAATCAACCTGGCCACTGGCTTCACTCCTTATCAGGCCTTCACAGGGGTTATTTTGGAAAAACATCCAATAAGTATCTACAAGGATATATATTAGCCACAAGAGGCAAAAGACTTACTTTGCATGTTAGCAGCCATGACCCGCGTTAGAAGCATGGCTGCCTTCCCCCAGCTGCCAATGCCAGGATCATGAGTGCCCTAGGCAAACTTTCTGCCTTATGTTCCCGCCCCCCACCCAAGATTTTGCTAATTATACTAATTCATCCCACCACCTCTCCAATATCAATCCAGTAAAAATGTATAATTGGACAACATACTTTCATATATTAAATTTTACTTTGTATGTATGTGTGTGCCCACTCCTCCCTGTTAGTAAAAGAATATGCTAAGGGCTCTTTGAATTTGTCTGACAGGATCTATTTTTTGCTTTGATTATTGCTGCTCAGTGCCGCCCCTCAGAAGCTGACACCCTAGGTAACCATCTAGTCTTGCCTGATGGCTGAGACAGTCCTAGGAACACCTCCTACAATTTTACCTTGGAGATTTTGCAGGTCCTGTGGGTAACACATTAATGCAGCTGTGTAAATGGATTTCAATGTGTGTTACAGTATATTTGAAAATACAATATGCACGTGCAGTTTACTCTCCTGATCTCCCCACACCTCCAGACATAATCCATTTATTCATTGGCTACACATTTGCAAAAACAAAGATCTATCCATCTAACTCTGCAGTTAGATAACTAGATCCCTTTGAAAATTGCCCTTCACATTTCCATATGCTAAGAATACCCTCTACCCTGGGTTAGGATTAAGGCCTCACATATATTTCTCTTCAGTTAAGCCATCTTTTAATTTTATTACAAAACAGACTGGTCAAGAAGAAGAACCCTTCCAGTCTCACCCTTGGGTTTCATCAACCTTATTAAAATGAACATATTACCACTCATTTTGTTTATATTTCAAATCATCTATCACTATATTGGTACAAGACAGGGAAGAATTAACAAAAATATATTAGAAACTTCATTTGTAATAATAATAATAATATCTAGAATTACATTCAGCAAACTCTTCCTATGCAAAGATAGCAATGGTTTATACGTACTTAAAAAGTTCTCCATGTTGAGTCAAGCAGAAGACGCCTGAATCTCAAAGGCTATGAGGGGAATGAGTGCCGCGGGACTGGAGCGCTGTAACTCTCTGGGACTTTCCTTGTCTGTGGGCTCCACATCGCCTGCCTGTGCTAGGAATATCCTTTACCAGAAGTTAGGATTACAGGCCTCACATATATTTCTGCTGCTGATATTATATGGTTGCTGTAAGCATACCAACTTTTCCATAGTCCTAGGAATCACAAGCTTCTATCAATGAAAGTTTACCAAGTTCCCTGACTGATTCTACTAAAATGTAAGCCTATCCTATCCCCCTTGCTTGAGGCTTTGGAAACATTAAAAGACTTGTGGACATTCTGACAAGATATTTTATTACAACCTCTATTGCACGACGCTGGCATTTTTCCATAGGCATGCCAAACAGCTGGAAACTGAGATGGAAATAAAGGAAAAAAATTAATCAAATATTACTTTGAAGATTAATTTGCATTGCTGAAATAGCCTTGAAGATCAAAGTACAAGCAGGATCACTGTCAATATTGTGAATAGTATCAAAATGAACTTGCAAGACAAATCATTGGACATCAATATTTCTCTGCAGGAACTCAAGTTGCCAAGGCTTCAAGTGATAACATTACTTGATAATCTTCTTTGGGGAATATTAACATTAAACATACAGATGTCCACATCTAATTTGAAATCAGATGAGAAGAAAACCATCTTGGAAATTCAATGGAAAGCTACAATAAAATAAATATATAACTCTTTGATATGCAATAAATGCAAATGCATTTTTCCTACTACTCTACTGATCATTACAGCTGTGAGAAAATATACTACCATAGAATGTGAAAAGCGCTTACAAGATAATGGAAATATATGTATGAATACCTGATGCTTATTGTTTATGATTTATGGTTTATTCACAACTTTATATATCCACTATAGAGCAAGCAATGTGACGGGGAAAGGAGTAAAGAGGGGAATTCCCCCATCCATCTCAGGACACAGAGAATTAGACCAGTATGTCACAAAAGGGTCTGCTAAATGTAAAACCTCTTGCGGGTGCAGTGGAGCATCTTTTTGGTTGGAGTGGCCAAACAAAACCATTTCCAGCCCTGCCTCCAAGCTGAGCAAAATATTGGTGGGGCCATGGCCCCTGTGGCCCCCCCCCCTTTCCGCTGCCTATCGCCCCTTGTAAAATAGCAGCAGTGATTTTAGGATGCTGCACATGGGAAAAAAGATCAAGGAAATCCCCCCATTTAGATATGGGAGCAGCCTTCTAAAATCACCGCACTAGCCAGAGGCATATTGGTGCAGCACCACAGGTCTGGCCCCCCCCATCAACAGACCCTTCTGACTGTCCCCGGCTAGATGTGGCCACAACATTAACCAGATCCCTCCTCCCATACCCCCTGCAGCAGCACTTCAACCCCCCATGTTCCTCCGAGGCATCATAGCAAGCCCCCTCCCCCTAAGCCCCTTCCAACCAAAAGATAAAATGTTGATCTGTTTGAAAAAATACCCCCAATTATCTGAACTCCAACCCTCTCCCCTGATGACCATCCCCAGGCTTACCACGGCATTGGTAGGCAGCAGCATGAGATCCCTCTTCAAAATGGTGTTGATGACCCTAGCAGTAATTTCACGCTAACTGGCTAAATCACAGTATTCCCGATACTTAGTGGCACTATCCTGATAGTGCCGCTGAATATCCCCATGGACTGCAGGAAAGACACCGATTAAACCAGGGCAGCGTGTGGGCAGTGTTTGGGCAGCATGTGGGCAGTATGTGGGAGCGTGTGGACAGCGTGTGGGCAGTATGTGGGAACGTGTGGGCAGAGTGGGGGCGGTTCCAGCAGCTCTCCAGTTAGCCGTGATAGTCAGCCACTAGCCAGATAGCTAAACCATGTAAAGTTAGCACAGAAGGATGGTTGTCCTGACTTTATCCGGTTTTTGCTATCTGCTTAGTGGCTGGATATCGCTGCTAACCAGATAGTCAGCATTCTGTCTGGTAACACCGGATATTCCGCACCATTGGCAGATAAGCTCTGGCACTGAATATCCAGTTTTCATTAAAGCAGCAGCAGCAAGGTGCTTCAAAAGTGCTGACTGCTACCATCAGCAGCATACCAGTGGTGCGGCAGTGGCTGCGGATCGTCCTGGGTGCCAGATAGGAGGAGGGTGCTGAATCCCCGGCCTATATGGCGAAGCCAGGATAACAAACCTATCTTATGTTTAAATTGCCTTTATTGCAAAAAGAAGCATACAAACTGACCACCCCCAGTCTGTGGGACACTGGCAGAAGACCAAGGACTGCAAAAAGAACAATGCTGAGAACAGTATTTTTAGTTTTTATCCCCCCAGCAACCCCCCATTCACCCCCCCCCCCCACAGAAGCAGACCACTCAACAGAACAAGAGATCACAAGAGATCAACCAGCCACACAATCAGTCACATTACCGTACATCCTTATTAAACCACCCAGTCTCAGACCACAGGCAAGCAAGACCGTCTAAGTTACCAGCTAGAAGGTAACCCATTCAACACTGAAACAACTAGGCTATCAAATCAATATTCAATTTACGGTCATGCTGCAACTGTTTTTGGCAACAAAGACTATATGTAGGATTCCCAAATGGCCATGAATTTTGCATGGTTAGGAGTGGACCCCCAAGCGAAGTCTATTAAGCCATGCCCAATAGGCAAGTGATTCCAAATCCAACCAAACTTGCAAGATCCCCTGTAGGCCCAGAAGACATGCCTTCCACACAAACTGCTTAGCCCAGCGCCTCTTCACCCGTATATTCACGGGATCCCCCAGCACAATCCCCTCCGGGCCAAACCATACCATTTGACCAAGGACAGATTCCAGGTACCCTTTACTCTGCCCCCAGAACAACTGAACTTGAGGGCACAACCACAACATGTGTGCCAGAGTGCCTTGTGAGGTCTTGCATTTGGGACATGCACTGGAGTCCGGCAGGCCTGCCGCTCTCACTCAAGCCAGGGGTGAAAGGCACGTAAAATCACTTTATAGTACAGCTCAGGCAATAGAACCTCCAGTCAAAGCAGGTATTCTATTAATAGCCCAGGTAATGTCCTCTCCAATCCAAGAGGCACCAAGTTCGTCAATCCAACGAACTGCCAGAATTGCATGTCGATTGACAGTGCCCAAAGAAGCCAACGCATTCTGCATAAGGGATAGACACATATGCTCACAGCTGACAATCTCCAAAAAGGTAGTTAGCCAGTCTACAAATTGGGCACCAAGGTCCGACCAGTTCAGTGATTGAATATAGTGGTGCAACTGAAGAAACTCATTCTGGTCCCACTGGAATAACGCAAACTTCTCTTCTATTTCAGCAAACGTTTTAAACTACCCCTCACCCACCAGGAAAGTTGATGCAAGCCCCACTGTTCCCAAGAACGAAAAACACGAGAGGTATCCCCCATGGGGAAATCTGGGTTACCCCAAAGGAACAGGAAGCCCAACTACTCAGAATTCTGGTTGAACAAATGACACAAAGATTGCCAGGCCCCCCGTAGGGACCATACCAAAATATTCCCCTGGAGGGATCAGGGCAGAACAACACGCTGGGCGTGAAGAATATAAAGCTGGTGATGCAGGCTCAGCAACTACCTCTCTAAAGACAAAAATGTGCACACAGATGTTTGATAAAGCCAATCCCACAAGTGCTGCACTAATCAGCTTAGGATGTAATATTCCAGGTCCGGGACCCAGCCCCCCACCACCCCCCCCCCCCCTGCATCCAAGCAAAAGATATGCGTGGCCTATGACCCTGTCACAAGAAACAACTAAGTTGCTGTTCCCAAAGCCACCAATCCCACTTCAACAATTGTAAAGGCAGCGCCTGCAGAAGATATAACCACCTCGGAAAAGCATCATTTTATAAAGTGCCACCTGGCCCAGTAAGGAGAGAAGCAAAGCCTCCCAGTATTGCAGGTCCTTCATGTCATAGCATTGCTTCTATGGCGAACGTTTGGCTGACTAACTTTCACCGCTTAAGAATCACTGAGCAGCGGCTGAATATACCGCTGGCTGCTTATCCCTGGGTGCTACCCCCGCTCCACCCCCAGAACACCCAGACGCTTAGTCAGATAGCACCGAGGTGTTCTGCGGCAGCGCCGGCAGATATTTAGTGACATTAACCGTGTTAGTGCCTCTGAATATCCTGGTGACTGTGATTATCGCGGTTAGCAAGTCTGCTATCCATGTTAATTGCGTTGAATATCCTCCCCCTAATTTTTACTAAACATATTGCACATGAAAGCACATAAGACTGCGTGAGGGGTTCATTTATATACATCAATAAGATGAACATATGCAGAGGGCAGCTCACCCGCAGAATTAGAGCAGATCGTTCAGTTCAAAGCTCATCTATTGCCAGATTATGCTGCTATCTGCATATGTCCATTTTATTGATGTACTGTGCATATATGAACCTCCCAATGCAATTTCAGTGATGTAATGTGGCCACGTTCGATTTTTAATTGATAAGTAATTCGTACTGTACTGGATTTTAACCGATATGTCATACGTAGTCATATACGTGTACCTTTGCTCGCATATATGGTATTTTATGCCTAATGTAATGTCTGCAATATATTTATTACGATTAGGATTCTAATTCATATATGATTCATATTGCATTCAGCATGTGTGTGTGCTTATTATTTTTTCATGTATGGCATTATATATATGTTTTATGAGCAATATATGCTTATGAAAAATTTATGGTTTAATTAGTACATATTATTTGATATTTATGTGTATAAAGATTTTGTTATACTAGTCAGTTAGACTTCCTTGGTTGGTTTCCTAGATTTGTACAATTTTCCTGTTGGATTGTTTTTTCTAGGATTCATATAGCATGAGAACAAACCTAAACATTTACGTTTACTACAGAATGAAGACGACATTTCCAGGGCATATTTGAAGCGATTAAAGCAGTTAGCAGAACCGCTAACCATGTTAATCAGTTATTCAGCTGCACATAGCTGTTTTGTGCCAATAAGTATCCCCTCATAGCCCCACTGAATGCCCCGATGCTAACCACGCAGCGTCAGAGCGTTCCGGGGATGGCACCGAAGGTAACTGGTCAGCAGTCACTGGCTAATTATCTACTTTCAAGGCTGCCCTAACTTTTAGCCACTTTAGCTAACCGGGCTGGATATAACCCTGGCATTGACTATCCAGGTCTTAGTTACAGCGGTGACGGCCGGTTGTTTTAAGAGCCCAGGCTACTGCTGCTGAATGTCGGCCCCTTCATGTTTTGAATTTGCTAAATCCTGACCTAAACCTTAATGAAATGCTGGAGCAAGAGCTTAAGCAAGTTGCTTATGTATAAAAGCCCTCAAATGTCACAGAGTTGAAACAGTTCTGTATGGAAAAACAGGCAAAGATTTCTCAAGGACAATGTAATAGACTGATTGACATTACAAAAGCCATTTAGCTGAAGTTATTGCTGTGCAAGGAGGCGTCACAATTTACTGAACGAAGGGGTCATGTGTTTTACCTCACATGGAGATTTGCCAAAATACAGCCTTTCAGTCTCAGTTGTCTATTCAATGGGGCTGCCTTCTTTCTTTCCTAGGTTTAGATTATGATCTAATGATGGTTAAGTATAAACTGTGCTGAAGTAGCTATGGACTACAAGCTTGAGAGAAAAACTCCCCGTGTCAGGGTTTCTAGACAGTATTTGAGAACTGTTCCATTCACAGAGGAGCTTGTCAACCCTCTCCAGAGCAGAGGTTCACCTCAAAAGGGGCAATGCACTGCACGCTCAACCAAGACTACTACTACTACTGAGCCTTGGTGAAGCACTACAAGTTGTAGGCAGCGCTGCACAGACATGTAAGAGACAGTCCCTGTTCATAGAGCTTACAATCTAGTCAAGACAGACAACATAAGGGAAACAAAAGGAGATCAGGTGAGTCAAGATCCAAAAGCGGCAGCGAAGAAGTGAGTTTTCAGCCTGGATTTGAAAAGGGTCAGAGAAGACTCCTGACATACAGACTTAGGCATAAGGAGCAGCAAGGCGAAAGGAGCGAAGTCTGGAGTTAGTAATAAAAGAGAAGGGCACAGATAGAAGTGATTTGTTTGAACTGGATACAGAAATGGATAGGGAGCCAATGAATATTGAGAAGAGGGGTAATATGAGCATGATGAGACTGGCGGAAGATTAGCTGTGCAGAAGAATGTTGAACATATATATGGTTAAATATACCAGCATTCCAGGGGGCGGGGGCGAGGTCACAAACTTTTTCTCAGCACTGTAATCTGGCCCATAGGTCCTTAGAAGACTTCCTTCTTCAAGGCTCCTATCCCCTTCTCTGCTGGAAAGATGAACTCTCTGCTAGTGCATATTTACTTGGGTGGCCGCTACAGGGGGTTGTGGTCACTCGATCTGGAAACCAACAAGAAAAACCTGTTAATTAAATTAAAAAAATGAAATCCCAGTGTGCAGTACTGTTTTGTGAAAACCACACCAGGAATGTTACCTTTAACTATTAGAAATCGTATGTATTTAATTACAGATGAGGTTCTGTGGGCAGGAAAAACGTAGTCTGTACCAGTCTTCTAAAGCTCTCAAACTCAGCTCCCTCACAGCATCTTGCCTCTTCACTGTTCAATTGCATACCACTGAACCCATCAAAAAATATGCTGTATGCACTGAAGAGGAAATGTTCTAAGGATCGGTAAAGTATTGCATGAAATTATTCCAAATCCTTAAAAATAAGCTAGTGATAAAAAAATACATCTTCTTTCCTGTGATCTGCTCTGTACAATACAAAGAGTAAAGTGATTGGTTTAATTTTGCTATGGTAACACTTGCTGGTCTGTATGCGCCAGGAGTCTGCAGTTTTTATCACACCAGGCTTTCCGGAGTCAGTCCCATGAACACAAGCAGGCTGGTTGCATTTTAAAGGAATACACCGAGCACAGTTAAAAAGTTAAAACTTTTTTCGTTTCTTTTCAATTATATTGGAAGGGAATAGTTAACATTTCTTTCATGGAACAGCACAGACTTTGTTATCTACAGTTGTCCTAATGTGCCAAACCGCAGTGTTGTAATTAGAGGAAATTGCCACCTAGGTTTTCTTGCAATTTATTTCTGCTGATACTGAATTTTGGTTTTTTTTTTTCTTTTTAAGAATAGTCTAGACAGTCCACATAATTACTTGCTGTAATTGCCCAATTATTGACTTCTCTCTGTCATCACATGATCTTCCATCTGAACAAAAAACAATGATCACATGTGCAGAAGATCATGAAACAAAGGATTTCAAGGAGTCAGATTCTACTAGACACATTCATAGCTGTAATTTCTGCGTTCTGCCTCCACAGGAGCAAACGCAGCACCTGCAGATCAATATTATTATTATCTGTTCCGTATTCTGATTGTTTTTTTTTGTTTTTTGCAAGACTTAAAAGGATCTGCACACCTGCACAGGAAAGCAAATAGGTGCATATGTTGTGTCTATTTAGAAAGGCCAATACACAATGGTGGTATTTTAAAAGCCCTATTCAAGAATTGAACATCTGAAAATGGGCACCTGGACATGCAAAGAATGGAGATGTCCCCAGAGCCATTTTAGCAGCCAGTTATATAGGTGTCCCCAGTGCGAAAATGTCCATGTAGCACGGGGGTGTGGTGGGGTGTGGTGGAGGCATGGCCTGGATGGAAAAAGGGCAATGCACATTGCGGTGCAATTTCGGAATGACACAAGTATGTCTATTCCTGGTTGGTAAGACATCCATGCCTATACCTGTTCCTGACCATGAATAAGATGAAAAGAAAGGGCTCGTTTCACGGATGTAAGGCATTCAGAGGAAAGCGCAAAATATGCTTGCATTGCCACAGTTATTATTTCCTGTTCAAAGAAACCTGAGGGTACATACAAACTCTAAACATATTACTGTCCTGCCACCACACATCTGCATACAAGAAATGGCATGCCGGGACATGCAAGTCTCATAGCATAGTTGCCGTCCTTCTGAAATATCCCTGCTGGCACATCCGAGTACTTGGTTCTGAGGCCATACAATTCGGGGATATCCACATTTGTGAAATAGCCTAAAACTATGCACGTACCAAGCCTTGCTATTTACATGGGGCCTGTCTTCATAAACAGTTACAGGGACATTCATTTTCTGGGGTGGAGATGGAGCGATTTCAGAAGGCACTTTTTCACTGAAAGGGTGGTGGATGCTTGAAATGCCCTCCCGATGGAAGTGGTGGGGGCAAATACAGTGACAGAATTCAACATGGCATGGGACAGATACAGTGGATCCCTTTATAGCAACAGAATAAAATCAAATATACTTAACTATCTAAATTCGCTACAAACAGGGGTGTCCTACACGGAGCGGTGGGTTAACCCCTAAACAAAGACATGGGGAGGGGTAGCCTGCACGGAGCGGCAGGTGCACCTACTCTTGCCATCTTACTGGGCAGACTAGATGGACCATATTGCTTTATCTGCTGTTATTTACTATGTATGTTACTATGTATGTTCACTACCACTCCCCTTCCCTCTGATTTTTGGATGTTCCAGATTTATTCTAGACATCCCTTCTAAAATGCACCTTTATATATCTTCATACCTTCACCACTCTGAAACAATGCGCGGCGTTTTTTGGGCTGTGGAAAGTTTGGAACATCTAGCCCTCTTCTGTGAATGTTAAAAGAGTGGGATATAACAACTTTGAAGATCTGTTTGACACACAGGAAGATAATCCCCTGAGGAAACATATCATGTGAAACGCGTAGGTGCCTTAAAAGTACAGCGTTGGGATTTTATGTACAGCCGCCTATATCAACTATGGATATTCCCAGATGAAAGTTTTGACAAATTTTGAATGATTCTGATCACAGCTAAGTACCCAAGTTATCCATATTTTCGTGAAAAGTATTTTCGAGATGGACATTGAAATGTTGTGATGACTATCTGGCGATAAGCTGGTTATTCACATTAAAAAATTGTCAACAGTAAATAAGCTGGGAGAGACGTTCAATTTAAATAAATTTAAGGAATAGGAGTCAAATAAGTAAAGAGAAGAATTGATTGTGGTATGATAAAAAATGGGGTCATTGATGTGAATAGCAGCCGAACAAGAAACCGTTCAGTGGCTGCGTGTGTTTTACTGAGACCTCCATACCCGATCTTGATAAGTCTTATAGACGTGATTGATTCTATTGTTTCAGAGTGGTGAAGGTATGAGCATATACTTTAATTTTTTGATTTGATATATAATTTTGCTCAACACATTTGACCTTATTACTGTCTTTATATATCTTAGCACTGAGGACCATCAAAACAAGTGAGAGTTTGGTAAAACACGTCCTTCCCTGCTATCATCATTGGTCCATTTACTATTCATGAAAGATAATCCTAAATTCTAAATCATTTGGTCATTTATTCATTTCATCTCTATACATTTTTAATCACACTTATCAAGAACTGCCTGATATATATCATATTTTGAAGATTCATATCTAAATCAAGGATTATTTCATTGACAGGACCTCATATATCTCTTGGAAATATAGGAGACCTTTTATTAAAAGGTGCTGTGGTGTCCACAAACACATGCAGCGACTCTATGCTGGGCCCCTAACTGTGGGAGATAGGGTGCAAATGTGGTATCTGAAGACACAGAAAGTCTTGTATGGGATCAGGGAGGGTGTCTACAGTATCCATCATGTGAAATAGGTACATGAATCCCCTCACCCTGAGGCACCCAGGGTGCCTGTTCACCTAGACTGCAGGGAACACAGTACAAGGCTTCTGGTGTATGGCAAGGGAATCCTCCTCTCAGTCATTTGTCTCATATAGCTTGGACAGCATCCTAGCCATTGTGGAGTGTCTCCCCCCATGTGTCAGGCAAGGGGATGCTACAGCCATTGGATCTGGAAGCCAAACACAATGAGAACATAGATTTGGGAAGGGGGGAGACATGTTCTGGGCAGCCTGCCAGCCAGCACCTCTACCACAAGGGGACCTATAGGATCAAGAAGCATCCCATGGCCCATCATATAGGACAGTGGTCCCCAACCCAGTCCTATGGGGCCCACCGGCCAGTCAGGTTTTCGGGATATCCCTAATGACTATGCATGAGATATATATGCATTAGAGATATCCTGCCAACCTGACTGGTTTGTGGCCCTCCAGGGCTGGATTTGGAGACCCCTGCCTTACACCTCTGTCATTTAAGATTGTGAGTGGGCAAGGTACAGATGTCCTAGACATCGAAAGGGTATATAGAATGTGTCACATTCCTCCTCGATTCTCACCACCACCAAAAAGTTGTCTAATAGACAATTTTTTGGTGGTGGTGAGAAGTGAGGAGGACTGTGACAAATTCTATCTAACCTTTTTGATGTCTTGGAATCCTTCTGCCCTACCTCCAGCAGGGAGATTGGCTATGCTCCTTGGATCTAAAGGATGCCTACACGCACATCCTCATCCACCCCAGCCGCCGCCAGTACCTAAGGTTTGCTTTTAATAGAGTTCTTGTTGCTGTTTTGCCAGTTGTCATACATATTGTATCAGTAACCCTATGTTTAAGCAAACTCTTGATTCAGAACCCAAACTCTGGGCTGCACTGGCTTATTTGGAGATGGAAAGAGGTGCAAAAGGAGTTGCAACCTCCAAACACCAATCTATTTGTACTTCCTGTAACATTTGACTAATGGCCAATAAAGCTGAACATCATCAGTGTACAGATGGTAGTGAATCCCAGATTACTAATATCACTCAGTGAATTCACATAAATGTTAAAAAGCATAGACAATAAAACTGACCCTTGAGGGATTCTATACATAAGTAGTCATGGCACCGAGAAATTATTACCTAACATGCTTAGAAACTGTCCCTCCAGAGTGCAAGAAAACTACTTCAAAGTGGTGCCCTCATCTCTAGCTTTATAAGCACTAAATTATGATAGCATGACCTACGTATCAAATGTTACAGAAGGTCCAACAGGACAGTCAGTGAAGCATGGCCTGAGTGACTGTATTACTCCTGGAATTATCTGAACCCTTGTCTACCAAGGACTACCCACTGACAGGACTTGGTTATACATAAACCACAGGGCTTGACAAATTCCAGGTGCCAGGTTGCTATGGTGCCTAGAAATGGTACCTTCCAAATCTTCAAAATACACACTCCACAAAAACAAAAAATGCTTCTCAGAAAACTTCAATGTTCATTATGCAATGATCTTAAACAAATATGCACTATATGGAAGGTCACGGGCTTATGACAGATATAATATAGAATCACTGTCATACTACACAGGCCCCCATAACATCAATGACCCTCCATGTAGACCCAGACTGGCCACCAAAACACAATCAAAGATGGATCACTTAGCTTTAGAAAACATTTCTGTGTCCTAATCGGTGACCACCCAGCTCCTCGACGCTTCAATTCAGAGCTCACAAGCGTTTTGCGAGTGCCCTCGCTTCATCAGGGGAACGCAATTTGAGTATCTGGGTTCATGGTATAAACTGAAGAAACAAACCACTTGTGATTCTTCATATGTGGTTTATGGAATCATGTGCCCGTGTCAGTTATTATACAATGGGAGCACGACCAGACCTTTTTGCAAGCGTATGATCGAACACAGGAGTAGACTTAGATGTCAGGTACGAGAGGCCCCCCTGGTTCCACACTTCATTGAGTTTGGTCACCAATTTGGAGATCTGTGGTATTTTTGTATAGATCAGGTGTTGGCCGGGAAGGAGGGTAATTCTAGAGAACAGTGTCTGTTGGTTTGTGAACAAAGATGGATTTTCCGGGTACGTACTGTGGCGCCTGAGGGCTTGAATTTACAGGTTGACCGGGGGGGGGGGGGTGTATTTAGTTGGGGGTGGAGTTTCTGTTTGGAAGGAAGTTTGTATGGTATATAAGGTAGGATGTGTGATTTGGAAGGAGATGATCTGTGAGCATGCGTGGCGTTTTTTGGATCAGCTGTGTTAAAGGAAGGCTGGAGACATCGCGGCTCTGTGCTTGAGGTCCGATTCACCAATCTGCGATGGGGGTGAGTACGGTGCCATAGATGAGTTTGTTGGTTTATGCTTTTGTTGGGAGATTTTTAATGATTAATGCTTGTTATTTGTTTTGTTGGACAGTTGGTGTTCCCCTGATGAAGTGAGGGTACTCGCGAAACGCTTGTGAGCTCTGAATTGAAGCATCAGGGAGTGGGGTGGTCACCGATTAGGACACAGAAATGTTTTCTAAAGCTAAGTGATCCATCTTTGAATGTGTTTTGGTGGCCAGTCTGGGTCTACATGGAGGGTCATTGATGTTATGGGGGCCTGTGTAGTATGACAGTGATTCTGTATTATATCTGTCATAAGCCCGTGGTTACTGAGACCTTCCATGTAGCGATTATTTGTTTAAGATCATTGCATAATGAACATTGAAGTTTTCTGAGAAGCATTTTTTGTTTTTGTGGAGTGTGTATTTTGAAGATTTGGATTGTTACACTCTGAGAAACGATCTGATATATTTTTTGGGTTACTAGAAATGGTACCTTGGCATCCAGGATTTCATGTCCCCAAAGGTTTTGGTGTTTGCTAGTACTGGACTGAAAATGGTGCTCTCTGCAAGCAACTTGAACCACGCTGTGGAGGAAGTTCAGGATAATCTTGTGGTTTCAAATTTTGCGAGACTTGGAAACCATGAGATCAACCTGAACTTCCTTCACTGTGTGACTCAAGCTGCTTGCAGAGAGTCAATCACAATGGGTAAGTTAGCAGCACACCATTTTCATGGCATCTCTAAACAGCAAGTGGACAGCAATGGTGAGTGAGAAAGACTGGATGAAGGCTCAGCGGAACTCTGAGAGAGACAGAGAGAGACAGACAGACAGAGGCTGGGTGAAGTCTGGGGGGTCTAAAGAGAGGGATTAGGTGAAGGCTGGGGGGCTCTGAGAGAGACAGAGAGACTGGACAAAGGTTGGGGTGCCTTGAGAGAGGGAGGGAAACTGGATAAAGGCTGGGGGCTTTCAGAGAGAGAGACTGGGTGAAGACTGGAGGAGCCATGGAGAGAGGCTGAGGGGGGGGGGGCTATGAGAAACACTGGGTGAAGTCAGGTTGTGGCAGTTATGAGAGAGAAAGACCTGGTAAAGACAGGATGTGGGGGCTATGGAGAGAAAGACCTGGTGAAGGCAGGGTGCAAGGCCTATGGAGAGAGACTATTTTTGCTTCACGTATTACCAAGCCATGGTGGTGCATGAAGCAAATAAAGAAGTTGGTTCAGGTGCAACTATAAAGGGTTACCAATGAGCATGCTCATTGGGGGAGGTGGGAGGGGCAGGAAGAGAAGGGTCACTGCCTTTTGTGGCACTTTGCAATGGCACATTAAGGGTCTGATTAATTAAGCTCTCTTTTCATGTAGAAATTGGGAAAACAGTAAATCAGGCCCTAAAAAAGGAGTTGTGATACAACTTTAGGGCAGGGGAGCACTGCGAACTAGGTCTCAGAAGCAAGATTCTGATAAAATCTGTCAAGGCCTGATATACCCACCAAAAAACTGTCTAAAACAATAAAATGAAATGACCCTACTCCCCCCCCCCCCCCCCAAATCCTAAATTCCATAATTTTCTTAGTGGTTAAAGCAGCAGGCTGGAAACCAGGGAAGCTGGGATTTATATCCTGCTTCTCTCAATGACACTTCTTGTGACCTTGGACAAGTCACTTCACCCTCTATTGCCTCAGGTACAACTTAAACTGTAGGTCCGCTTGCACAGGGAGATAACTTATGAACTTGACTGTAATTCACCTTGAGCTCAGATTTGGAAAAGATGAGCAATAAATCTAAACTCCAAATCCCCTATCCAAAGCACATCAGGTTGCTTCTTTTTTTTTTTTTAAAGAGTTGAGCAAAGGCCATTTTTTTCATCCATGCAGTTGCAGCCTCCAAACACTAATCTATTTGCACTTCCTGTAAAATTTGACTTAACGACAAATAAAGCTGAACATCAGTGTACAGATGGTAGTGAATCCCAGATTACTAATATCACACAGTGGATTCACATAAACATTAAAAAGCATAGACAATAAAAATGACCCTTGCGGAATTCCATACATAAGTAGTCAAGGCACCAAGAAATTATTACCTAACAACACACTTAGAAATTGTCCCTCCAGAGAGGAAGCAAACCACTTCTATAATAGCATGACCTACTGTATCAAATGTCACAGAAAATACAACAGGACAGTCAGTGAAGCATGGCTTTTATCAAAGTCCTTAAAAATACCTGTGGATATCAATGTCAACCAAAAATGATCTTCTTCTGTCCTCTGTATATGATTTCTAATTCCCAAAGTCCTTTATCTTGTACAAGTAAAACCATCAATTATAGAGAAGGATAAAAGACCTCATTTTGAATGATTAGCCATCTGCCAGGCTTAAAGTTTTAAACATCATGGGTCAAAAACTTTCTACCAACCAATTTCCTTTTTTAATATAAGAATTATTCAAGTTGCTTGTTATTTATTCTGTAGATTTTAGTTTCAATTGACTTGTTACACACATAAGTCAGTGGCAATGAATGTATGTGTAATGCTGTCAAAACTGCCACTGCTATATATTTAATTTAGGCCTATCATTCAGCAGGCCTAACTAGATGTGTAGTTTATCTAGGCAGTGGCTGAAAGTCACCACTATCCAGATAATTTTGTGGTCCTGCCCTCCATCTGCTTCTCCACTAGATGAAGTGTTGGGCCTATTAGATGGATTCTCAGCCTGATGCTATTTGTATAGCAACTGAAAATACATGGATAGCATAGTTATGCGTTCAAATATATGTCTATTTGAATATTGACCCAATATCAATGCAAACTCCTTTTCCAGAGAAGCAATGACTAGTAGCTATAGAAACAGCTCGAATACAGTATTTAAGGTTTTTTTTCTTTACAATGTAGGTAGTTGACTGCCTGTCTAGTAGTAGAAAGATTCATTGGAGAGTCTTTTTTTAAACTATATATGAAATATAAACATAATGAAACTTTTTATAATGTAGCTGGATTTCATTTCTTGACCCAAGGAAGATGGTGTTAGCCACCGAAAGCTAGTCAAAAAATGTATTCCATTAGTCCACTAAGAAGATATCACAGTATATTTTTTGTTTTTGTTTATCAATCATTATTTCTATGCATTTCCATCAAAATATTAGCTTGACTAGCCTGCAAAGCAGCATCCGATGCAGTGGGCAGCTGTCCAGTAATCTGCCTGAGCTATACTATTTTCACCTAACCTTAGGAACAAATATCCACAGATATTATTACTTTGATCCTTTGTTACTATAGGTCCTCCCCGAGCTCTCCGAACTCATCACACTCTGCCTCCTGCTGGACAATGAGTGAGTTGTGAGACGGTTTGCTGGTACCGTGAGACCAAGTAATCACAAACATTCTGTTGTTGCTTTTCTGGGGACTGAAAGGTAAATTCAGCTCTTTCAGTGGAATATTCCCATTGATGCAGCTAGTGCAAAAGGTGGCAGCACATATTATTTCAGCTGTTAGTTACAAAGAAAGAATGATTCCGGTGTGTTACACTCACTTTGCTGGGTCCTGATTTCCTTTTGTACTGGGTTTAAGATCATCTGCTTGGAATTTAAGGCTATACCCAGGGGAAATGCAGGTCATTTGCAGTCACCCAACCCTTCTTATCCATCTCTATGTTTACTGAGATTCTTCCAGGGATTTTTACTCGAGACGCCCTCACTTAAGGAAGCCCAACTACAGTGAACTTGGGAAAGAGCTATTAAGCAGGCCATCAATTCTAGGCTCTTATTATTAATACTATATGACTGCAATTATAGGATTGATTCACTGCGGAAAAATGTTTGCTATTTTATTATATATGTTGTCATGGATTTGATTTTATATTATTTGTTGTTGTTTTTTTTAAGTAAAGGCACGTTTTAAAAAGGCCATTTATGTGGTTGCAGAGATGTCCAAGTAAAAATGTCTGTAAATCTATGTTAAACTTAGTGGACACATATAAATCTGATGTGAAATGAACATATCTCTATCCCTCACCATGGTAGTGTGTTTTAAATCAAAGGAGGAAGATCGGAAATGGACGGGGATGGATATCTATGTGCAGCATAAGAATATTTCACAAACATACATGTGTGAACCCCAGAAACTTACACATAAAGTTCCAGCAGTTCAAAACAGGCGTGTGCAGATGTCAGCACATGCACATGTATCTTGACCAGTCTGCAAACCTAGACCTTAACCAATCACAGAGAACTCGCTGTTTACCTCATTTCCGTTTGGGGAGCTGTGTAGGGCTGGTTGAAACAAGTACTTTCAAAATCCAGTTCATGTCAGGGAGCGGGTGTGAATCCAGATATGGACAATTTCTAGATTTGCACCTGTGCATCCCCTATATGAACTGAGGGAAACATGTAGCTTTTTGTTTCTCCTAGACCACACCCCATGTAACTTAGACATGGCCAGGGCACACGCATGTAAATCACAGTCTTTCTAAAATCACTTTTGATACGGAAATGTGGCTTCCACATTTTTCTGCTGCTAGATCCACATGTTAAATAGATTATAGTTTATTTCATTTGATGTACCATCCTTTGTTACTGGACATATTTATTTATTTTGCTAGGCTTATATATCACTTTTCTCCGGGTCAAAGCAGTGTACATACAGGTACAGCATACATTTCCCTTGTCCCTGAAGGGTTTACAATCTGTGTTTTTCTACCTGAGGCAATGGAAGGTTAAGTGACTTGCCCAAGGCCACAAGGAACACCTGTGAGATTAGAAACCCCAGTCCCTCCGGCCGCAGTTTGCTGTCCTCCAGCAGGTTTCAAACCCCCGGCCTGAGGTAACTTGCCCCAACCACTAGGCCACTCCTCCAGAGTGGTTTACAAATTGAAATACAATTGGAAAGGAACTCCATTACTTACAGGGATCTGACTAAACCCCTTGTTTTATCCATGCTGCTCCTCGCTTGGAAGGATTTGGCAATCACACAAGCGAAGGCTGGAACTAGGTGTGTTGGTACTCGGGTAAGCAGCATGAAACACACCCTCCAGACATGGGGACCAAGTTAGGCCAAAGCTGCTGTAGTGGCAAAGGCAGCATTTCCTCTCTTCTCCCCACCCTTCTCCTTCGCCCACTAAAATACAGCAGCCTCGTTCCAGCCCTGATGAAGCACAAATTCAAATACATAAATAGCAAAAGTACTAACTTGCCCCCCCCCCCCTCCATCCACCTCGCCGATTTCAGAAGCACAAATCACAGACTTGCTTTGGAAGAGAGAGAGACGAGGAAAGGAAGAAATATCTTAATCAGTGAAAGGGTTAAATGTAGGACGCTTTAGGTTTTCTACTGTTGCCAAGGAGTCCCATGTGCAAAAGAATCAATTAGAAAGGATTTCCCAAACCTGGCCTGAAATGGCAGAAAGAGTATTTGTATTTATTCTTAACATTCTTTGACAGCAGCTATAGTCCTCTCATATAGACAGCACAGAAAATCAAACCTCTACTTGATATTCATACTGTGTAAATGTCACAGAAAATACACTTGTCATCTCTGTTCCTCCCAGATTCAGAAATATTAGAGAAAAAAAAAGTGGATGCTAAAGTAGAAAGGAAGATGATCGGTAGAATAGAAACCAAGATCCCTTGGATTTAGAAGCCTTTAGAGGCTATGGAATTGCTCCACCAAGACCTGAACCCCTAAAAATGTAATGGGGTGAAATCAACAACTTATTTTCTGGGTTTGATTTAATTAAAGATACATCAGGAAAGAGAAATTATTTCAATCAACACAGAACATCTATAAAGGTTTCTTTGCACTTTGAAACACATAAGAGAACATCTTGAAAATTTGGGGGGAGGGGGAGGGGCACGGTGCTGATATTCAGCATAATGAATTTGATCATAGACATTTATCCATTTATATTAATGCTAGACATTCAGCAAGATATGCAGATATCTCAGCCCTGCTGAATATCTCAGGCTAATTATATCTGCATAACTTAGCTGGATATCTTAGGCTTGTGATATCTGTGGCTGAGAGATCCACATAAAGATATCCAGACAGCAGCTGAATAACTCAACTATCTGAATAGGTTTTGGGCATACACCAGACCTCCCCTGGCCTCTCCTATACATAGTCCCAGTCTGTGCATGGTAACTAAATTATTCTTTATTGTAGATTCTTTACCAGGGGTACAATAGGTAAGCCCACAGGGGGTTCAACAGCCAAACCCGCACTATTTTCAAAATAAAAGCACTCGTGCGGGTAACACCTAATGTTAGCCACATAAGTCCTGTTGAATATAGACCCCAATGGGTTGCCATACGTGTAATAGTCTGTACATTGGCATGAATGCAGACAATCTATAAAGCAGATACACCTTGATTTCCATCTCTGAAAATGTATTATTATAGGTACCTTTCTACACTAGCCTCCTGTATGCCATGTTTCTAGCATAGTGCTTTAATAAGAATTAGAATTAAGAAGAGGGGGCCCAATATTCAAAAGCATTTACAAGGTTTATTTGGAAAAACTTAGAGAAGCTAGCAAAGTAGTCAAGAAGGCAAAGATTCAAAAGGAGGAGGAAATAGCCAATGCAATAAAATGGGGGGATAAGACATTTTTCAGATATATTAGTGAGAAGAGGAAGGGCAAAAGTGGTAATGTCAGACTCAAGGGTGCAGGGGAGGAATATGTAGAAGCTGATGAGGATAAAGTGGAATTGCTTAACAAATATTTTTGTTCTGTGTTCACAGATGAAGAACCAGGAGCAGGACCTCAGAAAACACCCACAAATAGGAACAGAAGCGAGGGACATCTTGAACAATTTTCAGAAGACTGTGTTCATGAGAAACTAGCTCAACTTAAAGTAGACAAAGCGATGGGACCGGATGGGATACACCCTAGAATACTGAGGGAACTTGGGGACATTCTAGCAACTCCATTGACTGACCTTTTCAATGCCTCGTTTAATGTTTAATGTTTAAAATCACTTGATATACCGCCCCCCATTACACTGGGGCGGTTTACAATAAAACTTTAAAATACATAATTTAAGAAAGGGAAGGAAAAGTGACAATCATATAAGAGAGGAAAAAAAAAGAAAAAAAGGACAGATTGTAAAAGGAAATACAGTGAAAACAGGGGTCATGGGGGAAGGTTGAAGGCAGAAGAAAAAAGATGAGTCTTAAGAAGAGAATGGAACTTGGAAGGGACTGTTCTAGTCGGAGGTTAGTGGGGAGAGAGTTCCAGAGGGCAGGACTAAGGTAAAAGAAAGCCGATTGCCGAGTTGAGTGAAGATGAGCCTGGGAGGGGGAGGGAAGGTGTAAGCGATTGATATGAATTGATCGTAGGCTGCGAGTGGGAGTGTGAAAAGTTAACAGGTTGGATAGATACTGAGGGATGTGAAGATAAATGGCCTGATGTACAAGAGTGAGAATTTTGAATTGAATCCGAAAATTTACTGGCAGCCAATGAAGGTGCTGAAGGATAGGAGTGATATGATCGCGAGGGGAAGCATGCAGGATCATCCAAGCTACGGTGTTCTGTAAGAGCTGTAACCGATGACGTTGATATTGGGGAAGACCAGCATAAACCAGGTTACAGAAGTCCAATCGTGTGATAACTAAAGAAAGAAGAAGAGTGGAGAGAGCCTGAGGAGAAAGAAATGGTCTAATGGCACGAATCTGTCGAAGACAATAGAAGGAGCGCCGAGAGATATGGGAGATATGATCACGGAAGGTAAGGTTGCTGTCGAGAAAAACACCCAAATAACGAAGCGTGGAAACTGAGGAAATTGGGGCGTCAGAGAAAGAAGGAGTGAGTGACGGAATGGTGGAACTATGAGGAAACCAAATGGAGGCAGTTTTTGAGATATTCAGAATGAGACAGTTTGATGAAAGCCAAGAAGAAACCAGGGATAAGCAGTTGTTGAGAGGAGTGATGTCAGGGTGAGAAGAGGATGTATGATACAGGCGGAAGATGTCATCTGCGTAATAATAGCCTGAAACACCCGATTGCTGAATTAATAATGCCAAAGGGGTCAGAAATAAATTGAATAGAAGAGGAGCCAATACTAAGCCCTGAGGAACACCACAAGTGAGAGGGAAGTTATCAGTAGTAGCAGAAGCAGAGGTGACTGCAAATGATCTGGAGTGTAGAAAGGAGTGGAACCAATGATAAACAACTCCTCGAAGACTCGCATCCCGTAGCCTAGAAAGAAGTAGAGAGTGATCAACTAGGTCAAAAGCAGCTGAAAGATCTAAGGAAACCGCCACCGTGATATCACCACAATCGTGGGAAGAGCAGATCTCATTCAAAACAGCTGTGATAATAGTTTTGACACTGTGGCCGGGCCGAAAACCAGATTGCCGGGGGTGCAAGAAGTGTGTGGAGTCCAAGTGATGTGAGAGCTGGGCAAAGACAGTTTTTTCCAAAAGCTTAGAAGCATAAGAAAGGTTGGAGACAGGCCGATAGTTTGCTAACCCTGATGGGTCCAGAGAAGAATTTTTGGGCAGGGGACGAACCACAGCATGTTTCCATGGGTGGGGAAATAATCCCGAGGACAGACTGGAATTGATGATGGTAAGCAGAGGATGAAGTAACTCGGGAGGGGGGTTGGAAAACCAGCTGGATGGTATGGGATCTAACGGGCTGGTGGTTTTATGAGAGGTGGACAGAAGCTTGATAAGCTCTGGAGAAGTAATTGTATGGAAACTGGACCAAGAATGTGAGAGTGAAGGAGATGGTGGAGGTGAAAAAGGAGGTGAGGACAGAGCACGAGGGTAGGAGGGAAGCGACAGACGAAGGTCCTGGACTTTGGAGGAAAAGAAAGCAGCCAATTTGGTAGGACTGGGAGTTGATGTAGAGATAGTTGGATCATGAGTGGAATGTGACTATGTACGAGACAGTGTGTTAAGGCTGGTGAAAAGATGGCGGGATCTGTTAGAGGCTGAAATGATTGAGTCTGAATAGAAGGACCGCTTAGCATTGTGAATGCTAGCACGATACTGTGCATGACATAACTTAAAGTTCTGATAAGTGATAGGAGAAGGGGATTTCCTCCAGAGATGTTCGGATCTCCGTAATTGGGCCCGTTGTAGGCGAAGGCCTGCGTGAAACCAAGGGTGCCGAACGATGGCCCGAGGATAACGAGTGCGCCAGGGAGCAACCTGATCTAATGTACGGGACTCTCGTTGGAGTCGGGAGTGGTGCAAAAGGACTGGGGAGAGGCTCATGTGGTGCCTTTACACAAAAGCGGAAGTAAGGATGTGGTTGAAAACTACAGGCCGGCTAGTTTAACTTCGGTGGTGAGTAAATTATTGGAAACGCTGCTGAAAGAGAAAATAGTGAGGTTTCTGGAGTCCAGCAGATTACAGGATCCGAGGCAGCATGGATTCACCAGAGGCATGTCTTGTCAGACAAATCTGATTGATTTCTTTGACTGGGTGACCAGGGAGTTGGACCGAGGGAGAGCTCTTGATGTGGTGTATTTAGATTTCAGTAAAGCCTTTGACACTGTTCCTCACAGGCGACTTATAAACAAACTGAGCACCCTAGGGATGGACCCTAAAGTTACTGCTTGGGTTAGAAATTGGTTGGGTGGGAGGCGACAAACAGTACAAGTAAATGGAGCTCACTCTGAGGAGAAGGATGTTACTAGTGGTGTGCCCCAGGGATCTGTCCTTGGTCCGATTCTTTTTAACATCTTTGTTAGTGATATAGCGGAAGGGCTGTCGGGTAAGGTTTGCCTCTTTGCGGATGATACCAAAATCTGCAATAGAGTAGACACCCAGGAAGGTGTAGATAACATGAGGAGGGATCTAGCTAAGCTTGACGAATGGTCTAGAATTTGGCAGCTGGGATTTAATGTTAAAAAATTTAAGGTCATGCATTTGGGCTGCAGCAATCCAAGGGAGCAATATAGTATAGGGGGTGAAGTACTTTTGTCCACTAAAGAAGAGCGGGACCTAGGCGTGGTTGTGTCTGATGATCTTAAAGTAGCTAAACAGGTAGAAAAGGCGACGGCAAAAACTAAAAAGATGCTTGGGTGCATACAGAGAGGAATAACTAGCAGAAAAAAAGGAGGTGATAATGCCTCTCTGTAAGTCTTTGGTGCGACCTCATTTGCAGTATAGTGTGCAATTCTGGAGACCGCACCTTCAAAAGGATGTGAACAGGATGGAGTCGGTGCAGAGGGTGGCTACTAAAATGATTAGTGGTCTTCATTATAAAGCATATGAGGACAGACTGAAGGATCTTAATATGTACAGCTTAGAGGAAAGGCGGGATAGAGGTGATATGATTGAGATGCTTAAAAACCTCCGTGGCATAAATGTTCAGGGAGAGAGCCTCTTTCAATTGAAAGCAAGTACTGCTACGAGGGGACATAGAATGAGGGTGAAGGGAGATAGATTCAGGAGTGATATGCGGAAATATTTCTTTATGGAAAGAGTAGTGGATCCGTGGAATAGTCTCCCAGTGGAGGTGGTAGAGATGAGGACAGTAACTGAATTCAAAAAAGCATGGGACAAACACAGAGGATCTCTAAAGGTAAAAAGGGGACTGTTGTAGTTGTTGATATGGAAGGACAGACTAGATAGGCCCTGTGGTCTTTTTCTGTCGTCATATTTCTATGTTTCTATGTTTCTATGCCACTAAGCCAGATATTCAATGACACTAACACAGTTAGTGCCGCTGAATATCCACAGGTACTGTCGCTCTACTCTCTCCTTCCTGCCAGTTTCAACCCCTCCAGATGCCTCAGTCCCACTCCTTTCCCTCCTTTGAAGTCCACTCCATCTGCTTTTTTACTCCACTACCTCTCCAGTTTATCAACCTTCTGACAAGTCCACCTCTACCTTTCTCACTGACTTTGACTTGTGGCTTTCCTTCTTTCTGGATTTCTCTTCCCCCTCCCTTATTCTCGGGGACTTTAACATTCATATTGATAACCCCTCTGACCCTTATGCTTTAAAGCTCCTTTACCTTATCTCCTCATTCGACCTCCAGCTTTGCTCTACTGCCTCCACTCACCAGCACAGCCACTGCCTCGACCTTGTAGTCTTCTCTAATCGCTTACCCTCAGACCTCTGTACCTCAGTTCTTCCCTTATCGGACCATCACCTACTAAGCTTCACTCTTCATCACTCACTGCCTCAACCTTGCCCTGTCTCTTCCAACCTCTTTAGAAATCTTCAGACTATTGATCCATTGGCTCTCTCCTCCACTGTTTCATCACTTCTTTCCTCCACTATATCATCTGAGTCTGTTGATGAGGCAGTAGCTTCCTAAAACACTGCACTCTCCTCTGCTCTGAATGCGCTTGCTCCGCCCATCCTGTTAGGCATACTATACTGTGATAGGCGATGGCCTAGTATGTAGCAGAGCTAGGTCTGAAGCCCTTTTTCTCCTGCTTTAAAATGTTATTGCTGATTTTGGAAAATTGCAGAATGCTGTTAGCTGTTAGAAAGAAATACTGTTCTATTCTGGTTTGATAACATGTTCTGCTCTCCTGGAGATAAGAGAATTAAACCTTGGTACTGTTTATTGTTTAGGTAAGTCAGATGTCTCTTTCAGTAGAATGCCGCGCCACTGTATCTTTGCTGATTGTGCACTGACCTCGTAATTAGGATGAAAATATAGCAGAGAAACTGAACAGTGTAAGAATATTTTGTCTAGCATTATGAAGATTGTTTAGTGTTTTGAGCCAAGGCTAGAGATACGTCTTAACCTTGCTATGTTTGGCCTCGCTTTGTTTTGCTTTTGTTAAGAATGCTTCTGATATGCCTTCCACTATCTTTGTGGCTAACTGACCTTGCAAGAATAGCGAAATATACTGTATACTTTAGTAAAAGTATTATGTTTAGTGTTATGTCTAGTTGCTGACCCGTGGCTAGTAAGACCCAAGCAGGGGGAGCGAGTCCTGGGCCCGGTCAGAGATGTCTATTGGATGAGAGTAAGTGGGCCACTGTGGCCAATGAGGAGTTTTGCCTGTATTAGACTGGAGAAGAAAAGTATATAAACTGTCATTTTTCTGAGCTCTGTGCTCAGACCATTTTGAATGCTACTGCAATCTGAGTCTGTGCACATTAAACCGGCTTGAATCTTTGCCTGACTCCGGGTATTATTTATTGCATGCTTATCAGCTACTACATATTTCTGGTGCGTTGAGCCAGGAATGTGCGAGTGGGGGATGGTATGCAAGTGAATATGCCCTGACATCTCGCCTCACAGGTTTGGTCCGGCTGGAGCTGAGCCTGACTGACCGCAGGAGGGTCTCTGGCGCCCCTGGTCCTTTTGTATCGGAGGAGACTCTTCCTTGCCTCCGCAGGTTGCTGCTTCTGGCCGGCCAACACCTCGAACCCGAGGGGGGTCCAGGATTCAACCCAAGGAGCATTAGCTACCGGATCCGGTGAGTATTGATTTTTCTGGTTCTTAGTCAGATAGCTCTGGGAAAGTCTCGAGACACTTCTGGTACAGTAACAGGTAAAGGAAGTCTGATCAACTTCCACGGGCGATCCTAGTACCCCTGCAAGTAGTGCGTGGGGCGAAACCATCAGCCCTTTCGGTTTCAGTAATTCTGGTTTGTCAGTCAGCCCGGGAATTCGGAATTTGGAAAATGCTAGCATGTTTGTCTGTGTGAAGAGTGCTTGTGAAAAGGAGGAAGCGTTGGGAGTTTGTCTTTGTTATCTGTTGAAACCACGAGTTTCCCTTCTAGTATAAGGGTAGGATTATATTCTGTTGGGTAATTTGTGACACTTTACCGCATATGAAATAGTAAAAGTATAGTTAAGAAGAGTCACTGTAAAAGCAAGAAGCTGTCTCATTCAGCTGCAGCACAGAGTGCAACTGACAGGAGACGTGTTTGTGCAGAGGAATGTTTTAACCCTATGAAGGCATGTTTTCAACGTTCTGCTGCTGGGTTAATGGGTGCTTATTTTAGGGAATTATACCTGTTTTTATTCAATATTTTGTAATAGTGATGTGTCTTCTGCTATGGTCATGTATTATATATCATTTAATAAGAATGTTTAGTCAGGATTGTGGATCTCGATAGTATTGTACTTAGCCTGGAAAGGGTTACATTCCTACTCGAATTCCTGTGCAGATCAAGTGAGCAGGAATCATGTAGGGCTCAAGTTTCAATAGGAAAGGAGGCTTGTATTTTCCCTTTGCCCTACAAAGCCTACGAACTAGGAAGGAAAATGTGTATTTTAGATGTCCACCCGCTTTATGGAAAATGTATCCAGAATGCATGTCTTTTTGAATCTCTGCTTCATAAAAACTGTAAAATTGAAAGAATTTCTTTTGCAAAGCCAAGCTGATTACGGCTGGCAGTTAGTTTTTTGCCAAGTAATTTTATTCCAGTTATACGTAACAGCTATGTAGTCGTCATGTTATGAACTATAGTTCTTTCTGTTAGGATTTGTTATTATAACATGTTGCAAAAGTGCAGTTTTCTATTGTAAGGACTCTATCTAGATTGTTCCTCTGTCTGTTGACAAGCACATGTGGGGGCTACAGTCCACCGCTGACACTGCAGGCAGGGATTCATTTTACCAGTTCAGAGTCACCCACAGTCAGCGCCCGAGAACATGAAGTGGAATCCAAATAGTGCAGGCAGCCCTCACTATATGCCCCATGAAATCCAGCAGCCCAGGAGAATTTGCGCCTGGTAAATGCAGTTTTTGTCAAGTCAGTCCCAGGGAGATATAAAACAGAACTTGCAGAAACGGGATGGATTTGCGGGCATGAATACAGCACTATTAAGTTGTTTAGAATGTCTGTGAATTGTGGAGATAATGTGACAGAGAAAGTGAATGTAAGATGGAGAAGAGAGCAGTTCTTCTTGCTGATACTTTAGTTGAATGATGTGGAGGAAGTTTTCCTAATCGAAGGAGCTGGATTGATAGTGCTGACTGTTCCCGAGAAGAAGAGTAGCGGTTCTATAGTGCATCTCCAATCAGGCCAGCAAAGTTCCTGTATACTTACCAGCATTGCAGCCCCACCTGGAGTATGGGCAGAGAATAATCCATCTGGCCTAGCAAAGAATATAGCTCCTGTACTTGTTACCCTTAAGCCAGGAGCAGAATCAGTGCATGTGCGTCAGTATCCCCTCCCGAGACCAGCAATTGAAGGCATTCCTCGCCATTTGAAGAAATTATTGCAGTATGGACTTCTCAGAGACTGCCAGTCACCCTGGAACACCTCCCTTCTCCCAATCAAGAAGCCTGGGACAGGTGACTACCGCCCAGTGCAGGATCTACGTCGAGTGAACAGTGCAGTTGAAACCATACATCCAGTAGTACCAAATCCTTACACCCTCCTAGGACTGATTCCAGCAGAAGCCACTCACTTTACTGTTTTGGACTTAAAAGATGCCTTTTTTTTCTGTATACGCCTGACAGAGGCCAGTCAGTTTTTGTTTGCATTTGAATGGGAAAACCCTACCACAGGACGGCGAGGGCAACTTACTTGGACTCGATTACCACAAGGATTTAAGAACTCACCCACTATCTTCAGTGCAGCCCTCAGCCAAGATTTGTCAAGCTACTCTGTGATTCCGGGAAAAAGAATTTTGCTTCAATATGTAGATGATTTGCTCATAGCCACCAATAACAAATCTGATTGTATACAAGCTACAAGTGACCTCCTGCACCTTTTGAATGAAGCTGGATACAAGGTTTCCAGAGCCAAGGCGCAGCTGTGCCAGACAGAAGTGAAATACTTAGGGTTCCACCTGTCCAAAGGAACCCGGAAATTAGGACTTGAGCGAAAAGAAGCAGTATGCCGCATCCCAACCCCCACTACTAGGAAACAGGTGCGAGCTTTCTTGGGAGCTGCAGGCTACTGCCGAATATGGATACCAAATTTTGCACTCATGGCGAAACCCTTGTACCAAGTCACACAAGGAATGGAACGATCTCCCCTGGAATGGGGCTCAGAACAAGATAAAGCATTCAAATCACTGAAAACAGCATTGATGTCATCCCCAGCTTTGGGACTACCAGATGTGCAGAAACCATTTCGTCTGTATGTCCATGAATCAAGTGGAAACGCATTGGGAGTCTTGACCCAGCCTCTTGGGTCTTGGCAGCGACCTGTGGCCTACCTGACGAAACAATTGGATCCTGTTGCCAAAGGCTGGCCACCTTGCCTGAGAGCTGTAGCAGCCACAGCCCTCTTAGTGAGCGAAGCAGATAAGCTCACCTTAGGACAAAACCTTCAAGTTACTGTACCACACTCTGATTTAACCCTGATGGAACATAAAGGAAGCCATTGGCTCACTAATGCCCGAATGCTGAAATATCAAAATATGCTATGTGAGAATCCTCGATTACAATTAAGTGTCAGCCAAACTCTAAACCCAGCCACCCTATTGCCCGTCGGTCCAGGCCCTCCTGACCATGATTGCTTGGAAGTAATGGACATTGTGTGCTCAAGTTGCCTAGACTCAACTGATATCCCCTTGGACCGCCCAGACAAAACTTTCTTTGTGGATGAAAGCAGTCTTGTCATCATTACTGGACATAGTTGTGTTAAATATGCAGTGGTGACCCTTGATCTAGTAGTTAAGTCCTCAGCCCTGGCCCCAGGTTTTTCCTATAGCCCTTCATAGGATATACTTAGCCCCTGCTAAGTCTTTAGGAGTTTCCCCTTTTGAGATTCTGAGATTCTGTAGCCTATTGTATAGAGAGTAAAAGGAGATGTGTGACAGATAGGATCTGAAATTACTAGATAAGCACTATTGGTTTTAAGTTCTGTTTTGCAGGGTCTTCATGTGTGGGTACGAGATCAGCCCATCCAGGCCCCTGCATCCTTTCAAGCCTGAAGCCTCGGTGTGGGTGACAGAGTAGAAGAAGACACCGCTGGCGCCGTATTGGAAAGGGCCATATGTCATCTTGTTATCAACCCCAACAGCAGTTAAAGTGGCCGAGATCGACTCCTGGATCCACCAAAGTCGAGTGAAACCAGCCACAGTTCCTGAGAGTCGTCCCTGGACTTCGATCGCCAATCCTGCAGCACCATTGCGACTCACGCTGCAAAGAAAAGATCCGTCATCGTAAGAACTTTACCAACTTGCTCCTGGACGTCAAGGGAACAGACGTCCTCCAGTTTTGCATTCCAGCAGCCGCTTCTGAACTTGGTCGTGGACTTCCATAAATGATCCTGAGACTCCATTGCGCCTCACCCTACGACAACAGCCACGGACCTAAGACTTATTGGTCCCTCGGAAACTGCACTATTTCAAGACTGTTTGTTTATCCGAAGGTAAGCCTCGCATCTGGAGAAAGCTGAAATCATCAGAAATAGACTGTGTTGTGTTGAGGAATTGAGTCCTCTACGAGACTGTGTTCAAATGCTCTGAAAAAAGAAAAAAAAAAGAAAAAGAAAAAACTGTTTTGATCTCCTAAAAAGTGAACTGCTCTAAGGAGGCAATAATAGCCTGAGAGACTGTACTATGATATTTTAAGAACCTGAGACATCCCAGAGGACAGTGATACTTTGGAATCTACAGCCCTACTCCTGCCACAAAGCTGGTAGGTCTACGTACGGCAGAAGCTTAAGGACCTACAATCAACGCTACGTCTGCTACCTGTTGTGGATGCCGACAGTTCCACCAATTTTCCAGAGACTATGCCCCTTATGAATTCTTATTATTGCTTCGTTCTGGTGGCAGCTTTGGGGTGCTTTGAATTGACTCTTGCCCTACTTCCCTGTGCAGCCTGCAAACCTAGTATTTGCACATCAGGGAATACCCGGACTTGTCTCAACCCCCCGCCAGAATCTTTCCTCTCCTGTTATGGGAACTGCGATGGAACAATGAGAACAGGCCTATTGCTATGATGAACAGTATATATGTCATTTGTTCCTCCTATGTCTCCTGCCCCTCCGCTTATACACTAGGCATGCTATATGGTTTGACAAAGACACTTGTATCAAATGTATTTTTGATTGTGGCTATTTGCATATGTATCCCCTGTTTCCTGCCCTTATGCTTGCGCATGCTGAACTCTATTATCGATAGTACTATTGACTGCAAGGCAGCGGCACATATATTAGTCTCATGGAATTATTACCCTATACCACACAGTGATCCCTCTACTATGGTCTGAAGTATTTTTGCTATTTGTGTGATTAGATTCTCACCCTTCCTCACTTGCGGGTGTGAATAATCAAAAGGAGGGAATGTGATAGGCGATGGCCTAGTATGTAGCAGAGCTAGGTCTGAAGCCCTTTTTCTCCTGCTTTAAAATGTTATTGCTGATTTTGGAAAATTGCAGAATGCTGTTAGCTGTTAGAAAGAAATACTGTTCTATTCTGGTTTGATAACATGTTCTGCTCTCCTGGAGATAAGAGAATTAAACCTTGGTACTGTTTATTGTTTAGGTAAGTCAGATGTCTCTTTCAGTAGAATGTCGCGCCACTGTATCTTTGCTGATTGTGCACTGACCTCGTAATTAGGATGAAAATATAGCAGAGAAACTGAACAGTGTAAGAATATTTTGTCTAGCATTATGAAGATTGTTTAGTGTTTTGAGCCAAGGCTAGAGATACGTCTTAACCTTGCTATGTTTGGCCTCGCTTTGTTTTGCTTTTGTTAAGAATGCTTCTGATATGCCTTCCACTATCTTTGTAGCTAACTGACCTTGCAAGAATAGCAAAATATACTGTATACTTTAGTAAAAGTATTATGTTTAGTGTTATGTCTAGTTGCTGACCCGTGGCTAGTAAGACCCAAGCAGGGGGAGCGAGTCCTGGGCCCGGTCAGAGATGTCTATTGGATGAGAGTAAGTGGGCCACTGTGGCCAATGAGGAGTTTTGCCTGTATTAGACTGGAGAAGAAAAGTATATAAACTGTCATTTTTCTGAGCTCTGTGCTCAGACCATTTTGAATGCTACTGCAATCTGAGTCTGTGCACATTAAACCGGCTTGAATCTTTGCCTGACTCCGGGTATTATTTATTGCATGCTTATCAGCTACTACAATACCTCAGCCCTGGCTGTCTTCCACCACCTGCTATCTATATTCCTGTGCCTGTTCAGCAGAGCACGTTTTACTCAAATCTGCACCCTTGTGGACTTTCTACACTTCAAATTCATACTTGTCTCTTTCCAGTCAGCTATAGCACTCGCCAAACAAGACTATTATGTCCATCTGATTAACTCTCTTGCCTCTGACCCTCACTGTCTCTTTCCAACTCTCAACTCTCTCCTCAAGGTGTCTCCGCCTCCAACCCCTCCTTCCCTTTCTGCCCAAACCCTGGCTGACTATTTCCATGACAAAATCCACAAGATCACACTCCAATTCCCCACGATGTCAGCTACTTCCCTTCCTCCCCCTCTTCATTCCCAACTTTCCCCTCCTATCTCTGCTACCCCCTCTTCCTTTTCTATAATCTCTGAAGAGGAAACCACTCACCTTCTTTCCTCTTCCAAACTCACTACCTGCTTCTCTGATCCTATTCCTATCCATCTCCTAAGCTCCATCTCCTCCACCATTGCCCCTTCCACCTCTTATATTCTCAACCTATCACTCTCCACTGCAACTGTCCCTGCAGCCTTCAAGCATGCTGTGGTCTCACCTCTCCTCAAGAAACCCTCACTGGACCCTATTTGTCCCAACTATCGTCCCATCTCCCTCCTCCACTTCATTTCTAAACTTCTTGAACATGCGATTCATCTCCGTTGCTTCTACTTTCTCTCCTCTTAAGCCCTCCTGGATCCTTTATAATCTGGCTTTCATCCTTTACATTCTGCTGAAATAGCTTTGCCAAAGTCTCCAGCGACCTGTTCTTGGCTAAATCAAGGGCCTTTACTCATTCCTCATCTTTCTTGACCTTTCTGCTGCTTTTGACATTGTTGATCACAACCTTCTCCTCAATACCTTGTCCTCGCCTGGTTTTAAGGGCTCTGTGCTATCCTGGTTCTCTTCTTAACTCTCCCATCGCTCTTTCAGTGGTTCTTCTGATGGATTCTCCTCTACTGCTATCCTGCTCTCCGTTGGTATACCCCAAAGATCTGTCTTTGGTTCACTCCTTTTCTCTCTCTATACCTAGTCCCTTGGTGCACTCATCTCTTCCCATGGCTTTCCATACCATCTTTACATAGATGACTCCCAGATCTACCTCTCTACACCTGAAATCTCTCCAGCAATCCAGGCCAGGATCTCTGCCTTCCTTTCTGATATTGCTGCTTGGATGTTTCACCGCCACTTGAAACTGAACATGGCCAAAACTGAGCTTCTTATTTTCCCCCTAAACCCTCCTCTCCCCTTCCTTCTTTCTCAATGTCTGTTGATAACTCTCTACTCCTCAGCTCGCAATCTTGGGGCCATCTTTGACTCTTCTCTCTCTTTCTCCACACACATCCAACTGATAGCTAAAACCTGCCATTTTTTTCTCTATAACAACAAAATTCACCCATTCCTTTATGAACACACTACTAAGACACTTATCCACTCCTTAGTCACCTCCCATCTAGACCATTGTAACCTACTCCTTGCTGGTCTCCCTCTGAATCATCTCTCCCCCCTTCAAATCTGTTCAACACTCTGCTGCGCGGCTAATCGTCTGCCAGCCTCATCATGCTCATATTACCCCTCTTCTCAAGTCACTTCATTGGCTCCCTATCCGTTTCCACATCCAATTAAACTTCTCCTGCTGACCTTTAAGTACATTCACTCTGTAGCTTCTCACTACCTTTCCTCTCTTATCTCTCCCTACACCTCTCTCAGGAACTCTGCTCTTCTGGCAAATCGCTTCTATCTGTGCCCTTCTCTTCTATTGCTAACTCAAGACTTCACTCCTTTCACCTTGCTGCTCCTTATGCCTGGAACAAACTACCTGAGTCTGTACGTCAGGCACCTTTCTCTGGCCCTTTTCAGATCCAGATTGAAAACTCACTTCTTCACTGCCACTTTCAGATCTTGACTCACCTGATCTCCTTTGTGTTTCCTTACCATTCACCCTAGATGTATCCCGTGTCTACAGCTACTGGGTTGTCTATCTTGACTAGATTGTAAGTTTGGATGAGCAGGAACCATCTTTTACATGTATCTGTGCAGTGCTGCGTACGTCTTGTAGCGCTATACAAATGTTCAGTAGTAGAATCTTAATTCCAAGGATTCTTTGATTGGGAAGTGTCCCAAGTTTCTGAATGATTGCGCGTGTGATAAGCGATGCATGAAAATTCTCAATAGAGTACAAAATGGTGCTTGTTTAAAACAAGTCACCAGGTGGGAAGATCAGAATCTTGGGCTTGGATTGCAGTCTTTGTGTTGGATACCTTTTTGCCTTCTCTCATCTTAAGGAACACCAGTCTCAAAGATATATAAGTGAAGAAAGGCTGTCTGAATCTGTTGAAGTGTGATGACTTGTTTTCTTAAGTCAGTGACTAGAGCAGGGGTGGGCAATTCCGGTCCTGGAGGGCCGCAGACCAGTCAGGTTTTCATGATGTCCCTAATGAATATTCATTGACCTATTTCCATACAATGGAAGGCAGTGGATGCAAATAGATCTCATGAATATTCATTAGGGACATCATGAAAACCTGACTGGTCTGCGGCCCTCCAGGACCGGAATTGCCCACCCCTGGACTAGAGTATGACTGTAGCCAGTGAATGCATGAGAATGTGTGTGAATATGGAAGCTGGGGAAATCAAAGCAGTTCTGAAACCCCAAAAGAATATGCCCACTTGGTATATGTGCACAAATCATGGAGAACACTGCCGTTTTTTAGAGAGTTATCCAGGGTTATAATGGAAAGTAGTTTTCCTTAGAATAGGGGTGGCAAACTCCAGTCCTGGAGAGCCACAATCCAGTCTGGTTTTCTTGATGTCCCTGGTGAATATTCATGAATGAATATTCATGAGATATATTTGCATACAGTGAAAGGCAGAGGATGCAAATATATCTCATGAATATTCATTAGGGATATCCTGAAAACCAGGCTGGATTATGGCTCTCCAGGACTGGGGTTGGTCACCACTGCCTTAGAAGATACCTTTGATCTAGAGCAGGGGTTCTCAATGAATGCCTCCATTATATGCAAATCTCTCCCATGCATATTCATTGTGGTTATCCTGAAAACCCGACTGGCTAGGTGGGTCCCGAGGACTGGGTTGAGAACCCCTGATCTAGAGAAAATTGTTTATCTCGTAATGTTTTTAAATTCAAAATAGCCATACCAGTAGCTCAGTTTAATGCTTATTTTGATTGGCAGTGGCTTTTAAGAGGCGTCATGATTCTACTCTCAGAATTCTTAAAGATTCCCAAGAGAAAATATCGAAAAAACAAATCAGAAATGTAGAATGATAAGGTACTCTCATGATACAGATCCACATTGCTAGCAACATCCCCTTGAACTATTAATTAATAATGTCTTTTTTAGTAGTGAATGCTATTTTCTCGAACTAACCTGCCTGTATCTGTTTGAATCTTGAACAATATGCTTTCTTTTCCATTCTTTTTCTCTTGTAAATGTTTGGGTTAGAAAATGAACTTGCTAAGTTTCATGTCTACTTCCTGGCAAAACAGTGAAGAATATTTTCCAGGTGAAATAGACTCTTTAGCTGTATTATTGTGTTGCTTCTTTGCTATGTTATATTTCTGCTTTTAAAAAATATCATTTTTTCCCCTTTTCCCTTCTAAAGATTCAAATAGTTTAGATAGATAGAGAGACGAGCTGGTTTCCTTGTTCAAATCATTAAAGCTTTATTTTGCCAGACTGGATCATCGCTCATCTTGTGATCCATACTGGCAAAGGTGGGGATGGTACATAGGCTTATTCACTAACAACATAATGCTGCCAAAGGAAAAATAGTATTTTCTTTATCTGAATCAGTTGTACTATGTTTGAAGCCCTATTACTGAGAAATGTTGATGCTATTTTGGAAAAACATGATGTTCTGAAAACTTTGAGAAATGCAGCCACGACTAGGGTGCAAGGGCTATGTACAAAATTACATTTAGGAGTTTAATTTCAAGGAAATTTCACTATAGTAATGGGACCCGATTTTCAAAGGCCTTTACGTGGGTCACTTCCCTAGTTATCCATGTAAAGGCCTTATCCGAGATTTTCAAAGGGCACCTACATGGGCAGCGCCCTTCAAAAATCCCAGATATGCCCCTTAAGCGCCCAGATGCTATCCGTATAGCTTCGGGGCGTGTTAGGGGTGTTCTGGGGCGGAGTGGGAACAGAGGAAGGGGCTACATGGATAGCAGTGATTTTCAATGCTACCTGCCTAGCCTTCTGCGCCTTAAAGATAGGCTACCTACTGTGTTCTGATGTGCCTGTACCTACTGCATTTATTGTTTTGTTTCTCCTTGTGTTTTTCCCCCAGAGCCTTCTCACCTGGCTCCTGCTGCCCGGACCTCTCTGTTATCCTGACTCCGCCCCCAACAGTGACGGCACCGCGTTCCCGCGGTCCCATTGGTGGAGAGCCTTCTCACCTGGCTCCTGCTGCCTGGACCTCTCTGTTATCCTGACTCCGCCCCCAACAGTGACGGCACCGCGTTCCCGCGGTCCCATTGGTGGAGAGCCTTCTCACCTGGCTCCTGCTGCCCGGACCTCTCTGTTATCCTGACTCCGCCCCCAACAGTGATGGCACCGCGTTCCCGCGGTCCCATTGGTGCAGAGCCTTCTCACCTGGCTCCTGCTGCCCGGACCTCTCTGTTATCCTGACTCCGCCCCCAACAGTGACGGCACCGCGTTCCCGCGGTCCCATTGGTGGAGGTATTCTAACCTCCAACTATAAGTTTGAAGCGCCTGCGGCTGTAAAGTCTCTACTGTGTTCTGATGTGCCTGTACCTACTGCATTTATTGTTTTGTTTCTCCTTGTGTTTTTCCCCCAGAGCCTTCTCACCTGGCTCCTGCTGCCCGGACCTCTCTGTTATCCTGACTCCGCCCCCAACAGTGACGGCACCGCATTCCCGCGGTCCCATTGGAGGAGGTATTCTAACCTCCAACTATAAGTTTGAAGCGCCTGCGGCGCTTGTCGCCGCGGCGCGCGACATAGGCGCGCTCCTTGGGGTCGCTCCGGAAGCGCAGGACGCTGCCTTAATCTTGTTCCATGTTGTTATCTTTTTTCATCCTTTCTTTTCGTCTACACATCCGGACCTGGGATCACGACAACTCCCTCGCCTGCATATTGTGCTCTTCATTGGCCTTCTCAGGTATCACCTGTTTGTTTTTCTCTGCTCTCTCCTATTCAGCGCTCCTTCCGCTCTATGTCGCACATACCAGTGCTCTGGGGCCGTCGCCTCCTTCCGCGGCCCCGCTATCGCTCGCGCTGCTCCACTAATCTTTTACTCTGCCCCCTCTCTTCTTCCTCTGCCTTATCTTCTTCACCAAGCTCTGCTTTCTCTCCTGCTACCCTCCATGTCGGCCTTGTTAACTGCCGGTCTCTCAGAGCAAAGACTCTGCTGGTCCAAGATCTCATCTCCCAATCCCGTTTTGACCTCACTCTCCTCACCGAGACGTGGCTGAAGGAGGGCGAGGACGCCCTTCTCAGCCGCTGTCTTCCCCCTGGATTCTCAGCAGCCTCGGTACCCCGCATAGGCCGTGCGGGTGGCGGGGTGGCAGCTATTCTTAGCCCTTCCCTTGCTTTCACTCAGCTCTTTCCCCCTTCCCTCTCCTACCCAGAGGCTCTCCTCCTCCATCTTCATACTACGCCCCCAACTCATGTACTTCTTATTTATTCACCTCCAACTCTCCGCACTGACCTTTGGGACTCTCTACTCCGCTCCCTTACTGATCTCTCTTTACTCTTCCCTCATCTCCTTATCGCGGGTGATTTCAATTTACACCTTGAAACTCCCTCCTCCTCCAGGGATCATACTTTCCTTGCCCTCCTTCAGGACCTTTCCCTTCATCAGCATGTTTCTTGTCCCACCCACTCCGCTGGCCATACCCTAGACCTCTTCCTTACTCCTTCATCCTCTACACTCTCTCTCTCCAATCTATCCTCTTTGCCCCTCCCATGGACGGATCACCTCTGTCTCTCTGTTTCCTGTTATCACTCTGGGGCACCCCCAGCCCCCCCCATCCCCTCCTCCCTTCCATCCCTCTCCCGCTCTATCACTCCCTCCTTAGCCCTGCAATTTCCTCCTGTCTCAGATCTGCTCCCTGCGGACTTCTCCACCCTGTCTCCTACTTCTCAAGCCTCTACTTGGTTCTCCTCTCTTTCTAACGCCCTTGATCACGTCGCTCCCCTTCGTCCACGTCCCTCCACGCACCAGCCCTCGCACCCCTGGTATCATCCTGGCCTCCGCTTGCTCCGATCCCAACTCCGCAGAGCCGAACGACAGTGGCGCAAATCCCCATCACCACGAATCCTCTCCATCTTCAAATCTCAACACTCTTTCTACCACTCCCAAGTTCATTCTGCCAAGGCCTCATTCTTCTGTGCGGCTATCGCCGCAGCCCCCAATCAGACTCGCCATCTGTATTCCACACTAAACTTTCTTACCTCCCTTCACCCCTCCACATCAACTCAATCTGCTCGCCCTCTTCCTGCCCCTTCCCTTCTAGCCTCAGCCTTTTCCAACAAGATCTCTGTCCTGAGGGCCTCTCTACCCCACCATCCCCCTGCTCTCTCCGCTCCCCCCCCAGTGGCATCCCCTCCTCCCACTTCTCCTATCTCTCATACATGGTCTTCTTTTTCCCCTACCTCTACTACTGAACTGCATCACCTCATCACCACTTCCAACAAGACCTTCTGCTCCCTTGACCCCATTCCATCCTCCTGGTTGCTTGTTCCCTCTCTCTCTGCGCTTCCCATTCTACAAGTCCTATTAAACTCCAGTCTCTCCTCAGGCTCTTTCCCCACTTCCTGGAAACACGCTCTCATCCGTCCAATACTCAAGAAACCCACTCTCGACCCCCTCGACCCCACAAATTACCGCCCAGTTTCCAACCTTCCTTTTCTTTCCAAACTGCTCGAGAAAATTGTCTTTGCACAGCTCACTCACCATCTGGACTCCACCAACCTTCTTCATCCACGTCAATCTGGCTTTCGCTCTGGACACAGTGTCGAAACTGTTCTTCTAGCTTTCTCCAACTCTCTGCACTCTGCTCACGATCGAGGTGATATTTCGGTGGCGGTTGCACTTGACCTCTCCGCTGCTTTTGACTTGGTTGACCACTCCCTTCTTCTGTCTCGACTCCATGATATCGGACTCCGTAGTACTGTCTTACACTGGTTTCATTCCTTTCTTTACTCTCGTTCAGCAGCCGTGGCCTCCTCCTCCTCTTCCCCCTCCCTCTCTGAGTCCTTTTCACTAACCTGCAGTGTCCCTCAAGGCTCTGTATTGGCCCCTCTCCTTTTTAACATTTTTCTCACTCCCCTCACGCTTCTTGTCCAACAGTTTGGAATCACAGCCTTCTACTACGCTGATGACATTCTCCTCCTTCACCACACCTCTCCCATCTCACCCGATCTAACTCCACTGAACGCCTGCTTAGCTGCTGTCTCCCACTGGTTAACACAAAACTGTCTGCACCTTAACCTTTCAAAAACCATAGCCATCTGGTTCTCTCATGGACGTGAACTCCCGCCCCTGGCTCCTTCCTTCTCTAATGCACCAGTTCCACTGGTCACCACTTTTCGCTATCTCGGGGTACTTTTTGACTCAGACCTTTCTTTCTCCGCACACGTCTCTCACGTCTGCAAACTCTCCTTTCACCTTCGTCAGATCCGCGCTATTCGCCCCTTCCTCTCTCTCTCTGCTTTAACCACTCTGCTCCTCACCCTGGTTATTTCTCGTATTGATTTTTCCAATTCCATCTTCTCTGGTATCTCTAAATTGCAGCTTTCTCGCCTACAACGCATCCAAAACACTGCCGCTCGTCTAGCCACTCACTCCTCCTTCAGAGATCATGTCACTCCCCTCCTCCTACAACTGCACTGGCTTCCCGTCTCCTTCCGCATTCAGTATAAACTCCTCACGTTAGCCCACAGAGCACTCCACACCTCTACCCCGCAATACCTGGCTGACCTTCTCTACTTCCACACTCCACGTCACACTCCCCGCTCATTTCACCTTAACCGTCTTGCTTTACCATCCCCCTCACATGCTCACCTTCAGTCCACGCGCTCCTCTGCCTTTTTCTTTGTAGCCCCTGCCTTATGGAATTCCCTTCCCCCTCCTCTTCGTCTTGAACCCCACTACCTTACATTTAAACGCTCCCTTAAAACCTACTTGTTCTCCCTTGCCTTTGACCTGCCTCCCCCTTAGCCTTACCCTCTCTCCCTCCTTTTGCCCTATCTACTCCTGTCTCTGTCACTTTCTCTTTTGACAATGTAATTTCCTTTTCAGTTTCCGGCCTTGTGCCTTATAATTTTTGATTTTATTGTAAACCGCTCTGCTTTCCAATGAAGAGCGATTAAGCAAATAAATAAACATAAACATAAACATTGGTGGGCAGGCTATATACTGCTGCGGCGCATAGCCTGCCTGATTCAAAATTGGGCCCACGGTGTTTAGCTTAAGTGTGTGTGTGTGTATGTGAACTCAAGTTTTTATTTATTTATTTATTTATTTATTTATTTATTGAACAGCTCTTCTATACCGCACTCTTTGTTATCAGTGCGGTTTACATTCAACAATATGACTCTCAGACAGAGGCAGATCTGTCCTAGGTTTACATATAACAGGGAACGTAACATGGACTTGAACTGGGGGAAACTATGTACATTTTACAGTTAAAATATTGGTAGTCTATTTACAGTAAAGTACATCTTGAGGCAGTACGGTTTGGATACAAGTACTATCTGGTCTGTGTTTCGTGCTCCGTAAGTACATATTTAGTAATCATATTGAGGGATTGGGTTGTCGTGGGGGAGGAGAGGAGGTGTTAGGTTGTGAGAAGTACATAAGGAACAGGTGGTGCTTGAGGGCTTTTCTGAATTGCATGAGGTCGCTGATCGATCTGATGCTGGGAGGGAGGCTGTTCCAGTATCTAGGAGCATAGGACGCAAATGCTCTATTGTTAGTTGATTGTGCACATTTTGTGGTTTCCCTTGGGATAACTAGTGTATTGGCAGCTAGTGACCTCCAAGATCTGTTGTTGGGGGTGTGGTTGAGAAGGGCTGAGATTGAGGCGGGTGATTTATTTATTTATTTACATTCTCTTATATACCGCGCTATTCTGCATCAGTGCGGTTTACATTGAACAAACTGAAATTACATTGAACAGGGCATTATAACTTGGAGATAACTATTTTACAGGGAACATGGGCTATGGAGGGTTAAGTGGCTTGCCCAAGACCACAAGGAGCACCTGTGGGACTAGAAACCCCAGATATTTTATTAATGGCCTTGAAGGTAATGAGGAGGGCTTTATATGAGATCCTGCAACTTATCAGGAGCCAGTGTAGATCCCTAAGGATGGGGGTTATGTGGTCGCGCCCTGATGCTCCACACAAGACTCGAGCCGCTGCATTCATCGCTAATTGTAGCGGGTTTCTTTTAATAATGTAATTAGAGATGTAAGCATTGTATGCGTATAAGGAACTTACTTACTAAGTAATGCATCATCCATAAATATTAAGAAAAGCATTATGTTGAGATAGTTTAAGAAGACAGATAAGGATTTTAGTGGTGTTAATCCAAGGTTTCTCATTAATTGTATTTCAGAACAAAATTAAATGGAAAGTGACAGTAGGTGAAGCCGTAAAGAAGTTTATGGATGTAAAAATTCTCCTGTGTTTAGAAAGATTTCTCATGTTTGTAGGACATCATTTTCATCAGTGCTATTTTTTAGAAAATGATTTATGGAAATGTAGTTTGCTTTTATTTGCCTATGCAGTCACTGTTTCCCAAATCTGTTTGGTATATGCATTAAATTATGCCTCGATTTTATTAATTTCATTTTTATGTACAGCAGTCATATGAATACAGATGATGTAACAATAACAACTTTAACCGAGAACAGCATAAAGCCGCCATTATAGGCTAGCTGAGATTTATTATATATCTATGAATGTCTAAATGATGAGGTAGACCATATTAATCTTCAATCGATTGTCATATCTGTGGAACTATGTGGTAATTGTTTGTCTTAAGTATAGATGCAGCCTTCTGATTAGCAAATATTATTTGTATTGCCGGTGACACTAAGAGGCCCTTTTACTAAAGGTTTTAGTGCATGTTAATGAAGTTAACGCACATTAAGTGCCCACAGCCCTTTTATTTCTATGGACGTAATGGCACTTAGGGGTATGTTTACTAAACTGTGGTAAAGGAGCAAGTATGCCATTAGTGCTTGCTAACTGCACATCTGTGCCCTTAGTGCATCCAAAAAGTCACATTAGTGCGCACTAACTGTACCTCTGGGCGGAGAGAAGGCGTGCACGGGGCAGAGAGTGGGGGTCAATGGGCGGGGAGTGGGTGAGAACAAGGCTTGCTCCCTTAACGCAAGCACCTTAATGGTAGGAACCCTAATGCAACTCAAAATCTCGCTGAAAGGGTGTTTTGTGAGAAGAGAGAGCCTATTTAACGTCTGCAATGTGATGCACAGACAGGGGAGCCCAAGAGAGTGAAAATAGTGCTCCATTAGCATCAACAGCATAGTGTCCAAGTATGAAAGGGGGAGCAAAGGAGGTGGCACATGAGTCATGCAGTGGGGGCTGCTGATGCACAGGAGGGACCAGGCAGCTGCCTAAAGGCATATAGGAACATAAAACTACAAAATATGCCAAACTGTGTCAGACCAAGGTCCATCATGCCCAGTAACCTGTGTCCAACAGTGGCCAATCTAGATCACAAGTACCATGCAGTTTCCCCAAAAGACACACAGGATCCCCAATAACTGTAATGGGGCAAGCAGTACATAGCTCGGATCCGGTTTAGCAATGGTTTATGGACCGTTACCCATGAACCCGTCCAAACGTTTTTAAACCCAGCTACACTGACAGCTTTTATCACATCCTCCAATAATGGATTGCAGGGTTTGATTACGTGTCGACTGAAAAAATATTTTCACCTTGAAGACCCAAATGGGTTACACTGTAGCCGCATTGCAGGTCCCCTAGTCTGTCCACAGTCTGATGGCATAAAAAAAGTGACCTACTTTTACCTGTTCTACTCCGGTCAATATAATCTATAGGCCTCTATCATATCTCCCCTCAGCCGTCTCTTCCCCAGGTTGATGAGCCCCCAACCTTTTTAGCCTCTCCACAAAGGGGTATTCTGCCATCTTCAGAACCATCTGTGATGTTCGTCATGATCCCACAGTGACAGTGGCAGCACACAGTCCTGGCTACTGCTTCAGAAAAATAATGTGCCACATGGGGTGGTCCAAGGGTCCTGGCACCCCAAGCAAAGATCCAGGCTGCCCTTCTGCCCTCTGCCCAGCTGCTGCACAACCCAGCTGTGGGGGAAAAGGCCAATAGTGCCAGACGCTGTAGCCCCCCAGGCAGCTGCAACATACAGGCGACCAGAGGAGTACTACAGCAGTGGCTGTTATCCTCCCCTCAAGACGTATCATTGGCAGGTGGTGAAGGGGTTCCTGCAGAGGCAGATGGTTGGGGAAGGGACTGTGTGATATCCATGTATGCCTCTGCTCCCTGCATACGGAGCGTGTGCCCTAGGCACCCGCCAACCCGCATGTTGGATGGGCTGGGGCTGCACACCATCAACATGGACAACACACGGATATGTCAGCATAGGGTGGGGTGTTGGCGGAGGGAACAGTGGCACCAGCCTGCAGCAGACCAAAGTCATGCCCTGGTCCTGTACACAGTGCGCATTGCAACATGTGCCAAGGTCTGTCTGATTTGAAGTATGTCAGCCCCAGGAAGTGTTGTAACTGTTGCTCAATGCACACAGTTGGTTTGTATATGAATGGAGGGTCACAGGTTCGGGTCCTAGCTGTGGATTATGTATTGCATGCAGGGGCGGCCCAAGGGGGGTGCGGGGCCATGTGCGGAGACTCGGTGCGGGGCCTCATTTGCATAAGGGGCCTCATTTGCATAATGTTACCATACACAAACTTTTAGTAAACATGCCTCTTAATGAGTGTATGAATAAAGAAAGACTAAAAGACTTCTACATTACTATAATCCAGTGCCAACCGCCAGACACATTAGGAGCTACTACAAACACTGCCCATTTAGAACCCATAGCAAACCCGCCGTATCCTAACAGCACTACCAAGACTCATAAAGCACCATACCCTAACTATCAAAAGGAAACGCTGCAAATATTAAACCAATACATTTCAGAGAACAACAATACATGACCTACTGGGGAAAGAGAACAAGTGGCAATGTCAAATAGGAATTACATAAACAGAATACCTCAGCTCAGTTACACATGCAGAACACAGACCATCACCAAACAAGGAATCACAATTTAGAAACAGGAAGACAATAATTAAACTGGGAATCCCAAAAGCCAAACTTGGAATGCACAACACTGTAGAAATAAAACTATACATTAATTTGCTCTTGTACTAAACAAAGCGCAGACGTTAATGATGCACATTTCCCAGAGCTGACATATTCCAATTAATAAATTCAAAATAAAGAGATATTTTTCTACCTTTTGTGCATTTTTTTTCAGCTGCAATTACTCCAGCCACTTTCTTCTGGTTTCTTCTTCGTGTCTTCCGCTAACTCTTCATAGTCTGCTGTCCATTTGTCTTTTCTTCTCTCTTCTAGTTTTTTTTCCATTCTCTCTCTACATCTGCTTTAACATACTAATCTTTCTCCTTTTGCTCTTTCCTCATTCCTATTTCATCCACTCAAATTTTACCCCTCCATCCTCAATCCCCACTTACTCTCCCAATATCCGGACAATTTTAGATTTGTCTTCCCTCCCACACAAAATATTTTTTCACTCTCCATTTCACTCTCCCAGCTCCATCCCATTCTAATCCTCCCCCAACATCAGCTCCATTCTAGTTCCAGTCCCACCCAGCATCCGCTCCCTTCTAGTCCCCGCATCAGCCCATTTCCAGTCCTAGCCCCCCATAAGCCCATTTCCAGTTCTAGCTCCCCCATCTATTTGCAGTCCCATCCGAGTCCCTCCATCAGCTCATTTCCAATCCCAGTCCCCCATGAGCCCATTTCTAGTCCTTTCCTAGCCCCACCATCAGCCCATGTCAAATCCTAGCTCCCCTCCACTCAGCCCATTTACAATCCAAGCCCATGAGCCTACTGCCAGTTCTTGCGCCTTCATGAGTCCATTTCAATCCAAACCCCCACCACAGCCCATTTCCAATCTTAGCACCCCCCCAACAGCCAATTTCCAGTCCTATTCTAGCCCCTCCATCAGCCCATTTCCTGTCCTAGCCCCCCCCCCACTCACCCATTTCCAGTCCTAGCTCCCTCCCCCTCACAACCCATTTCCATTCCAAGCCCCCGTCCCCATCAGCTATTTGCAGTTCAAGCCCTCCTTCCACTCAGCCAATTTCCAGTCCTAGCCTCCTCATAGCCCATTACTAGTCCTAACCCCCCCATCAGCCCATTACGTCCTAATCCCCCATCACCCTATTTCGTCGTAGCCCCCCCCCATCAGCCTATTTCCAGTCTTAGCCCCCCCATAGCCCATTACCAGTCCTAACCCCCCCATCAGCCCATTTCCAGTCTTAGCCCCCCCATAGCCCATTACCAGTCCTAACCCCCCCCACCACCACCACCACCACCACCAGCCCACTTCCAGCCTTAGCCCCCCCCATACCCCCATAGCCCATTACCAGTCCTAACCCCCCCATCAGCCCACTTCCAGTCTTAGCCCCCCCATAGCCCATTACCAGTCCTAACCCCCCCCCCATCAGCCCACTTCCAGTCTTAGCCTCCCCCCATGGCCCATTACCAGTCCTAAGCCCCCCCCATCAGCCCACTTCCACTCTTATCCTCCCCCCATGGCCCATTACCAGTCCTAACCCCCCCCCATCAGCCCACTTGCAGTATTAGGCTCCCCCCCGGCCCATTACCTGTCCTAACCCCCCCCCCCTCCGCCCACTTCCAGTCTTATCCTCCCCCCCCCCGGCCCATTACCAGTCCTAACCCCCCCCCCCATCAGCCCACTTATCCCCCCCCCATAGCCCATTACCAGTCCTGATCCCCCCCATGGCCCATTACCAGTCCTAACCACCCCCCCCCCCATGGCCCATTACCAGTCCTTACCCCCCCCTGGCCCATTACCAGTCCTTACCCCCCCCCCCCCCGGCCCATTACCAGTCCTTACCCCCCCCTGGCCCATTACCAGTCCTTACCCCCCCCCCTGGCCCATTACCAGTCCTTACCCCCCCCCCGGCCCATTACCAGTCCTAACCACCCCCCTCCCTCATCAGCCCACTTCCAGTTTGGCCTCCCCCCCTCCCATAGCCCATTACCAGTCCTAAACCCCCTTCTCCCCTATCATCCCAAATTAATACAACAAAAAAACCCCAAACCGGCTGCTTCTGCCGCGGCAGCATCAAGAGCTCTGCCGCGGGGCCCCCCCCCTGCCCGGCAGAGCCTCCCTGCCCGGCAGAGCCTCCCTGCATCTCTGCTTTCTTCAAGTCACAAAACGCGGGCTTCTTTCAGAGCCGCGAGAGTTTCTTTTCTCGCGGCTCTGTTAATCCCGCCGGGGCTGACCATCACCCTCGGCGGGATTAACAGAGCCGCGAGAAAGGAAACTCTCGCGGCTCTGAAAGAAGCCCGCGTTTTGTGACTTGAAGAAAGCAGAGATGCAGGGAGGCTCTGCCGGGCAGGGGGGGGCCCCGCGGCAGAGCTCTTGATGCTGCCGCGGCAGAGCTCTTGATGCTGCCGCGGCAGAAGCAACCGGGGTTTTTTTGTTTTTTTTTTAACTTGCGATGCTGAAGAATGTTTTTTGCGCGGGGCCCCCTGAAACGCGGGGCCCTGTGCAAAAAACATTCTTGCTCAATGGACGGGCCGGCCCTGATTGCATGTCCCTGTGGCTGAACTTTAGCCTACAGTACAGGTACAGCACTAACATGTCCAACCCCCAAAGAATCGGCCAGCAAAGATACAAACACCCATCAGCCACACAGACAGGCTCCACCATCCACAACTGCATGGAGAGTCAGGCTGATAGTACTGGCACACTGAGCGGGTGTTAACATCAGAGCACGCAACTAGCTCCTACATAAGAAGCACACATTAACAATGCTCAAGCTGATATTGGGTCCAAGGAGGCAGGCAGGAATGCCAACCACCCCTATTTTTGCAGAGCACGTCATTATGAATGTGTGTGTGTGTGTGTCTATCAATTTAGTCGTGGTTTTCTACACCTCACTGAGCCTCGCAGTGCCTAAGCTGTTTCCAGCATTAGTCTGCAAATGTGCATGATGAGGAGCAAGGTATTGTGGGTATGGGCTGAAACTGGGCAGATTGTCCAGGATGGGTCTGCTTTGGAGGTAGGGTGAATGGCTGAGATGTCATAGTGCCCGTCTGCCATGTGCATGGCCTGGGTGGCCAAAGCATGTCATGCTGGGAAGGCACTCTCACTCTGACTCTCACATAGTGCTATATAGTTCTGGTTCTAGTGATGTGGGTGCACCTCCTGTCCTGGGGGCCTGATCATTGAACCAAGTGCTAGGTGTCCCTGCTGTATATCCCAAGCTTTGGTGCACATGGTTGCTTTGTGTACGTGCAATGTGTACTGACCGGCAGACTGTCTGCAGTTGGTATGTGTAAGGCTGGAAAACCCTGTGGTGGGCAGCAGGTGCAGTCTGATGGTGCTTGCTGTGGGTGAATGATAGACCTAGGTGGTTGGGAAGTGAGGAGTTTCAGGCCTACTCCCAGTGGCACTGGTAGGGCCAGCAGGACCCTAGTAACAGCCCTGTCCAAGTCTAGACATGCACGGAAGGGGAGAAATTAATTCTAATGGTATCTTTAACACAGAGGTGAAATATGAATGCAAAAGTTCCTTCGGGGGGATAGTAGGCACCCTTGGAAAATTAAGGAGACACAAGTTCCTCTAACTTACTGAGTTTTCCAGTGACTCAATCTTCAAATGAATACTTGAAATATCTTTAGTCACAGTACCTGACACAGCAGTGATATCCTCCACTATTGCTTCTAACTGAGACACTCTAGTTATTACTGCAGCCACTGTTTGCTTCTGCTGTTCCAGAGCCTGAGTGTAATCAGAAAACGGATTGAAAAGAAGCAAACTGGGAGAGAAACGAAGACTCCAGTGCCTGTAGGCCACTCCACAAAGTTTCAAGTGTAATAACTGTCGGTTTCTGCAACATGGGTTTCAACTGCTGAGTGTCAGAGACCAGTTGTTGAATAATACCAGCATGATCCCCAACGGATGATTGTGGCACACTCTCCGCTCCGGAATCCATGGCCCCGTGCTCTACAGCAAGATCCGTGGCTTCCAAAGAGGCTGCCCGCGCACATTCTTCCTCCATTAGCATTCCAGTTAAGTCCCCCAGCTTACGGGCAGATTCAACCAACGACGTATCCATGTCAGGGATAGAGGGCCTTGCTTGAGCTGACCACACCTCCGGGCTCACAATGATATCAGGCTTAGAGAGGCACGAGGAGCCTCCTTCCGCTTCTTCCAACCCCAGTGAACCTTCCTGCTCCGGAGCTCCCACACTCACACCAGTGGGCTGGACAAAAGCATCAAGTGGCCCCTTAACCCCAGGTGCATTCCTTGAGGACTCCCAAACTCTGGCTTTCTGCCTGCGGGGCATACCGGTACTCAGGTAAAAAACAATTTCACGCCAAAAAGAGAGCTGCCAGGAGCTTGTCCATCATCTTGGTCCACCCATTACACTTTTGATAACAGGGCTCCTAAGGTATCTAATTATTTTTTTCTCCTGTACAGTTTTTATAGAATGTGATCTAAAAATTACTAATTGATAATTTAAGTCTCAGGTAAAGAGCATACTTCAGACCAAGCTGTCTGTAGGCGGAAGCACTCATATATCACGTGATTTAAAATATTAAATCATGAAATTCCATGCCAGTTAAAGCAAGAGTTTGGTAATTGCTCAAGTATATTTTCTACAATGAGAAAAGTAGTAGTTTTCTCATTTAAATCTAACAATGGACTGAAGTTTACCCTATCTAATAAACTGAGGGCTATCGAGGATATCTCCATGTTCCGTGCTCTTTGGGAATAAATTAGAACCAGTCAACACTTATCCATCTTAAAATCCCTTCCCTCACCAGGTAGATCATCCTCCATTCTCTATAGAACTCTGATTGATTACATCCTAAATTGTGAATATGTTCTGTAAATAGCGCGCACACTGTAAATAACAGAAAAACACCTTACATCTCCATGTTAAAGTTACAAAGACTCGCTTTTTGTAAACGGTTCTCATGTTTAATGTTGAAGTTATCGGTAATGTTCCATGTAACTGGTTTGGTTTTGTATTAGTTCTTTGTAAACTGCATTTGATCTCTGGAAAAGGCAGTATATAAATGCCAACAAATAACACAAATAAGTTTAGCTTTAAAACTGGGAAATTTATAGAAAACATGATGACCGAATATGGTGATGTTTAAAGTACATCATAGGAATACTGAAGGGCATTAGTAATGAATCAACTGAATTAATACATTTGGTCACCAAATCCTTCGTATTACTGCTGATCAATAATGTATAGACACGTGAAGGTCCACAGCGAAAAGAAAAAAGGTGGAGGGGTTAATGAAAATGCCACAGAATAAATTAATTGCCACAGTAGATTTATTCAGCCCAACACGGCCGGGTTTCGGCACAATACGCTGCATCAGTAGCAAATATTGCAATCCAAGGAAAATATGTATAAAAGCAGATGGTAGTATCAACATTATCCTTTGCTGTGCAGCCTGTATGGCAAAGGATATTGCTGATACTAGGATCTGGATTTATATATATATTTTCCTTGGATTGCAATAATTGCCCATGACGCAGGCATATCATAACATGGCCATGTTGAGCTGAATAAATCTGCTGTGGAAGGTGCGCTGCACGGCTGCCTGACTGTAGACCCTGGCCTGCTTGGCGTGGGCTTTTTCTAGATTGAGTTTGGCCACCTCTCCGGCTATCCTCAGCTGGTCTTGCATTTGTATAACTTAATCCACCAAATTACGCACAGTGTAGGGTTCTTTTTCCAGGTTTCTTTTACCACGTCTAATATGTCTCTTGGCAGTCTTCCGAAGAGCAACTCAAAAAGTGAAAACCCTGTGGAACTCTGAGTTACCTTATGGATGGCAAACATCAAATAGGATAGGAGAATGTCCCATTTCTTCCTGTCCTCTTGCATGAACATTTTTAACATCTGTTTCAAGTTTTATTGAATCGCTCAACAAGGCCATCCGTTTGTGGGTGATATGCTGATGTTTGCAGTGTCTTGACCTTCACCAAGACACATACTTACTTCATGACCTTGGATACAAAGGGTGTTCCTTGATCTTTGAGGATCTCCTTGGATATTCCCACCTATGAGAATACTTCCTAAAAGGCATTTGCGATCGAAGTAGTCTTAATATTCCTTAGAGCAATGGTCTGTGGATAGCGAGTGGCATAGACTAGCATGACTAAACTATACTTGTTGCCTCAGGCAGTTCACTCCAAGAGACCTACCAGATCCATGGCCCCTCTTTCGAATGGGGTTTCAATAATAAGCATAGGCACCGAGGGGCAGGTTGGACTCTAGTGGGGCTATGAAGTTAGCAGGTGGGACAGAACTGGCACTATAACTGTACTTGTTTATAAATCCCGGGCTAGAAAAATCAGGCTAAAACATGCTCTAGTGTTTTCTCCACCCCCCAGGCGTCCTCCTAATAAGCGGCTATGAGCCAACGATAAACATCTGCTGATGAAAGGGCCGGGGAACTATCAGTTGTTCTACCTCTTCCCCATCTAGGGACCCCTCAGCCACTCTGTACAATAAATCTCCCTTTAACACAAATTAGGGAAAGATTCTTACAGAGGACTCTCCGTTAACTACTGAAACCCCGTCCACATGAAGAACCCACTCTCGGGCATCTTTAAGGACCCTCCTGAAGCTCTCTGGGTTTCCCCCAGCCCCCATTCTGGGAAGGTGGCAATCATATTTGGATCATTACCACTGAGCCCTGAACTATCCCCAGGGGCTTCTTCTCTATGTTTCCCCTCCCGAGATCCCCCCCCCCCATAGCCACCCCCAGCTTCTGTTGGTAGCGTAGCTTTTCCTGACAACGCTGACTCCAGAACTTAGAAGTCTTTGCATCTTGACATATAGATCTGGGTCTTCCAGGGGAAAGATCTCTGGGATATCTTCCTGATCTGACTTAGCAGAGTCATCAGTTAGTCGGGCTCATATAACTTCAAAGTCTGGGTAGGCTCGACTGATCACCACTGGATATTGAAGCCAGAGCAGCACCATGACCTTGAACGTGGCTTGCCTGGCTAGGGTCTTCAGTAAAACCTGTGCCGTGGGATACTGCCTCTGCTCTCCATGCACACAGGCTAGCGTTACCATCTTTGCAGAGTCAATCTGAAATCAGGAAACTGTTTCCTAGCAAATGAGGGTCCACAGACTCCAAGAGTCTATCAAAGCCTGGAGATAGTCAAGATTGGGCTATTGGAGCTTGAGGGGACCTATCTCAGACCCAGTCTGTCCCTCCAGCTGCAGCCACTTCCATGCAAGGTCCTTCAACCAATAGAAGATGCTCGCTCACCCATCTGGGTTGGCATCCTAGAATGAAGCCTGACTGCTGCCAGTCAGCAGATTCCCCAGATAAATAGTCCATGTCTCCTCCGGCCACCCAGCCATGCGAGCAGTTTGTTCAAAGTTCACCAGGAAATAGTTTGGTTCATTTTCCGCTGTCATTTTAAGAACCGCTTGCGCTGGAGGGTGGATTTGAGGTCTCTGCAGGGCCTGGATCAACTGAGCTGCGGAGCTCTTCTGTAACTACCTCTGCACCTGAACAAGACTCTGCATTTGCTGCTGCTGCTGTTGCTACCCTTTCAGCAGAGTGCGTTGAAACTGCTGTTGACATTGTTGCTGTTGCTCCAGGTTCTGTTGCTGTTGCTATTGACACTGTTATTGTTGCTGCTGCCCTCCTGCCAGAAGTTGGAGGAACTGCTCCATCCTGGCTTGTCACTGTTCTCTTGCAACACCACCACAGCTTCCCCTTCTGCAGCGGAATTAACTCTGCAGTATTCCAGCTCGAAAAACTGTTTGTGGCTTCTAGTGGCCAAAATAAAGTCTGCCTGTCTGGCACTAACTAAACCTTCTTAAAGCTCTCTAACTAGGGCGAGACTAACCCTCTTAGCCCACACAAATAAACAAAAACCCCTGACCTGCTGTAGAGACCCAGCTCTAGAGGAATGTGGATTTGCCGTCAGTCATGTAGTAGAGAAAATCCCCAAGCTGCTACCATATGTGGTAGTATGGCGTGCGGTGGGAAGGAGTTTTCTGTTAAAACACCAAGCAGACAGCAATTCAGGGAAAACAAATGAGTATTTATTCAGACCCAGTTTGTTACACCTTCACAAAGTTCGTCTCCCGACCTTCCAGCACAGTTAAAGTTTCTTCCTTGCCCAGTTAAAGTTCCTACCTTTCTACGGCTTGCCTTGAACAAACTCCTGGTTCCATGAGCCTCTCTTTCCCTCCTGCAGCCTGCTGGGTATTTTAACCTCTTCTTGTGAGCCACGCCCTCCCAGCCCTGAACTCTGGGCTGCAGGGTCTCTTAAAGGGGCCTGTTGATAATCCCCCTCTGGAGAAGGGCGGGCAACACATTATAGACCCCATCACAGAGACTATTTCCTTTTTTTAAAAAAAATTTGTATTTATGCAGTTTCATTCTTACATCAAGGAATCAAATCCGAAAAAGAAGGAAACAGCTTAAGAAAATACAGAAACAAAGGAAACAAAACTGCTTACAAATCAACCACAATATAAGGGTAATCAAGGACCCAAGAAATTTAGGAAAAATAAAGAAAAACCTAAGATAATTAAACTGGCACTTGCTGGGAAATTCCTCCTGTAGCCAGCGTTAAACAACACTCAACCACCCGGGCCTGCAGGAATCACAAGGACATGTTCCTCTTTTGCAATAATGGTCCTTCCTTTGTTTGGATCAAAAAAGACATAGTCCTTACCAGCCAAGGAAATAAAACATTTACAAGGAAATTTCAAATTCATAGTAGTGCTGAATGCTTGTACGCTAGGCTTTAGGCCAGGAACTCCTGACGCCTCCATTGGGTGTCTCTTGAAATATCAGGAAATATTTGAATTTTTGAGTCCAAAAACCATTCAAAAATATTTCGGAAGTATAGGTGCAGCACTGCATTTCTGTCAGACCCAAACGCAAAACAAGCAACTAAATGTAGATCTTGCTGTAATAATCTCTAAAGAGCTTTCTGGGAAGCTTGTTAAATTCAAAGCGGCTTGGTCCACAACCTGGTCCCCTGTGTGTCCATCCAATGGAAGAGGCTTAGAAACCATATACTGTGCCCATACTATAGGTGGAAGTGAATCCTAAGGCATTTTCAATACTTCAATGAGATATTTACGTAGCATTTCATCAGGAGATAACACCAGGCGCTTAGGAAAGATCAGGACGTGCAGGTTATTCTTTCTAAGGCAATTTTCAAGAAAATTGACTTTAAGCGATAATCTCTGTCTTTAATCTGATCTGAAAAATAGCCTGTTTTTCTGCCAAGGTGGCTTCCAGGGATTCCATTTTAACCACCTGTGCTTGTAATTTTTAATCCAATTCCGCAGTCTCAGAAGACAGTTGTGTGACTTCAGCCAAAGTCTTCCCCATCAAGGTATGAAGAGAAGTGCCTGCCCTCTGAATAGCGTCCCAGAGCACACCCAACATGATAGCAGCCGGTTTAGATGCCAAGGCTGGCCTCAATAAGGAGAGAACAGCTCCCCGTATCTCCACTAGTGAGAAACTTGCCTCTAAGGGGCTCTCCATGTTGGAAGGAGGCATTTCTCGCACCACCCCCGACAGTGCCTGCCTCTTCTGGGGGCTGACTCCATCTCTTGGCCTCAGCAATGCTGTTCCGTTATCAGGACTCAGAGACCCCCATCTGTGCTGCTTCCACAGGGTGTAAAACATGCATCAAACTATTTGCAAACCATGTAAATGCCTTTGAATACCCCACTCCAAGAGTTTTACATCACGACTCAGGTCAGCAACATGGAAGAAGGCAGCATCTATGGCTAATCCAATTCCTGACATGCACAAAACACAAAGGACAGATACAATCCCAAATCATAGACCACACAGCTCAGGGTGTTAAAGAAGGAAATGCTTAAAAACAAAGGACCAGGTCTTCAGTTCTGTCTTAAATTTTGCATAACAAGACTGAAACCTACGGTTGCCTGGCACTGCAATCTAAAATGTGGGGGCTAAATAGCTGAAGGCCATCCACCTAGTGGCTTCCAGGCAAATGCTGGTGTGTGTCAGTGGATGGGGAGGGCAGATGATTATGTTGTGCAGACCTTAAGGGATGTGTGGGAACACAAGGGATAAGCAGCATTGCTAAATATTGAGGATGTCCAGTATAGAAGGCACACGGTTTAGAAGGAAAATATTAAATTGCACCCTAAATGGAACAGGCATCTAATGATATTTAAGCAGCAGGGAGTAACATAGTTGAACCTTCTAGCCTTCATGAAGACTTTAACAGGTAGCACTTTGTGTAAGTTGTGACCTTTCTAAAAAGGACTGTTTCAGAGCATTGTACAGTGAGTTGCAATAGTCCAGTTGACTGAAGACAAGGGGATGAGTTAAACATTTGAGATCATTTTCAGGCACTATCTGTCTGAAAGAACAAATTTTCCAGAAGGCTTGAAAAATAAACCTGACCAATGCTGATGTTTGGAGGCCTAAAACAAGGCCAGAGTCAGTCTGAAACCGAAGGAAATGATACACTTCTCCAAAGTGATGGTATTACCAAGAACCAAGGCCTTCCTCACTAGGAACCAGATTGCTTTTGTTGTTTGCAGGCTCTGAACCAGCCTATGCTGGACTAACCAATGTGCGACTGTATCAAGACATCTGTTCACAGGCTCAGAGCCATCAGCGCCAGCATCCGTAGCGGCCAGTAACTAGATATTATCGGCATCTAGGAAGCTGCTAACACCAAAGAGCTAGTTAAGGGTGGCCAAGGAAGTCAGGATAGGACTGAAAATGTGCATGTATCTTGCATCAAAGCAGGTTACTCAAAATTGTGTCTTTGTAAATTATGCTTGCAGAGCTATCCCTAATAGCGCACAAATTTACACCTGCTCCAAAGATTTCAATGTGTGTGACCTCCATGAATGTATGCATGTCATTTATAAACTATGAGCATATATCACAACTGTGCTCCAGTTCCACCCAAACTATATCCCTGGAATCCCTATGCTCAGTGCACATACAAGTACACAGGCCCTAGTTGACATGCGTAGTTGTAGGCACATAGTTGCAGCCAAACAATTTTATAGTAGACACATTCACACTGAAAATTCCTTATAAAATTGCCTCTGAGTCTTCTCTGACACAGGACTTTTGTAAAAAATAAACACAGCTCTCAAATTCAGCTTTCTGTTTAATTTATAGCCTAAGTTCTCTCCTGTTATTCCTCCCATTTAGTTCTGTCACAATTGGTTACTATAGGACTACGTAAGTAAAATGTGCAGTAACATAAAGGTGAAATTCAATCACAGAGCTCTAAACCTCTTGGCAACTGCTGTCCTAACAGATGCAGTGTAATGATAAAAGATGCTGCCCCAGTGCAGTTGCCAGCTGTCTCCAATTGTTCAGGACATGCGTATCCAGCTCAGGGTTTACCCCACTGCACATATGACTTTGTACGTCTACTTTTTCAGCAGAATCCAGTGAGATAAAGCCAAGAATAGGTGATCCTGTTTTCTAAATGTAGAGCCAATTGGTAATCTAACCAAATTGCCTCAGGGAGTTATTTATCAGACAAAAAAACATACCAAAGTCATAATCTGTACGATCGTCGACAGAGAGGAGAGAAGGCAATTTTCAAGCTGCCTGTGTTGTTGGAAACCCAAGGGTACTTTTTATCTGTGGATTTTGCATTGATTTTCAAATGAAATGCACATTGTCATGTAGAAGACCCTTCTGAGCCTATGGAACTAAACGAAGCAGAGGAATTTGCTTCAGAAACTGACAGGCAGTCAGAGCACATGGCTCAGGGTTTCCAAGGGAAACGTAAACAAAGAGAGTCATGAGATGAACAAACACGCCCATGCTGCAATGTATCCCCAAGCTCAGGAGTTAAGGGAAAACATCTGGTTGGGGGAGGGGCGGAGCTGAGCCCTAAGAAGCAGGGATATAAAAAGTGATTAGATTTGACCAAGGCAGAGGCAGAGAAAGAGAAGAACAAGGAGGAAGCCAGAGAAAGAAGGACCCAGAGAGCCAGTGCCCAAAAGCCAGGTGGGAGCAGCCCAGGACCGGTGCCGTCCCTTGAAGGCAGCCGGAGGGAGAGAGTGCCTGAGAGGCTAGTTTGGGAACACGCAGAAGCTCCAGGGAGAGAGAAGTGCTGGCCAGAGGATATTTGCATGTCTGAGGAAAAAGCTGAGAAGCTAAAAGGCAGGAAAACACATCCAGTGTTTGGAACCCTTGCTGGCCCAGCAGTGCTGAGAAGTTCTTCCTTTCTAAAACCAAAAGGTAGGCTTCACAAATTATACAGAGGTGAACCTAGCTATAAAAGTTTTCCTTGTGCTTGCCAAGAAGTATTGGACTCTCCTTATGGTAACTCCAATATATACGGTACTTCACAACCCTGCTCATTAGAATGCTATAGAGAGAGGTCTCAGGAAGGCAGAGAGGGAATGTACTCTGAAACGCCGTGTAGCAGTGTGCAAACTCATCCAGCTGATAGTGATTCAGAAGAAATGCAGATAGAGCCTGTTATTGAGGATATAACAGATGATCAAATGGACTGCACGTTATCACTAGCTGACCACATTAAATCACTTTGCTGACCAGGCTGTTAAGAAGGCTGTCTAAGCAGCAGAAGAAAAGCAAAGTGTTTCTTTTTGTATAAGAAGTGATTGTTACTTTTGTGTTTATATTGAGCACTGCACATTTTGAAGCTGGAAACTAAAGAAGCTATTTGTCCTAAGTTCCTGAATGTTTTCTTTATGCCAGTTGCATATGGCTATTTTGTCCTGAGTTTTCACATGCGTTTAATCCGCTCAGAAGGGGAAATAAAATCCTTGTCATTTGCCTGAAACCACTTGACTACAAGCACTTCTTTCTTGGAGAGTAAAAAGGAACTACAGCTCCCATAAGGCAGTGCAGGAACAAATACTCTGCCATACTTTCTAAGTTAGAACACCCAGGCAGACCAACCCTACGTGCCCTACGCACTGGGGAGGTTCCCAGGTGACAATATGCACTTTCCAAAACTGCCTCAGGAAAAATGATGTACAAAAATCGACATCTACTTTATCTGTGAGTGCTTTTGCTTGGAAATCCAAAACTATGCATGTTCTTGCCGTCCATATTTATCCCTGTCCCCAGGAACAAAGTAGTTCTTTCTATACACAGGGAGAGTGGGCAGTTTTCAAACAGCCCTTCCTGTAGGGAAAACACAATTTTACATGCGAGAATGGCTTTCAACTTGCCTTCAAAATTCACATATGTTGCACTTTGTCACACTTTTTATGAGCACAGTACAGCAAACGTTTCAGCCTGGGGACCGAGTCCTAGCTTTGTTCCCTGCATTAGGGAGCAAGCTCTTCTGTGCATGGCGGGGCCCCTATGAGGTAACAGAGCAGGTGGGATCTGCTGACTACAAAATCATGCAGCCAGACGAGAAGAAGAAAGCCGCAATACACCATGTGAACTGACTGAAGAAATGGACTCCTGTCCTGGCTGCAACAGTCTGAGGAGAATGGTGTGGATCGAAGTGCGGCTACTTTAAAATGAAGACCAGGGTTTGTTTGGGGAACCCGTCTCAAATACCCACAAGAGGATTTGACCCGCCGGGTGTGGCGGAATAAAGCCATGTTCTTCTCTGTTCCAGGTACCTATTTTACCTTCCATGGCATTATTATGGACCTGGGGATGCCGGATGCTCAACCTCCTAGGTTTGAGCTGAAGGGGAGGGTATGTGATGGTGTATATAAGGAACACCCCCATCCCACACAGGGAAACTCCCCAGTCAAGCTTAGCACAAGGAAGGTATTGCTCTGATAAGAACTTATATTCAAACTGTTTGTTCAAGGAATTAGACAAGTAATCATAATACATGGTACAAAAGAAACATTAAGGCGCACAGTTGAACTTTGTTACATTCCATGCCCGTCCACACTTCCATTTCCATTCCCTTTTTTCTTCCCCCCCCCCCCCGAACCTCTTGCCCTCCCTGTCCTTCCCCTCCAGTACTCTGCCAATTTAGTCTCACTGCACCGTTGGTAAAGACTTTGAGACGGGCGGGGTAAAGAACCACAAATCTCACTTTTCACTTCACCAGTCTTTGGCACACTGTTGCATATGCTCTGAGTCGCCAACTTAATTCTGCTGAGTAGTCCTAAAATATCCTTAAGTGAAAGTCCCCATTTTCGAGTGGGCCCTTGTTCTTTGCTGCCCACAATATTTTGTTTTTTATTTTTTTTTATTTAGCTGTATTTATATCCCGCTTTTCACTGGGTCAAAGCGGTCAATTGGGGGATACATTTAACACGAGGGGATGAGAGACACATACACTCATACTTACAGGGAACATGGGCAATGGAGGGTTAAGTGGCTTGCCCAAGACCACAAGGAGTGCCTATAGGACTAGAAATCCCAGTCCCTCCGGCCTGAGATTGCTGTCCCCAGGTGGGACTTGAACCCCTGGCCCTCTGGCCTGAAGTACCTTGTCCTAACCACTAGACCACTCCTCACCTCCAATATAAGGTCCTTCTGGGCATAGTTTAGAAACGGGATATAACCAGACGTAGTCTCTGATCATCCTGTCACATTGGGCCCACTCGATGTGCACGCTCAATTATGGGGGTCCCGCAATCCCCTCCAAGTGTCAGGACCGAAGGAAGCAGCATTTCCAGATATTTTATTTTTTTTTATTTATTTATTTATTTGCATTTCTTATATACCGCACTATTTGCGATCAGCGCGGTTTACATAGAACAAACAGTATCCGACAATATACAAAAGTCAGGTCATTACATTGAACAGGAACAAGTAATTTGGACAACAGGGTAAACTATATACATATGCGATACATTGAGTAAGGTAAATTATATACATGTACAAATGAAATTATTAGGTATTGGTCATACTTGGGGGTGCCCTAATAATGATGGCTGGGGTTCAGGGGAGTTAGTGAGGTATTTGATAAAGAGAAAGTGTTTCAAGGCCTTCCTGAACTGGCTCAAGTTGGGGATTGCTCTGATGTATGGTGGTAGGGAGTTCCAGAGACTTGGGGCGCATAGTCTGAAGGCTCTATTCGATGTTGCTTTGGTGCATTTTGTCGTGTCTCTCGGTATAACTAGGATGTTGGCTGCTGAGGATCTCCTTAGCCTGTTGGGTGTGGGTGGATGGATGATGTCACTTAGTGAAGAGGAGGAGAGCCCCTTGGTGGCCTTGAATGTCATCACTAAGATCTTGAAACTGATCCTGGCTTGAATGGGGAGCCAGTGAAGCTGCTTTAGGAGGGGTGTGATATGTTCTCTTCTCGGAGCTCGAAGGAGAATCCGCGCAGCACTATTCATGCCATATTGTAGGGGGTTCAAGGTGGCCTGAGGGAGTCCTTGTAGGATGGCGTTTGCATAATCAAAATGTGGAATAATGAGGGCTTGATAGATGGTGCGGAAGTCACTTGGTTCGAGTAATGGGCGTAGGTGTCTGAGGGGTTCTGATCTTGAAGTAGATCGCTCTGACGGTGTTGGCTATGTGTTGCTTCATGTTGAGATTCTGATCCAGTGTGACTCCGAGATAGCGTATAGCTGATTTTACTTGCAACTCGGCGTTGTTCACTTTCAAGTAGCTGGGTGGTGTGAACTCTGGATTTCTGGAGATGAACAAGACCTCTGTTTTCTTGTGTTGGATGCACAAATTTTGATATTGTGTTGAAGCACTTAGTCAGAGGGGTAAGGTCTGGGCAGTCCAGGGATATTGGCAGGTAAAGTAGGACATCGTCGGCGTATATCATGCAACTCACATTGAACGATCTGATGTTACAGATGGGTTGGATATAGATGTTAAACATAAGTGATGATAGGGAGGATCCTTGAGGAACTCCTTGACTTTGTAGGAATGGTTCAGATGTGGACCCGTTTGCTTGAACGTATTGCCATCTTCCAGACAGGTAGGATCTGCACCACTCAAGAGCTGTTCCACTGATGCCTTTTTCTCTCAGCCTACAAAGGAGAATTTCGTGGCAGACCGAGTCAAAGGCCGCTGCTATATCTAAAAAGATGAGTGCGAAACCTTGATGTATGTTGTCGATGCCTGAAATTATGGTGTTGAAAAGCGTTGTGAGAAGAGTTTCCACTCCGTGTGACTCTCTGAAACCATGTTGGGATGAATCTAGGGGGGCGTTGGTATCGATATGATCTTGTAACTGTTTGTAGACAATCTTTTCAATGATTTTGGCGAGCATCGGGATGCTGGAAATGGGCCTGTATGACTCCACCTTTTGTGGGTCTAATTTGGAGTTCTTCAATAGAGGTCTAACGGAGGTTTGTTTGAGAGTAGAGGGGAAAGACCCAGTGTTAAAAGATAGGCCTATCATATTGGCTAAGATCGGGGCGAGGTCACATCGCAAATCCCTTATCCAGAATGCTGGACAGGGGTCCGAGTATGCAGTGGAGGTATTTAGAGTTGAGATAGTGTCTTCTATAATTCTCTTTGAAGGTGTAACAAAGGTAATTAGAGATGCTGAGAATTCTTGAGCGTTGGGGGAAGGGTCCGGTATCTCTATTTTGTCGGTCTTGCACAGTTTAGATTGCATAAAGATGGCATAGTCCTGCGGGTGTATGCTTCCAGGGTGCTCCGGGGTGGGTTCCTTAGCAAGGGATTTAACCAAGTTGAAGAGGTCGTGCGGCTTATTTAATGACCTTTTCAGGGTGTCTGTGTGGTGTTGCTTCATTTTGACTATGACGGCGTTGCGATGTGTGTGTAGTTGCTGGGTGTATGCTGCTTGGTTACTGCTAGTATGTGACTTTCCAGTCTCCGTAGGAGGGTTAGTGATGCCCTTAAGTCGGCTGTGAACCATGGTGCTGACGATCTTCTGTTTGGGGCTTTAGTTGTTGGGGGACGGATTGCGATTGCGCTGAGTTTGCTGTTCCAGGTGTAGATCAGTTCCTCTAGATCTAGTGAGGTCTTATCAAGGAGTGTATTTGTTTCAGCCAGTATACGTTCTCTATTGAACGGGTGAAAACTTCTGGCAGTTGGGTTAGAGTTCTTGCTTAAATCCTCATTGGGTCTTTGTGACTTGAAGAGGGTAGGTATCTGGAAAGTAATGAGCTTGTGGTCAGACCATGGTACTGCTGTTAATGAAAGTGTGATGTTTTGTGATTGCTGAAGCACTGCTTGTGGGGCGAATATGAGGTCGAGAATGTTACCCTTTGAGTGTGTGGGTTCTTGTACCAATTGGGTGTATCCCAAGATGTCTAGTGCTTCTATGAATGCAGCTGCTTGATTGTCCTGTAGGGATGGCAGATTGAAGTCGCCTAGGATCCAATTTGGTTTATTTGGACCCTGGGTGTTGGATGCTATGTTTATGATATTAGAGAGGTTGTCTGGATTTGCAGAAGGTGCTCTGTAAATCAAGTTTATAGAGCAGGTGTTGTTGGAGATAGTTACTGTTTCAAGGGTGTTGATGCTGTTAGCTTCAACCATTTTGAACTGAAGGTCCGATCTGGTGATGATGATCACTCCTCCACCCCTTTTGTTCTGCCTGTGGCTGGTGAAAGCAACAAAGTTGGGTGGTAGAAGTTGATTGAGTATAGTGTTGTCCTCCGGTGAGAGCCAGGTCTCAGTGATCATGATGATGTCTAATTTATGATACATTATTGTTTCAGTGATTGCTGGCCATTTTTTGTGAAGTGAGCGAGAGTTAATGAGTGCACACTTCAGGCTACTAGTGTATGGGCTTTTACTTTGCTTGGTTTTTAAAGAATTTTGTAGTGGAATATGTATTAGATGGTGGCGGTATGGATAGCTAGCTCCATAAGAGTGGTTGTGGGAGTCATCTGGCCATTTTCTTCCACTAGTAGAAACTATTGGGATGTGATTCTGTGTTGTAAGTAGTGCCAGTGAGGAGGATGGCAAGATTGTGAGTAGAAGGTAGAGACTCATTAGGGTGATGATTATGTGCTCCATTTTGAATCTTACTGAGCCAGTCCAGGTGAGGCAGGGGTTTGTGCAGGAGGGGTGAGTTTGGTGTGTCCCCTGACTAAGGATATTTTATTTAGGTGGCTGTATCTTCTGAGGTGCGGGAAAGGAGAGTGAGTGCCCTTTCATAGTTGTGTGTTATGGCAGGAGTAGAATTTTACTAACGATAATAATGGCAGGAACACTATGATCCACAGTGGCAGTGGAACACGATGATTATAGTAGCAATGGAACACAGTGATATACAGTAGCAATGGAACACAGTGATATACAGTAGCAATGGAACACAATGATACACAGTAGCAATGGCAGGAAGAAGTAAAGCTAAACAACGGCAATGATAGGAATCCGATGATACCAAACAATAGCAGTGGGTGATGCGGCTTAGTGACTGATTCTGTTTTTTCTATTGTGGTCAAAATGGCGTTTTACCATGTAGGAAGCAGGTGATATTATCTGTGCATGGTAACGGATAAGGAGTATCGCTCGGGATATTATAAAGTACCTGAGATACTGTTTCTGCCGTCAGAGGAGAGTTGTTGACACAGGCGATGGAGGGTTGTTGGTGCAGGACGGGAAAGCGACTATTCAGTCCTGCCTTCACGGTCCACGTCTAAGGGCCATGCCAAAGGACCCTCTGGCGAGGCCCTCAGGCGCGGGCCCGCCAGGCGCGGGCACGCCCGATGGCGCGAACTTTTAAAGTTCCTGGCTGGAGCCCCGATTGGGCAAGATGTTGTTGCAGCTCCTCCTGCCGCTTGAGGCTCAATCCCCCGACTGGGGAGAGCTGATGAAGGCGGCGGGTGCACAGGGACCACGCGCCCAATGGCGCGAACTTTTAAAGTTCCTGGCTGGAGCCCTGATTGAGCAAGATGTTGTTGCAGCTCCTCCTGCCGCTTGAGGCTCAATCCCCTTTAATTCTGCGTCCCTTTAATTCTGCGTCTGCTACTGATGTTTGTATGCCCGCAAACCTGAGGTTATTTCTGCGGCTTCTGTTCTCCAGGTCGTCAATTTTTGCAGCTTGAAACTCTGCCTGCGTCTGCAGCTGGCGGATCTCGTTCACTTGGGCCTCGGTCACTTCCTCCACTTTCCCCACTCGTTGCTCCACTTCCTGTAGCCGACCCCCGAACGACTCAAAGATTTTTTTGATGGCTTCAGTTCTGCTCACAATGTCACCCAGCTGCTGTGACAGAGCTCCTGCCACTGCCGCAGTTACCTCTTCCACTGGGGTCGCCTGGGCCAAAGCCGTCGGAGGGTGGCTGTTCTGCCATTTTGGTGCTTCCCAGCCCTGGCTTCTCCCTTTCTTGCAGGCTGATTTCATTCCTGCTTACTCTCTTTCCGTCTCAGTCAGTGCCTTGCAGGTCGCACCTCTACCCGTTGAGTTTGCCATTCGGTTCCACTGCTTTTAGGGTTCTTTATAGCAGGGGTGTCAAACTCCAGTCCTGGAGGGCCGCAAACCAGTCAGGTTTTCAGGGTATCCCTAATGAATATGCATGAGATATATTTGCATGCACTGCCCCCGTTGTGCAGAAAACCTGCTTTAAAGGGTTTTAGGGAGAGGGCCCCTCCGGAGCAAGAGCTCACACATCTGCTCCCGTTCAGCACATCACATGATCTCCTCTGGTAAGAACTTAAACCCCTGTCCCTTTAAGAGGAAAAGCTAGAGTGTGCCTGGAGAGGGCATGGCCCGGCCCCAGATTTTAACTCAGAAAGCCGGAGACCTGGAGGGAGAGAGGAGCCTGGGGGTTTTCTGAAATATGTGATGACCTTTGAAAGAGAAACTGTTGAGAAGGTAGGAACTGTGGTTTAAGTTTGCTGCTGTGCATTCAACCTTGCTGTTAGACTTCTACCCAGCTGGAGGACGTTTATGCTAGAGAGCTGCTGTTTACTTTAGTTATGGATATGCTGCCCTGCTGCTAAGGACTGGAAGAGTACTACTGAATTGTGCCCCAGAGTGAAGGAACTTTGGGAAGAACCAGTTTGTTTTCTTACTTTAGAATAGGGTTGCCAACTGGCTCCAGATGCGCCTGGCAGGCTTGATCCAGTCCTGGGTTTAACACTTCGCATGCAGGGACTTGTAGTCTTGATTTTCTTAAGGAGTATAATAGAGAAACCAGAACTACATATCCCTGCATGCAATGGGGTAAACACAGGACTGGATCTAGCTTGTCAGGCGCATCTGGAGCCAGTTGGCAACCCTACTTTAGAACTGTTTGTGCTGGAACAGCGTTCTCTCACCCAGCAGACCAGCCCTGCTAAGACTAATTAAGGAACTGTTACAGCTGAGGAAAGCTTGGGAGCAATACAGTGTCTTTAACTCTATGTGTATTGCAGGTCCAAGAAGGGCCAGGACAGTTTGCTTAGGGGTTTATCCTAGGGTTGCCAACTAGTTCCAGATGCGCCCGACACACTTGATCCAGTTCTAGGTTTATCCCACTGCATGCAGGGACATGTAGTTCTGATTTTTCCTTTGCATACCATAAGAAAAGAAGACTACATGTCCCTGCATGCAATGGGGTAAACCCAGGACTGGATCAAGCCTGTCGGGCGAATCTGGAGCCAGTTGGCAACCCTATTTTATCCTGAAAATAAAGCATATTTTTCTTTAAACCTCCTACTGCTGTAGAGTCTTGTATCTTTGCTCATCTGCAGTACGAGATACCACACCCACTGGTCCAACTGACTCTCTCATAGGTGTTTTGCTATGAAAGTACTTGGAAAAAGGTCTTATACACTTTTGCTTCCATGGCAAGTTTCTTTTCAAATTCTCTCTTTGCCTGTCTTATCAGTGCCTTGCATCTAACTTGCCAGTATTTATTGCCATTTCCTATTTTCATCATTTGGCTCTTTTTTTTCCATTTTCTGAAGGATTTTCTCTTATTTATAACAGCCTCTATGACGTCACCTTTAAGCCATGCTAGCTGTTTGGTCTTCCATCCATCTTTCTTAAAAGTTTGGAATATACTGTCTTGGAAACCCCAGGCCCGATGTAAACTCTTAACCTTTGCAGTTGCTCCTTTTAGTTTTTTCTTAACCATTTTCCTCATTTAGCCTGATATCACAATGTCCCATTGGTGTCCTCCTTCCACCAGGTCTCTGAGATGCCAGTTATATCTAACCTTTCATTCAATGCTATTGTATATATTTTAACTCTCCCATCTAATTTTTTAGACTTCTAGCATTTGCATACAGGCATTTCAACATCTGTTTTTTGTTCATATTAATAGTCTAGCTATCTGATGACAGGGATAATTTGGCCCTTACTGCCCTTTAGTTTAAATGAAAGTTGGCTTGTTTTTGTATGCCCTAAATGACCTAACAAAAACACTGAATTTTAAAATACAGACGTTCTACCAGCTTTAACCCAAAGAATTCTCTTTTCCCCAAGATTTAGAGAATTTCCCAGCAGGTAAATACTTACAAGTGCAGATTTCTTCCCAGCAGTAGCAGTCCCTCTTGTTAGTCCTATTGTTGTTGTTGGAGTATGAGAAAATATAGATCAGTGATGTCTGTTTATATTTGAAATAAACATAAAGTTCGAAAAAAATAAATCAGAGAACACGTGAGAAACACCAAAACAAATCATATTGTTAACAAAGGTGAATCAGTAGTAGACCACAGTATGTAGATGCTATTAGGAAATATTCATATACTCAATTGCCAATGTTTTGGAACCAGCCAATTATTGTCCAGTTTCTAACCTCCCATATTTGTCTAAGTTAAAAGAAAAAACTGTTTTTGATCAACTCTGGAGTCGTAAGGAGAAGATCAATATATTGCATTCTTGTCATTTCAGCTTCTGACCAGAACACAGCACAAACTATTCTTACATGCCTCCTAGATGAAATTCATAATTCTCTGGATCAAAGTAACTTTGCTTTGGCTGTTTCCTTGGATCTATCCACAGCTTTCAACTTGGCCAACTATAGCATTCTTCTTTCCCATCTCCATGCCATTGGTCTCTGAGATAAAGTGCTTTTGTGGTTCACCTCTTTAATCGGAACACTTTTTTTCAGTCAGTGCAGGCTCACAAACTTCTGCTCCCCTACCATTCATATGCAGGGTCCCACAGGGCTCAGTATTGGCACCTCCTTCTTTCTCAGTCCTCTGGCAATGGTAATTCAGGCGGCAGGAATTAGCACATATTACTACACTGATATGTGCTAATTCCTGCCTCCTGAATTACCATTGCCAGGGGACTGAGAAAGAAGGAGGTGCCAATACTCAGCCTTGTGGGACCCTGCATATGAATGGTAGGGGAGCACAAATTTTCTTTCATACTTTGGACACATGATGTGAAGAGAGAGATCATTAGAGAAAGACATCATGCTTGGCAAGATAGAAGGTCAACACAAAAGAGGAAGACCAGCAATGAGACTGATCGATATAATAACAGCAGCTATGGATGACACTCTGTCAACAATGAGCCGCCTGACTGAAGACCAAACACAATTTAGGACAACTATCCAGAGGGTCACCATGAGTCGACACCGACTCAACGGCACTTAACAACAACTACACTGATATATTACTTATAGCCTATATGGGTCCCTGCTTCCCAGATCTAATCAATTTGAATCATTACCTAAGAAAAGTTGTTCTCTGGTTGTCATCTAACTGCCTTAAACTAAATATGAAGAAAACTTCAGCTACATGGCTTACTGGGAGCACTAAATCTCCAACTATTTTGCCTATCTTAGACAGCTCTTCAGTTGAACTCACTTCCACTTTCAGATATCTGGATGTCTATCTGGACACCAAGCTCTCATTTGAAAAGCAGATGAGCTCTGGCAGTTTAACACCATATGCACCTTCTTGGATGTCTCAGCCCAAAAAAGCACTTATCCGCAGTTTTACCATCTCATGAATCGACTAGTGCAATACTATCTACACTGGCCTCTTTGCATCACTACTAACAAAATGAGCCTTTATTCTGTCCCAGCTTGTTAAATCTCAACAAGCTGGTTCTCCCGGCCCTTCCTCCAGCCCCAGTTAAAGCTCCTACCTCAGAACTCCTTTGTATGGCTTACCTTGGAAGGACTCCTGACTCCACGGATCTCTCTCCCTCCTGCAGCCTGCTGGGTTCTTAACCTCTCCCTATGAGCCACACCCTCCCAGCTCTGAACTCTGAGCTGCGGACTCTCTTAAAGGGGACTATTGATAATCCCTCTGGAGAAGGACAAGTAACATGCTATAAACTCCATGACAGTGGGTATAACAAACAATAATAAACCATAAGTCTTTATATCTCTTGATGAACACTGCCTTGTATTCTAGCATTCCACTTAACGTGGGCAGTTGGGACAATCCCAGCTGCTATCCCTCCTCTCATCCACACCTGCTGGTGATCATACAATTAAAGTTCCCCACTGATATTCTTTCTACTAAGAAAGCATCGGAGCATGGCTCATGAAATTCTTCAAAGTAAGTGGCATAAATTCTGCCTAAGCAGGCCCCATAATGTGGGGACACACAGGCAGAAAGGGGGTCCACCCAGCGATGGCAGCAACAGTGCAGCAAACTTACTTTATCATATTTGCTGCTCTGCCTCTGCTCTTCTAAGGTCACTGCAGGTCCAGTGGCCGTTCTTTGCGATAACAGCCACACCACAAGACTTGGGCCCAGTGGAGAACAGCTGCTGGGCCTGCGGCGAACTTACAAGAGTGGAGGCAGGGCCGTAAACACAATGAAGTAAGTTTGCCACTGCTGCATGGGTGGGGGGGCACACATGGAGGTTGCCACTGCCATAATAATGGGGGGACCCTCAGCAAGATTTTGCATGGGGGCCCCTCATTGTAACTTATGCCACTGTTCCAAGCATGTATCTATCTGTATGTGCGTATGTCTGTATCTGTTTTATCTCTGTTCAAGTCTCTAATCTGGAGAAAGACGAGGGGGTGGACTGAATGAAATGTAATCTAAACATTCCATTGGTTTGGAAAGTAAAATAAAATAAAATAAATGTCATAAGTTAACCATTAGATGTCACTGTCGGCAAATTTCGAAGGATGGGTTTTACAGTTTAAGCATAGCATACCACCATCTTCTGGCAGCAATACTGCCGCGCTTCCCCACCACTGAGAACCAATACACACGGCAACCAAAAGCAAACTAGTTCAGTGACTAACAGCCCATTTAGAAAGGATGTGGAGATGGGATTGAAACATATGGGTCGCGATATGCTCATTTATGCCTGTATTTTACAAAAGGCTCTGTCAAATACAGAGCCTCTTCTAAAATATGTACAAGGACATGCAGGACTGCAGATAGAGACTGCCAAATGAGCCATATGGGAAAACTGAGCATTACTGACGGCTGCTGCCACATTTTCCAGGTAGATGTGGCAATTTTTCAGCTTCCTCGAGCAAGAGTTGGCAATTTACATAAATATTTTGGCCATTTTATATACCTATACATAGAAGTGCCATAGTTTGGTAGCTTTTACATTTTAAAGGAGGAAATTAACAATGTGGCATAAAGGGTAATTACTCCCGTAATCCCCCATGTAAATCCTGAGCCAAAACGAGAACTTTTTAAAAACTTATAGTATACATGCCTCTGAGCAGATGTTGACCCCAATGTGCGAATTTTTGGCTATATGTGTGGATTCCCTTTGTAAAATAGAGAATACACGTGTTGATTTTTGGTCCACATGACCACACCCAAACCACTCCTCCTTGGAATTTTGATGTGTTGTGGATCTCCATGTGTATATCACGGCTTTTCAAAATCACCTTTAAAATGTATACATAGAAATATGACGACAGAAAAAGACCACATGGCCTATCTAGTCTGTCCTTCCATATCAACAACTACAACAGTCCCCTTTTTACCTTTAGAGATCCTCTGTGTTTGTCCCCTGCTTTTTTGAATTCAGTTACTGTCCTCATCTCTACCACCTCCACTGGGAGACTATTCCACGGATACACCACTCTTTCCGTAAAGAAATATTTCCGCATATCAATCCTGAATCTATCCCCCTTCACGCTCATCCAATGTCCCCTCGTAGCAGAACTTGCTTTCAATTGAAAGAGGCTCTCTCCCTGAACATTTATGCCACGGAGGTATTTAAACATCTCAATCATATCACCTCTATCCCGCCTTTCCTCTAAGGTGTACATATTAATATCCTTAAGTCTGTCCTCATATGCTTTATAATGAAGCCCACTAATCATTTTAGTAGCCACCCTCTGCACCGACTCCATCCTGTTCACATCCTCTTGAAGGTGTGGTCTCCAGAATTGCACACTATACTCCAAATGAGGTCGCACCAAAGACTTATACAGAGGCACTATCACCTCCTTTTTTTCTGCTAGCCATTCTTCTCCGTATGCACCCAAGCATCCTTCTAGCTTTTGCTGTCACCTTTTTTACCTGTTTAGCTACTTTAAGATCATCTGACACGACCACGTCTAGGTCCCGCTCTTTAGTGGACAAAAGTACCTCACCCCTATACTATATTGCTCTCCTGGATTGCTGCAGCCCAAATGCATGACCTTGCATTTTTTAACATTAAATCCCAGCTGCCAAATTCTAGACCATTCTTCAAGCTTAGCAAGATCCCTCCTCATGTTATCTACACCTTCCTGGATGTCTACTCTCTTGCAGATTTTGGTATCATCCGCAAAGAGGAAACCTTACCCGACAGCCCTTCCGCTATATCACTAACAAAGATGTTAAAAAGAATCGGACCAAGAACAGATCCCTGGGGCACACCACATCCTTCTCCGCAGAGTGAGCTCCATTTACCTGAACTCTTTGTCGCCTCCCACCCAACCAATTTCTAACCCAAGCAGTAACTTTAGGGTCCATCGCTAGAGTGCTCAGTTTGTTTATAAGTCACCTGTGAGGAACAGTGTCAAAGGCTTTACTGAAATCTAAATATACCACATCTAGGGCTCTCCCTCGGTCTAACTCGCTGGTCACTCAGTCAAAGAAATCAATCAGATTTGTCTGACAAGACCTGCCTCTGGTGAATCCATGCTGCCTCGGATCCTGTAATCCGCTGGACTCCAGAAACCTCACTATTTTCTCTTTCAGCAGTGTTTCCAATAATTTACTCACCACCGAAGTTAAACTAACTGGCCTGTAGTTTTCAACCACATCCTTGCTTCCGCTTTTGTGTAAAGGCACCACATGAGCCTCTCTCCAGTCCTTTGGCACCACTCCCGACTCCAACGAGGCATTGAAAAGGTCAGTCAGTGGAGCTGCTAGAATGTCCCCAAGTTCCCTCAGTATTCTAGGGTGTATCCAATCCGGTCCCATTGCTTTGTCTACTTTAAGTTGAGCTAGTTTCTCACGAACACAGTCTTCTGAAAATTGTTCAAGATGTCCCTTGCTTCTGTTCCTGTTTGTGGGTGTTTTCTGAGGTCCTGCTCCTGGTTCTTCATCTGTGAACACAGAACAGAAATATTTGCTAAGCAATTCCGCTTTATCCTCATCAGCTTCTACATATTCCTCCCCTTCACCCTTGAGGCTGACATTACCACTTTTGCCCTTCCTCTTTTCACTAACATATCTGAAAAATGTCTTATCCCCCCCATTTTATTGCATTGGCTATTTCCTCCTCTTTTTGAATCTTTGCTTTCCTGACTACTTTGCTAGCTTCTCTAAGTTTTTTTCCAAATATAGATGCCTGTCTTCCTCTCTCTGTGATCTCTTGTATTTCAAGAAGGCCTCCCTCCTTTTTCTTCACCTTTTCAGCTACTTCTTTCGAAAGCCATAGCGGTCTTCTTTTCCTTTTACCTTTATTTACCATTTTAACAAAAAGGTTGGTTGTCCTAAAATATCCCCTTTCAGTTTTGCCTACTGTTTTTCTGCATCCCCCAGCTGTTCCCATCCTGCTAACGACTCCATGAGGTATTGGCCGCTCCTGGCAAAGTTAGTCTTCCTAAAGTCTAAGACCCTCACCTTTGAATGGATTCTAACAGCCCTAGTCCTAATACTGAAACAGACCATCTGGTGATCACTGGATGCAAAATGATCTCCCACTATAACATCAGAAACACTTTCACCATTGGTAAGCACCAAGTCCAGTATGGCCCCTTCACGTGTGGGGTCTTTTACCAATTGCCTGAATAGTTCTCCCTATAGAGAATCCAGGATCTCTTTACTTCTAGATGATACTGCAGCAGGAATGTGCCAATCAACATCTGGCATATTGAAATCTCCTATCAGTATAGAAGAAACACCAAAAGGTTACTGCTCCTGTTTCCCAGCTAGGAGAACCTCCAAATGGGATATATCTGCAAAGCTATGTTTACCTGCAAGAGAATAATGCATTTACAAGGGAATCTTACAACAGAATGTAGCTCTAATAGCAAGAACCTTAGACTTCAGCTGCTGTAGCCACATCAGGGAAAACACTTATTGCTTGATCGCAAAAGGGGACAGGCTTATTAGGAAAATACAATTTCAATATAGCACTCTTTTTTTTTTTTTCTTGTTTTGATTTAAAAGTCACTTATAAAGTTGCTCTCTGAGTCAAATTATCCAGCGATGTTTCCAAATATTGTGCCAAATCTAAGCTATCCTGCTGAACAATTTTATCAAAACCCTGTCCCTCCCCTACTTCTTCCCTAACCCTAGTTGGAAGGTAATATTTTATTTATTTTATTTATTTATTTACATTCTCTTATATACCGCGCTATTCTGCATCAGTGCAGTTTACACTGAACAAACTGAAATTACATTGAACAGGGCATTATAACTTGGAGATAACTATTTTACAGGGAACATGGGCTATGGAGGGTTAAGTGGCTTGCCCAAGACCACAAGGAGCACCTGTGGGACTAGAAACCCCAGTCCTTCCAGCCCAAGGTTGCTGTCCTCTAGTGGGATTTGAACTTCCGGCCTGAAGTACCTTGCCCCAACCACTAGGCCACTCCTCCACTGGCCTAGTGGTTGGGGCAAGGTACTTCAGGTCGGGAGTTCAAATAATATAAATTTAAAACAGAAAAATGTTCCACATTTGGCTATCCAAGAATTTCTTTTAAGTATTTCTTAAGTAACTCAAGTGGGGAGAGCAGACAAATAACTGGGTAATTCAAAAAACGAAGATTTTTTTGCCCTTGTCTTATTTTCCAAACTCTCAAGCTTAGAGTGAATAATTAAACTGTCTTTAACAAATGCATTATCCAAAGATTTCATTGTTACAACAGAAACTTCTACTTTGGAAATTTTCCTATGAACTGAATGAAATTTCACATCACACGTTTAAAATGTTTTAACTGATTCATCTGAAAAGAACACAGTTGAGTCAATGTCCCCTTGAGCATTTTTTCCGTTCTAGACACCGGGTTCCACACATTCCTCAGAGAAACTTAGTAGATTCTGGTAACAACGGCTCAGCAGTTGCCATGGGAGGTAATACAACCTGAGGATACGACAGAGCAGTACTGTCTGACCTCATTTTTAGAGGTAACCAAAACATCTACTGGAGTAGAGGTTCCAGGAGCTGCATCCAGAGAACTAACTAGAGTATCCGGAGGCTCCTCTCCCACAGCAATAGCAGGTTAGGGGGGAGAAGTATGGGCCCCCCAAGCTCAAAGAAGCATCGTCAGCTGAAGGAGAAACACCCCCTTCAGAAAAGGTCTCATATTCAGGCAAACACGCCTTACTCACCACATGCTGATCCATAGGCCCCTTAATAGACTGTATAGCTCCACCAGCCTTCGATTTTGTTTTTCTCTTGCCCATACCAGTTAATACAGGAAAGACGCCACAGGCCCTCGAAGCTCTAAAGTCACTCCAAAGGGGCAAATCAGTAGGATCACAACTTCTTTCCCCCAGACACTGAGAGGATTTAATTTGTCAGAGAGCTGCGGGGCACCACAGAGTGCAGTGCTGTGTCTGGCAGCAGGGCCGAAAGACCAGAGCCTTGTGCAGCCATACTTCTGCAGAGAGGCTGAAGCTGTGGTGAATGGGTATGCTCCCTCGGGCACTCGCCCATGGTCACATCCTGCAGCAATCTGGTAAATTAAATACTCCAAGTGCCTAGGGGGAGAGGAGCTGTGATCCTGCTGATTCACTGCAACTTCAGCCTCTCTGCACAGGTACAGCCACTTAAGGCTCCAATCATCCGGCACTGCCACCAAACACAGCACTGCACTCTCTGGAATCCCACAGTTCTCCAGCAGACACAGCACTGCATTCTCTGGGATCCCACAGTTCTCCAGCAAACACAGCACTGCACGCTCTGGGATTCCCACAGTTCTCCAGCAGACACAGCACTGCACGCTCTGGGATTCCCACAGTTCTCCAGCAGACACAGCACTGCACGCTCTGGGATTCCCACAGTTCTCCAGCAGACACAGCACTGCACTCTCTGGGATTCCACAGTTCTCCAGCAGACACAGCACTGCACTCTCTGGGATCCCACAGTTCTCCAGAAAACACAGCACTGCACGCTCTGGGATTCCCACAGTTCTCCAGCAGACACAGCATTGCACGCTCTCGGATTCCCACAGTTCTCCAGCAGACACAGCACTGCACTCTCTGGGATTCCACAGTTCTCCAGCAGACACAGCACTGCACTCTCTGGGATCCCACAGTTCTCCAGCAAACACAGCACTGCACGCTCTGGGATTCCACAGTTCTCCAGCAAACACAGCACTGCACTCTCTGGAATCCCACAGTTCTCCAGCAAATTAAATACTCACGGTGCCTGGGGGGAGGAGCTGTGATCCTGCTGATTCACCACAGCTTCAGCCTCTCTGCACAAGTATGGCCGCACAAGGCTTCGATCTTCTGGCACTGCCGCCAAACACAGCGCTGCACTCTCCCTGCAAAATACATTTTAACTCCATAGTACCATCAAACTATGCTAATAAGCTGATATATTTCCCTAACTCACTCCAACAGAAGGAGTGATGGCCTCCTTATCAATCAACAGCTTTTCCAAATGGGAAGATTCTGGAAAGACATATTTAGTCCCCAGTAGTGTAATTAAACACTTACAAGGAAATCTCAAATAGAAACTTCCACTCAGATACAACACTCATGATCTAAAGGAAAGAGAATCCTTCCTTCGCAGTTGGGTTATTTTGGCTATATCAGGAAAGATCTGTAACTTTGAACCACAAAAAAGTGAATCCTTATATTTAAAGTAACTTCTTAAAATCAAGAGCTTATCATTCTCAGAAACAAATGTGACCACAAGACTGACTCTAGAGGAAATATCTTTGAGTTCTCTGGGAAGGCAGACAAATTCAATTCAGGATTATGCACTAAAACATCTTGCCCATCTAATCTGGAGGATTCCAAAGTAATCTTATCAGGTATATAATAGCATTTAGAAAAAGAAATACTTTCCGAGTTATATATTAGCAACACCTCCTTAAATATTTTCTCAAAAGAATCTCAGGAGATAACAAATGAATAACTGGAAAATTCAGAAAGCTTAAAATCTTATTTTGAAGAACATTTTCTAAGGATTCCAACTTATCGTGCAAAATTAAACTGTCTTTAATACCCAATGCACCCATTGACAGAACAGAGGTCATCCAAGAGTCCATAACAGAGACCTTCTCCAAGGCCTCCATCTGGACTTCAATCTCCTTAAACTTTGAAATGGACTCTTGGGAAAAGTCACATAACTGAGACACAGTTGCCATTAAAAAATTTTCGGTACGTGTAACTAACTACCTGCCACACATCCATTAGGGAAATCTGAGTATCAGGAGGCAAGTAAGCAACATTTTTAACTCGACAGAGCACTGGTTTAGGAAAGGCAGCTCCAACCAAGGAAACTGGGAGCATTGACAAGGAGCCCCTTTATCAAATAACCCTCTAAAACCTCCTTTGAAGAGTGCTGCCACCTAAGAAGATAATGAACTAGAAAAGACAATAGGACTCGTTTGAAAAGTCAGTCGGGATGGGGGACTGGAGTTCGCTCAAGGGAGCTCAACGAAGCCCCTTCATTCGGGAAAGGCAATTGGGGCATACTCTGGACAAACAGATCATCTTTTTTTTTAAAATTTTATATTTATTGAATTTTATACAAGCCATCAAGAGAGTCTAGTACAGGAAAGAAATACAGTGGGTGAATTTTATAGGAATATAGAAATAAGAAATCAACCCAAAAGATCTTTTGTAGTCCAGATACCAAATAGAGGAAGGGGTATAATCAACCTAAGGTGGGAGCAAACCTCAAACACCACACAGGAAAATAATACCTAACATACAAGATTAAGATAGCCGCTGAGGAACCCCAGGCATTAAGTATTAACATTGAGAAGCTGTTAATAATATTGCTATGGCACAAACAAGACAGACAGCTGGGCATTTATAAAGCTGGCTAAATCATTAGACTGGGATAAAAACATATCTAACAGACTCGTACACCACGAAACACTGGCAAGAAAATCTTAAATAAAAAGAACCTCCAAGTTGCAAAACTCCAGATTTATGAAGGATAAATTCCTTCCTTCTCCTTTGTGCTTCTTTAGCAGTATCAGGAAACATGGAAATTGGAAACCTTTTGTGGGTATACAATCTCCTTTTGAAAAACATTTTAAATAGCCACTCTTTGTCTGTGACCAAGGTACAAGAAACTAAAAAAGTAGAAGGTTTATAGTCCTCCAGAAACTTCCAGTAGCTCGGACACATTTAATACATTTTATTTATTTACATTCTCTTATATACCACGCTATTCTGCATCAGTGCGGTTTACATTGAACAAACTGAAATTACATTGAACAGGGCATTATAACTTGGAGATAACTATTTTACAGGGAACATTTAGATTAGAATCCCCTTTCAAAGCATCCGGCTCTTTCTTCCCCATTGGGAGATAATAGACTTTAGTTAGAGGTGGTATAAGTTCTTGTCAAACTCTCAAAACCTTCACCAGGTACCGCTTGAACATATCAAGGGCCGAGACCCCCCTAACCTTGGGGAAATTCAAGACCCTTAAATTCATTGCCTGAGCAGAATTCTCTAAAGCCTCCAACTTATACCACAGAGCACATTATCTTTAACTAAGTCAGAGTTCAAGTCCAACAATCTTGCCAGTTGACTTCCATGGTCTTCCACTTGCAATTTAACAGCATCCACAGTACTCACAGTAGTATCAATCCGATCCAAATTCTCCTGGATTCTGATAGAGAGAGCCAACGTTTGCTTTGTCACAGCTTCAGAGAGTGAAACAATGGTCTCCCATATCTCCAAAATAAATTCCTTTGGTTTAGCAAGCAATGTTGCCATCGGAGTAGAGGTTGCAACAAAGGAGAACTGGACTATTGGCCGTCAATGCTTTTGCCTTCTGCATTAATCCCTGGGTCTCTCCAGAACTACTGGAGGCCTGCTTACCCGCCATACATGCAGTATCCCCTCAAGTAAAGCCCAAACCCTCCCCGACATGTGAGGAGGTGGCTCCAAATCCACAGCCATGGGGAGAAGAACACCAGGGCATGGCGGAGGTGATCTCAAATCAGGAGACAAAGAGATGTCGGCGTCCGAATGCGGCAGCAAACACTCCTTCTCTGTTGCTGCCAAGCTGGAACGAATCTCCTGTTTCATCGCCTGGGTAACCTCGATGAATCAATCCATCGGACCACTGACAGAAGACTGGGGCTCCAAGGGAAAGACCCTTGCCTTCCTCTTATGCTTGGGCATCAGGTATGAAGAAACAGCTCAGCAGCCATCTTGCTTCCAATCTTCTTTTAAGATAACATGCTTGTCCATAGGGTCTGCTGATAAGGTTTTACCAGTTCCCTTCTTTTTAACCTTCAATTTCCTTTTAACTGGCATCACAAAAACTTATCAATGAAGGTAGACCATACACATAACTCACCTCCACCATTCCACCGGTCTCCAAAAGGGCTTCAAAGGGGCATGATCTGCCACTTTGGGCATACCCACAGCCGTGCACCGTTGCTTGGCCTGATTTTATAGGGCCCCTTGTCTATGTCAGGCTGTCCTCAGGATTGCCAGCAATCAGGGAGATCATCCTCCTGTAGCTGTTCTTCCTCCACACACAGGCACAGCACCAGTAACAAACTCCCCACCACTTATGTCCCTATTTTATAACATTAAGTACATACGCACTTGACTTTCTATAATACAGCATGGTAGACATGATGCATTAACTAGGAGCCCCTTTATCAAATTACTCTCTAAAACCTTCTTTGAAGAGTGGCACCACCTCTTTGAGTAAGCATGCCACCAAATCCAAATTTGTATGGATCATAAGAATCTCAAATTCCTTAAAACATCATGGAATATGAACTCCAGACAAGTATGCTGGACACCTTTTCTTCTCTTGATTCAATTTCATCCAGACCTACCAACTATGTATCCAGAATAAGGCAAATGCCTCTCCCCGGAAAAAGATGAGGTGCCAGAGACATGATGCCTCATGCTGAGAATTTTATTCTGGGCACTAGAAAGATGGACATTCTGGAGCATATAAGGGCGAGTTTGCTCTGTGATAAGTTCACTCAAGACCCACAGTGGAGAATGATGAGATGTGCAGTGAACTGGAACTGGCGTCAGGAATTTCTTTATGAGAAGAACAAGCTATATATATTCAGAGTTGCTAAGTTACTCGGTTCCAGGAGTGAGATTTTAAGACAGTCCTTGATTTCTGACAATCTATCATGATGCATTTTGAGCCTTCAGCACAGATTTCAATGGGTAAAATCTGGAACTACAAATACTATACTGCATTGCAATGCAAATTCAAAGTCTCACTCCTGGAATTGGGTAACTTGGCAACTCTGTATACTTAAGGACAAGCACATGTAAAAGCACTGTGTAGCTACCATGATGCCTTACTGGCATGAGGGGCAGGGAACTATAGTAGGTGGCCAGGGAGGTGCCAAGATATAAAGGAATATCTTAACTCTTGTGAGGTTTGTGCTCAACATAAGGATCTAAGAGAAAGCTACTATCCATGCCTTCTGAACCTTGAGAGTGGATTTCCAGGAATTTTATTATGGACTTACCTGTGTCAAAAGGGATATCCCTATTCTTGGTGGTGGTTGATTTTTTTTCTTCAAGATAGCCCATTTCATTACTGCTGTTATTATCCCTTCAGCACATGAAGCAGCAGACTTGCAGAGGTGGGCTGCCTTCCCTAATAAAGATGAAAAAGGAATTGTGGAACGTCATAAACCTCTCATGCAGTAGGTGTGCTGCCTGGTGATTGGAATATTTCACTAGCCAGGGTAACATTCTAATACTGTGGACTGGGGTGGGAGCTTTCAAGAAAGTGGGATAATCACTTGTCAACTTTTGCTTCCCAGTGACCTTTGTTCCTACTGCATGCTGGAGTGACTCACTGAACAGGTGGAACAAGCAAAGTTGCCAAATTGAGTGAGACTTTTTTGCCAGTTCTGATTTTAAATTTGCATTGCAATGCAATATGGTATTTGTACTCCCTGATTTTACCCATTGGAATCAGCGCTGCAGGTCCCATAATGCATCATGCTGAGCTTGTCAGAAATCCAGGACTAGCTTAAAACCCCACTCATGGAACTGATAGCTTTGTAACTCTGAACATGCATGCCTGAACTTCCAGTCAAGGAAGCTGCCCCTATCCTATATAAAGTGGCTACAAACATGAAGTGGTTGTCATCCACAGATGCTGCTAAACATTCACATACATGGAGTGCGATTCTGTAACAGCCAGGTCTGGCCGGCAGAAATGTCTAACCTGAAAATAGGCACATAATAAACCTGATTCTGAAACTATGGGTATAGATGCACCCGCACTTCCAGAATCAAGGAGATATATGTCCCCATGCCCATCGTATTCTGACAAGATAGACGTCTCGGATGCTTCCTGTCTCTGTGCAGCCATGTCCTCACTGGCAAAATGTACATCTCCTAAGCTGATGCTCACACTGACAGTGGTGTGCTCATGCAAACAACACAGATGAAAAAGATACGGTCATACAAATCAGACTACATATACTAGTCTGTTGCATGCCCATAACACTACAAGGTTATGTACGTGCACCAGAGCTATTGTATAAGCAAGTGCAAAGTGAGATGATTGTCCAGACAGACCCTACAGCAAAGCATACATGGCATTTGAAGAACACCTTAGTAATTGCAGTCACAAATAACATACATCTGCAAAAACCATGCCCTGCACCTATAAGCAACTGCTGGTAAGACATAATGGCATGGCGTCTCAGGACAACACTTCTGTTCTGCATTTCTCAGCCAGATACGAATCTGCTTCTTACTACCTCACATACCATCCCTGCATCTACATTCCCATCTTTCCGAACACTGGAATTATTTGGAAGCCTAGAATAGCCCCTTTAGCACAAACAGCAAGTGTCAGCATAGCCAGAATAAAGACTATTGTTGTGCTTGATATTTATGAAGGGGTGTTCACTAACCTTACAAACATCCCTTGCCTGTGCATTCTATTCCTTACAACTTCATCTTGTGCCCTCCCAGACAGCAGACACATCAGTTCAATACAGACATGTCGCAGCCATTCATCTATATGGGACGTGTTGAAAATCAGAGCAGAAATGTTTCTAAGTGCTGGTCTTATTCCATGTTGCCACTGGTATAACATTCAGGACATACACAGGCCTTTCCTGAATACACTTTCTACGTCTCCGCAGCTTGCCACGCCACGTTCTGCCCATGTTCTAAGATCCCTGTTTTCGAGCCACATATGTGCAAGGCCATGAGGTTTTCCTTGCAAAAACATCTAGACCCGTATTCCTAAACATCTATCCCGCATGTCCAGGTGGCCTATTTGCATTTCAGAATGACCCCATAATCCCTTTACATTCATTTGTGAACATTGCCTTATATTCCACTTTAAGGAAGATAAGATCAGTGCTAGTTGAGAGGAAAGTGTCATTACAAACAATAGCACCACACTATACCATACCTACTGCAATAAACATATTTAGATCAAGTGAGAAGTCCTCAGTGTTCTCTTGCTTTTACTTCAATCTGTGCTAATGTCAGAGCCTAAAGCATTGGGTAATTTTTCTTAGCATCAGTGGTCAAGCACCCCATTACCTTGCTGCAGTTCATGCAGATCAGAATATGGTCGTCAGTCCATCTGCCTGTCTGTCCATCATGCTTCTTTCAGCACTTCTGGATGGAAGTAAGAAGCTAAGCTCAGGACAGGCACAGATGATCATAAGTTGTTTTTGATATTTAAATTGCAAGATTGGATTTGATGAAGTTGAGTCAATTCCTGGAATAAGATTTATAGTTGATCAGCATAATTTGCATAAATGGATCAGCATTAAATAAAATAAAATTTATATCAGCAGGAAATTCCACTAAGGAACCTTTTGGCATAGTGTCCTGTCTGATTAACCCTCCATTGTCTCATTCCTCTGTGAAATCGTCTACTGAGGAATGTGAAAGGTTTATATTTCTCTTTAGATGTAATGTTGGATCAGTAGACTGAGCCAGTAGCTCCGGCTCTGAGTACATTCCACTTTAGATGAGGCTTTGCAGATTATTGTAAATATTAATGCGACAGCCTGAATATTGGATCCATGCCTGCCTGGATGTTTCAAAGCAATTAAATCAGATTTTGGTGAGCTAATCAAACAGATTGTGATTGCCTCATTATTGGAGGCTAGTTTTCTTGAGTCCTTGAAAAGGGCCATTGTTAGGCTTACTATGAAAAAGACTTTGCTTGAGTAGAATAATTTGGATAATTTATGTCTGATCTATAATCTGTCTTTATTAGCTAAGATTACCAAGCAGATGGTATATAAGCAAACTGCTGGAATAAAATTATACATAAGAGGTTGAAAATGTCTCTCCATGTGTCTGACTGCATGGAGGCAAAAGAACTCTGAAATGTAATGGAACAGGACTAAATCTGGCCTGGTGGAAAAACACAGGGGTATGTGGAAAAGATATAGGGATACGTTTACTAAAGTGTGCTAGGGTTTTGCGTATATCACACAGAACAGGTCAAAGTCGTCACTACTTGTTAGGTGCATGTACAGCATAGCCCCAGCAGATACCAAACTAATTCAGACCCTAACAGAGTGTTCTCAACCCAGTGTTCTGGTACCCTCAGGCCAGTCAGGTTTTCAGGATATCCACAATGAGTATGCATGAGATAGATCTGCATACAATAGAAGCAGTGCATGCAGATCTATCTCATGCATATTCATTGTGGATATCCTGAAAACCTGACTGGCCTGGGGGTCCCAAAGGACTGGGTTGACAACCACTGCCTTAAAGCATACCATTTTCAATGTGATGCACCTTGACCAGCCCACTGAAGTGGCGCTAAGTGTACCTGTGCTAAATTGCAACATTGATGGCCAATGCACGTTGTGAATCCTTGCACTAACCACAATGTGCAGACCTACCCACCCTCCACCCCTACCCCACTCATTTCCTCCCTGTCACGCGCTAAGCAAATAGCACAGAATTAACCCCATGCTGTCTATTTAGCATGCGCACTGTTATCGCTGCCTATTAGCAAGTGCTCAAGCCCTTAACAGCTAGCGCATCTTAGTCAACATACTTCATAGAGTTCAAAAATAAGCCAAATTGCACCAGGGTGGAGCTGCAGTAAAGAATATTACCGTAATCCAACAGTTTCATAATAAAAACATGAATTAATATTCTAAGAACGTCTTTGTTCAATAATGCCTGGATGGAATGCAGCTGATGTAAGACAAAGAAGCATAAACTACTGAGGTTGTTTGCTTTTGAAAAGTTAGCATGGAATTGATGTGACAACCTAGAATCAACTAAAGCAATTGGGAGTCCATTAACTGATGGTGACTTCTCAGGCATTTGCTTAAGACCTTTACTCAGATGGCTATAGATTTTGCATGACTAAATTTTAAAAGCGACAAAATCTGAAATTGTCCCCTTCCTTTTAAATATAGTAAACCAATCACTACAGCAAGGAATTTTGCCAAGCACACTTAAAAGATCAGTAATCCGTCCCATACTAAAAAACAAGACTCTAAACAAAGATGATCTGCAGCATATAGACCAATTTCAAGCATTCCATTTGTAGCAAATGTTATTGAGAAAACGATTCAACATCAGCTCCAGGATTTCATAGATACAACAGCCACATTAGATGAGCAACAGTATGGATTTCGACTATTCCATGGAGTCAAAACCCTCCTTCTTGTTCTACTTAACACATTTATCCAGAGAATGGAGAATGCCAAAAAAGCACTACTGCTTTCGACAATGCAAACCGTAAGACACTCCTCTCAAGATTTGACTCTGTAGGTATAAAAGGACACACCCTTAAATGGTTCACATCTTACATAACTGACTGCTTTCAATACATTCAAATAGAGCAACAAACATCCTCAACTTTCCTCCAAACCCAGGGAATAGCCCAAGGCTCGGCACTATTTGGCCTAGTGTTTAACTTATACATAAAACCAATTTGCACCATATTCAAAAACATATATGGTGACGACATTATGTTGTACACTCGGCTGGACATACTCAATCCCTACATATGATAAATTAGCAACATGCCTAAAAGAAACTCAAAACTGGCTCCATGCAAATAACATGAGCATCAACTTCAAGAAATCAGAAGCCATGTTCATATTAAAAAACCCTGCGTTCAACCACCATTAACAATCTTCCTAAACAGAAAGTTAAATATCTCTGAGTTACCCTGGATAAAACACTCAGCATGGAACCCCACTTAAAACAACTAAACAGAACCATATTATTTAAATTAAGGATCATACAACCACTCAGAAACCTCATTGAGCTGAATGACTTTAGAATAGTAGTCCAAGCTCTCATAACACCACAATTTGACTACTGCAATAGCCTCCTGCAGGGAATACCCCAAAAGGCAAATGGCCCAAAATGTCACAGCCAGAATCATAATGAAAGCACGACTTGCAGATCACATTACACCTATCCTATATGAGCTCCACTGGCTCCCAATTAAATAAAAGACCTCCAATAATTCCGAAAGAATTAAAAACCCATCTATTCAAAGAACATTACACCAGCCCCAACACCAACAGCACATAAGGATCCCCTCTTTCCTCGGTCTTATTCGCTCCCCTTGCCCCCCAGCCACCTCCACAGCCCCTCAGTGCTGCTATACTCAAATCTTTGAACATACATCTTAGACTTCAATTGCAGGATACACAATTAAGAATGCAACTATGAATTTAAATCCAACTGTACATAGCACATTATAAATAGTTAATTGCTGTACTTCTACAGAACCATTCTATGTAATTACTTAGAGGTTTTAACTCACTTATACTGTTCAATGTAAAGGTTCAATGTAAAATAAATAAAAATAAATTTGTTACATTCTGTCCAGTTGGCAATGGAATCAAGGCAGGCATTAAGAGGTGAAAGGTCCATGTAAAAAATGAATTGAATGTCATCAGTGTAGAGGTATCCGGTAATTCCAAAACTTTGAATCACGCTGACAATGGGTTGATGAAATGGTTGAACAAAGCAGGAGCTAGCACCCCAGCCCTGGGGTAGCCTACAACTCATAAGAAAGCTCAACACAATGTAGAACCAAAGAAGCCATGTTTGAATCCCACTGTTGACAGAAGACACACACGGACAAGAAAGAAAGAAAGAATAAATACAGTGCCTGTGTAAGTATTCATCCCCTCAGGGTCTGTCTGGTTTTGTCACATTACAACCTGGAATTGAAATAAAGTTTTGGGGGATAGCACCATGTGTATTACACACCATGCCTATGACTTTGAAGGTGCAAAGTATCCTTTACTTTGTCAGAATCAAAAATGAACAAAAACCTGTTTTAAAAAAAAGTGTGCATATGTATTCACCACCCAAAGTCAATAAGTTGTTGAGCCACATTTTGATGCAATTACAGCTGCAAGTCTCTTGGGCTATGTCTCTATCAGCCTAACACATCTAGCCAATGGGATTCTCGACCATTCTTCAAGGCAAAACTGTTTCAGCTCCCTCAAGTTAGATGGGTTGCATTGGGGTATAGCAAGCCTCAATCCATGCCACTGATTGTCAATTGGAGTGAGGTCTGGGCTTTGACTAGGCCATTCCAAGACATTTACATGTTTCCCATTAAACCAGTTTTAGAGAGATGTTTACGGTCATTGTCATGCTGGAAGGTGAACTTCCATCCCAGTCACAAATCTCAGGCAGACTAAAACAGGTTTTTCACAAAAATGGGCCTTTATGTAGTGCCAGCCTTCATTCCTTCAGTCCTGACATGTTTGCCTGTCCCTGCCGATGAGAACCATCCCCACAGCATGATGCTGCCACCACCATGTTTCACTGTCTGAATGTTGTTTGCAGGGTGATGGGAAGTGTTAGGTTGATGTCACACATGGGTTATTCCCATGATGGTCCTAAAGGTTAGTTGTTCCTTTTTCCACATCTGACCAGAGAATCTTCTTCCATTTGTTTGGGGGGTCTGTCACATGCTGTTGTGTAAACCCCAAATGTGTGTTCCTTTTTTTTCTATTTCCTTTAAGCAAGGGTTGTTTTTTGGGCCACACGTCCATAAAGCCCCATTCTATGGAGTGTATGGCCTAAAGTGGTGTTATGAACAGATACTCCCATCTCTGCTGTGGATCTATGCAGCCCCTTCAGTATTATCTTTGTTGTCTTTGTAGCATCTTGGATTAATGCCCTCCTTGCCTGTGAGTTTTGGTGTGTGGCCTTCTCTGGTTTGGTTTGTTGTGATACCATATTCTTTCTAGTTTGTTATCATGGATTTAATGTTGTCCCGTGGGATAATCAGAACTTGGGATATGCTTTTTATAACCCAACCCTGATCCATACATCTCCACAACTTTATTTTTGACCTGTGTGGAGTGCTCCTTGGTCTTCATGTTGCTTGCTTAGTGGTGTTGCAGAGTCAGGGATCTTTCAGAACAGGTATATTGATACAGACATAATGTGACTAATCATGTGACACAGATTGCACGTAGGGGGATCCTAATCAACAAATTATGTGAGTTTTGTGGTTAATTGGTTGGACCAGATCTTATGTAGGGGTTTCACAGCAAAAGGAATGAATACATAGGCACTCTCAATTTTTCAGTATAGACCTTTTTAATGTTATATACAAGCTGTTTTCTTGTCTTTCCACCTCACCAATTTGGTCTATATTGCTAGGGCCATTACCTAACATCCAAATGAACCTCCGTTTTCAGTCTAGGTTGTACATAATGAGTCAAAACAGGACAAAAAACAAGGGGATGAATAATTTTGCCAGACACTGTAACTTAGGGTGGAAAGACCTTGAGCTATAGGAAAAGAGCTGTAAATGGCTTTTGCCTTATAAAAATAGTTAGCTAAATAGTTAGCTGCGAGCTGTTAAAAAGCATGAAGTGAGTTCACCATAGAATGTGCAGTGAGCTTAGAAGAAACATTGTTAGAGTTTCTTGCTTTGGATGCTACTGGACTGAATAATACTAGAGTAGTATTTAAATTTGCCAATCTGACATCTTTATAATATTGGCTTTGCACTGCTTATAAAAAGCAAGAATAGAGGGACTTTATTGTCACTTCTATTATTTCTCGGTTCACAGCAGTTGTTCTTTTAAAAAGTCTCAAGCCCGGATAAAACCAGGAATGCATACGTTTAAGCTTTTCCCCTTTGACCACACAAGGGGGCTTTGGCATTAATAGCACTTGTTGGCATATTATCCCAAATTTCAGCCTGATCTTCACCTGATAAATTGTCAAAATCTAAGGAGAACTAGGCACATCACAAGGCCAGGGATTCTATATTAATATGTTTAGGATTCTGAACCAATATTGGAGTGGAGGAGTGGCCTAGTGGTTGGGGCAAGGTACTTCAGGCCGGAAGGTTGGGGGTTCAAATCCCACTAGAGGACAGCAACCTTGGGCCGGAAGGACTGGGGTTTCTAGTCCCACAGGTGCTCCTTGTGGTCTTGGGCAAGTCACTTAACCCTCCATAGCCCATGTTCCCTGTAAAATAGTTATCTCCAAGTTATAATGCCCTGTTCAATGTAATTTCAGTTTGTTCAATGTAAACCGCACTGATGCAGAATAGCGCAGTATATAAGAGAATGTAAATAAATAAACAATATTCAGACCGTACCCCAAGAGATTCTGTTAACTTGACTGAGAGTGTATAAAATACAAATGATCCAACCAGGGAAGTGAAGAAATAATAAGATTAAGGAGAGAGCAAGTACTAACTTCAGGGAGAAAGATCAGGTTAAAAAAACAATTAACAAAAGCAAAAAAAAACAATTATATGGTGAACAGCAGAAAAGAGCATTTAGAACTGTGTTTGCCAGTTGTTACGCAATACCCACTGTTCTTTACGTAGCAGCCGCTCGCCACCTATTGCAATTCTAGATACAGTTGTATCTTGGAGATTTTGTAACGTCTGCTTTATACACAAACAAATCACATAGGAGTGTTTAGTGGAGAAGGAGCTTTATGATACTATCATTGTAATGCATACGCACAGCACACTTTGTGTGGACACTCTATTTTTAAAGCCGCCAGTCTCTGCACTATGATTCAGCAGCTCAGTGTTTCATAAATACATGCTGTTAAATTTAATCTGCCATTTGGATGCCTGGTCTCCCAGTTTTTCAAGGTCCTCTTGCAATTTTTCACAAGCCTCTTATGTTTTAACAACTTTTAATAATTTTGTCATCTGCAAATTTGTTCACCTCACTCGTTATTCCCATTTCCAGGCCATTTGTAAATATGTTAAAAAGCAGTGGGCCCAGCACAGATCTCTGAGGTACTCAACTATTCACTTTTCTCCATTGATAAAATTGTCTAGTTAGCCCTTCCCTCTGTTTTCTATCTTTCAACCAATTCCTAATCCACAATAGTGTACTGTATCCTATCCCATGACTTTTTAATTTCCGCAAGAGTCTCTCATGAGGGACCTTGTCAAAGGCTTTCTGAAAATCCAGATACACTATGGCCCCAATTCCATAAGGCAGATAGCAGGGCAACACGTCGCACCGGGTCATGCTACCCTGCTATCCGCCTTGCCAATATTCCGCCTCCATCCCACACTGCACACACAGATCTGCTGTGTGTGCTGCAGGGGACAGAGGAGTGATGGGGCTGGAGCGTGGGCAGGACTGATCCCTGGACATACAAGGCCAATTCCAGGACAGCCCTGTACGTCCGGGGAATACCAGGGGGACACCCTGCTTATTCCATCTCCGAGGTGGAATAAGAATGGGGTGCCCCTCCAAACCTTGCCAACAGCACCCTGGAGCCCAGAAGCCCCACACCGGATCACCAGGAAACTGAGGATAAGTCCCCATCATCCAATTCTGGCCCAAGCAGCCCCCATCGGGGCTGGGTGGCAGGGAGTCGGGCGTTTGAGGCTGCAGGCAGATTGAGTGCGGGAAGAACATCCCCACAGCTGTGGGTGAGGCACGCCGGGCCGTCCTTGGGCCAGATTCTGACTTGCTTTTCGATCTTAACCCCAACCCTCCTATTTCCCCATCCTCATATTCCCCAGTCTATCACTACTTCACCCTTTTCTCCTCTTCCCTGCTGTGTCCATTGTCTCTCTCCTCCCTCTATTCCCACGCTCCAGCATCTCCCTATCCAATATCTGCCTCCTCTCTCTCTTCCCATTCAGCATCTCCACTTCTCTTTTGCCTAATATCCTCCCCACCCCCCACTGTTTCCAAAATTTCTCCTTTCTATCTCCCGTGTTCTCCTTTTTTCCTCCCATGTCTAGCATCTCCACTCCGTGCCCCTAATTCCTGTCAAGTCCAGTTTCTCTCCTCTGTAGTTCTATGCCTCCCTCCCCCTCCAGTATCCAGTAGCTCCCCCTCATCTTTGTACGCCCCTTATCCAACATCTCTCCTCCCTCTCACCCCTCCAAATATCCATCTCCTCTCCACCTCACCATTCTCACAAGGTATCTCAGGCCAGAGGGTCTGGTGTTCAGTTCCCACCTGGGGACAGCAATCTCAAACTCAGGCCGGAGGGACTGGGGTTTCTAGTCCTATAGGCACTCCTTGTGGCTGTAGGCAAGCCACTTAACCCTCTGTTGCTTCAGGTACACATAGATTGTGAGCCCTTTAGGGATAAGGGAATGTATCCAGTACCCGCTTGTAGTGATTGTAAACCGCTCTGATGCCTTTCAGCCTGGGCGGTATATCAAGAACTTGCATAAACATCCTATGACCCTTCCCCATGACAAGCATCTTCTCTCCAACTCACCATTCCCACCTCTCCCCATGTCCAGCATCTTTCTCTTCTCCATCTTTTAAATTCCCCCTTGTGCCCATTTCTTTATAACCTCCCCGTGCTTGGCATCTCTTTTCCATCTCCTTATTCCCCCTTCCCTTGTGTCCCACATCCCCCTCCCTCTCCCTATGACTTCTGGCCCCATGTCCAATATCTGTCCAACACAAAAGCACGAATCCACGTGCACTGAACAAACCCAGTCAAAAAACGTTGATAACACAGGAAGAATTCTTTTATTAAACCACTTTGGGCCATTGGCTGAAAGTGGTTTAATAAAAGTATTCTTCCTGTATTACCATGTCCAATATCTCCTTTCCTTCTGTATATCCACTTCCCATGTCTAGTAGCTCTAATATCTTTTCCTTCCCCTGCCATATAGTAACATAGTAAATGACGGCAGATAAAGACCAGCATGGTCCATCTAGTCTGCCCAGCAAGATGGCAAGAGTAGGTGCACCTGTTGCTCTGTGCAGGCCACCCCTCCCCATGTCTTTGCTTAGGGGTGAACCCACCACTCCGTGTAGGACACCCCTATTTGTTGAGATGTTAGATGGTTCAGAAGTTAGATGGTTCAGTTTATTTTGTTTTTATCCTGTTGCTCTAAAGGGATCCACTGTGTTTGTCCCATGCCGTTTTGAATTCCGTCACCATGTTTGCCCCCACTACTTCCATCGGGAGGACATTCCAAGCATCCACCACTCTTTCAGTGAAAAAATATTTCCTGACATTGCCTTTCAATTTACCACCTTGCAGCTTCATGTTATGCCCTCTAGTTTTACAGCTTCCCTGTCTTTAGAAGAGGTTTGTTTGTTCGTCATTTCTCTTTAAGTATTTAAAGGTCTGAATCATATATCCCCTGTCCCTCCTCTCCTCCAGAGTGTACATATTTAGGTCTTCAAGTCTCTTCTCATAAGGTTTCTGATGCAGGCTCCAAATCATTTTGGTTGCATTCTTCTGAACAGATTCCAGTCTTTTTACATCTTTTGCAAGATACGGTCTCCAAAACTGAACACAGTATTCCAAGTGAGGCCTCACCAGTGACTTGTACAGTGGCATAAGTACCTCTTCCTTTTTTCTGGTAATCCCTCTTTGTATGCAGCCCAACATCCTACTGGTTTTTGCCTCCACCTTGTCGCACTCTCTTGCCACCTTGAGATCATCAGAGATAATCACAGCAAGGTCTTTCTCCTGAACCGTGCACACCAACCTCTCGCCCCTATTGCATACATTTCCCTTGGATTTCTGCTACCCAAGTGCATGACACTGCACTTTTTTGCATTAAATCGTAGTTGCCAAGCATTAGACCATTCTTCCAACTTTTGTAGATCTTTCCTCAAGTTATCCACTCCCTCGGGGGAGTCCACTCTGCAAATTTTTGTGTCATCTGCAAAAAGACAGACTCTAACATTCAGTCCTTCAGCAAAATCACTCACAAATACATTGAACAGTGCCGGTCCCAGGACCGAACCCTGGGGCACCCCGCTAATCACCTTCCTTTCATCCGCGTGAGCTCCATGTACCATCACCTTCTGTTGTCTGTCAGTCAACCAATTTCTAATCCAGTTTACCATCTTGGGACCCATCCCCAAGCTATTGAGTTTATTGACAATCCTCCTATGAGGAACAGTATCAAAGGCTTTGCTGAAATCCAGGTAGATGACATCCATCGCATGCCCCTGATCTAGTTCCTTGGTCACCCAGTCAAAGAACTCAATCAGATTTGTTTGGTATAACTGTCCTTCGGTAAAACCATATTGCCTCGGATCTTGCAACCTGTTGGTTTTGAGAAAGTTCACTATTCGCTCTTTCAGGAGCACCTCCATTACTTTTCCTGCCACCGAGGTAAGGCTCACGGGCCTGTAGTTTGACACTTCTTCCCTGTCCCCACTTTTGTATAGAGGTACTACATCAGCAATTCTGCAGTCCTGAGGAACCTCTCCTGTTTCCAAGGATCTGTTGAAGACATCCTTTAACGGTCCAGCAAGAACCTCTCTGAGTTCTTTCAGTATCCTGGGATGTATCCAATACGGTCCCATGGCTTTGTCCACTTTCAGTTTAGCAAGTTGTTCTAACACCTCATCTTCTGTGAATGGTGTGTTATCTACTTCACTCCCATTTTTATATTTGGGAGTCACAGCTGGTCTTCTCCAGGAATTTCTTTAGTAAAAACAGAGCAGAGGTATTTGTTTAGCAATTTCGCTTTTTCAATGTCACTTTCTAAGAGTCCTTTCCCAGCACTTCCGAGTCCTGAATTTCCAACTCTGATCTTCTTCCTTTCCCGAATATACCTGAAGAAAGTCTTGTCGCCACCCTTAACATCTTTAGCCATCTTTTACTCTGCCTTTGATTTTGCTTTCCTTATTTCTCTTTTTGAGTTTGATCCTGTATTCATTCATTTCTGTGTTCTACTGTTAGCAAGCTTTTGAATTTTGCGAAAGCTGTGGTTTTTGCCTTTATTTGAGCAGCCACTTCTTTGGAAAACCAAATAGGTTTCCTTCTCCTCTTGTTTTTATTTACTTTTCTTACATATTTATCTGTTGCCCCTTTTATTGCCACCTTTAGTTTAGCCCATTGCAATTCCACTTCCCTTTATCTTCTTTCACCCCATCATCTCCTCCTTTAGGTACTTGGCCATTTTATTGAAGTCAGTGTTTTTGAAGTTTAGGACTTTGAGCTTGCTATGATTGGCCTGTCTCATGGCTATTATCTCAAACCACACCGTGTGATGATTGCTGTTGCTCACAGGGTCACTCACGCAGACATTCGACACGCTATCACCGTTGGTGAGCACTAAATCCAGCGTTGAAATTTCCCTGGCTGGTTCCAACACCATTTGTCTAAGTAACGCATCTTGGAGAGCATCCACAATTTTTTTGCTTCTTTCCAGATGTGCAGAAGGAGTTATCCAATCCACATCGGGTAGATGATCGCTTCCCCCTTTGTGGCTATCTTGGCAATATCTCTAATCAATTCATTATCTCTCTCTTCAATTTGAGTCGGAGGTCTATAGACTACAGCAGTATGGATGACAGTGCCATCTCCTCTTTCCAACACAATCCAGAGCGCTTCTTCTTTTTCCCATGCCCCCTGCATTTCAGTAGCTTTAATATTGCTTTTGACATACAAGGCTACTCCTCCTCCTTTTCCAATTTCTCTGTGTCTTCTGAATAGATTATAGCCAGCTATGGCTATATCCCAATCATGCGATTCATTAAACCATGTTTCTGTAATGGCCACAATGTCCAAATCCATTTCCACCATTAGGGCTTTCAGGTCCGGAACTTTGTTGGCTAAGCTTCGAGCATTTGTGCTCATTGCTTTCCATCATTTACCTGGCTTGTGTGTATTTTTCATTGATTTTGTTCTGCCCACTTCTTCCCACTTGTTTTTGATGTGTGGTTTAAAAGTGTGGCTGTTTCTGATGTTCTGCTTTTGCAGGGGGTGGCGTGCAGATCTTGACCTTCCACATCTGTCACCCCTTTTTCCTAGTTTAAATGCATATCCACATACTGCCTGAATTTTTCACTTAGGATTCTTTTCCCTGCGACAGAGAGATGTAGTCCATCAGCACAGTATAGTCTCTTGTTGGTCCATCTGTTTCCCCAGTCGCCAATAAATCTGAATCCTTCTTGTTTGCACCAGGTCTGGAGCCATGTATTAAAGCTGTTAATGCGATGCAGCCCTTTTGTCCCCTTACCAAGAACAGGTAGAACTTCTGAGAATGCAACAGTGTTAACAATGGGCTTGAGTTTCTCTCCAAGAGATTGGAAGTCCTTTTGGACTGTAGAGGCACTCTTTCTAGCGAGATCATTTGTGCCCAAGTGGATAACAACATCAAGTTTAGAGTGTTCACTTTTTGCGCTAATTACTTCAACAACTTGGTTTGTATTCCTGCTGGCTGAAGAGCCTGGTAGGCACATGACTATCTTCTCTCCTTTGAACTGTGTTCCCAAGTTGGTGCCTCTGATGGAATCTCCAAGAAGTAGTAGTTTTCTGTTTGAGGGTTTTTTCATATTTGGTGCTTCAGCAGGAGGTTGGGCATTGTCTGACTCATTTAAGGGCCCTTCAGTTTCTTTGGATTGAGCATCCTCATTAGCCAAGGCAGAGAAGGCATTGTGCAGGGATATCTCTTGATGTATAGGATGCCTCTGTGTCACAGGTCACAATCTACCAGAATCCACTGTGATCCATTTGTTCCTGGGGTGTTTGATTCTTTGCGGGAGCGGTGGTGGACTTTGTTCAGTTTGTATCCTAGAAGAGGTGCGCTTCATTGCAGCCAGTTCCTCCCTCAGTAGAGTCTCTTCCTTATGCATGGCAGCTAGGTCTTTCCTTAGTACAGTAAGTTCTTCATGCATGGCAGCTGACTTGAGGCACAAAGGACAAGCTCTTAGGCTCCAAATGATTTGTCTTGGAATGAAAGTACCGCAGTTATTGCACTGAATAGCGACATGTTGATTAAGCAGTCCCAGAAGAGGAGGAAGAAGAAGAAGAGAGGATGGAGAAGATGTGGGCTTTAACCCAAGTTAGGAAGGATAGATGGCACGTATGTGACCACTATATAGGCAATGTAGCCCGTGGGGTGAGGGGTAGGGTGGGCGGGAACCTAAGTGTCTCTGGCCAGTAGGCAGTTCCTGAACTGTGGGCACACACAATGGAGATGGTAAGGGAACCCACCAATGAGGACAAATAGGAAAATAAATATGTGGAGACAAACAGACAGAACTCACAGTTCAGTAGCAATTTCAGCAAAAATCACCTTTTGGGAGAGCACTAGAGAGCCCTGCTCTACTCAAGGAACAGAATGGCAATCTGAACAAGCACACGTGCAGGACAGGAAATGGAGGTCTTCAACAATACCTCAGCAGGGGGGAGGGGTAGTCACTCAGGTAAACTAAGAGGAAAACAATTTAAACTCTACAGTATATGGTCCTGCCTGTCCTCTCTAACCCATAATCCAACTCCCACCCCTCCCATGTAGCATTTCCCTCCACCTCAGTGTTGCTCAGCTGGTGTTGTCCATCTAGTTGAAGTTCAGGACAGGCAGCACTAACTTGAATCGTGGCCGGGGCAGACACCCTCCTGGGACTCTGCTGAAGTTTCAGGCCACTGCACTGGCTCCTCTGACCTGGCCCGGCCCGTTCACTCTCTGATTCATCTTCTGGCTCCTCCTCCTCTCACATGACTTTCAGGCCTGGGAATGCGACACTGCCCATCTCCTTCCACTGCCACATCCTTCACAGCTCCAGACCCGGAGCAAACATACAGGCCCCGTGATCTGTGCCATTTTTACTGCCAGCAATGCAGCCACTGAGTAGATATGGCAGCAGCTGGATAGAACAGAGATGCAGCGTGGGCTCTGTAGCAGTGAGGGGCCATGTGCGGGCAACATGCCTAGGGCCAGCCCTGCTACTACTAATCATTTGAGTCCCTTCTCATCAGAGCTTACAGTCTAATCAAGACAAACAACATCACATCACAAACAATATCATAAACATCGCATCCTACACAAGCACAGCACAGTCAGACACAAGGAGGCTGAGTTTGGGCCAATAGGTCTTTATCTAGTATGTTACTATATACGTTACCTGTACAATACTGCCTGTGGTATTTCAGTTCTCAGTGTTTTATAACTTAGTGGTGACACCGAGTTAAATACAAACTATGTGGATAAAATCTTAGTCATTGTCACATTCATTTACTCTACTGATAAGTGACTTGTATGGGGCTTCTTGAAATCAGGTCCAGAATTTTTATAAACACCATTCTACAATTACAGTATATGGCCAAAATCCTGGTTACCTTTCAGATCTGCACAGTTTTATCTGCCCATTATCATTCATGATTTCTAGATTGGACCATGTGAGCAGGGATATAGACCGCCTTGATTGTAGGAAAAGGCGGTATAGAAATAAATAAATACACTGCCTGGGGCCATGGGTAAAATTTAATCAGATTAAGCATCAAATTGTAAGAGGTCCTTTTACTAACGGGTGGTAAGCAATTACCATGTAACTTATCTGTTAGCGCATTACCTCACTAACCATTGGCACAGTGGCATGGCAGTTAGCATGTGCTAATTCACGTGGCAACTGCATAATATCTTATGGGATGGGAAGCAGGTGGTTTATGGGCATGGATTGCATTTTACAGGTAGTGTATGGTAACGTTCCTTGTACTATCACTGGCATTGATAGCCCAGATGTACTTACCGCCTTCTAAATCAGAGGTGGAAAGTGCATCAGTGCTCTCTGTAACTATACTTACCACACAATAAAACATACAAAATAAATAAATACAGGGGGCCCCAAAGTTTCTTATTGCTCTATAAGGAAGCTCTGTATGGACAACCATGAACACTGACCAGAACAACAGTAAGCACTTAAGCTGACTAATTTTGTTGTGTTAGCTATGATTCTGGTAGGGGAACGCTGGCAACGATTTTATTACTCAGCTTGGCTTGTAAAGTCACCCTAATGCACATCTACTAGATATGAAACCTTCCTGTGTGAAAACCACCAGGTGGTGACCTAACAAACTGCACTTTGTTCAGTTTTTCTCAGCTGAATAACTTATCCTTTTCCATAACTAACTGCAACTGTCCTTTCTTCCTCCTTCAACTATCTGGCCTGTCTGTGTTGGCCAGGTTAACACTCAATTCCATTACTATCCTTGCTCTGTCTCCATTGCTGTTATACCCCCCTCCTCTCTCCCCACCCACCCCGTGGCTTGCTGTCTTGTATAGCTGTCATCTGCTCATTATCTACTTTATGCACAGGTGCACCTAATCCCTTGACTCTTTTAACTTCTATATTCTCTGGCCTTTGTTCTCCTCTCTATTCCTCTTCTATGGCTCCTAGTCACATTGTCTTCCTTTTCTTCATACTCCCTGTTTCCCCTCCTACCAGCACCTTCACTCCTTCCCTCCCTATCCCCGCCTTTACCATCCTCACTTCCCCTTCCATTCTGTCTTCTACCCTATCATCAGCTCTTGAGCGTGATTGCTTTCTCCCTCTCATTCAACCATCTCCTCTCTCTCTAAGGCAACCTTGCCCTCATTTCCGCCGTACTGTCTCTTCTCTACCCTGTACTCTGCTACTCCTTCTCCTTCTCTCAACTTGAGATATCGACCCCAATCCTGGTCCCCCTAGACCTCTGTCTCACTCTGAGAAGAGATCTCATGCAACATGTCTAATCTTATTTGTATCCCTCTCCTTTCCCCTTCCACTCTCCCTTTCTCTTGTGCCTTGTGGAACACACACTCTGTCTCTAATAAACTTGCTTTTACTCATGATCTCTTTATCTCTAATGCTCTACATCTTCTTGCTCTAACTGAGACCTGGCTCCTCCCAGATGATACCGCATCTATTGCTGCTCTCTGTCATGGGGGCTATCAGTTCTCCCACATGCCTCGTCCCACTGGCCATGGTGGTGGTGTTAGGCTTCTACTTTCTCCCTCTTGCCAATTCCAACCCCTCCTGCTGCCTCAGTCTCACTCCTTTCTCTCTTTTGAAATCCACTCCATCCGCCTTTCCACTCTACTTCCTCTCCAGGTAGCTGTTATTTATCGACCTCCTGACAAGTCTGCTTCTACCTTTCTGACTCGTGGCTTTCCTTCTTTATAGATTCCTCTTCCCCCACTCTTATTCTTGGGGATTTTAACATTCATGTCGATAACCCCTCTGATCCTTATGCTTTAAAGCTCCTCTCCCTTACCTCCTCGTTTGACCTCCAGCTTTGATCCACTACCCCCACAGAGCCTGCCCACTCCATCGGCTGTTAAACCGCCACTCCACCGGTGCGTTCTGTGAAGGGGAGAGCAGCAGCCAGCATCGGAGGTGAGAGCGAGAGCTCCACCTTCCTCCACAGAGCCTGCCCACTCCATCGGCTGTTAAACCGCCTGTGCCTGAGGGCCTCGCCAGAGAGCCCTTTGACGTGGCCCTTAGGCGTTGGACCGTGCAGGACTGGGTAAACTGCTGTATTTGGTTTGCTTGCCGCGGCGATCGGGACAGTGGAGGGATGAAGCCGGCATCGGAGGCTGTGAGTGAGAGCTCTGCCTCATCACCTGCCTCTGTCAAATACATCCAGTTAGCAGCGGTTTATAAGCAGCCCTTTCTGCGGCGTATTCCTGCCTGGCTTGAATTGTGATGAGAAAAGAATATGGTCAAGTCTGTTTGGAAGGACTGAGCTGTGGTGGTACGATATTCTGCCTCTCTGGATGTTATAATGAGCCTTTCCTCTTATCTCTTCTATTTCCTTGACTATCACTGTATCTCTTATTCTGTCCTATCTTATTAATGGCGTTCTTTTCCTTTTTTCAGTATCATTTATGTAATATTGTAAACAGCTCTGATGCTTTGGCCTGAGCGGTATATCAAATGTAATAAACATAAACACTCACCAGCATGGTCACTGCCTTGACCTGATATTTTTCTCTAGTTGCTTACCCTCAAACTTCTGTAGCTCAGTTCTTCCCTTATCTGACCATCACCTTTTAAGCTTTAATCTTCATCACCCGCTGCCTCAGCCTCGTCCAGTCTCCTCCAACCTATTTAGAAATCTTCATGCTATTGATCCCTTGGTAATCTCTTCCACTATTTCTTCATCTCTTTCTTCCACTATGTCATCTAAGTCTGTTGACGAGGCAGTAACTTCCTATAATGCTGCACTCTCCTCGGCTCTGGATACTCCCGCTCTGCCCATACCACGTCCTGTGAGACGTTCTGCACCCCAGCCCTGGCTTTCATCCACTACTCGCTATCTACGCTCCTGTACTCGTTCTGCTGAGCATGCTTGGCTCAAATCTCGCTCCCCTGCTGACTTTCTACACTTCAGATTCATGCTTGTCTCTTTCCAGTCAGCCATAGCTCTTGCCAAACAAGACTATGTCCATCTGTCTAACTCTCTTGCCTCTGATTCTCGCCATCTCTTTACTACTCTCAGCTCTCTCCTCAAAGAGCCTCCGCCTCTGATCCCTCCCTTCCTTTCTGCCTAAACCCTCGCTATTTCCATGACAAAATCCACAAGATCACTCTCCAATTCCCCACAAAGTCAGCCACTTCCCCACCTCCCCCTCTTCACTCCCAACTTTTCCCTCTACCTCTGCTACCCTCTCCTCCTTTCCTGTGATCTCTGAAGATGAAACTGCACACCTTCTTTCTTCCTCCAAACTCACCAACTGCTCCTCTGATCCTATCCCCACCCGTCTTCTAAGCCCCATCGCCTCCACTGTTGTCCCTTCCATCTCTCATATTCTTAACCTATCACTCTCCACTGCAACAGTCCCTGCAAACTTCAAGCATGCCATGGTCACACCTCTCCTCAAGAAACCCTCACTTGATCCCTTCTGTCCTTCTAATTATCGACCCATCTCTCTCCTGCCCTTCATTTCTAAACTACTAGAACATGCGGTTCACCGCCGCTGCCTCGACTTCCTCTCATGCCCTCCTGGATACCTTAGAGTCTGGCTTTCGTCCTTTACACGCTACTGAAACGGCTCTTGCCAATGTCTCCAGTGACTTGTTCCTAGCTAAATCCAAGGGCCTTTACTCTGTCCTCATTCTTCTTGACCTCTCTGCTGCTTTTGACACTGTTGACCACAACCTTCTCCTCAATACTCTGTCCTCGCTTGGTTTTAAGGGCTCTGTACTATCCTGGTTTTCCTCCTACCTCTCCCATCGCTCTTTCAGTGTGTGTTCTGGTGGCTTCTCCTCCTCTGCTATCCCGCTCCCAGGATATGTCTTGGGTCCACTCCTTTTCTCTCTCTCTCTCTCTATACCCAGTCCCTTGGTGTGCTTATCTCTTCCCATGGCTTTCAGTACCATCTGTATGCTGATGACTCCCAGATCTACCTCTCTACGCCTGAAATCGCTCCAGCAATCCAGACCCGGATCTCTGCCTGCCTCTCTGACATTGCTGCCTGGCTGTCTCACCGCCACTTGAAATTGAACATGGCCAAGACTGAACTTCTTATATTTCCCCCTAAAACCTCACCTCCTCTTCCTCCTTTCTCAGTCTCTGTGGATAACTCTGTACTCCTTCCTGTTTCCTCAGCCCGCAATCTGGGGGTTGTCTTTGACTCCTCTCTCTCTTTCTCCACACATATCCATCTGATAGCTAAGACCTGCCGTTTCTTTCTCTATAACATCAGCAAAATCCGCCCTTTCCTTTCTGAATACACTACTAAAACGCTTATCCAGTCCTTAATCACCTCCCATCTTGACTACTGTAACCTACTCCTTGCTGGTCTCCCTTTGAATCATCTCACTCCCCTTCAATCTGTTCAGCACTCTGCTGCGCGGCTAATCTTCCGCCAACCTCGTCATGCCCATATTACTCCTCTTCTCAAATCACTTCACTGGCTCCCTATCCGTTTCCGCATCCAGTTCAAACCTCTCCTGCTGTCCTATAAATGCACTCACTCTGCGGCTCCTCACTACCTTTCTTCTCTTATCTCTCCTTACAACCCCCCTCGGGAACTCCGCTCTTCTAGCAAACTGCTTCTAACTGTGCCCTTCTCTTCCACTGCTAACTCCAGACTTCGCTCCTTTCACCTTGCTGCACCTTACGCCTGGAACAAACTACCTGTGTCTGTACGCCAGGCACCTTCTCTAACCCTCTTCAAATCCAGGCTGAAAACTCACCTCTTCGCTGCTGCTTTTGGATCTTGACTCACCTGCTCTCCTTTTTCTTTCCCCTTGTTTTATCCCTGCCTACACCTTCTGTGTTTGTCTTGACTAGATTGTAAGCTCTGATGAGCAGGGACTGTCTCTTATATGTCTGTGCAGCACTGCGTATGACTGGTAGCACTATACAAATGCTCAGTAGTAGTAGTAATGGGATCAGTGGTTGAACCTGAAATTTAGCAAAGAGAGAGGAAATGTAATGTTTCTGCCTAAATAGCAGGATCAGCTAGAAACTAATTAAACCAACTAACCAATATTTTATCCCTGACAAAGATCCAAATTTGAGGCTAATGTGCAAAAAAAATTACAGTGCTTTCATACTCGCGCAAATGTTTTCTGGCATACATGGCTTTTCTGTTGTTATGGTCAACCTCACCGCTTGGGACCTCAGTGACGTATCTGTGCCATAAGTACACTTTATTTAGTTTTATTGGCTTTCTATATATCAGGAGCTGCCACATTTTGTTGCCTTTTGCTGTTTTGGTTATTTTACATTTTCCCACTTTATTTTATAATTTTCTGACTGAAAAAGCCAGATTAAGACAAAGTCTAGGTTTTCAACTAGAGCCACAAAGTAGATAAAGTGACTTCCCAGGTTCACACAAAAAATCAGTGCAGAGGAAAGATGTGAACAGATGTCCCAGGACTCCCAAAATACAGTCTGACCACAAGAACATCATTCTTTTGTAGAAATAATTTTATATTAAACGTTTTTACCTCCAAAGTGAATGCAGTGCTATCGTGCAGTGTAATTCATCACCCAGTAACTCCCTTATGCTCCTATGGATTGGCTTCTGTGATACATCACACCATTTCCCCAGAGTCACGTTCAAATTAACTTGTGTCACCACTGTAGCAAAACAGCTGCAGTGTGTATTACTCTAGCATACTAAGCACACATGGTATATTATTGTCTTCAAAGGTATTCAATTCAGAATTTTCTCAAGGGGCAGGTAAACTACCTTATTTATTGATATGCTCTGAGAAAGCTTTAGGGGAAAAGCAAGGAAATCTTTATAGATGGCCCAATGGGGAAAAACCTCAGCCTTCGGAAATACAGTTTACCCAGAAGTATTCCAGAGCCTCGTGAAGAGTCAGCTCAAGGCCGTCTGTAGATATAACGTTCTCACTTTGATGCCCAAGGTAACCAAAGAGAGGTTCTCAGAGGTTTTACTGCTATCAATTATGTTGGAAAATCACATAATATCAAAACCAAGTGGTTTGTAAAACCAAGAAAAGCATAGCTCAGTTTTAAGCTCTGTGGTTCTCCCTTTTCTCCCTCTCTAGGCTTCTATATATTGCTTCCTCTTCCCTACCCCTCACTCCACCCCCTCCAGGAACTGCTGTGTGAGTATTGCAGTTTTCTTTCAGCTTGCCCTCTGCTTTTAGTATATCACTGCAGAAAATAAAGGCAAGATTCAAGTCTCCAAATTAGACTAGAATTCTGAACAAAAAAAAAAGCACATTCTGAAATTAGCTCCAAAAAGGTAGAGCCGAACATATTCATATGTTTCAGTTCAAGAACATACAAATTTGGCAGGCTGGATCAAAGCTATGACAGACGTGCTAAAAAGCTGTGTGTAAACCTTACAATGGCATAATGTATAATCACGCTAAATGGTTCTAGCAATTAGCTTCATCTCTATTCATTTCAGCTTTTGCTGTTTAACTAGATGAAGCTATGCTGGCTGAAGTCCGTTCACAGTATATTCATGCTGTTTCCACACAATTTGTTGAACGTGTCGTTACTACAACACCACATGGTTCCAGGAAAGATTTCTAACGCAGAGAAAGAAGTAGAGAAAACAAAGACTGTGCCATAAAGGAGACAGTCACAGGAGAACACAACAAAAAATTCAACAGGAAAACTGGGGTGAATTGCTTTGTATCTCAGAGGGAGAGGGCATACTTTTTCTTCTCAAGCCTTGCTGAGTACGAGCATTTGCATATTAAATCTAAACCAAATCTCAGCAAGGTGACATTACAGTAAAAGCATGGAAGGAAGGAAAAAGAAGGATACATACTGGCCGCACATCACTCATGATGAAAGGTACCTATGCTTAGCTTATGCACTAGACCTAATGATGGTAGTAATGATAGTGCAAAAGCTTCAGGAGAAGATAACATTCCTGATGCAGCCGTAGGCCACAGTGAACTTGTTCATGGACTCACTGCAACAGGAAATAAATCACAGAAACTATAAAAAGGTTAAGAGGTCTAAACACTGTTAGGTGGACAACAAGATAAAAAGGAGATAATGGAGGTCATTCACAAACACGGGTTGCAGGACATGCAGCCTTGCAAGTTGTCCGTGCCTGATTTCCCCCTCTGGCTCTCCCGGTACATCCTCTGCATCAGGACAGGGAGAACTGACAGGGGACAGGAGGGAACAGGAATGGGACAGAGCGGGGGCAGGCCAGCCTGGCAGCACATACAGGGCTGATTCAGGTCACGGCCCTGTACATGCTGCCGGGCCCATGGAAACATTTTGCTCAATCACCTCCAGGGGACCTAATTGTCCCCGCCACCCGATCCAGCTGCGGCAGGCCAGCCGTGGGCCAGGCGGTGGGGAAATGGGCCGGAGCCGCAGATGTCCCCGCAGGCAGAAGGGGCATGCCAGGTCGTACTCGGGCCCAATTCTGGCTACCGTGGGACTGTTTAGGGTCCACACAGCCCCATCTTCCTCAGAGACATCGGATGGTCCGGACAGCTGCCTCCGTGAATCGGGCTCACGTATTGCCACTATTATGCCACTAACCCTGCATTTGATAACAGAAGATACACAAAGAGTTCACCAAAAAATGGAAGCAAGAGATAAAACTAGAAAAGGTAATTGATGCAAATATAAGATCTCTGATTGGACAGGTTAAAGAAAAATATCTAAGACAGGACATGTTAAGACAGCTAAGCAATGCTGCAGCAAAAGAAATATATAGAGAGAAAATGGGTTCATAAACAAACAAAATAAGTTGGAAAATAAGTTAAAAGAGCCCCAGACTTGAAGAGCACTGGACCAAATGAAATGACAAATTTTTGGCTGAGTTAACATCTATTCAACAAGAGCTGGTGTAGCAGGATCTCACCTGCAGCTATTCACACATACACAACCACCATGCCAGGTTCAGTTACATCAGCAGGATTTCATTAGCTGGTTCTGGTCAGAAGTCAAGGAAAACATCTTAGTATATAACATTGAATTCTCTTTACAGTAAACATATCAAGTGATCATATAGTGCTTTTTTCCTTAACACACAGAACAAAAGCACAAAACGTGAAAGCCATACCATAATACATTTCTCTTGCAAACAATGCCAGTGTACTACTGGGTCCTTCAATCCAAAATCCAACACAAACAGACTTAGACAGAATGAAGGAAGATAATTCTATACCTATTGTTCTTTATGCTTAAGGAACAGGAAAGCCAATTAGCACATCTTACCTGATCAGAAATCAGGGAAAATACAGTATAACAAGCTCTGACCCAGGCAGAAAGGAGAAGGGAGGGGACAGAGGAAGAAGAATGAAACATGGTGGAGGTCAGGGGACTAGAGATTCTCCAGAAGGAACTCAAACTAAAGTTGTACTTACAAACAACAAAATGATATTGTGCTTATTAGTGAAACTTCCATATTATGGAGCAGAATAGTGCTAAGAGGGCAAAGTCTACAAGTTATTCAGAGATAAGAAGACACAACATAACTAAGCTCCTCCTATTTCAGTTACACATTGGAATGGTCCAACCATCCTCACTCTGAACTGGAATGAAAACCAGTTGAAACGTCCCCCAAAAACCCAAAACAACAAAACACAGATTTCAGCAAAACAAACAGAAAAAATATCATTTAAGATATTATTTACTTGTTCACATCTGCTACAACGTTAAACTGCAAAAATCAATTGATCAGGCAGCCAGATTTAACTCCACAATGGCTAATAATAGGAAACACACTTCTCCTTCTAAAGGGAGATGCAATTAACATTCCCAAGAATTATAGACCAATAACTTGTCTACCTACAAGTTACAAGTTGTTCACTGCAATAGACGCTGACAGAATATATCATCATATTGATTTCAATAACAAGAAGGGAATATACGGAACCAAAGACCAGTCATTTCTAAATAAAGCCATCATGGCTAGTGCTAAGAAAACCAGAAATCTCAGTGTAGCAGGGATTGACTAAAAAGAAAGCTTTTGATAATGTCCCACACTCCTGGAAAATACACTGCCTCGAAATGTACAAAATAAATTCTAAATCGGTTAAATACAAAGTCACCATAAAATGTGGCAAACCACACTCCATCTACAGTATGAAGATGGACAGTTCATCATTTCTAGCATCAATATCCAAAAAGGAATATTTCAGGGAGACTCTTCGTTGCAACTTTTCTTTGGTGTAGCAGTAATCCTTTCACTTAACTCTTTGGGGTATGGGTTTAACATTAATCCTAAAGACCCAGAGATTATGTCACACCAGCTGTTTTAGATGACTTGAAGCTCTATAGTCCCAGAGATCAACCTTTAGTGGAATGACTCCATCTAGCACAAAGCCTTTCAAATGACAAGTATGTTAAGATAACTTTCCTTGGGGGAAAACTGAAGAAAACTGAAAACATCTCTAACTGATGATTGTTTCATAAAGGAACTTGAACAGGAAAGTATATAAATATCTAGGAGTGAAGGAAAGAGAAACCATCCAGCATAAAGTATGGCGAGAAAAGACTAGCAAAGAGTATTATAGGAGATTAAAGCTGATATTGAAAAGAACAGCAACATCAAAGAAAAAGATACAAGCCATCAACCAGTTTGCAAATCTTGCATAACTTGGAATTGTAAATTGGCCTCTGAAATTTCTTGAAATACTGGATATACAAACAAAAAAACTCCTCCATGCCCATGATGCCTACCTTGGTGTGGGTGGTATATCAAATTTTAATAAAACATAAACATAAACATGAGGTGGTTTATAAAAATCAGTTTATGCCAAGACTGTACATCCCTGAAGATGAAGGAGGAATGGGCCTCATAGAAATTGATTATACATATAGAGCAACCATTATATTCCACTAGGCCTACTCAACAGCATCAACAGCCTCAAATGCACAAAGTTTTGCAGTATGAAATTTGTTATTGTTAAGTGCTGTCAAATTGATGTCAACTCATGGCAATGCTGTGGATAGTTGTCCTAAACTAGTTTCAGTCTTCAGTCAGATGGCTAATTATTGATTGAGTGACATTCCTAGCACTTACTGTATCGACCCATCACATTCCTGGTTTTCCTCTATTGCATGATATCTTTCTCTAATGATCTCTTTCATCACTTGATGTGTGCAAAGTATGAAAAGTCTTGTCATTTGAGCTTCTAAGGAAAGATTAGTTTTGATCTCTTATTTAGGGGCTTTTCCATCATCATCTTCCACAGAGGTAGTCAATTTTGATTTTTTTGTACAATCCACTGGGTGAAGTCCATGTGTACAGTTGTCACTTGTGTTGCTCGAAGATTGATTAGTTCAAGCAGTCCATCATATGCACAATATTCTTCACCAGAACCATTATATAAAGATACTGATTTTCTCCCTGTCTTTTTTCTTCATTGACCAACTTTCATATCCATATGGCATGATTGAAAATGCAATGGCATGAACAAGTTGAATCTTTGTATGCAGAGATACCTCTCTGAACTTGAAATTATGTCCTTCATAGCCATTCTGCCAAGAGCAATGTGTCGCAGGATTTCTTGATTGCTTGTCATTTCATTATTGATCCAAGAAGGTTAAAAGTTGTCTACTATTTCTATTTCTTTTCCATCAAAGATGAAATTGTTGATTTTGCCAATTGTCAGGATTTTTGTCTTCTTCACGTTAAGTTGCGGGCCCATTTTAAGACTGTTCCTTGATCTTGATAAGCACATGTTTCAGATCATATTCACTTTCAGCCAGTAACATGCAATTAGCATACTGAAGGATGCTGTCCTCCACCAATCTTCACACCTTAGTTGTCTTCATATAGCCCTGCTTCTTTGAATGTTCTGCATATAAATTGAACAGGTATGGGGAAAGTATGCAGCTTTATTGTACACCTTTGCTGACTTCAAACCATTCTGTTTCTTCTTGTTCCGTTCAAACTGTAGCTTCTTAATCAATGTAAATGCTATGCATGAGAACTGTCAGGTGTTCTGGTATACCCATGCTTCTTAACATGGCCCAGAGATTTTCAGGATTTATGCAATCAGAGGCCTTGCTGTAATTATTAAAATACATGAAGAAATCTTTTTGGAATTATTTTATCTTTTCAAAGATCCGGCTCATATCCACGATGATGTTTCCTTTTCTTCACCTTTTGTAAACCCTGTTTGCACTTTGGGCAGTTCTTATTCCACGTACAGCTGTAGTCTCCACTTGAGTAGAATTTTCTGGGATCAGAGTGATTGTGGGATAATTTCCACAGTCAGTGAGATCCCCTTTTTTCAGTATTTCTTCAGTTGACCAGGATGTTGTTTTCCAAATTTCCTGGCAGAGCCTTTTAAGTATTACGAGGGGAGCTAATAAGTCTCTGGCCTTGTAACAAAACAGAAACCTACGAGCATACTTCAGTTCTGTAGGTCCGAATGATCTCTTTGCAGTTTCATTTTATTTGGTACCAGCGGGGTCTTCTTGGCGCGGCAGGTGCTTGAGGCAGGCCCTGGCTTTCCTGGCGGTGAGCGGAGGAGCGTTCAGAGCAGAGAGTCTGTATCTGGTGACGGTTGTTGTACAAGCGAGTGGGTGCTAGCAAGAATATATTTAAAAAAAAAAAAAGGGCGGGATAGAAGTGGTGGGCTTAGCCTTTGAGGAGAAACGACTGAGTCCCCGCAGTACAGCTTCTGCTAGGACCAAGTTATTAACAATATCTTTAAAAAAAAAAAAACGGTGCCAGGTTCAGGAGAAAGCTACTACCATAGGCTTGGGGTCCCATATAAAAAAAAATAAAAAATTGTTGCATGGAACTTGACAGGCTAAAGGTCTTGAGGGATGCCTTCTAGGAAGGGACGTCAGAGAAGGGGGCATGGATCTAGCAGGGCTGATGTGGAAAGGCCTGTCAGAAGTCGTGTGGTGGAAAGGGGGGTCTCGTACTTTGCACCAGCTGACTGAGGGAGGATGCAGAGCTCAGGGGCAGCGTGTTCGGAGACAGCAGATGATGGGGAGCATGGGAGTTGCGAAAGTGGATAATGCAACGCAAGGAGGTGCACAGGGTAGTACCAGTGTGGGGGTAGCAGCAGACAATTCAGGGGGAGGGGGTTTGGATTGAAGGCATTGGGAAGTGACCCCCTTCCCATTTAGGAATGGAGGGGGTTGCGGTGAGGGTGCCATGCCAGTTCATGGGTCCCCCAGTGTTGTGGGTCGAGGTGTAGCTTCTCCGGGAGTTTGGCCAGCAGTTCAGGTGGGTTATGGGTCAGTTGGGAGTCAGGCTGCATGGGAACATTGGATTGGGGGAGGACAAGGTCTGTCCAGGGCCGAGTGGGCGGGAGCTTGGTAACCTGCATGGTCTCCGGCTCTCCCCCCCCCCCCCCCCTGGTTTTTCCTTTTTTGTCTCCACAGGTTCCGGTTCCGAATCTACACCTAATATTGCACGGAACAGGGGGACAATCATGTGCGGTGAATACGGACTCAGGAATAATGGCTACATGGGGAGTTTTGGAGGAGGGGACTACCGCACGAGGAGACGGTTCACAGCAGCTGAACAAGGATCTTTAACAGGATGTGCTTCACCCTCCAGCTGCAGTGACGACAGATATGGTAGAGACGGGCGAGCTGCATGCGGCGCATGTAGAGGTGTGTGAGAGGAGTGGTTCGCGGGGAAAAAAGGAAGGGAAAAACGAGCGGGAAAAAGAAGCACTCTTGTCAGCAGCGTCATAGTTCAGAATCATCCTCATCATCATCCTCTGGCTCTTCCTCGGCGTCATCGGGTGCTGAACACGGGAGACAAGGGGCACATGGCAGTGTTGTGACCGGGTACAAGTCGGGGGTGGAACTCCTACTTTAGCGTCTTTGTCTGAGTTGTGGGAGGGGGTTCCAAAGAAGTTGCAACGTAAAATTAGGAAGTGGACATATATAGATATTTTCCGCTTGCTCGAGGGTCGGAAGTGGTCAGGTGAGAGTAAGAAAAAGTGAAAAGAGGATGAGAAGGCTGGCCGGATTAGGAAGGTCTCATAATGTAGTGAATTGGGCGAGGGCATTCTTGTGTTTGGCAAGTGTTTGGGGTTAACACTATCCTGAGCATTATGGGATGTTGCTGGCTTATGCGGATTAGATTCTGGAAGCGTCATAGACCCACAAGGGGTGGGCATGGTTAAATTATGATGAGAGGTTTAGGGATAAAATAGAAGAGAACAGATAGGTCAAGGAAAATGAGTAAACATCCTTGAGTAGGGTTTTGGGTATGTAAGTATAAGGAGTCTAGTAGGGAAGTAAGTAGTGTTTCAACTCCATGATTTCTTTTAAAGCCATGTTGGTATAAGTCGAGGGGGGAGTGATCATCAATGTGGCACTGAAGTTGGGTTTGGACTATTTTTTCAGTAATCTTTGTCAGGAAAGGGATACTGGAGATGGGTCTGTAAGAGGAAGGGGAGGTAGGGTCAAGTTTTGTCCCTTTTATGATTGGGCGGATAGAAGCACGTTTAAGGAGGGGTGGAACAGAGCCTGATTTAAGGGAGGTTTGTATTATGTTTAGAATATAGGGGCTAAGGGTACTACTAGTGGTTTTGATCCAATGGGCTGGGCAAGGGTCTAGGGCTGAGGTTGAGGTGTTCAGACCTTTTATGACATCAATTACATTATCTAATGTAATAGTGTGAAACTCATTCCATGTGTTTAGGCAGGATGAGTTGAGAGGTTGAGTAAAGTAATCTATGGTTGGTTGGGGGTTATATGTTGACAATGAAGGGAGGCATTTGGAAGACAGATGGTCAGCTATAGCTTGTGCCGTTATTTTTGGCGGTTGGTCATGTTGAAGGGGTTCATTTATTAGAGATTTAGCAATGGAGAAAAGCTCTCTAGGTTTATTAAGGGCACGTTTGATAATGTTTTCATTATATTGTCTTTTATGATTGAGTGTTTCTGAACAGTATGTTTGAAGTTTAGTAGTGTAGGCTATATGTAAGTTGGGGTCTTGGGTGTGTCTCCATTTGCGTTCTAGGCGTCTAAGCTCCCTTTTAAGGGTTTTGAGGTTTGTGGAGAACCAGGGGGTTCTTCTGCGGTGTTTATGAGGATGATGTATTGGTGGGAGTAGGAAGGCAGTGGATAGGATTTCATTCCATTTAGAGATGATGGGGTCAAGCTCTAGGTTGCTGTTTTTTAGTAGGTCAAGTGAAGGGATAGTTTGTTCCAAGAAGTTGGCTGCATTGAAAGGTTTGAATTTGCGATTGTACTGGAGATGGGTAGGAGGTTGATGTCTGAGGGAGGAGTATGGAAGGGAGAAAAAGATGATGGCATGGTCAGACCATGGTATTGGGTGGATAGAGTGTTGGACCTGGTCATGGAGGCGAGGGTGATGGGGGATAAATATTAGGTCAAGGATGTTTCCTTTAGTATGAGTAGGGTGGTGTAATATTTGAGTGAATTGAAGTGTATTCATTGCTTGGAGGAAGGAGGAGGAATGTGCAGGGGGTGTGGAGTGCAAGTTTAGATCTCCTAGGATTACTAGGGGGCGTGAGTGGGATTGTGGGGAGCAGGCTGTGTCTAGGATAGAGGAGAGGTCAGAGGAGTCTATCTGTGGAGCTCGGTAAATAAGGTGCAGGGATAGCATGGAGTTAGAGACCGTGATAGATTCCATGCCTGATGTGGAAGTAGATTCTATAGTGGAGAGTTGTAAGTTGGATCTGGATATTATAGCTACACCTCCGCCTCTTCCATGCGATCTATTACATATGTTAATGGAATATTTATCGGGGCATATCTGGTTTAAAAGGACCGTGTCAGAGTCTTGGAACCAGGTTTCGGTGAGGCAAAGTATATCTAGGTTATTGTCAATAATGAGGTCAGCAAGTAAGGGGATTTTATTTCTGGCAGAACGCGCATTGAGTAGGGCGCATTTGAGGGGGGATGGGTGTTGTCAGTGGGAGTATGGGGTTTAAGGTTGGGGTTTAGTATGATAGGTTTAAGTTTGCATGTACGGCGGTGTGGGTTATGATGGACATAGTGGGGAAGTGGTTGGGTGGGTGGGCGCCTTGAAGAGTATATTATTGGTATGGGGATGCTGGCGGTTAACGTGAGGACATTAGGGAGTTGGTCAGGAAATCTGGTCACAAGGCTCTGATGGCAAAAGTGGATATCGAATCTGCTTTCTGCTTGTTGCCAGTGCGGCCTGTCGGGCTAAACTTGGGACTGGATCCTGCTTTGGTGTCGGTTTCATGGCTGGGTGGGCGCAGTCTATGATGGACACAGCTGATGCCTTTGCTTCGACACCATGAGCGCATAAGGAAACAGCCTGCAATTATACTGTTGCATTTGGGGGGCAACGACTTGGCATCCTGGACATGCAAGCAACTGATCAGAGCAGCAAAGAAGGATTTTGCCTTGATGCTAAAAATGTTTCACGGGGTGGTTTTAATGTGGTCTGATATCATCCCAACGCCGGCCTGCTGGGGACAGCGGCGTTGGTCCCAAGGACTGACAAAAATTAATAGGCAGATAGGTCATTGGGTATGCAAGCAGGGAGGTTATCAGGTTAAGCACTCATGGGTTGAGGTTGAGTGTGCCGGGTTGTATCGGAAAGATGGGATACATCTATCCCCAGTTGGAGTGGATTTGCTCTTGAACGACTGGCAGGAGGCCTTGAAGCATGTGGTTCAGTGTGATGCTCACTGGTCGCAGCTTAATAGTGGGGTGGGGGGGGGGCACAGGGACATTAATGGGTCTGTGCCGGTGGCAGGATCCCTGAGGTTTCTGGGGTCCGGAGCCTTAGGCTATACTTGGGCGTGGTGCCCACAACCTGAACAACCCCTGGCAGACTTTTGCAATTACATGGCGAAGTCAGGAAGGGGTGGTAGGAAGTTTGCCTGCGGCATGACCGCGGCAGGAGCGGAGACGAGGTCACCTTGCTAGTTGCATGGCTGGTGAGGCATCGCTCCACTTTGGTTTGTTAGATGATTATTCTGGTTCATAATGTTCAATATGTTTAAAAGGTAATAAAGCTGCGACCAGTTGTTTCCAAGAACGGTTTGTGTGTGAAGTTTGTGGGAAAAGGGGGGGGGGAAGAGTAATGAGGGGGGGGGGGGCATTTGCAGGTTGGAAGTGTAGAGCACCGGGTCCGACTACCCGGTTAATGGAAATTAAGTGTTCACAGATTGGATTGTATTTCATTACAGTTCTTGTAAGCTTTTTCTTAATTATAAATGTAACACTATATTTTATTTTTTGTCTTTCATTTCCACCTTAGTATATCATCAGATAGTAGAGGAGTAGCCTAGTGGTTAGAGCAACTGCCTAGTACCCACTGGTACTCCTTGTGACTTTGGGCAAGTCACTTTACCCTCCATTGCCTCAGAAGAAAAGGCTGGCAATCTACTTCCGGTGATACGTTGCCAAGAAAACCCAGAGGTAGCTGGGTCGCTATGAGTCAACAGTGACTTGATGGCACAAAAAAAAAAAATTATATATATATATATATATATATATATCTCATCAGATTCAAAGTGCTCTGCCAGCTCATTCCAGCTTGCTGACAGCCAATAGATCGAGTTGTGCATGTTCCATTTCATTTTTGGCAACTCCAGCTCCCCTTGGTTCATACATTCTATGTCCCAATATGTAAGACATCTTTGCAGCTTCTGACTCTCATTTTGTGTGCAGCTACATCAGTAGTCCGACATCCCAAGGGCTCTGTTCCAACCGCATCATAAATGCTGGCTTTACTCTCAAGAGTCATCAGCTCTTCCTCACTAGCCTGTTGAGTATCTTCTGTCCTGAGGGCCTCATCTTCCAGCACTAAGGGGTATGTTTACTAAACTGCGGTAACGTTACATAACGCGCGTTATGTAACGTTAACGATCGGTAAGTAACGTTAACGCGCGTTATGAGATGTTAACGATTGGTAAGTAACGTTAATGCGCATTATGAGATGTTAACAATCGTTAACGTCTCATAACGCACATTAACGTTACTTAACGATCGTAGATGTTCCGCGGCGCGGTAAAACACAGCAGAAGGTGGAGAGAGGGCGGAGAGAAGGGGTCAATGGGTGGAGTGTGGATGGGGAGAGGCTCCTTTCACACTAACGCGCTGATCTGAAGAGCTGAATCCTAACGCGATTGAAAACCTGCCGTTAGATGCACATTTGCAGGGGAGAGAAACCATTTAAGTGTCAGCAATGTACAGCATAGGCAGGGAAACCTAAAAAAAGTGATAAGTGTGATACATGTGCACAGAACAAAAGGGCACATAAACATTGAAAATGATCTCAACAAACTGGAAAAAAAACATAACCAAGCTGGCCAATAGTGATATTAATGGGAAACATCAACCCCCCCCCCCCACCCCTAGAAAGCTCCAAAAAAAAGATATTAATCGTGGAAGGGTCTATGCTCCGTCCCCATACAAAGTGAATGAGCCCACAGTGAATTAGTGCTGATCAGGGCTTTCCCTTGTTATTGGACAGGTTCCTATGGCGTGTACATGTCCCACAACAGCAGGGTGGGCATGTTGGAACGGGCAACTGGACAGATGCTGGAAAAGGGGATACAGAGGGCCGCAGGCGGCACATGCTGTGGTGCAGCTGGGCCACAGTGCAGACTAGGCAGATGCCTAGGTGGCACTTAGGAATGCTGAAACTGTACAGCAGCCAGACAGCAACTGATGAGGGCCCAACATGGGCACGAGTGTGTTTATGACAGTGTCACAGGGGATAGTACCCAGCAGGTACCTCCAAGGGCACGGAACATTGGCAGGCGGTGTTGGGGGGGGGGGAAGCGTGGATGTCTATGCAGGCACCCCTACCCCAGAACCTGCACCATAGGCAGCCGCCTACCCGCACACTGGATGGCCTGAGACTGCGCTCCACCAGCACCACCAGCAGAAGGACATGTCAGCATGGTGGCAGAGGGATACTGGTGGTGGTGGGGGCAGTGGCAGCTGCCCAGAGCAGACCGTGGCCTAGCCCTGTGTAGGTGGGTGCCATGCACTGCAACAGACAGGCCCTGTCTGACGAACAGTCATGGTATCACCAGGGAATGCACTGACTCTGTGACAACACGGTGGTGCAGTGCACAAAATCAGTGTATTCAGAAGCAGGTTCAAGTCCCAGCTGTGGTTCCTGCCAACCCAGTCCCCATATTTTACCCACTACTAAAACGTGCTAATACAGACAGAACCTTTATTGCAGATGACGTAAACATGCCCAAAACACCTACATTTTATCCTACAGAGCACAGACACCATAAACATGCACAGTACCTAGAGCAGAGTCTCCCAAATGCAGTCCTGGAGGGCCAAACACCATCCAGGTTCCATGCTGCCTCTAATAAAGATGCCTGTGCTGCATTTCTATGCGCCACCCCCATGGTATGCAGATGTATCTCATGCATATTCATGAGGGACAGCATGAAAACCCGAACAGTGTTTGGCCCACCAGGACTGGAGTTGGGAACCTATGCCCTAAAGCAGCTGCCAACAGGGGCAGACACACCTGCACCCACAGGCTCCATTATCCAATGCCTCCTGGAGCGGCAGGATGTTGGGCCATGCGTGCATCTCCCAATACTAGCACTTGCATACCTTGGCAATGCCACCCTAAACCGGGGAATACGGTAAACATCTATCAAACGGTTTCTATGAATCTCCAGGAACAAGCAGGAATGAGTTTTCACATATGGTTATCGTCGGTACCGACGGAGCCTGCACAGGAACGCTCCCCTGTGTCCAATTAGAACGCTTTTCGGAGCATCCCACAGCGCCTGCGTGCTGCCTTCCCGCCTTTCCCAACTGCCTCTCTCCAGTTTTCCGTTTTCCGCGGAGCCGGCAGGACGTATTCCTGTCACCGCAGAAAATTCTTCTTTTTATTCTTAGTTTTTTGTGGTCGCGTCTGCCTTCCCTCGACACTACCGGTACCGCCGGTGCTTTTCTTTCTTTTTCCTGAAGAATTTCTTCTTTTCTTAGAAATCTTTTCCTGTTTAGTGTCTGACGGTTTCTAGGCCACTAGGCCTCTACCCTTCCATTATGGAAAAGCCAGCCACTATCCTTAAGAAATGCTCAAAAGTGTGGCGGTACAGATATTTTTTCAGACACTCATACTTGGTGTCTAAAATGTTTAGGTCCTGACCATTGCCCTCTGGAGTGTCTCTCCTGCTGGAGCTCAAACAGAAGAAGTTTTCAGAATCGAGCACAACTCGATACCCGGTTCACATCACTCTCGATGTTACCAGCTAGAATATCTTCTTCTTCACAGGATCAGGTAACCAAACAAAAGTCTGTAAAGACTAGCCAGTCGTCGAGTGGTAGATCTCCTTCTCAGCATTGAGATGGCTTCGGCCTTGCCCTCGAGGACATCTTGGCAATAAAGCCCCGGCGGGAGTCTTCGGGCTCCAAAGCATTAACGGGGCTCCGGGTTGTTCCCGGGGTTCTTACCTCGATGAACATACCTGGGCCATGCTCGGTGGTTGTGGCTGCTTCGAGCGGTACCGACACCCCGGCATCGGCTATGGTGATGGACGAAACACTCCTCACTGATGAACGTAGTCTAGCACTCTCGGCTACTTTGGTACCGCTAGAGTTGCTGCAGACCGTTCCTCGACTATCGGTATCACCTTCGTCCATGCTTGCTTCGACAGAATCGCTTCCCTCGATGCCGAGCCTGGAATCGATCTCTAGCATGGAGGATTCGGTACCGACTCGTCTCAGTACCGACCTCGGGCGGTACCAAAGACATCGCTTTAAAGAAAATCCGATGCTTCATCCTTTTCAGTCTTCCGATCCTGATGACTGGGATGAATCTAGCGGTACCAAGGCTGATTTTTCTACAAGTCTAGCCTTTACCCCTCATTTTACAGAGTCCTCCTCAGGGGAGATTTCTTTTCAAGCTTTTCTGCTTGATATGGCAAAGTTACTTGCCATTTCTATACCTGGTAAAGAATTCCTACCGGGGAATTCAGAGACACTGCAATTCCCCTGGATTCCAAAGGAGGTGATCATGTTTCCTTTGCATCAGATCTTACAAAATCTACTGTGGAGAATGTGGGAAACTCCTTTAACGGTATCCACACATTCTAAGACACTTGACACTATGTACAAGGTGCCACCTTCTCCAGGTTTTCAAAAGACTCAACTTCCGCATCATTCTATTGTTGTAGAATCAGCAATGAGGCGTATTAAGCATGCAAAGAAGCACTCTTCTTATCCGCCAGGTCGTGAGTCTAGCACTTTAGATGCCTTTGGACGTCGATGCTTCCAGGCATCCATGCTTTCAGCAAGAATTATCTCATATATTTTCTATATGGGATTATCTCTTGAAGAGGTCACAAAGAACTTAAAATTTTTTAACCCTTTTCTTCCAGAGCATAAAAGAGCAGACTATTCCTTATTAGTCAATCATGCTCAAAATATCTTTAGGTTCCTTAATCGTGCTTCCCTGGACTGTTTTGAGTCTATTAGCAGAACTTCTGCTATAGCCATAGGAGCACGACACATAGCCTGGCTCCAAGCTTCAGACTTGGACAGATGGGTTCAGGAAAGGCTGGGAAATACTCCTTGTACTGTGAAAATCTCTTCAACAAGGAGGCTTTATTTCAAGCTAATCAGTTGAGCACTGATGCTGTTACTTTCAGAGGATTGTCAAAACTTTCCTCTATCCCAGCTAATAAAAAATCTCATAAAAAGCTTTATTCCCCCAAGGGAAAAAAAGTTTCATCCTTCTTCTACCCATTCTGCGGATGTTTCCAAAGATGGGCAACACCACACCAGGCTAAGAAAATCAAAACCTCAACAGGCTCAGCAAACCCAGCAATCCCAGGGTTTCTGGTATTTTATTTCTTTTTCTGTGTGAGGTTTAGAACTTGAAAAGAAGTAGGTTCAACAGAAGCATCCAAAATTCATCTCATCCATGCTGAGATATCAGTCATACATTGACTCAATCCTCGACTCTGGGCATGAATCTCTTGCTTCAAGAGAAATCTATCCTTCTAGCTCTAAGAGCTATTAAGGACTATCATACCCCAGAGATAACAGGTTTCTCCTTTTAAAACAAAAGGAGAACTAACAACTAACAACAGGGTGAACTATACCCTTCACCTTGTCAGTTTCCTGTACGAGGATATCTCATACTTTTAACTGCAAGGGGACCCTATCCCTTCAAAGACTTACTAAATTGTAAGTCTTCTCAACTCTGTATTAATTTCTATCCATCTTAGCTCAGACATTCAGTCTCTAAGAGTACTACTAATCAACTGGAGGGCTTATTTTCTCTAAGCCATAGGATTTTCTTCAATACCTACTCCAGTAAGTAGTTTCCATACAGAGTTTTCTCCCTTTTTGCGGTTCATCTCCTTCTCACATATCTTTTAAAGCAGCTTTTTGGACAGAAATTGGGTATCACTACTCCAAATTATGTCTGTCGGTCCTCTCCAATCTATAGGACCTAACTTTTATGCTGCCTTAATAACAGATAATTCCAAAAGAGATCCAGAACTCATTTGGACTATTTATTGTTGCAGGCATCAGGCCTATCTACTATTCTTAGCCACCTTCAGTTCTTTTTGGCTCCAACAGAATAGATTAGGTTGCACACTGGCAATTCAACAGCCAGATCTAAGCAACCTACAACATGCTCTCTGCAATTCTACAACAAAGCTCTGCAACTGTGGGCCTTTGCCAGAGAGCCTCAGAGCTACTCCTAATAGGTAGCTGCCAGATAGTTAAGAAGGGCTTTCAGCTGGTAGATTCTGCCAGTCATGTTCCTACATGACTGTTTTTTTCCCTACTCTACCATATTCCTTAAAATTTCCTTTTAAGAAAAGGTAACCAGGGTTTAGACCACGTGAAAGCGTAGAAAATTGCACAATTCCCTGGTTGTTTCCACATCTCACTGGAACTTCCACAACAGGGATGCATGTTTTTTCACTGCAGTTGGTCCTTATTCACTATTTTCCTTCTAATTTCCTATACTTCATGGTAGCTTATGTTGAACAGGAGAACGCATGATACTCATATTGCCCTCATAAGAGGCAAACATGGTATCCTCTTATATTGCGTCTTTTTCTCCAGCTACTATTTGAAATTATAGAAGGATCCAGACTTGCTGTCTTAAGACTAAGGATCTCCTCTGCACTCATTCACATACCTCTCGAGACCTGGTTATTCGGGGGCTAGATCTTTGCAAGAAGTCTAATCTTATCCCTGTAAGTGAAGAAGGTATTACCAGTTTCCACGAAAATTTCTCTATAGTTCTTCCACATTTAACCAGACAGAGATTCTCCATCAATATTCTCAAGTAGGTCTTAATCCTTCTTGTTGTTGCGTCAATCTCTATACAACATCTGAACTTTGAAAGATTTGTTTACTGTCCATATTAATGCTGCCCCAGCATACCATAAAACTCAATGGACAACCAATTTCTATGGTAACACAGGTACACTACCAAAAAACTGCCTCCAGTTTTGCAACTGATTCCTATAGATTTTGGGGTGCTGAATCCAGGAAAAATAGCCAAAATGTTCCATCACGTCACGTTTTCTTGCAAAATTAGATTTCTTACCCATATAAGGAATGTTCACATAATTTCTTTCTAGCCGACTGCAGTTTATTTTCTTGGCCCAAAATAGAGGTTGTAATGGTTAACTAACTAGAAACACTCCCTCATGATATTTTAGAGTGTTTTGTATTCATTTTATACATTAACAGGACAATTGGGAGGCGGGGGGCTAAATCCAGTACTCGCGCTGGCGCATGTTCTTTCCTGTTCGCCTCGCCTCGTTCGCTCGCTCAAACACGGTGGTTGCGACATGAGCATTCCTGTCAAATTTCAGTTTCTTGCAAGTTCATTATTACCTTTTGTTTGCTCAGTCGTAATCCAGCTTTATTCCGAAGTGGTTCACTACAGTTGTAGTTTGCAGTGCTGTGTATTTGTGATGGCTCACAGAGCCAGAGGTTGCGTCAACTCTCCGGACAGTTTTTGTTTTATTTGTGGGGAATATACCGTGAAAAAGCGGCAGAGGAACATTTCTGCATTTATTAAAAAAGTATATTTCACCTATTTCGGTTTGAAGTTAGGCGATCAAGACAAACCGTGGGCTCCTCACAAAGTGTGCAAGACATGTGAGGAAGATCTACGCTTATGGATGAAAGGTAAAAAACAAGCATTTCGTTTCGGAATACCTATGATGTGGCGTGAACAAAGACCACAGCAGTGACTGCTATTTTTGCTCTTGCATTGTGAAGGGATACAACTTAAAAAATAAGAACGTAATAAGTTACTCCAACCTTCCCTCAGCAATTAGGCCTATGCCTCATAGCAACGAAGTACCTGTGCCTGAACCACCAAAATCTTTGGATCATATTTGTGTGGACGGTTCTGATCATGATGAGACTCATCAGATGGCTTTTCCCGATGAGTCCAGTACTTCCGAGTTTGAAACTGAACCAGATCCGAAACCTGAACTTTTCTCTCAAGCTGAATTGAATGATTTAGTCCGGGATTTAGGACTCCCAAAAGATGCTGCCCAACTGCTAGGTTCTCGGCTTAAACAGAAAAATCTATTGTCACCAGGAACAACTTTTTATTGGTACCGGAACCGCGAGACACAATTTTTGAAGTATTTCAGCAAAGAGGAAGATTTGGTATTTTGCAACGATATATACGGAGTGATGGAAAAGTTTAAACTCAAGTATGATCCTGCTGAATGGCGGCTGTTCATTGATTCGTCAAAAGACAGCATAAAAGGTGTTCTTCTTCATAATGGCAACACATTCGCTTCAGTTCCTATTGCTCACTCTGTTATTCTCCAAGAAAAATACGAGAATTTGGCCCTGATTCTTCAGAAGATTCGTTATGATGAGCATAAGTGGATGATTTGTGGAGACTTTAAAATTCTATCCATGCTATTAGGGCAGCAATCCGGTTTCACCAAATATCCCTGCTTCCTTTGCTTGTGGGATAGCCGGGCCCGCGACCTACACTGGGGGAAAAAAGACTGGCCAATTCGGGAGTATTTGAGACCCGGTGAGAAAAATGTTCTTCATGAGAGCTTGGTACCTCGTGATAAAATTCTATTACCACCTCTCCACATTAAGTTGGGTCTCATTAAGCAATTCATCAAGTCCCTTCCAAAAGATGGTGAGTGCTTTCGGTACCTTTGCTCAAAGTTCCCCCGACTTTCTGAAGCAAAGCTAAAGGAAGGAGTGTTTGTTGGCCCTGAAATAAGGAAACTCATTTCAGATGGAGCATTCGCTGAAACGATGTCTGAGAAGGAAAAAGAAGCCTGGATTTGTTCTCAAGGATGTTGTTCTCAAATTCTTGGGGAACAGGCGGGATGAGAACTATAAGGATATTGTTGCCAGGATGCTCAATGCCTTCAAAGAACAAGGCTGTAACATGAGCCTGAAAGTCCATTTCTTGCACTCCCATGTGAACTACTTTCCCGAAAACTTGGGGGCGTACAGTGAAGAACAAGGTGAAAGGTTTCACCAGGACATCAAGGACGCAGAGAGAAGGTACCAAGGAAGATGGAACACCACTATGATGGCTGATTTCTGCTGGTTGCTGCTGCGGGAAACCCCAGATGAAAAATACGCCAAGCAGCACACCAAGAGAAGCATTCGGGGGAAGAAGAAACGGGCCCACCAGGAGATTGATTGACCCAAGAATGACTTTAAAATCTAAACTGTGTTGACAAATATCGTGTTTTTACTAAACTTTGAAATAAAAATTTGCTAGTTATTACCACAGTGTCGGATCTCATTTATTAGAATTTTATTTTCACACCATCGGGTGTTTGTCTTCATGTATTGCAATGGTGCGGTTTGCGTTTTCTATTCTTACATACATACCTGTACAACATTTTTTGCACATTTCTTTGCTTTGCTTTGTGTCTAACCTCGCTCTTATATGCTCAATGTTTGTGCACATGTATGTGGCTGTTTTAAGTGCAGACAATTTTGCTACCATCACAGTGTGTTTTGTTGACATTACTCTATTCTTATGTGCTGCCTTGTTACAATTTTCTTTATTCTTATTTGAATAACTACTAAACAATTAGTATAAAGAATTCATCCAAGAAACTTTTATCTCGATCGCACTCAATCTGAAACGTTCACCTCAAACTGCTAACCCAATGTAGCAAAAAATCTGTACGTGATGGAGAAAATTGGTTACCAGATTTGGATTCAGCGCACCAAAAAACGTAAAAATCAATCGAAACATTAGAGGCAGCTTAAAAAAAATTTTTTTTAGTGTACCTGTGTAATTTACGAAATACCTTCCGTTACCTTTTAGGTTACGTCACATCTGAAGCTCTACATGTAAGGTCATCATCATAAGTGACATCACTTACAAAATGCTTTTACTGATCTTTAAGAAATTGGAGGCTCAATGCCTAGTACAAATATCTTTCTCTTTCATTGGAATAAAGGGGGTTTTAAAGACCTATCCCCTTTTTTCTGCAAAGGGTATTTCTGCCTTTTCATCCAAACCAGTCAGATTATCTCCACTCTTTCCTAGGACTGTATTCTGCTCCAAGGACAAGAAGTTCAATTTTTTGGACTTTACAGAAGCTTTAGCTATTCCTCAAAAGTCCAACCTCACTGAACTCCCACAGTACTTTCTTCTGGGGTTAGTTCTGGCCATGAGGACTTCTCATCTCTTCCAGTATTGCAAAATATTTTTTTCCCTCTACTTCACATTGGGGACATTTCTTTGAGGATAATGATCTGGCTCTCAACCACAGACCCTTATTACCCTCAACAAGTATTTTTGCAATATTTTTGAGTGAGATCCACATTAGAAAATTAGGACTCAACATTTTTCTAATATTTCTGATTTACACAAGGACTCCTCTCTGGATACCTTGTTTAGTTAAGCTATTTCACAGCACCTCTTTTTTCTTTTTTAGTTCAACTCCTACCCTTCATCCCTTGGATGCCTGAGGTTTTGAGGGATAAGCATGGCCCATCTTTAGATTGCAACATGCTGGGGCCTCCTCCAGGCATCTTAGCTTGGGAGTCCCCATATGTGAAGACTCATTCCTGCTTGTTCCTGGAGATAGCACAGTTACTTACCTGTAACAGGTGATCTCTGGGAACAGCAGGAATAAGTCTTCACAACCCACCCACCTCCCCTAGGAGTTGTATCTCTCTATCTCTTTTCCTTTCCCTCGCTCTCTCTCTCTCTTTGTCTCAGCTCTAAAACTCAACTGGAGAGAGGCAGTTGGGAAAGGCGGGAAGGCAGCACGCAGGCGCTGTGGGATGATCCCAAAAGCGTTCTAATTGGATGCTGGGGAGCGTTCCCGCTCAGGCTCCGTCGGTACCGACGATACCCATATGTGAAGACTTATTCTTGCTGTTCCCAGAGATCACCTGTTACAGGTAAGTAACTGTACTTTACTGGCAGATAGAAATTCCAAAGTTAAGCACAATTTGCTGATTGAGCTGCATCATAGCAACCTTTCTGATGTCTGTGGAGTGTGCTACAGGTCTTGTGTCTGACAGTGTTTACCACCCTGGGGAGTGACCCCAACAGTATTGCATACCATAGCCATGCCTGCACTGTGCCCAGGACTGGTGCGGTGGCCAGGGCTGCCAAACACCTCTATAGTTGCACAATGCTGGCATAGGTGTGGGGAGTGTGTGTCTATCCAGTGTGTGGTGGCTGCAAACACCCTCCACAGCCCACACTGCTAGCACTGTTGCCAGTATTGGCCTGCCAATGTGCATAATGAGGAGCAAGGTACCGTGGGAATAGCCAGGATAGGATGGCCTAGCCAGGATCCATCTGTACATAGCATAGGGCAATGGCTCGGACATTATAGTGACCGGCCACCACCTGCACGGACAGGGTGGCCACAGCATGTCCTGCTGGAAGGTCACTCTCACCCTGACTGAGCATTGACCATGGCATGGCTAGGTTCCCCCATAGTGCTATTTCTCTCATGTGATATTTATGGGTTCTCTTTTGGGGCCCAATCACTGACTTATCTGCTTGGTGTGTATGCTGACATCCCAGTTCTGGGTACACGCATCTCCTCCAGGACCATGCACTATGGACTAGCTAGCAGACTGTCTGCAGCTAGTATGTGTCTTGCTGGAACACCTTGCAGGGTGCAGCGGCTGGAGGCTTGCTGCTGGAGAATGTCAGATAGTGGTGGGGGGCAGCTGAGCATTTCCAGGCCTACTGTCTGTCTGCTATTGCTTTATGGATGTGTACAGCTCTGCATTGCCTGCCCTGTAGGGTGTCTGTTCCCCAGCAGGACTGGGGTTGATGGTCCCCTCTACTGCTATCATTGCAGGGAGGTAGAATGTGGATCTATTGGTGGGTGATCCTGTTTCCCACCCTGAGCCCCAGAGGGTGGTTTGTGTGGTGGTACATAATCTGCCTATGGGTCCAAACACCCCCCCCCACACCCACCTACCCACCCACTTACCTACCCACCCACTTACCTACCTACCTATCATGTAACCATGGCACCAACACAGGATATGCACTATTCTGGGTGCATCATAGCCCATAAGAGCTAGACATGACTGAGAAATACAGAAGGACACAGATGTATCCTAGGTGTGTCTGCAGGAACTAACTATCACACACTGATGGGGACCTGCAGCATGGCGTATTTCAGCCATGAAAGGTGTTGTGGACCTGGTGCTGGGCGCCCCACCTCACCACCCTCAGGGTGAGCACAGTACCCGCACAATGTGATGGTCTGTGGTTACTCTGTGCCAGTACCATACACGGTCAGTTCCCCCTACCAGGCCGAGGTGCTGTGGGGGTGCATACCCCATCTTGTGCCCATCTGTCGACTGCTGATTTGCATGTGCAGTGCATCATGGGTACGGGTGGGTTAACCCTATCCTGGTAATCACAGCAGACAGTTTGTGTGCTGACGTGCAGTCCTTCTGCAGCCAGCCAGGGGTTTGTTAGCAGGACTGGTTACTTCACTGCCTGTGAAGTCAGAGGTCATGGGTTCAAACCCATGATGGGGTTATTTGATAAGGCTGTCTGAGGCATTGTCTATTTTTAATGTACATTAGTGCTGCCAGCAAAAACACCCTCAGAGTTCTGTAACCTTAAGGTGCCTCATAAGGCGCCCCATAAGGCACCTTATAGGGCGCCTTATAAGGCACCCTATCAAGCGCCTTATAAGGTGTCCTATAGGGGACATTATAGGGTGCCTTGGCGGACAGTGCACTTTATAATATGCCCTATGGAGTGTGTTATGGGGTGCCTTATGCGGCACCTTAGGTTACACCACCGTGAGGGTGTGTTTGCTGGCAGCACTAATTAAAATAAAAGTAAAATGCCTCAACAATCACTACTTAAACATAAAGGGTGATGCCTCAGTCAGCCTTATGCATTAGGCACACTGGGGAATCAAACCCATGATCCCTGTACCATCAGTCAGTGTAGTAACCATTGTGCTACAGCTCTGTTTCTGTGTTTGCATCTCTGCGCGCCTTCTTAAGATTAACGCGCGGTAACGTGCCATGTAACGCTCGTTAATTTATGGCGCCTTGTAACGCGCGTTATCGGTAACGATGTACCGCCCATGTCCTTATTTGGGTATTTCTGCCTCTACCGCGGATCCTAACGCGAATGGCATTACCGCAGTTTAGTAAACATACCCCTAAGTATGAAAGTAAATGACCAGAATCCACTTCTATCATTAAACTTGAACAGGCATTCCAACGAAGAGAAGGAATGTGTGAGACTTCACCTGTATGCATAGGAAAGGAAGCAACAGAAAAAACTAGTAAAACAGGCATATGTAGATTCTGTAAGAACTGGAAATGGTTACACATCTTGTAGCTGGCCGCAAAGTTGTGATAGCAGAACTTTTCCATACAGGAAGGCACAACAAGATAGCACATCTCATCCATTGGAAACTTTGTAAGCACTACAGCATCACTGTACCAGAAAAACACTGGGATCATGACCCTAAGAGAATTATGGAGACAGAGTCGGTGCTACCTTTTTTGTTGCCCTGTGTGAGCACTCCTTGTGGCCTTGGGCAAGTCACTTAACCCTCCATTGCCTTGGAAGAAAGGCCTGGCAATCTACTTCCGGTGACACTGCCAAGAAAACCCAGGAACTTCTGGATCACCAGGAGTCAGGACTGACTCAAAGGCACACATTGCATTGCATTGTGAATGATTATTGTGCTGCCTCTCTCTCATCAATTCTAATGGAGTCCTTCACAAGGCTCTAGTTTGTCCCAATAAGTGTATGGATGTCTGAACATTATTTTCATTTGCAGTGGATTTAGAAAAAGGCTACCAGATTTCTATATGACTACCCTCTAGTGCCAACTACCAGGTACATTAGGAAGTACTAAAAAATCCCTATAAAAAGACCACTAAGAACCTATAGTAAACTTGCTATATCGTAACAGCAATAATTCCAACAATCGCACAGTAAGTATTCTAATAGGCACTAGAGCACAATATACCTTCTACTTGGACATAAAACAAGTTGGACTGGTAAAAGTCTGTGCACACAACCTACACAGGGCTGGCCCAAGGGTTTCTGGTGCCTTGAAAGCGTAGTCTTTAGACACCACAAACACACTTCATTCTCATAGGCAGAACTTACTGTTGTTGATCTGAGATCAGCAACAGAAAGTCCCATCTATGAGGATAAAAATGTTTAGAAAGACTATGTAGAAGCTGATAAGGAAAAAGTGGAACTGTTTAAAAATATTTCTGTTCTATGTTCACAGATAAAGGGCCAGGAGCAGAACCTCAAACACCCTTAAATAGGAACAGAAGTGAGGCAGATCTTGAACAATTTTCAGAAGACTGCGTTCGTGAGGAGCTAGCTAAACTAAAAGTAAACAAAGCGATAGGGACAGATGGGAAACATTGAGAATATTGAAGGAACTTGGGGAAGTTCTAATAGCACTACTGTCTGACTTTTTCAATGCATCTTTAGAGGACTGGAAAAGGGCAAATTTAGTCTCTCTACACAAAAGTGGAAGTAAAGATGAGATTGAGAACTACAGGCTGACCTCTGTGGTGAGTAAATTTGTGGAAATGCTGCTAAAATATAGGACAGTGAGGTGTATGGAAGCCAATGGAATGCAGGATCTGAGGAAACATGATTTTACTAGAGGTAGGTCTTGTCAGACAAATCTGATTGATATCTTTGACTGGGGGATCACCAGAGTGTGGATTGAAGGAGAGCACTAGATGTAGTGTAGTTAGATTTCGGTAAAGCCCTTGACGCTGTTCCACACAGACAACTGATAAATAAATTGAGCACCCTAGGAAATGACCCTAAAGTAACCAACTGATTTAGAAACTGGTTGAGTGGGAGGCAACAAAGTGTAAAGGTAAATGAAGCTCACTCTGAGAAGAGATATTGTAGAAGGGCTGTCGAGTAGGTTTTGCCCCTTTCCTGATATCTGCAATAGGATAGACACCCAGGAATGTGTAGATAATATGAGGAGGGATCTAGAGAAGCTTGAAGAATGGTAGGGAATTTGGCAACTAAGATCTGATACTAAAAAACGCAGGATCATGCATTTGGGCTGCTGGATAACTGAAGGGCAATACAAGTGGGGTTTTTTTGTTTGGCCCTGAACTGTTGTTTGCCTGATATTTTCAAAGCCCTTTTCCACCGCACGCCATGCTGTACCACAGTATTTTTTACAGGGTTCTTAGTAATTGTTCTGGTTGTCACAACAGCAGTGTATGGGAATATAATATACATGTCACGATAAGTGATACTTTTTAACTCAAAAGTCTGTGCTTTGTTAATGTCTCCTTATTAGTGCACCATATGTAAATATTCCCTTATGTTCTTTTTCATATAAAATAAATCACTGATACTAATATCCAATATAAATTTTCAGTAGTTTATCTATCTATCTATCTATAACTATTCAGCCTTGCACCCTTCCCTAAGTTATGCACATACAGGCTGATGCAGAAACCCTGTGCTAGAGCCCAATGCTTAAAGTTCTAGCACAGGGTTTCATAGCACAACTTTATCGATGACTCTTTGTGCCGGAATACAATATTCAAATTACCCAGTGCACAAAAAGTCAGCATTAAACTGGGAGAGCAAGTGTATTACAAATTAAAAATTTATTTGAATCAGCAAGGAATATTGAACTTTTGAACCATCCCGTATGTGAGGAATCATGCTGAGCAAGTGATAAATGCACAAATACAGTGGGAAATACAAAGTGCTCTTCCAGGAATTCTTTGTTGATCACGACCAGACACATGAATGGTTAAGAAGAGATGAACTGAAACCGAAGGATGAGAGATTGATAGTTGCAGCCCAGGACAGCTGATTACGGACAAGATGGTTTACAGCGAGCATTGAAAAAACTAGCTAAACAGACATATGTTGTTGATTCTGTAAGAAAGACCTGGAGACAGTGACTTACCTCGAAGCTGACTGTGAAGTTCTAATGGTGGAAAATTTCTATACAGAAAGGCAGAACAAAGTGGCACACCTCATCCAGTGGGAAGCTCTGTTTCTGGGTGGGAGGGGATGGGCTGTAGGAGGAGCAAGGGCGGGGAGTGGGCGGAACTTGACCCTGGCCATACAGGGCCGATTCTTGTGTCAACCCTGAACGTCTGGGGCAAGTAATATAGATGGGGGACTTATTCTACCTCCGAGATGGAATAAGTCTCCTTAGATGGAGGCAAAGGACAGATCTGGTTCCGGACAAAGAGGTGAGTGAGTGCATGGGGTTCCCCGCAGCCCAACCCCGGCTATGGCAGGCCCAATCGGGGATCAGGTGGCGGGAAAGGTGACTTAGCTGTGACTACAGGGGATCGAACCCCACCACGTTACTTTTAAGAAGAATTTAAAAACCCACCTCTTCTCCCTAGCCTTTGACCTCCCCTCCCCTCATGTGTGTTCCTGGTCTCTAAAGTATGTCTATTTATGTGTTCTCTCTGTCCTGCCCTCTTACTATTGCTTTCCTGTCTTATATTGTAAGTTCTTTTCATACTTTCTGGCCTTGTGCCGTCTTTTAATATTTTGTAAATTGTGAACCGCTCTGATTTCCAAAGAAGGGCAGTATATCAAATAACCATAACCATCGAGGCTCCTGCATGGAGCTGTGGTGCCATAGCAATGTTGCCACAGCACCGCAGCTCCATGCAGGAGCCTGGCTGCAATGGCCAAGGAAGATCATAGACATCCGGTGTGCCTGAATCAGGACATGTCCTGGACATCCAGTCCCTATGCCATCATTCAACAGCCCCGCAGGCGCAGAATCAGGTGCATCTCCAGGCCATCTAGATTTCTGGATGTCCAGACGTGTACCTACATACCAAAAGGGACTGCTACCTCTGGAGAGAGATCTGCAATTGTAAATACTACTTCTGGGAATTTTTCTAAATCTTGGAGAAAAAGGAATTCTTTAGATTAAAGCTGATTAATCTGTGTAAATTAGAATCCAGTGTATTTGTTAAATCAGTCAGGGCCTAGTATCAGCAAAGAGCTTTTAGTTAAATTAAAAACACAACAGGTAGCTTTCAGTTTAAGTTTAAAACCCAGCAGAGGGCTTTCAATTTAAATTCAGAACCCAGCAGAGAGCTTTCAGTTTAAATTTAGAACCCAGCAGAAAGCTTTCAGTTAAATGTAAAACCCAGCAGAGAACTTTTAGTTTAAATTTAAGACTCAGTCAGGGGCTGGTATCAACAAAGAACTTTCAGTTTAAATTTAAAACACAGCAGAGAGCTTCTACTTTAAATTTAATAGTCAGGGCCTAGTATCAGCAAAGAGCTTTAATTTAAATCAAATCAGAGAATAACATAGTAGGAAAAACAGAGTCGGTATTCCTTGAGCAATAAATTGCTTCTAGAGACCTGTACAAAGAGGAAATTGGTCACAGATTACCTTAGAAGCACAGGACAGGATACTGTGTAGCAGCCAGCTTTTAATAAATCTTCTTTCCCTCCCTTCCTCACTCCCCGACTCCCACCCATCTCTGGGATAATCGTACCTTTATAGGTGCTTAAACCTCTTAAAGGAAAGCAGGTGCCATATTCACTCTCAAGTGCAGCTGTTTATTCTCATCAGGCATACATTAAGGACCTGAGATTAATTAAGCTTGAAGTGAACAAAGAACATTAAATGTATTAGGTATAGTTTTATTATTATAAGTATCCCCAGCAAACCTTAGCAAGTAAACAACTTAAATACCTAAACACAATCTTAAAACCAAAATGCAGACATCACTCCAGCAGTGAGATGGGGGCTTTCCAGTCTCTTGCATTGAGTGTCACAGTTGGTGAAGGGTCTTACATGTGCACTAGGTATAAGGAGCTCTTTGCTCTCTGGGAATTAATCCAATCTTTGGAAGCTAGAGTAGCAGACTTGAAGGACATGAGAGGTACATAGACAAGACCTACAGGGATATAGTACTGAAGTTCCACTTGTAGTCTGGCAGCATCCCTGTTGCCATGGAGGAGAGAGGTCATGTGAAAGGAGAACATCACCCTGGTGTGGCAGGAAGTGATCCTGTAGCTAGAGCCTGTTGATGTAATACCCTCTCACACCAAGGAGGTTTCTTCAGGACCATGTGCCCATGAGGGAAGGGTTAGGACAGCTGTTATAGTTGGTGATTCGATCATTAGGCATATAGATAGCTGGGAGGCTGGTGGATGTGAGGATCGCCTGGTAACATGCCTGCTTGGTGCGAAGGTAATGGACCTCATGTACCACCTAAACAAGGTCTTAGATAGTACTGGGGAGGAGTCTGCTGTCTTGATAGGTCGGTACCATTGACATAGCAAAGTGTGGCAGGGAGGTTCTGGAGGCTAAATTTGAGCTTTTAAGTAGGACATTGAAATCCAGAACTTCCAGGGTAGCATTCTCCAAAATGCTTCCTGTTCCATTCGCAGGACCCAACAGGCAGGCAAAGCTCCAGAGTCTCAAAGCATAGATAAGATGATGGTGCAAAGAAGAGGGTTTGGGATTTGTTAGGAAATGGGGAACATTCTGGGGAAAGGAGCGTTTTTTTCTGAAGGGATGGGCTCCACCTTAACCAGGATGGAACCAGGCTGCTGGCATTAACTTTTAAAAAGGAGATAGAACAGTTTTTAAAATAGATAATAAGGGAGAGCTGACAGTCGCCCAAGAGCACATGGTTCGAAACAATGTATCTTTGAAGGATACTAGGAAAAGATTGAAGTTGGGGCATATCAGCAGAGAGGTTCCAGTAAAGACAAAAGTAGCCCAATTGTCCTTGAGTACAGAGCAGACAGAACTTAAAGATTCCAAATTACCTCTATCTACCGATAGCCAGATTAATATGAATAAAATACAGCCTCTAAAATGTTGGTATCCAAATGCAAGAAGTCTAAAAAATAAGATGGGAGAGTTTCAATATATAGCACTAAATGAGAGGTTAGATATGATTGGTATCTCAGAGACATGGTAGAAGGAGGACAACCAGTGGGACACTGTGATACCTGGGTACAAACTATATCATAATGACAGAGCTGATCAAATTGGTGGAGGGGTTGCGCTCTATGCTAGAGAGTGCATTGAGCCACAGAGGATTAAAGTTTTGCAGGAAACAAAATTCACTGTAGAATCTCTATGGATTGAAATTCCATGTTAGAATGGGAAGGGGAAGGGGAAGGCGATGGCAGTGGGGGTGTACTATCGGCCGCCTGGCCAGAATGAAGAAATGGATGGTGAAATCATAAAAGAAATCAGGGAAGTTAACAAAAGTTACAGCGCAGTAATAATAATGTGTGATTTCAATTATCCCAGTATTGACTGGGTCAGTGTCATGGCAGCACGTTCTAGGGAGATGACGTTTCTAGATGAAATAAATACTGCTTCTTGGAGCAGTTGGTTCATGAACCAACCAGAGTGGAAGCCATTTTGGACCTAATCCTTAGTAGAACACAAGATCTGGTTCAAGAGATAATGTTGTTGGGGCCACTTGGCAATCGTGATCATAGCATGACCGTGTTTGATTTAATAAATGGAGGAGGGATGGTAAGGAAATCCACAGTACTACCTTTAACTTTCAAAAGGGAGACTATGATAAAATAAGGGAAATAGTTAAGAAAAAACTAAAAGGACAGTTGCAAAGGTTAAAGATTTACATCAAGCATGGGTATTCTTAAAGCATGGAAGCCCAGACCAGCTGTATTCCACGCTTTAAGAAAAATGGAAGGAAGTCCAAAAAACTGCCAGCATGGTTTAAAGGTGAGGTCAGAGAGGCTGCTGTTGCCAAAACATCATCTTTTAGGAAATGGAAAAAGGAGTCAAATGACGAAAAATGGAAACAATATAAGCACTGTCAAGTTAGATGCAAGGCATTAATAAGGCAGGCAAAGAGAGAATTTGAGAAGAAGCTTGCTGTGGAAGCAAAAACATGTGATAAAGACTTTTTCAAGTACATTCATAGCAAAAAACCTCTGAGAGAGTCAGTTGAACCATTAGATGATAGAGGGGTAAAAGGGGCACTAAGAGGGGACAAGGCCATAACGGAGAGACTGAATGAATTCTTTGCTTCGGTCTTTACTGAGGAAGATGTAGGGATGTTACCCATGACTGAAATGGTATTTAAAGGTGATGCCTCAGAAAAATTGAAAGAAATAATGATATACCGGGAAGATGTATTACAACTATTTGATAAACTGAAGAGAAGCAAATCACCTGGACCAGATGGTATACATGCAAGGGTGTTGAAAGAACTGAAATATGAGATTGCAGACCTATTAGTAATAAAATCATCTGTAATAGCCGAAGATTGGAGGATGGCCAATGTAATGCCAATTTTTAAAAAGCACTGGATTTTTAAAAGGGTTCCAGGGGTGATCCAGGAAACTACAGTCCTATTGAATTCCAGTCTCTCCTCAGGTTCTTTCCCCACACCCTGGAAACACGCTCTCATCCGTCCAATACTCAAGAAACCCACGCTCGACCCCCTCGACCCCACTAATTACCGCCCAGTTTCCAATCTTCCTTTTCTTTCCAAACTACTCGAGAAAATTGTCTTTGCACAGCTCACTCACCATCTGGACTCCACCAACCTCCTTCATCCACGTCAATCTGGCTTTCGCTCTGGACACAGTGTCGAGACTGTTCTTCTAGCTTTCTCCAACTCTCTGCACTCCGCTCACGATCGAGGTGATATTTCGGTGGCGGTTGCACTTGATCTCTCCGCTGCTTTTGACCTGGTTGATCACTCCCTTCTTCTGTCTCGACTGCACGATATCGGACTCCGTAGTACTGTTTTACACTGGTTTCATTCATTTCTCTATTCTCGCTCAGCAGCCGTGGCCTCTTCCTCCTCGTCCCCTTCCCTCTCTGAGTCTTTTTCACTAACCTGCGGCGTCCCTCAGGGCTCTGTGTTGGCCCCTCTTCTTTTTAACATTTTTCTCACTCCCCTCACGCTTCTTGTTCAACAGTTTGGAATCACAGCCTTCTACTACGCTGATGACATTCTTCTTCTTCACCACACCTCACCCATCTCACCTGATTTAACTCCACTAAACACCTGCTTAGCTGCTGTCTCTCACTGGTTAACACAAAACTGTCTGCACCTTAATCTTTCCAAAACTATAGCCATCTGGTTTTCCCAGGGACGTGAACCCCCGCCCTTGGCCCCCTCTTTCTCTAACGCACCGGTCCCATTGGTCACCACTTTTCGCTATCTCGGGGTGCTCTTTGACTCGGATCTTTCCTTTTCTGCACACGTCTCTCACGTCTCCAAACTCTCCTTCTTTCACCTTTGTCAGATCCGCGCTATTCGCCCCTTTCTCTCTCCCTCTGCCTTAACCACTCTGCTCCTCACCTTGGTTATTTCTCGTATTGATTTTTCTAATTCCATCTTCTCTGGTATTTCTAAACTGCAGCTTTCTCGCTTACAACGTATCCAAAACACCGCCGCCCGTCTAGTCACTCACTCTTCCCTCAGAGATCATGTCACTCACTCCCCTCCTCCTACGACTACACTGGCTTCCCGTCTCCTTCCGCATTCAGTATAAGCTCCTTACGTTAGCCCACAAAGCACTACACACCTCTACCCCGCAATACCTGGCTGACCTTCTCCATTTTCACACTCCACGTCACACCCCCCGCTCATTTCACCTTAACCGTCTTGCTTTACCATCCCCCTCACATGCTCACTTTCAGTCTAAAGTAAGCATTGTGTTGCATATAACTCAGTGCAACTAAAATTTCATGTATATAATCCAACCCTGTTATTTAATTGACCCCTCATGTATATAGTTTAACCCCATTATCCGAGTTGATATTCCTGTTCTATGTAAAACCAAACAATTTGTGTTTAGGTTGTTTTTGTTATACTGTAAACCGCGCTGATACCGAATAGTGCGGTATATAAGCAACTGTAATAAATAAATAAATAAATACACGTTCCTCTGCCTTTTTCTTTGCAGCCCCTGCCTTATGGAATTCTCTTCCCCCTCCTCTTCGTCTTGAACCCCACTACCTTACCTTTAAACGCTCCCTTAAAACCTACTTGTTCTCCCTTGCCTTTGACTTGCCTCCCCCTTAGCCTCACCCTCTCTCCCTCCTTTCACCCTCTCTACCCCTGTCTCTGTCTCTTTCTCTGTTAATATTGTAATTTCTTTTCAGTTTCCGGCCCTGTGCCTTATTGTTGTTTGATTTTATTGTAAACCGCCCTGCTTCCTAATGAAGGGCGATTAAGCAAATAAATAAACATAAACAAACATACAGACCGGTGAGCCTGACATCAGTACCAGGAAAAATGGTGGAAACCATAATAAAGAACAAAATTACTGAACATGTAAATAGTCATGGCTGAATGGGAGACAGCCAACCTAGCTTTAGCCAGGGAAGGTCTGTTATGATTTTTTAAAGGTGTGAATAAACAGGTGGACAAAGGTGAGTCAGTTGATATAGTGTATCTGGATTTTCAGAAAGCCTTTGACACGGTTACTCATGAGAGACTTTTGGCAAAATTAAAAAGTCATGGGATAGGAGGCAGTGTACTATTGTGGATCAGGAACTGGTTAAAAGATGGAAAGCAGAGGGTAGGGCTAAATTGCCAATTTTCCCAATGGAGAAATGTGAATAGTGGAGTACCTCAGGGATCTGTGCTGGGTCCATTGCTTTTTAACATATTCGTAAATGACCTGGAAATGGGAATAATGAGTGAGGTAATCAAATTTGCAGATGACACAAAATTATTCAAATTTGTTAAAACCCATAAGGATTGTGGAAAATTGCAAGAGGACTTTGATAAATTGGAAGACTGGGCATCCAAATGGCAGATGAAATTTAATGTAGACAAGTGCAAAGTTATGCATCTAGGAAAGAACAACCCAAACTATGGTTACACAATGCAAGGTTCCACATTAGGAACCACCACCCAGGAAAAAGATTTAGGCGTCATCATGGATAACATGTTAAAACCCTCTGCCCAGTGTGCAGCAGCGGCCAAGAGAGCAAATAGAAAGCTAGGAATCATAAGGAAAGGAATGGAGAATAAAACAAAGAATATTATAATGCCTCTGTATCGTTCCATGGTGCGACTGCACCTTGAATATTGTGTGCAATTCTGGTCGCCATATCTTAAAAAAACATATAGCAGTATTAGAAAAGGTACAGAGAAGAGCCACCAAAATGGTAAAGGGGATGGAAGGATACCCCCCCTATGAAGAGAGTCTAAAAAGGTTATGGCTATTCAACCTGGAAAAGAGACGGCTAAGGGGAGTAATGATAGAGGTCTATAAATTAATGAATGGGGTGGAATGGATAAACGTAGATCGATTGTTTACACTATCAAAATATAGAAAGATTAGGGGTCATGCAATGAAGCTACAGAGTAACCTATTTAAGACTAATAAGGGAAAACATTTTTTCACTCAACGTATTATCAAACTCAGGAATTTGTTACCGGAGGATGTAGTAAAAGCTGTTAGTGTAGCCAGGTTTAAAAAAAAGATTTGGAGAAGTTCATGGAGGAAAGGTCCATAAACCATTATTAAAGGGGACCTGGGATATACACTGCTTGACCCAATACAAGCATTGTGGAACCTGTGTCTTTTGAAGAAACTGGTAGGTACTTGTGATCTAAATTGGCCACTGTTGGAAACAGGATACTGGGCTTGATGGACCTTGGTCTGACCCAGTATGGCATATCTTATGTTCTTAAATTCTTATGGCCTCCACATGTTTTACTCTCCCGCTCTGCCTAGTTGGGTGTTTTTATTGCAAGAGAGTATATATATTTTTTATGTAGAGATAAAGAGTCTCTTTTGTCACCTTCTTTCACCCACTAGAGAAGTCACGATTTTGGCTAGAGATTAGCTTCCATCATGTTGTCCACTATAGAGATGCCGTTTATGCCAGCAGTACTTTTCCTCCTCATCCCTCCCTATGGTTATGTTGGTCCATATTTATTTCTGCCATTGGCTATTACTTTTGTCGTTTTATAGTTTCTTGTCAGCTTTTCTATTGTATATGTTTTTACTGTTCACACAAACATTTTTATTGCTTTGATAATTGTGTTTTGTTTGTATATATATTTTTAATTTGTTTTGTTATATGATGGATTAGATATTCTTTATGATTTTATTTATTTGTTTTTATCTGAGGCCAGTACTCCCTGAAGAAGGCATTCCACTGAAACACAATGGGGTTTCTTCCAATAAAGCTGTTTAAATCAACTACTATTTGGTGTACCTTTTCTTTGTTTATACTTTTGGAAACCTGACAGATACTTGAGATCTGGCATGGCTACTGTTGAAAACAGGATACTGGGCTTGATGAACCCTTGTTCTGACTCAGTATGGCATATCTTATGTTCTTATATACTATATATTCATAGGACGACGCAAGGTTGAAGTTTCGTCTAGGAGGGCACTTAATACTTGTGCATCAGTCCTGCCCTAGTTATACTGAATGCAAGGCCGGGGGGGTGGGGTGGCATGTGGAAGTGCCATGGGGGCCTGGAAGAGGGGAGAAGGATGGCAAGCTGGGTGAGAGGAAGGGTTTGTGTGCTGAGGGAAGTCAGAGAGTTGGTGCCAGGAAGGGGGAAGGTGAGGAGAGAGAAACATGGGAGGTATATAGGGAGCAGTAATTGAGGGAGGGCTACAGTGGTGTGTATGCTGCTATGCCTCTGGGAAGAGTATGGTGGGGTGGTGATGGAGAGAGAACTATGATGGGATGTACAAAGAGCATGGAGAATTGAGAAAGAGCTATGGTGTGGTGTTGCTGGGGCATGGGTTTAAGCGAGAACATTGGATGTGTGTGTATGTGCTGGGGGCATAGGTACAAAGCCCCATGGTTATGCAAATATTTATTCAAATGAAGCACCACAGTGAGTCACACACACACACACACAGCAGCAGGGAACCACATCGAGACACAGATGTACAAAGGAACACAGATACACACAGACAGATAGGTCCAAGCAGCTGGTCAGCAGAAAGACTGATACACCCCAGCCCAGGGACAGAGACACTGGGATTTTGGAATGAGCACAGCTGAGGGGGAGGGAGGGAGGGAAAGGAGTTCAGGGAGATGTAACATGCACGGTAGAAGACAGTTTTGAGAGAGGAACAGGAAAGAATACAGGGTAACAAAAGGTGGCCCAAAACAAAAGGTGGCCCAAACCCATAAGGATTGTGGAAAATTGCAAGAGGATCTTGATAAAATGGCAGATGAAATTTAATGTAGACAAGTGCAAAGTTATGCACCTAGGAAAGAACAACCCAAACTATGGTCACACAATGCAAGGTTCCACATTAGGAACCACCACCCAGGAAAAAGATTTAGGCGATCTAACTACATGAAAACAGGTGATGATCAATCCAACGAATCTCAAGCAAGCTCCTCCAATCACCAACCCCAGAAGCAGTCCCAAAAGATGATTTATAGCAGGTCTATATTTGCACGTTCAGAAATCCTTGTGAAATACTTCATACACATATAAATGCTGGTGCAGCCCAGGCCATGCCCTTAAATATTCTCAGAATACTTTCTAGAAAAATGTATATAGAACGAAGTATTCGACATATCAATGTGCAAATCGTGGCCTTTCCAAAACTGCATTTTCCACATGGCTGCAACTTACATGTGTATCAGCCAGCACATCTCGTTTAAAACATGAATAGGACTTCTAAATAAACCTCATAATATCCAATTATGCATTTCCACAAGATTGCTGTGTGAGGCATAGTGTTGCAATGTTCTCAAATTCTTTCAGTGACTTCATTACAACTCAGTTCCACTCTTCATTGGACTACTGGAATCAATTACTTTATGGTAAGCAAATACAGGATTCAAATACAGAATTCTCCGCCCTCCTCTTCAATTTATACCTACAGCCCATTACAAATATATTAAAAAAATACAAAATCAACCACTTCATATACGCTGACGACATCATGCTCGCCATCCCCATAAAACACTAACAACCCCAAATATGACAACCTATCTGAATGCAAGAATGAGACCACCACTTGGTTTGAAGCCAACTACCTCAGCATCAACTTTAAAAAAACGGAAGCAATGTTTATAACGAGAACCTGTCCCTGACAATACATACTCAACAACAATCACAATAAACAAAACAACTATACCTATTAAGAAAGAAGTAAAATACCTAGGAGTAATAATTGACCACACACTTACTATGATTCCCCACATAAAACAGACAGTAAAAACAATATTCTACAAACTCAAAACAATACAACACCTAAGACCCCTCCTTGACACACACGATTTCAGATCAGTAGTCAGTACACTCATCACCCCCCATTTCGACTACTGCAATAGTCTCCTAATTGGTCTTCCACTAAAAAGCACCTACCTATTGCAAAGAGCCCAAAACATATGTGCTAAGTTAATCTTGAAAGCTAGATTAACTGACCATGTGACCCCAATATTGTTAGAATTGCATTGGCTCCCTATAAACAGCCGAATAAAATATAAAATCTTACTAACAACTTTCAAACTCCTTAATGACATCTCACCCTCACACCTGTCCACACTACTACACGCCCCATCAGATACAAGAATGCGCAGACAAAACGCAACACACTCCCTCATCATAGAAACAACTATCAGAAAAATGAAGTCAACAACAAGCACCAGGGCCTTCTCCTTTGCCGCCCCCACACTATGGAACGAACTCCCACTAACCCTTCGTTTGATGAAAGACCTTCATCAATTCAAAAGAGAACTCAAAACCTACCTCTTCACGAACCATTTTGAAATCCCCTACCAACAGAGCACCCCCCCCCCCAAACAATCACAGAAGCATACCCACATGACTCAAGATATAACAAATGACTAACACTGCCAGACCTCTCACTAATAACTCATTTATTTTTCTGCAAAATGTCTTATGCAAACTGTTGTTGATGATCCTTGTGAATAGTTCTTTGTAAATAGTTACAAATAGTTGTATTACTGTTCCATGTAGTATTTTGTACATAGTTCCAAACACCGTTCTATGTAAAGTATTCTCTAGTATACAAAATTGTTAATTGTTCAATGTAAACCGCCCTTGATCTCTGGAAGAGGCGGTATAGAAGAAACTGATAAATAAAATTAAAAAATAAATAAATAAAATTTTTAGCAAAACTCTTAGGGGTATGTTTACAAAGCAGAGATAGTGGCTTCCGTGCGAATCCGAGCCGCGGCCCCATTGAATTTGATATTGCATGGAGGCCGCTACTGCTGCTTTGTAAACATACCCCTAATAGTTAAAAAGAAACATAACTCCTTTTTAATCTGATAAAATATAAAAATCAAAAGAGTCAAAAAATGTTCTTTTCAAGTAACAAAATTGATGAAACAATTCAATTTTTATGAGGCTGAATACAGAGTCTAGATTTATTCCTATGGTAAGGCTTAAAGTTCATTTCTTTTGCTTTCATACTTTCACAGCAGCACATTTTCTAAAAGGATAAATAAATTCACTCTGTTATCACCTCTATCCAAATCATGAGTTGCTTTCTGAAAATAACTCCCCTCCATCTTCTTTGACCCCACAGCCTCACAGCTCAGCAATAGACAGACGGGCACTTAGCATCCTTACAGCTTGACAGTCTAATGCTTTTATACCTTTTCGGAAGTGGATCCATATCCTAAGTATGAACGTGACCTTTCATTTGCAGCACGTTGTTTGAGGAAAGGGCCATTCTTAATCTTTACAAAAGATTTGCTAGCCTAATAAAGGTATAATCTCTACTTGTCAACTCTCTTGGCCTCTTTATTTAACATTAATAACAGATATCGCTACCTGTCGTGTGACAATCTAGACTGTGAATAGATAAGAATTTCAGCTGATGTTGGAGATGAACTGTTATCTTTTCTACCTTGGACATAGCTTCACAATGCTAAAGATTAAAGACTGAGGACTTTTCCCTAGTATGTTCTCCAGGAAAGCTACTTAAGGATTTCGTGATCAACGGTACGTGCCAACCAGTAATATCTTGGGGGATGCAAAATCTCTGCTAATCATTGCAAAGAAAGGCACACAGCATAAATCTCACCACATGTTAAAAAACAATGAACCAGAAATAAAATCTTGAAGCTGTGTAAACAGCATGCTAGTAAGGAATGATTCATGCAGGTGCTTTTTCATGAAATGGCTTTATATATCATTGTGAATTACTCTTATGGATTCTCACTTGTGCTGATAGAAGGCTCAAGGCATCACTGAGTTCCAGTGACCTCTTCAGATATGCAGTCATCATTGCACATTGTGTTGAGGAAAGTGAGCAAAATACCAACAATGAAAGAAATTATTTTTCTGCGGACATGTATAAATTTCCTTTCTTCAGCTATGCATTCAACCCAGTCGGAGCCTGTTCAAGCATCACATGATTACCCACCAATTGACTTGGGAAGCCCAAAGTTCAAGGTCCACAAATCTGCCATCATCTTCTTTCCTCTTTCAAAGGATCAGAACATATTCCACATTGATCCCAAATCAAAGTTAGATGTCAGACTAACTATTTGGCTTTTCCTTAAGTTTTGTTGAGGCTCCTACTTGTTTTACTTAAATGACCTTTCAGTTTTATTTATTTCTTTCTTTTTATATACCGTTCTATTTTGAAATCAGAGCAGTTTACATAGAACAGTAACATTGGAACGTTTTATATTGAACAGGAATGTCAACTTGGGTAATTAAACAGGATTGAACTATATTACATAATGGTATATGTTTCCTACATTGTCCTGTAACATAAGGGTAAGCAGCTACTTGGAGTTGTCAGTTTATGATTGTTGAATACATTATGTTATATGATCATAGAACTGTCTCAATAAATGGGCCTTTATCACCTTCTGAAAGGTTGAGAGGTCGGAGACGGCTCAGATTGGATCAGGTAGGGTGTTCCAAAGGGTTGGTGCGTACAATGAGAAGCTCAGTTATTGGATGCTGGGATGCTTTTTATTATCTCTGCTGGGGTCTTGTGTGTTTGCCATGCCTTGTCTCCTCATTCTGTTGTTTGGTGTTAGGTGTTAGGTGTATGATGTCTGAGAGGGAATCTGTGGTCAGATAATTTATTGCTTTGAATGTCATCAGTACTGCTTAATATTTTATGTAGCTTGCTATTGGTAGCCAATGTAGTTCATTAAGATGGATGTAATATGCTTGGACCTGGAAGCATCCTGTAGGGTTCAGGCCGCTGTGTTTAGGGCCATCTGAAGTAGTTGTAATATATATTTCTTTAGGCCTTGGAGGATAATATTGGCATAATCGAAGTGTGGGAAAATGAGTGCTTGGAATATGGTGCGGATGTCGTGCTAATCCAAGAGTGGATGTAAATGTCGGAGAGTTCTGATTTTATGATATACTGCCCTACTGATATTATTGATGTGGCTTTGCATGCTCAGTCGTTGGTCCAGGGTTATTCTGAGATAGCGCTCTTCTTGTTTTATTGCCAGTTCTGCATCCTTTACTTTTAGAGCATCCAATGGAGTGAAAGCCTGATCTTTTATTATAAACAGCACTTCGGTTTTCTTGTAGTTTACTTTAAGGTTGTTACTGGAGAGCCATTCTGAGACAGCATTGAAGCATTCTAATATGTTGGTGTAGTTAGGTTTGTCCACAGAGAGGGGTGCATATAGCATAGCATCGTCAGTGTATATGTGGTAGAGTATGTTGTAAGATTGTATTATTGAGCAAATTGGCTGGATGTAGATGTTAAAGAGTAGGGATGATAGTGATGATCCCTGTGGGACCCCTTGTGTTTGCTTGTAAGTGGTTGATGCACCAGTCTAAAGCAGTATTTTGTATTCCTTTCTCTTGCAATCGGGATAGAAGGATGTTGTGACATACTGTGTCAAATGCTAAGGCAATATCCATGAATATGGGCATGAATCCCTGCTTTGATTTATCAATGCCCTTTATTAGCCTGTCGAGAAGAGTAGCCATGAGGGTTTCAACTCCATGTGGATGTCTAAACCCATGCTGTTGAGGGTCCAGAGGAGCTTGGAAGTCTATGTGGTGCTGGACTATTTTTGCTGGACTATTTTTTTTATATTATTTTGGCCAATAATAGTAACATGGTAACATAGTAAATGACGGCAGATAAAGACCAGTATGGTCCATCTAGTCTGGGAGGCTTGATATGAATCTATGGGAATTCATGTTAAGCGGGTCGAGTTTGTTGTTTTTCAGTAGCGGTCTGACAGAGTCGGTCTTCAGGTATTTCGGCATGATGCCTGTGATTAGGGATAGGTTCACAATTCTGGCAATGAATGCACTTAGGTCAGATTGTGTTATTTTGACTCAGCTTGTGGGGCATGGATCTGTTGGTGAGGTGGTGGTGTTTAGATTCCTCATGACATTTTCGATGTGTTCTGGGGAGCTTAGAATGAAGGAAGATAATTTGGGTATGGTAGTGTCATCTGTTGGAAATCTTTCTGGTTTGTAATGGTTTCCAGTGGCTTTGTTTTGGAAGTGATTTGCGAACGTTTGTGGGTGAGGAGTGTTTGCATCATGCTGCTTGGTTGGGTCCTTTAGGAGGAATTTAATGTTCAAAGAGTTCTCAAGGTTTGTTTAGCGAGTGCATTAAGATTCTTGTATGGTAATCTTTACACTTTTGGTTGATTTGTGCTGATGTTGTAGGATGTTCATATACACGTCACAGTCCTGCAGAAGTCTTGAGCGGTGCCATTTTCGCTCAAGTTTTCTGAGCTGTAGTAAGGAATCGCGTATTTCAGCAGTATACTATACAACTGTATGATGTTTCTTGGGAGGCTTTGTAGTTGGCAGTAAGTGCAAGGCTTTGCTTATAGTTCTATTCCATGCAGGGCCGGCCCGTCCATTGAGCGAGAATGTTTTTTGCACAGGGCCCCGCGTTTCAGGGGGCCCCGCGCAAAAAACATTCTGATCTAAAAGTAAAATTTAAAAAAAAACAACAAAACTGTCTGCTGCCACTGCCGGGGCCGCCGCGGCAGAATCAAGTGTGCCGCGGGGCCCCCCCTGCCCAGCAGAACCTGCCCTCCCCTGTATCACCTCTCTCTTTGCAGATGCAGTCACATGCGCCAGCTTTCTGTTGGCTGATGGGGGCTGTCTGGTAATGGGCTATGGGGGGGTTAGGACTGATAATGGGCTATGGGGGGGCTAGGACAGGAAATGGGCTGATGGGGAGGGGTTAGGACTTGAGGTGGGCTGATGGGGTTAGGACTGGTAATGGGTTGTGGGCTGATGGGGGGGTTAGGACTGGCAATGGGCTATGGGGGGCTGACTGGAAATGGGTTGATGGGGTTAGGACTGGAAGTGGGCTGATGGGGGTTAGGACTGGTAATGGGTTATAGGGGGGGCTTAAACTGAAAATGGGGTGATGGGGGGTTAGGACTGGAAGTGGGTTGATGGGGGGGCTAGGACTGGTATTGGGTTGGGGGGTTGCTAGGACTGGAAATGGGCTGATGGGGGCTAGGACTGGAAATGGGCTGATGCAGGGACTAGAAGGGAATGGATGCTGGTTGAGGCTGGAACTAGAAGGGAGCTGATGTTGGGGGAGGATTAGAATGGGATGGGGCTGGGAGAGTAAAATGGAGAGGGGAAAAATATTTTGTGTGGGAGGGATAAAAAATCTACAATTGGCTGGGTATTGGGAGAGTAAGTGGGGATTGAGGATGGAGGGGTAAAATTTGAGTGGATGAAATAGGAATGAGGAAAGAGCAAAAGGAGAAAGATTAGTATGTTAAAGCAGATGTAGAGAGAGAATGGAAAAAAACTAGAAGAGAGAAGAAAGGACAAATGGACAGCAGACGATGGAGAGTTAGCAGAAGACACGAAGAAACCAGAAGAAAGTGGCTGGAGCAATTGCAGCTGAAAAAAAAGGAACAAAAGGTAGAAAAATATCTCTTTATTTTGAATTTATTAATTGGAATATGTCAGCTCTGGTAAATGTGCATCATTAACGTCTGTGCTTTGTTTAGTACAAGAGCAAATTAATGTATAGTTTTATTTCTACAGTGTTGTACATTCCAAGTTTGGCTTTTGGGATTCCCAGTTTAATTATTGTCTTCCTGTTTCTAAATTGTGATTCCTTGTTTGGTGATGGTCTATGTTCTGCATGTGTAACTGAGCTGAGGTATTCTGTTTATGTAATTCCTATTTGACATTGCCACTTGTTCTCTTTCCCCAGTAGGTCATGTATTGTTGTTCTCTGAAATGTATTGGTTTAATATTTGCATGTTTCCTTTTGATAGGTAGGGTATGGTGCTTTGTGAGTCCTGGTAGTGCTGTTAGGATACGGCGGGTTTGCTATGGGTTCTAAATGGGCAGTGTTTGTAGTAGTTCCTAATGTGTCTGGTGGTTGGCACTGGATTATAGTAATGTAGAAATCTTTTAGTCTTTCTTTATCCATACACTCATTAAGAGGCATGTTTACTAAAAGTTAGTATATTTATTTATTTATTTTTATTTAAACGGACTTGGTATACCGCTTTCTCATGAAATCAAAGCGGTTGGCACAGCAAACAATCAAAGAAGGGGGGTTGTCAGTAGCATGCAGTGTTGATTTGTCGCAGTGTACTGTGTGAGGGAGTGTGGTTGATTTGATGTGAGGCTATATACATTGTGTGCTTATGATACATATTTACAGATTCATATTTACAATGGTGGCTTTGCTAATCTGAAAAAGTCATTCCATGAAGTCCTTGAAATGGTTTTTGAATAGTTCAGTTTTGAGCTGTTTTCTGAAGTCTTTGATGTTTGTTGCTCTGAGGTGGTCTGGGAGAGAGTTCCATATGGCGGGGGCTGCCAGGGTGAAGGCTCTTTTTGATGTGGCTTGGCTTGTCCTGGTGTAGTCTTTTGGAGTTCTGATATTGTTTGATGTTCCCTTTCTTCTTGGTCTTTTGCTGTCGTCAGCTGTTATGAGCTGTTGTAGGCTGTCTGCAGATAGTTTGTTTATTATTTTGAATGTGGTTAAGAGAACTTTGTAGCGGATTCGAGAGCTGATTGGTAGCCAATGGAGGTGGTATAGAATGGGTGTGATATGTTCGTGGCTTGTACTGTCCGTTATGAGTCTTGCAGCGGTGTTTTGTGCTAATTGAAGTGGTTGTGTGGATTTCTTTGGGAGTCCTAGGTAGATGTGGTTGCCGTAGTCCAGGGTGGGGGTGATGATGGCCTGGCAGACTGTTCGAAAATGCTCGGAAGCAAGGATGGGTTTAAGTCGTCTGATTGTCCTCATCTTGATGTAGGCACTCCTGGTGGTTTTCGCGATGTGGGAATGAAGGTTGAGCTCTCTGTCAAGGGTTATTCCCAGGTATTTTATTTCTTGTTTTATTGGGATGGTGGCCTTGTTTAGATTGATGGAGGGCGTGGGTGTGAATGTTTGGTCTCTTGTTATGATCAGTGCTTCGGTTTTATTATAGTTTATTGCTAGATTGTTTTCTTGCAGCCAGGTTGTCATTCCTTCAAAGCAGTTGGCTATGTTGGTGTGGTCAGGTTTGTTTAGATTGATTGGTGTGAATATCATTATATCATCCGCGTATATGGTGTATTGTATGTTGAAGTTCTTGATGATTGAGCAGATGGGTTGTATGTAGAGGTTGAAGAGCAGGGCTGAGAGTGCTGAACCTTGTGGAACACCCTGTGTGACGCTGATGGGTTGAGAGGTCGTCGATCCACATCTGACCTGGAGCTGTCTATCCTTTAGGTAAGATGTAAACCATTTCAGGGTGGTGTTGTGTAGGCCTGCTTCTTCGAGTCTTGTTAATAGGGTTGAGTGGCATACGGTGTCAAATGCTGCGGAGATGTCCAGGAATATCATGAGTATGCCCATTTTGGGGTTGTCGATCGTTCTTAGCAGACTGTCGAATAGTTGTGTCAGTAGAGTTTCAACTCCGTGGTTAGGTCTGAAACCATGTTGGTGTGGGTCAAGGGGGTGGTGTATGTCTAGATGTTGTTGTAGTTGATGTTGGACTACTTTCTCTATGATCTTTTCCAGGAAAGGGATGCTTGAGATGGGCCTGTAGGCTGCGGGGTCCGTTTTTGGTAGGATGGTCTTCTTTGGGATCGGACGTGCTGTGGCTAGTTTTAGTGAGTTTGGCATTATCCCTTCTGTGAGAGAGTTTTGTATGATCTTCTGTATTGTTTGTGTATATGGTAACATTATGCAAATATTTATGCAAATGAGGCCCCTTATGCAAATGAGGCCCCGCACCGAGTCTCCGCACATGGCCCCGCACTCCCCTTGGGCCGCCCCTGATTCCATATGTCTACTAGATTGTCAATATTGGTTGCATCGGCATTTAGCTCTGGCAGAATTTCCTCCATAAACGTCTGTTTATCAAAGTGTTGAAAGCACCAAAGTGGTGGGTCACTCCCATTGTGTCTATGTAGGTCTGTGTCCAGATTGATTTGAAAAGTAATGCCATTATAGAATCTCTGGTGATAACTGACACAAGGGAAAATTCAAAAATCAAATATTTTTACACTTAGCAATATTTTCAAAAGCTTCTAATTTATGATGGATTATAAGACTATCTTTCATTGCAGATGCACTAACTGCCTGCTGAGAATTACACTGAGATTCACCTAGCATCCACAGCTGGTTTTTTTTTTTTTTGAGTAGTGTGGTTGCATGCTAGTTCTAGGATTGCGGATAGGTTGTCAGCGCATGCCAAAGGTGTTATGTATAGCAGGTATATTGTTAGCTGTCTGTTTGAGATTGTGATGGTGTCCAGGTTGTTTGAAATTTCAGATTTTATGTTGTTGAATTTTAGGTCGCTTCTGGCTAGGATGAAGATGCCTCCACCCATTTGGTTGGCTCTTGGGAAATTAAAAGGTCATAATTGGGGAGTCTCAAGTTGTTTACTAGTATGGTATCTGAGTCGGTGAGCCATGATTCTGTGGCACATAGAATGTCTTACTTTCGATGTTTGATGTAGTCTATAAGTACTGGCCATTAGTTCTGGACTGAGCGAGCATTTACAAGCATGCAGTTTAAGCTTTTGGTGTGTGGAGGCTTCCATGTGTGAGTCCTTGCTTGGGACTAGTGGACTATATGTATAAGAGAGCTGTGTACTTTCGAGTGGGCAGTCCTTGAGGGGTTCTGTGAATCTTGTGTACCCTCCGACCATACCCTTGTATGATAAGAATTAGTCCTTGTTGCTGGCTATATGTTTCTGTCTGTGTGAGCAATTGCAGTCCCTTAGGCGCGGGCCCAGGAGCGCTCTGGTCTGAGCCGTGAACCCTGCTCATCCTAATCATCACAGTTGCCTGGAGCCGGCCCTGGATCCGGGTAGGCACGATCGCTCCTCCACACTTCTCCTCCAGACCTCAACCATCTTGCCAATACCACCTTCCTTCAAGCAACTTTCCTTGACTTGCTGCCCACTGCTGACATTGATCTTTCCTTCCATCACCCGCCTTGTACTTGCTACCCATTGTCTACTTAGTACTGTTACCTACTGCCTGCCTAGAGCTGCTAACCATTGTTTGCACTGAACCGCTACCCACTGTTTGCCTAGACCTGTTGCCCACTGCCTGCACTGAACTGCTACCCAGTACTTGCACAGAACTGCTGCTCACTGCCTGCACCCCAGCAGAACTGCTACCCAGTACTGCGCAGAACTGCTACCCAGTGTTGCGTAGACCTGCTACCCAGTGTTGCGTAGACCTGCTTCCCAGAAATCTGCATAATATTGATCCCCTGACTCTCTCCTCCACCATTTCTCCATCTCTTTCCTCCATTTTATCATCCGAGTCCATCGATGAGGCATTATCCTCATACAATGCTACACTATCCTCAGCCCTTGACACTCTTGCCCTCCATTTCCTGTGCTGCACGTGGGCTTAGCTCAGATTGCCTTTCTGCTCCCTAAGAAATGGAGTGCTTCCAGAGCTCTCCCAAAAGGTGATTTTTACTGAGTTTTGCTGCATAACTGTGAGTCTTTGTTTTCCAAGTAACTGTGCATCTGTTTGTCTCCACTTAGCTTGCTATCTGTTCTTAGTATTGGGTTCCCTTACCCACTCCATTGCTGTAGAGGTTTAAGTTTTAAACTTTCTCTTACCCTGCCCTGAGGGACCACCCCTCCCCACTGCTGAGTTAGTGTTGTGGACCTCCATTTCCTGTGCTGCACGTGTCTCTTTATCCTTAGTGGTGGGTTCCCTTGCCTACTCCACTGTGTGTGCCCACAGTTCAGAACAGCCTACTGGCCAGAGACACTTAGGTTCCCACCCACCCTACCCCTTGCCCCACCCACCCCAGGGGCTACATTACCTATATAGTGGTCACATACGTGCGATCTATCATTCCTAACCTGGGTTAAAAGCCACATCTTCTTTATCTGTCGTCTTCTTCTTCTTCCTCTTCTGGGACTGCATAAATAACATGTCTTGTATTCAGTGCAATAACTGCGGTACTTTCATTCAAAAATGAATCATTTGGAGCCTAAAGGCTTGTCCTATATTCCTAAAGTCAGCTGCCATGCATGAAGAACTGACTCTACTAAGGAAAGACCTAGCTGTCATGCATAAAGAAGTGTCTCTACTGAGGGAGGAACTGGCTGCAATGAAGCGCACCTCCTCTAGGATACAAACTGAACAAAGTCCACCACCGCTCCCACAAAGAATCAAATGCCCTAGGAACAAATGGATCACAGTGGGTTCTGGTAGATTGCGACCTGTAACACAGAGACATCCTGTACATCAAGAGATATCCCTGCATAATGCCTTCTCTGCCTTGGCTAATGAGGATGCCCAATCCAAAGAAACTGAAGAGCCCTTAAATGAGTCAGACAATGCCCAATCCCATGCTAAAGCACCAAATATGAAGAAAACCTCACCAAACAGAAAACTACTACTACTTGGAGATTCCATCATCAGAGGCACTAACTTGGGAACACAGTTCAAAGGAGAGAAGACAGTCATGTGCCTACCAGGCTCTTCAGCCAGCAGGAATACAAACCAAGTTGTTGAATTACTTAGCGCAAAAAGTGAACACTCCAAGCTTGATGTTATTATCCACTTAGGCACAAACGACCTGGCTAGGAACAGTGCCTCCACAGCCCAAAAGGACTTCCAATCTCTGGGAGAGAAACTCAAGCGCGTTGTTAACACTGTTGCATTCTCAGAAGTTCTACCTGTTCTTGGTAAGGGGACAAAAAGGCTGCATTGTATTAACAGCTTTAATTCATGGCTCCGGAGCTGGTGCAAACAAGAAGGATTCAGATTTATTGGCAACTGGGACAACAGATGGATCAACAAGAGACTATACTGTGCTGATGGACTACATCTCTCTGTTGCAGGGAAAAGAATCCTAAGTGAAAAATTCAGGCAGTATGTGGATATGCATTTAAACTAGGAAAAGGGGGTGACAGATGTGGAAGGTCAACATCTGCATGCCACCCCCAGCAAAAGCAGAACACCATCAGAAACAGCCACACTTTTAAACCACACATCAAAAGCATGTGCGAAGAAGTAGGCAGAACAAAATCAATGCAAAATACACACAAGCCAGGAAAATGCTGGAAAGCAATGAGCACAAATGCTCGAAGCTTAGCCAACAAAATTCCAGACCTGGAAGCCTTAATGGTGGAAATGAATTTGGACATTGTGGCCATTACAGAAACATGGTTTAATGAATCGCACGATTGGGATATAGCCATAGCTGGCTATAATCTATTCAGAAGAGACAGAGAAAATGGAAAAGGAGGTGGAGTAGCCTTGTATGTCAAAAGCAGTATTAAAGCTACTGAAATGCAGGGAATATGGGGAAAATAAGAAGCACTCTGGATTGCGTTGGAAAGAGGAGATGGCACTGTCATCCATATTGCTGTAGTCTACAGACCTCCGACTCAAATTGAAGAGAGAGATAACGAATTGATTAAAGATATTGCCAAGATAGCAGCAAAGGGGGAAGCGATCATATTGGGTGACTTTAATCTACCTGATGTGGATTGGATTACTCCTTCTGCACATCTGGAAAGAAGCAAAAAAGATTGTGGATGTTCTCCAAGATGCATTATTTAGACAAATGGTGATGGAACCAACCAGGGAAAGCTCAACACTGGATGTAGTGCTCACCAACAGTGATAGTGTGTCAGATGTCTGCGTGAGTGCCCCTGTGAGCAACAGCGACCATCACACGGTGTGGTTTGAGATAAAAGCCATGGTACAGGCCAATCATAGCAAGCTCAAAGTCCTAAACTTCAAATATACTGACTTCAATAAAATGGCAGAGTACTTAAAGGAGGAGATTTATTTATTTATTTAACATTTTTTATATACCGCACTATTTACATCAGCGCGGTTCACATGTAACACAAATGTCCAGTGTGGGGAAACTACATTGGACTTACAATAAACAGGAATTTGAACTTGGAGAACATGTCAAACTATGTACATCACTCTTCGATCTATCTATGCATGTATTTAAAATCCATTGTGAGGTGTAGAGTTAAGGTCGGTCAGGTGATTAACCGGGAGAGGAGGGACGGAGGGTCGGAGAGGGCGATTGGATGGATGGTGGGTAGGGATGAGGTATGGCTACGTAATGTCTTCTAAGTTGGGGAAGCATTGCAGGAAGAGGTAGTGCTTCAAAGCCTTTCTGAATTGGTGAAGGTTGTTTATGGCACGGATGTTGGTTGGTAGGTTGTTCCAGCATGAAGGTGCTGATAGCGCAAAGGCGCGGTCTCTGGTGGTTTTCGTACATTTGGTGATGGGTTTCGGGAGTATTAGGGAGTTGGTGGCGGCGGATCTTCTCAGTCTGTTGGGTGGGGTGAGTTGAATAAGTTCAGAAAGGGCGCTGGCTGTGCATTTGTTGATGGCTTTGAAAGTTATTGTTAAGATTTTGAAGGTGATCCTATGGCGTACTGGGAGCCAATGTAGCGTTTTCAGGATGGGGGTAATGTGCTCCCTTCTAGAGGCTTGGTGAAGGGTTCGGGCTGCAGTGTTCATTGCTAGCTGCAGCGGTTGAAGAGTGCACTTCGGAAGGCCGTGGAGAATGGAGTTCGCATAGTCGAAATGGGGCATCACCAGTGACTGAAAGACTGTTCGAAAGTCCTCTGGCTCAAGTAGAGGTCTGATGTTACGTAACATACGGATCTTGTGGTAAATAGCTTTTGAGATGTTGCTTATCTGGGCGTTTAAGTTGAGATGTTGGTCGAGCGTTACTCCAAGGTAACGGATCGTTGACTTTGTGAGAAGTTCGGCGTCACGTACTTTCAGTGAAGGTGGCGGGGTAAATTCTTGATCTCTGCTGATGAAAAGTACATCCGTCTTTTTAAGGTTGATTTTGAGCTTCTGCGAGTGTAGCCAGTCTGTGACTGCGTTGAAACATGAGGATAATCGGGATAGGTCTGGGTGATCAGTATGTATTGGGGTGAACATGAGGACATCATCGGCATAAATTAGGCAGTTTATACCAAAGGACCTGATGATGGAGCAGATAGGCTGCATATAGACGTTAAAGAATAGGGCAGAGAGTGAGGAACCTTGAGGGACACCCTTCGTTAATGGGAATGGGGTGGAGGTTGAGGTACCGGAGCGGACGTGTTGCCATCTGTCATGTAGGTATGAGGTACACCATGCGAGGCGGTGCCGTGGATTCCCTTTTCGACCAGGCGGGCCAGAAGTAGATCATGACTGACGGAGTCAAAAGCCGCTGCAATGTCGAGAAAGATGAGGGCGAATCCTTGTTTGGCGTTATCTATCCCCGTTATCAGAGTGCTGAGTAGAATTGTGAGCAAGGTTTCTACACCATGTTGCTCGCGAAACCCGTGCTGGCAGGGATCGAGGGGTGAATTATCTTCGATATGTTGGCTCAGTTGACGGTGTACTATTTTCTCTGAGATTTTAGCTAGAAGCGGTATACTGGAGATGGGTCTGTATGAGTCCATCTTTGTGGGATCCAGTTTATTGTTCTTGAGCAGTGGTCTGATTGAAGTTTGTTTTAGGCTTCGGGGGAAGATGCCTGTCTGGAATGAGGTACCGATCAGTTTAGTCAAGAAGGTGCTGAGTTCAGTATGTAGGGTTTTTATCCAGAATGCTGGACATGGGTCGTTTGGTGCCATGGTGGTGTTTATGTTCAGAATGATGTCTTGTATTTCTCTTTCAGTTGGGGTAGTAAAGGTGGAGATGGAGCATTGGGTAGCTGTCGATACTTGTGTAGGTACAGGTGGGTGGGAAGGAGCCGGCGTAATGTCTTGTAACCTGGATCTGGCGGGTAGGGTGGCCTGGTTTGCTTTGGTTTGCAGGTAATCTGCATATTTTTGTGGGTCAGGTTGGTTTGCCTGATCAGTCGAAGGTTCCTTAGCTAAGGATTTGACAATGCTGAATAGTTCATGCGGCTTATTGAGGGATCGTTGTAGAACCTCAGCATGGTGTTGCCTCATTCTCCTTGAAACTGCTGTTCTGTGGGCGCATAGCTGGGTAGAGTAAGCTTCCTTGCTTTCAGTCGATCTGGAGCGGCGCCAGCGTTTTTCTAGCTGTCGGAGTTGTCGGAGGGAGGTCTTGAGCTCGGGCGAATACCAAGGTGCTTTCTTCTTCTTGTCATGTGAAACATTGATGGGAGGAGGGTCAATTGCAGCATTAAGGCATGAGTTCCATGTGGAAATCATGTCATCAAGATTCAATCCATGTGTATTGTGGAGAGGTTGTATTTTCTCTAAGACCTCTTCTCTGTTGAGCTGGCGGAAACGTTTTGAGACTGGTGCAGGTGGATTGTTTGAGGAATGAGGGTTGGAGAATGAGGGATTTGTGGGCATCGCAAATCTGATTAGAGATGACGGGGTGGAAGGAGATAAAGGAAGTGGAATTGCAATGGGCTAAACTAAAGAAGGCAATAAATGGGGCAACAGATAAATATGTAGGAAAAGTTAATAAAAACAAGAGGAGAAGGAAACCTATTTGGTTTTCCAAAGAGGTGGCTACTCAAATAAAGGCAAAAAACACAACTTTCGCAAAATTCAAAAGCTTGCAAACAGAAGAACACAGAAATGAATACAGGATCCAACTCAAAGAGTCTAAAAGAGTAATAAGGATAGCAAAATCAAAGGCAGAGGAAAGGATGGCTAAAGATGTTAAGGGTAGCAACAAAACTTCCTTCAGGTATATTCAGGAAAGGAAGAAGATCAGAGTTGGAATTGCAGGACTCAGAAGTGCTGGGAAAGGACTCGTGGAAAGTGACACTGAAAAAGCGGAATTGCTAAATAAATACTTCTGCTCTGTTTTTACTAAAGAAGATCCTGGAGATGGACCAGCTATGACTCCCAAATATAAAAATGGGAATGAAGTAGATACCACACCATTCACAGAGGACGAGGTGTTAGAACAACTTGCTAAACTGAAAGTGGACAAAGCCAAGGGACCGGATGGGATACATCCTAGGATACTGAAAGAGCTCAGAGAGGTTCTTGCAGGACCGCTAAAGGATGTCTTCAACAGATCCTTGGAAACAGGAGAGGTTCCTCAGGACTGGAGAATGACTGATGTCGTACCTCTACACAAAAGTAGTGACAGGGAAGAAGTGTCAAACTACAGGCCTGTGAGTCTCACCTCGGTGGCGGGAAAAGTAGTGGAGGCGCTTCTGAAAGAGCGAATAGTGGACTTTCTTAAAACCAACAGATTGCATGATCTGAGGCAACATGTTTTTACCAAAGGACGATCTCGCCAAACAAATCTGATTGAGTTCTTTGACTGAGTGACCAGAGAACTAGATCAGGGGCATGCGATGGATGTCATCTACCTGGATTTCAGCAAAGCCTTTGATACTATTCCTCATAGGAGGCTTATCAATAAACTCAGTAGTTTGGGGATGGGTCACAAGGTGGTGAACTGGATCAGAAATTGGTTGACTGCAGACGACAGAAGGTAATGGTAAATGGAGCTCACTTGGATGAAAGGAGGGTGATTAGCAGGGTGCCCAGGATTCGGTCTTGGGCCCGGCACTGTTCAATATATTTGTGAGTGATATTGCTGAAGGACTGCATGGAAAATTCTGTCTTTTTACAGACGACACAAAAATTTGCAACAGAGTAGACTCCCCCGAGGGAGTGGTTAACATGAGGAAAGATCTACAAAAGCTGGAAGATTGGTCTAATGCTTGGCAACTACGATTTAATGCGAAAAAGTGCAGTGTCATGCACTTGGGTAGCAGAAATCCAAGGGAAATGTACATGATAGGGGGCGCGAGGTTGGTATGCACGGTTCAGGAGAAAGACCTTGGTGTGATTATCTCTGATCTCAAGGTGGCAAAACAGTGCGACAAGGCGGTGGCAAAAGCCAGGAGGATGTTGGGCTGCATACAGAGAGGGATTACCAGCAGAAAGGAAGAGGTACTGTGTAAGTCTGTATAAGTCATCCACTGTATAAGTCACTGGTGAGGCCTCACTTGGAATACTGTGTTCAGTTTTGGAGACCATATCTTGCAAAAGATGTAAAAAGACTGGAAACTGTTCAGAGGAAAGCGACCAAAATGATTTGGAGCCTGCGTCAGAAGCCTTATGAGAAGAGACTTGAAGACCTAAATATGTACACTTTGGAGGAGAGGAGGGACAGGGGAGATATGATTCAGACCTTTAAATACTTAAAGAGAAATGATGAACAAACAAACCTCTTCCAAAGACGGGGAAGCTGTAAAACTAAAGGGCATAACATGAAGCTGCAATGTGGTAAATTGAAAGGCAATATCAGGAAAAACATTTTCACTGAAAGGGTGGTGGATGCTTGGAATGCCCTCCCGAAGGAAGTGGTGGGGGCAAACACGGTGACGGAATTCAAAACAGCATGGGACAAACACAGTGTATCCCTTTACAGCAATAGGATAAAAACAAAATAAATGGTACCATCTAACTTCTGAACCATATAACGTCTCAACAAATAGGGGTGTCCTACATGGAGTGGTGGGTTTACCCCTAAACAAAGACATGGGGAGGGGTGGCCTGCACAGAGTGACAGGTGCACCTACTCTTGCCATCTTGCTGGGCAGACTAGACGGACCATGCTGGTCTCTATCTGCCGTCATTTACTATGTTACTATGTTACTATGTAACTCATCCCCCCACTTCCCCCTCTCTCAATCCATGTGGAGGGATCTACTATCCTTCCTGTTCCCTCGGCCCGCAATCTGGGTGTTATCTTTGACACCTCTCCTTTTCTGCTCATATCCAGCTTGTAGCTAAGACCTGCCGCCTCTTTCTGTACAACATCAGCAAAATCCGCCCCTTCCTCTCTGAACACACTACCAAAATGCTTATCCACTCCTTAATCTCCTCTCGCCTTGATTACTGCAACCTTCTTCTCGCTGGTCTTCCCGCTAGCCACCTCCTTCCCCTCCAATCTATACAAAATCACGCTGCTCGACTAATCTTCTGCCAACCTCACCATGCCCACATTACTCCTCTTCTCAGGTCGCTTCACTGGCTCCCTGTCCGATCCCGCATCCAATTCAAGCTTTTCCTTCTAACCTATAAGTGCATCCACTCTATGGCCCCTAACTACCTCTTATCTCTCCCTACATCCCCTCTCGAAATCTGCGCTCCGCTAACAAATTACTTCTATCAATGCCTTTCACATGCACCGCAAACTCCTGACTGCGCTCCTTTCACCTTGCTGCACCTTACGCCTGGAACAGCTTACCTGCGCCTGTGCGCCTGGCATCCTCCTTGGCCCTCTTCAAATCCAGATTGAAGTCCCACCTCTTCACTGTTGCATTCAGATCCTGACTTCTTCCTCATCTTACCCTAACCCCCGTCATCATTTATGACCAAACTACTGACCAAACCATACCTTGCGCAGAACTGACTAATGCTCTACCCTGCGCAGAACTGACTAATGCTCTATACTGTTCTAACTTATGTTTTGTTCTAACTAGATTGTAAGCTCCAATGAGCTTGACTCTGACGGGCAGGGACTGTCTCTTGTATGTTGGCTACCTCTTGTTAGGTCAGCTGTGCAGCGCTGCGTGCGTGGCGCTTTACAAGTGCTGAATAGTAGTAGTAGTAGTAGTAGCTAGAGGAGGTGATCTAGGGCACCCTAACAATCCTGTCATCCGAGAAGTGGGACTGTTGATGTACGGATTGCATGTGGGTGAGTATAGGGCGGATGCATGTGTGGGTGAGAAAAGCAAATCAGATTAGTAGTCCTGGGACCCCATGTCATCATGCTATACTTTTATTTATTTATTTATTTATATTTCCTTTATTTATTTCACAGGTCTTTTATGCCCCTCATCTTCCATTCGAGGTGGTTTACATTTCAACGGTAGAACTTTACAATGAACAGGGTTAAATTAACTTGGAGAGTTATACACATAACAGTTGAGTACCTGGGTATATTATTTCAGAATAACTTTATACAAAGGTATCATTAGCGTTTTCAGAAAGTCTTGAGGTCGGCAATGTTATACCAGCTGTTTTCAAGAGGTGCAGGGCATCTGTACTGTAGATGTATGTTTTGTGTGACTGCAAATGAGAGTGCGTGTGTGGTTAGAGGAATGCATGGAGGGACCTGATGTGCAACTGCAATTTTGTGGTGACATCAGTGCCTGGCCAATACCTGGTCCATAGGGCTGACTGCAGCATGACTGGGTGCCAGTGTCATCGGCCAGAATACAGCAGAATGGGGTCTCTATGGCTAAATGTCAAAGCATATCCTTGTCAGTAATAAGGGACCCTCAGAATGAGTGCATGCAACAGGGCACACAGCACCATCAGCAGTCTCACAAATGTTCACATTTGTATAGACAGATGCTGGTGCCGTTGGGCATCTAGTGGTGCTGTTTGCGCTGGTGCATGCCTTCAGTCTGAGGGTCCCATTTCTAATTTCTTCTGGTCCATACATAGCGTCAGGAACACAAGGAGAGCAATACCCTCGCGGCAAACCAGAGAAAACACAACAGGCGCGTGGTACGTGGAGGTCACAAGTGCTTTATTACTTCAACAAAGACCCCAACGCATTTCGGCTGTAGCCTTCCTCAGAGGGTATGAATCTTCAAACAATATATGTATATAATAATAATTACATATACAATAAAATATAACATAATTAAAAGTATTACTACATCAATAAAAATAAATGTGATAATAGAAACAGAAATAAAATAGTAAATAAAACAACTAGTTAAAAACATACACTGATAAAACATAATACAAAGCAAGACAGGACATACCTTGGTTGCAAGGAAACGTTAATGTACATAGATCATATGAAATCATACATATTAAGCCAAAAGAGAAAAGGGGAGGAGATGAGGAGGAACAGAAGGCAATACCTAATGGTATACAAATACTCACGGTAGCACACTATGTGTATTAAATTCCAAGAGGTAAAACAAGTCTGTAGAAATAAAAACATTTATTTTAAAAACGCAATTGTGTAACTTAAAACAACAAACAGAAATAAAGTTAAAAACAAATTTAAAAACCAAAATGAAGGTGAGGATTAAACAGAGCATCAAGAATTCAGTAAATAATCCAAAGCACACCCTCAGCAACAGTGCAATTTTCACCATCATATGAAGGTCAGCCTGCCCCACAATCCTGGTTTCACAAGAATAGAAAGTTCTCTAATCATAAGATGCATAAATACAATAAAAACCTTGCAGTGTTCTTCTTCTGTAGTTGTATTTTCCTTTTTGTCTTTTAGGTTAGTTGCTATTTTTCATACATGATACCTATAATGTGATAAGTTATTGTTCTTAAAACTGTTTTCTTTCCATTACCTAATCAGCATTTACTCAGCATTGTAACCCTCAAATTACCATTTTTATTATATACAATTTAATGTTCACTGTAATTTCAATTGTTTGAATAAGTTTCAATGTAATGTTCAAGTTTTGTTCTATGTAAACCGCTTTGATTTTTCTGAAAGGCGGTATATAAAACCGTTCAATAAATAAATAAATAAATAAAAATTATCTTGTGATTCAGCATTGTTCTTAGGGATATCTGCAAACCACTTGTTAATTTTTAACTAACTCAAATTTTAATTTGTTTCAAGTATCAATTGCCTTAAAAACCAGTGCAGAAAGGGACAACTGATCGCCAACTGGAGATAGAAGAACAGCAAATGAAATTAATTAATTAATTTAGTTATAAAACTTTATATACCCTCTTCTTGGATGAGTCAATCAAGATGGCTAAAAGACAGTTGAAAATGTAATAATAAAGAACAAGAAAAATAATAAAATTGATGTCCAATTTCAACCCATCTCATCCTAGTACATCACATCACCCCCTCTAGAGAACATTGAAGGGAATAAATACAATTTCAATTCCTTCTTAAACATCAATAATGGCATGTCAGCTTGCAGCCTCTCTGGCAGGGCATTCCAGAGTTCGGGCACCACATCCTAAAGGCCCTCTTTCTCCACTCTTCTACTAGTGGGAGTTATTGCATTCAGCAGCATGACGAAAAACAGATGCACTAAATGCTGCCATGATGACCAGAATACTGCTGTCCTCATTCTGCAGGCTGTACATCTATTCCAGTTCTGTTGTTCATTACCTCCAACACCAGTATTGAGAAAGGATGGCTGACTGCTAGTGTCGGCAGCCAGGCAGTGCAATCAGCTAGTGGGAGTGAGAGCATTTGGATGCTTTTGAGATAATGGAAGTCCTTGAAAAAGTGATCACCAGCACTTGCAGATACCACCACGGTGACCAGGACACAATTCCTTTTGCAGTGTCTTTGGTTTATTGCATTTCCAAGCTTTTTTTCTCCCATGGTCTAAATATTGATTTGAACATTAGATAGTTGTAAATACTTGGAGTGGAGGAGTGGCCTAGTGGTTGGGGCAAGGTACTTCAGGCTGGAAGGTCGGGGGTTCAAATCCCACTAGAGGACAGCAACCTTGGGCCGGAAGGACTGGGGTTTCTAGTCCCACAGGTGCTCCTTGTGGTCTTATTTGCAGCTCTGTGGATGGTACGAGCAGTTGTGTGTAGTGCGGTTTGAAGAGGGAGAAGTGTGGATTGAGGCAGACCCTAGTAGATATTGTTGCAGTAGTCTGCATGGGGGAGAGTGAGTGCTTGAAGTGCTGATCTAAAATCTGTTGGTTCAAGGAGGGGATGAAGTCATTGTAAAGTCTTTGTTTTGAAATAGATTGTTCTGGCTCTCATTGCTACTTGGGTTTTGAAAGAGAGTTGTTGGTCAATAATGATTCTGAGGTATTTCAGCTCTGTTTCTACATTTATCTGGATGTTTAATGTTATAGTGGTTGAAGGTGTGAAGGAGGTATCCTTTGTAATGAACATAGCTTCGGTCTTTTTGAAGTTGATTGATAGGGTATTTGTTGAGAATCAGTTGGTGATTTCTGTGAAGCAATCTTGAATATATATGTAATCCGGTTGATTGGAGTGGAGTGGGCAGTAAAGCATAATATAGTATGTGAAAGTAGATATTGGGCTTTTTGATAATAGAGCATAGGGGCTGTAGGTATAGGTTGAAAAGGGGTGCGGATAGTGTGGAACCCTAGAGTACGCCTTGCGTTTGTTAGTAAGGCTTGGAGATGTTTGAACCCATCTTTATTTGTTGTTGTCTGTCAGTAAGGTATGATTGGAACCATTTGAGTACAATGTGTTGAATTCCAAATAGTTGTAATCTCCGAAGTAACATATTATGGTCGACTGTATCAGATGCCACGGAGATGTCCAGGAATATCAGGAGGTAGGTTTGTGTTCAGTCTTGAATGCCTTGATTTAGGGTGTTAGAGACAGGTTATTAGGATTTCTACTCCATGATGATACATATATGTTGATGCAAACTAGACTAGATATACTAGTCTGTTGCATGCCCAGAACAGTGCAAGGTAATCTTAGTGCACTCAAAGATATAATAACTGCAAGTAGAAAGTAATATGTTTGTCCTGCCATACCTTCCATCAAAACATACAGGGTAGTAGAAGAAATCCTTAGTTATTCTTTCATTGGTCATCTCTAAAAACAGTGTTTACAATGTTAAGTATGGACCCTTACCAACCTCACAAAAAACGGTGCTTTTGGGCATGTTTTAGTGCCATTTTCACTGTAGAATGCTCTTATTCTGTGGGTCTCTTATTATCGAAAGGGATATGTTTTGACATTTAGCTATGAAGAACCATTTGTGATTTTTTTCTCTCTTCTCACACTGGCACCTGGTGACACTGCAGTCATCCGTGCAGTCCAGGTACTGGCTAGGCATTCATGCCTCCCCCCTCCCCCTAAATTGCAGATGAGCACACCAGATCCTCCCGTGCACCCCTCAAACTACACACACACACACACACACACTCTCATTTTCAGTCATATAAAACAAAATTCTGCAAAAAAGATGCCCTGAACCTATAAATAAAAACTTGTATAACATAATAGCATGGAGTCACAGTATTAAAAATATGATCTCTGTTTCTCACCTAAACAAGAATCCTTTCCATACTCACTTACTTACTATTCCTACATCAACAATCCTATTTTTTAGGACACAGGAATTGTTAGGGTCCCCTAAGATTAGCATGGATCTCATGTCAGCATGGCCAGAATAATCACTATTGCTCTTCATAAGATTTCTTTCAGGATACTTTTTAATGCCTCTTTAGCTTACAAGATTCCTTCACCTCTAATTTCAGTTCTTTATAAATGCATAGTTGACCTGAAGTTTGTTCGGTCTTCAGCCAAGCAGCTCATTGTTGATAGAGTGGTATCCATAGCTGCTGTTATTGTATTGATCCATTTCATTGCCAGCCTTCCTCTTTTACGGTCACCTTCTACCTTGCCAAGCATTGTGTCTTTCTCCAATGATCTCTCTCTTCACATGATATGAACAAAATTTGGTCAACTATCCATAGGGTTGCCAGGAGTCGACACCGACTTGACGGCACTTAACAACAACATAAATGCATATTGTGGTGTTTTTCCATACTACAGTCCACCAGTGTACAACAAACTAGTCACCACCATTATACCATCACAGCAGAAAATTTTGTAAGTACTGACCTTATTCTATGTCTCGGGAAGATATAATGGGCACGTCTGCGGGCACCTCCCAAAACATACACAGCCCTGTCCTGAATATGCTTTATACATCTCCGTGGCAAACCACGCCCCTGTTTTGCCTCTCCCAGACACGTTCTGAAATACCTGTGTTAGCGAGATAAATGTCCATGGGCGCTATGTTCTGGAACATGCTCATAGATGTTTTGGGCAGATAAACGTCCCCAGTGCACAAACAAACTCTTATTCGGTTTCTGAAATGACCTCCTTTATTAAAAAGGAGGAAGGAAAACCAAAATTAGCCAGCATGTTTAAAAGGTGAGGTGAAAGCAACTTCTATAGCCAAAAGAATATCTTTCAAACAATGGAAAAGAATCCAAATAAAGAAAGCAGGAAACAGCATCTGCACTGGCAAGTTACATGCAAAGCACTGATAAAGAAGGTAATAAGAAACTACACAGAAGTTTGCTGTAGAGGCAAACATTCATAACAAAACCTTTCCAAGTACATCTGAAGAAAGAAGCATGTGAGGGAATCAGTTGGATCACTAGGTGATCATAGGGTAAAACATAAGAACTTAAGAACATAAGATTTGCCATACTGGGTCAGATCAAAGGTCCATTAAGTCTAGTATCCTGTTTCCAACAGTGACTAATGCAGGTCACAAGTACCAGGTAAGAACCCCAAAGATAGAAAGATTTCATGTTGCTTATCACAGGAATAAGTAGTGGATTTCCCCCAGTCTACTTTAATAATGGTTTATGGACTTTTCCTCCAGGAACTTGTCCAAACCTTTTTTAAACCCAGCCACATGAGCAGCTTTTACTACATCCTTCAGCCACGAATTCCAGAGTTTGATAACACATCAAGCGAAGAACAGGGGTGGCTCAAGGCAATCTGCTGCCTGAGGTGAGGGATGAGATGGCGCCTCCCCTCCCCATAGTGGCGGGGGGGGGGGGGGGAGGCTTTCTCAAAACTTCAGTCAGGTACTGAACCAAACCAAAAAGCCGGTTAGATTATATGAAGGAAATGCAAGAGTTTGCACACTAAGGAACTAAAAGAAAGAGTGAGAACCACAGCACAGTTTATAAAATTAAATTCTAACTCATTTTTATTTTGTTGTTATAAACTGTGTTATGGTTCTTGCTTTTTCTTTTTGAATATATATTTTGCATCCATAGAACCTCCTTCCTCAACAGTGGGCGCAGAAGAGAACCAGGACATTCACCTAGAGAACTCAATATCTTAAAAAAACAAACAAACATTATCCAGTACCAGGCATATTGTGAACTAATACAAAACCCTACAACAAAGTCACCAAGTATCTATAGAGCAAATCTACCATACCATACCAGCACCAACTTCCAAAACTCACATAAGGAGGCCATCCAAAAAAAGCATCGCTGTAAATACTACAGTGGGCCCTGGAACATCCAAACACCTATTTGAAAAGCTGAACAATTCAGATTACTACAGTACAGATCCCTACATACAAATTCCATGTTAACAGAACACCTGGTCTTGGTCACACACTCAAAACACAGATCCTCACCAAGTACAGAATAAGTGACCGTAATCTAAAAATAAACATATGTAGATAAAAATTGAACTGCAACCTCAAGAAGCCAGATTCTGCATACAGTGCAATACCAGAGAAATAAAAAGAGATGCATTTCCCTGTCCTGTATAAAATATAAAGATAACACCAAGTCAGATAATTACATTGAAAATAAAATTCTCTTCTAACTTTGTTGTCTGATCATTTTATTCTCTGATCATGTAGGTCCCAATCTGAGGTTTCTGCTTTTCTCTGTCTCCCAGTGCAGCCTCCTGTCTACTTTCCCCCAGGGATGGCATGAGGGTGATGCAGAGCTATGTGCGGAGACTCACTGTGGCATCATTTGCATAAATTTAGTATACTTTAAAATGTATATGCCACCCATCTAAAATCCTAGGCGGTAACCGGGTAGCCGGACCGGCGTCCCCTCTCTCCTTACCCCCCCATCCCTTCCAGTATCAATTAACAGCACAGACATCAATTTTTGGTGACAACTGGTCGCAGCTTTATTTCAATCAACATCATTAACATTAACAAATATATTGACCCAACTCCCCCCCGCAGATTGATGTACCACCAGCCATGCAACTAGCAAGGCGGCCACGCCTCCGCTCAAGCCGTGGTCCCCACCAACGGCCGAGTTCTGCCACCCCTATCCGACTTCGCCATGTTACTAGCAAAAGTCTTCCAGGGGTCGTCCGGGTCGAGGGCACCCCGCCCCCTCCCCAATTCGCCAAAGGCTCCGGACCCCGGACCTCCGGGATCCCGCCACCGGCACAGGGGATGAAATCTACCTGTGCCGCCCCCCAAAAGCCCCAAGCTGCGACCAGTGTGGCCTTTCTTGAACCACCTTCTCCAGTGCCTCCTGCCAATCATTCAGGAGCAAATCCATCCCCACTGGAGATAAGTGCACCCCGTCGTCCCTGTACAATCCGGAGCAGGCCACCTCAACCCAGGGATGCTGAACCTGCACACCACCTTGAGCGCAGACCCATCTCCCGATCTGCCTATTAATCTTGGTCAAGCCACGAGACCAGCGCCACTGATCCCAGCACGCCGGCCTCGGTATGATGTCTGACCACATTAACAGTACACCTTCAAACATTTGAAACAAAACCAAAAAGTCTTTCTTGGCTGTCCTGATCAGCTGCTTACAAGTCCAAGCTGCCAGATCATTACCCCCCAAGTGCACCAACAAAATCGCCGGCTGTCCCCTGATGCGTCCATGGTGACGGAGCAAAGGCATCAGCTGCGCCCACCGCAGACCCCGCTCACCCAGCCATGACACCGCCACCACCGCAGGATCCAGACTCAAGTTCGCACCACAAGGTCGCTGCGCCGCCCGCTGGCCAGCCCAATAGATGAAGGAGTGCCCCAACATCCAACAGCCCCGCACATGCATACCCCCATCTGCAAGAGAAAAAACACAGTATTAGCAAACCCCCCGCCCCCCCCCCCGAATATTCATAGTCGGACATAGCCCTCGAAAGCCCTCGAGCGCCACCTGCCAATGCTCCGTATCAGCTCGCTCGACAAGCCCGCCGCCGCCGCACTGGTCGCCGCCCCAATCCGGAAAGAATGCGACGAAAAAAGACAAGGGTCCTCCCCGAGCCGCCGCAAAACCAAGCGCAAAGCTGCCGTGACCTGGAAATGCGTCAGCGGGGAGGCATCCAGGTGCACAAACAGACCCCCTAAACGCACCGGGCGAATGGCCAAGTACTCGCGCATGGCAGAGAGAGGGCATGTCAGCCCGCCCGTCCCGCGAAGGACCACCCATAACCCCTTACCCTTTTGGTCCGTTTTGGATTTAGCCAACAAAACCCGCATACGCTCGTTCTCAATCCAGACATGCTGCCGACGCAAACTATTGCCACTATCTAATTTACCCGAAGCCTCGGCCAGCTCACTGACCCTGAAGGCCCCGAAAAAGGCCAAACAGAAAACCGCCCGAAAAAGCACGTACTCATAGGGGACACTCGCAACACGCGTCAACTCCCGGCACACTCTCTCAACTAACTCGTGTGTTATCGGCCTTCTGCGATCCCGCGTGGCAGGCTGAGACCGCTCCCACCCTGTGAGCAACCGCCGAGCTAGCAAGCCGCTACCCCCGAACTCCCACCCAACTGCCCGGGCAAAAAATCCAAACCCCGCTAGATGACCACGCACAGCCGACCGCGTGACCCCGTGCTCCTTCGCCCACGCTACGTATTGCCCAAGCAACATGTCAGGCACCCTCCCCCCATGCCAGCCCCTCTCACGCAAAACTTGCTGCACCCGTGCGCAACCCCAATGATAAGCTTCCCAGGTGTGAGCTGCCACGGAGCTCTTCAATAGGTGCCTCATTGCTGCAGGCCAGAGCTCCACAAGTTCAAGGGGACCACAAGCCCCACCTCGTCCGCCTCCGGCGCCAACTTCCGAAAACGCTCCATCTGTAAACGGGAAAGAGCATCAGCTATTTCGTTAACTTGCCCTGGAATATGCCGCACTTTTAAGTCAATATTCAAACGCATACATGCCAGTACCACCCGACGCATAAGCGAAGCCACCCGACTACAGTGAGGAGAATAACGATTGACGACATTGACAACCGCCTCGTTATCGCACCACCAACGAACCTTATGGTTCGCCAGTCTATCCGGCCACAACTCCAACACAACCAATATTGGAAAAAGCTCCAAGAAAGTAATGTTGCTCAGCAAACCAGCGTCAGCCCAAGCCTGCGGCCATCTGTCAGCACACCAAGCTCCCGCGAAATAGATCCCCAAACCAACTCCCCCCGCCGCGTCGGTGTACAACTGCAGGTCGCCGCTGGAGATCTCCGCCTCGTGCAGCACGGACGTCCCGTTAAAGTCCCTTAAAAATGTATCCCAGACCCGCAGATCCTCTCGCATAACCCGAGACACCCGAATGCCATGATGCGGCCTTTTCACCCCGGCCACTGCCAAGCGCCTACTGAACACTCGCCCCATAGGAATGACTTTACAGGCAAAGATAAGAGATCCTAACAGAGATTGCAGCTCCTTTAATGTCACTTTATTCGAGGCCGATATATTGGCTACTAGGATCCTGAGCTTCATGACCTTGTCCTGGGGCAACCGCGCCACCATGCTCTGCGAATCCAGTTCCACACGTAGAAAACTAAGCTGCGTGGTCGGACCCACCATCTTACCCTCAGCGAGTGGAAACCCCAACTCCCCGGCCATTGCCATGAAACCTTTTAACAAGTCCCCGCAGGTGTCCGACTCAGCCCTGCCGACAAATAGAAAATTGTCGAGATAATGCACTACCTCAGAGACACCCACCCTTTGCACCACCATCCAATGGAGGAAGCTACTAAACATCTCGAAATAGGCGCATGATATCGCACAACCCATCGGCATACACTTGTCATAGTAAAAGGCACCCTCAAACCTAAAACCCAGCAACCGAAAAGCCGACGGATGGACTGGCAACAAGCGAAAGGCCGACTCTATATCCACCTTCGCCATCAGTGCCCCACAACCGGCCTTCGATACCAACTCAACCGCCTTATCGAAAGAGGTATACCTCACCGTGCAGAACTCGCGTGGAATAGCATCGTTAACGGACGTTCCGAGCGGCGAAGACAAGTTGTGTATAAGTCGAAATTTGCCCGGCTCCTTCTTGGGAATAACACCTAAAGGGGAGATGACAAAATTCGGAAAAGGCGGGTTGTTGAAAGGCCCCGCTATTCTCCCCAAGCTCAATTCGCCTGCCAACTTCTCACGCGCTACCGCCGCCCAGCAACGAATACTCGGGGAATTCCTAACCGATCCAGTGACCACTTCGCCTTGCCGGGGAATAACAAAACCACACTTAAAACCAAATTGCAACGCCACACTATCTTTTTTCTTCGGATACCGAAGAAGCCAGCTACATAGCACGTGTACCCGAATCGGGGAAGGTGCTAATTCCTTAAGCGCCCCCTCACTTGGCTCCGGAACCGAAGGCGGCACGGCTCCTTTCTTAACACATTTTGTCGCAGAATGGGGCCCACCGCAAACTGAGCATGCGTGTCGGAACTTACAGTCCGGGAAGGGACAAGTGGCCCTATTATATCTCCAACACAGGTCGGTTCCCGCTCCAAGAACCGACTTCGGCTGCCCCACGGGGGGCGCTCCACGAAAGAAACGACTCGCTCCACCCGCAACCCCCTGCCCCAACTTACCTCCCCCCGCTCCTCCGGCCCCAGCCTTAACCGACATCTGTGTCAACCACAGATTAATATCTTGTGTCCCCCAAGTTAAAAGCTTATTTTCTTCCATTTTGTCCCGAACGTCTCATCATAATTAAGCCACGACCAGCCGTCGTGCGCTTGCGAAGCTCCCAAAATAGCGTCAGCATACGACAGCAAGCTGCCATACTGCTCCGGAAACTGATGACCCCAAACACTCGCCAATCTCAAGAACGAACGGACCCAATTAACGACGTTGCGCGATACAGAACGAACCCGCCCAGCCTTCTCATCTTCCCTCCGTTTCTTCTTGCTATCCCCAAAGCGCTTCCGACCTTCGAGCAGGCGAAAAATGTCAATGTACTTGCGCTTTAATATCTTCCGCCGCAACTTTTTTGGGACACCTTCCCATAATTCGGCCACAGCCGCTAAAGAAGCCGAACCTACGCCCCCCGCCCCAGAAGCCCCCCCGTCCCCAGCCGCTGCCGTCCTCCGCGTCACGTCCGAAGAGGAATCAGAACTTTCCGAAGAGGAAGAGGATGAGGAGTCAGAGCTATGCCTCCGCCGACAGGCATGCTTCCTCTTCTTACGCGCCTTCCCAGATCGCTCGCCCCGGGACCTCCCCCCCCACTCCCACCAAGCCCCTGCCCCGGTGACTCACCCGCCGATCCTCCAGCCGCTGCACCACCAGACACAACAGGCAGCTCGTCGCGAGGGTCCTCCACCCGCTGCTGAGCACGTGGGTCCTGCTCCCGTTCCGCCACGTCCGAGACTGCTTCCGCCACACCGCTTCCGGACTCCATACTCCTCGTCCGCGTTGAATCCTCCGAAGGCAGCACTCCCCGCGGAGCCGCAAGAAAAGGCACCTGTGGACATAAAAAGGGGGGACACGGTGGGGAGAAAACCGAGGGCCAAGAAGGCTGCCATGCCCCCACCCAATCCATCCCCGATGAACCCTGCCCACCAGCATGCCACCTATCCCAAGTGGTCTGCTGCCCTTGATGCCCCAAACCACCCGGCGACGGCGCAGACCCCCTATGAAAATCTCGACCACCGCTGCCGCCTCGCAAGGAGCCGGCCCATAGGCTGCTCCAATCCCAAGGCCCAAAAGCACCTAATCCCCCCCCCCCCCCCCGAGATTCCCAAAATTATGACCCCTCTCCCCCGAGTTACCTACGGCCACCTCGTCCCTGCGTCCCATCCCGTCAGTGGCCGGCTCGGGTGACAATTCTAAAGACCCAACTAAACCCCCCAGAGTCCGCGCCCCCCGGGGCCTAGGCGTGCGCCCTCTTCCAGCTACCCTCCCTACCCTTGGAGACAGGGGGGAACCCACTGAAGAGCCCCGCGCTGCCCCTGGAGCTTGCCCTGCCCCAATGCCCCTCTGTCTCACTCTACCCCTGGTAGGAGCCCCCCTATCACGCTGTCCTCTAGCCCTCCCTACAGAAGCTGCCCTGCGAGCAACCGGATTCGCTGCAGCTCGTTTTGGCCCCATCTCCTATCCTCCCAACCCCTCCCGCTGCCGAAAAAGCTTCACAGCCAACAGTGGGGATAATCTGTCTCCCTCCTTACCTCTCCACAAAACCAGACCCCGTCCTTCAAGGTTTAATTTTTTGTTGTTTTTTTTTGTTTTTTGGTTGTTTTCTTTTCTTTTCTTTTTATATATCAGTCCCCACCGGGGATCCAATCTTCCCCCCCCCCCACCACCCCCCGCTATCGGTATTACTGTATTATTTTAATTTGCTGTCCTTATGCACCGGCAAGACCTACTCGCCTGTAGACTAGACCGCAGCGCACAGCCAACTCAGAAAACCGCCCCGATCACGCTGCTATCCCGGAGGCCTCCACCACACAGAGGCCTTAGCGCCAAAGACCGCAATGCCGCCGGTGCTCTTCCTGCCTGTTGGCCGCCCGTTCGCATGTGCTCCGTGCCGGCCACGCGCTCCGGAGCACATGCCTAATGCACGCACCTGATTGGCTCCGCTCGTGCAGCCCCGAGCGGAGCCAATCAGTTCAAATGATGCGCACAGCGTATTGACGCAGGCGCGCGCCTCCTCCTCACTCCCGACGAGCAGGGTCCCGCGCCGGGCCGCGCACCCGGTTACGGGCGGGCTCCAGGACCCTGCCCACGCCCTGATACTTTCTAAACATACACTTACACTTGCAATTTAGTAAAACAATGTTACAATAAAACAAACATAATAATAAAACATGACATTTGATTAATGAAAAGTCACTTACACAGCCCCCCCCCCGTGCCCAATCAAACCATTATACGTATCTGCACATCAGATTTATTTTGCTATGACCAGATTATTGATGAGGAGGGAAGATATACAGTAAAATGAGAAACTAATCCTGGTAGCGATGAATTCAAATGCTAGATTGGATTGTATTAGAGCTGGAAAAGTCCGGAATTCAGCAGCAGTGAAGCTATCAGGCTACTAAATAAAATTAAACGGAGACGTTCCCTGAAAATTTGAAATTTCCTTGAATCTGAACTGACAAAATATTTTAAATTTCAGTCTGGCAGCATAAAGAACACAAAACTGCAAATCTCAAAAATACTACGTATTCCAGTATCTCCCCCCAACCAACACCCTAGAGTTGACCTCACCACGCACCTAGAGTACAGGATCCATAGAACAAATCTACTATTCCATAACAGCACTAACTTCCAAAACTCACACATCATGGAGTGTACCCAGAAAAGGGCAACACCATAAATATTGCAGTGGGTCCTAGAACATCCATACACCAGTTTGAAAAGCTGAACAAGCCAAATTACTACAGTACAGTATAGATCCCTATGTACATATACCTGGCCTCAGTCACACACTCAGAACACAGACCCTCACCAAGTACAGAATAAGTGATTACAACCTAAAATAAAAATATGTAGACAAAAATTAAACTGAAACCCCAAGAAGCCAGACTCCGCATGCAGTGCAACATCAGATAGAGATGCCGTTCCCCATACTGTGTAAAATATAAAGATAGCGCAAAGTCCAATCACTAAAATGAAAATAAAATGATTTTTCCTAACTTTGTTGTCTGACCATTTTATTCTCTGATCATGCTAGTCCCGATCTGAGGCTTCTGTTTCCGTCTTCTCTTAGCTCTCTTTCTATGGTCTATAGTCCATCTGCCATTTCTTATCTCTTCTTTTGTTTTCTTCACTTCTTTCCATCAGCCTATTCCCAGTCCCAGTAACCCTTCCCAGTATCAGCTCCTTTCCAGTCCTCCCTCCCAGTACCTTTCAATGTCAATTTGCAATCCCATGACTGCCACTGGTGTCCATTCCCTCCCAGTCCCCCTCTTCCTCACTGTCTAGACCCTTCTAGTCCAAATACCATGGCAGCCCCTCTCAGCATCCACTCCCAGTCCCATTCTCCCATCCCTCTGCATCAGCCCATTTGTAGCCCTAGCTTCCAGTTTTCTTCCAGGGCCAGCAGCTCTATCCTCCCCTCCCCACCATCAGCCCATTCCAGTCGAAGCCCCCCCCCAATCTGCTCACTTCCAGTGCTACACCCCATCAGCCCATTTCCAGTGCTAGTCCTCCCTCAACCCCATTACCAGTAAAAGCCTCCCCCAATCAGCCCATTACCAATCCTACCCCTCCATCAACTCATTACCAGCCCTAGCGTCCACTAATCAGCCCATTTCCAGTGCTATCTCCCCGTCAGCCCATTATAATCCTAACCCACACTGTCTCCCCCCTTCAGGGGCGGCCCAAGGGGGGTGCGGGGCCATGTGCGGAGATTAATTGCGGGGCCTCATTTGCATAGGGAGCCTCATTTGCATAAATACTTGCATAATGTTAACATGCATTTTTAGTAAACATGCTTCTTAATGAGTGTCTGGATAAAGAAAGACTAATAGATTTCTACGTTACTATATTCCAGTGCCAACCGCCAGGTCCATTAGGAAGTACTATAAACACTGACCTTTTAGAACTCATAGCAAATCCACCATATCATAACAGCTCTGCCAGGACTCACAAAGCACCAAATCCTACCTATCAAAAGGCAACACTGCAAATATTAAACCAATACATCTCAGAGAATATCAATGCATCTCCTACTGGGGAAAGAGAACAAGTGACATGGTCAAATAGAAACTACATGAACAGAATACCTCAGCTTGGTTAAAATGCAGAATATAGACCGTCACCAAAGAACAAGGGATCACAATTTAGAAATAGGAAGACAATAATTAAACTGGGAACCCCAAAAGCCAAACTTGGGATGTACAACAACACTGGAGAAATAAAACTATAAATTAATTTCCTCTTGTACTAAACAAAACACAAAAGATGTTAACAATGCACATTTCCCAGAGCTGATATATTCCAGTTAATAAATTCAAAATAAAAAAGTATTTTTCTACCTTTTGTTGCTTGTGCATTTTCTTTTCAGTTGCAATTGCTCCAGTCACTTTCTTCTGGTTTCTTTGTGTCTTCTGCGAGCTATCCATTTTCCTTTCTTCTCTTTTAGATTGTTTTCCAAATTTTTTCTCTATATTTGCTTTAACATACTGATCTTTCCCCTTTTGCTCTTTCCTCCATTTCTTTCCTTATTGCTTTATCATCCACTCAAATTTCACCCTTCCATTCTCAATCTACACTTACTCTTCCAATACCCGTCCCTTCGTAGACTTTTCTTCCCTCCCACACAAAATATCTTTTCCCCTCTCCATTCTCATTTCCCATCCCTTTCTAGTCCTCCCCCAAAATCAGCTCCTTTATAGTTCTAGACCCACCCAGCATCTGCCCCCTTCTAGTCCCAGTCTCCCAAGCTTCCACATTAGCCCATTTCCAGTCCTAGCCTCCCATATGCTGTTTTCCAGTTCCATTCCAGCCCCCCATCAGCCCATTTCCACTCCAAGCTCCCCATCAGCCCACTTCCAGTCCTATTCCAGCCCCCATCAGCCCATTTCCAGTGTCCTATTCCAGCCCATCACCCATTTGCAGTCTACGTTCCCCCCATCAGCCCATTTCTAGTCCTATCCTAGCTCCTCATCAGCCCATTTCCAGTCCTAGCCCCCATATGCTCTTTTCCAGTTCCATTCCAGTCCCTCATCAGCCCATTTCCTCCACGCACCCCCATCAGCTAATTTCCAATCCTAGCCCCCTCGTCAGCCCACTTCGCCCTATTCCAGCCCCCAACAGCCCATTTCCAGTCCTAATCCAGCTCTTCATCAGCCCATTTCCAGTCCAGATTCCCCCCTATCACAGCCCATTTCGTCCATTCCCCCCCCCACCATCACAGCCCATTTGCAGTCCTATCCTCCCCACCATCACAGCCCAATTGTAGTCCGTTCCCCCCATCACAGCCCATTTCCAGTCTGTTCTCCCCCCCACCACAGTCCATTTCCAGTCTGTTTCCCCCCATCCCAGCCCAATTTGTCTGTTCCCCCCATCACAGCCCATTTCCAGTCTGTTTCCCCCATCCCAGACCATTTTCAGTCCGTCCGTCCCCACCATCACAGCCCATTTCCAGTCCTATCCCCCCCATCACAGACCATTTGCAGTCCTCCCCCCATCACAGCCCATTTCCAGTCCGTTCCCCTCCCCCATCACAGCCCATTTCCAGTCTGTTTCCCCCAACCCAGCCCATTTTCAGTCTCCCCCCATCACAGCCCATTTCCAGTCCGTTTCCTCCTCCCCATCACAGTCCATTTCCAGTCCGTTCCCCCCCCCCATCACAGCCCATTTCCAGTCTGTTTCCCCCCCATCCCAGCCCAATTTGTCCGTTCCCCCATCACAGCCCATTTCCAGTCTGTTCCCCCCCCCCCACATCACAGCCCATTTCCAGTCTGTTTCCCCCATCCCAGCCCATTTTCAGTCCGTCCATCCCCACCATCACAGCCCATTTCCAGTCCTATCCCCCCCACCATCACAGACCATTTGCAGTCCTCCCCCCATCACAGCCCATTTCCAGTCCTATCCCCCCCATCACAGACCATTTGCTGTCCCCCCCCCATCACAGCCCATTTCCAGTCCGTTGTTCTCCCCCCCCCCCCCCCCCCCCCACATCACAGCCCATTTCCAGTCTGTTTCCCCTCCCATCACATCCCATTTCCAGTCCGTTCCCCTCCCCCATCACAGCCCATTTCCAGTCTGTTTCCCCCATCCCAGCCCATTTTCAGTCTCCCCCCCATCACTGACCATTTCCAGTCTGTTTCCCCCATCCCAGCCCATTTTCAGTCTCCCCCCCATTACAGCCCATTTCCAGTCCGTTCCCCCCCACCATCACAGACCATTTGCAGTCCTCCCCCCATCACAGCCCATTTCCAGTCCTATCCCCCCCCATCACAGACCATTTGCAGTCCTCCCCCATCACAGCCCATTTCCAGTCCGTTCCCCTCCCCCATCACAGCCCATTTCCAGTCTGTTTCCCCCATCCCAGCCCATTTTCAGTCTCCCCCCCCCCCATCACAGCCCATTTCCAGTCCGTTACTCCCCCCCCCCCATCACAGCCCATTTCCAGTCCGTTCCCTCCCCATCACAGCCCATTTCCAGTCTGTTTCCCCCATCCCAGCCCATTTTCAGTCTACCCCAACACAGCCCAGTTCCAGTCCGTATCCCCCCCCATCACAGCCCATTTCCAGTCCTTTCCACCCCCCATCACAGCCCATTTCCAGTCTGTTTCCCCCCATCCCAGCCCAATTTGTCCGTTCCCCCATCACAGCCCATTTCCAGTCTGTTCCCCCCCACATCACAGCCCATTTCGTCCATTCCTCCCCACCATCACCGCCCATTTCCAGTCCTATCCCCCCCACCATCACAGACCATTTGCAGTCGTCCCCCCATCACAGCCCATTTCCAGTCCTATCCCCCCCCATCACAGACCATTTGCAGTCCTCCCCCATCACCGCCCATTTCCAGTCCGTTCTCCCCCCCCCCCACATCACAGCCCATTTCCAGTCTGTTTCCCCCCCCCCCATCACAGCCCATTTCCAGTCCGTTCCCCTCCCCATCCCAGCCCATTTTCAGTCTCCCCCCATCACAGCCCATTTCCAGTCCGTTCCCCCCCCCTCAGAGCCCATTTCTAGTCCGTTCCCCCCCTCCCATCACAGCCCATCCAGTCCTAGCCGCCCCCCCGAAGAGCCCCACGCCATCTAAGGGGCTGCAGAGGGAGCCAGGGAAGCCCGCGCGAGGCCCCGGCTCGCTCTGCACAGCCCGCCAGCGTGAAGAACCTTTACCTTCCCGCTGGCGGCTGTTTCAATGAAGCCGTGAATGCCTGGAAAGGTTAAAGGCAATGCCCTTTAACCTCTCGCGGCATTCACAGCTTCATTGAAACAGCCGCCAGCGTGAAGGTAAAGGCTCTTCACACTGGCAGGCTGTGCAGAGGGAGCCGGGACTTCCCCGGCTCCCTCTACAGCAGTCCATTGAGCGAGAATGTGGTTCACACGGGGCCCCCTGAAGCGCGGAGTCCTGTGCGAACAACATTCTCGCTGAATGGATGGGCCGGCCCTGCCCCCCTTTGTCCAGCACTTGCCCCCTGTCTCTCCCCTTTATCTAGTACTTGTCCCCCTGTCTCCCCCTTTGTCTAGTATGTCCCCATCATTCCCTTTGCCCAGCATTTTTCCCCGTCTCCCCCTTTGTCCAGTATTTGTCCCCTGTCCTCCCCCCTTTGTCCAGCATGCTCCCTGTCTCCCCCTTTATCCAGCATTTGTCCCCTGTCTCTCCCCTTTGTCTAGCACTTGCCCCATGTCTCTGTCCAGTATGTCCCCCTGTCTCCCCTTTTCCAGCATTTGCCCCCATCTCTCCTTGTCCTGCTCCTGTCCCCACTCCCTCCACCTGCACTTCTCATTCGGTGGCGGCGGCGGCACTCCGGCTGTTTTTATTTTAGATTTTGCCGCCTCTGGCCTGCCTCTGACTTCCCGCCGCTTTTTTTCCCTCAAGAATGCTTGCAGCAAGAAAAAAAAAGCGATGGGAAGGTAAAGGTAGGCTAGAGGCAACAAAATCTAAAATAAAAACAACCAGAGTGCCGCCGCCGCATGAATCAGCCTGATCGCTTGCAGGCTGATTTGCTGACGCCAGCACTCTGGCTCTGTTTTAATTTTAGATTTTGCAGCCTCTGGCCTGCCTCTGCCTTCTCATGCGGGAAATCAGAGGCAGGCCAGAGGCTGCAAAATCTAAAATGAAAACAGAGCTGGAGTGCCAGCGTCGGCGTGCCACCCCCATCGGAGTGCCGCCTGAGGCCATTACCTCAGGTGGCCAAATGGAAGAACCGCCCCTGGCGAAGAAGTATTCTCTCCAATTAGTTTCAGATGTACTACATTGTATAGTAGCTTCATTGTGCATTTCACAGTCTTTGTACTTTTTGAAGGAGTAAAGAGTCGATTCACTTTTACTCATTCCACTCCACTCATTATTTTATAGATCTCTATCATATCTCCCCCCCCCCCCAACACCCTCCCCCCCCCCCAGCTATATGTTCTCCAAGCTGAAGAGGCCTAATCTTTTAAGTCTTCCTCATAGGGTATCCTTCCATACTCTTTATCATTTTGGTTACCTTTCTTTGTACCTTTTCAAATTCCGCTATATCTTTTTTTAGATACGGCATCCAGTACTGCACATGGTACTCAAGGTGCGGTCCCACCATGCAGCAGTACAGAGGCATTATGATATCCTTTGTTTTATTCTCCATTCATTTCCTTATAATTCCTAGCATTGTATTATCTTTCTTGACCACCATTTCTGGTGAGCCAGAGGTTTGCATCTGGACATCTTGGCCTTCATATAGTGGAGTTGCTGGCTGGCAGGGTGCCCTCCCCGAAATATATATGTGTTGACTGTGTTTACGCTGCATAGATCCTTTTCCTGGGTGGTGACCCTAATGTGGAACCTTGCTTTGAGCAGCAATAGTTTGGGTTGTTCTGTCCTAAGTGCATAACGTTGCACTTATCCACATTAAATTTCATTAGCCAGTTAGACGCCCAGTTTCCCAATTTCTCAATATGTTCACTTGCAATTGTTTAAAATCCTCTTGTGATTTAAATAATGTTGTGAATTCTGCAAATATGATAACCTTATTCATTGTTCCTATTTCCAAGTCATTTATAAATATGTTAAAAAGCAGTAGGCCTTGGAAAGATCCCTGGGGTACTCTACTATTCACCTTTCTCCACTGAGAAAATGGACCATTCAGCCTTACTCTCTTGTTTCTAATCTTTTAATCCCAATCCACAATAGGACATTGCCTCCTATCCCATGACTTTTTAATTTCCTTAAGAGTCTCTCATGAGGGACAATGTCAAAGGCTTTCTGACACTCTAACAACTGGCTCACCTCTTTATTCACACCTTCAAAAACAATGTTAGCAGATTGGTGAGGAAAGACTTCCTTTGGCTATATCCATGTTGGTTTGGTCAAATTAAACCATGCCTATCTATATGTTCAATAATTTTGTTCTTTATAAAAGATTTTTACCATTTTGCCAGGCACTGACATCATGCTCACCAGTCTGTAGTTTTCTGGAACACCTAGAACCCTTTTAAAAAATTGGTGTTATGTTAGCCATTCTCCAATCTTCAGTTAGTATAGACTATCTTAATATTTCAAAAAAGCCCCATAAATAGCGATCACCTAATAAAGCCCAAAAATACCAAATCACTATATCCCCTTTGTGAAACTCAACTATTAATTGTCGGATGTTGCCGGAAAGGGACAAGCATTATGATTCATGTCCTCCACTCGGTTTCATCCTTTTAATCAAAATGTGTAAATCCTATAATCAACACCAAAAGATAAAGTCCCAGCTACTTAGCTGCTTCCAAGATCCCAAATCCTGAAGAACCAGGCACGACGTGCACGTTTCGGGTTACCACCCTGTTTCAAGTGCTATCATCATGTAACATTATTCAATCGACCACAACGCTGAAGAACAGCTGATTCATTCAAGGGGTCAAGTCGTTGTGGAATGGCCAGATTTTGCCGTCACTCAAAACAATCCTCCAATAGGGATAACGGAGTATACCCACTGAATCAGGGAAATCCCGTATCCTATAGGGAGATGTCAGATAATACTAGACCAATCGATTTCTCTGTTGAGACCAGCTGGGTGTACCGTTTGTAAACAGAATATCCAATGTTGTTCACATTGCTGAAGTTTTTGAATCCTGTCCCCTCCTCGAGGATCCAACAGGACATGGTCAATGACCGACCAATGTAGGTCCGAGAATTCATGATTGAATGCAAGGCAATGTTCCACAATTGGGGCTGTTTCAGATTTTTGTCGAAGACGTGAAGCATGTTCTCCAATTCGAATTTTAATCATACGAATTGTTCTGCCCACATATACCATAGGACAAGAACATTGAATTATATAGACCACATAAGAAGTATTACAATCCGTTTCCCACCGCCGTGATATAGTTCGACCTGTCAGAGGATGAGTCCATTCAATCCCCGTTATAGAGGAAGCACAGTAAATACAATTACCACAAGTTCTATGCCCAATAGTTTGCCTAGATGGTTTAGAAGGTCTATCCTGTGGCACCGTTGACTGAGCCACATAATTGCCCAAGTTAGCTCCCCGAGAAAATGCCGCCATAAAAGGTCTATGAAAACAAGGGTGCAATTTTAACACTGGCCAGTGCTTTTTAAGAATGTTAATAACATCAGTACTGGACGTCATATATGGTAAAACTCCCACAATGACCGATGAAGATCCAGCTTCAGTAGGAGATTGGCTACTGCTTGATCGACAATCTCGATGCGTGTATAAAGCCTGACGATAAGCACGCTGTATTTGAATGAATCAGCTGTTCTTCAGCGTTGTGGTTGATTGAACAATGTCACATGATGATAGCACTTGAAACAGGGTGGTAACCTGAAAAGTGCACGTCGTGCCTGGTTCTTCAGGATTTGGGATCTTGGAAGCAGCTAAGTAGCTGGGACTTTATCTTTTGGTGTTGATTATAGGATTTACACATTTTGATTAAAAGGATGAAACCGAGTGGAGGACATGAATCATAATGCTTGTCCCTTTCCGGCAACATCTGACAATTAATAGTTGAGTTTCACAAAGGGGATATAGTGATTTGGTAGACTATTTTAATGACAGTTTAAAAATTACTCATGTTGTTGTTAAGTGCCGTCGAGTCGGAGTCGACTCATGGCAACCCTCTGGATAGCTATCCTAATTTATGTTCGGTCTTCAGTCAGGCGGCTCATTGTTGACAGACTGGTACCTGTAGCTGCTGTTATTGTATTGATCCATCTCATTGCTGACCTTCCTCTTTTGCCTTCTATCTTGCCAAGCATGATGTCTTTCTCTAATGATCTCTCTCTTCTCATGATGTGTCCAAAGTATGAAAGTCGAAGACTTGTCATCTGAGCTTCTAAAGAAAGCTTAGGTTTGATCTCCTCTAGTACCGACTGGTTTGTTCTTCGGGCAGTCCATGGTATACACAGTATTCGCCACCAGCACTATAATTCAAAGGCATCAATTTTCTTCCTGTCTATCTTTTTCACTGTCCAGCTTTCACATCCATATGATGTTATTGAAAATACCATGGCTTGAACAAGTCGAATCTTTGTATGGAGAGAGACACCTCTGTTCTTGAGAATCTTATCTAGGTCTTTCATAGCCATTCTGCCAAGAGCAATGCGTCGTCTGATTTCTTGACTGCTTGTTGCTTCTTTATTGATAGTTGATCCAAGTAGGTTAAAGTTGTTCACGATTTCAATTTCTTCTCCTTCAACGATGAACCTGTTGATTATGCCAGTTGTCATGATCTTTGTCTTCTTTACATTAAGATGCAGGCCCATTTTGAGACTATGTTCTTTGATTGTGAGAAGCAAATGTTTCAGATCATCTTCACTTTCAGCCAGTAATGTGGTATCATCAGCATAGCAATGATGTCTCTCGTTCCTCGCCCTTTCATGAACCCTGTTTGCATTTCAGGTAGTTCTTGTTCCAGGTATGGTTGTAGTCTCTTTTGAATAATCTTCAGTAGAATCTTGCTGGCATGTGAGATCAGAGCGATTGTGCGGTAATTTCCACAGTCAGTTGGATCACCTTTCTTTAGTATTGGTATAAACATAGATCTTTTCCAGTCAGTTGGCCATGATGTCGTCTTCCATATTTCTTGGCAGAGCCTTGTAAGTATGGTAACAGCTGCATCAGATTGCTGTAATACTTCTATGGGAATGCTATCAATGCCTGGTGCTTTGTTCTTGGATAAGGCTTTCAATGCTGCTTCAACTTCTTCTTTCATCACCAATGGTTCCCGATCATAAGGTACAGGTTGAAAAGGCTATTGGTCCACTTGATCTTTATCGTATAAAAACTCTGTATATTCCTTCCATATTTTCTTGATCTTCTCGGCATCATTCAACATAGAACCTTGAGTATCTTGTAACATTCCATTTCGAGGCCGGAACTTTTTCTTTAACTCTCGTAGCTTTAGGAAAGCCGATCTTGTTCTTCCTCTAATAGTTACTGCTTCTATTTCCTTGCATGTGTCGTTGTAGTACTTTTCCTTGTCCTGTCTTGCTGCACATTGGAAATCGCGAGGCTGCGGGCAGGGTCCCGGCGGCCGATTCTAACCGGGCGCGCGGCCTGGTGCGGGGACCCTGTGCGCGGCCTCGGCGGAGAGCGCGAGTGCGCCGTTTAAATTGATTGGCTCCCCACGGTCTGTGCCGTGCGGGAGCCAATCGTTGGGTTTGTTGCTGGGGGGTGGGGGGGGGAGTTGCGGCCAGCAGCCTCCGCGTGGCAGTTCGAGCGGAGGCTGCTTTGGGGTGCCGGCGTCTTGGGAAGCTTCGGGAGCAGGCGTTTTTTGGCGGCAATCAGGAGCAGCGGAGCTTCAGGGTCCTCTCGTCTTTGGTGTGCTGGCAAGTGCGGGCCGGGAGTGCGGACAAGTGCGGGCCCTGGGTACTTCGGTGGGGGCCGGGTGTTCCTGGAGTGTGGGGGAGGAAATTTAAAGGCAGCATAACTCCTTCATTAAAAAAAAAAAAAAAAGAAATCAAAGCAGAGGGAAATAACAGGGGCCAATTTAACCAAAAAAACAAACAAACAAAAAAAAAAAAACAAAGCAGGCAGCCACCGCTGTTTTGTAGTCCCGGCTTGCTTTTGGGGGATTATTCAGCCTTTAGGGGCGGTTCTGGCCCTTGAGGATGCCTGCACCACGCGGTTCAAAGGGTGCCGCCCCGGGGAGTGCTGTGGGGTCGTCTGTGCGTGGGCGTGGGCGATCTCGGTCTCAAGGGGCGGCGGGGACGGGTAGGGGGTTGCGCAGCCATGGTGGGGGGGTCATGGGGTTTCTGCTGGAGGTGCCGCGTGGGGTCAAAAGGGGTCTAAAAATGCTCGGCGTCCCGGGGGGGGGGGAGTGCTGGGGCCGGCAGGGGTGTTGCGCCCCCCAGAGGCACCCCGGAGGTGCTCGAGGTACTGCTGGAGCGGTTGGGGGAGTGAATGTGGGGGGCGAGGGAGGTGCTGCCTGTCCAGCGGGGGGTCTGGGGGTGGCGGCTGGGGTGTTGGGGATTCAGGGGCTTGCGGGAGGAGTGCGGCCTGAGGGGTCTCAGTGGGTCAGTGGATATGGGGTGCCCGCTGGATGGCTCCCTGGGCCCGGTGGCTTTGGGATAGCGGGGGGACCGTCCCCGTGGGACCAGTGGTTGAGTGGGGGGCAGGGTCCATCTCGGGCGGATTGGGGTGGGCCTTGGCCTCAGGCTTGGTCAAGGGCAGTTTCCCCCCTGTTTTTCCTTTTCTGTCTCCACAGGGGCCGATTATGGCACAGCCCACATGGCAGTCGAGTGCCACTGGGTGCGAGGGCTGGTTGCCTTCGGCGGCGGGAGCGTCGATGCAGTATGGAGCGGCGGCTGAGTTGGCACATGGACGGCCCGAGGATAGTGTGGGTGCCGAAGGTGCAGATGGTCCAGCTGCTGACGGGACAACTGCGGTGTCGGTGCCTGCTCCTGGTGAGACTGGTGAGTTGCTTGGGGGTGCGGGCGATGGAGGTGGGTGGTCGCTGGAGGCGAAGGCGGGGGTGGTACGCGGAGAAAGCGCAGGCGGTCTTGTCGGCGGCGTCGGAGCTCTGACTCGTCCTCCTCTTCTTCTTCGAGCGGTTCGTCTGGGGGGTCTGGTGGGCTGCCTTGTCGGCGGGACGGGGAAGGCGTGGGGACGGTGGGCTCTAGTTCGGGTGGTGGTGCCGCTTCGGTGGTGGTTTTTCCGGAATTGTGGGAGGGAGTGCCACGTAAGCTGTGGCGCAAGATTAGGAAGCGCCGTTATATCGATATCTTCCGCTTGCTTGAGGGGAGGAAGCGCTCCGGGGAGAGTCAGAAGAAGAGGAAGAAGGATGAGAAGGTGGGTAGGGTTCGGAAGGTGGCGCGTAATGTGGTGAACTGGTCGCGTGCCTTTCTGCGGTTGGCTAGTGTATGGGGCCACCACGATCCGGGCCAGTATGGGATGTTGTTAGCATACGCCGATTCCATCCTGGAGGCATCTCAGACGCATGACGGATGGGCTTGGCTGAACTATGATGAGAAGTTCAGGGATAGGATGGAGGAGAGCCGATTACTTTCCTGGGGCATGCAGGACATTAACCTTTGGCTGACTCAGATGTCGGCTAGGTCTAGTGCCGGAGGGGGGGTGGGGGTAAGGGTGGTGGTGGGGGCGGTGCGCTCCTTTCGGCCAGGGGCTGGCAGAGTACCGCCGAAGGCGGGCCCGGCGGCGGGCGGTGATGTGTGCTGGCGCTTCAACCGGTCCACTTGCCCCTTTCCAGACTGCAAATTCCAGCACGTTTGTTCCTTGTGCGGAGGTACTCACTCGGCCACCAGGTGCATTAAAAAAGGTGCCGCTGGTGTTGCCGGACTCTCGGCGAAAGGGCAGTGAGTGGAGGGGGCGTGCACCCTCACCGATACGGGTTGAGGCCTTTTTGGGGTGGCTGAGTCGATACCCTAGGAGGCGGGAGGCGATGATTTTGTCGTTTGGTTTTCGGTTTGGTTTCGTTATCCCGGTGCACGGCGTGGTGTCGGCTCCGAATGCGTGGAACTCCCCGTCGGTACGGCGTTGGGCTGCGGTCGTTCAAGACAAGTTAGCGGGGGAATTGCGGTTGGGGAGAGTGGCGGGTCCTTTCCCGGAGCCCCCTTTTCTGGGCCTGGTGATTTCTCCGTTGGGTATAGTACCCAAGAAGGAGCCAGGGAAGTTCCGGTTGATTCATAATTTGTCCTGTCCAATCTGCGCTTCTGTTAATGATCGCATTCCGCGTGAGTTTTGTACGGTACGGTACGCTTCCTTTGACAAGGCGGCGCAGATGGTTAGGGGGACGGTCGGGCTGCCCTTCTGGCTAAGGTTGATATTGAATCTGCGTTTCGCTTATTACCTGTCCACCCGTCTGCTTTTCCTTTCTTAGGTTTTTGTTTTCAAGGGGGGTATTATTTTGACAAGTGCATGCCGATGGGCTGTTCCGTCTCTTGCGCTTATTTTGAGATGTTCAGCACCTTCCTGCAGTGGGTGCTGGTTCAGTCGTCAGGCTTGTCATCCATGGTGCATTACCTGGACGATTTTTTGTTTGTGGGTACGGCGCAGTCGGGGGAGTGCCAGGAGCTGTTGACTGCGTTTGTTCGGCTGGCGCGGGAGTTCGGTGTACCATTGGCAGTGGGCAAAACGGAAGGTCCGACGACACAATTGACCTTTTTGGGGGTGGAGTTGGATTCTGAGGCGATGGTGGCGCGTTTTCCGCAGGATAAGGTGACCCGCTTGCGGATTTCGGTGGCTAACGTATTGTCGTCTCGCAAGATTTCCTTGAAGGAGCTGCAGGCGCTGTTAGGGTCCTTAAACTTTGCATGTCAAGTGATTCCGATGGGGAGGGTGCTTTCACGCCGGCTGGCTTGTGCCACGGCCGGGGTGAGAAAGCCTCACCACCGCATTAGGGTCATGGGGGCCATGCATGCAGATCTGATGGTGTGGAGTCGTTTTCTGGAGGACTTCAATGGGACTTCGGTTTTGATGGAGTCTGAAGTGTCCAGCGATGCCTTGCAGTTATACATGGATGCGGCGGGGGGGGGGGGGTTTAGGTGTTTATTTCAGTGGGGCCTGGTGCGCGGATCGTTGGCAGGAGTTGTGGCACGTAGAGGGTTTGACCAAGAACATCACCTTTTTGGAGCTCTTTCCGATTCGTGTGGTTTTGGAGCTCTGGCCGGAACGGCTTCGGAACCGTAGGGTTCTGTGGTGGTGCGATAATGAGGCAGTGGTCAGTGTGGTCAATCGTTACTCTCTGAAGTGCTTAAGGGTGGCGGGCTTGATGCGGGAGGTGGTGTAAGCTTGTCTCCGGCTGAATGTGTCGGTCAAGGCGCGGCATATCCCGGGGTGCACTAACGAGATCGCTGATGCTCTTTCTCGTTTTCAGTGGGATCGGTTCCGGGCTCTCGCCCCCGAAGTGGACAAGGACGGATCTGTGGTCCCAGAGAGCTTGTGGAGCATTGGCCTCCGGAGATGCTAGAGCTGTTGAAGAATTCGGTGTCTGCAGGGACTTGGTCAGCGTATCAGCGAGGCTGTGACCAGGTGGTTGCCTTTTTGGTGGCTCAGGGGTGGCAGCCGGGCGGGGTTCCGGTGGGATTGATTGGTCAATATATTGTGGAGGCGAAGCATGCCGGTTTCTCGCGATCGGCGGTGCGTGGGCACCTGGCTGGGTTTAACTTTTTTGCGAGCGCGGTTGGTTGGGGCTCTCCTGCTGGAGGGGTTTTGCCACGGCGGTTGTTACAAGGCTGGGAGAGGGTTCAGCCTGCACCGCTAGATGCCCGGTTGCCCATTACACCTGGCCTATTGGTGAGGGTTTGCAGGGCCTTAGCGCAGGTGGCGGCGTCTGAGTACGAAGCCACTTTGTTTCGGGCGGTTTTTTGCATTGCCTTTTTTGGGGCTTTTCGAATCGGGGAGTTGGTTGCGGGCTCTGGCGGGAGGGGTGGGGGGCTGCAGGCGCATCATGTGCGGGTGAAAGGGGGCGGTTGCGGATCCTGTTGGCAAAATCCAAGATGGATCCGCTGGGGAGAGGTTTGTGGGTGTGGTTGGGTGAGCTTGGGGATCCCCGGGCTTGCCCGGTGCGGGCGGTGCGGCAGTATTTGTTGGTGTGGCCGCGGCTGGCTGGGAGGTTTTTCGTACACGCAGACGCCCGGGTCCTATCTCGTTTTCAGGTGTCGGCGGTGCTGCGCCTGGCATTGCGAGCGGTGGGTGAGGACCCTCTGCGTTTCGCGCCCCACTCCTTTCGAATTGGGGCTGCCACTAGTGCGGCGGCGGTGGGGTTGTCCGAGCAGGTTATTCAGGGTATCGGGAGGTGGCGCTCCCGGGCTTTTAGAGGTTACGTTCGGCTGTAAGGGCTCAGGTAGTGGGGTGGGGTCTTTAACTGTTTATTTCTGTTGCAGATGGGGGTGCCGAGCCTGGTGGCTGTTGGGTTGCTGGCCACTCTTTTGTCCACTGGGCGAGACGGCGTGCGGCTGCTCGACCTATCGGAGCGAATTTGGGATTGGACCCTTCGGTGGTGGCTGTGACATGGCTGGGTGTGAGAGGACTTCGCTGGTCTCAATTTCTACCTTTGCTGCAGCACCATGGGAGGACACTCCGGTGGCAGAGAGCCCTGCTTGTGCATCTTGTGGGCAATGACTTGGTATCATGGTCCTGCCGGCAGCTGATCCGGGCGGTGCAGGACGATCTGGGGGTGGTGCTTAGGATGTTTCATGGTATTGTCTTGCTGTGGTCTGACATTATTCCAAGGCCAGCTTGCTGGGACCAGCGGCGGTGGTCCTGGGGCTTGACTAAGATTAATCGACAGATTGGTCTATGGGTCTGTCAGAGGGGGGGTTATCAGATATTGCATGATTGGGTGGATGCTACGTGTTCGGGGCTGTATCGGGCTGATGGAGTTCATTTGTCACCAGTTGGTATGGACCTACTCCTTAACGACTGGCAGGAGGCCTTGGAATATATGTCTGTCCATGATGTTCGCTGATCGCAGCTTCGGGTTGGGGGGGGGGCACATGAACAGGGTTCTGTGCCGGTGGTGGAATCCCGGAGGTTTCCGGGGTCCGGAGCAGCAGGCTTCATTTGGGCGGGGTGCCCCTGACCCGGTTGAACCCCTGCCGACTTTTGCTATGGCATGGCGAAGTCGAGGAGAGGGGCATGGCAACTTGCCGGGAGGCAAGTTATGGCATTAGCAGTGGCGGGCACTTTGCTAAGGTATGGCTGGTGCAGCCGGGTTCCGCTAATGGGGGTTTTGAAAGTTGATGTTGTTTTGTTCTAATTGTTAATGGTTAATAAAGCTGCGACCAGTTGTGTTCCATGAAACTATTGGTGTCATGTCTTGTTTTGGGGGGGGGATGAGTGTGGCGGGGGGGGGAATGGCAGGGCCTGAAGCGCCGGGTCCGCCTGCCTCGGTTATCGCGAGGCCGCGGGCAGTGTCCCGGCGGCCAATTCTAATCGGGCGCGTGGCCCGGCGCGGGGACCCTGTGCGCGGCCTCGGCAGAGAGCGCGAGTGCACCGTTTAAATTGATTGGCTCCCCGCGGTCTGTGCCGTGCGGGAGCCAATCGTTGGGTTTGTTGCTGGGGGGTGGGGGGGGGGAGTTGTGGCCAGCAGCCTCCGCGTGGCAGTTCGAGCGGAGGCTGCTTTGAGGTGCCGGCGTCCCTCCCTACCTCCCACTCAGTGGAGGCTTGGTCTGGGGTGTTGCAGCTTGGGGGGGGGGGCGGAATCCCGGAGGTTTCCAGGGTCCGGAGCAGCAGGCTTCATTTGGGCGGGGGCGGGGTGCCCCTGACCCGGTTGAACCCCTGCCGACTTTTGCTATGGCATGGCGAAGTCGGGGAGAGGGGCATGGCAACTTGCCGGGAGGCAAGCTATGGCATTAGCGGTGGCGGGCACTTTGCTAAGGTATGGCTGGTGCAGCCGGGTTCTGCTAATGGGGGTTTTGAAAGTTGATGTTGTTTTGTTCTAATTGTTAATGGTTAATAAAGCTGCGACCAGTTGTGTTCCATGAAACTATTGGTGTCATGTCTTGTTTTGGGGGGGGGATGAGTGTGGGGGGGGGGGAATGGCAGGGCCTGAAGCGCCGGGTCCGCCTGCCTCGGTTATCTCTGAGTTCTGTGATTGTCTTTCTTTCTCCTCTGGCTTTAGCTTCTCTGCGTTTCTGGGCAATTTTCAGAGTTTCTTCCATCATCCATTTTGGTCATTTTTTCTTTTTCACCTTTTGTAGAGACCTCTCGCTTTCTTCCAACACAACCTTCTTGATGTCATTCCATAACTCTTCTGGAGCTCTGTCATTTGTATCTAAAGCAGCAAATCGATTTTGCAGGCAGTCTTTAAATTCCAGTGGTATATTTTCAAGGTCATATTTTGCTGCATTCATGAGTGGTTTGCTCTTTTTCAACTTTAGCTTGAGTTTGCATACTAGTAGTTGATGATCTGTACTACAGTCAGCTCCAGGTTTTGTCTTTGTTGATGTTATAGAGCTTTTCCATCGTTGACTTCCACAGATGTAGTCAATTTGATTTTTATACAAGTCCATGTGTACAGTCGCCGCTTGTGTTGCTGGAAGAAGGTGTTTAAGATGAATATATTGTTGGTCTTGCAGAATTCTATCAGTCTTTCTCCAGCTTCATTTCTGTTGCCGTCCATATTTTCCAACTACTTTGTCTTCTTCTTTGTTGCCAGCTTTTGCGTTCCAGTCACCCATGACTATCAGGATATCCTGTTTGCATGTTCTGTCAATTTCAGCTTGTACTTGTTCATAGAACTCTTCAATTTCATTCTCTTCTGCAGTTGTTGTTGGGGCATATACTTGAATTATAGTTGTGTTGATAGGCATTCCTTGTAGACGAATAGAGATTAAGTGTTTGCTGACTGCATTGTATTTCATTACAGTTCTTGCAGGTTTCTTCTTTATTATAAATGCAACACCATTTCTTCTTTGTCTTTCGTTTCCAGCATACTAGACCATGTGATCATCTGATGCAAAGTGCCCGATGCCAGTCCATTTCAGTTCACTGACACCCAACAGATCAAGTTGTACACGTTCCATTTCATTCTTGACCACCTCCAACATCCCTTGGTTCATGCTTCGTACATTCCATGTTCCAATGTGTAAGACATCTTTACAGCTTCTGACTCTCATTTCATGTACAGCTACATCAGCAGTCAGACGTCCCGAGGGCTTTGATCTAACCACATCATAAATGCTGGCTTTATTCTGAAAGGTCTTCAGCTCTTCCCCAGTAGCTAGATGAGTGCCTTCCGACCTGGGGGTCTCATCTTCCAGCACTACAGCACAATTTGTTTTGTTGTAACTATCCATTGGGTTTTCATGGCAAGATACAGAAGTAGATTGCCGGGCCTTTCGTCCGCGCAGTTTAAGTTTGGTGTTGTTGCCGTTGTCACAGAAATGTGATCCTCCGCCGTCAACACTATCCCATTCTGCTGCTGCCCAGATGGGTGGTTTGTCTTGGTCTGGCACCACAGCTGAGACCTTTCCATCTTGGGAGACCCTGCCAGTAGTTAAACTACCGATAGTTTAGCTCTCAGCATCACTGATGCACACAAGCCCTCACAGCACGACAAGCTGCAAAAGTGCAAGCAGGGTTCATGAAAGGGCGAGGAACGAGAGACATCATTGCGGATGTGAGATGGATCCTTGAAAAGACTAAAGAATACCAAAAGGATATCTATTTGTGCTTTATCGACTATAGCAAAGCTTTTGACTGTGTAAACCATGAGAAACTCTGGGCCCCATTAAGAAGCATGGGTATACCAGAACACCTGATCGTACTCTTGCACAATCTGTACATTGATCAAGAAGCAACAGTTCGAACGGAACAAGGAGAAACAGAATGGTTTAGAATAAGCAAAGGTGTAAGACAAGGCTGCGCACTTTCCCCCTACCTGTTTAATTTATATGCAGAACAAATCATCAGAGAAGCAGGATTGTATGAAGACAACAGAGGTGTGAAGATTGGTGGAAGACTCATCAACAACCTTCGCTATGCTGATGTTACCACATTACTGGCTGAAAGTGAAGATGATCTGAAACATTTGCTTCTCACAATCAAAGAACATAGTCTCAAAATGGGCCTAAAATTACTCATAGTAGGCCTGCAATTTTGAGTTCTTTCAGCCCCCTGAGATGAATACTATCCATTCCAGGTGATTTAGTTTGTCAAATTGCCCTATTACATCTTCCATGTTCACCAAGATTTCTTTGAATTCCTCCAAGCTATCACCTTTAAATATCATTTCTGGCATGAGTACCTCCCCTACATCTTCTTCAGTAAATAGTGAAACAAAGAAGTGCCCTTTTTACCCTTTTATCAACTAATGGTCCAACTGACATCCTTGCAGGCTTTTGCTTCAAATGAACCTGAAAGGGTTTCTATTATGAGTTTCTTACTTACACAGCAAGCTTCTTTTCAAATTGTCTCTTTGCCCACCTAATCAATACTTTCACCTAACTTGTTACTGCTTATGCTGTTTCCTGTTCTCTTCATTTGGATCCTTTTTTATTTTTTGAAAGATATGGGTTTTTTTTGTTAGAACAGCCTCTCTCACCTCATCTTTAAACCATGCCAACCAGGGTTAATCAATTGTTGAATAAAGTACACTATGATGTCAAATTTCATTCTCTCCTCTTAAGTGGGATAATTAACTATAAATTGGGATAACTATAAAGGGATGTGCCTAGGGTGGGTGGGAAAAAGACTAATTACTATTTGCTTAGAACATACCTAAATCTAACAGAAAAATGGCACTCAGAAAGGAAAAGGCCACAGCAGAGAGACTAAATGAATTTTTTGCTTCATCTTTACTGAAGAAAATGTAAGGGACTACTCATGCCAGAAATACTATGTAATGGTAACAATTTGGAGGAATTGAAACAGATTTCAGTTAACCTGGAAGATAAAATAGACCAACTTGACAAACTAAAGTACAGTAAATCACCTGGACTGGATGGTATACACCCCTGAGTGCTGAAAGAGCTCAAAAATGAAATTGCAGATATACTATTAGCAATCTGTAAACTTTTATTAAAATCATCTATGGTAGGCAAAGATTGATAATCATGTAGTCATTACAAATTTTGTTATATCATGTGAGAAGCATTTTGTTTTTTCTCTAATATTTTGTATGTCAAAGTTGGAGGTATTATTTTGTTTCTTAAATTGTTCTTTTCTTTATATTGCTTGCTAATTTACTCCTTACAATTTATGGACTTATTTAGGACACTTAACAGGGAATGTTATTTATAGCAACTGAGTTTTTAATGCTATTTTTCTTCTAATGTGAGCACTGTATTAATTTTTTGTAATACATAAAACAACTCTATTAAAATGAAAGTATTTATAGGGGAAACTCTCCCCAGAGGTCCCATATAAAAGAAAAAAAAAAGCAACTGGTACTTTAAACAGAGAAGAAAATACAAAACTACAGTCTAGTATACTGCAATAACTTAAAAAAGATCTTGTGGATAGAAGACAATGCTCAGGGCCTAAGATGAAAACAAGGCAAACAGTCAAAACGTCAAGTGGATACTGTGGGAAGGTTTAGAATATAAGAAATGCCATACTGGGCCAGACCAAGGTCCATCATGCCCAGTATCCTGTTTCCAACAGTGGCCAATTCAGGTCACAAGTTCCTGGCAGGTTCCCAAAAAGGCAAATTTATTTATTTATTTATTTTATACCGCGCTCTTTAGAATCAGTGGGGTTTTACATGTATACTAACAGGTACTTTCTATTCCCTTGTCCCCGAAGGACTCGCAATCTAAGTGTACCTGAGGCAATGGAGAGTTAAGTGGCTTGCCCAAGGCCACAAGGAGTGGCCATGGGGCTAGAGACCCCAGTCTCTAGTCCCAAATAGGTTCCACAATGCTTTCCGGGAGTAAGCAGTGGATTTCCCAGGTCCTCTTTAATAATGGTTTATGGACCTTTCCTCCGGGAATTTGTCCAAATCTTTTTTAACACTAGAAGCCCAAAAGACATTTTACCTAGAAACCCCAAAGTGCGTCAATTGACGCATTATCACGATGACTGTCTTTTACATGAAATGCAGATGTGAATTAATCTGAAGTTACTTATTTGTTAAATACGTGCAATATGTGACATCATTACATGACGTCATCGTGTGTTTATTGTTTTGTAATGTCTGAGTAAAACTGTAAACAGTGATTGATTTAAAACTGAAATTTACTCTGTTACACAGATATGTACAATGTCGTGACTTTCAAACATGCCCTAGAACAGGCCGACACTCCAGAACATTTAGCATATCGCTTCTTCCCTGAAATTTTATTCATTTTTTTTCTACGATTCTATTTACAGAATGCCGAAACCTCGTAAGAAGACAGCAGTGCCTAGATGTGCTGGTACAAAATCAGTTGATCTGTTGCCGCTTCGATGCAGAAAACGAGAGAATCGCATCCACAGCGCATGACAGCAGCACAAGCACTTGCCAAGCTGCAAGATATTTTGGAAATTGACAGTGGCTCTGATTCGACTGAATCAGATACAGACGTTGACCTACATGTTACAACTTGTGCAGGCATACATGCTTATCCTGTTCGTTCGTTAACTGATATGGACTTTGCAGTTACTTTTGAATTTAGTTAACAATGTTCTTATGTTAGTCATTGTAAGAAAACTTGTGAAAACCACTCAATTTTCTTGGTTGCGTCAATTGACGTACTTTGGGGCTTCTAGGTATAAATTCATTTTCCCGCTAGGTGGCGCATCTGTCATTAATTTTCGATGCACATATTTGAACATCTTGACCTCGCTAACAAAGTCATGGAACATAACTGACATGGTTCTAGCAGTGGCGCTGGTATACAACTTCGAAGATGCATTTGCGTCAATTGACGTACTTTGGGGCTTCTAGTGTTAAATCCAGCTACATCCTCCAGTAACAAATTCCAGAGTTTGATTACACGTTCAGTGAAAAAAATATTTTCTCTTATTACTCTTAAATGGGTTACATTAACTTTTTGATGGAGTAAACAACCGATCTACATTTACCCGTTCCACTCCATTCATTAATTTATAGATCTCTATCATATCTCCCCTCAGCCATCTCTTTTCCAGGTTGAAGAGCCTTAACCTTTTAAGCCTTTCATCATAGGTGCAATGCAATGCAAACACCACCAACAGAGCGTTCTCCTTTATTACTCCACTACTTTGGAACCAACTGACCTATGAGCTGAGAGCAAACAAAGACTTGAAGGACTTCAGGAAAAAGCTTAAGACTCACCTCTTTCAGACTCATTACAACCTAACCTAGTCAGGACGACGTAATACTTTTCGAGCAACATGCCCATTGAAAATAATCATATCAACAAGAAATGCGTCCTGTAATTATGTAATTTATGTATATATGTAAAGCCTCCTCTCAAGCAATCAAATGTAAATCTGTAACCGTTTGATGTGACTATTACCCGTCCCTGCAATCATACTGTATGCTCTAATTCTGGCCTGTACAGCCTCACCCTTATGTATAGAAAACCGCTGCTGATTGCTGGAAGTAGCGGGATACAAGTGTACACTAAATAAATAAATAAATAGGGGTATCCTTTCATCACCTTTACCATTTTGGTGGCTGTACCTTTTCTAATTCCCACTATATCCTTTTTAAGATATGGTGACCAGAATTGCACACAATATTCAAGATGCTGTCGCAGCATGGAATGATACAGAGGCATTATAATATCCTTGATTTTATTCTTCTTTCTTTTCCTTATGATTCCTAGCATTCTATTTGCTTTCGTGGCTGCCGCTGCACATTGGTAGAGCGTTTCAATGTATTATCTATGGTGACACCTAAAACCTTTTCCTGGGTGGTGGTTCCTAATGTGCAACCTTGCATCATGTAATCATAGTTTGGATTGTTCTTTCCTAGGTGCATAACTTTGCTCTTGTCCACATTCAATTTCATCTGCCATTTGGTTGTCTTGTCTTCCAATTTATCAAGGTCCTCTTGCAATTTTTCACAATCCTCTTGTGCTTGAACAATTTTCTGTCATCTGCAAATTTGATCACCTCACTCATTATTCTCATTTCCAGGTCATTTATGAATATGTTAAAGAGCAGCAGACCCAGCATAGATCCCTGATGTACTCCACTATTTACCTTTCTCCATTGAGAAAATTGTCCATTTAGCCCCCACTCTCTGCTTTCTATCTTTTAACCAGTTCCTGATCCACAATAGTACACTGCTTCCTATCCCATGACTTTTTAATTTCACCAGGAGTCTCTCATGAGGGACCTTGACCCAATATGGCATTTCTTAAGTTCCTATGTTCTTACTAAGCCCTGACTGACTTAACAAAAACACTGAATTCTAAAAAGTACAGACTTATCAGCTTAAACCCTAAAAAATTGCTTTCCTCCAAGATTTAGAGAATTCCCCACAAGTGCAGATTTCTCTCCAGCAGTAGTAGTCCCTTTTGGTAGTCCTTATTGGTGATCCCTACAAGTGGAGGGTAATTTTATAATAGACCACCCATGTGGGAAGGCCAAGTGAGCGCCTATTTTATAAAGATGCACAGGTACCTGTTTGCCATTTTAAAGGACTAATGTCAGCTAGACTGAAGCCACAGACATTTATGCCTGCACAGGAACAGGTATAAATGTTAGGGGCATGCATCCTAAAGCGCAGTAGCCAGAAGCATGGGGCTTAGCATGGTGCTAATGTGCATTTTCGGCCCATGGTAGCTGGAAGTCCACAGCTGAAAGGTGCCTGCACTAAAACCACTGCACTACCAGAGAAGCACATGGATAGGCAGGTTTAGGGCAGAATCGTGGCAGAAAGTGGGACCAGTAAAGTATGACTGGGGGTGGGGCATGCAAATGAGGTATTGCTACTTCTGGCAGAATGGATTAGTGCCAATATGTGCTGTCAGGCCCTCAACACCTCTGCATGGGGAGCTACGTAATACTGCATACATGTGCCTGGGGGCGCTATGTCAGTGTCATGGGTACTTTTCCTTTGGGCATATGGCCCCTCACCCTGACCATGAGAGGACATGTCTTTGGTCTACTGGCTCTGAGCAGATACATAACATTTCTACCACTGAATATTTATTTATTTATTTGTCAGGTTTTTATACCTCCCTATCGTGTAATCAGGGTGGTTTACATTATAAACAACAGAATTACATTCAAACATATTAAACTTTTACATGTAACAAGTGCGAGTAAATCATACAAGTACAAAAGATTAGGTTTTAACACTTTGCAACTTATTTACAATTTTCATATATAACACTGGGTTTCAGGTGGAATTTTGAGTTAAATTCTTTGCTTGTTGCATATTACATTATAAAGCCTGGTCTTTCTCTGAGCAATTTATAAAACAAAAATCAATCAAGATGCTCAATTATAACAATACGGATCCAAAATCTTCTATTATTCCTTGTGGTTATATTAAACCATTAAATCTGATTCTTATCTTTGTGGAAGGTCTCAGACTTTTTTGGCACGTTTTTTTCGGACTTATAACTCATCCAACTCAAGTGCCTATTCGCATCAACGAATAGGCACTTGAGTTGGACGAGTTATAAGTCCGAAAAAAACGTGCCAAAAAGGTCTGAGACCTTCAACGAAGATAAGAATCAGATTTAATGGTTTAATATAACCACAAGGAATAATAGAAGATTTTGGATCCGTATTGTTATAATTGAGCATATTACATTATGACAAAGGGAAGAGGGAGACGACGCAGAATTTGGGGAGATGGGATTGTTTCAGGTGTTCATGTTGGGTCTGTATTATTATATTGCTCATTGTCTCCAAAATGATCGATGAAGAGGAATGTTTTGAGTTGGGTTCTGAAGGTGGCCAGGTTGGATATATATACCTCATATTCTATCTGGTAAGTTGTTCCATAGAGATGGTGCAACATATTCAAAAGCCCTATTGCTAGTGTGGCGGGCGCACCTCCACTAGGCGGTCGCCTAGTGAAGACAGGCTCCCATCTTGTATCTTTTAGCTTTAAACGTGTAGTTGTGTATAAAAGCAGCCCAAGTGGTTTTAAAGCAACACAGGAATTTTTATTGATTTTTAACTTGGTGCATTTTAGTAACAGTCCTTTGTAGAAGATTCCAAACTCAGCAACAGAAAACAAGGATATTTTCTCCCAAATAAAGTTCTTTACAAACAGTGTGTTTCAGTGGTATTATTTACAAGTAAATGTCTTTACTTCTTTCATTAGGAAATTTCTCATCTCAGAAACAACAGCTTTATTTGCAGTTAAAGCACACAACGGAACTCAGTAATTCTGTCGGCTCCCTTTAGCTGCTTCAGTTGAAAACACTTCTCAGCTGGTCAGCACAGAACTCAATTGCATCATCTACTTCTCTTCAACAGACAGAGCTTTGCAAGTTTTAGACTAAGAAATTTCATTTCTCTCCTTTCAAAGCGTTCAGCTATCATGAACCTGAGAACTGCTTCCTGAGATTCTTCCTAGTATTTTACTTCTTTCAATCAGCAGTAACACATAGAACACATTCCATTTCAGAGCAAGTGGAATCAGGGTCATCTTCCTTATAATCCACCTCCATTTCTTCCTCTGCACTGCCTGATTGTAGAACTTGAATACGTTCAGGTACTTTAAGGTTTATATGCTTTAACAGCTTAGACAGTTTCTCCCATTGAACTGCCTTTCTTTCTCTTGGTAAAACATTAACAGGCTTTGTTTGCTTGGCTTTATCTACAAAACCCTTCTTCCTGTTCTGCGTATTAGCAGGTATAACTATCTCCTCAGTATCTGAGTCAGAGTTATAAGCATTAACTCTTTCCAACTTTCCTCTCCTACCTTGGAGCTTAACCGTGGGAGTTTCACAGCTGTGACATCTGTTGGAGGTAGCGTCCTCTGAGTCAGAGCTGCTCAGGGAATCACTGCAGGATTTTCTTCCAGCTTTCCTGGGCTTTCTCAGCCTGAAGATTTGTCTTTCTTCAGAAGAAGCTGAGCCTTCCTGTTCTAGCTTTCTTACAGCCAGCCTTTTGCCCTTCTCTCTCCTAGAAGGAAAGTACTCGGCCTGTCCTCTGGCCTTTCCCCAGCTGCTGCTTCTCAAGCTGTTCCCGTGGCTTCCAACACCTCCAAGGCTTCTAACAGTTCTACCGAGTCTATCACTTTCTGTTTGCTTAACCTTAAATGCTGGGCAGTGTGCCTCCCCCTCTGGCTCCATCCACAGGTGTCCCTTATCCTTACTTAGGGTTGCCATGGAGTCTGGGTGTGGCTTCAGCCTAGCTCTGCAAGTGTGGTTTCTTTCACTGCTTTTACTTTTGCACATGTGTTTAGGTGAGCCCATCCCCCTTAAAGAAGCAAAAGTTCATTTTTCCTCTATTTCCCAGGGCTGTGCTACACTCTCCTTACCACACTATTTTGTTTTTTGGTTTTGCGGTAGTCAGGTGGTATTTTGAGTGTATTTGTCATTTTTCCTCTACGTTGGCAGTCATTACATGTAGTCCTAATTGACTGTTTTAGTGTTATGGAGGCTAAATTTTTTATAGTTTTAAGTGTGGTCATTATTATTTTGTATTTTATCCTGTTGTGAATTGGTAACCAGTGGAGTGCGTATAATATGGGTGTTATATGTTCAGATTTGCATGAGTTGTAGATCATGTGGGCTGTCATATGTTGGGCCATTTGAAGACTGTGTAGGATTTGCTTTGGTAAACTGTGTAGAAAATTGTTACAGTAGTCTATGTGAGGAAATATCATTGCTTGTGATACTGTTCTGAATTTATTACTCGGTAGTAGAAGTTTAAGGTGCTGGAGCATTATAATTTTGTTATATATAGCTCTAGTGATGAGTGATGTGGGATTTAAAATTCAGGGTTTTGTCTAATGTTACTCCCAGATATTACACCTCTTCTTTAACTTGTAGTGTTGCTCCTTGTAAATCAATGGTAGTGGGTGGGGTGAAATTTTGATTTCTGTTTATGAAGCGCACATCTGTTTTTTTGTAATTTATATTAAGACCATGAGATTTCAGCCAGTTTGCAATTTCATTGAACAATTCTAAAATTGGTTTCAGTATGGGTGCATCTGTGTTAAATGGGAAATATAGTATTATGTCATCTGCATAGAAAGCATAGCCTACCTGAATTTTTTTTATTATTTTGCAAAGAGGTTGGATGTATATATTAAATAGAAGTGCAGATAGGGTAGATCCCTGTGGGAGACTTTTTGTTTGGGTATAGGTACTAGAACTTTGTTGGACAATTCTTACTTGTTGCGACCGGTCCCTTAATTAAGATGTGAACCAGTTTAGAGTAGTGCCGTGTAATCCAATTTGCTTTAATCTTTGGAGTAGTAGATTTTGATTTACTGAATCAAAGGCTGCTGTGATGTCAAGAAATATTAGTATAAAGGCCCAGTTTGCAATGTCAGTACCTTTTATGAAATTGTTAATTAGTACCAGCAACAGTGTTTCTACATTGTGGTATGGCCTAAACCATATTGATGGTCATTTAGCGGAGCATATTGTTCTGTTGTTCTATGTGGTCTTGGAGTTGATTAAGTACATGTTTTTCTATTATTTTGGCCAGGAATGGTAAACTTGAGATTGGTTTGTAGGAGGATGGGCATTTGCTATCCAGTGTTTTCTGCTTTAGGATAGGGCGAATTACTGCTTTTTTAAGGTTGTTAGGCATGATGCCTTGGGTGAGGGACAGGTTTACTATTCTTAGAATGAAAGGAGCTAGTTCATCACGAGAGACTTTGATCCATGCTAATGGACAAGGATCTAGAAAGGATGTTGTTGTGTTTATGTCTGTGGTCTTGCTATGTTGGGGCTCACTGATCAGTGTCACCTGCCCCGCTCCCCATCCCAGCCCTCATGCCTTGAGGATGAAGGGGTCCACTAACCTGGAAAGTTCTTTTGGATCTGTGGTTCCCTGAAAGGTGGGGACTGAAGGTGGTTGTGTGGATAGTCCTGTAGGATTCCCCCATAGTTCTCCCCATTGGGGGGGGGAAGCATGTGCCTCCTACATGGACTGCTACATACCCCTCCCCCCGGCAGATGGTACCCCAAAGAGCAGGTGTCCTTTCTGGTAGATGAGGGGTTTGCTTTGGGACATCTTGGCCCTTATGTGGTGGAGTTGCTGTCCCTCAAACATGTGTGTGCTGACTGTGTTTGAGTTGCATATCTGCTGACTCTAGCACTCATTCTACGCACACTTGGGGGACATGTTCCTGAATGGCCAGGACTGAGTCCCAGCCATGTAAGGAGAGTGTCAGAGGGGGCTACCAACCCCCATACCAGAGGCCTTGTACTGTATTCACTGTAGCCTAGGTGAATAGGTACCCTGGGAAATAAAGGGGGACAGTGGATAATATGTCCCTTCCACATAATGGACACTGTGCACACCCTGCTTGATCCCATACTAATTTGCAGCTGTTTAACAACTATGACACTAATCACACTGACCAACAGTCTAAACAACAAAATCTACAAACCAATCCCAATAATACAAAGAATCATCCGCCCAGATCCCCCTTCATCTCAAATACATATTGGCATCAATACAAAAATAAATCATCACAGGCTAATACATATAAAACCTACTACACTCGCCCATCCACACACTCAACCGACAACCATTCAAACTTTGTCCTGTATATTAATAAATGCAAGATCTATGAAAAATAAACTACCTATTTTCATTGACTTACTAAAAGATCAAAAGCCAGACATCCTATGTGTTACTGAAACTTGGCTAACCGACTCTGATGTTGTTTACCTAAACCAACTCAACACGAACAACTATGACATATCCCATACACACAGAAACTCTAAAAAAGGAGGTGGTGTCCTTATAATGACAAAAAAAGAACTAAAGGCTAAACCACATCCATCTGATCTCCCAAATAACATTGACACCCTCATCTTAAAAATAGCTCATTTCAAAATTTGCTTATTATACAGACCACCGGATCAAAAATCTGAAAACTTAGACGCCCTAATAGAACTCCTCAGCTCATCCACAGTCTCCAACCCTATAATATCACTAGGAGATTTTAACCTCCCATCCCTGCCCCCCTCACACTCAGCTCTTTTCCTGGAATCATTAGCAGATATGGGTTTCCTCCAAATAATTAATACAAAGACACATAAGAAAGGTGGAACCCTTGACCTAGTCTTTCTACCAGAAGCTTTCCAAAAACATTTTAACCAGTCATCGCTTGAGTGTATACCCATTCCTTGGTCAGACCACCACCTGATCAAATTCACCTTAGCCTACACTGGAAGAAACAACAAAAATAACCTACTAATTACCCCTCCACCTAGATTCACAAAATTTAACGCAAATGAATTCATTGATCTAACTATTCCCTATCTCACCCTTGCACCAACTGACCTAGATGAAGCAGTCGCAACTTGGCACAATACAATTAACAATGCAGCGGCATATAAACAATTCATCAAGAAGAAAAGCTACTCTAGAATAGGAGATGCCCCCTGGTTCAACAGCACCTTAAGACGAATGAAGAGAGAATTGAGAAATATTGAATCTAAATGGCGCAAATCCAAATCCATCTCTTCTTATGACGCTTATCACAGCCACCTTAAAAAGTACAAAGAAGCTTCAGACGGCGCAAAGAAAAACTACCACACAAATATACTAACCAAATCCATTAATAGACCAAGAGAACTTTTCAGTATCGTCCAAAACTTAACTAATAACTCATATGGGACCAGCAACGATACTATTGATATCTCTGCCCAGACTCTAGCAAACCACTATATAAATAAATCAAAAACATTTGCATTCACACCAAATCCTCTTTCACTTTCCCACCAACATCATTTAGAAAAATGGTCTGACTTCCACTCTATAACCAAAGACACTCTTAAGATGACTATTTCAAACCTGAACACTACGACCTCTCAACTTGATCCATGTCCGGTAAACTGGATCAAGCATACCCTCTCTACACTATCCCCCTTTATCCTTCCTATAGTCAATCTGTCGCTGCGCCAAGGATACTTACCACCTTCCCTCAAACATGCACAAATCCGACCGATAATCAAAAATAACACCCTCGACAAAACATCACCCAATTCCTACAGACCTATCTCTAGCATTCCATTTATGGCTAAACTGATTGAAAAGGTCGTTCAAATTCAAACACAAGATCACATAGAAACCTCAGCCCCCCTTGATGACCAACAATATGGCTTTCGCCCCTATCATGGTGTAGACACTCTATTAACAGTACTCCTCGATACCTTAACACGAGGTATTGATAACCCTAAACAAGCTTTCATTCTCCTCTTTCTAGACATCTCTGCAGCGTTTGACAGTGTACACCATGCTGTAATGCTTAACAGACTAAAACAAATAGGAATACACTCAACTGTATATAATTGGTTCACCTCATATCTAACTGATCGAACCCAAACTGTCCGAACTAACACAGAAACATCTAAAACATATAAACAGGAAATTGGTCTCCCACAAGGCTCCGCCCTCTCTGCCCTCCTATTTAATTTATATATTCAACCAGTCTGCAACATTTTCAAGAAATTTAAAGTCCACTATCACATATATGCAGACGATATGATGATGTACATACCATTTACAATCCCAACACTCCCATTACAACTGTTAACAGAATGCTTCTCTGAATTAACAATCTGGCTAAAAGACCACAATCTCCATATCAATCATTCTAAAACAGATATATTAATAGTAACTAAAAATCAATCCTACATACCTCCAACACACATCACTCTCCAAAATCACAACATTACTATAAAAAATGAAGTAAAATACCTAGGTGTCACCCTTGACTCACACCTTAGTATGGACACACATATTAGAAACATCACTAAGAAAATCTACTTTAAACTTAAAATTTTAAAACAATTACGTCCTCTTGTACTCCTACATGATTTTCTGAGCATTATCCAGGCTATCATCACACCACACTTTGATTTCGCAAATCTCACCCTACTAGGAACAACAAAACAAAACATTAAAAGACTCCAACTTGCCCAAAATGCAGCAGCAAGAATTGTAATGAAGGTTCCACCATTTGAACACATTACCCCTATACTAGCAAACCTTCACTGGCTCCCAATTCAATCCAGAATAAATCATAAATTGATTATCACTACATTTAAGACATTAAATACAATGGCCCCAGTCTCTTTAACAAAACTTATCATTAAAGACACATCCCAAACTGCGCTACGGAAAGGCCACACGAATAAAATTAGGATCCCGAAAGATTTCACAACTACTAAAAAAACAACTAATAAAAAAGTGTTTTCTCATGCAGCTCCCACCCTATGGAACTCCCTCCCTGAAGAAATAAGAGCACTAAATGATGCAAAGGAACTCCGCAAGAAATTAAAAACATATTTATTCATCTCCCATTTCGGCAAACTAGAAAATACCTTACCACTAACAGGAAATGGTTAATAGCGACCTCAGGGTACACAAACTCCAATTACTCTATCTAACTACAATTAAAGTCGATTAAATAACTATTTGTAAATCCTGTAAATATATATGTAAATAGTTCAAAATATGTAAATAGTTAAATTGTTATTTAACAAATTTACCATATTTAGTCCAATCATGTTTAATGTATTTAGCAAAATTGTACCTAGTTAATTAATGTTTCATGTATTTAGCAAAATTGTACCTAGTTAATTAATGTTTCATGTAAAACAGACCTGTTAATCTGTTCATTCCTTGTTCACTGTAAACCGCACCTGATCTGTGGAAGGTAGCGGTATATAAGCAACTGTTAAATAAATAAATAAATAAAAATACAGGGCCCTCTGCTCCCTCAGATGCCATGTTTGTATCATATCCCCCACTTTTAGGGCCATAGCATGGTCTCTCTGCATCTGTTTTGCATATCCTGCCCCCTTATACTTTGCCCCATTGTTCTGAGCTGTGCAACAGACTGTGCCGTTCCCAGTCATCCCTCTCTAACCAGCACTAGTTATTTTCTACTGTTCTATTGGTGGGGGCCCAGGTAATACTCTCTGCTGTGCTTTTGTAGCCTTAGTGTGCACATGCACCGTGTCAACAAATGGACTCTAGCCACATGTTTGCCACTAGCACAGCAGTACTTCTCTATCACAACCGTTATGCCCCCGTCATGGTAAAAACGCATACTAATGGCACATTTGTTCCATGCTGCCTGCCACACTTTAGTAAACATGCCCCTTAGTGTGTTAAGTATGTGTGTACATGAATCATACATACTTGTGTTTTCCATGTATGCACATCATGTGTGTACATGGGTATTTTATGAAATAGCATATAGTTCATGACTCCACCCACAATCTAACCAAACTCCATTCCAGATCACTTTTATACCTGGATTGCATAAAATTATTTGCCTTGTTATCACTGCATATATTTTTACACGCATAACCCCTGGGTAATTTTATAAAAAATCCTTTATAAAATTACCCCATTATATATTTAAAGTCAAAAAAATAAAAGGAAAACAAAAAAGGCAAATTCAATAAGCAAACAAGTTCAATTCACTGGATATAGCATTCAAAGGTTTTGAACCTGGTATTCTTCTCCTTTTCTTATCTCCTTGCTGGGGTCCTGGGCTGGGTGCCTCAGTCCTTTGCTGTTTTGTTGCAGAAATGAAAGTAAAGGAAGCAAGGTCCAGAACTTCAATATTTGGTACCCTGAACAGGCACCACCAGTATATAGTGCACTTGAGGTTTAGACAAAATCTAAAACTTTTTAATCCTCAAAATTATACAAATATTAGAAACATAGAAACATGATGGCAGAAAAAGACCACATGACCAATCTAGTCTGCCCTTCCATATCAACCACTACAACAGTCCGCTTTTTCCATTTAGAGATCCTCTGTGTTTGACCCATGCCTTTTTGAATTCAGACACTGTCCTCATGTCTACCACCTCCACTGGGAAACTATTCCATGGATCTACCACTCTTTCCATAAAAAAATATTTCCACATATTACTCCTGAGTCTATCCCCGTTCACCCTCACCCTGTCCCCTCATAGCAGAGCTTGCTTTCAATCGAAAGAGGCTCTCCTCCTGTGCATTTATGCCATGGAGGTATTTAAACGTCTCAATCATATCACCCCATCCTGCCTTTCCTCTAAAGTATACATATTAACATCCTTAAGTCTGTCTTCATATGCTTTTTAATGAAGACCACTAACCATTTTAGTAGCCACCCTCTGTACCGACTCCAACCTGTTTATAGTGGTCTCCAGAATTGCACACAATACTCCAAATTAGTTTGCACCAAAGACTTATAGAGAGGCACAATCACCTCCTCTCTTCTGTTGGCCATTCCTCTCCCTGTGTACCCAAGCATCCTTCTAGCTTTTGCCATTGCCTTTTCTACCTGTTTAGCTACTTTAAGATCATCAGACACAATCATGCCTAGGTTCCGCTCTTCTTTTGTGGACAGAAGTACTTCACCCCCTATACTATATCGCTCCCTTGGATTGCTGCAGCCCAAATGCATGACCTTGCATTTTTTTTAATTAAATCTCAGCTTCCAAATCCTAGACCATTCTTCAAGCTTAGCTAGATCCCTCCTCATGTTATCTACACCTTCCTGGGTGTCTACTCTATTGCAGATTTTGGTATCATTCACAAAGAGGCAAACCTTACCTGACAGCCCTTCCGTAATGTCACTAACAAAGATGTTAAAAAGAATCGGACCAAGGACAGATCCCTGAGGGTCCATTCCTAGGGTGCTCAGTTTGTTTATAAGTCGCCTGTGTGGAACGATGTCAAAGGCTTTACTGAAATCTAAGTACACCACATCTTGGGCTCTCCCTCAGTCCAACTCCCTGGTTACCTAGTCAAAGAAATCAATCAGATTTGTCTAACAAGACCTGCCTCTGGTGAACCCATGCTGCCTCGGATCCTATAATCCGCTGGACTCCAGAAACCTCACTATTTTCTCTTTCAGCAACGCTTCAAATAATTCACTCACCACTGAGGTTAAACTAACCGGCCTACAGTTTTCAACCACATCCTTACTTCTGCTTTTGTGCAAAGGGACCACTTGTGCATCTCTCCAGTCCTCTGGCACCACTCCCGACTCCAACAAAGCATTGAAAAGGTTAGTCAGTGGAGCTGCTAGAATGTCCCCAAGTTCCCTCAGTATTCTCGGGTAAATCCCATCCGGTCCCATCGCTTTGTCTACTTTAAGTTTAGTTAGCTTCTCACGAACAGAGTCTTCTGAAAATTGTTCAAGATGCCTCTTACTTCTATTTCTTTTTGTGGGTGTTTTCTGAGGTCCTGCTCCTAGTTCTTCATCTGTGAACACAGAACAGAAATATTTGTTAAGTAATTCTGCTTTATCCTCATCAGCTTCTACATATTCCTCCCCTTCACACTTGAGTCTGACAATACCATGTTTGCCCTTCCTCTTCTCACTAGCATATCTGAAAAATGTCTTATCCCCCCATTTTATTGCATTGGCTATTTCCTCCTCTTTTTGAATCTTTGTTTTCCTGACTACTTTGCTAGCTTCTCTAAGTTTTTCCAAATATAGATACCTGTCTTCTTCTTTCTGTGATCTCTTGTATTTCATTTATTTTATTTATTTATTTACATTCTCTTATATACCGTGCTATTCTGCATCAGTGCGGTTTACATTGAACAAACTGAAATTACATTGAACAGGGCATTATAACTTGGAGATAACTATTTTACAGGGAACATGGGCTATGGAGGGTTAAGTGGCTTGCCCAAGACCACAAGGAGCACCTGTGGGACTGGAAACCCCAGTCCTTCCGGCCCAAGGTTGCTGTCCTCTAGTGGGATTTGAACCCCCGACCTTCCGACCTGAAGTACCTTGCCCCAACCACTAGGCCACTCCTCCACTCATTTTTCATGAAGGCCTCCCTACTTTTTTTCACCTTTTCAGCAACTTCTTTCGAAAACCATAGCGGTCTCCTTTTCCTTTTACCTTTATTTACCATTTTAACAAAAAGGTTGGTTGCCTTTAAAATATCTACTTTCAATTTTGCCCACAGTTTTTCTACATCCCTCAGCTGTTCCCATCCCGCTAACGACTTCCTAATGTATTGGCCAATCTTGGCAAAGTTAGTTTTCCTAAAGTCTAAGACTCTCGCTTTTGAATGGATTTTAGCAGCCCTAATCCTAATACTAAACCACACCATCTGATGATCACTGGATGCGAAATGATCCCCCACTATCACATCAGGAACACTTTCACCATTGGTAAGCACCAAGTCCAGTATGAACCCTTCACGTGTGGGTTCTGTTACCAGTTGCCTGAATAGTTCTCCCTTTAGAGAATCTAGGATCTCCTTACTTCTAGATGATACTGCAGCAGGGGATTTGCCAATCAACATCTGGGATATTGAAATCCCCTATCAGTAGCACGTCCCCTTTCCTTGCAATGCTGCGTATATTTTCCATTAACTCTCCATCCACCTCTTCTCCCGGTAAGGGAGGTCTGTAAATCATGCTAATGCAAATAGGTTTCTCTTTCCCTCTTTCTAATTTAACCCATAGTGCTTCCTCTCTCCCTTTTAAACCTTGTAGTTCCATGGTTTTAATATTATTTCTTACATATAGTGCCACTCCTCCTCCCCTTCTTCTTACCCTGTCCTTTCTGAATAAAGTATAGCCTGGATTAGTTACATCCCAGTCATGGTAGTCTGTGAACTGTGTCTCTGTTACTGCCACTAAATCCAAGTTAGCCTCTCCAATTAAAGCCTCAACATCTAGGATCTTATTTCCCATGCTCCGGGCATTTATATACATTGCTTTCCATATATTGTCCCTTTTACCCATTTCCATAAAGGTATTTAATGTTTCACTTACCTGGGGACCCATTCCCCAACAAATCTAGTTTAAAGTCCTCTTCAGTAGGTTAAGCAGTCTGCTACTGAAGACACATCAACTCTTCTTGGACAGATGGACACTATCTCTGCTCTGAAACCCTTGGGACAGCATCCCATGGTCCAGGAAACCAAAACTCTTTTAATGACACCATCCACGCAGTCATGCATTTATCTCCATGATGCGAACTTCTCTGCCTTGGCCTTTACCCTCAACAGGGAGGATTGAAGAGAACATTCCCCTGCACCTCTATCTGCTTCACCCTCTTTCCCAGAGCCATGAAGTCACTTTTGATGCACTTAGAGGGATACCTGGCAGTATCATTTGTGCTGACATGGATGAGAAACGTCAGGTAATAGTCAGTGGGCTTGAAGAGTCTAGGCAAACTCTCTGGATTTTGTCATCTGGTAGACAGCATACCTCTCTGGACATTAAGTCTGGTTGGCAGATGAATGCCTCAGTATTCCTCAGAAGAGAATCACCAACCACCACTACCCTTCACTTCCTTGTGGTCACTGATTCTGCAACTTTGGGGTGCTCAAGTTCTGTTTCTTGCCTTTTCAAGGATGCTTTCACCTTCTCCACTTCCAGGGCTGCATAATGGTTCTTCAAGTCAAGGACTGGAGGAGTTGAATTGGTGATTCTGCAGGCCTGGTGACTCATTCCAACCTTCATCATTCCGTAGACTCCCATCTTCTCCTCTGCTGGAGAGCTTGTATGTTTCAAGAAGCATCTCATCAATGTACTTCTCACTGTCTTGAATGCTCCTCATCCTTGCCACTTCTTCTCTGAGGTCCTCCACTTGTTTCCTGAGAGCTTCAGCATGCAGGCACCCTGCACATGGAACCGGTCCTCCAACTGGCAATGGGACCTCTGTCTGGACAGAGGCAGAAGCTATAATGGGGACAACAGCTTTGGTGATATGATTTTTCCCAGCCATTGTTCAGTTGGTGGAGCTTAGGTACCTGTTGAAGCAAAAGAGAGAGAGACCTACCAAAGTACCAGCCAGTTTCCCAGCTGTCTTTTCAGAGAAAAAGCAGTTAAATCTCTTTTACATATTTTCTAAATGTGCTGGTCCCTGTGTGTAGCTAATTTGGAAGGGGCCCTATAAAGCAAGACTGCTCACATGGGATGGGTGGATGGGAATTGGGGGGGGGGGGGGGGTAGGGAGGGAACTAACACCTGATGAGGTGTCAGTAGCTTCAAAGAGCTGAGAAAGATACTGAAAGCAGAGTTTTAAACCTACCACACTAAAGAAAATATTTCCTCTTTTAAACTAAAGCACCAGAAAGAATGTAACTTTGTTTTAAAAATGTACCAAACCCCTTTTAAGAACTCTCAGGCAGAGAGCTAGTAATTACAAAGCCACACACTCTTACCTTTGTTTGAAATGTAGAGCCCCTGTTAGGAATGCCTCAACAGTGCAAGGCTCTGACGACTTTTTATGCAGCCCTCAGTTCTTTCACAGGCTAATCAGGCCCACTAACTCCTGATGAGGTATCAGTAGCTTACAAAAACATATCACTTGGCTGGAAGGTGAGAGATGCACTTGGGAGACGAGTCTCTTCCACTCCCAAGAGTGACGATGGTATACACCAAGAATTCAGGTCCTGTTCACCACACTGAGATTCTCTGTTCTTACTCCTCCCAAGGTCTTGTCTCTAACCTGGGTTACTCTGCCAGACGATCCCTCCAGCCTAGATCCCTTTGGATCTTCTGCTCCTTTTTCTCCCTTTCATTATGCTTGTAGCTTGGTTAATCCCAACTAGCTTATGGGATGGCAGAACTCCCTGCTGGTGACCTAGCTGACCATCACAGAGGCAGCACTTTAGGCTGTGCTTGAGTCCCTTTGGGTCCTACAGTCTCTCCTGCTTCCCCAGACTCCTTTGGAGGAAAAAGATGCCTATACTATGCTTGCAGGGTTATTTACTCTTCTCTCCAAAATCACCAGCCTAAGAGTAGTAAGCAGGCCTATTCTCCCTGAACTTGGCATAAACAGTCACGTCAGATTAGCAGGGACATTATGATGGATCGTGCTACATTTTTAAAGAACACCAGAAAGTGAGATTGTTCCCCTTTTTTGTATATCTTACTTCCCTCTGCTAGGGCGCTGTTAGCTGGGGAGGATAGGTGACACACAACTGCCAAGCAGTCAGAGTCCTTTCAGTTACATACCCAAAACATCAACCACCGGTCCAACCTTTACAGTGTCTTGAAGAAATAACAATAAAGTAGTGCACTGAAGGATAGTCTGCCTCTAGAAATGTTTCTCAAAACATGGTGCAGGTCCAGTCTATGTGGGAGACATAAGTTCATTTTCCAGATATGGCTCTTGTTCCTTGGTATGGCAGGGTCTGGAGTTGCTATGGAGTGACTGTTCACGGTAATAGCTCAACACGTACATCAAGGAGCACATTTACTAGAAGGAGCACCAGTAGAATGCATTTGAGCAGTGAAACTAGCAAGAGGTCCGCCCTAACATCAGGGGATATGTGCATCTGTGCCCCTGCTGTTAGCACATTGCTAATGTGCTGTGCCACACCACACAAACAGCATGCAGGTGCCCTTAATGCCACCCCTTAGCACCACCCCTTAAGGTGGTATTAAGTGCACTTACACTAACAGCAACATTTGTGGTTAGCATGCACCCATAATTCCCACGTTAACCTCAATGCAATGTCAACGCACACATTACGCCCCTAATCCTCCCAGTCCTTGCCCAATCATGCAGTACCCAGTTAGTATGGGATTTTTAGTGTGGGGACCTGCACTATTAGCATGCTGCACTTACCACACAGCACACTCCACACTAACAGCACACATTAGTAAACATGCCCCCAAGTGACTAACCCTAAGATGCACTTATGCCATGCTGCAGAGGGAACCTTGGTCCATGCTTTTCAGGTACAGTACTATTGCTGTAATGACTGAGTCAGAAGGCAGGTGGGATAAAAGTTAGATACTCACCTGTAGCAGGTGTTCTCCGTGGACAGTAGAAAAACTCCTCACTTAAGAGTGACATCATTCGATGGAGCCCTTGCATTGGAACATTCCCAGCTTCTTCTAGAAGCTTTGGGATGCCCATTGCACAAGTTCACATCTTCCTGCCTGCTGCCATGGCACCATCTTATCAGTCTAATCACAAAGCTGAGGAGAAATCAGCACCAAAGGGAGGTGGGAGGGTTGTGAGGACTTTTCCTGCTGTCCATGGAGAACATCTGCTAAAGGTGAGAACTACCTTTTCTCCGTGGACAAGCAGGAAAAAAGTCCTCACTAATGGAACTCCCTAGCTATAGGCTATCTTAGAGAAAAGAAAAAAAAAGGGAATAATAAACTGCCAATCAGAGCAACAAAACAACTGTTTTTGGTTACAGAAGCAGGGATAGACTTGGGTTCAACTCCCTGAATAGATTTCGAAGTACTGATTGGCCGAAGCTGCTGTCACATCAGAAATCCCCATCCAGACAGTAATAAGATGTGAATGTGTGGACAGAAGTCCACGTTGCAGCCTTGCAAATCTCTTCCATGAAAACTGAGCATAAGTGGGCCACTGACGTAGCCATGGCTTTGTCATTATGAGCTGTGACATGACCCTCAATTAGGACCGTACCTAGCCCTGTGCGAGCGGTGCGGCCGCACAAGGCACAAAGGCTTAAGGGGCGCATTTTGGCTGTTTGCCATTGCCTGCCACTGCCACGTTTTCTTCTCTCAATGGCAGCAGGCAATGGCAGACAGTTGAAATATGCCCCTTAAGCCTTTTCGCTGCACGTTAGCCTGCCGGCGACTTGCACATCGGGTGCGTGCCTCTTCTCTCCTGCCCCCATAAAGTGGCTAGATGGAGGTGCGGGGGGGGGGGGCGCACACACGATATGCAAGTTGCACAGTGTGCATTTCATGATCGGTACAGCCCTGCCCTCAAGGCTTAGGCCTGCCTGGGTATAAGTAAAAGAGATGCAGTCTGTGAGTCATACTGACAAGGTGTGCTTGGAGACAGCAACCCCTAGCCTGTTGGATTCAAAAGAAACAAAATGCTGAATGGGCTTTCATCCACTCAAAGTAGAAAACTAAAGTTTGCTTGCAGTCTAATATGTGTAGCACAGCTTTCTCTTTTTGAGAAAGGGGTTTGGGATAGAAAGTTGGAAGGATGATTGACAAGTTAAGATGAAATTCTGTAACCATCTTCAGAAGAAATTTGGGATGACTACAAAGCACCATTCTATTGTAGTAAAATCTTGCATAACGTGGATAAATTACTGATGCCTGAAACTTGCTAACTCTGCAAGCTGAAGTGACTGCCACCAGAGTCAAGAATTTCAGAGGGCAGGCATTGAGTGGCTCGAAACGAGTTTCCATCATCTGCGTGAGAACCACATTGAGGTCCCAAGACACTGCAGGCAACTTATAGGAAGGTTTCAGAAGAAATAAGCCCGGCATGAAGCAAACAACTAAGGGCTGTCCAGAGGGGAGTTTACCCTCTACACCACATTGATAAGCTCCAACTGCACAAAGGGGGTACCCTTACAGAGCCGAACTTCAGCCAAAACTCTGAGAGGTGCAGAAGGTATTCAAGCAGTGCTTCTGTGGGACAGGCAAAAGGATCTATGGAGTGTTCCTCACACCAAACAGCAAACATCTTCTACTTGAAAGCATAAGATTTTCTTGTTGAGGCCCTCCTGGAGGCCAAAAGGACACTAGCTGGCAGACTGACAGTGGATAACATTAGCCTCTCAACATCTAAGCTGAAGGGGCCACGGACGTTATGTTGGGATGCAACATCACTCTTCTCCTGCAATATCAGATCTGGTGCTTGCTCGAGCCACATTGAAACCGAATGGAAAGTTCCAGAAGTAGAGGGAACTATGGCTGTCTGGGACAATAAGAAGTGATGAGAATCATCATTCCCTTGTCTGTTTTGAGCTTTAGGGGGTCTTGACAATGAGAAGTATTGAAGGATACGCATACAGAAGACACTCACCCCAATCAAGGAGGAAAGCATCCAAGACATGTTTGCTGTGTTACACCCCCCCCCCCCAATCCTGGAACAGAACTGGTCCATTTGGGCATTTTGAGGAGTCCACAGAGGCAGTGCCCCACTCCCAAAAGATGCACTGCACATTATTTCAGTCCAGGGTCCATTCGTGAGGCTGAAGGTCTTGGCTCAGTCTGTCTGCCAATGTATTGTGTTTGCCAGATAGGTAAATAGCTCTCAACTCCCTCCCATGAGATATGGCAAAATTCCATAACCTGACAATTTCCCAGCAAAGAGGTACAACCCCATTCCCCCCTGCCTGTTGATGTAAAACATAGCCACTTGATTGTCAGTTTGAATCAGAACAAGTTTGCTGGACAACCGATCTTTGAAAGCCTTTAGAATGTTTGCTATTGCTCTTATTTCCAAGAAGTTTATCTGATGGAGATTTTCTTGGAGGGACCAAGTTCCCTGAGTGTGGAACCCATTGAGGTGTGCTCCCCATCCCAGTTGGGATGCATCTATCATCAGTAACTTTTGTGGGACAGGAATTTGGAAGGGAAGATCTTTTGTCAAATTGTTATGACTCGTTCACTAGGACAGCAACCAAATTAGTGCAACAGTGAATGACAGAACATCTTTGAAGTTTCCTGTAGCTTGCAACCACTGGATGTTCAGGATCCATTGAGGTTGTCTCATATTCAGCCATGCCAAGGGTGTTAGATGTTTTGTTGAGACCCTGTGGCAGTAATGTTAACATGTCACGAGTTGATATATGCTAACTCATTTGAGTTTCCTGCCCTATTGCTGTAGTCTGGATAGTCTGTCATGCAGGAGAAAAGCTCTTGCCTGAGCTGTGTCAAGCAGTGCTCTGGTGAATTCCAATTTCTGGGTGGGATAGAGGTGGGATTTTGCATAATTATCTACAAATCTTAGTAGTTCCAGTGCCTGAATAGTGATTCATTTTGATTCCAAAACCCCCTCAGCAGTGGTTCTCTTTAGCAGCCAGTAGTCCTAGTGGGAGAAAATGAGCACCCCCAGCCTTCATAGGAATGCAGCTTCTATGGCCAGGCATTTAGTAAAGACCATGGGGCTGAAGCGAGACCAAAAGGCCATCTCCCTACTACAAATTGAAGATACTTCCTTTGAGTGGGATGTATCTGTATGTGGGTACAAGCATCCTTTAGATCCAGAGAGCACAGCCAGTCTCCTTTTTAAAGGTAAGTGAACAGGGTGCCCAGAAAAATCATTCTGAATTTTTCTTTGACCAGATATCTGTTTAGATCTCTTAGATCTAGGATGGGCCAATATCCCGCTGTCTTTTTAGTGACCAGTAAATACCTCAAATAAAATCACGCCCTTCTTGCTCTGGTGGAGCAAGTTCAATTGCTAGATCTTTTGAAGGGAAGTGACTTCTTGCAGAAATAGCTCCTGATGCTGCATGCAATTTGTAGCCACTTTGGATAATTTGTAAGACTCAAGTGTCAGAGGTTATAAGGGGCCACCTTTGGGGAAAAGAGTGCACCTCCCTCCATTAGGAGAGTCCTCCTCTGAGGTAACAGGGAGAGTAGATACACTTTGCAGAAACAGTCAAACCCCCACCCTAGGTTTTGGCTAAAGTTGGGCCGTCTGTGACTTCTCTTGCTTTGGGTATGCTCAAATAGTCTGCTTAGAATGAGAATAATGAGAACAAGGGAAATGCCTGCACCTTTGAGAGTAGTAGGTCCTGATACCTCCTGTGGTAAAAAGTTAGTTCAGATGTGCGCTTTAAGAGATTTTGAAGAGCGATGTCCTGCTTTTTGATGAAGCCAGCACTCTCCTCGACTTTACCCCTGAAGAGATTTTCTCCATGACATGATATGTCAGCAAACTTGTCCTGCACAGACTTTTGGAGGTCTGAAATCCAAAGCCAAGGTCAGTCTCTGGGCACCAATACCTGCTAGGGAAGTTTTGATATTGTATTGAAGATGTCATAGGTCACTCAGACCATGAACTTTGAGCAGTCCTTTCCATGTTTCACTTCTCTTGAGGAAGAAACTGGGACATATCATCAAGGCAAAGAATGATGCCCTTCAAGAAGATGCTCATGTAGATCTGGAAAGAAGCCATGCAGGCAGAAAAACATAGAACTCTGAAACACTTCCCTCCCTGAGGGCACCAAGGAGTGTGGCTTGGAACTTCTGGATCATTTGAGAGTGGATTCGATCACAAAACATGGTGCAGAAGCTGGGACTTCTCAAATCTGGGAGCCTTTTGAACTCGGTATATGGAGCCAAGCTTTCTACTTAATGCAGGTATAGAAAGGGGGGTCTCCCACATATGCATCCTCTGAAGGACGCGGTGCATAGGCACCACCACTGCTTCCTTGGGGGCAGAGGAGTACTGAAGGATCTCCAATTCTTCTGCCCTGGGCTCATTCTCAGTCTCTAAAGAAAATGGTATGGCCTTAGCCTGGAATGTCATATCCTCAGGAGGAGACTTTCATCTTTCAGGAGTAGTAGAAGGATCAGAGGGGAGTTCAGATTCAGACTCGGAGAGAAAATTAAAGTATTTCTGAGTATCAGCCTGGATGACTCTCTTTCCCTGTGGGATGACTTTTTGCAAACTGGAGTTGTATAGGATCCTGATGCACTAGAGAATGATATTGGTTAGGCAGGCTCCGGTGTTGGGGCTCTTGGATGTCCTAATGCCGATGGCTTTTGCGCAGGCACTTTACACTTTTCAAAGATAGGTTGCAAGGTGCCGATGCAGCCTTCATCAAGGCACTGAGGTGCTGCAGGGTGAACAGCATCATTATTCTGTCCTTGACAGCTTTCAGAAGGCATCTCTCCAGGTTTGCCATCTCCAAAGGTGCTGGGCCTATAGAAGCATCAGCCAATGTTCTTGAAACCTGAGAGAAGTTATCGGCAGACTGGTCTTGGCTATCCTTAGGCCATCACTGCCCCTCAGATGTCTTGGAAATTGAGCTCTCCTGCCTTCAGGTTAGCTTAGAGGAGCACTCTTGTGAATCCTCAATGCTCTCAACACCATGCCTCAGAGGGCACTGATGTCTATGTATCAAGGCCTCTGCCAGATGCTCGGCAAATCTGCCCTTCAGTGTTTATGAAGACAAAGCTGAATCCTTCTTCAACTTCAGGCGAACATCGAGCGATGACCGATACTTTGGCATCCTACGGGTAATCAGCTTTGAGCGGGCTTGAGGGTTCCTCGATATTGATGCGCTGTTAGTGTCTGATGCAGCCTTTGAACCCATAGAGATTGATGCTGACAATGCAGATATCGATTGATCAGACTTAGAAGCGCCACAAAGGATGTGGCACTATTTCCCTCAACTTTTCAACCCTCTTTTTGTCATCCTCAAGCACAATTTAAAAGAAGAGGGCTCATGATCGGGTCCCAACCAGTGGAGGAACCAATTATGCATGTCCATTATGGATATGGTCCTCGAGCACCTGAAACACTTCATAAACCCACTGGCAAGTTTCTGGAACATGCCAGAAAAATAGTTGCAACAAAATCAAACAACTCAATTTTGACTTGAAAAATATGAAGCCTTGGCCAGTACACCAATGCCTAAGGGGGCTGAGATGCCACAGAAAATCAAAGGAAACTTTAAATGCTTGCTAAGAAAACTAAAGTGGAAAGTTTAATACCACGATGGCAGGGAAAGAAATCGTTGAGAATTAAAACAATGAAAAAACATTTCCAGAAAGATACTCACAGATTGCTTAAAAAGTGTTCAAGGAACGCCACAGAATAAAATGGACTGAGGATAAGATAGCATAGTGGTAGCAGGTGGAAAGAAATATGGAGGCATGTTGGACATCCAAAAACTTCAAGAAGGAGCTGGGAATGCTCCCATGCAGAGACTTTGTCAGATGATGCTACCCATAAGAGAGGACTTTTTTCCTGCTGGTCCATGGAGAATGATGAGCAAAACATTCTGAATATTTGCAAATGAAAGCTCGCAGCACTGTGGTCCTAGTGGAGCACGTTTGGTTGCCCAGAAGCCCAAAAAAGTGCAACACAGCCTTTTTGCCAGCATGGGAAGGCTAGGGTTGTTTGGAGAAGGTGTTTTCTTCAAGAGCCCTGGGCAGATTTGGATTTTCAATGTCCTTTGGAAGTTGGCAAGACTTTAGATTTGGAAAAATGAGATATTATTTCTCAGCTGGGTTATGCCTCCAGCTATGCCATCTCAACTCAAATTCAGTGATTGAACTATACCAATTATATCATGGGTGAGCAACTTGGGTGTCACTATGGACACACAGCTAACCTCGTATTCAAACTATAGCTAAGAATGCATTTTACAAATTGCTCATGATACACAGATTCAAATCTTTCATTTCAAATAGTAATCTACATAGTTTGTATCTAGGATAGAGTAGTTACTCACCTGTAAAGAGTAGTTACTCACCTGTAACAGGTGTTCTCCAGGAGCAGCAGGAATCAGTCCTCACATATGGGTGTCATCGGCGCCGATGAAGCCCCAGCGGAGCATTTCCCCAGCTTTCCATGAAAGCATTTGGAAATGCTGGCACGCATGTGCGGTTCCCTTCCCGCCTAAAGGTGCCATCTTACCTCAGTCAAATGACATAGCTAAGAACAGCACACAAAAATGTAAAAACAAACTATGTACAACTGCAACTCCAAGGGGAGGAGGGAGGGTTGTGAGGACTGATTCCTGCTGCTCCTGGAGAACACCTGTTACAGGTGAGTAACTACTCTTTCTCCAGGACCAAGCAGGAAGTCAGTCCTCACATATGGGTGACTCCCTAGCTCTGGGCTACCGAGGAACCCAGGCTGAACAAGAGTACTCCCTCTAGTCCCAGCAGCAAAGAAAGGCTTTTCAAGGACACAACCTCCACCGGTAGCCCAACAGAGGGCAGGAGGGCAGGAGTTGCCTAAACCTCAAAAAGATTCCGGAGTACTGCTTGGCCAAAAGCACTGTCCCTACGGGACTCCCTCTCCAGACAGTAATGGGCCGCAAAGGTCTGGCTTGAAGACCAAGTTGCAGCCCTGCAGATGTCTACCAAGGGCACAGAGCGGAGATGAGCCACTGAGGCAGCCATTGCCCTGACACGATGGGCCGTGACCCTACCCTGCAAAGGAAGGTCAGCCGCCCTGTAAGCCCAGGTGATACAGTCAGCCACCCAGATGGACAAGGTTTACAGTATCAGATGCCTTACCTACCTTTTAGCCCATAGCACACAGCCACATCTTAGTTACTCTGTAATCACTAATACCTACTCCCTGGCAATGCAGTCCCACCAGAACAATTAGGCCTGCCCCCGTAACACTGTCCTACATCTACCTACCTTGAGGCCACATAAGTCCTCCACTCAAGGCACCAAAAATGCACCCCAAAAATGCACCCCATCCTGACCTTAACCCTACTCTTCCTTACCTCCTGTTACCCCAACCTCCTGCACGCCTTTAATCCCAGTACCAGCTATATCCCAATTCTCCGTAACACGAGTAGAAAATGGTCTGAAACCCCCCGCCACCCCACATCAAGACCCACCTCAACCCACCCCCACTTACTATACATCCCATTGCACAACCTCAGAAAAGACCTTAGTGGGAAAAACAACTCCCAACACCCACTCAGATGTGCACTTATAAACGCAAGATCCATACGTTCCAAATGGCCAGTGGTCCACGACCTGATATCACAACACAATCTTGATATCCTAATGATAACTGAAACCTGGCTATCAGATTGCGACAATGCTCTCATCCACCAGATGTCACCACCAGGCTTCATCATCCACACCTGCCACAGATCCAATCAGAAGGGAGGTGGTACACTCATCCTTACCAGATCTAATCTCCAGTTCAAAACAAACAATGCATCCAGCACCACTCACCTTGACATGATCACCATAACAAACGATCTTTGTTCAATCAACCTTTTGTACCGAGCTCCTACACCCTCACCAGACGAGCTACCAACAATAATCAACCTCGCTTGCAACTCCAATAACCCAAGCTGGATAATGGGAGACTTCAATCTGCCCTCCCTACAAATTTCACATGCAGCAGCCTTCATCGAAGCTATGAATGATCTGGGATACAAACAAATTGTCCATTCACCCACCCACATCAAGGGAAGCACACTCGACCTGATCTTCGCCCCACAGTCAGCAATAAACATATCCCTCCATCTTGCTACCACTATAACCCCAGTACCCTGGTCTGACCACGACCTTATCACGTTCCAAATACCTGCCACCCATCAAACCAGCAGCGCTAACAAGGCACAAGCCCCCCCGAGCTCCCTGTCCACACGTTTGAAGCCCCTTGTTAAGGATAAAGCACTCGAGGAAATCCTACCTCGCCTCACTTCCACATCATCTGACCCAGATGAACTAGTTTTTATTTTATTTTATTTATTTATTTTTTTTTTTTTTTTATTTATTTATTTAACAATCATTTATATCCCGCATCTTCCAGAGTTCAAATGCGGCTTACAATTGAACAACAGTCAACAAAGCAAGGGCTTGTTTTACATGGAACAATTTTTTGACAGTAAACAATGTAATAGTTAAATACGTAACAGAACAATGTAATGGTTAAATACATAACAGAACAAGAACAATTTACAATTTAAGAACTATGTACAGATACAGGTTTGTAGGTTTGTTTACAGGTTTGTAGTTTCCAACTGGGACCACGCCCTCAAATCTGCTGCCTCCATCCCAACCACAAGAAAAAACCCCAAGAAGCGAGAACATGCACCATGGTACACCGATAATCTTAGGGCATCGCTCCTTCACCTACGCCAGCTCAAAAGACATTGGCGCCACACCCGGTCTCCTGAATCCCTAGGTACTTACACCTCGTACCTACAAAAACATCGAGCGATGACAATGGAAATAAGAAAACAATACCATGCAGATATACTAAAGAGATCACTGAACAAACCCCATGACCTGTTCAGCATAGTGAAGTCACTAACAGGTGACCCAGCTCCAGCTCAAACATCTATGCCTCATCTACAAGATTACGCTATCTACCTACAATCAAAGATGATACAAGCCAATAAGACAACAACCTACACAATCCCTCCTACCCCATGTGAAACCCCTCTACTCAAATTCTGCGAGGTATCCAACAAGGAGATACAAGATATTATCACATCCATTAATCTTACCACCGCCCCTAATGACCCATGTCCAGCCAACTGGATTAAAGAATTGCGCCATGAGCTCAGTCCTGCTATAAGCCGAATCACAAACCAATCCTTCTCCACGGGATCCTTCCCACAGAGCCTGAAATTCACCTCAATCCGCCCACTGTTAAAGAACAACAAACTTGATCCCTCCAAAGTAGAATCTTTTCGCCCAATATCAAGCATCCCCCTGCTCGCCAAAATCATCGAAAAGGTAGTCCAACGACAGATACAACAACATATTGACACTGCAGCTCCACTAGATCCATCTCAACATGGCTTCAGAGAAGCACATGGTGTCGACACCATCCTCACAACCCTCTTCAATGATCTGGTCACAGGATTAGATAACACCCGCCATGGATTTGTCCTCATCTTCATGGACATTGCTGCAGCCTTTGACTCAGTCAATCACGAAACGCTGATACTCCGACTTATGGAAAAAGGAATACAAGGCTCAGCTATAACATGGTGCAAATCCTACCTGGCTAACAGATGGCAACAAGTCCGAACAGGCCCCACGACCTCCGATCCTTTCCCGCTCTTTCAAGGTGTACCCCAGGGCTCGTCGCTATCTGCACTAATGTTAAACATCTATATGCAGCCAATTTGTGCCTTGATCCGATCCTTTAACATCCAGTGCCTAGTCTATGCAGATGACGTCTTGATCTACGCCCCATTCCTGATCGACCAACCAGATTTTTCACCAGTATCGAGTTGTTTCGAAGCTGTAGCAGAATGGCTTGCAGCACAGAACCTAAGGATCAACCACAGCAAAACGGATGTCTTATTCCTCACCAAGAACCAGAAGTTCACCCCACCCTCCACTCTACAAGTAAACAATGTTGAGCTGATAGCAAAACCAACAATCCGATATCTAGGCATCACGCTCAACCAACGGCTCGATATGTCTACACACGTGAAGAACATCACGAAAGCAATTTACCACAGGATCCGGATACTACGTCACCTGCGCCCCCTCCTGGACTTTAACGACTACCGAACAATCTTCCAAGCCTTGGTGCTCCCGCACCTGGACTTCGCAAACATCGTCCTCCATGGCCTCCCTCAGTCTATGCTGGGACCTCTCCGCCTTGCAATGAATGCTGCAGCAAGGGTACTTGCAGGTATATCGAGAATTGAAAATATAACTCCAGTCATGACAGACCTTCACTGGCTTCCGCTTCAAGCCAGAATCCAGTACAAATCCCTAGTGCTGACATTCAAGGCCCTAAGGAACCAGAACCACACGCCCATCAGCAAACTCATTCAAAGCCGACCGACCAACAGAATCAGATCTAACCAAGCAAACATCCTGGAGGTCCCCAAGATACTAACAAAGTGCACAAAGGCTACCGCCAACAGGGCCTTCTCCATATTCGCACCCATGGCCTGGAACGCCTTTCCTACTGAGATCCGCACCATCCCAGACCTTTCATCTTTTAGAAAAGCCCTCAAACACCACCTCTTCCTAACCCATTACCCAGAACCCAACCCCAGAAAACAACCAAATACCTCCACATCCTACTCCACTCCACCTACAACCCAACACCATAAAGAGAACGATTAGCTCCACCATTATGTCCTCTATTTGATGTTTGATGTTTGATGTTTTAACATTGCTGAAAACTGACCTATATTATTGTAAATAAGAAGTCAGTATAACTCCATTCACAACTTTATACTCCAATACCTCCTCTGTAAATAGTTACCCCAGTTCACCTCCAAGTTGTTTTGTCCTTGTTCAATGTAAACTCAATTGTCATGTGACTTTGCAGTATGATCTGTTCAATTGTAAACCGCACTGATTTTAATAGCGCGGTATATAAGAAAAGTAAATAAATAAATAAATAAAAATAAATAAATAAATAAGGTACGCTTGGACACAGCCAACCCCAGCTTATTGGGGTCAAAGGAGACGAAGAGCTGAGTAGCCCTTCTATGCCCCTTGTCAGACGGCTGCCTGGGTAAGAATCTTCACAGTCTTGGCAAGTGCATATATCTATATGATTTGCAAGGGATTGTGGGCAATGCAGTTCATTCACACCAGACACAGCTGCTGACAATAATTTAGTTGTGCTCAAGTGTTAAAGCCAATAAGATATTTATTTATGGGGTTATTTCTCCCAACACAGATATGCTTGGTAGCACATAAATCAGGTTACTTGCTTTCAGTGTTAAACTTGGAAAACAAAATCAGGAAAACAACATTTTAACTTATCAGGCAATCAAAGCAAAAGAAATAAGACCTGGTTGGCAACAAACTGGTCTTTTCTGTAGGCTTTTGCTAATATTCTCTTAGCAATGTATCAAATAACAAACCAAAAGCGACAAAGAAAGAAAAAAAACTGTTCTTTTCAGGTTAACTTCTTATATCTTCCCACATAGATTCAGAAGTGATTCTCTCCTAGCTCACATGCAATTAGGTAAGGCTCAATTGCTAGCAGTTATCCAGCTGAAACCCCTTAGCTGGCTTGCCTTCTACTGCGTGGCTAGAAATCCTACACAGGAGCTTTTCTGAGTAGATTAAAGAACAAGTTTGTATTTCTTTGTGATGGTTGCTGTACTTTATAACAGAAAATCACCAAAGGAGTTTAGACAGAGAGCAGTCCATGTAAACACATTCTTCATCTGCTATCATTCCCCCTTCTTCAACAAGCATGGGTTCAATATCATGGATTGGCACAGATGAATCTCTCAACGGAGCACTTTCAGGAGAATACTTGTTTCCCTGCTGTCTTTCAAGGTTATAGCTAGGGCATAGATCAGTGTTCATACCTGAGCTTCCATTGCTGTTAGAGTTCCTCTCTATATAGCCTGGCCAGTATGTAGTCCAGTTCTTATGTCCAGCCTTCCAATCCAGATCCCTGGACACTGGATCTCTCTTCACATACCTTCTGGCACGGGTCTTAGGGTCCCTTCCACGTGCTGCCGTCTCTCTCACAGGTACCGTCTGGAGATTCCTAGCTCTGCAGCACCATTCCTCTGGCTTTCCCCAGTCCAATGGTATATGCTGGCCCTTGGAATGCCTCCCAGTATACGTACTGCTCTGGACTCTTCTAGACCTCTCAAAGGCTTTTCTCCTCTTTCTTCCAAAGGGTTTCTTTCCCTCTCTGTACGTCCGGTTTGGCTTCTGCTTCTGATGATCCTCTTGATGATGAAGATGATCAAGCTCAAGCTGATTCTCAGGATAATTCTCTGTAGAATAAACTCTACCTTTATTCTGCTTAGATGAGTGCTCCTCCCTAACACAGCGCAGCTGTGCTGAATCAGGCCCTGCCCTTTGAGATGAGTGCTTAGGGATTACCTCATAGCCCTCCTGATTGAACACACGTTTCCCCACTTCAGCTCCTCTAATGGCTGCTGGAAACCTGGTGCATTCTGGGACTGGTAGTCTTTTATGGGAAAATTCTGTTTTCTTATTTTTACCAGAACTGACAGGTTGCTTGTTCAGAGTCACTTCACCTTTTCTATAGCTCCTTCCTGAGCTATGATAAGCTTCCTTATCACATACCCCCCTGCTTAAGTTATTACGGACTGGTTTAACTGGTGAAACCTCTTTCCTACAGTCCGTAATACCTATGAGAGTGTTCTCTTTTTGAAGCTCACTTACTTCCTGACTGGCTTCAGGGTCATTATTATTTACAGGCCTCTCCTTCCAAGACTTAAGTACATTAATATGGTAGGTCTGCCTACGCCCTCTTGCATTTTCTACCATATAAGATACTGGGCTCACTTGTTTAACAACCTTCCATGGCCCTTTCCACTGTACTTCAAATTTTGGGGCTGTACCTGCTACTTGAACCAAAACCTTTTCACCAATGCTTAATTGGCGGCTTTTGGCCTTCCTATCATACCACCCTTTCTGGCGAACTTGACTGTCCTGCAGGTTCCTCTCAGCAACCTGCGAGGTCCTTTTCAAACGTGCTCTCAAGTCACGTAGAAACTGTGGCACTTCCTGACTTCCTGGTTCAGGATCAATCCACTGTTCCCTCAAAATATCTAACAAACCCCGTGGAGCCCTACCATACATCAATTCATATGGAGTTACACCTAGGGATACCTGAATTCTTTCCCTGCAGGCATATAAGGCAAAGGGCAATAACATATCCCATTCTTTTACCTCTCCTGCTAACCCCCTTCTCAACATTTGTTTGAGAGTTTGGTTGAATCTCTCCACCAAACCATTTGATTGTGGATGGTAGGCTGAGGTTTTCACGTGATGAATGCCAAAGGCATCCCAGACCTGGGCCAAATATTTGGATACAAAATTGGACCCTCGGTCAGTCAACACCTCTCTTGGGAATCCCACTTCACAAAACAATTTTACTAGCTCTAATGTTTTTGCAGAAACATTCCTCAATGGTATGGCCCAGGGAAACCTTGTTGCCTGATCTACCATAACTAGGATGTATTGGAAACCTCGGGGCGTTTTGACTAATGGGCCTACAATATCCATGGCAATGCGACCAATTGGGTCTGTGATAATTGGCATGGGAATCAATGGCACCACCGGTGGGTGAGCCGCTGTAACTCGCTGACACGCTGGACATGCAGCACAAAACTGGGCAGTTTCTTTGAAAATACCTGGCCAGTAAAAACGCATAAGTATTTGATCCAGCGTTCCTTGCATCCCTTTATGACCTCCAACTGGATGATCATGTGCTAATCTAAGTACTAGCCCTTTGAAAGTTGTGGGTACCACCAATTGTTTACGTATGGTCCCATTCCTGGGGTCCTGACTCTCTCTATATAATATTTCATTATCTAGTCTGAATCTGGGCAACTCCTCCCTGACCTCATGAGCATACTTAAAAGCTCGGGTGAGAGCTTGATCAGCTCGTTGCTCTTGTGGAAAGTTAGGAAACTTTGCCACTAACTCAGCTGGCACCCAGGGTAAACTTTGACCAGCTAACATCTCAGCCCTACCCTGTGCTCTGCAAAGTCTCTCACGCCGCTTTTGTGCTTTCAACTTTCTTACTTTGCCAGATGATGGGGTTATTAAATCATCATGAGAGGGTAAGTCTCCTAATAACTCTGCCTGCTCCCCCTCCTCCTTCTGCTGGCTCTCTACCTTAGCCTGCGAGCGGGTGGATACAAGGCCCCTCTTATTACCTATAGTTTGGCCTTCTGGAAGCTTAACCATCTTTTTAGCTAGGGACTGAGGACTTCCAAAGAAAGGCCCGGGAGCTATTTCCATTATTCCTTCTCCCTCCTTCTTTCCTAGCCCTTCCACTAGACCCTGCTTAAATCTTGGCCAGTCCTTTCCTAGAACCAAATCAAAGGGTAGCCTAGGCACCACTGCTAACAGGACTTCCTCTTGTTCCCCCAGGCACTTAACCTTTAGCCTATAGGTGGGATATGATGTTGCAGCACCATGAATGCATCTGATGTGAACTTGGCTTTCAGGGGTTCTAGGCACAAATCCTTCTTGGGCCTCTATTCTCTTCCAAAGCCTTTTTGACATCATACTCTGGTCTGCCCCAGAGTCTAACAAAGCATTTGTGGTAATTCCTTGCACATCAACCATCAAAAGAAATCCTTCTTTGGGCTGTTTTAAATCCACCCCCATTAAGTTAGTGTGTGTCTGGCATCTCTTTTCTAAATGTCCCCATTTTCCACACTTGAAACATTTCTTTCTATTCCACTGTGTCATCTGGTTTGATACAGTACATTCATTTTCAGAAACATTTTTAATTATTTTCTTTTCTGATACAGCACATCTTGCCCCAGCACCAATCTTCAGAGGGCCACCCATTCTATGGCAAGCCTGCGTGGCTTCCAAGAATCTCTCTGCTAGCATGGTTGCCTCTCCAAGATTTTGGCAATTTTGCTGTATAAGGAAAGTGTGCAAATCTTTAGGCACCCCAGACATAAATTGTTCAAGCATTATAATGTCTAATAACATTTCTACCGTCTTTTGCTCAGGCTCCAACCATTTTACAGCTAAACCTCTGATTCTCTGACTCAGAGTCCTGGGTGTTTCACCCACTCTCAATGTAGTAGCTCTAAACATTCGCCTATACTCTGAAATAGACAACCCTAGGCGATCTCTAATAGCAGCCTTTACATCCTTATAATTCAAAGCCTGGGCTGCTGACATTGCTCTGTAAGCTGCAAGCGCCTCTCCAGTTAATGAGGCTGCCAGCCTTACTGCCCACTGGGTCTCTGGCCATGCTAATGCTTGTGCCACTCTTTCAAAAGACTCTAGAAAATCATCAACATTATCATCTGGAGTTAGCTTCCCAAAACTAAATGCCCCAATCCCTTGATTGAGTCCCACACTGTCCACATGTGGTGTACCAGTATTTACTGCTGGTCTTGCATCTGGTCCACTTTGGTTCTGCAGCTTAACTAGGGCTTGCACCAGATCAAGCACTGGCCTCTGCTGTTCCATTAAGGCTTTCATAGCAGTGTCCTGAGCCTGCTGTGCTAGCTCCTGCTGCCTGCTAAACTGTGCTGCCATCCACTGAGGTAGTTCCTTTGGATCCATCTTGATCCCTGCAAGAAACAAAGAAAAAAAAAACAAAGTGCACCACCTTCCAAACAGGTGTGTTTTTTTCTACTTTTTTTTTTTTCAATTACCCCTGTGCTTACTAGACATGCCCAGGTACTTATTACCTTGTGTCAGTGATGAATCCAGCTCTGCACAGGGTCTTTTCCTCCTGGGACAGCTTCCTGGAACAACCACTTCTCCAAAGTGCAGTTGAGGGAAAATCTTTTTTTCCAGCTTTAAACTTGAACTTTAGTTGTAATCCTCAGCAAGTAAATCCCTTTTGTGCAAAAGCAATCCGAAAAACTATGCCATTTGTCAGACGGCTGCCTGGGTGAGAATCTTCACAGTCTTGGCAAGTGCATATATCTATATGATTTGCAAGGGATTGTGGGCAATGCAGTTCATTCACACCAGACACAGCTGCTGACAATAATTTAGTTGTGCTCAAGTGTTAAAGCCAATAAGATATTTATTTATGGGGTTATTTCTCCCAACACAGATATGCTTGGTAGCACATAAATCAGGTTACTTGCTTTCAGTGTTAAACTTGGAAAACAAAATCAGGAAAACAACATTTTAACTTATCAGGCAATCAAAGCAAAAGAAATAAGACCTGGTTGGCAACAAACTGGTCTTTTCTGTAGGCTTTAGCTAATATTCTCTTAGCAATGTATCAAACAACAAACCAAAAGCGACAAAGAAAGAAAAAAAACTGTTCTTTTCAGGTTAACTTCTTATATCTTCCCACATAGATTCAGAAGTGATTCTCTCCTAGCTCACATGCAATTAGGTAAGGCTCAATTGCTAGCAGTTATCCAGCTGAAACCCCTTAGCTGGCTTGCCTTCTACTGCGTGGCTAGAAATCCTACACAGGAGCTTTTCTGAGTAGATTAAAGAACAAGTTTGTATTTCTTTGTGATGGTTGCTGTACTTTATAACAGAAAATCACCAAAGGAGTTTAGACAGAGAGCAGTCCATGTAAACACATTCTTCATCTGCTATCATTCCCCCTTCTTCAACAAGCATGGGTTCAATATCATGGATTGGCACAGATGAATCTCTCAACGGAGCACTTTCAGGAGAATACTTGTTTCCCTGCTGTCTTTCAAGGTTATAGCTAGGGCATAGATCAGTGTTCATACCTGAGCTTCCATTGCTGTTAGAGTTCCTCTCTATATAGCCTGGCCAGTATGTAGTCCAGTTCTTATGTCCAGCCTTCCAATCCAGATCCCTGGACACTGGATCTCTCTTCACATACCTTCTGGCACGGGTCTTAGGGTCCCTTCCATGTGCAGCCGTCTCTCTCACAGGTACCGTCTGGGGATTCCTAGCTCTGCAGCACCATTCCTCTGGCTTTCCCCAGTCCAATGGTATATGCTGGCCCTTGGAATGCCTCCCAGTATACGTACTGCTCTGGACTCTTCTAGACCTCTCAAAGGCTTTTCTCCTCTTTCTTCCAAAGGGTTTCTTTCCCTCTCTGTACGTCCGGTTTGGCTTCTGCTTCTGATGATCCTCTTGATGATGAAGATGATCAAGCTCAAGCTGATTCTCAGGATAATTCTCTGTAGAATAAACTCTACCTTTATTCTGCTTAGATGAGTGCTCCTCCCTAACACAGCGCAGCTGTGCTGAATCAGGCCCTGCCCTTTGAGATGAGTGCTTAGGGATTACCTCATAGCCATCCTGATTGAACACACGTTTCCCCACTTCAGCTCCTCTAATGGCTGCTGGAAACCTGGTGCATTCTGGGACTGGTAGTCTTTTATGGGAAAATTCTGTTTTCTTATTTTTACCAGAACTGACAGGTTGCTTGTTCAGAGTCACTTCCCCTTTTCTATAGCTCCTTCCTGAGCTATGATAAGCTTCCTTATCACACCCTGCGTACGGTCAAGGTAGAAGGATAAGGCCCTCCTACAGTCCAGGGTATGCAGGACTGCTTCAGCCTGGCTAGCATGAGGCCTAGGGAAGAATGTTGGAAGAACCACCTCCTGATTGAGGTGGAAAGAGGAGACAACCTTAGGAAGGAACTTGGGATGAGTCCTGAGGACTACCCTGTTCCTATAAATCCTGGTATAAGGCCTATCACAGACCAGGGCCTGAAGCTCACTCACTCGCCTAGCCGAGGTGAGGGCTATCAGGAAGAGAGTCTTCCAGGAGAGGAAGCGTAGATGGCAAGTAGCCATCGGCTCAAAGGGTGGGCGAGTCAGTTGCTGCAAGACCACATTCAGCTCCCACTCAGGAGCAGGAGGACGGATGGGGGGCTTGAGCAAAAGCAAGCCCTTGAGAAAGCGGGACACCAAAGGGTGACCAGACAGAGAATGTCCCTCCACCAGTGAGTGGTGAGCTGCTAGAGCTGAGAGGTGGACCCGAACAGAATTGGACTTAAGTCCCTGATTGGACAAGTGCAGTAAGTACTGAAGCACTACTGGCACAGTACAGGAGAAAGGATCCTCTGTACATAGCTGACACCACACAGAAAACCTCTTCCATTTGAGGGCATAGGTTTTCCTAGTGGACTGTTTCCTAGAGGTTAGGACAACCTCTTCAACTTCCTGAGGACGGCCCCAGGGAGCCAAAACTACCCTTGCAGCCTCCAGGCCATCAAATTGACAGCTGTGAGATTGTGGTGCAGAAGGCAACCCTGCTCCTGTGAGAGAAGGTCGAGTTGTAACCCCAGAGGTAGTGGGGAATCCACTGCCAGCTGCAGCAGAAGTGGAAAACAAGGCTGCCTCGGCCATCTGGGAGCTACCAGCAGGACCGAGGCCTTGTCTTGAAGAGTCTTGAAAAGAGTTCGGGCCACCAAGGGCGTGGGAGGAAACACATATAGGAGGCCCTGAGACCAGGACATCAGAAAAGCATCTGATGCTATCCTCAAAGGATGCGGCTGCCTGGTGCAGAACTTGGGCAGTTGCTTGTTCAGAGGACTGGCAAAGAGATCTATCCAAGGGAGACCCCACTTCAGGAAGATCTTCTGGACGACCAAGGGATGCAGCTGCCACTCGTGGGGCTGCAGAATTCTGCTCAACCAGTCGGCCAGGCAGTTCTCCTGGCCTGGAAGGTACACCGCCTTGAGAAGCATGTTGTGCTGCAGGGCAAAGGAACAAAGGATCTGAGTCTCTCGACAAAGGAGCTTGGACCCAGTTCCGCCCTGTTTGTTCACATAAAACATGGCTACCTGGTTGTCTGTTTGAATCAAGACTGAGCGGTGAGCCAGGGCCGGAGAAAAAGCTTTGAGAGCTAAGCGGATAGCTCAAAGCTCCAGGAGATTGATTTGTTAGGCTGCCTCCCAGGGAGACCAGAGGCCCTGAGTGCACTTGTCTAGACAATGAGCACCCCAGCCCTTCAGAGAGGCATCGGTGGTGAGGACCACCGAGTATTCTGGCATTTGGAAGGGCATCCCCTGCAGCAGATTGGGTGGATGTAGCCACCAGCTGAGGGAGGTCAAAAGGGGTCTGGACACCTTTATCCTGTCTCTTAGGCGGCCTGTGGCTTGAGACCACTGAGTCCGAAGGCACCACTGTGCAGGCCTCATATGGAGCCTTGCATTGGGAGTCACATGCACTGTCGAAGCCATGTGGCCCAGAAGTCTGAGGCAGAGGCTGGCGGAGACCAGGGATCTGTTGAGGAACTGTTTGGCCACGTCCATCAGTCGTTGAGCCCTGTCTTCTGGCAAGAATGCCTTTGCCAGTTGAGAATCCAATCTAGCCCCTATGAACTCCAAGTTCTGGGAGGGGAGCAAAGTGGACTTTGCGAAGTTTATGACAAAGCCCACGTTTTGAAGTAGAGCAATGGTTCTGAGGGTGGCTTGTTTGGCCTCCTGGCACGTTTGACCCCTGATGAGCCAGTCGTCCAGGAAGGGGAAGACATAGATTCCCTGATTTCTCAGGTAGGTCGCCACCACAGCCAGGCATTTGGTAAAGACCCTGGGAGCAGAGGTGAGGCCAAAAGGCAGGACTCTGTACTGATAATGGTTTCCTCCCACAATGAATCTGAGGTACTTTCTGTGGTCTGGATGAATGAGGATGTGAGTGTACGCATCCTTTAGATCTAAGGAGCATAGCCAATCTCCCTGCTGGAGGTAGGGCAGAAGTGTTCCAAGAGTAAGCATCTTGAACTTTTCTTTCTCTAGGAACTTGTTGAGGTTCCTGAGGTCCAGAATGGGTCGAAGGTCACCGGTCCTTTTGGGTACCAGGAAATACCTGGAGTAGAATCTGTGACCTTGCAAGTGGGGAGGCACAGGCTCCACTGCCCTGTCCACCAACAGACCTTGGAGCTCTCGAAGGAGAAGGTCTGTGTGCAGGGGAGGTCTCAAGGGCTCCCCTGGGAAGTAAGGAGGAGGCAGTTGATGAAAATGCAGGGCATAGCCCTTCTGGACTATGTCCAGCACCCAACTGTCGGTGGTAATGAGAGGCCACTGGTGGGCAAAGAGTACAAGGCGACCGCCTGTGCAGGGCTGGGAAAGCAGGAACGGAGTGGCTACGCTCAAGGAATCAAAAACCCCCACCCTGCTGAGTGGTAGCAGGGGCCTGAGGCTTGGGGGTTCTCTGCCTACGGGGCCCATTACCCTGGCCCTTGGCTTGCTGACCCTGGGGGGCAGCTTGGGCAGCCTGATACTGAGGGTACTGTTTGTAGGCAGTGCCCTTCCTCGGGTAAAAGGGCTTTTTACCCGAGCCCTTCTTCTTATGTGAAGGGGCAGAGGTCTTCCTCGACAGCCTTGTCCGGGTAAGGTGCTCGGTCTCGAGCTGAGCGGCCTTCTCGGTCACGGGTTTGCCAAAAAGGTTCTCACCTCGGCAGGGGACATCGACCAACTTGTCCTGAACCCATGGCTCGAGGTCCGATGACTGCAGCCACGCCTGGCGTCGAGCCGCGATGCCGGCAGCCGCAACTCGGGCCGAAGCCTCGAAGCCATCATAGGCGGCAAGGGAAATGAACTGGGAGCATTCCCAAATCCCCAAGGACAAGGTCTGAAATCTCTGCAAGGGTTCCCCAGAGAGACTAGCAGAAAATCCGGCCAACTCCTTGGCCAGGTCCCGCAAGTACATGCCCATGTACAGCTGGTAAGACTGGACACGGCAAGCAAGCATAGATCCCTGGAAGCACTTCCTACCGACGCCATCGAGGTTGCGGGCCTCCCTGCCGGGGGGCACCGCAGAATGCATCTTCTGGCTCTTCAGACGATGCATGGCCGATTCCACAACCATGGAATGGTGTGGTAGCTGTGCTTTCTGGAAACCAGGGCTTTTGCGGAGTCGATAAATGGAATCGACTCGCTTGCTTAGAACCGGCGCCGAGGCCGGGGCCTCCCACATACGGAAGAGGAGCCGCTCCAGCATCGGAGGAACCGGGACAGTAAAGGCCTCCTTCGGAGGAGAGTCGTACTGTAGAGCATCGAGCTCCTCGGCTCGAGGCCCTTCCTCGGGATCGGCAGGGATAGCCAAGGCAGCGGCCATATCCCGGACAAACTCCGAGAACCTAGTGTCCTCTGGAGGGGATCTACTCCGGGGATCAGACTGCGGTGAGTCCGACGCACCGAGTCTTAAAGGTATCGGGAGACTCCTCATCCTCCGACTCCCAGGTGGACTCGTCCAAGGAGGAGTCAGGGTCCGACCCCGTGGGGCCCTGAGGCACCCGCCCCGACGCCGGGGGCACCGGCGTCGACACCCTCAGTCCCGAACGGGAGGTTGAGGGAGACCTCGACCGAGGACGACTTCGAGCCGCGAGGGTCTCGAGTATCGGCTCGGTCTCCGGGGTTGACTTCGAAGTCGACGTCCCGGTGGTCGGGGCAGATGCACCAGACAGGCTGGCCATCAGTGCCCGCTGCTGCTCCATGAAGGCAGACAGTCTGCACGCCAAGGCTTTCATCCAGAGACTCAGCTCGGGAGACGCAGCAGCCACCGACTCGGGCCCCGGCGGTGCCGGGCCTGACGTCGGCTCTCTGGGAGGAGAGTCCACGAGGACTACAGGGCTTACGTGTCCAGCAGACTCCGGCTCCACGCGAGGAACTTTGGCAGGCTTCTCTTGGTCCATGGGCCCGGGGCGACGGTCAGGGGTCTTAGACCTGGCCCTCGAGGGACCAGGGACCTCTTCCGACGCTGCCCTCGCGAGCCGCTTCTTCCTCTTACATTCCCGGTCGGGGGACCCCCTGTCCGAGGAGTTTCGACGGCACTTGGGATCGGAATCCCGAGATGTCGAGGCCTCAGACGAGGTCCGGGCCCGGCCGGAGGCAGAGTCCGAGAAAAACCTTTCCTTTTGATGCTGTCGACTCTTTAGTGCCTTGGAAGACATCTTCCCACATGGCCCACACTACTTTGGGTCCTGGTCAGGGCCAAGGCACCGAAGGCAGCAGTCGTGTGTGTCGGTGAGAGACATAATTTTCTTACACCGATCACACTTTTTGAAACCACTGGAAGCCATCGGGGAAAAAATAGCCCCAGCGAGGTCAAAAGACCGGCCTTCCAGTGAAAAATGAAAAAAGGGCGCGAACGCCAGCCACGAAGGGCAAAAACTGAAAAATGAAGAAAACGGGCTCGATACCGGTGTACCGAACCCGGCGGGAGGGGAACCGGCATTGAACCGGAGAAAAAATAGCGAAAATCGCCGAAGAAAAAAATCACTTTTATCCGGGAGAACAGGACACACGTCCGATGGGCTTCTCGGAAAAAACAGACTGAGATAAGATGGCATCTTTAGGCGGGAAGGGAACCGCGCATGCGTGCTAGCATTCCCAAAGGCTTTCATGGAAACTGGGGAAATGCTCCGCTGGGGCTTCATCGGCGCCGATGACAGCCATATGTGAGGACTGACTTCCTGCTTGGTCCTGGAGAATAGGTGTTCTCCAGGATCAGCAGGAATCAGTCCTCACATATGGGTAACGTCGGCGCAGACAGAGCCCCCGTGCGGAGCATTTTCCCAGCTTTCAAGGAAAGCCTTTGGGAATGCAAGGCGCATGTGCGGTGCCCTTCCCGCCTAAGGGTGCCATCTTGCTCAGTCTGATGACATAGCTAAAAGACTGCAAAAAATAAAAATGAAGTATATGACTGCAACTCCCAGGGGAGGAGGGAGGGTCGTGAGGACTGATTCCTGCTGCTCCTGGAGAACACCTGTTACAGGTGAGTAACTACTCTTTCTCCAGGACCAAGCAGGAAGTTAGTCCTCACATATGGGACTCCCCAGCTCTAGGCTACCGGGAACCCAAAGCTGAAAAAATTAGCTCCCTCTAGAGCCTCAGCATCCGTGATAAGAATCTTCTCTGAGAACGCCCCCGTACGGTAGCCCAACACAAGGGCCGGAGGGTAGGAGTTGCCTAAACCTCAAAGAGATTACGGAGTACCGCCTGTCCGAAAGCACTGTCCCTTTGGGACTCCCTCTCGAGGCAGTAATGGGCCGCAAAAGTCTGGCTTGAAGACCAAATAGCGGCCCGGCAGATGTTTGCCAACGGAACAGAGCGGAGATGAGCTACTGACGCGGCTTTTGCCCTTACACGGTGGGCCGTGACTCGACCCTGCAAGGAGAGGCAGGCTGCCCCGTATGCCCAGGCAATACAATCTGCTATCCAAATGGACAATGTACGCTTGGAGACAAGTAACCCCAGTTTATTAGGGTCAAAAGATACGAAGAGCTGAGCAGCCATTCGATGCCCCTGCGTACGGTCTATGTAAAAGGACAACGCCCTTCTACAGTCCAGGGTATGCAAGACTGTTTCAGCCCAGCTGGTGTGTGGCCTGGGAAAGAATGTTGGAAGAACCACCTCCTGATTTAGGTGGAAGGAGGAGACAACCTTTGGAAGGAACTTAGGATGAGTCCGTAAGACCACCCTGTTCCTATAGAACAGTGTGTACGGTCTATCAGAAACCAGAGCTTGGAGTTCACTCACACGCCTGGTCGAGGTAAGAGCTACCAAGAACAACGCCTTCCGAGAAAGGACTCATAAATGACAGGTAGCCATTGGCTCAAACGGTGGGCGAGTAAGTTGCTGCAAGACCACATTCAAATCCCACTCAGTGGCTGGTGGATGAACCGGAGGCTTGAGCAAGAGCAAGCCTCTGAGGAAGCGGGACACCCAGGGGTGGCCCAACAGAGACTGTCCCTCCACTGAAGAGTGGTGCACCGATAGAGCACTGAGGTGGACCCAAACAGAGTTGGATTTAAGGCCTAGGTCTGACAAGTGAAGCAGATACTGCAGCACCACCGGCACCAGGCACGAAAAAGGATCCTCCTGGCGCTGAGCACACCAGGTGGAGAACCTATGCCACTTGAGGGCATAAGACTTCCGGGTGGATTGCCTCCTAGAAGCCAACACCACCTCTTCCACTTCCTTAGGTAGAAGTAAGGGGGCTAGAACTATCCCTTCAGCAGCCAGGCCATCAGATTGAGGGATTTGAGGTTGGGGTGCAGGAGAGATCCCTGGTCCTGAGACAGGAGATCGGGTTGCACCCCCAGAGGGAGTGGAGTGTCCACCGCCAACCGCAGAAGGAGTGGAAAGCACGGTTGCCTCGGCCATCTGGGGACTATCAGAATCACCGAGGCCTTGCCCTGAAGAACCTTGAACAAGGTACGAGCCACTAGAGGCATGGGAGGAAATGCATATAGTAGGCCCATAGACCAAGAAATTAGAAACGCATCTGCTGCTATTCTCAGAGGATGCGGTTGTCTGGAACAGAACCTGGGCAGCTGCCAGTTCAGTGGACTCGCAAAGAGATCGATAGTTGGAAGACCCCATCTTAGAAAGATCTGTTGGACCACTAGTGGATTCAAGTGCCATTCGTGAGGCTGTAGAATCCTGCTTAACCTGTCTGCTAGGTAATTCTCCTGGCCAGGTAGATAAACTAGGTAATTCTCCTGGCCAGGTAGATAAACTGCTTTGAGAAACATGCCTTGTTTGACTGCCAGGGAGCAAAGAGTTTCTGCTTCCTGACACAGAAGCCTGGATCCTGTGCCTCCCTGCTTGTTCACATAGAACATTGCCACTTGATTGTCTGTCTGAACTAAGACAGACTGGTGAGAGAGAAAATGATTTCCTCCCACTACAAATCTGAGATATTGTCTGTGGTATGGATGAATGAGGATGTGAGTATAAGCATCCTTTAGGTCTAAGGAGCATAGCCAATCTCCCTGCTGGAGGTAGGGCAGCAGTATCCCAAGGGTAAGCATCTTGAACTTTTCCCTCTCCAGGAACTTGTTGAGATTTCGCACGTCTAGGATGGGCCTGAGGCCTCCTGTCCATTTTGGTACCAGAAAGTACCTGGAATAGAAGCCTTGCCGTTTCAGGTGGTGAGGCATCGGTTCCACCGCCTGCTCCTTTAGAAGACTTGCCATCTCCTGAAGGAGGAAGTTCCTGTGAAGAGGAAGTCATGGAGGCTCCCCTGGAAAGTAGGAGGGGGGTAACTGGATGAAGTGGAGCAAGTAGCCCTTCTGGACTATGCTCAGTACCCAGATATCCCCTGTTATGGCTGACCACCTGTGGGCGTACAGAGTCAGCCGGCCTCCTGTGCTGAGTGGAGCCAGCTGTGGAAGAGAGGCTATGCAGTGGGAGTCAAAACCCCGCTCCCTGCTGTGCAGGAGCCGGAGCTGGTGGCTTGGGGGTTTTCTGCCTACGGGGCCCATGTCCCTGATCCTGCCCCTTGGATTGCTGACCCTGTTGGGGAGCTGTAAAGCCTGGAATTGAGGGTAAGGTTTGTAGGCAGTACCCTTCCTCGGGAAAAAGGGCTTCTTCCCCGAGCCCTTCTTTTTCTGAGAAGGGGCAGAAGTCTTTCTGGACAGCCTTGTCCAGGTGAGAGTCTCAGTCTCGATTTCTACAGCCTTTTCAGCCATGGGTTTGCCAAAAAGGTTCTCACCTCGGCAAGGGACATCGACCAACTTGTCCTGTACCCATGGCTCCAGATCCGATGACTGTAGCCAGGCCTGACGGCGTGCACCGATGCCGGCCGCGGCTACCCGGGCCGAAGCCTCGAAGCCATCATAGGCTGCTCGAGAGATAAACTTTGAGCACTCTCAAATCCCCGATGACAAAGCTTTGAACCTCTGCAAAGGCTCCTCGGAGAGGCCAGCTGAGAACCCAGCAATTTCTTTCTCCAGGTCTCGGAGGTACATGCCCATGTACAGCTGGTAAGTCTGGGCACAGCAAGACAGCATAGAGCCCTGGAAGCACTTTCTACCGAGGGCATCCAGGTTCCGGGCCTCCCGGCCAGGGGGCACCAAGGAGTGCATCTTCTGACTCTTAGACGATGCATGGCCAATTCCACAACCATGGAGTGGTGCGGTAGCTGTGCTTTCTGGAACCCAGGGCTCTTACGGATTCGATAGATGGAATCGATCCGTTTGCTAAGAACTGGCGCCAAGGCCGGTGCCTCCCACATGCGGAAGAGCAGCCGTTCCAGCATCGGAGGAACCGGTACAGTAAAGGCCTCCTTAGGCAGAGAGTCGTACTAGTGTGCATCGAGCTCTTTGGCTCCTCCTTGGCATCCGCGGGGAAGGCCAAAGCTTTGGCCATGTCCCTCACGAAGTCCGAGAACCGGGTATCCTCCGGGGGGGACCTTCTCCGAGGCTCAGACTCCGGTGAGTCTGAAGGGACGCACCGGGTCCAGAAGGTGTCCGGGGACTCCTTGTCCTCCGTCTCCCAGTCTGACTCCTCCGTCGAGGAATCGAGCGGCTCTGGCCGTGTGGGCTTCGATGCCACCCGCCCCGACGCCAAGGGTATCGGCGTCAATGGCCTTGGCCCCGCACGGGAGGTCGAGGGGGACCTTGACCGAGGATCGACTCAAGACTTCATTGACTCGAGGATCGGCTCAGTCTCCGGGGTCGACTTGGACGTCGAGGTCCCAGTGGTCGGGGCAGATGCACCGGTCAGACCGGCGATCAGCACCTGCTACTGTTCCATGAAGGCAGCCAAGCTGCTCTCCAAGGCCGTTAACCTGAGTCCGAGCTCAGGAGACTCAGCAGCCCCCGACTCGGGCCCCGATGGCATCTGGCCTGACGTCGGCTCCCCCGGGGGAGAGTCCACAAGGACAACTGCACTCACATGACTCGGGGACTCCGGCTCCACACAAGGTAACTTTGAAGGCCTCTCTGACTCCGAGAGCCTGGGGCGTCGGTCGGGGCTATGCGACCTGGCCCTCGAGGGGCCAGGAGCGTCCACCGACGTTGCCCTTGCGAGCTTTTTCTTCCTTCTGTGTTCCCGAGAAGGAGACCCCTTCTCAGAGGAGCCTCGACGGTGCTCGGGATCAGACTCCCGAGATGTCGAGGCCTCTGACGAAGTCCGGGCCCGGCTGGACACGGAGTCAGAAAAGATTATTTCATGCTGATGTTAACGGCTCCTCAGCGCCTTCGAAGACATCTTGCCACACGGGCCACAGGCCAGCGGGTCATGGTCGGGCCCGAGGCATCGGAGGCAGCAGTCATGTGTGTCGGTGAGAGACATAAGTTTCTTGCGCCAATCACACTTCTTGAACCCGCTGGCAGCCATCAGGGGAAAAAGGGCCCCTGGGAGGTCAAAAGACCGGGCTGCCAGTGAAACACAGAAAAAAAGCACGAACGCTAGTCTCGAAGGACAAAAACTGAAAAACTGACTCCGAGTTCGATACCGGTGTACCTGGCCCAGGCAGGAAGGGGAACCGGCGTCGAACCGGGTAAAACCATGAAAAAACCGTAGAAAATCTCTTTTTTACCGGGGCGGAAAAAAGAAGACTGAGCAAGATGGCACCCTTGGGCAGGAAGGAGACCGCGCATGCGCGCTGCATTCCCAAAGACTTTCCTTGAAAGCTGGGGAAATGCTACGCACGGGGGCTCTGTTGGCGCCGATGTCACCCATATGTGAGGACTGACTTCCTGCATGGTCCTGGAGAATACTGCTATCATATACACACTTCAACTTGGACAAAATGCCGCTGCCCATATCATAATTGGTGCACGATGCTATGACCTATACAGTTGACTCTCCATCTGACATGTACTGTAGCTAATGTAGAGAAATCTTCAAAGTTCTAGTACTTGTTCATAAGGCACTTAATCATAAAACCCTACTATGCATCTCGTCCATTTTGAGACTTAACCATTAACCACATTCCCTTCGCTCCCCAATATTCCATCATATCGAGTGGTCCATTTGAATCAGTTAAGGGACCGTATGTTCTCCATTGTGACTTCCAGGTTTGGAACTCATTACTAGCAGATCTTCATGCTATTCCACAACTTACAATATTCAGGAAGCAATTGAGAGAACTGCACATTGTTGTGGCACTACCCCTTTCATCCCTCTTTTCTATCTTGTTAGGAAGGAATATGCATGCATTTTTTTTTCCATTTCAGCAGTTATGTCTGCTCTGCTTTTATTATGTCCTATTGATTTTATTCTTTTTCAAAGATATGTTATACCTGCTCTGTTTAAGGCTGCAAGTTTGGAAGCCCTATTTGTGCTTTGGACATCTGAAAATGGGTATAGAGATATCCAAAGTATAGAGACGTCTTCAGAGCCATTTTAGAAGTTGGCTCTGGGGATGTCCCTAGTATGAGGAAGTCCAACTCTGAACAGGGGCATGGAAGAGGCATGGCCGGGGTAGTGCCAGGACCCTGGAGACATGGTTAGGGCATTCCCAGGGACCAGGATGTCACCACTTGAGTAGAGAAATGTCACAGATGTCCGTCTAACTTTAGGCCAGCTCCTAGGCATGCATAGCAATGAACAAGCATCTGAAAGTGCTCATTTTATCTGAAAAACATCATCCCCAGTACTCAGCATAATGTCAATGACAGCAGCAGTAGGATTTGAACCCTGGCTGCCCTGTTCCTAACCCACTACTCTAATCATCTTCTAACTAGCCTAGACATCCAGGTTCTGATGCCTGGTTCTGGGGATGTCTAAGTAGATGCCCCTACAGTCGTCCCTGTCAGGCATGTCCAGGTCTGTGAAATCACGTTGGCACCTGAACATGCCTGGCTTAGATGTTTCAGATTGCATTTGGACAGATCTTCTAACATTCCCCTCTTAACATGTTTTACTAACTCTATCATGTGATTTTGTGTTTTTATGTTCTGTTGATTATGTATGTGTATTTGTAATCTGCCTAGGACATTAGATCAAGCAGAGTATAAATCTTTTAAATAAATAAATATAGCTATAGTTGTGTATAATTTTATAATTAAAAACCTATCCATAAATGTAAATTCCTATTCACTCAGCATTACTGCCATTACTCGGCCCTGGACTCCCACCCCCCATAGCACAATCTAGCAACTCTACATAACTACTCACATTCAATTTAACTTTGTCCAATTCCACACATAGTTCGATGTCACATATTGTATATATTCCAAAGTTTTAATATAAATTGTAAATAGTTACTAATGTTTATACTGTTTTATGTATATAGTTGAAATGTTGCCTAACGTTCCATGTATTTTCACCTTTGTTCTTTGTAAACCGCCCCTGATCTTGGGAAGTGGCGGTATATAAAAGCCTTTCAAATAAATAAATAAATACAGAAATTTACTCAATAAATGACAAATATTTTCATATATGAGGATTTGGATCACCAAAAGTAGAATATTTAGCAAAAACAAGCAGTTTTCAACCCCACTGGAGTCAAATTGAGGACTGAAGTAGTAGCTTCATTATGCTCAAGCCAAAAATGACTCGGTCCTGATCTCTGAAGCTTCTGCATGTAGCAGGGGTACTAATTTTAGAAACGCATTCAGTTCTGAAAAGCTGTGCCCCTGGGTACTACCATACTTTGACAGCTGATTTCAACTCCCTTTTAAAAATATTATTAAATTGCACTGAATTAAATTTGCATGATAAAATGTTTGCAGATGAAATCCTAAGGTCACAACTAATTGATGCAGTGCTTGCATCCAGGATGAGTGGATGCATCACTGGCTACTAGTAACATACTCAACTTCTGCAGAATATGGCTCATATTTCATGGCAACTTCTCTGCAACCTTATAAAGTCTTTTGCTCAGGACTTCAAAACGTTAGATACTAAGATAAGTCAGCACAGAAAATGTCACAAAAGAACTACAAAATCTAGATTAACTTTGCTAAAAAAGGAGATCAAGAAAAGAAATAATCCTGTGATATGAAAGCAATCAGATAGACTAATAGAGACTCAAGCCATAATTACAGTAAAAGAAATGAATGTTTGGAATGGTGTTTCTACAATAGAGGTGTAACAACATAAGTAGTGCCATGCTTGGTCAGATCAATGTTGGGAACAGTATAGCAGTGGGGGTTTACTACTGTCCACGCCACCAGGATAATGAAGTGGACTCTGAAATACAAAGGGAGAGTGGGCAGGCTACTAAATACAGAAATACAATAATAATGAGAGAGTTCAATTGTCCCAATCAGAGCTTGCCATGGAGGCTAAGCTTCTAGATGCTATGAATGACTGTTTTGTGGAGCAACTAGAATGCAGGATCTGGTACCGAGGCTAATTGCGGTAGAGCCTCTTGGAAGTAGTGATCATAATGCAATAAAATTTGAGATAATCACTGAAGGGACAGTAATAAAAAAACTGTAGTAACAAATAACTTTAAAAGGGGAGACTATGGGGGTCTTTTCCTAAACTACAGTAAGTAATTACCGCAGGTTTAACGTGCATTTACCCCACAGTAACTGCTACTGTGGGCTGATTGCAGACAGCGCATATCAAAAATTGCATTATCTGTATTTTCCAAAGGTGGGTGGGATCGGGGCCCCAAAGAGATGTGTTAAGCGATGACAGCTAGCATACTCCACATTAGCGCACAATGGATGTCACACCTGTCGATAGCATGACTGCAATTACCACAACCCAAAGAGGTGATGGTAACTGCAGTCACGGCACTGGCAGCACAGTAGTGCACCTGCAGCCTGTGCCCAGCTACCGATCAGCCCCACCGATGATCACCCCCCTCCCTGCAATTCACCCTCCACCACTGCATCCACCCCTGACATCCCCCCCCCCCAATCACAACCCTTTTTCAGGATCACCATGGCCGGAAAGTGATCCAATCATGGAGGTCCAGCAAAGGGGCTCCCCCTCCCCTCTGGCACTTACCCAGTACCCAACCAGGTCTTCTCTGGAGGTCAAGTGATTAGGGCAGGAGCATTTCCCCTCCACTCCTGCCCTGGCTCCAGAAGCTTTCAAAATGCACCAGGGTTACCTCGAGCTAGTCTTGCGAACCCTAGTGGTGATGCCATGAAGCTAGCTCGAGGTGACCCCAGCGTCATTTTGAAGGCTGCTGGAGCCGGGGCATGAGCAGAGGGGATCTGCTTCTTCCCTGATCACCACTAGATCACCAGGGAAGATCCAGTTGGGCACTGTGTATGTACCGGGTGAGGGGAAGAGGGTGCAGGTGTGTTTTGGAGGGAGGGGGCTTGCTTCTGGGCAGTTGTTGGGCCCCTTTGCCTCTATGGCTGGATCGCTTTCCTGCCATGGTGGTCCTGAAAAGGGCTCCTAATTGGGGTGGGGGATGTTGGGGCAGATGCAGTGGGGGAGGGTGGATCACAGGGGACAATCATTTGGGAGGGGTCTGAATGTCTCAGGTGTCTGCATCCCTTGCCTTAGCTAGAACCACTACTACTACTACTATTAAGCATTTATAAAGCGCTACCAGGCGCACGCAGCGCTGTACAATAAAAACACAAAAAGACAGTCCCTTCTCTAAAGAGCTTACAATCTAAAAAGACAAAGCAAGAAAAGGAGTAGAAAAAACATAAGAACAAGGACAAAGAGACAAGAGCAGGAGAGACAGGACAAAGGAAAGAGGTAAGAACAAGTGTAAGAGGAAGAAAGAAAGGTGAAATAAAAGAGGGGAAGGAAGGAGAACAGCAAAATCAAGAGCCAAAGGCAGAGGTGAAAAGATGAGCTTTTAACTTGAGTTTGAAAAGAGGCAAAGAAGATGCCTGACGTATAGACAAAGGAAGTTTATTCCAAGCGTAAGGAGCAGCAAGGTGAAAAGAGCGGAATCTGGAGTTGGCAATAGAGGAGAAGGGCATAGCAAGAAGCAACTGGGAAGAAAAATGGAGTACACGAGGGGGGAAATAGGGAGAAATGAGAGAAGAAAGGTACTGAGGAGCCACAGAGTGAATGCACTTATAGGTCAGAAGGAGAAGCTTAAAGTGAAAACGGAAATGGATAGGGAGCCAGTGAAGAGATCTGAGGAGAGGAGTGATGTGGGCAAAACGAGGCTGACAGAAAATCAAACGGGCAGCGGAGTGCTGAATAGACTGAAGAGGGAAGAGATGAGACTGAGGGAGACCAGCAAGAAGGAGGTTACAATAATCAAGGCGGGAGGTGATTAGGGAATGGATGAGGGTTTTAGTAGTGAGACCCGCAGGTGATCCCATGCTACCTGCCAGGGACCATGCATGAGCCATCCTGTGCTCCTTGCCAGGGCAGGTTTCGCAGGTCCCTGTGCTATTTGGGAGCCCTGTGCACTAAATGCAATGTATGCCACTGTATTTACCATGCACACTTTTCACCTATCGTGCATTGTTTCTTGAAAACCCTTTTTAAAAATTGGCGTTACATTGGCGATCCTCCAATCTTCAGGTATTACAGATGATTTTAATGAAAGTTCACAGATTACTGATAGCAGGTCTGCAATCTCATATTTCAGTTCTTTCAACACCCTTCAACATCTCAGGCCGGAGGGCCAGGGGTTCAAGTCAAACCTGGGGACAGCAATCTCAGGCCGGAGGGACTGGGGTTTCTAGTCCTATAGGCACTTCTTGTGGCCTTGGGCAAGCCACTTAACCTTCCGTTGCCTCAGGTACACATTATGTAATCACTACACACAGTACCTGTTTGTAGTGATTACATAATGTAAACCGCTTTGATTGAAGGATAAGGCGGTATAGAAAACTGGTTAAATAAATAAATATAGCCTGAATATCACTGCTATATGGATAATCTTTGATTGCCTTGATACCATCCGGCCCAGGTGATTTGCTACTCTTCAGTTTATCTAATAGTTGTAATACATCTTCCCGATGTATCAATATTTCCTTCAATTCTTCTGCACCTTTAAATACCACTTCAGTCATGGGTAATATCCCTACATCTTCCTCATTAAAGACCGAAGCAAAGAATTCATTCAGTTTCTCCGCTATTGCCTTGTTGCCTCTTAGTGCCCCTGTAACCCCTCTATCATCTAATGGACCAACTGACTCTCGCACAGGTTTTTTGCTATGAATGTACTTGAAAAATTCTTTATTTCGTGTTTTTGCTTCCGCAGTAAGTTTCTTCTCACATTCTCTCTTTGCCTGCCTTATCAATGCCTTGCATTTGACTTGCCAGTGCTTGTGCTGTTTCCAGCTTTCGTTGTTTGGCTCTTTTTTCCATTTCATGAAAGATGCTTTTTTGTCAACAACAGCCTCTCTGACCTCACCTTTAAACCATGCTGGCAGTTTTTTGGACTTCCTTCCACTTTTCTTAAAGCATGGAATACAGCTGGTCTGGGCTTCCAAGATAGTATTTTTCAACAACACCCAAGCTTGATGTAAGTCTTTAACCTTTGCAACTGCTCCTTTTAGTTTTTTCTTAACTATTTTCCTCATTTTATCATAGTCTCCCTTTCGAAAGTTAAAAGGTAGTACTGTGGATGTCCTTACTATCCCTCCTCCACTAATTAAATCAAACGCGATCATGCTATGGAGTCCAAGCACTTACTCACTGGGACCACAGTGAGGGGAGTCTCCCACATCTGGAAACAGCAGCCGCTCCAGGATCTGGTGAATGGTGACCGTAATAGATTCCTTGGGAGGGGAAGGATATTAGAGAATCTCCAACTCCTCCAGCCTGGCTCCTCCTTTGCCTCAATAGTAAAGGGCAAGACTTTGGATATGTCCCTCACAAGCTCATGAAAGGATATATCCTTTGGTGAGGACTTCCAGCACTCATACGGTGGAAAGGGATCCAAGGAGATGTCCCAATGGTGCTTGAGCATCAGGGTCTCCTCTTCCTCCTCGGTTTCCCAGCCATTGGAATCAGTAAGGAAATTAAAATACCAACATGATTCCTCATGGTACCTCCAGTGGTCAGGAGGGGAGGATAGAGTTAGAGGCTCCATAAGGTCCGACCTGGAGGTGCTCGAGGGGAAACCCAGGGCATCAACTGGGACTTGACCATTTGCCAGAGCTGTCTCTCTGGCCAAGGAGAGTATGGGCCTCCAAGATGGGCTGCACATCCGAAGAGAAGGCCACCGCCATGGATGGGGCAGTCCTCAGTACTGAGGAACCCAAGAGCATCGGGTCTCGAGCAACCTGCGAGGCCAGGAATGCAACCAGGCTGTGCTCGAGGGCTTTCAGGCATGTGGCCAGAAGCACAGAGTCTGAAGTGGTGGGAGCCAGGGCAGCAATTACGATCTCTGGTGCTGGTTCACTTGTCAGGGACTCCATGATGGTGACTGTATCAAGAGTCACCCAATGGCCCTCTTGGGCCTTGGGGGGGCAACTCCTCCAATTGGGGCAGCTTAGGAGGCTGCTCCTGACCCTCGCCCTTGGAGTTGCACAGAGGGAAGCTTCTATGCCGGTGTCCATGGGACTTGATCCATCTCACGGCATTGCCCCTCAACCCGGTCCTTTTGGGGCTGACCTTCATTGAAGGACAGCCTCCAGGCCGATGCACCATGGCCCTTCGGTTCAAAGTGAGCATAACCTCCATGCAAAGGCGAAGCTTCGGCAGAGGCCTTCAAGAGCATTGATGCCAATGGCAGTGCCGAGGGTTTGGAGGACCCAAACAGTGATTCCCGCTGTCTTTCTCAATTGCTGAATCCCTTGTGCGTCGTGTGCAAGCAGCAAGCACAGGAGGAGGGCTTATGGTCGGGCCCGAGGGACTGAAGGCACCAATTATGGCGGTCCATTATAGAGATGGTCTGGCCACATTGGGAGCACTTCATGAAGCCACTGGCTGGCTTTGACATGTTGGAGAAGATGGCTTCTGCCAAGTCAAAGGAGTTCAATGTCCCAGCCAACCAGGGAGGCATGAGAAAAAAAAATGCATGCTAAAAAAGAAAAAGAACCTGAGAAAAAACGCAGCACCGAGGCACAGACACTCCCGGCAAAAGGCTAGAAGACTGTGACAAGCACACAACTGGAAAAAACGTACCAAAAAATGGAAAAATAAACCCGAAGGTGATCATAAGAACATAAGAAATGCCTTACTGGGTCAGACCAAGGTCCATCAAGCTCACTATACTTTTTCCAACAGTGGCCAATCCAGGCCACAAGTGCCTGGCAGGTTCCCAAAGAGGCACACGGGTTCCACAATGCTGGTCCCGGGGCAAGCAATGGATTTCCCGGGACTTTTTAAATAATGGTTTATGAACCTTTCCTCCAGGAATTTTTCAAAATCTCTTTTAAACCCAGCTACACTAACAGCTTTTACTACATCCTCCAGTAATGAAATTCAGAGTTGGATTATGCGTTGAGTAAAAAAATATTTTCTCTTATTAGTCTTAAATGGATTGCAATGTAGCTTCATTGTGTGTCCTCTAGTCTTTCTACTTTTTGATGGCATAAACAACTGATCTATGTTTACCTGTTCTACTTCATTCATTAATTTATAGGCCTCTATCTTATCCGCCCTCAAACATCTCTTTTCAAAGTTGAAGAGCCCAAGCCTTTTAAGCCTCTCCTCATAGGGGTATCTTTCCATTCCCTTTACCATTTTTGTCACTCATCTTTGTACCTTTTCTAATTCAACTGTATCCTTTTCAAGATATGGCGACCAGAATTGCATAAAATGTTAAAGGTGTGGTCACACCATGGAACGATAGATGCATTATAATATTCTTGGTTTTATCCTCTATTCCTTTCCTTATGATTCCAAGCATTCCATTTGCTTTCTTGGCCACTGCTGCACACTGGATGGAGGACTTCAATGTATTAACCATGACGCCGCCGAAATCTCTTTCCTGGTTGGTGGTTTCTAAAGTGGTACTTTGCATTATGTAACCATAGTTTGGGTTGTTCTTTCCTAGGTGCATAAATTTGTAGTTGTCCAAATTAATTTTCATTTGCCATTTGGATGTCCAGTCTTCCAATTTTTCAAAGTCCTCTTGCTATTTTTCACAATCCTCTTGCATTTTAACAACTTTGAATAATTTTGTATCACCTGCAAATTGGATCACCTCACTCATTATTCCTGTTTTGAGGTCATTTATGAATATGTTAAAAATCAGCAGGCCCAGCACAGATCCCTGGGGTACTCCACTATTCACCTTTATCCATTGAGAAAATTAGCCATTTAGCCTAACTTTCCACTTTCTATCTTTTAATCAGTTCCTCTTCCTTAATACTACATGGCCTCCAATCCCATACATTTTTAATTTCGCCAAGAATCTCTCATGAGGGACCTTGTCAAAGACGTTCCAAAAATCCAGATACACTATATCAACTGGCTCACCTTTGTCTACCTGTTTATTCACACCTTCAAAAAAATAAAACAGATTAGTAAGACAAGACTTTCCTTAGCTAAATCCATGTTAGCTTTCTCCCATTAAACCATGTGTATCAACATGTTCAGTCATTTTACTTCTTTATAATGGTTTCTACCATTTTGCCCAGTAGTGACATCAGGCTCACCAGTCTGTAGTTTCCTGGATCATCCCTAGAACACTTTTTAAATATTGGAGTTACATTGGCCACTCTCCAATCCTCAGGTATTACAGATGATTTGAATGATAGTTCACAGATTATTAATAGTAGGTCTGCAATCTCATAATTCAGTTCTTTCAACACACTCGGATGTATATCATCTGGTCCAGGTGATTTGCTACTCTTCAGTTTATCAAACACTTGTAATACATCCTGCCAGTTCATCGATATTTCTTTCAGTTCTTCTGCTACATCGCCTTTATATACCATTTCAGGCACGGGTAACTTCCCTACATCTTCTTCAGTAAAGACCGAAGTAAAGAATTCATTCAGTATCTCCGCTATGGCCTTGTCCTCCCTTAGTGCCCCCTTTACCCTTTTAGCATCCAGTAGTCCAACTGACTCTCTCAGGTTTTTTGCTACGAATGTACTTGAAAAAGTTTTTATTATGCGTTTTTGCTTCCATGACAAGCTTCTTCTCAAATTCTCCCTTTGGCTGCCTTATCAATGCCTTGCATCTAACTTGCCAATGCATATGGCCCTGAAGAAACTTCCTCGGTACCAGAGGGTTTTACATCTCCTGGCTGACAGGTCCCTGCTACAGAATCACTTCCTGCCACACCAAGGTGATGCTCTCCTTTCACGTGACCTCTCTCTTCCATGGTAGCTCCATGGATCAACTGATTTCAGGGGACAAACGGACATTTGAGAGGCTCCATGGAAAAAAGAAGATTGGGATAAGATAGCTCCTTTTGGGTGGGGATGATGGGTACGCATTCACGATGGTCCTCCCAAAAGCTTCCTATGGAAGCTGGGGAGCGTTCCTGCATGGGCTCCATCAGTGACACCACCCATATGTGAGGACTTACTTCCTGCTTGGTCCCAGAGAATGTTTGCTGTTCTGCTGGAGTACATGCAAACACACCAGTGAAGAAGGGGGAGGAGGAAGCTGTATCTCTCCTGTTCAGAGGCAGAAAAACTGCTTTAGGTCCTTGAAGCAGCCTGGAAGGTGAAGAGTGGACTGTAGGCAGCTAATTTGCTACCAGTCTGTGCAAGGGAGGTGAGAGCATGGAACAGTATTTCTCTTGTGATCTGAGACTACTGCTGATTTGTGATGGGAAAAGAGCATGGTTTAAAGGTGAGGTCAGAGAGGCTGTTGTTGCCAAGAAAGCATCTTTCAGGAAATGGAAAAAAGAGCCAAACGATGAAACCTGGAAACAGCACAAGCACTGGCAGGTCAAATGCAAGGCATTGATAAAGAAGGCAAAGAGAGAATATGAGAAGAAGCTTGCTGCGGAAGCAAAAACGCGAAATAAAGATTTTTTGAAGTACATTCGTAGCAAAAAACCTGTGAGAGAGTCAGTTGGACCATTAGATGATAGAGGAATTAAAGGGGCACTAAGAGGCGACAAGGCGATAGCGGAGAGACTGAATGAATTCTTTGCTTCGGTCTTTACTGAGGAAGATGTAGAGATGTTACCCATGACTGAAGTGGTATTTAAAGGTGCAGAAGAATTGCAGGAAATATCGATACATCTACATTACAGCTATTAGATAAACTGAAGAGTAGCAAATCACCTGGGCCGGATGGTATACATCCAAGGGTGTTGAAAGAACTGAAATATGAGATTGCAGACCTGCTATTAGTAATCTGTGAACTATCATTAAAATCATCTCTAATACCTGAAGATTGGCGGATCGCCAATGTAACACCAATTTTTAAAAAGGGTTCGAGGGGTGATCCCGGAAACTACAGACCGGTGAGCCTCACGTCAGTACCGGGAAAAATGGTAGAAACCATCAAAAAGAATAAAATTACTCAGCATGTAGATAGTGTGACAAGGCAGAGCTGTCAGAGCGCAAGAAAAAGGGTTTTAAACACACTTTTTACTCTGAACCTGCCATAGATACAGGGCAAGAGAGGGTTAAAACCTCAGCACACAAAGTTGCAGGGCAGGAGAGACGTGAAAGGGAGCCACACCCTAGCTCTAGGCTGACAGGGAGAGCTAGCCTATCAGGGAAAGGGGTGGACTCTCGCCTGATTGGACAAACCAGTCCTCATAACCAGGAAGTGGTAGTTTCAATGGAGAAGGAGGAACAGGGGAAACAGAAGGACAGGAGGAGGAGAACGAGGAGCTACACAGGCAACAGAAGCTGCAGGAACGGAGAAAGCCAAGTAGAGATTTACCTTTGGCACAGCCAGGAGAAAGGGACTCCAAGGAAGCAGATACAGCTTTGGAGTCAGGCATTCTTTTCAGAGAGACAGAGAGAGCCTTGAATTCCCAAAGAGGCAGAGCTCGTAGCAAGAGGGACCAGGTGGGAACCAATTACTTGGACGGTTGCCAGCCACCTTGCACAGAGGAAGCCACATCTCGGGGAAAACAGCTGAAAGTCCTCCCAGGAAGGAATAGCCCTCAAGCAAAGCCAAAGCAGGTCAGAAAATCCTATAAGTCTTTTAAACAAAGTATAGAGTCTTTGTCTGAAAGGGACAGGAGCATTTCTGCTGATAGTTTCCCTGGGAATAGACAGACAAGAGAGAAACTGGATGGAAGGGAAATCCCAGTGTATGAAAGACAAACGTTGCCTCACAGCAGAGAACGTGTCAGAACCTGCAAGCTAGAGGCTAGCACAGGTGCACCTCAGCATGCTCTTAATTGGCAGCAGCGTGACACAAGCCTAGATACAGATTCTGATGAACAGGAGATATTAAGAGTGCCTGTAAAGCCTAGTCAGAAGAGATACGTACCTCCTCACCAGAGAATAAGACCCGGGCAAGACAAGGAAGAAAGAAATCCTTATGCTCAGCTCTTTAAGAAGGTTAATAAACAGATATCCCTGCAAGAGCGCAGGACAGTTAGAGAGAAGGGAGACAAGCAGTTACAAAGTCTCCTCAAACACCTAAGAGCATTAGACTCGAGTAAGCCTCATATTCAAGAAGCTCAAGTTAGTGAAGAGGAACCAATGCAAACTGATATTCCATTATCTTATAGTAGTGGCTCTGAAATGGAATGTGGTATCTGCCAAAGAGACTTTTAATGTACAGCTTAAACATATGCAATATTTTAAGGCTGTTATAAAAGTGTTTTAGAGATTGGAGTTTAATTGCAGACAGGAAGCTTGTCTGACTGCCAGTCCTATTTAATTGCCTAATTCCAAGAGATAGCTTCAGGAAACCTAGATTTCTTCTGGCAGAAGTTTTATACAGAAGAAAGATTAAGCTCATGGAAGAAGCTTCAGTTTTACTTGGAGGCTAGAAGAGAATTACTCATGTAGATGTGGACCAGAAAAACCACAACTTTGGAAGTTCTTTATTGAATGTCTTATGTGAGAAAAAGTATCGCTGTTAAGAAGAATACAGATGTTTTGGAAAGTGGAATGCACTAAGAGAAGCTGATCTTTGATTTACCTATTATACCCTGAGAAGTATCAGGAAGGCTGTTATACTGGACTTTATCTGTTATGTTTTGATATCCTTTGACCTCTGTTTTGGGGGGAAGAAAACCTGGTGCGAACAATAAACATATTGTTTACCCTTAATCTACTTTGGCTGTGATCACTGGGCTACAACTACACAAGCACATCCAGGGAACAGCGATAACAGAGTAACTTATGCTGTGCCCCCTCTCTTTACTGCCACCATACTGGGGTAGGCGAGGGAGGGGGGTCACAATAGTCATGGCCTAATCGGAGACAGCCAACATGGCTTTAGACAAGGAAGATCTTGTCTTACTAATCTGTTATGTTTTTTTGAAAGTGTGAATAAACAGGTGGACAAAGGTGAGTCGGTTGATATAGTGTATCTGGACTTTCAGAAAGCCTTTGACAAGGTCCCCCATCAGAGACTTTTGGCAAAACTAAAGAGTCATGGGATAGGAGGCAGTGTACTATTGTGGATCAGGAACTGGTTAAAAGATAGAAAGCAGAGGGTTGGGCTAAATGGCCAATTTTCCCAATGGAGAAAGGTGAATAGTGGTGTACCCCAGGGATCTGTGCTGGGTCCGCTGCTTTTTGACATATTCATAAATGACCTGGAAAGTGGAATATCGAGTGAGGGTATCAAATTTGCATATGACACAAAACTATTTAAAGTTGTTAAAACACAAGAGGATTGTGGAAAATTGCAAGAGGATCTTGATAAATTGGAAGACTGGACATCAAAATGGCAGATGAAATTTAATGTGGACAAGTGCAAAGTTATGCACCTAGGGAAGAACAACCCAAACTATGGTTACACAATGCAAGGTTCCACATTAGGAACCACCACCCAGGAAAAAGATTTAGGCGTCATTGTGGATAACATGTTAAAACCCTCGGCCCAGTGTGCAACGGCAGCCAAGAGAGCAAATAGAATGCTAGGTATCATAAGGAAAGGAATGGAAAATAAAACAAAAGATATTATAATTCCTCTATACCATTCCATGGTGAGACCGCACCTTGAATATTGTGTGCAATTCTGGTCGCCATATCTTAAAAAGGATATAGCATTATTAGAAAAGGTTCAGAGAAGAGCCACCAAAATGGTAAAGGGGATGGAAGGATACTCCTATGAAGAAAGGCTAAAAAGGTTAGGGCTCTTTAACCTGGAAAAGAGACGGCTGAGGGGAGATATGATAGAAGTCTATAAATTAATGAATGGAGTGGAACGGGTAAACGTAGATCGACTGTTTACGTTATCAGAATATAGGAAGACTAGGGGACATGCAATGAAGCTATAGGGTAAAATATTTAAGACTAATAAAAGAAAATATTTTTTCACTCAACGTGTAATCAAACTCTGGAATTTGTTACCGGAGGATGTAGTAAAGACTGTTAATGTAGCTGGGTTTAAAAAAGGTTTGGACAAGTTCCTGGAGGAAAGGTCTATAAACCATTATTAAGAAGGGACCCAGGATATCAATGCTTGACCCAGTACAAGCATTGCAGAACCTGTGTCTTTTGGGGAAACTGCTAGGTACATATGACCTAGATTGGCCACTGTTGGAAACAGGATACTGGGCTTGATGGACCTTGGTCTGACCCAGTATGGCATATCTTATGTTCTTATGTTGAAGTTTTACAGTTGGCTTTTAGGGGCTGCCTTGAGAACTAGAATACATGGGAGTGAATGTCTGCTCTGTGCTATTTGGAACTGTTATCCAGAGGCTATACAGAGTGTGAAGCACTGCTGTGGCTGGTGTTATTTAACACAGAGGATCTATATTAGAGTTGGGCACAACAGTGGTGCAAGAGTTTGTGTTTGAACAAATAAGTGAACTGAACTCCTGTGTAATTTATGAGGCTGCAGCAGCTGGTTGGAATGATGCTCACTTGGCTAGACTTACACAGAGTGGAATCAACAGTGCAGTTGGACTGGAGAGCGCCCCCTGGTGGTGATGATTTGGCATAAATGACCTGCCATTTCTGACCCCTTCTGATAGGAAGCTGTGTTAGAGGGGGGAAAAAAGCAGCAGGCCAAAGCACATTACCAGCCGCAGGGCACCACCGCCACCCTTGTGCCAAGCTGTGCCACCCCCCCCTGACAGAATTAGTGGCAGCAGGGTCGGTGGCGCAGCTCGATATGGCTCGGCTCGGAAGGAGGTGGCGGCATGGTTGGGACTTCTGTCTGGGGTGGCAGAAATTCTTGGGCCAGCCCTGGCAATATCAGTAGGTGACCTATTCTGGGGAGACCTACTGGTACTTGGCTCTGAAAAAGCTTGAAGGCCACTCGATGTCACTGCACAACCAGGGTCCGATACAGCTCCAGAAGCCATGGAGACCAATGCCACCAATGCTGAAGACAATGGATCTATCTTCTCAGTGTGAAAAATGTGTTTGTGCTGCTTCTCACACAAAAATAAGGCTTATGGTCGGGCTCCAAGCACTTCAGGCACTATTTGCAAGGTCTGTTACAGATATGAGCCCGAGGCACCAGATGCACTTTTGAAACGGCTGGCTAATTTCTGGGACATAATGTCCAGAAAAATAGCTACTGCAAAATCAAATAACTCAATTTTAAAGAAAAAGAAATATAATTGAACCTGGCTGGAAACACCTGAGACCTAATTCAGCCTAAGTGGCATTGCAGAAAAAGAAAAACAACTTTAAATGTCTGGAAACCTGATTAAATACTAAAATAGAGAAAAGAGGATATGAACAATGGTGGCAGGACAAGAACCTACCAAAAATAATCCAAAGAGCAGGTAAAACTACTAGAACAAGAAGAAATGGAGAAAGTGCACAGGATACGACCATAGGGCTCCATGGAAAAATGAAAACTGAAGAGATGACAGCACAGTAGTGGCAGGCAGGAAGGCATGGTCCATTCTAAAAGCTTCTAGAAGGAGCTGAGAAAGTTCCCATGTGGGATGTCGCCCTTATCGCACAGAATGCGGCAGCCAGAATAATAACGGGTAGCAGTCAGCATTCACACATAACACCCACACTGAAACAACTACACTGGCTTCCCATCCAAACAAGGGTTAAATACAATGCCTTGAAGACCGCATTGAAGACCATCCATAATCTCTCAGTAGACATTCTTTGGTCTTTACTTGGCCATCCCCTTAGTAAGAGAACACAGAGGAAAGTCAATCACAACCTCCTCACAGTAACAGTGTGAATCACCCTTACTAACAACAGTTCCACCTCCAACAGAGCCTTCTTCTTCTATGCACCAAACATTTGGAACTCCTTCCCCCCAGAGATACGCTCACTTACAGAGATCAGAGAATTTCGCCATAAACTAAAATTTTTCCTCTTCCTGGAATACTTTAGCTCAGACACTTAACCGCCCACCCCCTTAGCAGCACACACCAAAGCTCTTACAAGGCCTCTCACTACCTCTCCCGCAGCTCATCCATCAAACAGACCTTGCTCCTTATAAGCCCACTAGACAAATTTCAGCACATCAGCCAATGTTAAGCCCTGAGCCCAATGACTGTCTTCATCCACCAGCATTACTATATCATGCATGTTGTTAGCAGCAAACATTTTGTTAATTGTACAGTATCTAACATTGTTTACATTGTTGCCTATGTTCCATGTAATGTTCTTGTTTGAATTGTTCCCTGTAAACCCCTGTGACTAGTAGATACAGCGGTATAAAAAAGTTGGTAAATAAATATCTGAGGACATTATTCTGCTTGTCCACAGAGAATGTATCTTATCTATCAAACTTATATCGTTTATATATTGTGTGCAATTCTGGTCACCGTATCTTAAAAAGGATATAGCAATATTAGAAAAGGTTCAGAGAAGAGCCACCAAAATGGTAAAGGGGATGGAAGGATACTCCTATGAAGAAAGGCTAAAAAGGTTAGGGCTCTTTAACCTGGAAAAGAGACGGCTGAGGGGAGATATGATAGAAGTCTATAAATTAATGAACGGAGTGGAACGGGTAAACGTAGATCGACTGTTTACGTTATCAGAATATAGAAAGACTAGGGGACATGCAATGAAGCTACAAGGTAAACTATTTAAGACTAATAAAAAGAAAATATTTTTTCACTCAACGTGTAATCAAACTCTGGAATTTGTTACCGGAGGATGGAGTATAGCTGGGTTTAAAAAAGGTTTGGACAAGTTCCTGGAGGAAAGGTCCATAAACCATTATTAAGAAGGGACCCGGGATATCAATGCTTGACCCAGTACAAGCATTGTGGAACCTGTGTCTTTTGGGGAAATTGCTAGGTACGTATGACCTAGATTGGCCACTGTTGGAAACAGGATACTGGGCTTGATGGACCTTGGTCTGACCCAGTATGGCATATCTTATGTTTCAGTTCTATAGTCTACCCTAAATGCTCATTGACAATGACGCAATGTCCCAACCTGCTCCAGAGAAGCCATTATTTGTCCATAAAAATCTTTCTCCATCATTTTCCCTAGCCATGATGGTAGGTGGATATTAGACAATAGTCACAACCTTCAGATCTAAATGATCTTTTTTTTATTTTTTTTTTTAAAAGGGTAGACAACTGTCCTAAGACTATCCGGGAACTCATCGAACTGAAGGGATTGATTTACTAACAAATTCTCTTACATTGCCTCTCCTAGAATTTCACTATTTTAGCTGGGTTCAGATCTAGCTCACAAGTTGTATACCTTATTTGCTATAACACCTGTTTATGTCACTACAATCCATTTTGTTTCAGTCAATTTAGCATGTGCTAAAATGATAGAAATGAAATGAAAAGAAACAAAAAAAGACTAAAAAATGAACCAAAAAATGCAACAAAAGGTTTTTTTTCCCCCAAGCACATGGTTAGAAACATAGGGCCCAATATTCAGCCATGGGCAAAAGTGAAACTGGATATTCAGTGCCGGACACCAAAGTTCATATGTTTGGAATTAACCCTTCCAACTGTATACAGCCTTTGCAATGTTTTAAAATTTGGATAGAATTGCCATTTTATGCATTCCCCTCCAGCATTGTGACTTGTTATTTATGCTTGTGTTGTTATATCTATTCGGCCATTTTTGTACCCCTCTCTGTTACCCTGGTCTTATTGTAAACCACTTAGATACTGTCACAGCATGCCCATAGTGGTATAACAAATGTTTGATAAATAAATATCCTCCAGCGCTGAATATCCAGTTTCAGTGCAGACCTCTATTGCTATCTGGTTAGCAACGCTATTTAGCCACTATCCAGATAGAAAAAAAACAAGTTAGGACAGCTATTGAAATATCGTAACTTTATGGAGATACCTATCTGGTTAGTGGGTGGAAAATCACTGCTAGGATTGTCACATTACACCCACTTCTCAATACCTGAGGAAAGACTGTTCACGGGGTTTCAACCTGTTTAGCAAACCACAGACAGTAATCAAATTAAAGGTTTTCTATTCCTGCCACAATATTCAATGAATCATTGTCAGAGCAGTCATCTCTAGCAACACACTACCTTCATGCCACCACTGCAAGACTTGGAGATTGTCTCTCTTAGGACTATTAAAACAAAGTTGCTAAGAGTATGGTTTTCTACATGAAACATACTCATTCATTTCCTAATGATTGACCTCAGAATTTTGTTGACCTCTACCAACAGTCTAACAACAAAACATCTATGTGGTGCTGAAATTTAAACCCGGATATTCTGCAGTGGGTTCGTCACATTGCTATGGGGCTAATCGGGCAGCGGCAATATTAAGCTGCTGCCCAGTTAGCTAACACAGCGAAAGTTATGCCACGGTTTCCTGTGCCTCAATTTTGCCATGTTTTGCTAACCTGGCAGTGACTCAATATTGCCACTGCCCGGTTAGCGATGCTTCTGGGTCGCCAGGAGTCAGGACTGACTCAAAGGCACACATTGCATTTTTGCATTGCTGCATCTGCTCCGGCCGGAACACCCTGATGCTAACCACAGCATCGAGGCATGAAGTAGCAGCATCAACCATGTTAGTGCCGCTGAATATCCCGCAGGGGGGCATTTCGATGGTTTGCATGTAAATGTTTTTGAAAATGCCCCCCCCCCCCCCATTTCTTTTTCTCCTTGATTAAAATCTTCAGGTTGCATTTGTCCTTTTCCCTAGAAAATCCTTTTTCTCTCCTCTGCCCATAAGACAACTTTCTTTTCACTCTCCTCTCTTGTCCATGTATTGCCTGTCACAAGTAAATGACTCTGAATGGGTTGGTTTTGTACATTCCATGAGACGAATGGACCTCACCCCTATGCTAGGCCATGCCCCTCCTTTAAGAAACCCAGGGCATGCACTGAGATAAGCCAATTTCTGGTTTAGGCAATTGGCTTGCCTTTAGTATAAGAAATAGGGTTTACACTACATTTCTGGGTTACCCTCAAATATATATTTATCTTTGTTGGCAAATAAAAGTTATTGTATCAAGTTCAAAAAATGCTTTTGAGATCCTCTGTAGAATGAGCACTCTTTATGCAGATGTGTAGTCCTGCCCCAGCTCTCCAGTGTATACTGTGGGCCTGATATTCAAAGAGATTAACATGGTTAGCAGACCTAACTGTGTTAATCTCCTTGCCTGGGATATTCAGCAGCAATAACATGGTTAGCTTCCTCACTATCTGGGCAACCTGGATATTCAATGCTGGGACCCAGATATGGTCCTGGCATTGAATATGCAGGTCTAATGTTCAGCGGTGACAGGTAGCAGCTACCGCCACCGAATATCGGGCCCTGTATTATCAGCTTCATTGCACTATGCATGAAGTTCATCATCCATTTTAGAATATGCAATAGTTTTGTTGACTTAAGTAACATCTGGAATTGGGTGGAGAAATTACATGAAGCATGCTTACAATGTGACGGCATAAGAGCAAGAATCCCATAGTCCAATCCCACATTATAATGAGCTCACCATTTCATTTATGCATGCTTTCAAATGTGTGTTGATTTCATAAGAAACTGAGAAGGAAAAAGTATCAGTGATACCCATAAAGGAAAGCTATTATTACAGATGGAAAGTGACAATGACTTAGGGAAGTACAAAACATGATGAACTGCATTCTTGAAAAGCAAACGTTTCTTACCTTAGTATACTTTTTCCACATCTGCACTTTATCTTCTCCTGTGAGTATTGAATGCTCAACCTCTATCTGTCACTTTATAAAAGCATTCATCTGAATAGAAGCAGCCTTTGCTGGTGAGTGAGCAAGACTTGTGAGTGCTGGTTTGTTGGGGAAACTGTATTTTAAATCTTGCAAAAAATCTTATGTGGGCTATATGAATTCTATGTGTGCATAAAGGGGGTCATTTTGAAAGCCTTAGTCACAATTTGGATATCTGAAAAATGTGCAATTGCAATTAGAAGTCCAAATCACGGAGATGTCCAAGGAGCAATTTTACAAATGTTTTTAAAAATATCTCCGGTGCAGGGACATCCAAGTAGGGAGGGGGCATGGCAGAGGTGTCTGGGGGAGGTGCAATGGATTTAGATATCTCTACTTTATTTCAGAAATGTTGGGGATGTCTGCTCCAGACATAAACAGCATTTTTTTTGGCAATAAACATCCAGAGAGTATAGAGAAGATGCCACTCCACCATCCCCAGTACTCTCCACAATTACAATTACAATGATGCAGCAGTGGAATTTGAATCCTGGCTTTCCTGATCCTAGCCCACTTCTCTAACCATTATGCTATTCCTAAATGCCCCTGGTCTGGAAAGCTATTCCAGGGACATTTATGTAAATGCCCCATAGACATCCATATTGGGTATGTTCACGTTTGTGAAACTGTGCCTGAACTTGCATGTACCTACTTTTTTTCTTCCCAGACATTCTGGCTTGGACACCCCAGATTGTACTTGTACGTCATTTGTAAAAATTCTCGTAAAGTACAGTATGCTAAAGTTTGTAGGATAAATCAATTCCAGCGTAAGAGAAATTAATTCTATATATATAGAGAGAGTTTGCAAGAGAAGAAAGTTTGTAGATTAAAATAATTGTGTATGTACATAGACAAAATTTTGCAAAAATACAAAATCTGTGCATTGAACTAATTCTATGTATAGAGTGATAAAATGCCATGTGAAATAGTATGTTTGAATCAAATATTTTGCATAAAAGATATTGCTTTTGTGTGAAAGAACTGTTTTCCATAAAGTAGTGTTCAATAGTGTTTGATTTTTCTCATTCTCCCTACCCATCTCAGTTACATTTTTGATATTTATTTAAACAGATTTGTATACCACCTTATCCTACAATCAAAGTGGTCACATCACAATTGGAGGGTTACATTTAACATAAGGGTAACATTTAGACAGTATGAGGTAATTAACAATGTTATATTATGCTTGTTTGGGGTGAGTAGGTATTGAGTTGGTGTTATGTCATTACCTTGTATGCCTATTTTGGGATGAGTAAGTATCGAATTATCGGTAGTAGATGCATTACTGTTTGGGTGGGGACTGTTTTCTGTCTGCTGATAAGTTTCAATAAAGAGATAAGTTCTGAGGTCCTTTCTGAAGTCTATTAGGTCATTTAATGCTCTCAGGCTTGTTGGTAGGGAGTTCCAGAGTGTGGGCGCTAGTAAGGAGGGAGCTCTTTTTGAAGTTGTTTGTTTAGTCTTGTGGAATCCTGCAGGTGTGCCGATCATGTTGTCTTTATTGGTTCTTCTCAGTCTGTTGCAGGTATCCTTTGTTATGATGTATTGGAGTGCCTCTGCTGAGAGCTGGTGGAAGATTTTAAATATGATTAAGATTATTTGGCATTTTGCTCTGGCCATCATGGGTAGCCAGTGTAGTTGCTGTAAGACTGGGGTGATGTGTTCAGATCTTGGAGTGTCTGTAATGATACGTGCTGCAGTGTTTTGCACCATTTGGAGTGGGTATAGGGTTTGTTGAGGGAGGCCTTGGTATAACGAGTTTCCATAGTCAAGCAGAGGTGTAATGAGTGCTTGGCATACTGTGCGGAAGTGATCCTGGCGGAGTAACGGCTTGAGTTTTCTGATGATCCTTAAGCATTGATAGGCCTTGTTTGCGGTTTTTGTGATGTGGGATTTCAGGTTTAGTGCTCTGTCCATTGTGATGCCCAGATATTTAACCTCATCTTTAACTACTATAAGCTTATCTAAAATGCTGATGGTTTGGGGTGGAGTGAAGGTAGTGTTCCTGGTGACGAACATTGCCTCAGTTTTATCGTAGTTGACCGTCATATTATTGGCTGTGAACCAGATTGTTACCCCAATTAGGAGGGATATATGTCACAAGAGTCAAAGCAAAATATATGTCAACAAGTAATTAATCACAGCCTTTAGTGATCGATTAGCTGAAGTCCTATTGCATGTCATTAAGAACATAGGGATATGCCATTCTGGGTCAGACCAAAGGTCCATTGAGCCCAGCACTCAGTCTCCAACAGTGCCTAATCCAGATCACAAGTATCCCACAGGATTGCAAAATAGGAATTACACTTACCTGGTAATTGTGGTTCCTTGAGTGACTCCAGTTTAGTCCTCAACCTCTGGGTAGTAAACCTCCTCCTGCAGCTTGGAGACTGGGCATGTCAAACTCATGACATCACTGGAAATAGCCTGCTGGTCTCTCCCATCAGCCCCCAGTGAACTATTGACAAAGCAGACTCAAAGGAGCAAAAAATCTGTAACTTTTTTTTTTAAACTTAACATTATATTCAAGGGCACGCAGAACATATAACCTATTTACCTACTACTCCCCTTCCAAAAGGAAAGGGACTGCTTCCTGCATGCTCTCCTTTCCGTCGAATGCCTAGCCCTAAACAATCCAGAGTAATATAGCAATATATATAACAATATCATAATATAATAATATAACAATATAGCACAAACCAAATGGAAGCATCAAAACGACTGAACACCAGTGAAGGCCTATATCCACTTTTAACTTTGCACTTCCCCCAACAGAAAGACCACTGCTAAGACCCCATCCCCGGGGGGGAATGAGGACTAAACTGGAATCACTCAAGAAACCACAATTACCAGGTAAGTGTAATTTCTATTTCCTTATCGTTCCTCCAGTTTAGTCCTCAACCTCTGGGATGTATCAGAGCAGTAATCATTGGGAGGGACCTTTCCAGCCGGATCTCAACACCACCTCCCTGAAAACGGCATCCTTAGCCGCCAGAACATCTAGGCGGTAGTGCTTACTGAATGTATGGAGAGACAACCAAGTGGCCACCCTACAGATGTCCACTGGCGGACCCAAACTGTGCTCCGTTCAAGAAGACGCTTGCACTCTGGTAGAGTGAGCTCATAAGCTCCCTGGGACTGTACGGTCCTGTAGAAGATAAGCCGACGCACTCGCCGCTCCAATCCATCCAGAAATGGACTCCTTCGTCACCGCTTCCCTTTGCGGGGCCTTCCGAACAACCCAAAGAGAGACGATCCGCCTTGTGAAAGTTTCTGAAACCTTTAAACACTGCCGCAGCGCTCTCTTGACATCCAAACAGCGCAAGCTATGGTTCAATACGCTCCTCTCTGCCACACCTAGCGCTGGAAGAGAGACCATTTTAGTTAGGTGAACGTAGAAACCACCTTTGGCAACAACGACGGAACCAGCCGCCAGGCCACCTTCTGTCTGGAGACAGACAAAAAACGATTTCTGACAGGTCAACGCCTGCAACTCTGAACATCGCCTTCCCAAACAGATGACCATCAAACATACTGTCTTCAAGGCAAAACGCTTAACCTACACCTGTTGCAAGGGCCCCAATGACGTGCTAGCTAACGCTCCTCAAACCAACTTGAGCTTCCCCGGTGGAATTAATATCCTATGAGAGGGCTACAGTCTGGTAACCGCCTGAGAAAGCGTACCACATCGACCTGTGCATGAGAGCCACTCCCTATCCTTTGCCCCTATAGCAAGACAGAGCTGCTAACTGAACTCTCCAGGACCTGCCTTTACCAAACCCGTCCTGCAGAAAACTTAATACCAAGGGAACTGACACTGTTGTCGCGCGAGCGTGCCTCCGCGAGCACCTGTCCTCAAAGATGCGCCATATACGCACATATGTAAGGGACGTAGACCTTTTTTTTTTTGGTGGCAAGGTGACAAAGACTGCTGCCAAGCAACTCTTTTTTCCTTACGCTTGCCCTTTCAATGGCCATCCGGTAAGTGAAAGCCGAAGCACCTGAGGCATTCGAAGGGAACTCTGTAGCAACAGAATCTCCAATGTCGGAAACCTCCATGGATTCCCATCGAGCAACTGTATGAGGCAGGCATACCACGGGCGCCTTGGCCAGCCCGAGGCCCCCAACCACACGTTTCCCCGAAGCGCTTCGATACGCAGAACCACTCGACCTATGACCTACATTCTCTTATATACCGCACTGATGAAGAATAGCGCGGTATATAAGAGAATGTAAATAAATAAATAAATGAGTGTCCCTGGTGGAAAGACAGAGAAGACCGGATGACGGCCTCTGTTGAAACAGTGCGCTGATGCCTTCCGACCTCCTTTCGCATCGTCTGCTGAAGAAGCGACCCGTTTACACAGAGTGAAACGCCGCCATGAGGTCCATTACTGGCTGTCCCCATATGCGACCGATCTGTGCGAACACCTCCGGATGCCACTCCCATTCTCCGGCATCTACTCGGACCCAGTTGAGGAAATCCGCCATCACAATGTCCTTACCCGCAACATGCGCCACGAAAACGCTGGCAGCCAAAGCTCTATCCACACACACAGATCCTCTGCCGCAGCCTCTATGGCTACACTTCCGGTTCTGCCCTGTCAATTGATGTAGGCCACCGCTGCGGAGTTGTCGGACAGTACTCGCACCGCTCGACCTGTCACCATAGCTTCAAATGCCTGCCACGCCCGGCATATCGCTCGCATTTCCAGTCGGTTGATTGAACACTGGGTCTCCTGTGTACTCCAAGAACCTTGCGCGAAATGATCTCCAAACGTAGCGGAGTTTAACAAAGTTTTTGGCCAAGCTCCCAGAGGAAAGATTCATAACCTTTTATTAGAGAGAAGCTGGAAAATTATAAATTTTTTTTTTTTTTACCAACTTTCACCAATCCAAGATGTTCTACAAGGCACACAACTCAGAGTGTCACATCTATTGTACATGCAACGGAACGCTTAAAATATAAGCATACATGAATCCACCACTTGCTCCGCTACAAGCATTGAGTAGCCTATTCGTCTTTTTGGAAACCAGCCAGTTCCTTAAGACCTGGATTGACTACCCTAGGAAACAGGATACTAGACCCGAAAGAGCTTGGTCTGACCCAGTATGGCATTTCTCGTATCCTTATGAACAGAACCTCCCCAAGGTCTCTGCCTTGGAAGTAACAGGCTGCGCCTGGCCCTATAGCCCTGTGGCAAGCTCACACGGAGCAGTGCGGCCTAGTGGTTGAGGCAAGTTGCTAGAGGACCAAGAGTTTGAATTCCAATCGAGACCACCAACCTTTGGCCATAAAAACTGGAGTTTCTGGTCCCACAGGTGGTCCTTCTGGCCTTCGTTAAGCGACTTAACCCTCTGCCTCAGGTACCAAAACATAAATTGTGAGCCCTTCAGGGACAAGGGAAATAGAAATACCATAATCGACTGCATGCCACCCTGACCTGTAGGCAATCAGTATACTGAAATAAATAACTGACTGGGAATATGTGACCGTAGCAAACATTGGCAGTGGAGAGACATCAGAGCTGGTGCTGGTTCCTGGTCTTCCTTTCTCGCTCTCCCAGTCCTTCTGCCAGCATTGAGAAAAGGCTGAGAATAGACTGTCCAGTGGGCCGGGGACCATGCGTCCTGGACATCAGAGAGAAAGAGGGGCTAAGATCTGGGAGCAAAGCCCAAAGAGAAAGGGAAACTGGTGACTGTGACACTGTAGCTCCTCCGGACGGCTCACTCCACAGCAGATCCCACAACTGCATCTCCAACCCCATGTAACACCATGAAAACCTCACGCACTTTATTACAATCAACATACCCCCATTACTGGAGAAATTACCTTAGCGTGATACTACAGTCTGAGCAAAGAAATGCAGTCTCACTCTGCAAAGAGTGCACCCAAAAATCATGCCTAAGCAATTATGAGCACATACAAAATGCACATCTACGGGTGACCCAGCACCTGTCACCCAAACACAGTGCAGTGAGCATGCTTGAACATAGGCTGAATGCATGGAGCATACACAGAGTATTGACTTCCGCTATGAAACCTTCCAGTGCCCTGGAGCGCTAAGCCCCAGACTGTGCTACCTAGACGTCCTTCTCTTCACTCTCAGCACGGGCCCTTTAACAAGATGGCACAGACGGGTCAGTGCCACTGCTAAGTGCTTAAAGCCTTGCTCTGACAGCACAGGCTCTAGAAATAGATGAGAATTTCCTGGGAAGGGTATGCTAAGTGGAGCTATGAAACACACAGGCACTCCCCCCCCCCCCCCGGCCTTCCTGCAGTCAGAGAAATAGCGGTGAGATACACCGACAACCTTGCAAGTGGAGGTCTTAGAGGTTGCTGCCTGTGTGAACCTGACGAAGAATACGATTTCGTATTTTACAAACCCCCCCAGGGATGGGGGCACTGAATACTATATGTGATTCATGAGCAGCGCTGCCATCCGGTGGCCTTTAGGGCACCAGAGCCCGACAAACAATACAGAAGTTAAGAGCTTTAAATCTTGGTCATATAATCTTGATTTGCAGAACATTACAGTTGCTTGTTTAGTCACTAACCCCTGAGTGCCCATGATATGGTCCTGTGGTTATTTCTTCCCTGACTTGCAGAGATCAATCTGATGATGGCTGCATATACACGGTCACAGAAAGGCGCTATTGAGTGTACTAGCTGCCCTCTGGTGGCCATAGACCATAGCACAGGCACTTCTTGGTTGACAGTTTAACTGTTATTATCATTATATATTTTTTTATATCCTAAGGTTTCCTAAACCTGTCCCTGTGAAACCACAGGCATTTGGGCAACTTTCACTATAGAATACATTTGCAGACCGTGAATACAAAAAAAAGCTACTGTCTCAAGCACACTTCCAGCCTGTCCCTTCTTCCAACTACAAGTTAGGGCTCTGCCCTTGAAGAACCTAAAAGCTGGAAATTTTCCTAATATCCCAGGACTTAACAGATGCTCCTCAGAGACATGATTAGGAGGGAGAGAACATGTGGCATCAGAGATCAATGCCAAAACTGCTGTCCTATATAACTAAGAATAAACTTAAAAATAAAGCAAAATCAGAATAGAATTTGTCACACTAAATGCTCCTTATCTATTCCCCCAAGTGAGCCCAGAAGCTAGGCACACTATGTCCTCCTGCTGCATAGAGACTGGACACACTGGGGGCTGATGTGAGAGACCAGCAGGCTATATCCAGTGATGTCATGAGTTTGACATGCCCAGTCTCCAAGCTGCAGGAGGAGGTTCACTACCCAGAGGTTGAGGACTAAACTGGAGGAACGATAAGGAACAATAGATTCATTCATTGTTGCTTACTTCCATGGATATGCTGTGGCTTTCCCAAGTCTCATGTTCATAATAGTTTATGAACTTTCCTCTAGGAGCTTATCTAAATTCCTTTTAAACCTAGCAATGCTAGTTGCCTTAATTGCATCCTTTGGAAACAAATTCTACAGTGTGTGATAGAAAAAAATACTTTCTTTGAAATTGCTTTAAAACTGCTACTTATTAGTGTCCCCTAGTCTTAGTACTATTTGGAAGCATAAATGTTCCCTATTTACCTATTTCACCCCACTCATGATTTTATAGACCTTTATCATATCTCCCCTGACATTTCTTCTTCAAAATGAAGAGCCAAATCTATTTAAAACAAGAGGCAACAAAATTCTTTAACATGTTTTTTTCATCCCTTACCACCAAATTAGAAAGGAAGATTATGTATTTCTAAATCATTTTGGTGATTAGGTCAATACATTGGTAAGTGGTCATTTACATGTGTACATGACACCTGGGCCATACTGAGGGCTGTGCAAGTGATGTGATCGCACAGGGGCAAGCACAGAAGGGGACATTGATATCATCACTAGGCTTCCAGGAAGCTCAAAAAGAGGGAGTTACTGAACATTGTTGGGTGGGGGGCACCATATTCATTAGTCGCATAGAGCACATTTCTAGCTTGGTAGGGTCTTGCATGACACACTGGTGATTGTTTCATGCATTGGGGTGATTGCGCCTACTTATGCAGTGGGCATGCACAGAGGTGGAGTTTCAGCGGAGTGCAAAGTTATATGCAAAAATTATAAAGTACTATAATTTGTGTGTGCTGGGTAAGTGCTTGAGCCCTAAATTAACACGCATTTTCAATCATGTATGCTCCTATTTTATAAAATAAACTCTCATTCAATCCTTAATCAGTCCCCAAGATCCTTATGCCACTCCCCTTCTTATTCATCTTGTTTCCATGTAACCCTACCCATTCTTGGAAGCTCTGTCACAACTGATGATAGTCTCTCCATTCTAGCCGTGTACTGGAGTAGAAGGGTGGTAGGAATGTTAGCAGACTGGTGGGTAGGGAAGAATGGAAGGGAGATGTGATCAGTGCATAGGAGGAAAATTTCAAAAAGGTGATGGAACCAGGATACTTGCAAATATAGGTATGTTAAAGAATGACAGAGACAAATTTGCAGTTTCTTGTTGTAGACCAATTGTTGCAAGCTGTTGGAAAATAAATAAATACATAAAGCCCATGGGCACTTGACTTTATAAGTAGGGGATGAAATACGTGCATAACAATGCACATTAATCTAGCCATAACCTATAAAATTGCCCTCTATATGTGCAAATTAACACGCACAAAGGGGCATACCTACTAAGCTGCATTAAATATTTCCACCTATCATATGGTATATGCAAAAATGCCAGTGCAGTAGGTGCAAACTTTGTGGGGTAAAAGCAGGGGGGGGGGGGTGCCCAGCTTCTGCCCTGCATTTAATGCACACAATGGATATCACATGGGTCTGTATTTCCTGCCTCGGCAGGTGGAGCAGGAGCACCCAAGCTATCTGCCTTAGCAGAGAACACAGGCCCATAAAAACCCCACTGGGGACAAGCGGCTGCAGTCGCTATGTTCCCCCACAGAAAACCAGCCCCAACCTTGGATCCAGAATCCCCCCCCCCCACACCATTTTGAAAAATGCCAGTCAGAGCAGGAAAATAGGGAGGACCGCTCCTGCCCCATTCCCTACTTGGACCACCAGGGAGCCTTCGGGTAAGACTGAGGATGATAGGGAGAGGGCTGAGGTGAATGCCTGCCTGGGGGACAGGGACCTGATTTGGGGGGATAGGGTTGGGGGGGGTACTGAGGGATGGTGGCTATTTTGAGGAATGTTGTTTGGGGGACTGGCTTTGAAGAGGGGACTTAATCAGGCAGGAGTTATAGGGGAGAAACTGGAAAGGGAAGGTTGATCATGGGGGTTGGATCTTTGGATGAGGAGAGGTGCACCCATGTGGTTCGACATTTATTTTATTTATTTAACAGGTTTTCTATACCACCTTATCATACATTCAAAGTGCTTTACATAGAATAGTTACAGCAACCAGCTTTACAGAGAACAGGGAAATAAAACTTGGGGAGTTAGTTGGAATATAACAGGTAATTAACACTTTCTTATGGATCATGATCTTCTAGGGTAGGACCAAAGTATTTTAGGAAAAGATGAGTTTTTATGGCTTTCCTAAATTCCAATAGGTCTTTCATTGCACGTGTTGATGCGGGGAAATCGTTCTACAGCCTGGTGCATACAGGGAGAAGGCTCTACTGCAGGAGAATTGATTTGCTTTTCTGAAGTTTGGTGGGGTCCCAAGATGATGTTGTCTGCTCCTCTTCTTGTTCTGGTTGGGGGTGTCTTACTGATCAATGGTTGGAGAGTTGCTGGAGAGAGCTTATTTAATATTTTGAAGATTATTATTATGTTCTTGTATTTAGTGTGTACAGTGACAGGGAGCCAATGTAGTTGGTGGAGTGTAGGGGTTATATGGCTGTATTTTGCTATTCCAGTAATGATTCTTGAAGCCGTGTTTTGTACCAGTTGCAGGGGGAGAATTGTTTTCTTAGGAAGGCCATGGTAAATTGAATTACAAAAATCTACTATGGGTGTTATCATGGCTTGGTATACTGTTCGGAAGTCATTGTCGGTGAGTAGTGGTTTGAGTTTGTGTAACGTTCTCAACTTGTGGTAGGCTGATTTGGTTGTTCTTTTGATGTGAGGTTGGAAGCTGAGTTGCTGGTCGAAGATAAAGCGTAGTTACTCACCTATAACAGGTGTTCTCCAGGGACAACAGGAATCAATCCTCACACATGGGTGATGTTGGCACCGACGGAGCCTTCGCGGAAGCATCTCTCCAGCTTTCAAAGAAAGCCTTTGGGAGATGCCACTACGCATGTGCGGTCCCCTTCCCGCCCAAGGGTGCCATCTTGCTCAGTCAGATGACATAGTTAAAAGACGGCAAAAATAAAGGATGGTACAGTAGCAACTCCAAGGGGAGGAGGGAGGGTTGTGAGGACTGATTCCTGCTGTCCCTGGAGGACACCTGTTACAGGTGAGTAACTACGCTTTCTCCAGGAACAAGCAGAAAGTAAATCCTCACATATGGGACTCCTCAGCTACAGGCTACCAAAAGCCCATAGCAAAAACAGGGATCCTGCGAGGGGAGCTGCAAACAGCAGCAATTTTAGTCCGTGCACACTGACCACAGTAGGACCCCAGTGTCTGCTGAAACCAGCACTCCAGTAGCATGAACACAGAAGGGTCAGAGGGAAGGAGTTGCCTAGACCCCAAAAAGGTTACGTAGCACAGCCTGGCCGAAGGCACTGTTCCGTTAGGACTCTCTCTCCAGGCAGTAATGAGCTGTGAAAGTATTGACTGAAGACCAGGTGGTGGCCCGGCAGATGAGGGAGGAGTGGCTCAGTGGTTGGGACAGATTACCTCAGGCCAGAGGGCCAGGGGTTCAGTTCCTGCTTGGGGACAAGTAACCTCAGGCCGGAGGGACTGGGGTCTCTAGTCGCATAGCCACTCCTTGTGGCCTTGGGCAAGCCACTTAACCCTCCATTGCCTCAGGTACACTTAGATTGTGAGCCCTTCGGGGACAAGGGAATTAAAAGTACCTGTTAGTATATACATACATGTAAACCGCTTTGATACACAAGTAAAGGGTGGTATATCAAGTGCCTAAACCATAACCATGTCCACCATTGGGACAAAGTGCAAGTTTGCCACCGAAGTCGCCATGGCCCGGACATGGTGCGCTGTGATGCAGCCTTCCAGTGGGAGTCTCGCCTGCCCATAAGCGAAGACGATACAGTCCGCCACCCAAGTGGACAGCATAGGCTTGGTAACCATCTCCCCCAGCCTACTGGGGTCATAGGAGATGAAAAGCGAAGAAGCTTTGTGGCGGCCTTGGGTGTGTTGGATGTAGAAGGACAAGGCCTTCCTACAGTCCAATGAGTGAAGGACCGTCTCCGCCCAGCTGGCGTGAGGTCTTGGGAAGAAAGTAGGGAGCACCACTTCCTGATTAAGGTGGAAGGGCGACACTACCTTCGGCAGGAACTTGGGGTGTGTGTGAAGCACCACCCTGTTCTTGTAGAACCCTGGTGTAGGGCGCCTCTGCCACAAGGGCCTGGTGCTTGCTAACTCTGCCAGAGGAAGTGAGTGCAACCAGGAAAACCACCTTCAAAGAGAGGTAGCAAAGGTGGCAAGTCACCAGAGGCTCGAAGGACGGGCGACTGAGCTGCCCCAACTCCACGTTGAGGTCCCATTCAGTCGCTGGAGGGTGAACCAGGGGTTTTGACAGGAGCAAGCCCCAAAGGAAGTGGGTCACCAAAGGTTGGACTGAGAGGGGCTTACCATCCACCGGGTAGTGGTGCGCTGCCAAGGCACAAAGGTGCAAGCGGACGGAGTTAGATTTGAGCCCGAATTCGGAGAGGTAGAGAAGGTACTGCAACATCAAAGCCACTGGGCAGGAGAAGCAATCAGCCCCATGATTGGCGCACCAAACAGAGAACCTGCGCCATTTGAGGGCATACGCCTTCCTAGTAGAGGCCTTGCGGGAGGCCAGCAGAATAGGAAGGTTGAGAGGGGCGAGAGTCACCCTCGCAGCAGCCACGCTGTCAACGAGAAGGACCCCAGGTTGGGGTGAAGAAGAGAGCCCCCCCTTGAGATAGGCGTCCAGGGGCAGTTCCCAAGGGGATGGGGGCCTTCACTGCCAACTGCAGAAGCAGCGGGAACCACGGCTGCCAGGGCCACCTGGGAGCTATCAGGATAAGCGAGGCCCTGTCACGGAGGGTCCTGAACAAGATCTTGGTGATCAGCGGCATTGGAGGAAAAGCGTACATGAGGCCTTCCGACCACAAGAATAGAAACGCATCCACAGCCACCTTGGAGGGGTGGGCCTGCCGGGAGCAGGAGCGGGGCAACGGAAAGTTGTCCAGGCTGGCGAACAAGTTCATTACGGGTTCCCCCCAGAGCCCAAAAAGCCAACTGGCTATCCTGGGGTCCAGCTGCCACTCGTACAGCTGTAGAACCCTGCTGAGTCTGTCAGCCAGGACGTTGTCCTGGCCTGGCAGGTACACTGCCCTCAGGAGGGTACCTTGTTGGATTGCGTACGAAGAGAGAGCAAGTGCCTCCTGGCAAAGGACACGGGACCCTGAGCCCCCTTGTTTGTTCACATAGAACATTGCCACCTGGTTGTCTGTCTGGACTAGGACCGGCTGGTGGCACAGATGGTAACAGAAGACTCTCACAGCGAGGTGTATTGCTCGAGGCTCCAGAAGGTTGATCTGTTGGGCACTCTCATCTGACGAACTGATGCCCTGAGTACGGAGGGCTCTGCAGTGGGCTCCCCAGCTGAGCAGGGAGGCATCTGTGGTGAAGACCCTCAAGTGGTTGCAAGTCTGGAAGGGCATGTTCGCTTCTAGGTGATGGGGCGACTGCCACCAAACCAGGGAATCTGCCAACTGGCGGGTCACCACAACCCTGTCCCGGAGGCGGCCCGTGGCCTGAGACCACTGGTCCTGGAGACACCACTCCACTGTCCTCATATGGAGGCAAGCATCTGGGGTGATGTGGACTGTGGAGGCCATGTGTCCGAAGAGACGCAGAAGGTGCCGTGCAGGCACTGAGGGACGGTGTTGTATGTCTTGGGCCAGAGATATGAGACAATTGGCCCGGTCCTTGGGCAGGAAGGCCTTGGCTGGAGGGTGGCTAGCTTTGCCCCGATGAACTCCAGGCATTGTGCCGGGAGGAGGTAAGACTTGGGGTAATTTATGACGAAGCCCAAGTGTTGCAGAACCTGGATTGTGCATTGTCACAGTGCTGACTCATCAGTGACCCCTATGGAGACAGAAGATAGTGCAGCTCAGGAAAAAAATGACGTTCTGAGAAAACACATGCTGGAAAGTTGCCAGGGGCAACGTAAGCAGGTGAGGTCACAAGCTTGGGAGACACCCTTAGCCAATAGGGAAGCCAGGGGATTTTCACCTGACTCTAATCAGTTAGGGAGTGGTGCAGCTAGGAATTACCTAAATAAACCTAGCTCACAAACAGTTAGGCAGAGCAAGAGCAAGAACCAGCCAGAGTTCAGGACTGAGACCAAGCCAGAGTTCAGGACTCAGACCAAGTTCCAGACCAGGACCGGAACAGAGTTCAGGAGCAAGCCCGAGCAGAAGCAGTTCATGAGCCAGGCTCAGAGCAAGACAAGGAGCCAAGACAGGAACTGGAGAGAAACCCAGAGAAGGAACTTGTTACAGGACGAGAGGAGCTGTGGAGAGAGCGTGTCAGAGTACCTCACTGGAAGCCTGAATGGACGTCTGTATGAGTCTGAAGAGTGCTTGAGTGGAAGGGGCAGACAGCGTGACACAGCTAAGGAAAGTAAAAGCTTTTTACCTGGAAAAGGGACACCCTTTACAAGGTACGTGAGACCTAGAGTTTCCCAAAGGCTATCGTCAGGAGTCCCAGCTGGTTATCAGTTCCTGCCTAAAGCAGAGCTCATAGCAGGGCCAATTTCCCCTAATAGTGGGGCAGAGCAATTCCTCAAACTGTTGCACAGAGGTCAGCAAAGGGGAGGCTCCTATTACCACAGACAGGGAGATTGTGGTAATTACCAACCGTTCTCATCTAGCCAGAGAGAACGACGTCACAGCCAGGACAGGCTGTTTGCTGAGCCCACACGGAGGGAGAGTGCAGAGGGATTGATTCCTGATGTGGAGCCCATGCAATATGATTTACCAGTAAATGAAGATATTGTGCAAATGGACTGTAGCATTTCTGTAGCAGATGAGATAGTATCTCTCAGATAAAAAGGAATAAGAAGCCTGTCAAGGCACAGCAAAGCCTTATTCACTGTGGCTACAAGCCTATGTTAAAAGTATATTTTTGGTTGCTAAAAGAAAGCTATTTTGTGTTTATTTTTGCTTTCTGTTTCACCCAAGAAGGGTTTTTGTTTGTGTTGCTGTAAATAATTGAACATCCTATTTGGGAAGGGAAATAAAGCCCTATTTACCTTCACTCGTTGTCCACAACTGTTTTGGTGTAATCTGGCAGCAGCTACAACTACCGGGAGGTCAGTTACACCGGGGCCTAGTGCAATACCAAAGCTCACCGGTAGGTGCACCCAGAGGCCTGCGACAGCATGCAGTGGCCTGCTGCACCACGGAGGCTCTGCCTCTCCTTATAAGCCAGTCGTCCAGGTAGGGAAACATGAAGATCCCTTGGAGCCTGAGGAAGGCGGCCACAACCGCCAGGCATTTTGTGAAGACCTTTGGGGCAGAGGCTAGGCCAAAGGGAAGCACCCGATAATGAAAGTGTTCGCCCCCTACCACAAACCGCAGGTATTGCCTGTAGTTGGAGTGGATAAGGATGTGGATATAAGCATCCTTGATGTCTAAGGAGCATAGCCAATCTCCCTGCTGGAGCTATGGCAGCAATGTTCCAAGGGAGAGCATCTTGAACTTCTCCCTCACCAGGAATTTGTTGAGGTTGCGCAGGTTGAGGATGGGCCTTAGGCCCCCTGTCCTCTTTGGGACGAGGAAGTATGTGAAGTAGAACCCTCTGCCCTTGAGGTGGTGGGGCACCGGTTCCACCGCTTTGTCCTCAAAGACCTGCCAACTCCTTCAGGAGAAGGTCCCAGTGGAGATGAGACCTGAGGGGCTCTCCTGGGAAATAAGGGGGAAATGTTTAAGTCAGGTGGAGGAGGAAACCCTCCTCGACTACCCTCCGAGCCCAGGAATTGGTGGTGATGGACACCCACCTCTGGGCATAGAGGGTCATACGTCCCCGGGTCATACGTCCCCCTGTGGGCTGCTGATCTCCTTGGGGTAGAGAGGCTATGTTAAAGGAATCAAAAATTCCCCACCTGGCTAGGCCGGAGCCGGTGCCTTGGATTTTGGAGCCTTCTGCTTACGCGGGCCATGCCCATGTCCCTTGGCCTGCTGACTCTGTTGGGGAGCCAGGGAGGCCTGATAGGGTGGGTAGTTTCGGTAAGCAGCCCCCTTCCTCGGGTAGAAGGGAACAGTGGTCTTCTTGGAAAGCCTGGTCCTCATCATGAACACAATCTCCAGCTCGGCCGCCTTGTCGGTCATGGATTTGCCGAAGAGGTTCTCCCCTTGGCATGGGACGTCGACTAATTTGTCCTGAACCCACTGATCGAGGTCGGACGACTGAAGTCAAGTCTGGTGGCGAGAACCGATGCCCACCACAGCTACCCAGGCAGCCGACTCAAACCCGTCATAGGCTGCTCGAGACATAAATTTGTAGCACTCACAGACGGCCTTCGACAGGCTCTTGAACCGCTGCAAAGGTTCCTCGGAGAGACCAACCAAGAACCCGGCAAGTTCCTTCGCCAAGTCTCTCAAGTACATGCCCATGTACAGCTGGTAGGCCTGGACCTGGCAGATGAGCATCGAGCTCTGGTAGCACTTCCTGCCAAGGGCATCCAAAGTGCAGGCCTCCCTGTCAGGGGGCACCGAGGAATGCGTCTTCTGGCTTTTCAGTCGACGCATGGCTGACTCCACCACCATGGACTTGTGCGGCAGTTGTGACTTCTGGAAGCCTGGGCTCTGGCGGACCCGATACATCGAGTCGAGTCATTTGCTCACCACCAGCACTGATGTCAGTGTCTCCACATGCAGAGCATGAGCTGTTCCAGGATGGGAGGAATGGGCACCATCAGCGATTCCCGAGGAGGGGGCCTCATACTGGAGGATCTCCAGCTCGTCCATCTGAGGGTCTTCCTCCGGCTCGGTTGGGAATGCCAGGACCTTGGACATGTCCTTGACAAAGTCCAAGAAGCCCATGTCCTCTGGCGGGGACCGTCTCTGAGGTTCTGAGACTGGGGAATCAGAAGGCTGTCACGGTGGCGACGGGTATCAGGAGACGCCTCATCCTCCGTCTTCCATTCAGAGTACTCCGAGGATAACCTATAGGCGGGCTGCTCCATGGGCTTCGAGGCCCCTGAAGCTGTGCGGTTGACACCCAGTAGACTGGCCAGGGATGACCGAGATCCTGTCGACCGGGACACAGAGTGCAACCTTGGCCGAGGATTGGCTCGGCCTCCAGGGACGTCTTGAACATCGAATGGTGGTCAGGGTCAATTGAACCGGACGTGCCGGACAACAGCACCTGCTGCTGGCAAATGAAGGCAGACAAGCTGCACTCCAGGGCCGCCATTCTGGACTCCAGAGCACAAGGTTCCGCAGTCTTTGGCACGGGTCCCGAGGAACTCGGGCCCGATACCGGCTCCCCCGAAGGGGAATCCTTGACGAGGATAGTGTCTGGAGACCGAGATCGGTCCGTGACCGGGTCTTTCCGGGGGACCTTGGCAGGTCTCTCCTTTTCCGATGCCTCGGACGAGCACCTTGGACTGCGGGACCGGGCCCAGCTGGTCAGAACCATCCAAGCACGCCGCCTTCGAGGATTTCTTCTTCTTGTGTTCCCTCGAGGGGAAAAAGGGCGCAAAGGTGCCAGAAAATAAAAAGAACGAGGAACTATAAAAATGAACCGAACTTGATGCCGAGGCACCGAGGACGGTAGGCAGGAAGAGTACCAGTGTAAGACTGGAGTCGAGCTGAATACTCAGGCACAAAAAAAAATCTATTTTTTCAAGGGGAAAGTCAGACAGCGCCTGAAGGGCTATGCGAAAAAAAAAAGAGACTGAGCAAGATGGCACCCTTGGGCGGGAAGGGGACCGCGCATGTGTGGTGGCATCTCCCAAAGGCTTTCTTTGAAATTTGGGGGGATGCTTCCACGAGGGCTCCGTCAGTGCCGATGTCACCCATATGATTTCCTGCTTGTTCCCGGAGAACTCTGAGGTATTTAACTTCCTGTTTATTGTTTATGGTGTGGTCTAAGATCTTTATTGAATCCGGTGGAGAGAATATAGCATTCCTGGTAATATGCATCAATTCAGATTTTTTGTAGTTTATAAATAGGTTTTGACTGTTGAGCCACTCTGTCTTTGATTCAAGGCATGCTGTGAATTGTGTGTAGTCCGGATGTCTGATGTTTATGGGGTGAATACCATGATATCGTCCGCATATATTCTATAATAGATGTTGTGTTGTTTTATAATGCTGCATATTAGTTGAATGTGAACATTGAATAGTAGTGCTGAGAGAGCTGAGCCTTGTGGAACACCCTGGTGTTGGATGAAGGGTTTGGACTGTTCATTTTTGGTCTTTACTTGCTGGGTATGGTGGAACAGGTATGAGAGGAACCAGTCTAGCACTGTACCATTTATTCCTACATCTCAGAGTTTTTGTAACAGAGTGTTGTGGTTAATGGAGTCAAAAGCGGCAGTGATATCTATGAAGCATAAGAGGAAGCCATGGTGTATATTGCCCATGACTGTTACAAGGGTGTCCATGAGAGATGTAATAAGTGTTTCTACATTGTGATTTTGTTTAAAATTATATTGGTGGGGGTCCAAAGGGGCATAGGTGTCTATGTGGTCCTGTAGTTGATGCTGTACAATTTTTTCAATTATCTTGGTTACGAAGGTGAGGCTGGATATTGGACGGTAGGAGCTAGGTCTGTTTTTGTCGAGGTTATTGTTCTTAAGGATTGGTCTAATGGATGCTTGCTTGAGCTGCAGGGGGACATATCCTTGAGTGAGTGAGGATTCAACAATCTTTTATAGATATGGTATTAAGTATTCTCTTGTTTGCTTAATCCATCTAACTGAGCATGGGTCAATAGGTGAGGTTGTTGTGTTGATGTTGGCTATGATGGGTTTTCTATGGGCAGAGGTCACACTACCAGGCTGCCAGTAGGGCAGCTGCACCTTTTGAGACGGTGCTAGATGCAGCCACACTATTGGCAGTTGTGGCAGCTTGCACATGGCAGTATCCTGGTCACTGGCCATCACGTCCACTCTCCTCTCCGAGGCACACTAATTAGATAATATGGAAAAAAGCCTGTGCTGACTGTTTAGCGACAGCATTGTTAGCTGAATATCGTCGCTAACTGGATAGCAATGGAGGTCTGCACTGAAAATGGATATTCGGTGCTGGAGGATATCTGGCACTGAATATCCAGTTTCTCTTTTGTCTGCAGCGGCCAGGTGCTTTACAAATGTTGATCGTCACAAGCTATATATTGTTCTTGGTTTTGCCTAAGTACATACTTTTGCTTAAAAAATGTATCCACACAAAAAGCAGGCACAACTTTGTGCAGGTAGATTTCCAGGGGAAATGCAAAAAAACTGTCATTTTCATCTGGATTCACTAGCACTGAAACAAACAGTGCTTCTTTCAATTTTACAATTTCGGTATGTTCCTGTGTCCAGTAATAATCTTTTCCTTTTAGGAGGGCATACAAAGGTGCAGATATCACAACTAAATTATGATGAAATCTCTACAAAATCCCACGAGGGACCAGAAGGATGTTTTGTCAATGGAGGGAAAGCGCAGTTACTCACCTGTAACAGGTGTTCTCCAGGGACAGCAGGAATCAGCCCTCACATATGGGTGACATCGGCACCAACAGAGCCCACGCAGAGCATTTCCCCAGCTTTCAAAGAAAGCCTTTGGGAATGTCACCATGCATGCGTGGTCCCCTTCCCACCCAAGGGTGACCTCTTACTCAGTCAGGTGCCATAGCTATAGCTCCACGAAGAAGATGGCAAAAATAGACAGCAACTCCAAGGGGAGGAAGGAGGGTTGTGAGGAATGAGTCCTGTTGTCCCTGAAGAACACCTGTTACAGATAAGTAACTACGCTTTCTCCAGGAACAAACAGGAAGTCAGTCCTCTAATATGGGATTCCCTAGCCACAGTCTACCGAGGACCTGTAAGAAAAAGCATGGCAGAGCCATGAGCAGTCACCAGTGAAAAGCCGAGGGCAGCCCAAGGACCCTGGGTCCATTGATAGCCAAAACAAGAAGGGTCAGAGGTCAGGAGTTGCTTAAACCCCTAACAGATTATGGAGAACAGCCTGGTCAAAGGCGCTGTCCCGATGGGACGCCCTCTCCAGGCAGTAATGCATCGCGAAGGTGTGAGCAGAGGACCAGGTGGCGGCCCGGCAGATGTCTGCCAGTGGCACCAAGCGCAGACTAGCAACCGACATCGCCATCGCTCGAACATTGTGAGCCGTGACTTGGCAGTCCAGGGGAAACTCGGCCTGGGCCAAGGCGATACAGTCTGCAACCCAGATGGACAAGGTACGCTTGGTGACCACCAGCCCCAGATGGCTGGGATCAAAGGAGACGAAGAGCTGCCCAAATCTGCGGTGGTCCCAAGTCCGCTGCAGGTAGAAAGAGAGTCCCCTTACAATCCAGAGTATTGAGAATCGCCGACGCCGGGTCAGCATGGGGTATCAGGAAGAAGGTGGGCTGCACTATCTTTTGATTGAGATGAAAATCCAAGACAACCTTCAGGAGGAACTAGGGGTGAGTCCGCAGGACCACCCTGTTCCTATAGAACCTCGTGTATGGTGCCTCGGCCATTTGCATCTGGAGTTCGCTGACTCTCTGGGTGGAGGTGAGAGCCACCAGGAAGGCCACCTTCCACGACAGATGAGTTAGTGAGCAGGTAGCCATGGGCTCAAAGGGCGGCTTGGTCAGCTGCATGAGGACCACACTGAGGACCCATTCTGCCGGAGGGCGGGTAGGGGGTCTGGAAAGGAGCAGGCCTCGCATGAAAGAGAGAGGCTTGCCCTCAATGGGGTGGTGGTTCGCTGAGATGGCACTCAGGTGAACCCTGACCGAGTTAGACTTCAGACTAGCCTGCGAGAGGTGGAACAGGTACTGCAAGACCAAACAGGTAGGGCATGAAAATGGGTCCACTCGGAGCTCCGAGAACTACACCAAGAACCGATGCCACTTGAAGGTGTAAGCCCATCTGGTCGAGTCCTTTCGTGAGGCCAAAAGAATGTCCTCAATCTCCACGGGAAGATGGAAAGAGGCTAGAGTGATCCACTCAGCTGCCATGCTTTGAGGGTTAGAGACCTCAAATTGGGGTGAAGTAGTAGACTCCCCTCCTGTGTCAGTAGCTCTGGTGAATACCCGAGAGGGACCGGGGGTTCTGTCGAGAGGCGGAGCAGCAGGGGAAACCAAGGCTGCCTGGGCCACTTCGGGGCTATGAGAATTATCGAGGCCTTGTCCCGCTGGACCTTGAGAAGGGTCCAGGCAATGTGTGGGGGCATACAGCAGACCCACTGCCCACAAGATGAGGAAGGCGTCTGGGGCCACCCTGCCCAGGTGCAGGAAGGGACCGCAGAACTGGGGGACCTGTGAATTTGCAAGACTGGCGAAAAGGTCCAGGTTTGGAGTCTCCCAATGCTGGAAGAGCCGCTGCACCGTCTGGGGACACAGGCGCCACTCGTGTGGCCAAAGGACTCTGCTGAGCCGGTCCGCCAATGCATTGTCCTGGCCCGGGAGGTAGGTGGGTTGGATAGTCATGTCCTGGCTCACCACAAAGGAGCCATAGGGCCACTGCCTCTGAATAGAGGCTGTGGGAACCGGTACTTCCTTGTTGTTTACAAAGAACATTGTGCCCTGTTTGTCCGTCTGGACAAGCACCGCTCAGTGCTGCAGGCGGTCCCTGAAAACCTTGAGTGCAAGGCAAATGGCCCGGAGCTCCAGCAGGTTGATCTGCTGCCAAGACTCCTCGAGGGAACAGGGTTCCTTGAGTGCGCTGCCCCTTGCAGTGGGCCCCCCGGCCCACCAGGGAGGCATCCGTAGTCAAGACCATCTGATGCGCCGGAGCTTGGAAGAGCATACCTTGAAGCAGGTTCCAAGACTCCTGCCACCAAGCGAGAGACTCCGCCACGCTGGGAGAGACTGAGATGGGGTCTCTGAGGCGGCCGGTCGACTGCGCCCACTGTGCTCGGAGGCACCACTGCACCACCTGCATGTTGAGATGGGCATTGGGCATGACATGGACTGTGGAGGCCATGTGGCCAAGAAGGCAAAGCATTGTCTGAGCCGAGTTGACGCTGCGGCACTGCACCTCAGTTGCCAAGGACACGAGGCGGTCTGCCCTGTCCTGGGGAAGGAAAGCCATGGCCCTCAGGGTGTCTAGGTGAGCCCCGATGAACTGGAGTGAGCTGGGACTTCCAGTAATTGATCACGAATCCCAGATGTTCAAGGAGGTGAATGGTGTGGTCCGTGACCCACCAGGCTTCGGAGGCCGTGCCCCCTGTTACGAGCCAGTCATCTAGATATGGATAAACTTTCTGTGTTTGAGATGGACTAGGATGTGAGTGTAAGCATCCTTTAAGTCCAAGGAGCATAGCCAATTGCCCTGCTGGAGGTAGGGCAGTAACATTCCAATGGAGAGCATCTTGAACTTCTCCCACACCAGGCACATGTTCAGATTCCGCAGGTCGAGGATGGGCAGGAGGCCCCCTGTCCTCTTTGGGACGAGGAAGTAATGGGAGTAAAACCCCCATCCTCTGAGGTGTGGCGAAACTGGTTCTAATGCCCCATCCTCAAGGAGACCTGCAAGCTCCTGACTCAGGAGGGCCTGGTCTGGGGAAGCCATCTTGGCTCCCTGGGGAAGTATGGAGGGGGGAGCTGGTCCAGATGGAGGAGAGAGCCCTCCCAAATGACCTGAAGAACCCAGGCGTCGGTGGTGATGCACTCCCACCTGTGGGAGAAGTAGACCAGATGCCCGATAAGCCGCTGATCTGTCAGCGGATGAAAGGCTATGCCCTTGGCATCAAAACCCCAAGGGCGGTTGAGCCAGTGCCGTGGTTGGGTTTTAGGTCCCTTCGGCTTACGAAGGCCGTTGGCTGTGCTCTTACCCTGGCCATCCTGGGCAGGGGTAGACTCCGGTGGGTAGGACGGATAGACCCTATTCGGAAGCCCCTTTCGTTGGAAGAAGGGTTTCTTGTCCTGATGTTTCTTCCTGGGGAGGGAAGAGGTTTTGCAGGAGAGACGAGTGCGAGTCACGTACTCCGTCTCAATCTCCGCTGCCTTGTCCTCCATGGGCTTACCAAATAGCTGCTCCCCAAAGCAAGGGACATTCAACAGCTTCTCTTGAACCCACTGCTCCAGGTCCGAAGACTGGAGCCAAGCCTGCCGGCCACTGCCACCCAGGCGGAAGACTCAAAGCCATCATACGCCACTTGAGAGAGGTACTTCGAGCACTCTCTGAGAGACTTCGAGAGGGCCTGAAAATGGTGGAGATGGTCTCCGTCAAGGCCCACCATGAAGCCTCTGAGCTCCTTATTGAGGTCACAGAGGAACATCCCAATGTATAATTGGTAAACTTGGATGCAGCATGACAGCATAGAACCCTGGTAGGCCTTGCGCCCGAGGGTGTCGAGGGTACGAGATTCTCTGCCCGGCGCAAATGAAGAATGCGTCTTCGGACTCTTTCATTTCCTCATGGCGGATTCGACCACCATGGAGGTGTGAGGAAGCTGGGCTTTCTGAAACCCTGGGCCCCGCTGAACCCTATACATAGCGTCCAGGTGCTTGCTCACGATAGGGACAGAGGCTGAGGTCTCCCACATGCAGAGGATCGTCGGTTCAGAATGGGAGGAACCGGTACCGAGAGAGCTTCCTTCGGAGGAGCTTCATATTGAAGGATATCAAGCTCCTCCATGCGAGGCCCCTCCTCCGACTCAGTGGTGAGCGCTAGGGCCTGAGCCATGTCCCAGACAAACTCCAGAAAGGAGGTGTCTTCGGGAGGCGACCGCTATCTCTGGGTCTGCAGCGAGGAGTCCAAAGGGAGGTCTTGATGGGACCGAGTCTCCGAGGAGGTTTCCCCATCTGATTCCCAGTCTGAGTAGTCCGTGGAGGACCCAAGGTCAGGTGGCTCGAGATGGGTCGGTGACCAGTGCTGAGCTCCCGAGACCGAAGCCTGTCCAGAGCCGGAGGCGCTTGCCCGAGAAGATCTCGTGCCCAAGGACCAGGACGGAGATAGAGACTTGTGCCGAGGACCCTTACAAGGCCTCAGGCTCTCAGGGGTCACTGTGGTGGCTTGCAGAGTCCTCGAAGTCGAGGTCCCTGTGATGTCAAGGCACGTACCAGCGGGGCCGGGCACCATTACCTGCTGGGCAGCGAGGAACGCAGAAACAGTGCGCTCCAAGGCCAGCATTCGGGCCTCCCACTCGGGAGTGGGGCCCTGTGACACCGACTCTGGGGAGATGGGGTTGGGTGTCGAGGAGAGGGGTCCTCTCCGGGACGACCCTCAGGAGACCAGGCACCTTCGCCGAAGGCCTCCATATCAGTTTGAGCTACTTTACTGGTCCGTTCCCTCTCCGACTCCAAAGTCTGTCGAGGGGGACTGAGTGACTGGGCGCGTGACCTCTCATGCTTGTCCAGCATCCCCAACAGGGTCCTCATGGCCGCCTTCTTCTTCCGCTCGCAATTGGGCAACCCCTGGTCAGAGTGCTGCTGGGCCCAGGGAGGAGCGGTGGGGGACTCCAAGGATTGCGGGCCAAAGAGTGGGAGGCTGCTTCGTGGAAGAGATCATCCAACTTCTGCTTACGACTCTGGATGGCCTTGGAGGACATCTTCTTAGAAAGGGAGCATAGCTCCGGGTCATGGTCAGCTCCTAGACACCTGAGACAACAGTCATAGGTGTCTGTGAGCGACATGTTCTTTGAACATCTATCACATTTTTTTAAATCCGGAGATCATTGGGGGAAAAAGGACCCCTGCAAGGTCAAAGACCCTTGACGCGGCCAGTGGTTAAAAAGAGTGCAAGAGTGCGGTAAGCAGAAAAGGCAAAAAAAACAGACCAAAAAAAGGGTAAAAAACCCCAAGACTAAGGCCGAAGCAGAGGTGCTCGAGATGGGAAGAGGACCGGCGAAGGCCGCATAGCCAAAACCAGTTGGAAATAGAAAACATTTTCCGATGACGAGACGCACGTCCAAAGGGCTCTGCAGAAAAAGGGAGACTGAGTAAGAGGGCACCCTTGGGCAGAAAGGGGACCATGCATGCGTGATGGCATTCCCAAAGACTTTCTTTGAAAGCTGGGGGAAATGTTCCGCGTGGGCTCCATCGGTGCTGATGTTACCCATATTGTGGTGGAGAAGCAGCTGCTGAGGGCAGAAAAATAAAGGGAAAACTGCCTTTTTTTCCTTTCACCCAAAGAACTGCAGGCTCTGAAAGGGTTAACTCAGATACGAAAGAGAAAAGTTTCTCAAAGAGAACTGCAGACCAAAACACACCCCCTGTTCCCATGGAGATAGAGGGAGGAGAAGGGAGTGGTTTGGGGGCGGAGTCAGAAGGGATAGGACAGCCCCAAACATTTAGGAAGAAAAACTGCACTCATACAGCAGATTTTCCTGACGGAGGACAGGCTCAGAGCAAGCACCAAGGCAAGCACAGACACAGACACGAGGAGGAGATAAGAGACTTTCCTCGGGAGGAGAGAAAGAGAGAGAAAATTCAGACACAGAGGACACAAGGGTTCCAGGAAGGAAGGACAAGAAGTCCAGGGGAATCCCTTGCACAGAAGCCGGTGAGAGCCAGGAGTAAAAGGCTGACAAGGCTTGTGGAAACCTCGGGAGAAGAGTCCTCAGAGGAGGAAATATTCTCAAAAGGGTCTTGGCTCAACTCTCTACCCAGTAAGGACGTTGTCAGCAGAAAACCCAGCACTACTAAGGTGAGCCCTTTACATCGGTTAAAAGGCTTATTAGTGGAAAGGGGTTTTCCCTGCCCTTCCCCCGCTAGCTCTCTCACGGTTAAGAGTGCCTGGGGAAAACTACTGAAGGCTCTGCAGGCTGGGGAGGCTTCCCAAGAGCATACCCAGGAAAACAATGACCCAGTAGAATCAAGTGTGGAGGAAATGGAGGTAGGAGTCTCTGGAGAGTCAGATAGCATTTCAGATATGGAAATAAGCTGTGCTATTTGTGCAAGAGAAACATAAGAGGACCAAAGAGGGTTTGAGTGAAGAAAAAAAACCCAGCTGGGTGAAGTTAATGTATATTTCTGAGTTACCATGTATTAGGTAAAAGAACTGAGGAAGTTCCTTTTACCAGGACTTTTTAAGCCAGTACTTTTAGCCATGCTTTTTAAAAGTAGCTGTTTCATTTAATGCTGCTTGGGCCAGAGCTAGGCTGAAAGTTTGTATTACAACTGAGAAGGAATTACACTGCGTGTGAAAGCAGTTGTTTGAGTCAGGAACTGTGCTACACCTGCTGTGGAACAACGGAGGGTGGCACAGCGCCTCCTGAAGACCAAGTACAGAATATCATTGAAAGTAAAGTTTTACTTGAATGCCAGTTTAAAGGCTATAGCAAGCCAGGGACTGTATAAATGGCTTGAGTATTGTTATGTTTGGAGAAGTATCCTGAGTTTTGTTTTCCCTTATCTTCAATCAATTCATGTTAAAGAATTGACTTGGTTTTGGAATTCCTGATTTCTGAGAATAAAAGAAATTTTCCTGCGACCTTGCACTTGGCTATAATCCTTTCGGGGACACAACTACATGAGTTTAGGCAAGTTTTAACAAAGGTCAATCGTCACAACTCCTGCAGCCCTAGGCAACCGCCTGGCCACAAGGGGGAGTGACGACAATATGTGAGGACTGACTTCCTGCTTGTTCCTGAAGAAGCAATTTTACTGAGTAAAGCTACTCATTACCTGTCAATGTTTCTACCATATCTAGATACTAAGAACGTTAACAGTAGGTTTGGCCTATGTATTTTAAAGAGAGTTAACTTTTAGGCTATTTCTAAGGCAGTCAAGAACATTCAGAGATCATCAGAACGTTGGTTTTCTTAGGTGGACTGAATTACAACGTCATCCACATACTAAATCATCCTGTCTTAATTGCATACTGTTGGCCTTTCCAAGCAAAAACTGTGCAATACTGATTCTCCTTGCTAACAATATCATACTAGCAGGATTCAGTTTAAAGATAATTTCCGGCTATAAGACAGCCATTCATACCATCATTTTAGACAATCATTCAGGGCATGATAATCAATTACTAAGTAGCAAACTATCAGGTTTAATCACAGATGAAATCAGAGAGGAACAGGAAGAAGCTATTATTTTAAACCTGTTGTTATGCAAGGATTTAAAGTAATAGCAACATCTTTCTGATCTCTATAACCAACAACAAGGACTACCACAGAGTTCCTCCCTCTCAGCTTTCCTTTTTAACATTTATATCCAGCCCATCTGTAGCATTTTCAAAAAATTCCAGGTAAACTATCATATATACGCAGATGATATAATTTATATCTCCCGTTCAACTGCTCTAACCCCACAATTCAAAAAATAACAGATTGCTTTGCTGAAATAATGGAATGGCTATTAACTCACAACCTTAGGATCAACTTCAGTAAAACGGAAGCATTATATGTAACGAGAAACCAGAACTTTACCCCGCCTACAGCCATCAGGATTCATGACAAACATTTTGGTAAAAAACGAGGTAAAATACCTTGGTGCAATCCTTGATCGCACCCTAAACATGTCCTCACACATAAGATAAATAATAAAAGAGATCTACAAACTTAAAATGTTAAAACAACTACGTCCACTGCTTCACAATCACGACTTTAAATCTGTCATCAATGCAATCATTGCACCCCACTTTGATTTCTCCAAAACAATCCTACATGGACTCACCAAATATACCATAAGGCAACTTCAAGTAGCTCAACATATTGCAGCTAGAATAGTTAGAAATTCCATCCCAATCAAACACATCTCCCCACTATTGTACGATTTGCACTGGCTCCCTGTACAGAGCCGCATAAACTATAAAATTCTAGTTACAACTTTCAAACTTCTCAATGATATCGCCCATTCATACCTTTCCACCTTCATTACCAAGGAAACCCATACTCGCATACAACAAGACTGTAACAAAAATAAAATCACAATCCCATCAGATTTCAGGAAAATCAAGAAAAATAACAAATAATAAAGCATTCTCCCACATCGCCCCTAACCTTTGGAACTCCCTTCCAGACTACCTAAGAGAAATAAAGTACCTCTCAACATTCCGAAAAAAAATTAACACACCTCTTTATCCTTCACTTTGGAAATTAACAACCCCACCACTAATTAACCCATCCATCCAAATTCATCCCCCCCTAGCTGAGCTACTCAAACCAATATCCTTTCACATTTGACAATCAAACTTGTATACAGTTTTACATTTACGACTGTTTTATTTTAAAACAATATTAATGTAAATAGTTATAATTCATTCTTTGTAAATGAATATGTACCTTCCATTGTACTATTCTAAGTTTGTTTCATTGTAAACCGCATTTGATCGCCCGTAAAATGCGGTATAAAAATTTAATTGATAAATAAATAAAATAAACTTTGTCAATTATATCGTTACTGGTCTTTGACAAGATATTGTTTCTGGGGTAGAGGGATTAAACTCTCCAATAAGATGTATCCATTTATTTACAATCCGGTTTGTCTTTTGATCATGCATCCAATATTTTCATGCTGGAGAGTAAATTAATTAATGATGCAGTAACTCATTTAGTCCTTCCTATATACAGTAGTCACCTCAAGATCTGATTATCACTGGACAGGCAATTTAAATCAGGGTCTCCTATTGAGGTGACATGAAGAATCCTAAAGTTATTATACTAAATAAACTGCACAAAGACTCACATCTCACAATTCTGCTGTAAGTTTTTTTTAATTAAAATATTTTAATTAAAACTTGTATAATATCAGATCATAAATATTTAGGTACAATTAAATGAACAATATGCAAACAGAATGCCAAAAAAAATAATTTCTGGCTTACACATTCCATCCAATAATTTCATAAATTAGTGCTTTTATTTGCCTGGCTTCATATGTAACTGTATTCTTTCCAATGTGCAGTTTCTCTTCTTCAAGGGGTTGCTCAATAACAGCTGGTATATTTTTACCATAAACTGAAAGGAAAAAAACATTAACGATGAAGTGTTAACACAGTTAACAGAACACAAAAGGCAATTCTGAAAAATGAGTTGTACCTTCCTAATAGTAGTACATGGTGACAGATGAATAGAAACTATGCGCACAAAACAGTTTAACCCTTTCCACTGGGTAACTTTTCTATGTCACTCATGCCAGATCAGAATAAATGTTAACAAGAAACTGGCCAAATTACAACCAATATGACATATATTGTATTATAAGCCATAAACTAGCATGTTATTCTTATGTCCCACAGGGTGGACAGATGATCAGAATGGAAAAAATGTAAATGTCCCACAGGGTAGGACAACAGAGTGGAAAGGGTTAATATACTTCCTTCTTAAGAGTAATAACAATATTATATATGAATATTTAGATTGTGGAGCTAGCTATAGCATCTGGTGTGACCACATAAATGGTGGTCATGTGTCCTAGAATAGATTGAAGAGGGCTGTTTTTTAACAACACATTCTATTGTCTTCTGTTGCCACAGTCACAACTTGATTTAACTTTCTACTGGTATTTACCTGTGTTTTTAGTTTTGTTTATCCTGTTTTATGTATTTTATTTATTTGTGTTTGTGTTAAACATTGTTATTTCTTGTGTTTTCTACAATGCCGAGAATTACAGATGGGCAGTATGGAAGTATTTTTAAATTAGTAAATACAATACACTACATATAATAGACTTCTCAATGTTACTCTATTGAAAATAACCCAGACCTATTAAGATTCCAATCATTTGCATTAAAGTAATTCAGGGCTTGATAAATTCTGGGTGCCAGGTCGTCAAGGCACCTAGAAATTGTACCCTAGCAATCAGAATTTCATACCCCAAAAGGTTTTGGTGTGCGCCAGTGCTACAGTGAAAATATCATGCTGCTAACTTTCCAACCACAATCGTTTTTCTGCAAGTAGCTTGACCTGCATGGTGGAGGAAGTTCAACTAATCTCGCAGTTTCAAGCCTCTTTAGCTCAAGCTGCTTGTAGAGAGCCAATCATAGTGGGGAAAGTTAGCAGCATGGCATTTTCACTGCAGCTCTAAAACAGCAGTCAAGAGGAATGGTGAGTGAAAGAGAGACTGGGTGAAGGCTTGGGGGGGAGGGAACAATGGTTGCCAAGGCCAATTAGAACATAAGACATACCATACTGGGTCAGACCAAGGTCTATCAAGCCCAGTATCCTGTTTCCAACAGTGGCCAATCCAGGTCACAAGTACCTGGCAGTACCCAAAGTCCACAGCTTCCACAATGCTTCTCCTGGGGTAAACAGTGGATTTCCCGGGTCCTCTCTAATAATGGTTCATGGACCTTTTCTCCAGGAACTTGTCCAAACCTTTTTTAAACTCAGTTACACTAACAGCTTTTACTACATCCTCCGGTAACGAATTCCAGAGTTTGATTACGCGTTGAGTGAAAAAAATATTTTCTCTTATTAGTCTTAAATGGGTTACACTGTAGCTTCATTGTGTGTCCTTTAGTCTTTCTACTTTTTGATGGCGTAAACAAAGGATCTACGTTAACCCATTCCACTCCATTCATTAATTTATAGACTTCTATCATATCTCTCCTCAGCCTTCTCTTTTGCAAGTTGAAGAGCCCTAACCTTTTAAGCCTTTCCTCATAGCGGTATCCTTCCATCCTCTTTACCATTTTGGTGGCTCTTCTCTGTACCATTTCTAATAACGCTATATCCTTTTTAAGATATGGCGACCAGCATTGCACACAGTATTCAGGTGTGGTTGAACAGTGGAACGATACAGAGGCATTATGATAACCTTTATTTTATTCTCCATTCCTTTCCTTATGATTCCTAGCATTCTATTAACTTTCTTGGCTGCTACTGCACACTGGGCAGAGGGTTTCAACGTAATATCCACAATGATACCTAAATCTTTTTCCTAGATGGTGGTTTCTAAGGTGGAACCTTGCATCGTGTAACCAAAGTTTGGGTTGTTCTTTCCTAGGTGCATAACTTTGTACTTGTCGACATTAAATGTCATCTGCCATTTGGATCCCCAGTCTTCCAATGTATCAAGATCTTCTTGCAATTTTTCACAATTCTCTTGGGTTTTAAAAACTTTGAATAATTTTGTGTCATCTGCAAATTTGATCCAGGTCATTTGTGAATATGCTAAAAAGCAGCGGGCCCATCACAGATCCCTCTGGTACTCTACTATTTACTTTTCTCCATTGAGAAAATTGGCCATTTAGCCCTACTCTCTACCTTTTATCTTTTAAACAATTTCTGATCCACAATATTATACTGCCTCCAATCCCATGACTTTTTAAAATTTCACCAAGAGTGTCTCATGAGGGACCTTGGTAAAGATACTCTATATCAATCGGCTCACCTTTGTCTAACTGTTTATTCACAGCTTCAAAAAAATATAGCAGATTAGTAAGACAAGACTTTCCTTAGCTAAATCCATGTTGTCTTTCTTCCATTAAACAATGACTATATACATGATCAGTAATTTTATTCTTTATAATGGTTTCTACCATTTTGCCCGGTACTGATGTCAGACTCACAGGTTTGTAATTTCCCGAATCACCCCGGGAACCCTTTTTAAAAAATCGGTATTACATTGGCCAGTCTCCATTCTTAAGGTACTACAGTTGATTTTAACGATAGTTCACAGATTACTAATAGTAGGTCTGCAATCTCATATTTCAGTACTTTCAATACCCTTGGATATACACCATCCAATCCAGGTAATTTGGTACTCTTCAGTTTATCAAATAGTTGTAATACATCTTCCTGGTTTATCAATATTTTTTTCAATTCTTCTGACACATCACCTTTATATACCATTTCAAGCACGGGTAAATTCCCTACATCTTCTTCGGTAAAGACCAAAGCAAAAAATTCATTCAGTATCTCCGCTATGGCCTTGTCTTCAAAGCGCCAATTTTACTCCTCTATCATCCAATGATCCAACTGTCTCACAGTTGGACCATTGAATGTCTCTGTTGGACCAAGGAGCAATGATAATCATCGTGCCTCCATTGTTCTTGAGTTTTAGAAGAGTTTTCATAAGCAGAGGAATAGGAGGATATGTGCACAGAAGACCATCCCCCAATGAAAGAGGAAGGCATCAGAGGCTAATTTGCCATGTGTCCCTACTCTGGAATAGAACTGATATACCTGGATGTTACGAGGAGTGGTGAAGAGATCTATTGAGGGGTGCCCCACACCCAAAAGATAGAAATTGCCACCTCCCGATCTAAGGTCCATTCAGGAGGTTGAAGGACTCAGCTCAGTCTATCTATCAGGATGTTGTCTTCCCCAGGCAGGTTATGTAGTCCTGAGTTTCATTCCTTGGAAAATGGCAAAGTTCCACATCCTGAGTGTTTCCTAACACAGGAGATACAAGCCTGTTCCTTCCTGCTTGTTGATGCAGAATATAGTTATTTGGTTGTCTGTTTAAATGAGCACCATCTGGTTGGTCAACCAATCTCTGAAGGCCTTTAGAGCATTTTATATCGCTTTCAGTTCCAAGAAATTGATCTGGTGGAGGCTTTCTTAGGCAGGCCATATTCCCTGAGTGTGGAACCCATCTATATGGGCTCCCCAGCAGTTTTGATGCGTCTGTGTCTTGAGAGGTTTTTGATAAGGAAGAATTTGGAAAGGGATATCTATAGCCAGATTATAATGATCTATCCACCAGGAAAGTGAGTCCCAGAGGGGGAAGTGACAGAAATTACATTGTTGAGCTTGCCTGTGGCCAGTGTACACTTAGTGCTCAAGGTCTACTGAGAATGTCTCATGCAGAGATGTGCCAAGAAAGTGACATAAACCATTGAGGCCATATTGCCCAATGCCATCAACATAACACTTGCTGTTGTTTGCTGACTCTTTTTGAACATCTTCTACTGTCACCACCAAGCAGGTCAGCCTGTCTTGTGGAAGAAAGGCTTTCACCTGAATCGTATTTAGCAGAGCTCCAATGAATTCCAACTGATATGATGGGCTCAATTTCAATTTGGAATTATTGATATCAAATCCTAGTAGCTCTAACACCGAGAGATGATGCATATTGATCCTGAATGCCTTTCTGGGAGGTGCTCTTGAGTAGCCAACCATTAAAGTAACGAAAAACATGCACTGAGTCTGCATAGCAACACTTTTACCACGTCTATTTTTACCCACAGGTTGCTAAGCAGGCAGCAACTCGATATCGCCGCTGCCTGGTTAGCAATGGGTGCTGCCTCCACTTTGCCCTAGAATGCCCCAATGCTAACTGCACAGCATTGGGGCATGCAGCGGCGGCACCAACCATGCTAGTGCCGCTGAATATCCCACTAACCGGCATTTACATGGTTTGTAGGTCTGCAAACTATGTAAATGCTTTGTATATCCCCCCATATGTTTATATTTTTGTTTATTGATATATTTTTATTGTTTTGATACAATTTTCATTGTTAATGCACATTTAAGTACTTATATATGTTAAAATATTGTATTTTAGTTTATTATTGAAGTCTGGTTTGCCGATTAAGCAGGTTATAAATTCTAAATTAGATTGGCCTTCCTTCCACTAGAAGAGATGAAAGAATATCCTTGGAAAGATTGGTTATGCCTAATGTTCTCAATAATATGAGGTCTGAAGCTGTACAGATGATTGTGCCTGGGGAGCTATAGTTTGTGGTACTGCTGATGTCTTTGCCTGGGGTATTGGTAGAAGCTACTACTACTACTAAGCATTTATATAGTGCTACAAGATGTACGCAGCACTGCAAAGACATGTAAGAGACAGTCCCTGCTCATCAGAGCTTATAATCTAGTCAAGACAGACAACACAGTAGGTGTAAGGGATACATCTAGGGGGAATGGTAAGGAAACACAAGGAGATCAGGTGAGTCAAGATCCGAAAGCGGCAGCGAAGAGATGAGTTTTCAGCCTGGATTTGAAAAGGGTCAAAGAAGGTGCCTGACGTACAGACTCCTGACAGTTGTTCCAGGTGTAAGATGCAGCAAGGTGAAAGGAGCGAAGTCTGGAGTAAGTAATAGAAGAGAAGTGCACAGATAAAAGTGATTTGCCAGAAGAGCGCAGTTCCTGAGGAGGTATGTAGGGAGAGATAAGAGAGGAAAGGTAGTGAAGAGCTGCAGCGTGAATGCTCTTATAGGTCAGCAGGAGAAGTCTGAACTGGATGCGGAAACGGATAGGGAGCAAATGAAGTGACTTCAGAAGAGGGGTAATATGAACATGACGAGGCTGGTGGAAGATTAGCCGCGAGCAGAGTGTTGAACAAATTGAAGGGGAGAGAAATGAATCAGCGGGAGACCACCAAGAAGTAGGTTACAATAGTCAAGACGGGGAGGTGATTAAGGAGTGGATAAGTGCCTTAGTAGTGTGTTCAGAAAGCAAAGGGTGGATTTTGTTGATGTTATAGAGAAAGAAACGGCAGGTCTTAGCTATCATAAGAACATAAGAACATAAGATATGCCATACTGGATCAGACCAAGGTCCATCAAGTCCAGTATTCTGTTTCCAACAGTGGCCAATCTAGGTCATATGTACCTAGCAATTTCCCCAAGAGACACAAGTTCCACAATGCTTGTACTGGGTCAAGCATTGATATCTTCGGTCACTTCTTAATAATGGTTTATGGACCTTTCCTCCAGGAACTTGTCCAAACCTTTTTTAAACCCAGCTACACTAACAGCCTTTACTACATCCTTCGGTAACAAATTCCAGAGTTTTATTACACGTTGAGTGAAAAAATATTTTCTTTTTTTAGTCTTAAATAGTTTACCCTGTAGCTTCATTGCATGTCCCCTAGTCTTTCTATATTCTGATAAGGTAAACAATCGATCTACATTTACCTGTTCCACTCCATTCATTAATTTATAGACTTCTATCATATCTCCCCTCAGCCGTCTCTTTTCCAGGTTAAAGAGCCCTAACCTTTTTAGCCTTTCTGCATAGGAGTATCCTTCCATCCCCTTTACCATTTTGGTGGCTCTTCTCTGTACCTTTTCTAAAATCGCTATATCCTTTTTAAGATACGGCGACCAGAATTGCACACAATATTCAAGGTGCGGTCTCACCATGGAACGATATAGAGGCATTATAATATCTTTTGTTTTATTTTCCATTCCTTTCCTTATCATACCTAGCATTCTATTTGCTCTCTTGGCCGCCGCTGCACACTGGGCCGAGGGTTTTAACATGGTATCCACAATGACGCCTAAATCTTTTTCCTGGGTGGTGGTTCCTAATGTGGAACCTTGCATCGTGTAACCATAGTTTGGGTTGTTCTTCCCTAGGTGCATAACCTTGCACTTGTCCACGTTAAATTTCATCTGCCATTTTGATGCCCAGTCTTCCAATTTATCAAGATCCTCTTGCAATTTTTCACAATCCTCTTGGGTTTTAACAACTTTAAATAGTTTTGTGTCATCTGCAAATTTGATAACCTCACTCGTTATTCCACTTTCCAGGTCATTTATGAATATGTCAAAAAGCAGCGGACCCAGCACAGATCCCTGGGGTACACCACTATTCACCTTTCTCCATTGAGAAAATTGGCCATTTAGCCCTACCCTCTGCTTTCTATCTTTTAACCAGTTCCTGATCCACAATAGTACACTGCCTCCTATCCCATGACTCTTTAGTTTTGCCAAAAGTCTCTGATGAGGGACCTTGTCAAAGGCTTTCTGAAAGTCCAGATACACAATATCAACCGACTCACCTTTGTCCACCTGTTTATTCACTCCTTCAAAGAAACATAACAGATTAGTAAGATAGATAGATGTGTGTGGAGAAGGAGAGAGAGGATCAAAGATGACCCCAAGATTGCGAAGAGAGGAAACAGAGAGGGGTAGGGAGTTATCCACAGGGACTGAGAAAGGAGGAAGAGGAGAAGTCCCTCTTTGGTAAAGGCTTATGTGGTAAAGGCTGATTCTGAAGTAATCTGGACTGCTCTGAGGTAGCCACATACAGAGCTTGGAGGATGAATCTGCAGATAACTATTAAACTTTACTGCTAAAGAGTCTATCCAATGCAGAGAATGTCTAATATCCTTTAATTGTGCTCTTTGTATAGCCCTGTAACCATTTTACAAATAAAGGTTGAATATGTGAGGGCCTCCAGTGGCAAAGTTGAAGAGAAAATCTGAGGAAAAGTCTGTGGACACTTCCCTATCTGGCCACTTTGAGAATGCCCCCATGAATATCCCAAGAGCTATGAACCTGAAAACAAAGAACAGTCCTGCTCTGAATTCATGGAACAATACCCTGGTACATGTAATGGGATGAGATCTTCATCCTGAAGTGATCTGCTGAGATTTATCATATCCAGATGATCCTCGTAGTGAGGGGCTCCTAGGCAATCTAATGCTGTTAAAAGGGTGACATTTTCCTCAAGTGAGTTAAGGAAATTGGGCTATTGAAGGTACCTCTCAAAAGTTTTAATGGCTGTTGTTCTTATTCTTGCATCCTAGAAAGATTTGGTATTTCTATGAAAATTATTCTGATAAATTCTCCAAAGCATTTTCCCATGCCCTCTCTAAGGAAGACCCAAGAGAGCAGTTTACAATTACAGTTTTACTAGGAAGTTCACATAAATTAAAATAAACAATGAAGAGGGGAGGGGGTACTAGTTAAAAATCCAACAAAACCAATAGACAAAAAGAAATAGACAAACGATAATGAGGGGGAAGGAGGGTCTAGGTTACAATATAGCTGTGGTCAACATTATTGGCACCCTTGCATTTTAGGAATGTTGGGCCTGAATTTCAGTTAGGCGGTGCTATGCGCCATGTTGGTGCATAGCCCATCCATCTCCCGCCTAACCTAGATTTTCTATGCTGGGGTCATATGTGGCCCCAGCATCGAAAATCCGAGTGTCGCCACACAGACACAAAGTCGTAGGAGCTACCCATGTAATGAAATGAAATGGACAAAAAGCAATACATCTCTGAACTCACTAACTACCACACAGAGACCGACAATGCGAAGAAAAACTACCACACCAAACTCATCACGACAGCTGTAAACAAACCTCGAGAACTCTTCCAAATTGCCAAAAAACTGACAAAGGCACCAACCACTTCTGATCAACTCCCAGATATCCCCTCGGATCTTCTGGCACGACAATACAAACAATTCCAACAACCTCGCCTCTGTGCTACAGCCGCAAAGACAAACCCTTACACCATAATAAACACAGCCTGGAGTACATTCAATGAAACCTCAAAAGAAGAGATCTCTTCCACCATCTCCTGTCTGAACACTACTACCTCCATGCTGGACCCATGCCCTACGGAATGGATAAAGAAGACAAAAGAAGAAGAACTGAGTGCTCCATTAACCCACATCCTAAACGAATCCTTTAAACAAGGATACATACCAGACGCCCTCAAGACATCAATCATCCGACCAACAATAAAAAAGAACAACCTGGACCCACTAGACCCCACCTCCTACAGACCAGTTGCAAGCCTTCCCCTTACCACCAAGATAATGGAAAAGATAGTCCAACGTCAGCTTCAAGATCACCTGGACACCAACGACATACTAGACCCTCAACAACATGGATTCCGACCACTACATGGAGTTGAGACCCTTATGACCATTCTAATGAACACCCTCATCATTGGAACCCAAGAGAAACAATCCGGATACATCCTGATCTTTTTAGATATATCAGCGGCCTTTGACACAATCTCCCACGAAATCCTCATAAGCAGACTCCAATCAATTGGAATCAAAGACACTGTACTCCAATGGTTCAGATCCTACTTAACCAACAGACAGCAACGAATACGCACCTTCTCCAAGACCTCAACCCCCTACCAACAACATCAAGGAGTACCCCAAGGGTCCACCTTATCAGCCATGCTGTTCAATATATACCTCCGTCCACTATGCTCAATCATCCGCACCCACAACATCAACTTCCACATATACGCCGACGACATAATGCTCTACGCACCGATTACAACCACCAATCCAAAAAACGACCAGCTATCAGCCTGCTTCAACGACGTAACCAACTGGCTACAAGAGAACAACCTATCCATCAACATGAAGAAAACCGAAGCCCTTATAGTGACAAAAGATCAGGACTTCAAACCACCTACCCACCTCAACATGGGAACCACACAAATCCAAATACAGCCCCAAATAAGGTATCTAGGCGTGATCATTGATCAGGCTCTCACCTTTAAACAACAAATCAGCAAAACCGCTGGAACAATATTCTACAAAGCTAAAACTGTGCAACGTCTCCGATCCCTTCTGGAACCCCACGACTTCAGGACAGTAATGCAAGCGGTAACTCTACCTCATCTGGATTTCTGCAACATAATCTACCATGGATTACCCGCCTCACACACCATCCCCCTCCGAACTGCCTTAAATACCACAGCAAGGATTATTCAGAATGCGAAAAAACGGGATCACATCAACCCGATCCTAAGAGACCTCCACTTCCTGCCAATTCCAGCAAGAGTAAAGTACAAAGCGATCCTACTCATCCACAAGACTATCCACCAAACGCGGAACACCTCACTCCACCACCTTCTGCCTCGCCCATCTCACAACAGATCAACCAGACAATCCTCCAATAACTCCATTGTCGTCCCCCACAAAAGAACCAAATCCACACAACGGACCTGCAACAGAGCCTTCGAACTCTATGCCCCATCCCTCTGGAACTCTCTACCAAACCACATTAGAAACAACGATGACATCACATCATTCAAGAAACAGCTGAAAACAATCCTATTCCGTGAGCACCTTTGATCAGAACTTCCACCCTACCCACACGATCTAATACCTAGACCCAGCAGAAATGTACATGTCTATGTCCACCCAAAATCACTAATTGTTGTCCCTGGTGATGGCCCCACCCTATAAAATACTATCCCCCCCATGTTATATGTTACACCGCTTTGACCCGGTGAAAAGCGGTATATAAATGCAGTTAAATAAATAAATAAATAAATAAATAAATAAATGTAACACCGATTTTTGATGCTAAACGGATAGCCCCAGTGCCTTAAAGATAGGCGAGGTTTTCCCACGCCTATCTTTAAGACACAAAGTGCTAACTGTGTAGCATCGAAAATCAGTGCTACACGGGTAGCGCCATGGCCCACCTCCACTCTGCCCTGAAACACCCCCAACATGCCACGATGCTATGGGGATAGCATCTTGGCACGTTAGGGATATATCTGTAATTTTTGAAAGGCACTACCCATGTAGATGCTCTTCAAAATCCCAGATAAGGCCTTTACATGGGTAACTAGGGAAAGCTGCAAGTTTGGCTGCATAGTTCCAGATCTTCATCTCCTTCAGCTCTCTTAATTCAAAGAGCTCCAGGATTTGGGCAGCTGAAGATGCTTTCAGGCTTCCATTAGTAGCAACCCTACATAATGCCTCAGCTGGTAATATGCAAAAATATGTTGGGACCATATTCCAAAGAACCACTATGAAAGGACTAACACCTGCCCACTTCGTCTACTACATTACCTACATAACAAATGCCCTGCGCCACCCATTCCCGAAATATCCATGGGGGGGGGGGCAATTTATGTTGCCCTAGAGAGGCAGCCAGCTCGAGATGTTAGATGATCTCTGCAGCCCATACACAAGTGCTGCCACATGCTTCACAGTGGCTATAATCAAATGGCTTTTTGACAGGTGACCTGGCATTGCTGCCGCCTCCATATGCAACACTGCCAACAGAGAGTACGGTGCCGCCCAGGCCTGCTCTACTACTCATGGGGTGAAGGTGTTCCTTTCCCCCAACATGTCTAAGTTGGCATGCCATTGCATAGCGCCCAATATCGGGGAGCCCCATATCTCCCTGCCTCCACGGGCCTCTGAGTTATTGTAGGGGAATACGTGCTTTCCGACCCTGCCATAAAAACCCCTATAGTGCCCAGTCTAGCCGCTCAATATCTCTATGGAGTATTCTGCATGGCAAGATCTGTAGCATATATAAAGGTTTAGGGAACAGCATCATTTGAAAGGCCGCCACTCACCCCGCCAAAGATAGCAGAGAGGTGTCCAGTCCTTCAAATATGACTGAAGCTGGCACAATAATTTAGTGATATTAAGCTTAAATAGAAGGGCTGGGTCTCAGGGCAGCTGAATGCCTAGGTAAGTGAATGCTCACTTCATCCATCGCAATGGGAAGGAGGTGCCCCAAGAGCTCTGTAACCCCCCCCCCCCAGCAGATCTAGTGTCTCTGACTTATCATAATTTATGCAGAAACCTGCTACACTACCAAATAGTTCAAATTCTTCTAATACCCTTGTTAGCGACTGCTGGGGGCAAGTTAGTGCATCAATAAGTTATCCACAAATGCTGATAACTTAAATTCTTGCCTGCCTAGTTGAACCCCGGAGATCTCATTGCAAGTCACTAGTCTCCGGATCAGGGGATCCAGGAATAGCACATATAACAGGGGAGATAGGGGGCATCCCTGATGCGTCCCACAGCCCAAAGGAAAGGCATCTGAAAATAGCCCATTCACAATCACTGTTGCTGTGGGAGATGTGTATAGGACCTGTATCATGCGAATAAACCCCTCCCCAATCCATACTTTACCAGCAGTTTGAATAAATAACTCCACCCAACCCTGTCAAATGCCTTCTCAGCATCAAAGCTTATTAATAGCAATGGGATCTGATGTTCTTGGATCCAGTCTAAGGATGCTATAATTTTCCGTAAGTTCCGACAGGCATGGCGACCCTGCACAAATCCTACCTGTGAATCTTGAATTAAGGAGTGCAATACCCGTGCTAATCGATCTGCAAGAATTTTGGCATATAGTTTCAGATCAAAATTGATCAGTGAAATTGGGCGATATGATGCAGTCTATAGGCTGTCTTTCCCCAGCTTGGGGATTGGTATTATATTCGCTTCGTTTCCCCATTTAATCTGCCCAGTTTGCACCCGAGTTTGAAACAGTGCCACTATGGGTACCATCACCACATCTTGCAAAATTCCACTCTAAAACCATCTGGGCCTGATGCCTTACAGCACTATGATCTTGGGATGCCCCTCTGTGCTTCCTCTACTGTAATGGGGGAACCCCAGTTCCTCTGTCTGCTGCTCTGTGAGCCGTGGCAGGGAAATGCAACCCAGGTAGCTGACTATTCGGGTGGGTGATACTACTTCTTCCTTATACAGTACCTTGTAAAAGTTACTGAACTGTCTTATTATGCTCTCATTATCTTTCTGTAGAGTCCCTATTTCATCTCTTATTGCTGTTATGCCCTGAGGCCCTCCTCCCCCTAAGACACCATGCCAGGAGTCTGCCCATTCTGTCCCCATGTTTATAGAGCTGAAATTTATAATACATAATAGATTTTCTTGCTCGCTGATGTAACGTTTCATTTAGAGCAGACTTGGTTTCCAGTAGTGTAGCCCACGACTCAGTTGTGGGGCAGTCAGCATATTTTTTACACTCTACCACCACCTGCCTCTCCAATTTAGTAACTCGGGTGCTTAATAAACAGCGTCGCCTTGCTACATAGGCTATTATATCTCCTCGGAGTACTGCTTTTGCTGTCTCCCAGAAGAGTTCAAGTGTTTTGACATGTTGGGTGTTATGAGGGGCATAAGACTGCCACCTCTCTCAAGTGTGCTTGAAACTGTTCATCCCTGTAAAGATATATAGGGAATCGCCGAGTCCCCTGCCTGCATGTTAACGTGTCCTAGCTGAGACTCACCCAAACCGGTGCATGATCTGAAATAACAACAGGACCTATTTGTGCTTCTTCCACTTGCTGAAAGAGCTGCTCCAATATTAAAATATAGTCTACTCAGGTGCTAGACCCGTGAGCTCTGGATTGGTGGGAATAGTCTCTCTCTGTGGGATGCAACAATCGCCACGGGTCTACTAGGCATAGCCGCTGCCTGAAACGGTTTAATATCCGTGTTACCCCGCCCCACGCTCCCTGCGCTCCATCATCAGAGGTATCAATGAGTGGCTCAAGGACACCATTGAAATCTCCTTCGGCTATGAGGGGGTCCTTTGGCAGTTGTTCTAAGACTGCAGCTAGGCAAGCATATATCGCTGCATTGGGGGTATTTCGAGCCATACACATTGCTCAGAATAACTGGCTTGTCTTCAAGTTCCCCTTGCAGGACAATGTACCTACCACTGACATCTGTATGTTCCTTTGTGCATGCAAAGTGGACACTACAGTGGATTAAAATAGCCAATCACCCTTTTTTCCTCTGGGCCGGCACTCCATAAACCTGTCCCACCCAGTCTTGGCATAATTTTGCATGTTTGACTGCATTTTAGTGTGTTTCCTGCAAGAATGCTACTTGACACTTGTGCATCTCCAGAGCCTTAAGCACTTTATAACGTTTTACTAGGGTGCCCAGACTGCACACATTCCACATAACTATTCTCAGGGCACATTCCAAAGGACCTTGTCCCACTCACCCCGGCTTTTGACCATAGCAATGGGTGAGTCTCCACAGTCCAGGACCCTCCACATGCGAAAACTTCTTAAATCTGCACAGCACCCTTCTCGTATTTTGAACCATAGTGAACCACAATTCTTCCCTGGCATTCCTTCTCCCTTTCTATTCCCCCAATCTCCCCTCCCCTTCTCCCCCTTTCTTTGCTTCCCCCATTACTACCAGGTCACCTCTCGACGTGTTAGACTCTCCCCCAGTGCTATGTCCCAGCTTCAACCCGCCCCAAAACCTGCCTTCACACACCCCTCCTAGTTCCGATACATATCCCCCCATATAACCTAACTGTGCCCCATGAGCCCCCTGTACTTACATGACCTCCTCACCCAACTATCATCCCCACTGTTTAGACTACATGTGGAGAGCTTATCTGTGTAATAGTCTTTAGGACGCTGCCTGGTCATAATTCTATATGGCCTCTAACATCCTATTTCTTTGACCGGCATTATCTTCTCCTCCCCCCACCCACCCTCAATCCCTTATTTAACGTAAGCATCCCAAGCAGTCTCCTTTCATCATATCTCTATCAGTCATCCCCCCCCCCTGCCCGCTTATCCCCCTGGTCCCCTCCTCTCTAACTATTCCTCCTCCGTCCCTTCGTTTCATGTTATATTTCTCGATCCGGAGCCCATAGATTACCCCCTTCCACCTCCCTTATCTTCATCGAGTATTACGGTAGCTCCTATGATGCATCCCAAGCTCAAGCTAAATATATTCACTCAGCAACATCTGGCTATTGAGAATGTTAATCCCTACTGCAACACTGTGTATATAGTTACTGTAACATTGTATATAGTTGATTGTAAGATAGTTCTCACAAGTTAACTGTACATAAGTTACTAAGTTCAATGTAAAGTTTTGTTCTATGAAGAAGGTAATAGAAACGAGAAACATAGAAAGATGACGACAGAAAAAGACCACATGGCCTATCTAGTCTGTCCTTCCATATCAACAACTGTCTGTCCTCATATGCTTTATGATGAAGACCACTAATCATTTTAGTAGCCACCCTCTAAATGTCCAGAGATGCAATGAGGAAAGCTAGAGGGGCTAGGAAAATGTTAAAAAGAATAGGGCCAAGAACCGAGCCAAGTTGAAGGGCAGAAAACTGAGAACAGGAGACCCGATAGGAACAGTTGGTCAAGTAAGCATAGTTATTCACCTGTAACAGGTGTTCTCCGGGGACAGCAGGAATCAGTCCTCACATATGGGTGACGTCGGCGCTGATGGAACCCTTGCAGAAGCATTTCCCCAGCTTTCAAAGAAAGCCTTTGGGAGATGCCACCACGCATGTGTGGTCCCCTTCCTGCCCAAGAGTGTCATCTTGCCTCAGTCAGATGACATAGCTAAAGACGGCAAAAAATGATAGAAAAACAACTCTATGGGGAGGAGGTAGGGTTGTGAGGACTGATTTCTGCTGTCCCTGGAGAACACCTGTTATAGGTGAGTAACTATGCTTTCTCCAGGGACAAGCAGGAAGTAAGTCCTCACATAATGGACTCCCTAGCTATAGGCTAGCCCATAGAAAACCATGGATGCCCCCAAGTGGAGCCGTGAGCAGCAGCAATTGAGTCCAAGGATACAAACTCCAGAAGGACCCGTTTGTCCAGTGAGAAACCCACACTCCAAAGACTGAACACAGAAGGGTTGGAAGGTAGGAATTGTCTAAACCCCAAACAGATTATGGAGCACGGCCTGGCCGAAGATGCTGTCCTGTCGGGAATCCCTCTCCAGGTGGTAATGAGCTGCAAAGGTATGGACTGAAGAACAGGTGGCAGCCTGGCAGATGTCAGTCATCGGGAGGGAACGCAGGCTTGCAACAGAGGCCACCACAGCCCTGACTTTGTGCACCATGACCCGGCGCTCCAGTGAGAGCCCAGCCTGTTCATAAGTGAGGGCAATGCAGTCTGCCACCCAGGTGGACAGGGTCCACTTGGTCACCGCCTCCCCCAGCCAACTGGGGTCATAGGAAACAAAGGTTCAGAGGCTTTGCGGTGGCCCTGGGTATGCTAAAGGTAGAAGAACAGGGTCCTCTTACAATCCAGATATGAAGGACAGCCTCTGCCCTGCTGGCATGAGGCTGCGGAAAGGAGGTAAAGAGCACCACCACCTGATTGAGGTGGAATGGGTACACCACCTTCAGAAGGAATTTGGAGTGCATGCGGAGCACGACTCTTTTTGTAGAACCTGGTTTAGGGTGTCTCTGCCACCAAGGCTTGGAGCTCGCTGACCCTGCGAGCAGATGTGAGTGCCACCAGAAAAATGATTTTCCATGAAATATACCTCAAATAGCAGGTAGCCAGTGGCTTGAATGGTGTTCCTACTCCATCACTGGTGGGCGGATGGGGGGCTTAGATAACAGGAGACCCCACAGGAAGTGGGTGACAAGAGGCTGCACCAATAAGGACTTGCCCTCGGTAGGGTGGTGGTGCACTGCAAGAGCACTCAGGTGTACCCTGACAGAACTGGATTTGAGTCCAGATTGCGAAAAATGAAGTAGGTATTGCAGCACCAGCTGCACCGAGAATGGGTTCACCCATCGCTCTGCACACCACACCAATAACCTGCACCACTTGGAGGCATAGGCTTGTCTGGTGGTGGTCTTACTGGAGGCCAAAAGGACCTCCTCTGCCTCCGCTGAGAGGTTGAATGGGGCCAAGGCTACCCTCTCAGCAGCCAATCTGTCAGTCAGGGACTCCAGTTGGGGTGCAGGAGGGAGCCTTCCTCCTAGGACAATAACCCCAGGGAACTGCCCAGGAGGCAGGGGCAGGAGCCTCCTTCACCAAGCGGAGAAGCAGAGGGAACCATGATTGCCTGAGCCACTGTAGAGCCACCAGGATCAGCGATGCCCTCTCGCAAAGAACCCTGAAGAGGGTCTTGGCAATCAACGGCATGGGCAGGAAGGAATACAGAAGGCCCTCGGACCACAGGATGAGGAAGACATCCGCAGCCATCCAAGATGGGTGGGGCTACTGTGAGCAGAAACGAGGCAAGCGGGAGTTGTCTGGGCTGGCAGAGATCCACTAGAGGGATCCGCCAGTGTCAGAAAAGCCCATTGGCAACTCTAAGGTTCAGCCGCCACTCATGTTCTGTCCTGGCAGGTGCATCGCCCACAGGAGTATCCCTTGGCAGATCGCATAGGAGCAAAAAGGGAGAAATTTCACTTACCATTAATTCCCTTTCCTGGAACCCTGCTAGACCAGTCCAGACAAGCGGGTTGTGTTCCCCTTCCAGCAGATGTTGGAGACAGAGAAAAACCTTCCAGAGCTCTGATTGGTTGAGCTCTGTCAGGTACAGACATACCCCTAGGGGTCCTCCTCAGTATATTCTGCTTAGCAAAAAAACAAATGTTACTATCAAAACTGGCTAACAAGGCCAAATATGAACCTGTGAGAAGTCTATCTCAACTATGAACAAGAGACGCGCAACAGTCATCTGTGGGACATCCAACTTGTATTAATTCTCTTTAGGACGTCCTTAAAGATGAGCTTCGGCTCCACTGCACCAGTAACCCCATAACTGACAACCGGGTGGGTTCTGGACTGGTCTAGCAGGATTCCAGGAAAGGAAATTAATGATAAGTGAAATTTCTCCTTCCATTTCATCCTGCTAGACCAGTCCAGACAAGCAGGAAGTACCCAAGCTAACGACCTGTAAGGTGGGCAGAGAGAGCCGCTGTAAGCACCCCGGCTCCAAACCGACTGCCTTCTCGAGCCTGGATGTCTAATCGATAATGATGAACGAACATCGACAAAGAAGGCCAGATCGCCGTGCGACAGATATCAAGAGGAGCGACTAGAGAACGTTCAGCCCAGGAAGTTGCCTGTGGTCGAGTGGAGTGCACCCGGATACCCGAAGGAACTGGTTTTCCCTGACCAATATAATCCACTTCAATCACTTGTTGGAGCCATCTAGAAATAGTGGACTTAGAGGCTGCGAGCACCTTTCGAGGCCCCGCAAAGAGCACAAAGAGATGGTTGGACTTACGAAATGAATTGGTCACTTTCAGATAACGACAAAGGATTCTTTTAAGATCCACCGCCCGAAGATTCTTATGTTGCCCAGAACATTGCTCTTTCAAAAAGGCAGGCAGCAACACCGGCTGATTGCAATGAAAAGGTGTAACGACCTTAGGCAAGAAGGAGGGGACCACTCATAGAGACACGCCCTCTGCCGAGAAAGAAAGGTATGGATCCCGACATGAAAGAGCTTGCAATTCGGAGATTCGATGAGCAGAGGTTATGGCTACCAAGAATACTGTTTTGAGCGTTAAATCTCAAAGATAGGCCTCTTTGAGAGGTTCAAATGGTCGGCCCATAAGTGCCTTCAGAACTAGGGTGAGATCCCAGGGAGGTATTACCGGACGCACCTGAGGGCGGAGCACTTTGACTCCCTTGAGAAACCGAGACACGTCTGAGTGCCCTGCCAGTGAACAGCCATGCACCAGCCCACGAAAACACATTAGAGCCGACACGTGTACTCAGAGTTCTGAAGGCTAACCCCTTGTCCAGTCCCTCCTATAGAAAGGCAAGGATTTCTGGAATGTTAGTGCGCCATGGGGAGATGTTGCGTCGCGAACACCATAATTCAAAAACACACCACATGCGAGCATATGCTAGCGATGTTGACGAATGACGAGCCTTGAGAAGAGTAGCGACAACTCTGCCAAAGTAACCCTTATGGGTCAACTTGCGGCGTTCAAGAGCCAAGCCGTGAGTAGGGAGCGGGGTTTTCCATGGAGAATGGACCCTGCCAAAGAAGGTTTGAATGAGTTGTTAACTGCATCAGAATCTCTCGAGACAATTGTACGAGATCTGCGTACCAGGGCCTCCGGGGCCAGGTGGAGCTACCAGTATCACCGTTCACCGGTGCTCCATGACCTGATGGAGAACTTTGCCAATCATGGTCCACGGAGGGAAACATATAGGAGAACATGGTTTTGCCATGGCTGAGCCAATGCATCTATCCCCTGTGAGCCGTGTTCCCGCCATTGACTGAAGAACGCCGGCACCTTGGCATTCGCTGCTGAGGCCATGAGGTCCATCGCCGGCCAACCCCATCTTCTTACTATTTCCCAAAAGGCTTCTGGAGCAAGTTCCTATTCTCCGGGATCGAGCGTGTGTCGGCTGAGAAAGTCGGCTTTGACGTTGCTTGTCCCCGCAATATGTTGTGCCGAGATGGCCTGAAGTGCTTCTCTGCTCACGGGAAAAGGAGAGTCATTTCTTTCGCTACTCCTGGACACTTTGTGCCCCCTTGACGGTTGAGATAAGACACTGTAGTCGCATTGTCGGAGAGGATTCGAACCGCCTGATTCTTCAGGAAAGGTAGAAAACACGACAAGGCGAGGTGGGCTGCTCGAGCCTCTAGTCGATTGATGGTCGCCGCACGAGTCTCGGTGGACTAAGTTCCCTGCGTTGTATGAGACTGGCAGTGAGCTCCCCAACCAGAGGGACTGGCGTCCGTTGTTACTAATATCCATTGTGGAGATTCCAGAGGGACGCCCTGGAGCAGATTGTGCAAGGACAGCCACCATCGAAGGCTGTATCTGACTGCCAGTAGAAGGGGGAGATGGAGTTGGTAGTCTTACGATACTGGTGACCATCGAGAGAGGAGCGCCTTCTGTAGACCGTGCATATGCGCCCTTGCCCAGTGTACCAGCTCAATGGTAGCCGCCATGGTTCCCAGGATCTGAAGGTAATCCTAGACCCGCGGAGAGTTCTGAAGTAGGAACCGGCGGAGTTGTAGTGAGAGCTTGAAGAAGCATTCTTGCGTCAAGAACACTCAACCCTGGCGGGTATTGAATCGTGCCCCAAGAAAGTCGAGCTGCTGAGATGGCTGGAGGCAACTTTTGGCACGATTGATTACCCAACCGTGCCAAAAGTTGCCTCCAGCCATCTCAGCAGGAAGGAGACAACCATAGCTACGGTGTTGCAGGCCTCCCTTAGAGAATCTGCCCGAATAAGCCAATTGTCTAAGTAAGGATGCACCCGAATTCCCTGTTTGCGCAAGGCCGCCGCTACCACCACCATTACCTTGGAGAAAGTCCGCGGAGCGGAAGCTAAGCCAAACGGCATTACTCGTAACTGAAAATGCTATCCGAGGACTGCGAACCGTAGGAAACGTAGGTGCTTGGGCTGAATGGGAATGTGGAAGTATGCTTTTGCAAGATCAAGAGATGCAAGGAACTCTCTCTTGCGCACCGCCTGGATGACCGAACAAAGTGTTTCCATATGGAAGTGAGGCACTCGAAGGTTGCGGTTGACTCCCTTGAGATCCAGAATCGGACAAAAGGAGCTGTCCTTCTTGGGCACCACGAAATAGATGGAATACCTGCCTAGCCCTCTTTCCGAGGCTGGAACCGGCTGAATAGCGTTGAGCAGGAGAAGCCGGCAAAGGGTGCTTTGGATGGCCCTTCTTTTCCCGGGTGCTCCTGCTGGAGAGAGCAGGAAGGCATCGGGAATAGGCCGCCAGTAGTCGAGGACATACCCCCGTAGTATGATGTTGAGAACCCACTGATCTGACGCTATCTCTGCTCACTGTCGAGAGAAGAGTGATAAGCGACCTCCTATTGGAGGCAGGGTCTCGAGTGGGCTGCCCATCCCGTCAGCATGAAGGGCGTGCTGTACTGGAGAACTTTCCTGTATTTGATTAGGAGTCACTGCCTTTCCGAGCTCCTCGAAAGGACTGCCCTCGCTGGCCAAAACGGCCGGGAGGAACCGCAGAGGGAGCAGGCTTATACGAACGAAATCTATGAGAGTCGCGAGGTCTAGAAAAACGCTGAGAGTTGAGATTATAAGAACGGGATGATCGGTGTGACAAGGTCTTAGGCCTATCCTCCGGTAAACGTTGAGGCTTGACCGCACCAAGATCCTTTACCAGTTTATCGAGATCTTCACCAAATAGGAGTCTCCCCTTAAAAGGGAGCTTTGAGAGGTGCGTCTTGGAGGCGACATCCGCTGCCCACTGTCGCAGCCACAACCACCTCCTTGCCACTGTTACCACTGCCACCGAGCGAGCCGAGAGCCACAACAAATCATAGGAGTCTGCCAGAAACGCTGTGATGGATTCTAGGCGCCCCATGGCTGGATCTTCTGGGAGACGCTGAATCTAGCGCAACAAGGCACGGGCCACTAGGCCCCCACAAACAGTCACCTGAAATGCCAAGGTGGAAGAGGAGAAAGCCATCTTTAGAAGACCCTCGACCTTATGGTCCTGTTGCTCCCAGAGAGCTGCTCCGCCCTCAACTGAGATAGTGGTGTGCTTGGTCACTCCCGTGACCAATGCGTCCACCTTTGGATATGAGAGCCACCGCTCCATCTCTGCAGGAAACCAAAGATATAGCTGACCAATGCAATGCACAGTATGCAGAGAGGTAACTGGGGCTTCCCACTCCCACGGCACCATTTGCTGCAGTTCCGTCGGGAAAGGAAAGGCTTTGGACAGCTTACGAATGCCCTGTAAAATAGGATCCGCCTGAGACTGTCTGGAAACCCTGTGGTTCAGGTGGGTCAGTGAGATGTAGAGCTTCAACCACCTGTTCTATCAATGCAGGCAATTCCTCTTTCCGCAAAAGACAGATGTCCTGTGAGTCTTCGGAAGCAGTCATTGAAGAGTCAGATGGAGAATATTCTCCGTCTTCCCAATCCGAGAGTCCAAGGCTCCCTTCCACCGAGGATTTGTCCTCTTCAGGACCCACCGAGGTGTCGCCTAAAATTCATGAGACCCCCTTGGGTGGGCGCCCCTCTCCTTGAGGTCTGTTGACTTATGAGACCGTTTAAGATGTGTAACTGCAGTCGATGCCTTATCCGGGACAGGCACCCGAAGTAGAGGGCACCTCTGCAGAGTCTGATTGCCACAGAGCCCACGCTTGACGAAACAGTGCCAAAAATTGACCATCTGAGCCAGGCTCAAGCTGAGCCGAAGAAGACTGAGGCTGTGGTGACAATACTGGAGCTGCCTGAGATCCTATTGTAGTGGAAGCGTACTGCATGCCATCGAGAGCCGGAAGCAATGGCGTCGGCATGGTGTCCAGGGACGGGAGGGTAACAGCAGGGCCCCTTGATGATTCTTCTGGATGGGAAAGGCATGCTGTGCACAGCCTGTCAGACAACTCCTTTTGTTTTCTGTTACAGCCTATACAGCTCAGAACTGAAGCTGGCATGGCTGTGTTTTTTTTTGTTTTTTTTACAACGACACTGATGCTGGTTTTAAATTGAGCAAGAAGGCTTTAACTGAACCGAAAACAAGAAAACAAGTTTAATATGAAAACACTGTAGAGATAAGCAAAAACGTCCCATCAAGAAAATGGCTGTTGGAACGAAAAGCGCGCAAAATGGCCTCGTGTGAACAAGCTGAGAAAAATTAAAATAAAATTCCACCGGAGCAAACGCTGTCGATAGCCTCGGTTGTGAGAAAACAGCAGCAGGGAGAAAGGAGCAGATCATTGCCCCAATCGTGGCAAAAATGCCGGCTCTGGCCCGATCTGACCTGAAGGAGAGAGGGGGGGGGGGGGGAAGTAAGGGAAAGATTGTCACTCACAGTTCCCCTGGTCAGTGCAGCCGATGTCCAAATTATCACCAGGGATTTGGATCAAAGGCCGTTTAACTGTCCCCCATCCAGTCGGCAGGCCCTCATGGCTTGTGGCTGGGGATTCCCCGCTGGAGGGAGCTCCACTGACCTCGATGATCAGGAGCTCACCTCAGGGTAAGTCAGTGCTAATGACTGTTAGAATCTGGGAAACCCAGATTAACACCTGAGAGAAAGGGAAGAAGATAAAAACAATAAAATTGAGGCGATTAAAACAGGAACACCTTCATCTGTTGGAGACAGAAAAAATACTGAGGAGGACCCCTAGTGGTATGTCTGTACCTGCCAGAGCTCAACCAATCTGGAAGTTTTTTGTCTGTCTCCAACATCTGCTGGAAGGGGAACACAACCCGCTTGTCTGAACTGGTCTAGCAGGATGAGATGGAACCACTGCTTCATGGTAGAGGGTGCAGGACCCCATGCCCCCTTGTTTGCTCACACAGAACATTGCCACTTGATTGTCCATTTGGACCAGCACTGACTGGTACTGTAGACAGTGGTGGAAAGACCAGAGAGCCAAGTGTATGGTCTGGAGCAACAGGAGGTTGATCTGCAGCTGACTTTCCGCCTCGGATCAACTGCCCTGAATGCAGAGTTCCTCACAATGTGCTCCCCAATCCAGCAAGAAGGCATCTGTAGTGAGGACCCTTTGGAGAGTGGGGGTCTGAGAGAGCATCCCCACTCAAAGATGCTGTGTGTTCTGCCACCAATTCAGGGACTCCGCAGCTGGCGGGTCACAGTTACACTGTCTCGCAATTGACCTGTGGCCTATGTCCACTTGGTGCGAAGACTCCACTGGGCCACCCTCATATGAAGACAGGCATTTGGGTTGACAGATTGTGGAGGCCATGTGGCTGAGTAGGCATAGCAGGAGGCGAGCGGACATCAAGGGTCGGTGCTGAACATCTACGGCCAATGCCCTGAGATGGTCAGCCCTATCCAGGAGGAGAAAGACTGGCCTGAACTGTGCCCAGCCTTGCCCCGATGAACTCCAGACACTGTGTCAGGGGGAGGTGAGACTAGGGGCGGTTTATCACAAACCCCAGATGTTGCAGGATGTAAATGGTGTGGGCTGTGGCCTGCTGTACCTCGGCAGCCATGTCTCCCTTTATGAGCCAGTCGTCCAGGAAGGGAGAGACGAAGGCTCCCTGAAGATGGAGGTAGGCAGCACCTAATACCAGGCATTTGGTGAAGACTCTGGGGGCAGAGGCCAGGCAGTCCCCCCATCATAAATCTGAGATACTGCCTGGGCTGGGATGAATGAGGATGTGGGTATAGGCATCCTTCAGATCCAAGGAGCTTAGCCAGTCTCCCTCCTGGAGGTAAGGCAGCAATGTTCCAAGGGAGAGCATCTTGAATTTCTCCCTCACCAGGAATCTGTTCAGGTCTCACAGGTCTAGGATGAGCATTAGGCCCCCTGTTCTTTTTGGCACGAGGAAGTCCCTGGAGTAGACCCTTTACCCCAGAGGTGCTGGGGCACTAGTTCTACTGCCCTGTCCTCAAGAAAACCCGTGAGTTCCTGCAGTAGTAGATTCTGGTGAAGGGGGGTCCTTGGGGAAGTGCCCAAGTGTCTGTGGTAATGGCTGGCCACCGATGGGCAAAGTGGATCAGACATCCCCCTGTCGGCTGCTGACCTCCTGGGGTGGAGAGGTTATGCCCATGGAGTCAAAAACTCTCGCCAGACTGGGCCAGAGCCTGTACCTGGGGCTTGGGAGGCTTCTGTTTATGAGGACCATGCCTGTGTCCCTTGGCCTGCTGACCCTGCTGGGGAGCTGGGAAGGCCTGATACTGTGAGCAGTTTCTGTAAGCAGCTCCCTTCCTCAAGTTTTTTCGAGCCCTTCCATAGGGGGAGAGTAGTGGTCTTCTTGGAGAGCCTGATCCTTGTCATGACCACAGGCCACAGTCCGCCGGGTCATGGTCCAGCCCAAGGCAACGGAGGCAGCAGTTATGCATGTCGGTGAGGGATATGACCCTCGAGCACCGATTACACTTCTTAAAGCCACTGGAAAGAAGCAATTTTAAAAAGACCCGAGACGCGATACCGAGGTAGCACGCTTAGGATGGGAAAAGTACTGGTGCAAGACCAGAGAGAGTAAAAAACTAAAAAACTGATACTTTTTCAGGGGAAACAGACAGATGTTTGGTGGGCTCTGCAGAAAAAAGGAGACTGAGGCAAGATGGCATCCTTGGGTGGGAAGGGGATCACGCATGAGTGGTAGCATCTCCCAAAAGCTTTCTTTGAAAGCTGGGGAGATGCTTCCACGAGGGCTCCATCGACGCCGACATCACCCATATGTGAAGACTGACTTCCTGCTTGTTCCCGGAGAAAGAATGAAACCAAAAGCAAAACCTGTAACACTAATTAAGGAGAGCTGGGAAAGAAAGCGTAGTTACTCACCTGTAACAGGTGTTCTCCAGGGACAGCAGGAATCAGTCCTCACATATGGGTGACGTCGACATCGATGGAGCCCCCATGCGGAGCAAATCCCCAGCTTTCGAAGAAAGCCTTTGGGACTGCATCACGCATGCACGGTCCCCTTCCCGACCAAGGGTGCCATCTTGCTCAGTCAAATGACATAGCTAAAAAGACGGCAAAAGGATAAAAATTAATCAAAGGACTGCAACTCCAGGGGAGGAGGGAGGGTTGTGACGACAGATTCCTGCTGTTCCTGGAGAACACCTGTTACAGGTGAGTAACTACGCTTTCTCCAGGAACAAGCAGGAAGTCAGTCCTCTCATATGGGACTCCCTAGCAATAGGCTACCGAGAACCCATAACTGAAAAATAGGCTCCCTCTAGAAGAGCCGCAGCAGCTATGATAGGAGTTCAACCGAGAACGTAACACTCCAGTAGCCTGACACCAAAGGGTCGGAGGGTAGGAGTTGCCTAAACCTCAAACAGATTACGGAGTACAGCCTGGCTGAAAGCACTGTCCCGTTGGGACTCCCTATCCAGGCAGTAGTGGGTCGCAAAAGTCTGGCTTGAAGACCAGGTTGCGGCCCGGCAGATGGCTAGCAGAAAAAAGGAGGTTATAATGCCTCTGTATAAGTCTTTGGGGCGACCTCATTTGGAGTATAGTGTGCAATTCTGGAGACCGCACCTTCAAAAGGATGTGAACAGGATGGAGTCGGTGCAGAAGGTGGCTACTAAAATGATTAGTGGGCTTCATTATAAAGCATATGAGGACAGACTTAAGGATCTTAATATGTACACCTTAGAGGAAAGACGGGATAGAGGTGATATGATTGAGATGTTTAAATACCTCCGTGGCATAAATGTTCAGGGAGAGAGCCTCTTTCAATTGAAAGCAAGTTCTGCTACGAGGGGACATGGGATGAGGGTGAAGGGAGATAGATTCAGGAGTGATATGCGGAAATATTTCTTTACGGAAAGAGTAGTGGATCCATGGAATAGTCTCCCAGTGGAGGTGGTAGAGATGAGGACAGTAACTAAATTCAAAAAAGCATGGGACCAACACAGAGGATCTCTAAAGGTAAAAAGTGGACTGTTGTAGTTGTTGATATGGAAGGACAGACTAGATAGGCCATGTGGTCTTTTTCTGTCATCATGTTTCTATGTTTCTATGTCTGCCAGTGGCACAGAGTGGAAGTGAGCCACTGATGTGGCCTTAGCCCTGACCCGGTGGGCCGTGACTCGACCCTGCAACGGGAGATTGGCCACCCTGTATGCCCAGGCGATGCAATCCGCCACCCAGGAGGACAACATCCGCTTCGAGACAGGCATCCATCCCCAGTTTACTGGGGTCATAAGAGATGAACAGCTGAGGAGCTCTTCGATGTCCCTGCGTACGCTCCAAGTAGAAGGTCAATGCCCTCTTACAGTCCAGGGTATGCAGAACTGCCTCTGCCCGGCTGGCATGGGGCATGGGAAAGAAGGTCGGAAGCACCACTTCCTGGTTGAGATGGAAAGAGGAGACCACTTTTGGCAGGAACTTGTGGTGCGTGCGAAGCACCACCCTGTTCCTATAGAACCATGTGAACGGTCTATCGGACACCAGAGCTTGCAGCTCACTCACTCGTCCAGCCGATGTGAGTGCCACCAAGAAAATCATCTTCCAAGAGAGGAAGTGAAGATGGCAGGTAGCCATCGGCTCAAAGGGTGGGCGAGCAAGCTGCTACAAGACCACATTGAGATCCCATTCGGTCGCCCGAGGGGGGGGGGGGGGGTGAACCGGGGGTTTCAGCAGAAGCAGACCTCTCAGGAACCTGGACACCAAGGGGTGGATAGAGAGAGATTGCCCTTCTACTGGAGAGTGGTGTGCTGATAAAGCACTAAGGTGAACTCGGACCGAGTTTAACTTAAGGCCTAAATCTGAAAGGTGAAGCAGGTACTGCAGCACCACAGCCACCTGGCAGGAGAATGGGTTCTCACTCTGCTGAGTACACCATACCTCAAACCTACACCACTTCAATGCGTAGCTTTTCCTAGTTGATTGCCTTCTAGAGGCCAGCAGCACATCCTCTATCTTTTTTGGGAGGAGAAGTGGTGCAAGGACTACCCTTTCAGCAGCCATGCCATCAGGTTGAGGGACCTGAGGTTGGGATGCAGAAGTGAGCCCCCGTCCTGCAACAGGAGATTGGGCAAAAATCCCAGAGGAATTGGAGTCTCCCCTGCCAGTTGCAGGAGGAGAGGAAACCAAGGCTGTCTGTTGTGCAGACTCGGGAAAAATCCTGTCATGCTGCTGCTGCCTACTCCTCAATGCCTTGGAAGACATTTTTTTGCAAGGGCCACAGACCATGGGGTCATGGTCAGGCCCGAGGCATCGGAGGCAGCAGTCATGTGTGTCGGTGAGAGACATAGGTTTCGTGCACCGATCACACTTTTTAAACCCACTGGCAGCCATCGGGGGAAAAAGGGTCCCTGCTAGGTCAAAGGACCAGGCTGCCAGCTAAAAAGAAAAAAGAGCATGAACGCTAGTCACTAAGGACAAAAACGAAAAACAGACTGGACTCGATACCGGTGTATTGAGTCCAAGGCGGGAAGGGGAACTGGCGTCGAACCGGCAAGCAGAGAATCACAATTTTTCAACTTTTAACTCTTTTTCCATGGGAGAACTAGGATGATGTCTATTGGGCTCCACGGAAAAAAGGAGACTGAGCAAGATGGCACCCTTGGGCGGGAAGGGGCCCGTGCATGCTTGATGCAGTCCCAAAGGCTTTCTTCGAAAGCTGGGGATTTGCTCCGTATGGGGGCTCCGTCAATGTCGACGTCACCCATATGTGAGGACTGACTTCCTGCTTGTTCTTGGAGAAGAAGAGAATAGCTAACCAGATCAAAAGCCACAGTGAGGTCGAGAGAAACAAGGAGAATCTGGTGATGAGAGTCAAGGGGCGTGCGAAGATAGTGATGGCAAGAAAAACGTGCTCTGTGGAGAGATGGGGATAAAAACCAGCCTGGGCAGGGTACAGAGCAGAGGAAGAGAGAAGGAAATCTTGAAGTTGGTGGGTAACTAAACGTTCAGCGACTTTTGAAAGGAAGGGCAAGAGAGAGATGGGCCGATAATTGAGGGGGATCAGCAGAGTCAGGTACTGCCAGTTTAAGAACAGGGAGGACAGTGGCTTGTTTTCAGGCAGAAGGAAAGATACGTTTATGATAAAGGAAATTTGGGGGAGAAATGAATCATCAAGCAGTTTAAACAGTTCTGAGGGCATAGGGTTAGATGGGGCAGTAGTGGAGCGAGACAAGGCAATAGAGTGGGATAGATTGACAAAACTAGGAGTGATGAGGGCAGAGAGAGTGGCTGTGCTAGCAGATGAGGTAGGGTCTGGGACAAGGGGGCTGATTCAGAAAGAGGCAGAAAGGACTGAATAGCAAGAACCTTTTGATGAAAGGCAGATGCAAATGCCTGTGGGTGGAGAGGCATGGCAGCAGAAGTAGAAGGAGGAGTGGTGAGAGAATATAAGAGACGGTATAAATGAGAAGGAGTAATATCTTTATGTACGATGGCAGAGAGCTAAGATCACTTGGTCTTGACTATGGCGTCATGATAATAGCAAGAGGTTAACTGGAAGGAGGAGAGAAGGGTAGTTGACAGAGAATTATACCAGAGGAGTTCCAGTTGGCACACCTGCCACTTAAGGATGCAAAGGTCGGAGTGATACCAGGGTTGGGAGGGGGGGAGAGGCGGGGAGGGGGGAGGGGGGAGAGGCAGTGTGCAGGGGGGCAATGAGGTCAGTCATCTGTTTCTGGAACAAGTACATGCAATTTTGGGATGAATGAGACTCCTGTGACAAATGTTGTTATGCACATTACTTCTATGCCAAAGTCTTCAGTGTGGATGAGAAATTATAGGAGGTAATTTTATAAGGAGTCAAGTAAGATTACATGCCATCAAATAGGGTTACCAACTTTTTCACCGAGAAAAACCCGACACCTGTGGCTCGCCATGCTCCACCCATTCTCCACCCCTAGTCCCACCCCTGCCCCGCACCCAGCCCCACCCACAAAAATTACCGAGGATACGTGTAGGCTAACTTCCTTGGTCAGATAATAATTAAACTGGGAACCCCAAAATCCAAACATGAAATGTACAACACTGGAGAAATAAAACTATAAAGTAATTTCCTCTTGCACTAAACAAAAACGCAAAGGTGTTATCAATACACACTTCCCAGACCAGACATATTCCAGCTAATAAATTCAAAATAAAAAGTATTTTTCTACCTTCTGTTTGGGCGTTTTATTTTTCAGTTGCAATTGCTCCAGTCACTTTCTTCTGGTTTCTTCGTGTCTTCTGCGAGCTATCCATTTGTCCTTTCTTCTCTTTTAGATGTTTTCCATTCTCTCTCTATTTCTGCTTTAACATACTGATTGTTTCCCTTTTGCTCTTTCCCCCAATTCTTTCCTTATTCCTTTATCATCCATTTAAATTTCACCCTTCCATTCTCAAGCCCCTCTTACTCTCCCAATACCCAGCCCATCATAGACTTTTCTTCCACACAAAATATTTTTTCCCCTCTCCATTCTCATTCCCCATCTATTCTAGTCCTCCCCCAAAATCAGTTCCCTTATAGTTCTAGACCCACCCAGCATCCACTCCCTTCTAGTCCCATTCTCCCATGCCCCACATCAGCCCATTTCCAGTCCTTTTCCAGCTCTTCATCAGCCCATTTCCAGTGCTAGCCCTCACATCACAGACCATTTCCAGTCCTAGCCCCCCCCTAATCACAGCCCATTTCCAGTCCAAGTCCCCCATCACAGCCTATTTCCAGTCCTAGCCCCCCATCACATCCCATTTGCAGTCCGAGTCCCCCCGCATCATCACAGTCCATTTGCAGTCCTAGCCCCCCTAATCACAGCCTATTTCCAGTCCAAGTTCCCCCTCCCTCCACCATAGCCCATTTCCAGCCCAAGTTCCCCCCCCATAGCCCTTTTCCAGTCCAGGTCCCCCTCCCCATCACAACCCATTTCCAGTCCATGGCCCCCCCCCCCATAGCCCTTTTCCAATCCAGGTCCCCCTCCCCATCAAAACCCAGTTCCCGTCCATGCCCCCCCACCCCACATAGCCCTTTTACAGTCCAGGTCCCCCTCCCCATCCCAGCCCATTTCTTTCCAGTCCATGTCCCCCCCCCCCTTCACACCCCATTTCCAGTCCAAGTCCCCCTAATCACAGCCTATTTCCAGTCCAAGGTCCCCCTCCCTCCACCATAGCCCTTTTCCAGTCGATGTTCCCCCCTCCCATAGCCCTTTTCCAGTCCAGGTCCCCCTCCCCATCACAACCCATTTCCAGTCCATGTCCCCCCCCCCTAGCCCTTTTTCAGTCCAGGTCCCCCTCCCCATCAAAACCCATTTCCAGTCCATGTCCCCTCCCCCCCATAGCCCTTTTACAGTCCAGGTCCACCCCCCCCATCACAGCCCATTTCTTTCCAGTCCAAGCCCCCCCCCCATAGCCCTTTTCCGGTCCAGGCCCCCCCCCCCCATCACAACCCATTTCCAGTCCAATTCCCCCCTCCTAGCCCTTTTCCAGTCCAGGTCCCCTCCCCCCATCAAAGCCCATGCAGTCCTTGGCCTCCCCCCTCCCCCCCCCCCCCCCAAACCGCGGCTGTCTGAGGCTTCAGAGGGAGCCGGGGAAGCTCGCGCGAGGCTCCGGCTCCGGCTCCGGCTCCGGCTCCGGCTCCGGCTCCGGCTCCGGCTCCGGCTCCGGCTCCGGCTCCGGCTCCGGCTCCGGCTCCGGCTCCCTCTGTACAGCCGCCAGCGTGAAGAGCCTTTTCCTTCACGCTGGCGGCTGTTCCTGTAAAGCCGCGAATGCTGGGAAAGGTTAAAGGGCATTGCCTTTAACCTTTCCCACCAATCGCGGCTTCACAGGAACAGCCACCAGCGTGAAGGAAAAGGCTCTTCACGCTGGCGGCTGTACAAAGGGAGCCGGGGCCTCGCGCGGGCTTCCCCGGCTCCCTCTGAAGCCCTCCGGTGTGTGGGCCGCCCCGGGGAAGGTGTGTGGTTTTTTTTGCGGGTTGGGAGAAAAGCCGTTTTTTTGCTCTGGCCGCTCCCGATCTTGCGGCCAGAGCAAAAAAACGGCTTTTCAAGGGCCGGTTTTGCCTCTGCGCCAGCAGCCGGCCTGGCCATGGAAAAACCGGCCAGTTGGCAACCCTACCATCAAACCACATAAGTCACCTATTTTCATTTAAATGTGTGAATGGGCCTTTACAGGTTTACTTTAGACAGGAGCTACTTTGTAAGTACATACGTCAGACTAATGGCACATAATTTAGGTGTAGGCATGGCCAAGGCCAGAGTCAGAGCAGATCGCAAATCTAGGTATGTAAGTTATAAAATACGATAACTCATTTGTGTTCTTTAAAAATCTAGGCACAGGCAATTACACCAGGCCTAGTGATGGCACCTAGATTTGACACGTGTTTTTGACAATTTATATCCCTATTTTATAAGGTGAAATTAGACTTACCTGCTAATTGTTGTTCCTTGCAGAACTTTAGTCTAGTCCCGGACATCTGGGTTCTAAGCACCTCCTCCCGCAGCCTTGGAGACTGAGCCCGTCACTCTTTTTGACGTCACCAGTATAAGTGGAACCGCCTCCCTACTCCAGTAACCTATTGACAAAGCAGACTCACCAGAGGAATAATGAAACAGATACAACATTAAATAAAGTCAAGAGCAAATACCTGTACAGAATAAGTAAATGTGGTCATGCACCACCCAAGGCTCATGGCAGCATGCAGTCAGCCTTGTGTGGCCCTCTGTCCCGGATCGCCCGAGAGGTACTGGAAACACTACTCCCGACCTACTGAACCACCCCACCCCCCCTCCGCAGGATCGCCGGCCATACAGGCGCCACTGCAGCGCAGAGCTACCTACCGTTAAATTTCTTCAGGCCACAGATCCACGTCAACAGAAGGGAGGGTCACGGGACTAGACTAAAGTTCCGCAAGGAACAGCAATTAGCAGGTAAGTCTAATTTCACCTTCCTTGTCGTCCCTTTAGTCTAGTCCCGGACATCTGGGGATGTAACAGAGCAGTAAGATATCAACGGGAGGGACCCGCTAGACCAGCCTGAAGAACTGCTGATCCAAAACGAGCATCCCTGTCTGCATGCAAATCGATCCTGTAATGCTTAACAAAGGAATGCAACGACGACCAAGTCGCCGCTCTACAAATTTCCGCTGCAGGAACCAAATTGCATTCCGCCCAGGAAGCCGCCTGAGCCCTAGTGGAATGGGACCGCAAGCCAGACGGCACGGTCCTGCCCTTGAGAATATACGCCGACGAAATGGCCTCCTTAATCCATCGAGCAATCAACGCCTTAGACGCAGACTCTCCCCGCCTGGGACCACCAAACAGAACAAACAATCTATCCGTCTTTCGGAAATCCGCCGTTTTCCGCAAATAAATCCACAAAACGCAACTGACATCCAAGCGATGCAACTTCACGCCAGTACTGGCCGACGCTTCTTTCTCAAAACTCGGCAAAGAAATGGTTTGATTCACATGAAAAACAGACACCACCTTTGGCAAAAAGGAGGGCACTGTGCGCAAAACTACCTTGTGGTCATGGAAGACCAAAAACGGCTCCCTGCACGACAACGCTTGCAACTCCGAAATCCTGCGCGTTGACGCAATGGCCACCAAGAACACCGCCTTCAACGTGAGATCCTTTAAAGTCGACTTAGACAAAGGTTCAAAGGGTCTATGCACCAACGACTCCAGCACCAAGTTAAGATCCCACGTCGGCACTTGAGCCCGGTAGGGAGGACGCAACAGGGAGGCCGCCCGCAAAAACCGCTTTACGTCCGGGTTAGCCGCAAGCGCAATGCCCTGCACCTTTCCACGATAACAAGAAAGAGCTGCCAACTGGACCTTCAAGGACGCAGCCGCCAACCCCTTGTCAAAACCGTCCTGCAAAAAATCCAGAATCTGCGGGATAGAAGCCCGCAGCGCTCCCACTTGCCGCAGCTCGCACCAAGACTCAAAAATGCGCCAAACCCGAATATAAGCCAACGAAGTAGAGCGACGCCGGGAACTCAGTAAAGTGGCAATGACCGAAGCCGAATAGCCCCTGGCCATTAACCGTGCCCTTTCAAGAGCCAAGCCGTAAGAGAGAACCGATCCACCTGAGGCATTACTAAGGGACCCTGTTCCAACAGATCCTCCCTGTACGGCAGCCGCCACGGGAGATCCACTAGAAGCCGTACCAGGTCGGCATACCACGGCCGTCTTGGCCAATCCGACGCCACGAGAACCATGAGGCCCTTGTGCTTCTCGATCCTCTGAACCAAGCGACCTATCAAGGCCCAAGGAGGGAACATGTAGAGGAGTTGCTCCGTCGGCCACCCCTGCAACAGTGCATCCAATCCCTCAGACATCCACTCTCGCCGCCTGCTGAAAAACCGCTCCACCTTCGTGGACGCAAAGGTGGCCATCAGATCCATCACCGGAAGACCCCAGCGCTCTACTATCATCTCGAAGACCTTCTGATTGAGGACCCACTCCCCCGGGTCCACTGCATTCCGACTCAAATAATCGGCAGTCACGTTCTCCACGCCGGCTACATGCCCTGCCGACAGCGCCTCGAGATGTCGTTCGGCCCACACGAGAAGCTCTTCCGCCTCTGCCTCCAGAGCCACACTGCTCGTGCCCCCTTGCCGACTGACGTATGCCACGGCCGTGGCGTTGTCCGACAGGACTCGAATCGCCCTGCCCTGCAGCTGGGGCTGGAAGGCCTGCGACGCCAGAAAAACAGCTCGGAGCTCCAACCGGTTGATTGACCAACGCTTTTCCTGATCCGACCACTGACCCTGAGCATACTGCCGCTCGAAGTGCGCCCCCCAGCCGTAAAGACTGGCGTCCGTCGTCAGGGGCTGCCAATCCGGGGACTCCAATGGCATGCCCCTCTCGAGATTCCAGGGATCCAGCCACCACTGAAGAGAGAGCTGCACCGGTCCCGGACAACTCAACCTGCGCGACAAAGGATCGGACTGATTGGACCACCTCCGGAGCAGAGCCGCCTGCAACGGTCGCATGTGAGCCCTGGCCCAGGGCACTAGTTCCAACGTGGCCGCCATGGTCCCCAAAAGCTGCAGGTAATGCCACGCGGAAGGCGCCTGCCTCCGAAGAAATTCCCGAACGAGGCGGCGCAGACTCTGAGCCTTGGCTAGTGGAAGAAACACCCTGCCTGAAGCTGTGTCGAAGCGAGCTCCTAGATACTCCAGCTCCTGAGTCGGAGTCAACTTGCTCTTTGCCACGTTGACCACCCAACCCAAGCTTTGGAGAAAAAGCACCACTCGCCGAGTGGCCTGCGCGCTGTCGTCCCTCGACTTTGCTCGAATTAACCAATTGTCGAGGTAAGGGTGTACCAACACCACTTCTCTGCGCAACGCCGCCGCTACCACTACCATCACTTTGGTAAAAATCCGCGGGGCCGTCGCCAAGCCAAACGGTAACGCCTGGAACTGAAAATGCCCCATCAGAACCGCAAACTGCAGGTACTGTTGATGCTCCACGCGGATGGGGATGTGCAGATACACTTCGGAGAGGTCCAGAGAGGTAAGAAACTCCCCTTGCCGCATGGCCACGATGACGGACCGCAGGGTTTCCATGCGAAAATGAGCCACTCGGAGGCACCGGTTGACCCCTTTGAGGTCTAGAATCGGCCTCCAAGATCCTTCCTTTTTGGGCACCACGAAATAGATCGAGTACCGACCGCAGCCGTACTGGGCAGGCGGGACCGGCACCACCGCGTTCAGAACTTGCAACCTTTGTAAAGTCTCCCGCACCGCCCGCCGCTTGGGCTCCGTTCTGCAAGGAGACTGTACAAAGGACTCCGGAACGGGTCGATGAAGCTCTAAGGCATACCCTTCCCTTATTACCTCCAGAACCCATCGATCCGACGTGATTTGGACCCAGGCAGGATAAAACCACCGTAGCCGCCCTCATAGGGCCACTACCTCTGCCCGGGTCCCCCTGGCTTCATTGCGGCTTCTTGAGGGTCGAGGACGAGGAGGCTCCAAAACCTCTTCCCGCACCCCGAAACCCTCAAAGTCTGGGACCTATACGGAAACCGTCCTCGCTGAAACTGACCGAACCGAGGCGTTCGAAATCTACGAAATTCTCTCTGCTGACTCCTGGAAGGCGCAAGCGGCCTACTAGGCTTCTGCTTATCCTCCGGCAGTCGACCCCCTTTAGACTCCCTGAGGTCTTTCACCAGCTTGTCTAAATCCTCTCCGAAAAGAAGCTTGCCACGAAAAGGAAGCTTTCCCAGCCTAGCTTTGGAGGCTCCGTCCGCCGCCCAATTACGCAACCAGAGATATCTCCGCGCCGCCACCACAGACGCCATACTCTTCGCCAGGCCGCAAATAAGGTCATACTGCCCATCTGCCAAATAGGCCGCTCCCGACTCAAGCCGGGACGCCTCATCCGCCATCTCGGTCTCCCGACCCTGCGACAACCGCTGAGCCCACCGGAGACATCCTCTAGCTACCCAGGCCCCACAAAGGGCAGCTTACAAGGAGATGGCGTTGACCTCAAACACCTGCCTTAACAGCGTATCGAGCCGCCGGTCCTGAGCATCCTTAAGGGCCGCACTGCCTTCCACTGAAATCGTGGTCTTCTTGGTAACCGCCGAAACCGCTGCATCTACCCTAGGGGATTTGAAAAGTTCCCTATCTTGCTCCTGCAAGGGATACAACCTAGCCATCACTCTGGAACCCTTGAGATCAGCCTCCGGCGAGTCCCATTGCTCCTGAATCATCTCCTTAAAAATCCTGTGCAGCGGAAACACCTTGTGGGACTGGCGCGTCGCCTGAAGCAACGGGTCTTCCAAGGAGGAGTCCGCCAAACTCTCCGCTACCGGCATATTAAGAGCCTTCAGAGTTTCGGAAATAAGAGCCGCCAGCTCCTCCCGGCGGAAGACTCTAACTACCCGAGTCTCGTCGTCCTGCTCAGCAATCTCGCTGTCCTCTAGCTCCATATCCAGCTCCAAATCCTGACTGTCGGAGACCTCCTCTGAAACCCCCGCAGCTACCCTAGCACGCTTAGGAGGGGTACCTTCCGCGCTCTCAATCCAAGCTCCTGGCCGTTTCAGGCTACTCCCCAGCACTGCAGGACCCTGCTTACCTCCCAGGGCCTGTTGCAATAAGGAGAGAAAATCCTGAGAGAAAATCTGCGCCAGACCGCCCTGCAACCCCGGAAGGGACGTGGAGGGCTCCGCTGACACGGAGGGCCCCGACGAAGGACCTGCCGGAGAGAGCGGCTCAGGAGAGCCCGCCGCCCCCTCCCCCGGTCCCGCTCCCACTGTCTCAACGGCCGGGGGCTCCACCTCCAACTCGCAGCCCTTACAGACTCCGGCATCAGAAAGAGAACCCCGTTTGACCCCACAGATAACGCACTGGGGCCTTGAAGGCATACCGGCAAGTTTTCCCACAGCGTACTCTGCCGTAGCACAAAAATGAAAGGCCTTCCCGAGGAGAAGCCCTGTTATACAAGCCCTCCCAACGGAAAACGATGAAACGGTCTGTGCCAAAAGCGAGCCCAAGTAGGTTACACAGGGGGGGGGGGGGGAAGTACTCACAGCGCCACGAGCCCGTGAAACCAACCCACAGGCCCTGCCGCGCTTCCCGCCGAAATCCCCGGCGTGCATGCGGCCTGCACGCCGCACACGCCAGCCGCAGGAATTTGCCGCGCTTTCTGCTCCCTAGGCCTGATACGCTCTGAGGCCTCGAACACAGCAGTTTAGCCCTTCCAGGCACTCACCGCACCTCCGTCCGCCTGGCGCTGCTCCTACCGCGCCCTAGACCAGCGATCTTCCGGCTGCAGAAACGCCGTCGCGTCAGCGAAATCTGCCGACGCCGCGGCGCGCGCTCTCTCAACGCCTCCTCACCCGCTCTACGGGTTCGGGAGACGGAGGCCCCAACAGTCACTCCCACACTCCCCCCTGAGCACAGTACCTGGAGAGAGGGGGAGCAAGTAACTTAGGAGACCGCAGCCGTCCTCCAGCCAGCACAAAGCACTGTCCAGGAAACCAAAGAAGGCAGGAACAGTTTAAAGCCGCTGCCCTTTCGCTGCTGATGCCAAGCACACTTAAAGCGGTATGCCAATCAAATCTTCTAGATCTTAAATTGTTTTTTTTTTTTTTTTTTTTTTTTATAAAACAAACAAGAAATTCCCTAACTAATTCCTCTAGTGAGCCCCTCTGTGGCTCACACCTCCTTCAGCTGCCTTGGAGACTGAGCTTACTGGAGTAGGGAGGCGGTTCCACTTCTACTTATACTGGTGACGTCAAAAAGAGTGACGGGCTCAGTCTCCAAGGCTGCGGGAGGAGGTGCTTAGAACCCAGATGTCCGGGACTAGACTAAAGGGACGACAAGGAACACAAATTATACACATACTTCACTTTATAAAACAGGCCTTAAATACGCGTGTAGAAACTTAACTCAGTAGGAGTTTATATAATTGCCCTAACATTGTGCACAGTTGCTACAGAGAATTCTTCTAGTGTACTGAAATGTTTTGTGTGGTCTTGTTGCACTGACTTCTTAATGTACTTGGAATTTTATTTTGTAAATTTATAGCTCAGTTTGAAATAACTTGCTTTTAATGGGCAACAAAATAAATACATAAAACAATAAAATTACAAATGAAACAGACTCGTACAGACCTAAAAACATGTCAATGAAAATACATGCCCAAAACAGACTCCCTTCTACAGACTAGTAGGAAATCAAATGCTACTGTAAATCAAGAAAGTGCTTTAAGCTTCTTCTGAAATGTAAGATTATAACTTACAGTTGCTTGTAGCCTGCCTTATCACTACAGGTCAAAGCAGGGAACAACAACAATAGCTATACTACAAGATAACATATCATACAATAAAATGATGGCCCTTTTATTGCAACTGGAGTGGCAAAGCATCCCACAAAGTAGATCTTGCAATGGATAAAGTGTGGGGCAAGTTTCAAGTACTGAAAGCGGAACATCTTAAAAGATGAAACATTCAACAAATGTGATTCTTGCTAGTGTAGGAGGTCAGGTCAGAACATAGCTATTCAGGGATGAAGAAGGACAACTTCTGCGCTATGGGCAACTGAGCTTTCTGAACTAGCACCTTTCTAGGCCATCGATCCCTGTGCTCAGATTGTAGCATTTCAGGATCAGGCTCTATCTTTTTCAAGGAGTGCTAATCCTTTTAAAGATGTCAATGGTGTTTGTCTCCTTCTGTCGACAGGGCCTGTGAACAACCAGAGCCACTTTTCTTACCTTTCTTATGTGACTTTGATGATGGAGGAGCATCCCAAAGTGCCTTGTCCTCTGGGGGATACTGACAGTGGCCATAATTAGAAACATTGTGGTCTGGTCCCAAGCAGTAGTAACATTTCTGATGGGTGTCTGAAATTGATATTTTCCCCATGGGGGTATATTTCGAAGCCTCCAAGCATGTTGAACAAACAGATCAGTATATCAAACTCAATTTTGGAGGCAAAAAACTTGCAATCCTCCCTCTTCCATTTTATTCTTTCCCAACACAACATAAACTGAAAAGACTTATATATATATAAGGGTTCAAGAAATGTCTGTCTGTCTGGGGACAAAATAACTCTGAAAATTAAAATGAATGGGATGAATCTTGGCACGGGGAAAAAACGACAAACAGGCCAGATCACACCAGGGGTTCTAGAGAAGTAAGCATCCCCAAAACAATGACGCAATGCATTTCTATGGGAGAAGGAAGTCCAGTTTCCATAGCATATAAACTTACATACACAAACACAGCACTTAGCGAATTGATCTAATTGTCTCTCTCCTATTCTCAGGTCTCGCCAAACCACAAACTACTCCAACACCTGTTTCAGCCAGTGGCTAAAGGAAGGAACATTTTTCTAAACAGTAGCAACAGTAAATATAGCAGCATGAAGCAACTGCCCCACCAAGCCTTGGTCAGGCTGAGATAGCGCCACATTAAGACAGTAACTCATGACACACAGCAAAGGTATAAACTGTATGTGCTGTCCCAGTATCTCCCCAACCACCTTGTTCATTCACCTGCTCCCATAATGAAGTGATAAAGAAGCAAGTCAACCACATATGAAAAAAATCTGAAGAAAGGCTGCACCTCCACCAACATTCAAACCCAGTCCAAAAAGGTGGAAAGCAAAGGAAGAATAATTTTTATTGATTAGCTTAAGCCACTGGCCCGACACAGGTTGTGTTTCGTTCTGCCTTCATCAGGGGCTATGGCTGGCTTAACTATAACATATAAAAACAAAGATAAAAATTAAACATAAATACAAAATTAAAAACTGTAAAATATTAAAAATTTAAAAAACTGAACAATAAATAGAATCAGTGTGTCCATAAGCAAATAATGCATAGCAAATAATACATAGCAGAAATAATACATAGCAGAAATCCATTTCCTACCACTGTCTGGGGCACATTGATAAGTCTAAGAGTGTTGGAGAACAACATTGCCAGCCCTTCCCATGCAATTGATCTATGGCCTCTTGAACATGCAAAAAGAAGCGAAGCATGGGAGGTTCCAGAGAAAATTCCTTTTTTCAATATAGCAAAATCATGCTGCATCCCACCAATGCCCAGCTGCCAAAGAAAACGAAGACACTGGATCTCCCAGTGACTCATGTCTGGATAAAAGGTACAGTACAACAACCTGGAGTTTTTGCTAAGAAGAGCCACTAGAGATAACACCTCCTCAAGGATCTGTATAAATTTATAAACCTGGTGCCATGACCAGCATGAATGCAACATTCCAGGAGTTCCAATTCTAAATCAAAGAGCGTCAGGGAAAGAGTATCATAGTGGACAAAAAAAGAAGCTGTGAGTACACCATTTACAAGAAGATGTACCCTCGGATTCGAGTAAAGTGCGGACACCTGACACAAAAAAGGCTCGGGGAGTCCATGATGATGCAAGACTGCAAACAAGAAGAGCCACTTTAGGTGGACAAAGGCCTTGTCTATGTCAAGAGACAGCAACTGCGTCAATTGACTGCGTTCAGCCAACTGAAGAAATTGAAACAAACACAAAGTATCATCCATGATAACTGACCCTGGACAAAAGCTGGTCTGATCCGGATGGACCAGGCAAGCAAGAGATTTTCCAGTTGCAGCTGCAACAATTTTTGTTAATACCTTCAATGTCAACATTAAGCAGCTAAATAGGATGATAGACCTCTACATCTTCATGGTCCTGATCTTTCTTAGAACCACCGTAGCATCGAGGAGCTCCACCACCATGTCAGGGGGACATCTTCCAGATATGCACACACTTTACCTAAAAAGGAGACAGCTCCTCCCAAAACGTCTTGTAAAATTCAGTGGGATACCCATCTGGGCCAACCCGCCTACCAGACTGCAGGCATCCAATAGCCCGCTGCACATCCAATAAGGAGACCGGGCGAGACAAGGCTTCACACTATACTTCCAAAAGAATAGGCAAAACGACCCAATCCAAAAAGCATTACAAGCAGCTGGAATAGGATCCTGGCCAGCAGCATACAAGGTCTTAAAATAGTCCCACAAAATGGCCTTGATATTCTTTGTGGCAACTACAACAATCATAAGCATTTGTGATCAGCTAAAGCTCTGAACTTGTTCTGTATAGGACAACAAGATGGTCACACTTGCCCTGTCTCTGACAAGCTGTTGGGTTGTCATTACAGAAACTATTTTGCCAATCTCTCCATTTAAAAACCTTCAAGCAAATGTGTCTGGTAACTCAGGACAGTGCTGCACACGGACATGGGAAGCAGATGGGTTTGATTCCTGGGCTAGGACTCTGCCCGCCACGTGAATTCTAATGGAGGATGCTCTGGAGACTCTTACTTACAGTCCTTGCACAAATCCTGTATGGAAAGAGTCCAAGTTATTGTGCAACAGTAATACCTAGTGATCAGACTTAGGGATGGTGATTGCAGAGTACAGGAGGGAGCCTTAGTGCATCGCCTATGGCTGAAAATTGTCATTATAATGTCTGGGCTAGGTGTCTTGGGAGGATATCTAAAACAAGGAAAAAGATCCCTGGGTAGCTATAAAATGAATGTGCATGATGCTTGATACCAACTCCATTCTGAGTAAGTTGGAAGCTTCAACAAAGGTGGAGAAGGAAACTAGCATACCAAAGAAAAAAAATTAAATAAGTTATAGGAATACTGTTTTCAAAATTTTCCTATACTGAAGTCTTTATTTTCATAATCTAAAACTGTTCTCTTTGTTAACCGCTTGTATATTTTGAGACTTTAGCAAATCTTTAAAACTATTTCTGGCAATTTCCAAGTGCCATTATTTTTCAACATTCCTTGCCATTTTTACTTTACTACTTTATAATTTATTTTGTAAAGATATGCTTGAATATGAGTACTACTGTACCTTCTTTATACCACGCTCATCAGGCCTGGTTCCAAATATGAATCCTTTCATGATAGCAGAATAATTTACAGGAAAGTAGCTTGCATGCTTTCATAATAAGTGCATTATAAATGCAAATTTAATTGAAACAGCATGTATTACTGCTTAGCATGTACAGTTTTAAAATACTGTACTAAACACAAATGATTCAGTTGCCTATTGGTCTTTTTCATTTGGAAGCCTTAAAGTACCTCCCAATTTATCTGGCATTCAAATTGTACAACTGGATCCAAAAGTGCTGTCTCTGAGAGAAAATAAAAAAATGCATTTATACTATATTATCCCTTACATTGATCTGACTTAGTTTGGGCATAAATTCTTCCATTTTCCTTTCTCTCTATTTTACCAGCATTAGCTGACTGTCCTTTCATATCACTTATATATTCTATCAATTCTAAAACACCGTCTGCTAGCAGAATAAAAAAAAAGATTTGATAAAATGTCTGAAACTACTTAGGAAAACCTTTTCCTAATAACCTGATCTCTGTATAATAATTGGATTACTTTAGTCTCAATGAAAATCTTTTAACCATTTGAATGTCTTATAGCACCTCAACTCTCAAAATACTCCATAGCTCATCTGTATTTTCATTTCTCCCAAGCTTACTACAATATTTTTGCCTCAAAATCCTTTTCTAATTTAGATTTAGTAATCACTGAAAAATACATGTTACAATTAAATAAGTTATGATGTGTGTAGATGAGACGAGATGATGTGTGGGTGAGGGAATATGTCTATTTATTATTTCATTTATTGAAATTTGATATAATGCCCTTTGACTAATAAAATTAAACAATAAAACTGAATGGATACAAAGTGTAGTTACTCACCTGTAGCAGGTGTTCTCTGGGAACAGCAGGAATCAGTCCTCACATATAGGTGATGTCGGCACCGATGGACCCAGCCCGGTAACCTCTCCCCAGCTTTCAAAGAAAGTCTTTGGGAGATTCACCACGCATGCATGGTCACCTTCCCGCCTAAGGATGCCATCTTGCCTCAGTATGATGACATAGCTGAAGATGGCAAAAAGAAATACAACTCCACGGGGAGGAGGGAGGGTTGTGAGGACTGATTTCTGCTGTTCCTGGAGAACACCAGCTACAGGTGAGTAACTACACTTTCTCCAGGAACAAGCAGGAAACCAGTCCTCACATATGGGATTCCCCAGCTACAGGCTACCAAAAAAACTTGTAAGCCACGGGCGACCCAAAAAGCGAATTGTGAAGAAGAGTAGAGAGCACAGTTTGGTCTCAAGACCTCAGCAGCAAGCAGGGAAATCAGCTCTCCGCTAGGCTGGACACCCAGAACGCCTGGAGGGCAGAAGTTGCCTTAAACTCCAAACAGATGACAGAGCACTGCCTGCCGAAGGCACTGTCCCACCGGGACTCCTCCAGCCAGTAATGCACTATGAAGGTGTGGCCTGAGGACCAGGTGGCAGCCTGGCACATCTCCAGCAAGGAAATTGAGTGGAGGTTTGCCACAGATGCCGCCATGGCCTGAATGCTGTGTGCCATAACATGCTGCTCCAGCGAAAGACTGGCCTGCTCATAGCTGAAGGCAATGCAGTCCACCACCACCCAGGTGGACAGAGTATGCTTGGAGACCGCTACGCCCAGGCAAGCAGGGTCATAGGAAATGAAGTGCTGCGAGGAGTGGCAATGAGGATTGGTTTGCTCCAGATAGTAGACCAAGGCCAGCTTACAGTCCAGAGTGTGGAGAGTGGCCTCCACCCTGTTAGCATGAGGCCATGGAAAAAAGGTGAGAAACACAACTTCCTGGTTAAGGTGGAATGGAGAAACCACTTTAGGGAGGAACTTAGGGTGTATCCGGAGCACCACCCTATTCCTGTGGAACCTGGTATAGGGAGCAAGAGCCAACAGAGCCTGGAGCTCACTGACTCTGCATGCAGATGTGAGCGTCATGAGGAAGGCCACCTTCCAGGACAGATACTTGAGGTGGCAAGAAGCCAGCGGCTCAAAGGGCAGAGAGGACCACATTGAGATCCCACGCTGCTGGAAGCGGGTGGATGGATGGTCAAGAGAGCAGGAGGCCCCTCAGGAAGCAAGCTATGAGAGGCTGGGTGGACAGGGGCTTCCCCTCGATGAGGTGAAGGTGCGCCAACAGTGCACTGAGGTATACCCTGATAGAGTTGGACAGGTACAGCAAGTACTGCAGCACCAGCTGAACAGAACAGAAGAAGGGATTGGCACCCCTCTTGCACAACAGAGAATCTACACCACTTGAAGGCATATGCCCATCGAATGGAATCCTTGCAAGAACTAGCAGGACCTCTTCCACCTTCCTGGGCAAGTTGAACTGGGCCATGGCTACTCTTTCAGCAGCCAAGCTGTCAAGGTCAGGGATCCCAGGTTGGGATACAGGAGAGAGCCATCCTCCTGAGACAGCAGGTCTGGGGCACACCCCAGGAGGACTGGGAGCTCCTGAGACAGACTGAGGAGCAGGGGAAACCATGGCTGCCAGAGCCACTGAGGAGCTATGAAGATCAGGGTGGCCCGGTTGAGCTGGACCTTGAAAAGAGTCATGGCAATCAGAGGCATGGGAGGGTAGGCATAGAGAAGGCCCTTTGTCTATGGGATGAGAAATGCATTGGCTGCAACCTGGGAGAGGTGCAGTGTCCTGAAGCAGAAGCAGGGAAACTGAGCATTGCCCAGGCTGGCAAAGAGATCCATTGCAGGAAGGCCTGAGTGATGAAACAGTCGGCTGGCCACATGTGGATTTAGCCGCCACTCATGGGATTAAAGAACCTGGCTGAGCTGGTCCACCAGGGCATTGTCGTGGCAGGGGAGGTGCACAGCCCTGAGGAACATCCCACCATCGCTGGCGAAGGTGCAGAGGTTGACCGCTTCCCAGCACAGGAGGGACAACCTCATGCCCCCTTGCTTGCTGACACAGAACATCGCCATCTGATTGTCTGTCTGAATCAGAATCAACTGGTTCCGCAAGTGGTGCTGGAAGGCCCGGAGAGCATAGGCAATGACTCGGAGCTCTAGGAAATTGATCTGCTGGAGGCTCTCTGACAACAACCATAGGTCCTGAATGTGGAGGCTGTCAAAATGGGCCCTCCCAGCCCAACTTGAAGGCATCCGTGGTGAGGATCCTATGAAGAGTCAGGCCTGGAAGGGCATTCCTGCCAGTAGATTCTGTGGCTGTTGTCACCAGCCAAGGGACTTGGCGAGGGGATGGGTGATAGTCACACTGTCCTGAAGGCATCCTATAGCTTGAGACCACTGGGAGCAGAGGGCCCATTGGGCCGGACACATATGAAGATGGGTGTCAGTTGTACCGTGCACAGTCAAGGTCAAGTACCCCAGGAGGCGCAACATGAGCCAGGCAGAGGCCGAGCTCCGGTCCTGAACTTCTTTTGCAAGGATGTTAGGCGCCGAGTCCTGTTGAGAGGGAGGAAGGCTCTGGCCTGGACTGTGTCTAGTAGCGTCCCTATGAACTCTAGGTGTTGGTTCAGCTGCAAGTGGAACTTGGGGTAGTTGATGACAAACACCAGGTGCCTCAGAGTGAGAATGGTGCAGCAGGTCACCTGCTGGACTTCGTCAGTGGTGCCACCCTTGACGAGCCAATCGTCCAGGTAGGGAAAGACAAACACCCTCTGCGACCACAACCAGGCATGTGGTGAAAACCCTTGGGGCCAACGCCAGGCTGAAGGGTAGAACCCTGTACTGGTAATGGCATCCTCCAATGACGAAGAAGAGGTACTGCCGGTGGCAAGGATGGATGAGGATGTGTATGCATGCATCTCTGAGATCTAAGGAGCATAGTCAATCTCCCTGTCGGAGGTAGGGCAGCAATGTTCCAAGGGAGAGCATTTTGAATTTCTTCTTCACCAGAAACCGGTTGAGTTCCTGAAAATCCAGTATAGGCCAAAAACCGCTGGTCCTTTCAGGAACCAGGAATTACCAGAAATAGAACCCCTCACCCTTGAGGTGGGATGGGACCCGTTCCACTGCCTTATCGGCCAGGAGAGCATCGAGCTCTTGCTGAAGCAGATCTCAGTGAAGGGGAGTCATCAGAGTTCTCCTTGAAAGAACGAGGGAGGCATCTGATTGAAATAGAGGAGGTGGTGATGCTGGCCACGAGTTGGCATGGAACACCAGAACTCCCCCCTCCACCACCCCATGTATTGCAGGGCTGAACCTCTCAGGGGAGGAGAGGCTATGTCCAAGGAGCCAATCCACTCCCCAGGTTGTGGCTGGGACGCCACCTGGGGCTTGGGGGCCTTAGGCCTATGCGGGCCGTGACCCTGTCCCTTAGCCTGCTGGCCCTGTTGGGGAGCTGGGAAGGCTGGGCATTGGGGGTAGTTTCTGTACCCTTCTTCTACAGGTATAGGGTCTTTTCCCCAAAGCCTTCCATTAAGAAGGGTCACTGGTCTTCTTGGAGAGCCTGGTCCTGGTCAGGAACTTGGACTCTAGCTTGGCAGCCTTATCCATCATCAACTTGCCGAAGAGGTTCTCTCCCCAGCTGGGGACATTGACCAACTTGTCCTGAACCCACTGCTCCAAGTCAGAGGACTGTAGCCAGACCTGGCAGCGGGCACTAATGCCCACTGAAGCTATTCTGGCCACTGACTTGAAGCCGTCATAGGCCGCTCGAGTGATGAACTTGGAGCACTCCTTTGCAATAGAAGTCACAGTTCGGAAGTGCTGAAGAGGTTCCTCCGACAACCCAGCTGAGAACCCAGCAAGCTCCCTCACCAGGTCCCGCAAGTACAAGCCCATGTACAGCTGGTAAGCCTGGATATGGCCCATGAACATTGAGCCCTGGTAGCACTTCTTGCCAAAGATGTCCATGGTGTGGGCCTCCCTGTCTGGGGGCATTCAGGATTGCATCTTCTAGTTCCTGATCCTGCACATGGCTGTCTCCACTACCATGGAGTTATGAGACAGCTGTGCTTTCTGGAACTCAGGGCTCTTGCAGACTTGATAAATGAAACAGAGCTGCATGCTCACGATCGGCACCGAGGCTGGAGGCTCCCACATGAGGAAGAGAAGCTGTTCCAGGATGGGGGAGGGGGGGAACAGGCACTATGAGTGCCTCTTTCGGAGGGGCATTGTACTGGAGGATCTCAAGGTCCTCTGCCCAAGGATCCTCCTCAGACTCCATGGTGAAGGCGAGGACCTTTGCCATGCCCCTGATGAACTCCAAGAAGGAAAGGTCCTCGGATGGGGAAGTGCGGAGGTTCTCCAGGAGAGAGGGGTCCGAAGGGACATCCTGATGGAGGCAGGTATCGGGGAACTCTTCATCAGTTTACCACTCTGAATTGGAGTTGGAGGAGACCTTGAGGACTCTCCAGGCATTGGGATCATGCCGGGTTACCAGCACCATGAGGGTCCTGGAGTCCCTGTGCTCTGAACAAGAGGCACTGGCAGAGGAAGTCCTCCATTCCGAATGGCACTGAGACCGGCGTGGGGAATCGTCCCGAGGCCAATGGCACTCGAGGACCAGCTCCACGACCTCCAGCGATACCTTCGCAGTGGAGGGGCCAGTAGCCGAGACCGATGACCCAGAGGAACCAGGCATCATACCCTGCTGCTAGGCCAAGAAGGTAGCAAGGCTGCGCTCGAGGGCTGCCATCCTGACCTTGAGGCCATAAGGCTTCGCAGCCACCAGTGTGGGCACAGAGGAGCTCGAGCCCAACGCCAGCACCGCCAAGGGAGTGTCCTCAATAAGAATGGGTTCAGGAGACCAGGGTCGATCTCTCGTCGCCGAAGGTATTTTCTCCTGCCAGGGCAGCTTGGAAGGCCACTCCCGGCCTTTGCCTTTGGCATCGTGTCGGTGACTCCGATACTGGTGAATGTAGGTCTTACAAATGGTTCCAGCATTGTTACCTGACAATGCCACTGATGACATCCAGCTCTTTGGGGAACAGCCCTTAGACATCCAGCCCTTATGTTGATTTATTTTGCTTTTATGCTGATTTATATTGCTTTTCTGTATTTATGTTTTGAGCTATACACTCCCTGATGAAGGCAACGCCGAAACATGTTGGGGTTTACCAATAAAGGCACCTGTGACCAACATACGCCTCTCGCCTTGTGTGTTCCTGGTTTCTCTGCGAGAGCCTTCTGCTTTTCTTTGTGTTTGCTGGACTGCAATAGAGCCATGTTCTCCCCTTGGAAGGAGGTCCTGAGTTACAAGGAGGAAGATCTCCAAGCTATGCTGCCCGAAGACCCCTTCTTTACAGAAGATAAGGCTTCAATTGATTTGGACGATGAATGGGGAGAGCTGGTCACGATGCCGTAAGATCATTCCTAGGAGGCCTTCGCATGACTAAGGCCCCTGGTATGTTTAAAGACGATGAATCTTTTATGTCTAGTTGGATAAAAATTCTGAATAAGTGTTCACTAGATCTCATGATCTTGCTGATCAATACTTCTAAGCGTAGGGCAGAAGATTTAAAAACTAAAATTGCTTCTAAAACAGATGTACTTAAAAATCAAGATACATGTTTCGATCGGTTAAAAAAGGACTGACAAAAACACAATAGAATACAGACAGATGGTTAAGGATAGAAAAATAAAGAAGTTTAAGAGGGATGAAGAAGATTACAGACTAGGTACTGTCTACTACTGGACCTATGGTCCTCGCCAATCTGGTGAGAAAGATAGGAGTATGTCGCATAGAAGACTGTTTAATTCTCCACGTACGACTTCCAAAAGTAAATCCAAACAGAGGCTCCCTTCCCCAGAGCCTGACCAGAATGTAGTTATAAAAGAAGTCGACATCAATCTGAAACTTTACCTGACTCCTCAGGCTCCTTGTACTCATCCAATTTACCTCCGAACCGTGTTCGTAACATGACACAGGATTTTCAAATGGACACCCTTTGGAAAGGAGGTGGTCGCAGCACCTTTCAGTTTCTTCAAAAATCCCCCATGAGTCATCAATTCAGATCCAAGGATCAATTTTTCCCGTCCTCGGGGAGGGGTCGCAGACAAACATCCAGGAGGCGGTCAGACTCAGACCACTAAGTGGCATTTTTAATCTTTCCAGCCACCCCCTCTCTGAAGCAGAACTTCAGGTTTTAGAGAAAGATTTAACTTTTGTACCTGCAAAAAAACATGATAAATTCACTACCCATGTTGAATTACACAAATTTTTTCGGAAACTGAAAATCATTGACTACTTTGATAAGACGAGTCCTGCCGCAAGTGATCCATCTGTGGCGAAGAATCCCTCTACATGGGTATCGCCTGCCAATTTTAACGCTATGCTGACAGCATATGAGAATATCATTACATCGAAAGTTGAACAATTATATAGTAAGAACAATCGCACCTTTTGTAATCTAACTGTGTCCCAAAAAGCTGCATCACAGGGTTTGAAAACGAATCAGACCATTATCATAAAACCTGCTGATAAGGGAGGTGCCCTGGTAATACAAAATAGAACTTCTTATGTTAACGAAATACGACGACAATTAAACAATAAGGATTTCTATTTAAAAATCTACGATGAGCAACCCCCCTTCCAAAAAAAAGTGGATACACTTTTATTTATAGGAAAAGAGGCAGGTTATCTGACGCCAAAAGAAATTGATTTCCTAATGGTCCCTCATCCTGTGATTCCTACAATATACATGTTGCCAAAAATTCATAAATCTCTGGAGGATCCCCCAGGATGACCCATCGTCTCAGCCATTGGTTCTCTGCTTGAACCATTATCCAAGTTTTTAGATATTTTCCTTCGACCATTTGTGTCTCAAGCAGATTCTTATATACGCGATTCTGCACATATGATCAATATTTTACAAGATTTTGAGGGTTATCATAACCAGTTGATTTTGGTCACCCTTGATATTAACTCCTTATACACGAATATACCACAACGAGCTGCCTTGGAGGTTTTTTCAAACGTTCTTATCCAGAGATCTAAACCAGTCCGCATACCAACTTTTTTTCTTACTGAGCTGGCTGCACTTGCCATGACTGAGAATTTTTTCTGTTTCAAAGGGATCTTTTGCAAGCAAATAAAAGGTGTGGCCATGGGCTCTTCGATGGCACCAGATGTTGCTAACCTTTATGTAGCTGATTTTGAACAATGGTTTTTAACTTATCATCCTTTTAAAATACATATAAGAACATAAGAACATAAGACATGCCATACTGGGTCAGACCGAGGTCCATCAAGCCCAATATCCTGTTTCCAACAGTGGCCAATCTAGGTCATACGTACCTAGCAATATCCCCAAAAGACACAGGTTCCACAATGCTTGTACTGGGTCAAGCATTGATATCCTGGGTCCCTTTTTAATAGTGGTTTATGGACCTTTCCTCCAGGAACTTGTCCAAACCTTTTTTAAACCCAGCTATACTAACAGCCCTTACTACATCCTCCGGTAACAGATTCCAGAGTTTGATTACACGTTGAGTGAAAAAATATTTTCTCTTATTTGTCTTAAATAGTTTACCCTGTAGCTTCATTACATGTCCCCTAGTCTTTCTATACTCTGATAGCGTAAACAATTGATCCACGTTTATCCGTTCCACTCCATTCATTAATTTATAGACCTCTATCATATCTCCCCTCAGCCGTCTCTTCTCCAGGCTAAAGAGCCCTAACCTTCTTAGCCTCTCTTCATAGGAGTAGCCTTCCATCCCCTTCACCAATTTGGTGGCTCTTCTCTGTACTTTTTCTAATAACGCTATGTCCTTTTTAAGATACGGTGACCAGAATTGCACACAATATTCAAGGTGCGGTCGTACCATGGAGCGATACAGAGGCATTATAACATCCTTTGTTTTATTCTCCATCCCTTTCCTTATGATACCTAGCATTCTATTTGCTTTCTTGGCCGCCGCTGCACACTGGGCGGAGGGTTTTAACATGTTATCCACGATGACTCCTGTCTTTTTCCTGGGTGGTGGTTTCTAATGTGGAGCCTTGCATCGTGTAACTATAGTGTGGGTTGTTCTTTCCTAGGTGCATAACTTTGCACTTGTCCACATTAAATTTCATCTGCCATTTGGATGCCCAGTCTTCCAATTTATCCAGATCCTCCTGCAGTTTTCCACAATCCTCTTGGGTTTTAACAACTTTAAACAGTTTTGTGTCATCTGCAAATTTGATAACCTCACTAGTTATTCCCTTTTCCAGGTCATTTATGAATATGTCAAAAAGCAGCGGACCCAGTACAGATCCCTGGGGTACTCCACTATTCACCTTTTTCCATTGAATATTGGCCATTTAGCCCTACCCTCTGCTTTCTATCTTTTAACCAGTTCCCGATCCACAATAGTACACTGCCTCCTATCCCATGACTTTTTAGCTTCGCCAAAAGTCTCTGATGGGGGACTTTGTCAAAAGCTTTCTGAAAGTCCAGATACACTATATCAACCGACTCACCTTTGTCTACCTGTTTATGCACACCTTCAAAAAAACATATCAGATTAGTAAGACAAGATCTTCCTTGTCTAAAGCCATGTTGGCTGTCTCCCATTAGGCCATGACTATCTACATGCTGTGTAATTTTGTTCTTTATGATGGTTTCTACCATTTTCCCTGGTACTGACGTCAGGCTCACCGGTCTGTAATTTCCTGGGTCACCCCTGGAACCCTTTTTAAAAATTGGTGTTACGTTGGCGACCCTCCAATCTTCAGGTATTACAGATGATTTTAATGAAAGTTCACAGATTACCAATAGCAGGTCTGCAATCTCATATTTCAGTTCTTTCAACACTCTGGGATGTATACCATCCGGTCCAGGTGATTTGCTACTATTCAGTTTATCAAATAGTTGTATTTTATTTATTTATTTATTTAACATCTTTTATATACCGCACTATTTATAATCAGCGCGGTTTACATAGAACAATAAAACATCAGATAAGATACATATTATCTGTTTTTTTTTTTTTTTACATAGAACAGGAACAAAAACTTGGGTAACCGGGGTAATTATTTACAATGAATAATAGTCATTGACTATTTACATATGAACGGAATATTGTATGAAAAGAACCTTGTTAGTATGAGAGAGGGGTATGAAGTGTTACTGGGTTAGAAGAGGTTGCGTGTTAAGAACGGGATTGGTGCTATTTGAGTGAGCTTGTGTTATTGTGTTCTCTGGGAAATATTTGATGAAAAGGTGATGCTTCAAGGCCTTTTTAAACTGGGAGAGATCAGCGATGGCCCTAATGTGTGGTGGGAGGGTGTTCCACAGTTTTGGAGCGCATAAACTGAAGGATCGGCTTACAGTTGCGGAAATGTATCTTAAGGACTCTTTTGGAACTTTTAGCATGTTTAATTCCGTGGTTCTTCTAAGCCTGTTGGAAGGGATTGGTTGGATCAACTCTGATAGTGAAGAGGGAGCAAGTCCTTTGTGAGCTTTGAAGGCTAGTAGCAGGGTCTTGAAGGTGATTCTCGCTTGGATAGGGAGCCAGTGTAATTGTTTCAGGAGAGGTGTTACATGTTCTCTTTTTGGTACCCCGAAAAGCACTCTTGCTGCGCTGTTTAATGCTAGTTGAAGTGGGTTAAGGGTAGATTGGGGGAGCCCCTGTAGTATACAGTTTGCGAAGTCAAAGTGTGGGATAATTAGAGCCTGGAAGACCGTACGGAAATCATCTGGATCAATCAGTTGGCGGAGGTGTCTGAGGGAGCGAATCTTGAAATAAATTGCCCTTACAGTGTTGGCTATGTGGGTCTTCATATCTAGATTCTGATCCAGGGTAACTCCAAGGTATCGGATGTGGGATTTTACTTGCAGCTTGCATCTTGAACTTCAAGGAATGTGGGTGGTGTGAACTTAGAGTTCCTTGAGATAAAAAGAACCTCTGTTTTTTTGTTCTGGATTCTGAGATTTTGAGTCAGTAGCCAATCTGAGATGGCGTTAAAACAGTTGGTTATGGGGGTGAGGTTCATCTTATCTATGCAGAACGGCATATATAGTAACACGTCATCAGCATAGATCATATAGTTGACATTGAAGGACCTGATAATGTTGCATAAGGGTTGCATGTAGATGTTGAATAATAGTGATGACAAAGAGGAACCTTGCGGGATTCCTTGTCCTTGGTGAAATGGATCTGATGTTTCACCATTTGAGCGAACCTGCTGCCATCTCTCTGAGAGGTATGAGTTGCACCATTCGAGAGCATTTCCACAAAGGCCCTTCTCTCTTAGGCGGATAATAAGAAGATCGTGACAGACTGAGTCAAAAGCAGCCGCAATATCTAAAAAGATGAGAACAAAGCCCTGTTTGATGTTGTCGATACCAGAGTTTAGGCTGTTGAGAAGTGAGGTGAGGAGCGTTTCGACCCCGTGGGATTCCCTGAATCCATGTTGACAGGTATCCAAAGGCGCTTCAGTGTCGATATGGTCTTGCAGTTGTCTGTAGGCTATTTTTTCGATTATTTTAGCAAGAGTGGGTATGCTGGAGATGGGTCGGTAAGAGTCTGTTTTTTGTGGATCTAACTTGAGGTTTTTTAGTAGAGGTCTGATGGAAGTCTGTTTGAGGGCAGCAGGGAATGAGCCGGTGTCAAATGATAGGCTTATGATCTTGGATATTATTGGAGCAAGCTCTTTGCGAAGGTCCTTTATCCAAAAGGCTGGACACGGATCAGTGTGTGCTGTGGATAAGTTGAGAGATGAGATTATATCTTCAATTAGCTTCAAAGAAGGGGTGGAGAATGAAGCTAAAGGAGCTGGGAGCCCATGAATATTCGGGATAGGGGGTATTGTAATTTTATTTGTACAGCACATCTTAGATTGTATGTAAAGGGCATATTCTTGTGGGTTGATTTCACACTGGTGTTCCTGTGAAGGTTCCTTGGCTAATTTCTTGACAAGGGTAAATAGATCGTGGGGTTTGTTTATAGCACTTTTAAGGGTGTCTGTATGATATAGTCTCATTTTTTCTGAGATGGTTTTACGGTGGGCGTCAAGATGTTGCATGTATGCGGTCTGATTGGTATTGGTGCGTGACCTCCTCCATTTCTTCTCGAGCTTTCGCAAAAGTTTTAGGGATTCTTTCAGATCTGATGTAAACCAAGGTGCCGTAGCTTTTCTTCTTGAGGGCTTGTTTCTGGGTGGACGAGATGAAATGCGGTTGAGTCTGTTGTTCCAAGAAGTGATAATCTCTTCCAGGTTTAGGGTAGAGTCATTAAAGAGTGCGTCAGTTTCCTCGAGGATCTGTTCCCTGTTAAAAGGTTGGAAGCTTCTGGAGGTGGTATTTGCATATTTGTTTAGGTTCTTGTCATCGGAATATTGCTTCTTTTGAATGGGAATCTGGAACATAATGAGATTATGATCTGACCATGGGACATCTGTAATTGCTAGTATAATATTTTGAAGTTGATTGAGAGCGGATAGTGGGGCAAATATGAGATCAAGGATGTTACCTTTAGTATGTGTGGATTGTTGTACCACTTGCTTGTAACCTAGAGTTTCTAGAGCATCTATGAAGGCGTCAGATTGGTTGTCTTGTAGAGACGGTAGGTTAATGTCTCCTAAGATCCAATTGGGTCTGTTTGGATTCTGTGAATTGGAGGCAAGGTTTATAATAGTTGAAAGGTCATCTGGGGAGGATGATGGCGCTCTGTAGACTAAGTTTATAGAGTAAAGGTTGTTAGAGATAGAGACGGTTTCGAGGTGGTTGTTGCTAGAAGAGTCGACCATTTTAAGTTGGAGTTCAGTCTTGGCGAGGATAAGTACCCCTCCACCTCTTTTGCCTTGTCTACTGCTGGTGAAGACCTCAAAGTTGTTGGGGAGGAGTTGGTTGAGAATTATATTGTCTTCGGGAGACAGCCATGTTTCGGTGACCATAAGTATGTCAAGGTTATAAGATGTTATTATGTCTATGACAGCTGGCCATTTTTTACGAAGAGAGCGAGCATTAATGAGGGCACATTTGAGAGGGCATGGTTGATTGTAATTTTCTGTGTTTGACTTTGTAGTGTGCTGAAGAGGTATGTATAATAAATAATGGTGATGAGAACGGTGGTCCCAATTTCCATTGTGGTAATTGGTGCCTGACCATTTTTGCCAGTTGTTATGTAAGATAGGTATGGAATTGCCTGAAGAAATTAGAGCTAGGATATCTGGTATCAGACCTATGAGGAGGAGGTATAGGCCTACTGTAATCTTGACGTGGAGGGCCATTGTGTGGATGTGAGGAATGTTGCTTGAGAGGGAGATTTTCGAGATAGGGTTTGTACTTTTCTGTGGTGAAGTATTTAATATCTGGCTAGGGGAAGACAGTACACTGGAAATTAGTTAGGTACAGAAAAATGTTGCAGAAGCTTACATAGTGAAAGGTGCACTTTGGTTAGGCAAAGATATTTCCCTGGAATTTAGTTAGGTACAGATAACAGCTTACCAAATGTGAGGGGTACTGGGAACAGTGTATACAGATTAGTAACAGTGTAAATATATGTGAGAGGTACTAGTCATATGGGAGACAAAATGTTGCTTGAGAAGATGCTAGCAGCAATGAATGGCAACGTATTAGCAAACACAATAATATGACAGCAATATTTGCAATATTAGAAACATTGTGTACACAGATGTGAATACTAGCAATGATCTTAGACGTAAGTATTAACGCATTTATGATGATGTTTTAGAAACAGCAAATCAAGGTATATTTACTATCTAGAGCATATAATGATTAAGGCAATAGTGTGACACTTTTACGAGCTTACATTTCTTGTTTCATATGAATGTTTCGTACGATATCAATTGATAATGTAACTTACAGTCTATTTAGTAAAGAGGTGGTCTTGTTAATAACTGCTGATTTTCATTAGGTTACAGGTTTCTCCAAGGACTGTGCTCAGCCCCAACCGGGGAGCTAGTAATGATGGCTGTAATTGTGGAAAAGGGCTTTCTCCTAGCGGCGGCGTTTCTTTTATGTGAGCCTCTGTGTCCTCCCACAAAATCGCTTCTTGCCCTGTGCTCAGCCCCGACCAGTGCCCCGCCTAAGGGCCACGCCAAAGGGCCCTCAGGCGCGGGCCCGACCAGGCGCGGGCCCGCCTGGCGGCGGCTCTCTCTTATGCCGGCCTGCTGCTCCTCCCCTCCCACAGCCCCGATTGGGCCGGAGTTGCTGCTCGGGAGGGCCGGCTGGCCGGGTGGTGTTTCAGGCCCCGATCAGGGAAGAAGATGGTGCACTTTTGAATTTCCCGCCGGCGGCGGCTCTCTCTTATGCCGGCCTGCTGCTCCTCCCCTCCCACAGCCCCGATTGGGCCGGAGATGCTGCTCGGGAGGGCCGGCTGGCCGGGTGGTGTTTCAGGCCCCGATCAGGGAAGAAGATGGTGCACTTTTGAATTTCCCGCCGGCGGCGGCTCTCTCTTATGCCGGCCTGCTGCTCCTCCCCTCCCACAGCCCCGATTGGGCCGGAGTTGCTGCTCGGGAGGGCCGGCTGGCCGGGTGGTGTTTCAGGCCCCGATCAAGGAAGAAGATGGTGCACAATATATCTTCCCAGTGTAGCGATATTTCTCTCAATTCCTCTGCAGTATCACCTTTAAATACCACTTCAGTCTTGGGTAACATCCCTACATCTTCCTCAGTAAAGACCGAAGCAAAGAATTCATTCAGTCTCTCTGCTATAGCCTTGTTTCCTCTTACTGCCCCTTTTACCCCTCTATCATCTAATGGTCCAATTGACTCTCTCACAGGCCTTCTGCTACGAATGTACTTGAAAAAGTCTTTATTTCGTGTTTTTGCTTCCGTAGCAAGTTTCTTCTCAAATTCCCGCTTTGCCTGCCTTATCAATGCTTTGCATTTAACTTGCCAGTGCTTGTGCTGTTTCCAGTTTTCATCATTTGGCTCTTTTTTCCATTTCCTGAAGGTTGCTTTTTTGGCAGCAACAGCCTCTCTGACCTCACCTTTAAACCATGCTGGCAGTTTTTTGGACTTTCTTCCACTTTTCCTAATGCGTGGAATACAGCTGGTCTGGGCTTCGAGGATAGTATTTTTAAATAACACCCAAGCTTGCTGTAAGTCTTTAACCTTTGGAACCGCTCCTTTTAGTTTTTTCCTAACTATATTCCTCATTCTATCATAGTCTCCCTTTTGAAAGTTAAAAGGTAGTACTGTGGATGCCTTTAGTATCTGTCCTCCACTAATTAAATCAAACATGATCATACTATGATCACTATTGCCAAGTGGTCCCAACATCCTTATTTCTTGCACCAGATCTGGCGTTCCACTAAGGACTAGGTCCAGTATGGCTTCCCCTCTGGTCGGTTCATGAACCAGCTGCTCCAAGAAGCAGTCATTAATTCCATCTAGAAACTTTATCTCTTTAGCTTGTCCTGCTCTGACACTGACCCAGTCGATACCGGGGTAATTGAAATCACCCATTATTACTACTCTGTTGTGACTTTTGTTAGCTTCCTTGATTTCTTTGAGCATTTCATCATCCATTTGTTCATTCTGGCCAGGCGGTCGATAGTATACTCCAACTGCCATCACCTTCCCCTTCATAAATGGAATTTCAATCCATAGAGATTCTACAGCAAATTTTGTTCCCTGCAAAACTTTAATCCTTTCTGACTCAATGCCCTCTCTAACAGAGCGCAACCCCTCCACCAATTTGATCAGCTCTATCATTACGATATAGTGTGTATCCAGGTATCACAGTGTCCCACTGGTTATCCTCCTTCCACCATGTCTCTGAGAGTGCAATCATATCTAACCTCTCATTTAGTGCTATATATTCTAACTCTCCCATCTTATTGTTTAGACTTCTAGCATTGGCATACAAGCATTTTAGAGACTGTATTTTATTCATATTAATCTGGCTATTGGTAGGCAGGGGTAATTTGGAATCTTTATGCTCTGTCTGCTCCTTACTCAAGGGCATTTGGGCTACTATACTCCCTTTTGGAACCTCACTGCTTTTGGTAGTATCCTTCAAGGATACCTTTGTCCGAACCATGCACTCCTGGGTGACTGTCGGCTTTCCCCTAATTTCTAGTTTAAAAGCTTCTCTATCTCTTTTTTAAAGGTTAATGCCAGCAGTCTGGTCCCATCCTGATTAAGGTGAAGCCCATCCCTTCGGAAGAGCCCCCCCCTTTCCCCAGAATGTTCCCCAGTTCCTAACAAATCCAAAACCCTCATCCTTGCACCATTGTCTCATCCACGCATTGAGACTCCGGAGCTCTGCCTGTCTTTTGGGTCCTGCACGTGGAACAGGGAGCATTTCGGAGAACGCTATCCTGGAAGTTCTGGATTTCAACTTCCTACCTAAAAGCTTAAATTTAGCCTCCAGAACTTCCCTACCACATTTTCCTATGTCATTGGTACCAACATGTACCAAGACAGCAGACTCCTCCCCAGCACTATCTATGATCCTATCTAGGCGGTGCGTGAGGTCTGCTACCTTCGCACCAGGCAGGCATGTTACCAGGCGATCCTCACGTCCACCAGCCACCCAGCTATCTACATTCCTAATGATTGAATCACCAACTATAACAGCTGTCCTGACCCTCCCCTCATGGGGACATGGCCCTGGAGAAACGTCCTCGGTGCGAGAGGGTTTTACATCACCTGGAGGACAGGTCCTAGTTACAGGATCACTTCCTGCCACACCAGGGTGGAAACTTTACATAGACAACGTTTTGGTGATATGGGAAGGTACGGAAGCCCAATTACAGTCCTTTTTCTTTTGGTTGAACTTGCTTGATACCAATTTACAGTTTGAAGGACTCTTCAGTCAAGATTCCATTTCTTTCCTGGACATCATGATCAGGAAAGGTGCTCATGGTTTCACCACAGATCTATATCGTAAGGCCACGGATAGAAACACATTCCTAAAATATGACAGTTTTCACAACACTGCCCTTAAGTACAATCTACCGATAAGCCAGTTTTTAAGAATTAAAAGACTGTGCACTTCGGATACAGATTTTGAGTGCAATGCCATAGATATGCATAGAAGGTTTAAAGACTGTATTAAGAAGGCTTATCCACGAGCCTGTAACACTGATCGCAGTTCCCTTTTCAAAATACAGAGTCGTTCACGATCGGATAGGGTTGTTTGCGCCCTCACCTTTTCTAACCACTCAAAAGAAATTGTCCGCATACTTAAACAGGAATGGTACCTCCTTTCCTTTTTACTGGCATTTTCTTCCAAACAGTTGACTGTGGCTTATAAGCGCAATCCCAACATTGGTAACATTCTTGTTCCTTCGGCTTTATCCAGACCACGTCCAAACCCTAGAGTTAAGGGGCATTTCCGGTGTGGACAATGCTCCATATGTCAGCACACTTTAGTCACTAAGGAATGTCTTGTACACCCAACATCTGGCAAGAAGGTCTATATCCAACATTTCTCCAACTGCAAAACAGAAAATATTATTTATCTGATCTTATGCCCATGTAATTTGGCCTATATAGGTAAAACAAAAAGGCAGGTACGTGTTCAATTTAACTAAGTTCTGTTCCATGTAAAACAGCAGTGACATGTTGTTACATTTTTTGTTACCTATAAACAGTCTTGAATTGATGAAAGACGGTATATAAAAACTGTTAAATAAAATAAATAAATAGGCAAATAAAATGCAGTTCGCTATCCATCTGGAGAGCGTATGCTTAGATACAGATAGATCCAGGTGACTAGGGTCAAATGAGATGAACAACTGCGAGGCTTTATGATGACCTTGAGTCCTTTGGAGATAAAAAGCCAATGCATGCTTGCAGTCAAGAGTGTGCAGAGTTGCTTCCACTCAAGACTCATGTGGTTTAGGACAGAAGACTGGAAGGTTAATTGATTGTTTTAAATGAAAAGGAGACATCACCTTTGGCATAAAGTATGGGAGTGTCCAAAGGACGACTTTGTCATGGTGGAACCGGGGCCACCAGAGCCTGGTGTGAGGGCAATTAGGAAGATTACCTTCCAAGACAGGAACTTTAGGGAGGCTGTGACCAATGATTCAAAGAGCAGCTTGAGAAGCTCTGCTAGAATGACGATGAGGTTCCAAGCCACCAGAGGTGGCTTGATGGGCGGTTTGGACAGCAGGAGATCTCTCATGAAATGTGCTACCAGCAGATGTGAAAAAATGGGCTGCCCATCCAGTAGGTGGTGAGAGGCCACAAAGGCTTTGAGGCCTCTCACCAAGTTGGTCTTTAGACCTGCAGAGGACAGGTGGTGGAGGTATTGTAAGAGTGACTCCACTGGAGCAGAAAAGGGATTGAGATCTTTATGGAAACACCAGACAGGGTATCTATGCCACTTGAAATCATATGAACGTCTGGTGGAGGGCTTTCTAGAAGCCAATAAGATGTCCTTAACCTCTTGTGGAAGTTCAATGACCTGTAATGCTATGCTCTCAGCAGCCAAGCTGTGAGGCGGAGAGACTGTGGATTGGGATGGGGTAGTGAACCATCATCCTGTGAAAGGAGATCGGGAGCTGATCCCAATTGCAGAGGCTGAGGCTGAGTCTGAGTCAGACTTAGTAGCGGTAGAAACCACGTTTGCTGCAGCCAGTGAGGGGCTATGAGAACCATGGAGCCCTTGTCGGACTGAAGCTTCAAAAACGTCTTGGGAATGAAGGGTATAAGATAGAAAGCATAAAGCAAACCCTAACTCCAGTGTAGGTGGAAGGCATCCAATTATTGGTTGCTGGATGTTGGGGTCCCTGTGCAGAACCGAGGAAGCTTGACATTCTGTGGCGTAGCAAACAGATCTATGTCTGGAGTTCCCCAGGTATGGAAGATGTAGGACGCTGTGTCCTGATGCAGAGACCATTCGTGAGGAAGAAGGATGTGATTCAGCTTGTCTGCCAAGACACTGAGCTCCCCCGGGAGGTACACTGCTCGAAGGTGTATTTGGTGAGAAATGGCAAAGGACCACAGGTGAAGAATCTCCTCGCAGAGGGGCTATGAATCTATTCCTTCCTGTTTGTTCATACAGAACATAGCGACTTGATTGTCCATCCTGACTAGGACCTGTTGTGCCCTGAGGTGATGTTGAAACACTCGGACGGCATTTGAGATGGCACAAAGTTCCAGAAGATTGATTTGGAGGTATGACTTGTGGACTGTCCATAGCCCCTGTATTGACAGGTTGCCCAGGTGTGCTCCCCAACACAGTTTGAAAACACTGAAGTGGAGGCATCTGAAAAGGTGACCCAATGAGCAGATTTTCTGGAGAACACCACCACTGAAGGGATGCAGTTAGAAAGGTAGTGACCTGGATCCTGTCTCTGAGATGGCCGGAGGCTTGTATCCATTGGGAGGCAAGAGTCCATTGTGTTATCCGCATATTTAATCGGGCATATGGAACGACATGTACTGTGGAGGCCATGTGCCCGAAGAGCTGCAGTATCTTGTGGACGATGAGATGGTCCCGGTGGATCGTCTGGGATTCTAGCTTTATTATACGGGTACAGCAGGGCTGCGGTAGAAACGCCCTGAATGCTGGGTTTCAGGACAAGCTTATTTTGAACCCACTGTTCAAGATCTGAAGCATGAAGCTATACAATTCTGCGGGCACCAATGCATATTGCTGAGGCCCTGCTTGTGCATTCAAAAGAATCGAAGGTGGCCCTATTGACAAACTTCAACACATTTTGGGTATGTTTAATTAGGGTGAGATAGTCTGCCCTTGTCATCTGGAAAGAGAGGAGCAAAGGCCTCAAGATTCCTGGACACCTCTCTTTAAGGAACATTCCCATATAGAGGATATAGGAGTTGATTCTAATGGAGAGCATGGATGCTTGGAAGCATCGACGTCCAAAGACATCGAGGGTTCTCGATTTCCTACCTGGAGGGTTCGAAGAGTGGGTCTTCAAGTTTTTTATTTGATGCATTGTCAATTCAATCATCATGGAATATGGGGGAACTGCAGTTTTTGGAAGCAGGGACACTCTGGTACCTGATACATGGTATTGAGGCATTGACTGTGAGGGGAGACTGTGAGAAGAGTCTCCCACATTCGGAGCATAAGATCATGAAGAATGCGGTGCACCAGCAGAATGGCTGCCTCTTTGGGTTCTGTTGGGTACTGAAGGATCTCCAATTCTTCCACCCTTGGCTCCTTCTCCGATGTTACCATGATGGAGAAACCCTTGGCTAGGTCTCAAATGAAGTCTTGGAAGGATGTCTCTTCTGGAGGTAACATGCATCATTGTTGTGGTGGGGAAGGCTCCGAAGGGAGATCCTGTGGGCTCTGGGAATCGAGCAACTCTGCATCTGAAACACTGTATTCGGAATTGGAGGACTCGAAGTATCAATGAGTATGGTGTTCACCCGAAGTTAGATGACTGTAGTGATGCTCCGAGGTATCAGCCTCGGTGAGCCATTTGGGTTGGGTACCGATATCAGTGATGGTTTCAAGGGAGAGAATGGGTGGCAGCGAGGTCGATGCAATCTGCATTAGCCCTGATGTTGTGCCATCAACTGGTGTGGATGTCGGTACTGGTATCGACGGGGCAGTGCCTGGAGCCAAGGGTTTTATAGGTATCGAGCCTGCCAGGAGAGCTGCTAAGCTACACTCGATGGCCAGTATGCTCTGGTCTATGGAGGTAGCTGATGCTTGGGTATCGGTTGGGGGTAATTGTGCTACCATTCGAGAGCATGGCATCAGTAGCTCTCCAGAGGGCGAGGCCTCAAGAGCATCTTGGAGCCCCTTTATGGCTTTGGAGGACAGGGCCTCCTGCCGGGGCTGTTTGGCAGGCTGATCCACCTCCGATGCGACGCCCGAGGGATCTTGATGCTTTCAGAGAGATCTACCCCACGAGGTTTTGTCCTGCTTGAATGCAGACTTTTGCTTAAATTTGGAATATATCTGGGATCCATGAGATGAGGATGAGGCCTTTGATGAAGTGGACGTCAACAATACCGTGTCCGAGGTGAAGAGTTCCCAAATTTAGAAGTCTGATTCTGTAGGCCTCTCAGTGTCATTTTCTGACAGAGGGGACAATCTTTAGGCTGATGTTCTGGCTGAGGAATTTTAAACACCAGTCATGGTGCTGGCACACTTAGAAAATTTTTTGAAACCACTAGCTGATTTCTCCATGCCTTTTAAGGATGGGAAGGCTATGGTAAAAAAAAAGAAAAGAATAAAAGAAGCAGTAATGTCTTAGACGACGCTGGCGTCAACAGGAAGGTAGAAGCATGGAGGTCATGTGATGAAGCACGTCTGTGTGGATGCTTCCGGGCAGAGCTCTGTAATCCACCATCCTTTCCAGCCCCAAAACTTTCCACAACACCGGCTTTGATAACACCGGCACATCATGGAACCCATCCACCATCAGCCAGCAGCTTAGCTGAGACACAGCAGTGCGCAAGGATGGCATGCCGGTGAAACCCGCCCGCACGGCCCGCAAAAGAGTACCTAAGATGGCGGAGAGCTCTCCAGTACCTGTGTTTACCCTGCAGGAGGAGGTAATCAGAGAGCTAACGCGCAACCTTACTGCCGTTTTGGATAAGCTCTCCAGATTATACGCTTCCATTGATGAGCTTAAGGGAGGCTTAGAGGTGCAAATCCAATGGATCCAAATGACAGAAGACCGCATGGAACAACAGGAGGGGTGGACAGAGGTACTGGAGGTGCGAGTACACACCCTGGAGGCGGCAAACAAGGCCCTTGTGGAAAGAGTCGATAATCAAGAGAACAAAGGGTGCTGCAATAACAGCCGGATAATCGGGCTGCCAGAAACGCTGCAGGACACTGATCTCTGGGATTTAATAGAGGTATGGCTGCCCAAACAAATGGGCCTGAACTTAGCTCGGCCATGAATGATAGTGGAATGGATCCACCGGGTGAGGCCCCGTTGCAAAACCAGAGCGCCCATGGTCGGTAATCATTCACATACTCAATTATGCTGAAAAGCATGGACTGATGGAAAAGTACAGGAAGCAGCATGTGCTAGAACACCAAGGGCACAAACTGCTTATGTTTAATGATTACTCGGCACAGGTGGTGGAGTGGAGGAGGGCCATGACTCCCTACTGTTCATTGCTGGTGCAGCGAGGTGTCGGATTCCTGATGCAGTACCCGGTGAAAATGCATCTCACTCATGATAAGCAAACCCAGACCTTCAAGAGACCAGAGGTCCTAAAGCATTTCCTGGATTTATTTATTTTATTTATTTATTTAACTTTCTTATATACCGCGCTCTTTTGCATCAGTGCGGTTTACATCAAAACACAACTGTCCAGCACAGAGGATCTGCCCTGGATTTACAATATAACGTGGGTATATGTACAGATAACATGATTTATAATATAACAAGGGTATATGTACAGGTAATAATAACAGGGTCATTATATACAACTATATATAGGTAAATTACAGCATACATTTGGAAAGGACTCACAGTGGATGGCCTGGGTCAGAGATCGTAAGGATACAGGTTGAAGTCGATGCCCTGTTGGTACAAGAGTTCATTAAGCTCACGTTTAACTAGAGAGTGATAACTCCTCCAGGGAGACACGAATGAGGACTGTGTTTCACATCCCCTCACTAGAACCACCAGGGATGAAGGGGCACCCTGAAGTAGTGTACAAGGGGAGCAACCATCATCTATAACAAACGCTCACCTACTACAACGTCTCATTTCCCATATGGTGTCAGACGCACACTTGAGAGACCATGGAGGGAGAACTCTTGGAGGCAACGGAAGCCAGGGACAGGCTCATTCCTGCAATACCAGGGCTGTACAGGACAAAAGATCACCTGGAGAGGCAGCCCAGGAAGTTTGGAGAAGTCTTCAGCCACTAAAGCACGGCATGACAGCCAGTGAAGGGATCCTGCTACTGCAGATGACACAAGCGCTAATACGCATCAGAGTACTGAACACCCAGGAATGGAGAGAGGAGGACATCTGGCAACCTACCCACTGGTAGACTTGGGACTCCTGGGGGAGGATGGGACAGGGCTACTGGTCTGAGTTGAGGGGAAGATGAGGGTAACTGGGTATATGTACGAAGTAGTGAACATGTGTAGAGAATGTGTGGGGGATACTAACAACACTCTAGTTGGGAAAGGGCCAGAGGGCAGGAGGGGAGCAAGTCTGATGAAGGGTCGGGATGGCCGGAATGGAGGGAGGGGCCTCACAGGGATCCTAATGGAAGGGGAGGTCAGGGGGTAAGGTGCAAGGAGAGGAGAGGGGAGGGGGAGGAGATGGAGCTGGGGGAGGGGGAGGGGAAGGGGAGGGGGAGGGAGGGAGGAAGTTGGGAGACCCACTGAATCAGAGGATAACTATAGGAGATGAGGTACAAGGGGGGCACACTCTGCTGGGAGGTGGGAGTCCCCAAAATGCGAACGGTAGATGTACCAAACACAGCAAGCCTACACACTACAGATGACAGCTAAGGTAAAAATGATTACATTGAACATCGACAGAATACACTCTCCTGTAAAACGCACTAAACTTCTTAATTATTTCCATAAAGAGGGGTGGATGTTGCCTTCCTCCAAGAGACCCACCTCAGTGCCATAGAACATTGCAAACTAGCATGGGGATGGGTGGGGTTCTCCTCATACAACAGGCGCCAGAGGGGGGTGGCCAAACTGATACACCGGTGGGTCCCTTTCCTCCTTAATAAAATGGTAGCGGATAGGGAAGGGCACTTTCTCCTCATGGGGGGTGTGAGCTGCATGGCGCTAAGGTAATCCTATGTAACATTTATGCACTAAATGTAAATGATCATGGTTTTTTCACTGTCCTATGTGCCAAACTACTGGACTTCAGAGGATATCTCATAGTGATGGGCAGGGATTTCAATCTACCCAAAGATCCAAGTGTTGAATGCCAACCACCACGCAAGACCACAGGACACTCCGAGACCCAAGGTGTAAACTTTCTGATCAAAGAGGCCAGCTTGGTGGATGCTTGGAGGGTGTTACATCCAGATGAAAGTGACTTCACCTTTTAGTCACACCCGCATAACAGCTACACCTATCTAGACTATATCCTTGTGGCAGAAGGTCTGTTCCAGTATGTGGAAAAGGCAGAGATCGGGGAATCTCGTATCATGCCCCAGTATGGTTAGAACTTCGGCTGAGGGGGGCAGGGGCTAGCAAGGGGGGCCAATGGTGATAAATCCTACCAGGACCCCACCTTCCAGGTGCATCTGAGAGAGGCTTGGCAGCAATACTGGTGGGAGAATGAAGACAACACTATGGACTCCCAGACTGTGGGAGGCCGTGAAGGCAGCAATGAGATGGGTAATCAATTCATATACTGCAAGCAAGAGGAAGCAGCAAGATGAGAAGTTGCAAGACCTCGCGGGCCACTTACAGATGTGCAGGCTCTAGTATATCCATACCATGAGCACAGAGGATAGGGACGATATATGGCACGCAGAAGAGAACTAAATGCTCTTCTGACCCAGCGTGCTGAAAGTGACATCCGCATGTATAAATATACCATCCACAGATGGGGAAACCAATGTGGGAAATTGCTAGCCTATATGGTGAGCCTGGCCAAAAGCAAAGTGGCACTAAAAGAGATACTGGATGTGACTGGCCGCAAATATACGCAGGAAGGGGAAATCCATAGACAATTTTGTAACTTCTATAAAAAGCTGTATGCAGCAGGATGCACCAATGAGGTGAACAGGGTAAACTTCCAGGAGCTGCAGTTGCCAGTGCTGGAGGCAGATGAATTGTAGTTACTGAATGCCCCATTTAGCAAAGAGGAAATTTTGGGGACTATATATTCCCTAAAACTGGCAAAGGCGCCGGGACCAGATGGGCTGGGGGCAGAATTTTATAAAATACTGGGAGAGGCCGAGGCATGAGATTTTTTGGCACAGAGTGAGATGGCGCTCTGAGTGGGGGATTTGGGAGGACGACAGAATCAAGCGACGGTGGTGATTCTGCCCAAGCCTAGATGCGACACCACACTAGTGGAATCATATAGGCCCACCTCTCTCTTAAACCAAGATGTGAAAATAGTGGCCTCTATCTTGGCTAAACGCCTCAGCACGGTGATCTTCAGTCTCATCCACACAGACCAGGTGGGCTTTGTCCCTGGCAGATTTGCCTCTGCCAACCTGCTGAAGGCCCTGGCAGCCCTGTATGCTGGAAGGGGTACACAAGGCGATGCCATAATAGCAAGCATGGATTCTGAGAAGGCATTTGATAATGTTTTGTGGGACTACTTGTTTTGGGTGCTGGAGGCCTTTGGCATCTGGTGGCTATTCCTAGACTGGGTAAAGGTCCTATATCAGGGCTCCACAGCACGGATCTTGGTCAACGGCAAGTTATCGGACAACTTTGCCCTTCAATGCAGAATGCGGCAGGGCTGTCTGCTCTCCCCGCTCTCCATGGAGCCACTTGCCATAAATGTTCGCAACACTTGAGAGTGGGAGGGGGTAGGGACTGCTTACTATAAGATAAACCTGTTTGCGGATGCCATGCTCCTTTTTATAGACCAAGCAAGAGTATAGACTGTATGATGGTCACTATTGCAATATTCGGGGGCTTCTCAGGGCTCAGAATCAAGTGGAGCAAATCTGAGGCATTGCTGGTGATGCAGCCTTGTGCCTGTAAGAATGAATGGGATTTCCCCCTGGGGTGGGTGGGGGAGTACCTAAAGTATCTTGGGGTTTACCTGTGTGCGGACCAGAAGAAATTGTACATTAAGAACACTAGGGAATGCTTAGAGAACCTGAAAGTATGGTGTGCTAAGTGGACCTGGGTCCACAGTTTCTTGGAATGCCCACGGCTACAAGCCTTTTGGGGGGAGGTATTGGAGAAAATACAAAAGGTCCTGGGTGGCCCAGTGCAATGGACCTATGCGGCCCTGCAGCTTGGCGATGGAACCCCAGTGCGCAGAGGAGGACATGGACCCATGGAACACAAATTTACACAAATAGCATTCATGCTAGCCTGAAAAACCATAATGGTCACTTGGTTGAATGAAATATCCCCTGAAGGAGAGAGATGGGTTCATACAATGGAGGAAATGGCTGAACGGCTTTTGAAAGACACTAGGGTGCAGGGATCTGCAAACCAGCGGCATTACAGACAGCTGTGAACAACTTTTGTATCTGGTTAAACTGGACACTGGTCTGGTTGGGGGGGGTAGTCTGAGTGGGGGAGGGAAGAGGAGTGGGAGTGGGGGGTACTGTTTATTATTTATAATTGTATCGTGTGCTGACCCAATGTGCTCGACTCTATCTACCTACATTAGACAGGGGAGGGGCGGGACCATGGGTCACCGATAGCATGTTGCAAAGAATTGTACAGCATGTTCTGATGTTATAGAAACATAGAAACATGATGACAGAAAAAGACCACATGGCCTATCTAGTCTGTCCTTCCATAACAACTACAACAGTCCACTTTTTACCTTTAGAGATCCTCTGTGTTGGTCTCATGCTTTTTTGAATTCAGTTACTGTCCTCATCTCTACCACCTCCACTGGGAAACTATTCCATGGATCCACTACTCTTTCTGTAAAGAAATATTTCCGCATATCACTCCTGAATCTATCTCCCTTCACCCTCATCCCATGTCCCCTCGTAGCAGAACTTGCTTTCAATTGAAAGAGGCTCTCCCCCTGAACATTTATGCCACGGAGGTATTTAAACATCTCAATCATATCACCTCTATCCCGCCTTTCCTCTAAGGTGTATATTAAGATCCTTAAGTCTGTCCTCATATGCTTTATAATGAAGCCCATTAATCATTTTAGTAGCAACCCTCTGCACCGACTCCATCCTGTTCACATCCTTTTGAAGGTGTGGTCTCCAGAATTGCACACCATACTCCAAATAAGGTCGCACCAAAGACTTATACAGAGGCATTATCACCTCCTTTTTTCTGCTAGCCATTCCTCTCCGTATGCACCCAAACATCCTTCTAGCTTTTGCCGTTGTCTTTTCTACCTGTTTAGCTACTTTAAGATCATCAGACACAACCACGCCTAGGTCCTGCTCTTCTTTAGTGGACAAAAGTACTTCACCTCCTATACTGTATTGCTCCCTTGGACTGATGCAGCCCAAATGCATGACCTTACATTTTTTAACATTAAATCCCAGCTGCCAAATTCTAGACCATTCTTCAAGCTTAGCTAGATCCCTCCTCATGTTATCTACACCTTCCTGGGTGTCTACTCTATTGCAGATTTTGGTATCATCTGCAAAAAACCTTACCCGACAGCCCTTCCGCTATATCACAAACAAAGATGTTAAAAAGAATCGGACCAAGGACAGATCCCTGGGGCACACCACTGGTAACATCCTTCTCCTCAGAGTGAGCTCCATTTACTTGTACTCTTTGTTGCCTCCCATCCAACCAATTTCTAACCCAAGCAGTAACTTTAGGGTCCATCCCTAGGGTGCTCAGTTTGTTTATAAGTCGCCTGTGAGGAACAGTGTCAAAGGCTTTACTGAAATCTAAATACACCACATCTAGAGCTCTCCCTCGGTCCAACTCCCTGGTCACCCAGTCAAAGAAATCAATCAGATTTGTCTGACAAGACCTGCCTCTGGTGAATCCATGCTGCCTCGGATCCTGTAATCCGCTGGACTCCAGAAACCTCACTATTTTCTCTTTCTGCAGCGTTTCCAATAATTTACTCACCACCGAAGTTAAACTAACCGGCCTGTAGTTTTCAACCACATCCTTACTTCCGCTTTTGTGTAAAGGCACCACATGAGCCTCTCTCCAGTCCTTTGGCACCACTCCCGACTCCAACGAGGCATTGAAAAGGTCAGTCAGTGGAGTTGCTAGAATGTCCCCAAGTTCCCTCAGTATTCTAGGGTGTATCCCTTCCGGTCCCATCGCTTTGTCTACTTTAAGTTGAGCTAGTTTCTCACGAACACAGTCTTCTGAAAATTGTACAAGATGTCCCTCGCTTCTGTTCTTATTTGTGGGTGTTTTCTGAGGTCCTGCTCCTGGTTCTTCATCTGTGAACACAGAACAAAAATATTTGTTAAGCAATTACGCTTTATCCTTATCAGCTTCTATATATTCCCCCCCTGCACCCTTAAGTCTGACAATACCACTTTTGCCCTTCCTCTTCTCACTAATATATCTGAAAAATGTCTTATCCCCCCATTTTATTGCATTGGCTGTTTCCTCCTCCTTTTGAATCTTTGCCTTCTTGACTACTTTGCTAGCTTCTCTAAGTTTTTCCAAATACAGATTCCTGTCTTCCTTTCTCTGTGATCTCTTGTATTTCATGAAGGCCTCCCTCTTTTTCTTCACTTTTTCAGCTACTTACTTCGAAAACCATAGCGGTCTCCTGTTCCTTTTGCCTTTATTTACCATTTTAACAAAAAGGTTGGTTGCCCTTAATGGTCTGGAGTTCCCTGGATTTCAATAAAGATATTTTAAAAAAAAGGGAAGGCAGAGGCGCTATCCATAAAAAGAGGTTTTATTTGCGATGACAGGATTCGCGGAAAACAAAGAACTAAAGAGAGGAAGGTGGGAAGGCATTCACGCAGGCACAGTGGAGGGCTCCCAAAGGCTTTTCAATTGGATGCCGGGGAGCGTTCCTGCACGGGCTCTGTCGGTACTGACGTAACCCATATGTGAAGACTACATCCCTGCTTGTTCCTGGAGATATAATGAATAAAAAAAATAAATCAGACACAGCAGGGAGTAAATGTATAGAACAACAAACAGGGAAGGCAAAACAAGATTGACTGGATGAATAAACAGGGAAGGGAAAAACTGAACACCACCCATAGTACTATAGCAATCGATACCTGAAAGATTTCAGAATTGTAAAATGCCTTACTGAGGAACTATGCTTAAATCCCTCTTTTAAATTTCAGTGTGGACCTTTCCAAATAGATCATCATCTGGAAGGGCATTCCTTAAAATTGATGCCAGAAAAATTAGAAAGAGGGAGGAATGGCCAACAGAGTTAAGTTGAGATGATCCAAAGGCCTGTATTGGGCAGTAAGGGATAATTAAAGAACTTTGGTACAAAAAGAGGATTGTATAAAGACCCTATGAGCCAAAATTAAGACCTTACTGTATATTCAATCCTGCTGATGACAGGTAGCCCACTTTGCTCTATAAGGAGTGGGGAGACATGATAATAATGCTTAGAGTAGTACAAGAAGTTTAATTGTGGTATTTTGAAGCAGACGTAATCTTTTTATGCTGTACAGAGGGACACCAGCTAGTAGAGTATTACAATAGTACAGCTTATTTAAAATAAGTGTATGAACATAACAACATAAAATATGCCATAATGAGTCACACTAAGGGTCCATCAAGCCCAGTATCCTATTTCCAACAGCGACCAATTCAGGTCACAAGTACCTGTCAGGTTCCCAAAAGGTAGAAAGATTCCATGATGCTTATTTGAGGGTAAGCAGTGGATTTCCCCAGTCCACTTTATTACTGGTTTATGGACTTTTCCTTTAGGAATTTGTCCCAACCTTTTTTATACCTATCTACACAAAGTGTTTTTACTACATCCTCTATGGTTTTATTTTATATTTATGATGGCACCTAGATCCTTTTCTTGGGTGGTGATTCCTAATGTGGAAACTTGCATCATCTAAGTGTAGTGTGGGTTGTTCTTCCCTAAGTGCATAACTTTGCACTTGTCTACATTTATTTTATCTGCCATTTGGGCACACAATCTCCCAATTTCTCAAGGTCCTCTTGCAATTTTTCACAATCCTACAATCCTCATGTATTTTAACACCTTTGAATAATTTTGTGTCATCTGCAAACTGAATCACTTCACTCGTTATTCCCATTTCCAGGTCATTTATGAATATGTTAAAAAGCAGCAGGCCCAGCACAGATCCCTGGGGCACTCCACTATTTTTAATGCTCCGGTATTTTAAAAACATATGAAATGCCATACTGGGTCAGACCAAGGTCCATCAAGTTCAGTATTCTGTTTCCAACAGTGGCCAATCCAGGTGTCAAGTATCTAGCAGGTTCCCAAAAGGCACACAGGTTCCAAAATGCTTGTCCTGTGGCAAGCAGAGAATTTCCCGGATCCTCTTTATTGTTTATGGACCTTTCCTCCAGGAACTTGCCCAAACCCTTTCTATACCCAGCTACATTAACAGCTTTTACTACATCCTCCAGTAACGAATTCCAGAGTATGATTGAAAAAAATATTTGTTCTTATTAGTCTTTTATTTTAATGCTTTGATATCCAGATAAAGTCTCAATGACCTCATAATCCTGAGAGCCACTGACTAGAAAGGAAAAATGCAGGCTAAAAGTAAGCAAACTCCAGAATACCACACCAAGTGAACAAACTTCAGCCTTTCTAGGAATAGCTAGGCCTACAATAGTAGGCAAAAAGGAGTACTAGGTTTCTTTCTAGTTAGCCATATCAACCTAGCATGTTTTGCATGTTAAGGACCAGTCTATGTTTCTTTATCCAGGTCTTTAATTAAGGCAAGAGTGTATAGACAATTACTTTGCCATGTGCAGGGAGGTATGGACTTAATCCCCAACCCCTGAGATGTGTGTGTAAGCTCCTCCTCCTCTTCTTTACCTAATTCCCCAAATACTTTCCATCAGTTTTTTCTCTTTTACAGCTAGTGAGGCCTTGGAAACTTTGCCAGTCTTGCTGTTTCCGCTGCAGTGACTCCACTAATAGCATTTGAATTTGTGGTTTGTCTGTGTGGCAGTCAATACTCCTAGTCTATGGTTTGGTTTGCAGCTTGTCGTGCTGTGAGGGCTTGTGTGCATCAGTGATGCTGAGGGCTAAGCTATCAGTAGTTTAACTACTGGCAGGGTCTCCCAAGATGGACAGTCTCAGCTGAGGTGCCAGACCAAGACAAACCACCCATAGACAAGCAGCAGAATAGGACAGTGTTGATGGCGGAGGATCACATTTCTGTGACAACAGCAACAACACTAAACTTAAACTGCGCGGAGGAAAGGCCCAGCAATATACTTCTGTATCTTGCCATGAAAACCCAATGGATAGTCACAACAAAACAAATTGCACTATAGTGCTGGAAGATGAGACCCCCCAGGTCGGAAGGCACTCAACTAGCTACTGGGGAAGAGCTGAAGACTTTTCAGAGTAAAGCCAGCATTTATGATGTGGTTGGATCAAAGCCCTCGGGACGTCTAACTGCTGATGTAGCTGTGCATGAAATGAGTCAGAAGCTGTAAAGATGTCTTACATATTGGAACATGGAACGTACGAAGCATAAACCAAGGGAAGTTGGAGGTGGTCAAGAATGAAATGGAACGTGTACAATTTGATCTGTTGGGTGTCAGCGAACTGAAATGGACTGGCATCGGGCACTTTGTATCAGATGATCACATGGTCCACTATGCTGGAAATGAAAGGCAAAGAAGAAATGGTGTTGCATTTATAATAAAGAAGAAACTTGCAAGAACTGTAATGAAATACAATACAGTCAGTGAACACTTAATCTCTATTTGTCTACGAGGAATGCCTATCAACACAGCTATAATTCAAGTATATGCCCTAACAACAGCTGCAGAAGAGGATGAAATTGAAGAGTTCTATGAACAAGTTCAAGCTAAAATTGACAGAACATGCAAACAGGATATCCTGATAGTCATGGGTGACTGGAACGCAAAAGTTGGCAAAAAAAAAGGCGGCAAAGTAGTTGGAAAATATGGACTTGGCAACAGAAATGAAGCTGAAGAAAGACTGAGAATTCTGCAAGACCAACAATCTATTCATCTCAAAACACTTTCTTCCAGCAATACAAGCGGCAAATGTACCCATGGACTTCACACAATGGATTGTACAAAAATCAAATTGACTACATCAGTGGAAGTCAAGATGGAAAAGACAAAACCTGGAGCTGACTGTGGTACAGATCATCAACTACTAGTATGAAAACTCAAACTAAAGTCGAAAAAGAGCAAAACACTCATGAATGCAGCAAAATATGACCTTGAGAATAAACCACTGGAATTTAAAAACTGCCTGCAAAATCGATTTGCTGCTTTAGATACAAATGGCAGAGCTCCAGAAGAGTTATGGAATTACATCAAGAAGGTTGTATTGAAAGAAAGCGAGAAGTCTCTATAAAAGGTGAAAAAGCAAAAACAGCCAAAATGGATGACGGAAGAAACTCTGAAAATTGCCCAGAAACGCAGAGAAGCTAAAGCCAGAGGAGAAAAAGACAATTGCAAAACTCAACAGAGATTTCTAACATGCAGCAAGACAGGACAAGGAAAAGTACTACCATGACACATGCAAGGAAATAGAAGCAGAAACTACTGCAATGAAACACACCTCTTCTAGGATACAAACAGAACAAAATCCACCACCGCTCCCACAAAGAATCAAACATTCCAGGAACAAATGGATCACAGTGGGCTTGGGTAGACTGCAACCTGTAAGGCAGAGACATCCTATACATCAAGAGATATCCCTGCATAATGCCTTCTCTGCTTTGGTTAATGAGGATCACCAATCCATGGAAACTGAAGGGCCCTTAAATGAGTCAGTCAATGCCCAATCTCCTGCTAAAGCACCAAATATGAAGAAAAACTCACCAAACAGAAAACTACTACTACTTGGAGATTCCATCATCAGAGGCACCAACTTGGGAACACAGTTCAAAGGAGAGAAGATAGTCAAATGCCTCCCAGGCTCTTCAGCCAGCACAAATACAAACCAAATTGTTGATGTACTTAGCGCAGAAAGTGAGCATGCCAAAATTGATGTTGTCATCCACCTGGGTACAAATGACCTGGCTAGAAATGGTGCCTCTGCAGTTCAAAGGGACTTCCAAACTCTGGGAGAGAAACTCAAGCCCATTGTTAATACTGTAGCATTCTCAGAAGTTCTACCTGTTCATGGTAAGGGGGCATAAAGGCTGCATCGCATAAACAGCTTTAATACATGGCTCCAGACCTGGTGCAAACGAGAAGGATTCAGTTTTATTGGTGACTGGGGAAACAGATGGACCAACAACAGACTATACTGTGCTGATGGACTACATCTCTCTGTCGCAGGGAAAAGAACCCTAAGTGAAAAATTCAGGCAGTATGTGGATATGCATTTAAACTAGAAAAAGGGGGTGACGGATGGAGAAGGACTAGTTCAGGATGTCACTCTTGGCAAATGCAGAATAACATCAGAAACAGCCACACTATTAAACCACACATCAATGACAAGTGGGAAGAAGTGGGCAGAACAAAATCAATGCAAAATACATGCAAGCCACTTAAATGCTGGAAAGCAATGAGCACAAATGCTCCAAGCTTAGCCAACAAAGTTCCGGACCTGGAAGCCCTAATGGTAGAAATGGACTTGGACATTGTGGCCATTACAGAAACATGGTTTAATGAATCGCATGAATGAGATATAGCCATAGCTGGCTATAATCTATTCAGAAGAGACAGAGAAAGAGGAAAAGGAGGAGGAGTATCCTTGTATGTAAAAAGCAGTATTAAAGCTACTGCAATGCAGGGGGCATGGGGAAAAGAAGAAGCGCTATGGATTGTGTTGGAAAGAGGAGATGGCACTGTCATCCATACTGCTGTAGTCTACAGACCTCCGACTCAAATCAAAGAAATAGATAATAAATTTATTATATATATTGCCAAGATAGCCACAAAGGGGGAAATGATCATATTGGGTGACTTTAATATACCCGATGTGGATTGGAGTACTCCTTCTGCGAATCTGGCAAGAAGCAAAACAATCGTGGATGCTTTCCAAGATGTGTCACTTAAACAAATGGTGAGGGAACCAACCAGGGAAGGCTCAATGCTGAATTTAGTGCTCACCAATGGTGAGAGCGTGTCGAATGTCTGGGTGGGTGCCCCTGTGAGCAGCAGCGATCATCACACGGTGTGGTTTGACATAAAAGCCAAGATGCAGTCCAATTATAGCAAGCTCAAATTCCTAAACTTCAAAAACACTGACTTCAGTAAAATGGCCAAGTACCTGAAGGAGGAGTTGGCAGGGTGGGAGGGGATAAGGGAAGTAGAATTGCAATGGGCTAAACTAAAGGTGGCAATAAAGGGGGCAACAGATAAATATGTAAGGAAAGTAAATAAAAACAAGAGGAGAAGGAAACCTATTTGGTTCTCCATAGACGTGGTTACTCAAAGGCAAAAAACGCAGCTTTCACAAAATTCAAAAGCTTGCAAACAGAGGAACACAGTAAGGAATACAGGATCAAACTAAAAGAGACAAAAAGAGAAATAAGGAAAGCAAAATCAAAGGCACAGGAAAAGACGGCTAAAGATGTGAAGTGTGGCGACAAAACTTTCTTCAGGTATATTCGGGAGAGGAGGAAAATCAGAGATGGAATTGCAGGACTCAGAAGTGCTGGGAACGGATTTGTGGAAAGTGACATTGAAAAAGCAAAATTGCTAAACAAATAATTCTGCTCCGTTTTTACTAAAGAAAATCCTGGAGAAGGACCATCAGTGACTCCTAAATATAAAAATGGGAATGAAGTAGATACCACACCATTCACTGAAGATGATGTGTTAGAACAACTTGCAAAACTGAAAGTGAACAAGGCCATGGGACCAGATGGGATATATCCCAAGATACTGAAAGAGGTCAGAGAGGTTCTTGCAGGGCCATTAAAGGATGCTTTCAACAGTTCCTTGGAAACAGGAGTAGTTCCTCAGGAATGGAGAAGGGCGGATGTGGTACCTCTTCACAAAAATGGTGACAGGGAAGAAGTGACAAACTACAGGCCTGTGAGTCTCACCTCGGTAGCGGGAAAAGTAGTGGAGGTGCTTCTGAAAGAGCGAATAGTGGACTTTCTTAAAACCAACAGATTGCATGATCTGAGGCAACATGGTTTTACCAAAGGACGATCTCGCCAAACAAATCTGATTGAGTTCTTTGACTGAGTGACCAGAGAACTAGATCAGGGGCATGCGATGGATGTCATCTACCTGGATTTCAGCAAAGCCTTTGATACTATTCCTCATAGGAGGCTTATCAATAAACTCAGTAGTTTGGGGATGGGTCACAAGGTGGTGAACTGGATCAGAAATTGGTTGACTGCAGACGACAGAAGGTAATGGTAAATGGAGCTCACTTGGATGAAAGGAGGGTGATTAGCAGGGTGCCCAGGATTCGGTCTTGGGCCCGGCACTGTTCAATATATTTGTGAGTGATATTGCTGAAGGACTGCATGGAAAATTCTGTCTTTTTGCAGATGACACGAAAATTTGCAACAGAGTGGACTCCCCTGAGGGAGTGGATAACATGAGGGAAGATCTACAAAAGCTGGAAGAATGGTCTAATGCTTGGCAGTTAAGATTTAATGTGAAGAAGTGCAGTGTCATGTACTTGGGAAGCAAAAATCCAGGGGAAATGTATGTGATAGGGGCGAGAGGTTGGTGTGCACGGACCAGGAGAAGGACCTTGGTGTGATTATTTCTGCGGATCTCAAGGTGGCAAAACAGTGCGACAAGGCAGTGGCAAAAGCCAGGAGGATGTTGGGTTGCATACAAAGAGGAATTACCAGCAGAAAGGAAGAGGTACTAATGCCACTGTATAAGCACTGGTGAGGCCTCACTTGGAATACTGTGTTCAGTTTTGGAGACCATATCTTGCAAAGGATGTAAAAAGACTGGAAACTGTTCAGAGGAAGGCGACCAAAATGATTTGGAGCCTGCGTCATAAACCTTATGAGAAGAGACTTGAAGACCTAAATATGTACACTCTGGAGGAGAGGAGGGACAGGGGAGATATGATTCAGACCTTTAAATACTTAAAGAGAAATAATGAACAAACACACCTCTTACAAAGACGGGGAAGCTGTAAAACTAGAGGGCATAACATGAAGCTGCAAGGGGGTAAATTGAAAGGCAATGTCAGGAAATACTTTTTCACTGAAAGGGTGGTGGATGCTTGGAATGCCCTCCCGATGGAAGTGGTGGGAGCAAATACAGTGACAAAATTCAAAATGGCATGGGACAGACACAGTGGATCCCTTTACACCAACAGGATAAAATCAAAATAAACTTAACTAATTTCTCAACATAAAGGGGTGTCCTACATGGAGCGGTGGGTTCACCCCTAAAACAAAGACATGGGGAGGGATGGCCTGCATTGAGCGGCAGGTGCACCTACTCTTGCCATCTTATTGGGCAGACTAGATGGACAATGCTGATCTTTATCTGCCGTCATTTACTATGTTACTATATTAGAGGAAGAACAAGATCGGCTTTCCTAAAGCTACAAGAGTTAAAGAGAAAATTCCAGCCTCGAATTGGAATGTTACAAGAAGCTCAAGGTTCTATGTTGAATGATGCTGCGAAGATCAAGAAAAGGTGGAAGGAATCTACAGTGTTTTTATATGATAAAGATCAAGTGGACCAACAGCTATTTCAACCTGTACCTTATGATCTGGAACCATTGGTGATGAAAGAAGTTGAAGCAGCATTGAAAGCCTTATCAAAGAACAAAGCACCAGTCATTGATGGCATTTCCATAGAAGTATTACAGCAATCTGATGCAGCTGCTACCGTACTTACAAGATTCTGCCAAGAAATTTGGAAGACAACATCATGGCCAACTGACTGGAAAAGATCTGTCTTTATACCAATACTAAAGAAAGGTGATCCAACTGACTGTGGGAATTATCGCACAATCACTCTTATTTCATATGCCAGCAAGATTCTACTGAAGATTATTCAAGAGACTACAACCACACCTGGAACAAGAACTACCTGAGGTGCAAGCAGAGTTCAGGAAAGGGTGAGGAACGAGCGACATCACTGCGGATGTGAGATGGATCCTTGAAAAGACTAAATACCAAAAGAATATCTATTTGTGCTTTATCAAGGCTTTTGACTGTATAAACCATGAGAAACTCTGGACCACATTAAGAAGCATGGGTATACCATAACACCTGATTGTTCTCTTGCACAATCTGTACATTGAACAAGAAGCAACAGTTCAAACGGAACAAGGAGAAACAGAATGGTTTAAAATAAGCAAATGTGTAAGACAAGGCTAAATACTTTCCCCCTACCAGTTTAATTTATATGCAGAACAAATCATCAGAGAAACAGGACTGTATGAAGACAACAGAGGTGTGAAGATTGGTGGAAGACTCAACAATCTTCGCTATGCTTATGATACCACATTACTGGCTGAAAGTAAAAATGATCTGAAACATTTGCTTCTCACAATCAAGGAGCATAGTCTCAAAATGGGCCTGCACCTTAATGTAAAGAAGACAAAGATCTTGACAAATGGCAAAATCAACAAGTTCATCATTGAAGGAGAAGAAATTGAAATCGTGGACAACTTTAACCTACTTAGATCAACTATCAATAAAGAAGCAACAAGCAGTCAAGAAATCCGACGACGCATTGCTCTTGGCAGAATGGCTATGAAAAACCTAGACAAGATTCTCAAGAGCAGAGATGTCTCTCTCCATACAAAGATTCGACTTGTTCAAGCCATGGGATTTTCAATAACATCATATGGATGTGAAAGCTGGACAGTGAAAAAGACAGACAGGAAGAAAATTGATGCTTTTGAATTATGGTGCTGGCAGTGAATACTGCGTATACTATGGACTGCCCGAAGAACAAACCAGTCAGTACTAGAGGAGATCAAACCTAAGCTTTATTTAGAAGCTCAGATGACAAGACTTCGACTTTCATACTTTGGACACATCATGCAAAGAGAGAGATCATTAGAGAAAGACATCATGCTTGGCAAGATAGAAGGTCAACACAAAAGAGGAAGGCCAGCAATGAGATGGATCGATACAATAATAGCAGCTATGGGTACCAGTCTGTCAACAATGAGTCACCTGACTGAAGACCGAACTCAATTTAGGACAACTATCCAGAGGGTCGCCATGAGTCGACACCGACTCAACGGCACTTACCAACAACAATGATGTCAGCATCACAGATCGACAGACTGATCGAAAATGTAAGTACTTTGTTTTAAGAAACATGCTAGAAACACCTTCTCACAAAAAGGGCAAAATTTGCTAAGCTTTTCTTGGCATAGACAATGGGAATGGGAGAAAAAGCTTTAATAATTATGTCCAAAGTGACATATTCCTGTCAATTTATACAATTTCTCAGGTTAAAAAAATCGAATTCTTCAAAGATGTCAAAGACCTCTAGTGAAATGGCCCATCTTCTTTCTGTCTTATTAGATCATTATACATGATCTAAATTGTTAGAACCAAAGTCCTACTTTGCCTTCCTTATCTTAGGTGCATTTTGAGGAAGTTCATTCCCTATATTTTATTTAAAATAATAAAATGATGACTTATACCAATTAATTTTTTTAGAGCTATGCTAGATTTATTTATTATTCACTCCCTATAAGAATATTCATAACATGAGCAAAACAACATACAGTAAGTAAAATGCAATGTAATGTGTGCCATTCAATATAGTAAATGCTGACTCCTGGTGACCCAGCAGCCCCTGGGTTTTCTAGACGGGGTGTGACCACAACTAGATTGTCAGGGCTTTCTTCTGAGGCAACGGAGGGTGAAGTAACTTGCCCAAGGCCACAAGGAGTGCTAGCAGGAATGGAACCCTGGTCTCTCAGTCACCAGGATGTTGGCTCTAACCACTAGGCTACTCCTCCTACAAAAATATAAGCAAAAGCTCTCCTTAAAGCAAACATTTAAAGACCTTCTCAACAGGCCTCTTCTCATGGTTAAAAACATTTAAGATACAAGGTTCAATGAACATAATCTCTGTAGCAGAGTGAAAAAGTCTAGAAGGCAAAATGGGATGGGTCACAGGGCCATGGCCCCACCAATATTTTACCCAACATAATAACAGCAGCTAGAGCTTAGAGATGAGGCTGGAAATTGGTTTGTTTGGGCCTTCTAATCAAATGGGTGTTCTGCTGCTCTTGTGTATAGATTTCATCCTATCTAATCTAAAAAGCACTTCCAATCTGCCTGAAAATATCCACTTCTTAGCTTTCTTCCTCCGTCTGCTGATGTTCTCCCTAAATCTACATTTTCCCCACAGATTTCTTTTTACTTGGTAAATTAACAAAATTGTCCATGCTGATGCAATGTCTGTGAGCACTTATACCTATGGGCTTTGCATCAGTTTTCAAAGGATAAATTTGAGCATACCTTCCCTTTGATAACTTTCCCAGGAAGAAGAGTTTGTAGAGATTTATACCTGCTTTTTCTTTGAGTATTTTCTCCCTTGAAAACAGTACATACAGATTTGGAAATGTAGTCTACATGTGCCTTTCCCCTCCCCAAACTAAACATAACCCCTATGCCCACCTACTTTTTATATAGCTAAAAGTACATATTTTGTTCATTCTCACATGTACGTTTCTCTGCGTAAGGGCTGAGCAATTTTCAGGCAACTAACGAATCTACTCGGGCAAATCAGTAATTTTCAGAACAAATGTCTTCTGAAAACTGCTCTCAGATGTGTCACATTTTCTAAGAACAAATACCATCTATCTTTTATTACCTGATCTAGCTTCTCAAATTCTCTCTTTATCTTAGATTACATAGGAACATAAGAATTGCTATACTGGGTCATACCAAGGGTCCATCAAGCCCAGTATCCTGTTTCCAACAGTGCCCAAGCCAAGTCACAAATACTAGGCAGGATCCCAAAAAGCAGATAGATTCCATGATGTTTACCCCAAGGAAATTTTCAGACATTTGAAAACACATACAAGGGGACATTTGGCTGAACACCAGCCAAATATCCCCTTTTATAACAGCATATAATCTTGAAAATCTTATATGGAGAAATTTCACTTACCGTTAATTTCCTTTCCTGGAATACTGCTAGAACAGTCCAGACAAGCGGGTTATGTCCCCCTGCCAGCAGATGTTGGAGACAGAGAAAAAACACTCCAGAGCTGTGATTGGTTGGGTTCTGGGTGACATAGGAGTGCCCCTAGAGGACCTAGTCAGTATTCCTTTGACAAGCACCAACATAAGGAGAAAACCTGACTAACCAACTCAACAATGTACAGGTAACAACTAATTCAATTAAAACCCTCAACTCGAACCATGAAGGGTGGAGAAGGATCAAACATCATTCCTTGGAGAAAAAACCTGAATCCACTGTTGTGGATGTTCTCCGGAATATGCAATTGTTTATGTCTGAAGTAAGAACGTCGGCTCCTCTGCACCAGCAGACGTGACACTGACAATGGGGTGGGTTCTGGACTGGTCTAGCAGTATTCCAGGAAAGGAAATTAACGGTAAGTGAAATTTCTCCTTCCAGTTCATACTTCTAGACCAGTCCAGACAAGCGGGAAGTACCCAAGCTAATGAACCCCAGGGTGGGCAGAGAGCCGCTCACAGCACACTAACCCCAAAACGACTGTCCACACGTCCCCTGAATGACCAGGCGATAATGCTGGACAAAAGTAGACAAGGAAGACCAGGTTGCCGCTCGACAAATATCAAGAGGGACTACGTGTGATCGCTTGGCCAAAGACGTGGATTGAGCTCAAGACGAATGTGCGTGAAGACCAGCAGGCACTGGCTTGCCTTGCATAATATAGGTTGATTCGATGGTACGGCGTATCCATCTGCCGATAGTAGATTTTGAAGCTGCCATACCTCGGCGCAGTCCCGCAAAAAGCACAAAAAGATAGTCGGTCTTGAGAAAAGAATTGGTGACTGAGATAGGGAAGGAAAATCCTTTAGAGATCAACCGCCCGGAGATTCTTGGAATGTCCGGAACATTGTTCCTTTGAAAAGGCAGGCAACAAAAGAAGCTGATTGACATGAAAAGGAGTAATCACCTTAGGCAAGAATGAGGGAACAGTGCTAAGGGACACTCCCTCTGCAGAGAATGACAAATACGGATCCCTGCAAGAGAGGGCCTGTCGTTCCAAAATGCGACGAGCCGAAGTTATTGCACTAAGAAAACTGTCTTAAGTGTCAAACCCGTTAAGGAAACTTCCTTTAGAGGCTCGAAGGGTGGAGATATCAAGGCCCGTAGTACCAAAACAAGGTCCCAAGAGGGGACAAGTGGACTGACCGGAGGGCGTAGAAGCTTGACTCCTTTAAGAAAACGTAACACATCGGAGTGGGACGCAAGAGAACGACCGCAAATCGGTCCTCTATAACACGTCAGCGCTGAAATCTGTACCCGTAGAGTACCAAGAGCTAAGCCTTTGTCGAGGCCCTCCTGAAGAAAGGCAAGAATGTCTGGAATTTCTGTACTCCAAGGAGAAAGATGATGTTGCGTACACCAGGACTCAAACACTCGCCATACCCTAGCATATGCCAATGACGTAGACAAACAGCGAGCGTTGAGTCAATACTACCTTGGAAGAGTAACCCTTAGGGGCTAATCTATGGTGTTCAAGCGCCAAGCCGTAAGCAAGTAGGGAGTTGGATCTTCCATTGAGATAGGTCCTTGCCTGAGAAGTCCGAAGGGAGTTAGTAGTCACAGAGGAGGATTTCGAGATAGTCTTATGAGATTGGCATACCATGGTCTTCGGGGCCAGTTCGGGGCCACTAAGATTACTGGACCCTGGTGTTCCCTGATCCGTTGCAGGACTCTTCCGATCATTGGCCAAGGTGGGAATACATAGAGCAACTGGTGTTTCAGCCATGGCTGCGCCAAGGCATCTATGCCTTGAGATTTGTGTTCCCTCCAGCGACTGAAAAAGATCGGAACTTTCGCATTCGCGGCTGATGCCATGAGATCTACTTTTCGGCTGCCCCCAGTTCTGAACTATTGTCTGGAACGCTTGTGGGCCAGTTCCCATTCGCCGGGATCGACAGTGTGTCGGCTTAGAACATCTGCCTTCACATTGTTGGTCCCCGCTATATGCTGTGCTGAGAGAGCTTGAAGGTTCCTTTCTGCCCAAGGGAAGAGAAGGGACATCTCCTTCGATACCCCTGTGCACTTGGTGCCGCCCTGGCAGTTGAGATAGGACACTGCAGTGGCATTGTCGCATAGGATCCGAACCGCTTGACCCTGTAGGAACCACTGAAACTTCAGTAAGGCGAATCGAGCTGCTCTCACTTCGAGCCTGTTGATCGTCCATCGCGCCTCGTCCAAGTTCCTTGCGCTGAGTGAGTGCGACAGTGCGCTCCCCATCCGGACAGACTGGCATCAGTTGTCAGCAAGATCCAGCCTGGGTTTTCCAACGGTACTCCCTTGAGGAGATTGTGAGATGCAAGCCACCACTGTAGACTGTGGCGGACCTGCAGCTGTAACGGGAGATGGGTCTGGTAGTCTTCTGTCACTGGGGACCATCTGGAAAGTAGAGCAGCCTGTAGACAGTGCATGTGAGCCTTTACCCAAGGCACAAGCTCGATGGTGGCGGCCATGGATCCCAGGACTTGGAGGTAATCCCATGTCCGGGGGGCTCTTTGGGCCAAAAAACTTCAGAGCTGAGAAGCCAGCTTTAGGAAAGGTGCTTGAGTCAGGAATACACGCCCTTGACAGGTATCGAAGCGTGCTCCGAGAAATTCGATCTCTTGAGATGGATGGAGGCAACTTTCGGTGTGGTTGAACACCCAACCGAGCTGCTGTAGGAAGGCAACTACTGTGGAAACAGTTTTGCGAGCTTCTGGAAGGGAGTCTGTGTGAATGAGCCAATCGTCCAAGTTCGGGTGTACTCTGATTCCCTGCTTGCGTAAGGCTGCCACCACAACCACCATCACCTTTGAGAAGGGTCGAGGTGCCAAATCTAGGCCAAAGGGCATTGCCCGAAACTGAAAATGTTGGCCGAGGACTGAAAAATGCAGGAAATGCTGGTGATCTTCTCGAATGGGAATATGAAAATATGCTTCCACGAGATTCAAGGATGCTAGAAACTCTCCCCGGCGTACTGAGTGAATGACTGACCGTAGGGTCTCCATCCGGAAGTGAGGTACTGGAAGGCTGCGATTTACGCCTTTGAGGTCCAAAATTGGATGAAAAGAGCCATCTTTCTTGGGCACCATGAAATAGATGGAATAACGGCCTAGCCCTCTTTCTAATGCAGGGACTGGACAAATGCTTTTTAGGAGAGAAGCCTCTGATTGGTAGTTTGAATGGCCACTTGTTTTTCCGCCAAGCGTCCTGGAGAGACCAGGAAGGCATCATGAATGGGTCGACAACATTCGAGAGAATAGCCGTGAGAAACTATATTGAGGACCCATCGATCTGAAGTTATGAGTGCCCACTGTTGAGAAAAAAGGGTCAACCGTCCGCCTACAGGCGGAAGGATCTGGAATGGGCGGACCGTCCCGTCAGCGGGAAGAACGGGAGGTTCCATGGAACTTCCCTGGGCCAGAGTATGAGTCCGTTCCTTTGCGGGCTCCTCAAAAGGATTGAGCTCTCTGTCCAAAGCGATGGGCAGAAGCGGAAGAAGCACCTGGCTTAAAGGCACGGTATCTTCGTGAATCCTGAGATTTAGAAAATTGCCGAAAACCGTGGGATCGAGATCCACAACGAGAGGATGTCTTTGGCCTGTCCTCAGGTAAACGTTGTGGCTTCACCTCTCCCAGATATTTCACCAATTTATCAAGATCCTCGCCAAAAAGGAGTCTCCCTTTAAAAGGCAACTTAGACAGACGGGTCTTAGAGGCAACATCCGCTGCCCATTGACGCAACCATAGCCATCTTCTAGCCACTGCCACTGCCACCACAGAACAAGCTGACAGTCGTAGAAGATCATATGTAAGCTGCTGAATCCATCGGAGGGAGGCTCAAGCTGCCAAACCTCCACAAACCGCAGCTTGTAGGGAAAGAGTGGAGGACGAAAAAGCTGTCTTAAGTAGGCTCCTGTTGGTCTCAGAATTACCAGTCCCTTGTGCCACTCTATGCGCTGCAGCACCCGACCTATAAGTACCCACGGTGGAAATACATATAGGAGGATCTCTTCCGGCCATTTTTGCATCAGAGTATCCAGCACTTCTGACATCCTTTCTCTCCTTCTGCTGAAGAACATTTCTACCTTTGCGGATTCGAACGTCGCCATAAGGTCCATAACCGGCAGACCCCATCATTGTACCAGCAAGTCGAAGACGTCTTGATGGAGCACCCATTCTCCAGGATCCACCTTGACTCGACTCAAAAAATCGGCTGTCACATTGTCCACTCCCACTACATGTACTGCCGATAATGCTTCCAGTTGTGACTCGGCCCACTCTAACAGTCCGTCCACCTCATCTTCCAGCGCCACACTGCTGGTTCCGCCTTGACGGTTGATGTAAGCCACTGCTGTGGCGTTATCCGACAGCACTCAAATTGCACGTCCCTGCAGCCACCGTTGAAAGGCTTTCAGAGCTAAGGTCACTGCCCTCAGCTCCAATCTGTTGATTCACCAACTCTTTTCCTGTTCTGTCCACTGACCTTGGGCATACTGTCCCTCGAAGTGTGCCCCCCAGCCGAAAAGACTCTCATCCGTTGTCAACGCCTTCCAATCCGGAGCTTCTAGAGGCATCCCTTTTTCTACACCCCCCAGAACGAGCCACCACTGCAGAGACTGTCGCGCCTCCGGCGGACAGATCAATCGCTGAGACAACTGATCGGCCTGATGTGACCATCTTCGGAGCAGTGCTCTCTGCAATGGCCTCATGTGAGCCCTGGCCCATTGTACTACCTCTATCGTAGCAGCCATCGTCCCTAATAGCTGTAGATACTGCCATGCCGAGGGAGCTCTTCTCCCCAGGAAGTCCTGAATCAGCTTTCTTAACTTCCGGATTCTGATCTGCAGCAGATACACTCTGCCTCTGCCCGTGTCGAAGCGGGCTCCCAAATACTCCAATTCTTGCGACGAGACCAATTTGCTTTTTGCAAATTTACTACCCACCCTAGAGTCTGCAGGAACTGCACCACTCTGCGTGTCACCCCTTCGCTTTCCTCCTTTGACTTTGCCCGAATCAACCAATCGTCCACGTAAGGGTGCACCAACACTCCCTCCTTGCGCAATGCCACTGCCACCACCACCATGACCTTGGTGAAAGTCCGTGGCGCAGTTGCCAACCCAAACGGCATCACCTGAAACTGAAAATGCCCCATGGGCACTGCAAAGTGAAGGAAGCCTCGATGCTCCCCCTGATCGGAATGTGCAGATAGGTCTCCGAGAGATCCAAATACATAAGATACTCTCCCTGCTGAACCGCTACTATGACTGACCTCAATGTTTCCATGTGAAAATGTGACACCCTGAGACATCTGTTTACCCTTTTTTAGATCCAGAATAGGTCTTAAGGTACCTTCTTTCTTTGGCACCACAAAATATATGGAGTACCGACTGTATCCGCATTGGTCCCCTGGCACTGGCACCACCGCCTTGAGGGCTATCAACCTTTCTAAGGTCTCCTGAACTGCTTTCATCTTTAATTTCGTTCTGCAAGGGGACTGAACAAAAGTATCGTGTACTGGGCTTTGGAATTCGAGCGCATAGCCTTTTCACACGACTTCCAACACCCACTGATCTGATGTAATTTGGGCCCAGGCCGGAAAGAAGTCTCTCAAACAGCCTCCCACCGGTACTATTCCTGCCTGGACCCCCTCACTTCATTGTGGTTTCTTGACGTTTGGGGAGGAAGCGGCACCAAAACCTCTGCCCGCTCCTCGAAACCCCCGAAACCCCGAGGCTCTGTACTGGAAACACCCTCTTTAAAATTGGCCAAATCTTGATTGACGAAAACGCCGAAACTCCCTCTGTTGACTCTTAGATGGCGGTAGAGCATGGCCCTGCTTTTGTCTGTCCTCTGGCAATCGGCCCCCCTTTGATTCTCCTAATTCACTAACTTTTCTAACTCTTCACCAAAGAGGAGCTTCCCTTTAAAAGGCAGCTTGCCCAGTCTCGCCTTAGAAGCCACATCAGCTGCCCAATTACACAGCCAGAGATATCTCCTTGCCGCTACCACTGACGCCATACTCTTCGATAGTCCTCGAATCAGATCATACTGACTATCTGCTAGGTACGCCGCTCCTGATTCAATATGGGCCGCCTCCTCGACTTGCAGACCTTTCAGTCTCTGAGACCATCTGAGGCACGCCCTTGCCACCCATGTGCCACAAATGGAAGCCTGAATGGATAGGTCATTCACCTCAAATACCTGTCTTAGCAACGCATCCAGCCTCCTATCTTGCGCATCTTTAAGGGCCGCACTTCCCTCTACCGGGATCATCGTCTTTTTAGCAACTGCCAAAACCGCCGCATCCACCTTGGGCGATTTAAAAATTCCCTTATCAGATTCCACTAGCGGATACAGACGGGCCATCAGTCTGGAACCCTTAATGCTCGCATCAGGCATATCCCATTCTTCCTGAATCATTTCTTTAAAAACCCTATGAATCGGAAACGCCCGTTGAGACTTACGAATGGCCTGTAATAAGGGATCCTCCAAAGTACTATCTACTGCCTGATCCGCTGTCGGCATATTCAACACTTTCAGCATCTCCACAATGAGCGCCGAAAGCTCCTCTCTCCTTAACACCCAGACTACTCTAGCCTGGTCCTCTGTTTCAGTTATCTCACCTTCTTCCAAATCCATTTCCATGCCCAAGTCCTCTAACACCTCTGACTGTTCTTCTCCAACCAAGTCCTGTTCGGTATCGTCTGTCCGCAGTTTCGCCTTCTTAACTGGGGCAGTATCCACTGCTCCACCTAATGGTGTCCCTGGCCTTTTTGACCCGCGGACTCCGTGCTCCGCCGGCCCAGGACTCCCACTCCCTGAAACCCCAAGAGCCTGCTGGAGCAGTGACAAGAATTGTTGTGAAAATATGGCCCCCAATCCGCCCTGCACTGAAGTCTGGGGCAAGGGAACCTCCAGAGCCAAGGACGGCCCTGGCACCGGCTCCTGAATGAGCTCTGGAGAGGAGAGAGGACCCGCAGTCCCTGAAGGCTCCTTCGCCCCCTCTCCCGCCCCTTGTTCTGCCATCTCTGCCAGTGACGCCTCATGTGCACAGCCTTTGCACAGCCCCGCTTCAGAGACAGAGCCTCTATGCACCCCACACAGGAGGCATTGAGGCCTAGCCAGCATATAGAACTGTTTGACAGGGTACCCAGCCAAATCAAACTCTCTGTTTCCTTATCCTTTTTTTTTTCTTTTTTAAAACACAATCCACATCAAAGAAGGTATCTGAAGACAAAATTTCAATTCCAATTTACTTAAATGCCATCAACGTCTGCTAAACCACACCAGAAGGCCCCCTTGAAACGCTATCTGCTATTTCTGACTTTCCCGCGCAAACACCACGCGGCAACGAACGGCCCTCCGGTAAAATTTCAGCTGCTAAATGCCGTGAAAAACCAACAGCTGCTCCCAAAAAATAACAGCGCTTACCTCTCCGGCTTCCAAGGCCCCTGCCATGCTGCCCTGCTTACCGCCGCTCAAAAACCTGAAACCGCGAACTGCCGGCCGCCACTGGATCTCCTGCTCATTCAGCCATGCCGCACAGCTCTCCTGCACGCTGAGCATGGGCCAACTGAAGTACTCTCACGGCTCGTCTCCTGCTCGAGGGATCGCAGCCAGAGTCCACACTCAGCTCCCGCATTCAGCCCTGCTATCGCACCATGCTGCAGAGAGGGGGGAGAAGGGGGGCAGCCCTTATGTAAGCACTCTAGCCTTTATCAGCCTAAAGCCAAATTCGCCAAATTAAAGGGCCAGTAACCCCCCTTTTTTTTTAAACTATCTAACTATATTCTGACTAAATGCTTGCTCCAGTGAGTCCCGAACCTCTGGACTCACACCGCTTTCCGCTGCTTGGAGACTGAGAACTGGATCATGGAAGCGGTCCCTGGACTACTTATACTGTTGCCATCAAAAGTGTGATATGCTCAGTCTCCAAGCTGCGGGAGGACGTGCTTAAACCCAGAGGTTCGAGACTAGACTGGAGGGACGATAAGGAACAGGCATTGCAGAAGGCTTAAACTTTTTTTTTTTTTTAAACAAAAATCAATGTGGGCTTAGGGAAAAGACTCTTCAAAGAAAAGGGATTTTGAAACTCCGTGCCTTCAGAGCCTGTTAAATGCTTTGAAATGGCTGCCCATAGCTGTTCCCGCCAAAAAAAAAAACACTGAAGAGAAATTTCTCCTGATTCAAAATGGCCACCGGCACAGAAAAACTGCAAAATAAAAGTTTCCTAAGCTCTAAATACCTCAAAAATGTGGAGAAATTGCTGGGGGAGAGGAGAGGAGTACAGACCCGGTGATCCCCGTGCCGTTAAAAAAACGGATGTAAGATAATCGCTGCGAGGGAACCCAAGTAGGTACTCACTGTGCTGCAGAGAAGCAGAGGCTTGCAGGGCAGGTACGCACTGTGCTGCAGAGAAGCAGAGGCTTGCAGGGAAATGCTCCAAAGATGCTGTAAAAATTATAACTGTGACTGGATGGCAAAAAATTTGATAGATTGATCCACCCCCAGCTACACAGGCTCTGTGGCAGAGGCTAGGAGCTGATTATAATGGGGAGCTCCACTGATCTAAGGATCAGGAGCTCAGATCCTGCCGTATTGTCACTAACTATAGTTTAAAAGCAATACAGCTATAAGAGAGGGGACCTGGGAAACTCAGAGAAACACTTTTTGTATGCTCTGAGTGCATCCAGGTAAGAGACAAGATTGTTTAACACCTTCATCTGCTGGAGACAGAGAAAATACTGACCAGGTCCTCTAGGGCCACTCCTATGTCACCCAGAGCCCAACCAATCACAGCTCTGGAGTGTTTTTTCTCTGTCTCCAACATCTGCTGGCAGGGGAACATAACCCGCTTGTCTGGATTGGTCTAGCAATATGAACTGGAATAGGCCACTCTTTGTCTGATGGGTGACTAAACATTCAGGGATGAATCAAGCAACCGGTCACTAAATGGACAAAGTGTGGTGTGAGGAAAGCAGCAGTGTTCGTAAAATGTACTTACTTTCACAGTGCTCTAAAAACTGGATGCATTCATGGATGACGCTATCTCGCAGCATGATCATATGCTTTGACATGTTTTCCAGTAAAGAAAGGAAGCAACGCTTGGCATAATACCATGTATCTGTTCCAAGCTACGGACAACAAATATAACCTATTAATCCTATTTTAAATACTTACTACTGTACATTATGCATGATAATAAACACTGCAATTAGTTTTTGTATTAGTCATGTACTGTTTTTTTTTATCATGCTATCACGTTTTGCAAAACTGAAGACAACATGTTTTAGATATCCAGATTAAAAGCAAGTAATCTTGGTTAGTTTCCTTCAGGCTTTTTGTTCAGGCTGTTGCTTAGATATAAGAAAACAAAATGGAAACTGCATTAGCATGTTTAATGAAAACCAAAAGGTTATTAGCAAAGAAGCAGTACAATGTCCCCATCCTTCCCACAACTGGTTGATGGGCAGCAAACATGAGAATATATAGAAAATTATATTCATTTCCTTCTTTTACAAACATCAGTTGTAGCTGTATTTTTTTTATATGAGCATGTGATGTGTCAAGTGCAGCAGTGGGCCCTGGTGGCCAGAATACAGAGCAACATTGCTGTATGATCTTGTATGTGTAACAGAACTTCACTGGGGCCGATATTCAGTGTATACTCACAGTCACATATCCAGTTAGGTCAGTGTTAATGAATATCAGAGATTAAGGCTAATCAGATAGCTTTATCCTGTTAATTTATATCTGCTATTTAACCAACCCACCTAAATTGGTTAAGACAACAGGATATTGAGAGGATGGAAGGAAGAGCGCAAAAGAAGATTATGTATGAGGGGGGCGAGGAATCGGAAGAATGAATGTGGGGTTTTTATTAAGAAACTGGAGGTGGTGAGCACTGACAGGGATAGGGGGATGTCTTTTTTTTACTGCCCCTTTAAATTGCTCCTTTGGAGAATTGGACTGCAGGTCAAGTTTAATGCAAACTGTGTTATTCATTATGAATAATAAAAAGCTGCTCTGCATGCATTTGCATGCTTCACAGCTCATTATCATTTAACATGTGTTGCAGTAAAAAAATCCCATGTTAACAGGGCTGGAGCTACTATTAGACAAATTGACCAGTCGCCTAGGGTGCCAATGGTGGAAGGGTGGTTTACTGCCATCACCACTACCATCCCGCTCCGAGATGTGCAATGGCAGCAATGCTTTTAAAACAGCACCACAGCACTTGCTATCTCCTCCGGCACTGTGGTGCTGTTCCTGCTTCTGTCTCCTCTGATTCCACTTCCTTTTGCCTGGGGCGGAAGCAGCTGGACCACTCGCTTCCACCTCCATGCAAAAGGAAATGGAATCAGAGGGGCAGAAGTGCTGAAGAGGTGAGGCAGTGGCAGCAATGAAGACAGGGGAGGGAGTACTAAGAATGAGATTTGCCAAGGGCACCTTATATCCTTCCACCAGCCTGGCGTGTTAAGCTGTGTTATTAGCAAATAAGGTACATTATTGCCATAAAGCTGTAAGTTTGTACCTGAGGTGATAGAGAGTGGAATAACTTGTCCACGGTGAGGAGTGTCAGCCAAATTTGAACCCTAGCTTCTCTGGTTCTTAGTTCGCTACTCTAACCATTAAGTCACTCCTCCTATAACCTCTCTTTTCTCAATCATGCCTCTTATGGGTGAAGGGATAGTGCATGAGCTCCCCATCCTGAACTGGAAACATCCACAGTCAAAACTAACTGATTCTGAGGCTGATGGAACTTAAGGCCTCGAGTTAGATTGCCTTTCATTATCCAGTATCTGAGACATGGAAGAACCTAGTCACTTAATGTAATCTGATGAAAGAGAATATGCAGCACCTGATTCAATTGAAATCTCAACATCCACTGAAGCTGATGTATATGAATGCATGTATAAGCTCCCCCACCCAATGTTATCTGACCCTCCCTGACATCAAGACATCCATCAAGGCATTTGGCAGGTTGAGTCATAGCAGCAGTACTGCGGGATTACTGATAGAGCTCACAGTCATCATTTTGGAACCCATAGCCAACGAGAGTAGGAGTAACTGGGCATCACTCCGGCTCCAACTAGATTATGATGGACCCAGTAAGATCTACATATAGGATTGGGGGGATAGGGATGGGAGGAAACCGATGTCAGTGAGAAAGAGTGGGTGGCCTGATCTCAGAAGTGGGATAATTACTGTTGGAAGGCCATCAGGAGGGGGGCATGTTACTGGAGAGGGTGTTCAGAGGGGATCAGAGGGGATACTGGCCTCGATCTTTGCACCTATCTCTTCAAGTAGGCACATACGGTGTGCCTTGAAGCAGAAGTAAATGACGAAGTCTTGATTTTTTTCCATCCAAGTGTATTCCCCTTGTAAAATGGGGAATACACATCGATAATTTAGGGCCACTCAAATCACTCCCTCTCCATAACCTAACCACAACTCTTTGTAATCTCTGCGAGGTATGGATCACACATGTAAATATCAGCCTTCTAAAATCACTATTTGCACATGTACTGTAGGTGATCTGTACATTTAAAAGCCACTATTTACATGGGAGATGCTTCTAAAATAACCCCCACAGTGTCTAGGATAGGTTTGACCTGCCCTTGCAAAGCATTGGTATAGATAGTAGCCATATAAGGTACCAATGTATCTGGCAGTCAAACATCTATTGCATTCTATGATCCATATCCTCCAGTAAGTTTAACAATGCCTATGAGGAGCAGCAGCAGAAGAGATGACATACTCTTGAGTCCGACTGGTACTTGGACCCCAGATCTTGGCAGACTGTAATGTTCCCAGATATTAAGAAGAATGAACAGTCCTCTCTGCAGAGGCACTTCAAATAGACACACGATGACTATTTCTCCTCTATTCCTGGCACTGATGCCTGTAGATGGGATTTCAAATGCTGACTGGTCCCAATAGCGTCTATCGATGCTTGACATCAAAGGTAGCCAATGCACCCTGTGACGTAGAAGCCTCTCAAGAAGCTATGGAAACAGGTAGTGATCCGGTGGAGAGAACCGGTACTGCAGTAGAATGCAGGATTTTCTCTTCAGAGAGAAAAAAAACACAGAGCTAATCAGGAACCACACCTCACCTCGAGGAAGGAGAGAAGCCAAGTCCCTGATTGGGCACGCCCAAGCAGGAGGCGGGCAGTGCCGTACACAGGCACCTTGTTAAGCACTCAGAAACAGAGAGAGAGGGAACAGGAAGAATGAGAGGAAGAGAACGGTTTGGTTTTGGAAGGACAGGACCAGGAAGAGTTGGAGAGAGAGCAGTTAAGCAGCTGTAATCCACTAAGGAGAAGATTGGACTCACGGAGCAGATACCCGGGAGACTCAGAGGCAGGAAGAATCTTCTGTGACCAGAAGGATTCAGGGGCACTGAGAGACCCAAGGCTACAGCACAGGCTTCTAGAGGACCAACTGGAACTTTGGAACCAAAGGCAGAGGGACAGAGAATTACCCTGGAGAAAGCCACAGCACAAGGTACACAGTGGGTTTGAAACTGCTAGCAAGTTTAACATTGGGAAGCCAGAAAGAGTAAAGCCAGAAAGAGTAAAGGCTAACGTTAAGAGCCAGGACAAAGTCAGACAACATGGTAGCAATTGGTTGCAGTCTGAAAAGCATTTAAGCAGCCGAGGCTATATTCATAAGCCAGCAGAAACCTATGGTAGGAGAACAGCTGACTCCTATTATAGAGACGTGGGCCAAGAGAAGTCTGAAGGTCCTACTTTTAACACTCTGTGGAAAAACTCTCCTCTCACAGCTGAAGTTTTAAACCCAGCACTAACGTTTAGTGATAAGTGGGGGAAGGATAATCCTAACACGTGGAGCTGTTGTCCTAGTACGAGCAGCATTGCTAATTATCAAGAGATAAGCAGTTTAAACAAACAGTTACCTGAAGGAGGAAGACATTATCAGCTTAGCCCAGAAAGAACGCAGGCTGAATTGCTTCTTAAAGACTTCATAGAGTTCCTTGAAAGCAGGGCAATTTCTTCCTCTAATGTAGCACAGCCCTCAAAAAGCTGTGAAGAGGAAATGCCTTTAGTTTCTTCTCTACCGTTCACAGAGCCAGACATGCCAATGGACTGTTCAGCTTGTGTCATTGAGAAGGACATTTAATTGTAATGCTGTACAAAGTTATATGAAGAAATATAACAGAAGTTGCTGTATTGATTCCTATGCTGAAGAGCTTATCAGAGGGGAATAAGTTAAAGCATAATTGTCTGCATACCACGAGCATTGCTGTTTGCCAAAGTTTGTTTCATCCGTTAGAAAAAGGGTCACATGACAACTGAATGTGATCACAGAAGATAATGGACATTTAGCCTAGCAGTGCAATACCTTGTTTTGGTTTCTCACTCTTGTTTTGTGCTATTATACTTTATTTGCGTCTGCTTGCACTTGAACTGCAATGCGGAAATAAACCTCATCAAAGAAATTTTCTTTGCCTGCCTTACTGCTTGAGCACATACACAACTACAACCTCAACCCTGAAGGGCATTCAAGGCCACCTCCTCCTGAAACCCCAAGGTCCAGGGAGTGGGTGTGTGGCAAAGTGGCGTAGTATTGAGGATACTGCGCAGGCGCAAGAAGTAGCCGCATCAGGAGCTGCAGAAGCCAACTTCCAGAAGAGCCCAGCTGAAGAGCTGACGAGCCCAGACGTGGAAGGGGACTGCAGGAGGCTACAGGATCTGCTGTTGCTGATGTGCATGCAAACCACCTGAGCCAGGTAAAAGGTATCCACCCCGGGTAACCAAGGATACCAGGGCAAGGGTGCAGCCTAGTGGTGACTAGGGAAGAAGAAAAAGAAAAGGAGAAATTAAAGCACAGATAGACAAGTGTACTGTGATACTGCACTTGGGTCTGTATTTTTGCTTTATTCCAGGAATTCCAAGATGGCGATGGAGGCCAAGGACATCTTCCAATGGATGGCGACACACCTGGAGCGCCAGAGAGATCTTTCGCTAGAGGCACAGGAAAGAGCCAACACGAGTTTCCGTGAACAGCAGCAACTTCTACTTACCATGATGGAGGAATGGCTAAAGGAGAGGAAGCAGGCGACTGTACCACCAGCATCTACACCAGGTTCCACTCTAACAGACTCTGTACACCCTGTTAGTTTACACACAGGAACTTTGTTTAACTTTGGTCAACTTACTAATCAGGATGATGTAGATGACTTTCTCGAGAGCTTTGAGAGAGTAGCTCGCCTTAGCGCCTGGCCTAAGGAGCACTGGGCACTAAGATTAGCAGCATCCCTTACTGGGGAAGCGATGGCCGCTTACCGCGCCATGCCTGCTGCACTGGCCGGAAGCTATGATGAGTTAAAGAAAGCGATAAGAGAGAGATTAGGGCTCACTCCTTTAGTTTACCACACGCGCTTGAGAAGTGTAAAACTGAGGCCGAGTGAGACCCCTTGTGTCACAGGATTCGTAGCCTGGTTGACAAGTGGTTAACTCCAGAAGGGAGGTCTGTGGAGTCAATACTTGATGACTTGGTACTAGAGCAATACATGAATGCTCTACCCCAGGGAATCCGCACCTTCCTGATCTTGCAAAACTGCAAAACTCCCCAAGAAGCTGTTGCACTCTCTGAAAGATACATAGAGGCAGAGCTAACTGCCCAGAGAGCTGGCACTACTTCCCAGGAGACAGGCAGTCGCGGATCAGAAAGGAACCGGAGGGTGCAGGAGGATCCTATAAAAATGTGCATGCCATTGTGGAAGAATTCTAAGAGTAAGCCAAGGTGTTACAAATGTGGGCAAGAGGGACATTTGCAAAAACATTGTTTTGTTAAAACTGCCTTGATAGCGGATAGTTCTATGAAAGACAGACAAGGATTTCTTCTTTCTGTTGAAGTACAGGGAATTACCACTCAAGCTTTGCTAGATTCAGGAGCTGAGTTAAGCATGCTCTCTGAAGAATTGTGGCAGAGAATAGAAGCCATGCAGGGAGGAGAAGCAATTCAGCCTGTGAGTTCGGTTAAAATAAGATGTGTTCATGGAGGAACTTCCACCTATCCGGTGTATAAATTACACATAGCAGGGTTAGGTGCACGCAGGACTATCCCCTTAGCAGTTGTCCCAGGACTTCCCCATGCAGTAATTCTAGGCAGAGATTGGCCGCAGTTCTTTAGAGAGATGGAACGAGAGTTGCAGGTGAAAGGCGCAATGGTCTCCACAAGAGCCCAATCCTCAGCCTTAGAAAGTAAAGAAGACACCCCAGAGGATCTCGGAGAAGTTCTCCCCTCTGATGAAGCATTGATAAACACTCCGGACACTAAGGTCAGAAAGGCAAAATCTGAGAAGCGTAAGGAGAAACAGTCTCGCTCTAAAAACAAGTCTGAAGTACAGGCAGGGCAAGAGCTGCCATGGGTACCAGAGGAGCTAATGAACAAATTTCCCACGTTCCCAAACGAGCAGTAAGCGGACCCCGCTCTCACACAGGCATTCAAATGGGCTCAGACTACTAGGGATACCTTACCCAGGTTTCTCCTGACCGCGGGAATACTTTATAGGGAAAGTAAAGATCCTTTCACCGGGGATAGCAGAAAACAGTTGGTGGTGCCAACCACCTTTAAAAATATAGTGCTACGGTTGGCACACGACCATCCCGTTGGAGGGCATAAGGGCAGTCAGGGAACCCTCGATCAAATCTTATCCCGATTCTATTGGCCGGGTATCTTTAAAGAGACGGCCAAGTTTTGTGAGGCTTGCCCCACTTGCCAAAGAGTTTCAGCTGCCCATCCCAGGGATGTCCCCATGATACCATCACCTGTAATTAGGGATCCCATCCAGAGGATAGGTGTAGACATTGTCGGACCTCTGATTAAAACCCCTCGAAGTTTCCGCTATATCTTAGTGGTGGTAGACCACGTTACAAGATTCCCGTGGGCCATGCCACTACGCACCATATCTGCCAGAGTAATAGCAAACAAACTCATTAAGCTATTCTGTGAAGTGGGTTTCCCCAAGGAAGTTCTCACCGACAGAGGGAGCAACTTCATGTCAAAATACTTAGGACAGGTGTGGGATGCCTTTGGCATTCACCACATTAAAACGGCAGCATATCATCCCCAAACGAACGGTTTAGTCGAGAGACAAAACCAGACTCTTAAAAGAATGTTACGTAGGAGTTTGGAGGGGGAAATGGACAACTGGGATACAATGTTCCCCTTTGTTCTGTATGCGTGCAGAGAGAGAAAACAGGCCTCATTAGGAACAGCACCGTATGAACTCCTGTACGGCAGGTCTCCCAGTGGCATTCTCGATATCTTAAGAGAACAATGGGTAGAACCAGATCCTAGGGAAATAGAGGTGCCCGAGTTCCTAAAAGATTTAAAGATGCGGCTACGCCGGACCTCACAAGTAGCAGTGGACAATCTGAAGCGTAGTCAAGTCAAACAAAAATCCTATTATGATAGGAATACAAAGCAGCGTCAACTAACGATAGGAGAGAAGGTTATTGTAATGGTGGCTGGGACAGAACCGAAATTTGAGAGCCACTGGAAAGGCCCTTGTCGGGTAATACAACCTGTAGGACCTGTATCTTACTTGGTTGAGAATAGGAAAGGTCGCAGGCAGGTTTACCATATCAACATGTTAAAGCCATGGCATGACAGAGTAGCTTTAGCCCAAATAGCCACAATAGCCTCTCCGAGACAACAACCTCAACAGAAGCTCACCAGCACAGAGCCCATAGATTGTATCACGTGCTGTGCCGTCAAGACTAAGCCAGCCCGTGATATCTTAAGGGGGGGATCTGTGACGTAGAAGCCTCTCAAGAAGCTATGGAAACAGGTAGTGATCCGGTGGAGAGAACCGGTACTGCAGGAGAATGCAGGATTTTCTCTTCAGAGAGAAAAAAACACAGAGCTAATCAGGAACCACACCTCACCTCGAGGAAGGAGAGAAGTCAAGTCCCTGATTGGGCATGCCCAAGCAGGAGGCGGGCAGTGCCATACACAGGCACCTTGTTAAGCACTCAGAAACAGAGAGAGAGGGAACAGGAAGAACGAGAGGAAGAGAACGGTTTGGTTTTGGAAGGACAGGACCAGGAAGAGTTGGAGAGAGAGCAGTTAAGCAGCTGTAATCCACTAAGGAGAAGATTGGACTCACGGAGCAGATACCCGGGAGGACTCAGAGGCAGGAAGAATCTTCTGTGACCAGAAGGATTCAGGGGCACTGAGAGACCCAAGGCTACAGCACAGGCTTCTAGAGGACCAAGTGGAACCTTGGAACCAAAGGCAGAGGGACAGAGAATTACCCTGGAGAAAGCCACAGCACAAGGTATGCAGTGGGTTTGAAACTGCTAGCAAGTTTAACATTGGGAAGCCAGAAAGAGTAAAGGCTAACGTTAAGAGCCAGGACAAAGTCAGACAACATGGTAGCAATTGGTTGCAGTCTGAAAAGCATTTAAGCAGCCTAGGCTATATTCATAAGCCAGCAGAAACCTATGGTAGGAGAACAGCTGACTCCTATTATAGAGACGTGGGCCAAGAGAAGTCTGAAGGTCCTACTTTTAACACTCTGTGGAAAAACTCTCTTCTCACAGCTGAAGTTTTAAACCCAGCACTAATGTTTAGTGATAAGTGGGGGAAGGATAATCCTAACACATGGAGCTGTTGTCCTAGTACAAGCAGCATTGCTAATTATCAAGAGATAAGCAGTTTAAACAAACAGTTACCTGAAGGAGGAAGACATTATCAGCTTAGCCCAGAAAGAACGCAGGCTGAATTGCTTCTTAAAGACTTCAGAGAGTTCCTTGAAAGCAGGGCAATTTCTTCCTCTAATGTAGCACAGCCCTCAAAAAGCTGTGAAGAGGAAATGCCTTTAGTTTCTTCTCTACCGTTCACTGAGCCAGACATGCCAATGGACTGTTCAGCTTGTGTCATTGAGAAGGACATTTAATTGTAATGCTGTACAAAGTTATATGAAGAAATATAACAGAAGTTGCTGTATTGATTCCTATGCTGAAGAGCTTAACAGAGGGGAATAAGTTAAAGCATAATTGTCTGCATACCACGAGCATTGCTGTTTGCCAAAGTTTGTTTCATCCGTTAGAAAAAGGGTCACATGACAACTGAATGTGATCACAGAAGATAATGGACATTTAGCCTAGCAGTGCAATACCTTGTTTTGGTTTCTCACTCTTGTTTTGTGCTATTATACTTTATTTGCGTCTGCTTGCACTTGAACTGCAATGCGGAAATAAACCTCCTCAAAGAAATTTTCTTTGCCTGCCTTACTGCTTGAGCACATACACAACTACAACCTCAACCCTGAAGGGCATCCAAGGCCACCTCCTCCTGAAACCCCAAGGTCCAGGGAGTGGGTGTGTGGCAACCCCCAATGTTGATCCACCCAGCATCTGGTGTAGTTCCCTGGTCTGATGCACTTTGACTGGATTTTGGCAAGCCAAAGCAACTCCTTCTCTTGTTGTCCAAAATCACCTGGTGTTTTCTGGCAAGTGGCACACGATTCAATCTCATGGTCAGGCATCAGACATTTCAAACACATATCTGTGCACTTTCTGGAACTTCTGCAAACCTTTTTTTTTTAATAGGACATCAAAAATCCTGATCAATACCACTCAATGCACCAATATTGTGCAGGTTGTAGTCAGCAAAAATGAAAGAAAACTTTAACGGACATTTTTACTAAGCTGTGCTGTTAACGCATTCTCGAGCATGAGAACTAACAGATAGCGCTGGGTTAATTTCATTCTACCTGCTTAGCACACAATGGGAAGGGAAATGGGCAGGGCAGGGCAGAGCAGAGGGTGGGCATGTCTGCACATCATGGTTAGCGCGGGCATTGACAACTGCATTTTCCATCAATGATGTAAGTAGCATGGATGCACTTAATGCTGCCTAAATGGGTGGCATAAAGTGCTTCCGTGTTGCCGTCAGGGTCCAAATCAGTGCAGTATCTGCTGGATCCATGCTATCTATGCCCCCAACAAGTAGCACATAACTTTTGAACAAACCATGAGTTGATTTCTTTCCTCAACACAAGATGCCTGCAAAACCCTAGCACACTTGAATAAACACCCCTAAATACATACAAAAAAACTAAGAACTTCTAAAGGGGAAATGAAAGGATTTTTAAGGGTAGCAACTCTTCAAAAACTAGAAAAACTCACAACATTTTACCTCAATGCAGAAGCACAAAAAAATGCATCCTTTGGGCTCCATGTAAAAAAAGAAAATGGAAGTGGCCCTGCGTGATAAGGTAGAAATCCATGCATATGCGTGGTGGGCTGGGCTGGAAAGCTCTTTATTGTCAGAGAGCTTTGTTTATCTTTCTCCATCCAGTACTCTGTCTGATGACATCACTCATTTGTGAAAATAAAGTATCCTGCTTGTTCTCACAGAAATAGTCATTTCTCTGCACAGAAGGTCCATTTGAGAATTGCCACTCCTATGTGCAAGGAGTTTACAAGGAGTAACAGGGTGGGCAATTTTCAAAATACATTGCATTAACACTTACATATTGCCGTTTTCCCAAAAAAGGACATTGATCAGTTTATACCATAAAATACCAAAATGGTTTATATCAAAAAACTAAACAATGTGCAATGTGACACAATGGTGCGTTTCCCCCATTTGTAGAATCAGGCATTTGGGGGGGGGTCATCTGTGTGCATCATAGGAAATGTATGGGGGTGTGCGCATGTGTGTATGTCAGTGGGTGTGTGCGTTTGTGTCTTTCTGTGTATCACGGGGACTGTTGGGGGCTACATGTGCATTTGTGGGTGTGCGCCATGGGGCATGTCTACTACTGCTTCAACTAGTTATATAGCGCTACAAGGCATCTGCAGTGCTGTATAAATAGATGTAAGAGAGAGTTCCTGCACATCAGAGCTTACAATCTAATCAAGACCAACATCATCACAAAACTGAGGATTAGCATATGGTAAGATACACATAAGTGGTGAACAAGAGAGTGAGGGGCATCAGGATCCAAAAGCAGCTTCCAAGAGGTGGGTTTCTAGCCTGGATTTGAATAGGGCTCGAGAAGGAGCCTGATGTACTGACTCAGATAGTTTGTTACAGGCAGGTAGCAGAGGAGGGCACAGGCAAAAAGAGAGGAGCTAAGTTTCTGAGGAGGGGTGTAGAACAAGATAAGAGAGGAAAGGCGGTGGGGAGCCGCAGAATAAATGCACTTATAGGTCAATAGGAGAAATTTGAACTGGATGCGGCAATGGATAGGGAGTCAGAGAAATGACTTGAGAAGAGGGGGCTACATGCACTTATGTGTGTGGCATGGGGAATGCTGAGGACTACATGCATTTGTGTGTCATGAAGAGTTTTGGGGGCTGCATACTTATATGGGTGCAGGGCTGTATATGTTCATATCTGTCGGGGACTGTGGATCCGACATTCATTTTGGCAGGCTATGTGCGGCACCGGCGCATAGCTCTGGTCACCGACCCTTAGACTCAGGTATTCAATGCCGCTGTGACGGCATTGAATATCCAGGTTTGGCGCAGAATACATTCAGCCGCAGAGCCTTACCGGGTAGCAGCAATATTGTATCGCTACCCGGTTAGTGATCCATGGTAAAACTAGGCAAGCCAAAAGCTGGCCTAGTTTTAGCCCGAATGCCCCGATGCCAACCTGATAGAATCGGGGCGCATACAGGACTTAGATAGGAATATTCAACGGCACTAACCGTGTATGTGCCGTTGAATATCCTCATCTAAGGCATTTACACGGCTTATTTAGGCTGTAAACCGTGTAAATGCCCTTTGAATATCAGACCCTGTGTGTCTATGTGAAAACAGCACACTTATGGTGTAATAAAATGACATGTTTCCCATTCCTTCATTTGCAAAATCATACGTCTTGGAGGGGGTAAGAGTTCAAATAGATGATAAAGTGTGTCTAATTAACAATGGTAAACAAAATCCAAAAATTGTTCTGTCACAGAAATGAAAATGGCCGATTCTAGTACTGTTTTTGGTTATGAACTCGGATATGTAGTTAGAAATTCTCCATCACGTAACGTTTTTGAATGACATGTAGTTTAAATTTAGACTATGTTGCTCATATTTACATTAGATGTATATAGATGTATATTGTAACGTAATATCTCCTAAAAGGTAATTGTATATGATTTTCTGCTGTATTGCGCCTCAAGAACATCCCTCTTAAGGGTCCAACAATAGTCTGCAAGCATACTGGAGTTCCACTTGCCCTGGTACCTGTTTTCCATTACCGAAATGTCCTGATGAAACCTTTCCCCATGTTCATCGCTGACTGCTCCTAGATTTGCAGGAAAAAAATCCAGGTGTGAATGCAAGAAGTGCATTTTCAAAGACATGTTACATCCCAGTTTCTGGTAAGATTTCAGTAGAGTATCCACTGATTCTGCGTAGTTGCCTGCCTTGTTATTTCCCAAGAAGTTGCGGCAAACAGTCTTAAAGGACTCCCCATGCAGCTCTTTCAGTTTCATTCAACTGACCGTCAAAGTTTTCATCTTTAATCAGTTTTCTAATATCAGGTCCTACAAAGATCCCTTCTTTGATCTTCGCCTCACTGATTCGTGGAAATGTCTTTCTTAGATATGCAAATCAAAGTCCACTTCTATCCATGGCTTTTACAAAGTTCTTCATAAGACCCAATTTTATATGGAGTGGAGGTAGATATACTTTATTCGGCTCCACAAGTGGGTCATGTGCAACATTTTTCTGGCCTGGGACTAGTGATGTTCTCTTTGGCCACTGTTTCCGGATGTAATGATTTTTCCTGTCCCTGCTGTCCCACTCACACAGAAAGCAACAATACTTTGTTCAACCAATTGTCCAAGCAAGAGGGCAATTACTTTTAAATCGCCACAAATATTCCACTTGTGTTCTTCATACTTGATATTTGTTAGCAGGAGATGCATACTGCTGTAAGTTTCTTTCATATTGGTGGCATGAGCTACTGGAACTGATGGTAAAATATTTCCGCTGTGGATAAGCACAGCTTTTAGGCTATATTTAGAAGAATCAATAAATAGTCGCCAATCCTCTTTTCTATAATCCGGACAAAGTGTTTCCATCAGGGATTTAACTTCACAACAAAAAGAAATTCCATCTTCAAAGGCAGAGTAATCCACAAACTCGGTATGCCTATTTCTAAAAGTGCACACTTTGGTTTCTTTCTGAAGAAGATTCCAGCCTTTCAGTCGTGACCCTAACAGTTCTGCTTGTTGCTTTGAAAGATTCAAATCTCTGACGAGATCATTCAAATCACCTTGGTCCAGTAAATGTGGTTCAGAAGAGGAACCGGATGCCTCAAAGCTTGGATCCTGCATTACAGCATCGCCATCATCGCCAACATCATCAGCAATCATTGGTTCTTCTTCTTCTTCTTCATCCTCATTTACTGTAAGATTTTCTGGAGGTTTTGGCACCGGCAATTCTTGACAGTGAGGCTCAGGCCTCATGGCAGATGGTAAATTTGGGTAATTTACAGTGTGTTTTGCTTTTGAAGTAATGCCTGAAATGTTTGTAAGGCAAAAGTAGCAATCTGTCAAGTGATCTCTTGGTTCCCTCCAGATCATTGGAACAGCAAAATTCATGTGTCGAACACCCTTTACCCAACCTGTTAGGAGTCTGACACAGGTAATACAGCAGATGTGAGGCGCCCAATTTTTATCCTGGTCACCGACTTGACATCCAAAGTACAGCTTATAACATGTCTTAAGAAGTGGAGTAAAACATCTTCTCTGCTTCTTAAAAGTAACCTCACCGCAAATGTAGCAAAATGAATCCGGACGATTAACACACTTTCAAGGCATTGTTAAACAACTACAAGCGATAACCGTAATATTTATTAACCAACTGTTGTTTATGAAATAGATTAAAGCAAACTCACATCCATTCAGATTCTGTTTTTTTCAAACAATACAAACCACAATCGCTGACGGCGACAGAAAGCATACCAATGCATGACTCAGCGTTTTCTGCTTGTATCAGCCGGACCAGTAGGGCAAGGGGCCCGGTTAATTAATTATATTATAACTACATGACTCAGCATTTTTGGTTGTGGCTGACAACAAACAATAATAATTATGATGGAATTTTTTGTATTCAACCTTTGTTTACTGAAACAAAACTGTAACAGCTAATTTACAGTAATGTACACACTTTACTAGATGATATCGCCTGAAGTATGGGTGATAGAAAAATTCTGATACCATATTTGTAAACAATGGGAAAAATTACATATGAAACAGGTCAGAGCGGGTCTGTGACAAAAATTGTGTTGACCAGTGTTATGGTAGTAGAGGTTGTATAAGGAATCTTTACAACTGGTGTTATCTATATATTTGGGTCTATCTTCAGACAGCATGTGTGTGGTGTGGCGGCAGGGCAGGGCCAGCATAGGAATGTTCGGCAGTGTTTCATGCACATGGCCTCGCTCTCACAGAAGGCCCACACCGCCCTATTGCAGTAAAAAAGAGGGAACCAATGGGAGTTGGTGTGGGGGCATGATTTAGAAATCCATGTGGCTCAAATCAGAGACAGCCTTTCTGCTTGCATACCTCTGTTGATCTCAGTACTCCTGCCTCAGTAAATTTTGCCTTTGCTCCTCCTAAATCCTGGGCTGATGATTCCTCTTAAGCTTAGAGATCACATCCCACCCAAGCTACTGAAAACAAAATCTCTCCATAGCCCTCAGCCTGTTGCAACCCCTCCCCCAGATGCAGAACCACCAGACAAGCGTCTTAAATGCTGCAATGAGGTTGCAAAGGTGGAAAAACTATTTTAATTTTGGTTAGGATTCCCAGATGTTTTATCTTGGCTAGTTAATGTCATCAGATTTGTGGCTTGACTCCTGGAGATGAAGGAGTAGAAGACTGGAGTTGGGAATGGTGGAGGAAAAGGTTCAGCTAAAAAATAATGTGCATCTGTCTCTGGCACTACCATTGCAACATACCAGAACACTCTACCATTACTTTATCAAAGTTTGTTTCTTTAATATGCAAAAAAGGAATGGATTCATAGCGAATATCTCCCACTATCAGCCTAAATTTCAGTCTTTGGTGTTTCCATCTTATGATTATTGCAGTATTATTTATAATGGGCTGCTGAAGGCCTCTTTGCAGACTCTCCAGGGAATTCAAAATGCTACGGCCAGGATCAGCATGGGTAAATCGAGGTTTGATCATCTCTCTACACGTTTACAGGATAGAGTTTTGGGTAAATTTTAAAGTGTTGGTAATAGCTTTTAAAATTCAAAATGGCTTATCTTCTGATAGTCTGGTGCCATTATTACAAATATATGTATCTAATAGACCTTTGAGGGGAATGATCAGAATCTATCTGGATAAAGAACAACTAATTCAGCTAATGTGCTGTTTAAAAATTGCCTAGCCTTCACTCAGCTTCAGGTATGCTTCAGAATCAACAACATGCATACTTTTAACTGGGTAAAAAGTAGGTGTGATTGGCATGTGTTCATGATGGGGGAGGAAAAAAATATGTATAAATTACTTTTTAAAATCTCCTTATGCAATTTTCAAGGGAGAATGTACCTGCAGAACAAAAGCAAGTGCAAATATCTAAACGTACTTTCTCAGGGTAGTTTTTAAGGCAAAGTACCTTTATAAAGTGTACTTTCTCTTTCAAAAATGATAAGCAATCTGCAGGCTTTGCATCAATGAGGCTAGTTTTAAAAAATGCCCCTCCTAAAGTCTCAGAGCTCCCCTTCTAAAATACCTTTATTCATTTATTACATAAATAGGATACAAACTTACCTTTTTATTATAGGGTTCCAAACTTTTAATCACTCGGGAAATACCAAAGTCATAGTTCCCTTTGGCACAGTAAAGTGTTCTAAAAGAATTAAAAACAAAATGAGAGGGTAAACAACATAGTTTAGGACTGCAAAGAAGAGCTTTACTACCAGAAAACTACCTGCTCTGAGATTTCACAGTGTGATGGCCAGGGCAACTAAAATTAGCAAAAGAATTGTCTATCATAGGAAAAACAGCTTTACAAAATGGACAGAGAAAAAGACACAGCCACAAAAGTATTTAACTCTAAACTATTTCACGTGTGCATTCAAACAGCTCCTAATGTCAGATAGTGACATAGAACTCAGAGTTGACTGGCTGATGTAAATCTTCCATACTATGCTCACAATTTCTAAAGCCATTCACATAGGTAAACAAGAATTTATTATTATTAACATTAATTTCTGTAGTACAACCAGGAGCACACAGAGCTTGACAGACACAAGAACATAAGAAATGCCATACTGGGTCAGACCAAGGTCTATCAAGTCTAGTATCCTGGTTTCCAAGAGTGGCCAATCCATGTCACAAGTACCTGGCAGGTTCTCAAAAAGGTGAACAGCTTCCACAATGCTTATCCTGGGGTAAGCAGTGGATTTCCCTGGTCCTCTTTAATAATGGTTTATGGGCTTTTCCTCCAGGAACTTGTCCAAAGTTTTTTTTAAAACCAGATACGCTAACAGTTTTACTACATCCTCCGGTAACGAATTCCAGAGTTTGCTTACGCGTTAAGTGAAAAAATATCTTCTCTGATTAGTCTTAAATGGGGTACATTGTAGCTTCATTACATGTCCTAATCTTTCTACTTTTTAAAGGAGTAAACAACCGATCTACATGTATCCGTTCCACTACATTCATTAATTTATAGACCTCCATCATATCTCCCCTTAGCCGTCTTTTTTCCATGTTGAAGAGCCCTAACCTTTTAAGCCTTTCCTCATAGGGGTATCCTTCCATCTTCTTTAACATTTTGGTGACTCTTCTCTGTACCGTTTCTATTTCAGCGATATCCTTTTTAAGATATGGTGACCAGAATTGCACACAATATTCAAGAAGCGATTGCACTATGGAACAATACAGAGGCATTATATCATCCTTAGTTTTATTGACCATTCCTGTCCTTATGATTCCTAGTATTCTATTTGCTTTCTTGGCCGCCACTACACACTGGGCTGAAATTTTAAAGTATTATCCACAATGATGCCTAGATCCTTTTCCTGGGTGGTGGTTCCTAATATGGAACCTTTCATCATGTAACTGTACTTTGGGTTGTTCTTTCCTAAGTGCATAACTTTGCACTTGTCCACATTAAATTTCATCTGCCATTTGGATGCCCAGTCTTCCAGTTTATCAAGATCCTCTGGCAACTTTTCACAATTCTCTTGTGTTCTAACAACTTTGACTAATTTTGTGTCATCTGCAAATTTGATCACTTCATTCATTCTTTCCATTTCCAGGTCATTTATAAATATGTTAGAAAGCAGCGGGCCCAGCACAGATCCCTGGGGTACTTCACTATTCACCTTTCTCCATTGAGAAAATTAGCCATTTAGCCATGTATCTGATTCCTATCTTTTAACCAGTTACTGATCCACAATAGTACTCTGCCTCCTATCCCATGACTTTTTAATTTGGCCAAGCGTCTTTCATGAAGGACCTTATCAAAGACTTTCTGAAAATAGTTATACTATGTCAACTGTCTCACCTTTATCTACCTATTTATTCACAACTTCAAAAACTGTAGCAGATTAGTAAGAAAAGACCTTCTTTGGCTAAATCCATGTTGGTTTTCTCCCAGCAAATCATGACCATCTAACATGTTCAGTAATTTTGTTCTTTATAATGATTTCTATCATTTTGCCCAGTACTGACATCAAGCTCACCAGTCTGTAGTTTCCAGGATCACCAATGGAACCCTTTTAAAAATTGGCTTTATACTGGCCATTCTCCAGTCTTTAAGTACTTGGGGTAACAATTTCGTCAAGCATAAATAGGATGACAGAAAAAGCATAGTTACTCACCTGTAAGAGTAGTTACTCACCTGTAACAGGTGTTCTCCAGGAGCAGCAGGAATCAGTCCTCACATATGGGTGACATCGACGTCGATGGAGCCCTTGCGGAGCATTTCCCCAGCTTTCCATGAAAGCCTTTGGGAATGCAGGCACACATGCACGGTTCCCTTCCCGCCTAAAGGTGCCATCTTGCTTCAGTCAAATGACATAGCTAAAAACAGCACACAAAAATGTGAAATAAACTATGTACAACTGCAACTCCAAGGGGAGGAGGGAGGGTTGTGAGGACTGATTCCTGCTGCTCCTGGAGAACACCTGTTACAGGTGAGTAACTACTCTTTCTCCAGGACCAAGCAGGAAGTCAGTCCTCACATATGGGTGACTCCCAAGCTCTGGGCTACCAAGGAACCCAGGCTGAACAAGAGAACTCCCTCTAGTCCCAGCATCATAGAAAGGCTTTTCACTGACAGAGCCTCCACCGGTAGCCCAACGGAGGGCAGGAGTTGCCTAAACCTCAAAGAGATTCCGGAGTACTGCCTGGCCAAAAGCACTGTCCCTACGGGACTCCCTCTCCAGACAGTAATGGGTTGCAAAAGTCTGGCTTGAAGACCAAGTTGCAGCCCTGCAGATGTCTACCAACGGTACAGAGTGGAGATGAGCCACTGAGGCAACCATTGCCCTGACACGATGGGTCGTGACCCGACCCTGCAAAGGAAGGTCAGCCGCCCTGTAAGCCCAGGTGATACAGTAAGCCACCCAGGTGGACAAGGTACGCTTGGACACAGCTAACCCAAAATAATTAGGGTCAAAAGAGATGAAGAGCTGAGTAGCCCTTCTATGTCCCTGCGTACGGTCAAGGTAGAAGGATAAGGCCCTCCTACAGTCCAGGGTATGCAGAACTGCTTCAGCCTGGCTTGCATGAGGCCTAAGGAAGAATGTTGGAAGAACCACCTCCTGGTTGAGGTGGAAAGAGGAGACAACCTTGGGGAGGAACTTTGGATGAGTCCTGAGGACTACCCTGTTCCTTTAAAATCAGGTGTAAGGCCTGTCACAGACCATGGCCTGAAGCTCACTCACTCGCCTAGCCGAGGTAAGGGCTACCAAGAAGACTGCCTTCCAGGACAGGAAGCGTAGTGGACAAGTAGCCGTCGGCTCAAAAGGTGGGCGAGTCAGTTGCTGCAAGACCACATTCAAATCCCACTCAGGGGCAGGAGGACGGATTGGAGGCTTGAGCAAGAGCAAGCCTCTGAGAAACCGGGACACCAAGGAGTGATCCGACAGAGAGTGGCCTTCCACCAGTGAGTGGTGAGCTGTTAGAACTGAGAGGCGGACCTGAACAGAACTGGACTTAAGTCCCTGATTTGATAAGTGCAGTAAGTACTGAAGCACTACTGGTACAGTACAGGAGAAAGGATCCTCTGTACGTAACTGACACCACACGGAAAACCTTTTCCATTTAAGAGCATAGGTTTTCCTAGTGGACTGTTTCCTAGAGGCTAGGACAACCTCCTCAACCTCCTGAGGTAGGCCCCAGGGAGCCAAAACTACCCTTGCAGCCTCCATGCCATCAAATTGAGAGCTTTGAGATTGGGGTGCAGAAGGGTACCCTGATCCTGAGAGAGAAGGTCGGGTTGCAACCCCAGAGGCAGTGCGGGATCCACTGCCAACTGAAGCAGAAGTGGAAACCAAGGCTGTCTGGGCCACCTGGGAGCCACCAGCAGGACTGAGGCCTTGTCCTGAAGAATCTTGAACAGAGATCGGGCCACCAAGGGTGTGGGAGGAAACGCATACAGGAGGCCCTGAGACGAGGGAATCAGAAAAGCATCTGCTGCTATCCGCAGAGGATGCGGTTGCCTGGAGCAGAACGTTTTGTGCAAGGGGTAGTTCGTTGCTCTACTCTCCAGATAAGCATTTGCATTTGAGTTATAAAGACAAGATCAATTTTTGAAAATCTCAGCAAATAATGAGTTCAAAAGTTTTAATAACTTCACTGAAAAGCAAGACATAGAGATAAGGCAAAAGTTTTTGAAAATCTATTGAAAATCCCAGTGAAGAATAAGTTGTAATATCATTAGTACAAGTTGGTTTTTGAATAGTACCTAAGAGACTTTTGGATTTTCCTGCACTTTTGCTCGTTTTAATAATCAATTAACAACCGGAGAGGTCATTGATGCAAAAATGCAACACACTTCCTAAGAAAATATGAAAATAAGTTTAGGATTGTTGTTGTGATTGTCTGAGACCCCAGTTTAGTTAAAAATTAAGTTTATTATGACTATTATTAGGTCACAGCTGACATTAGCAGGATTTAATTAATTTACAGTATCTCTTGGCACGGTTGGAGGGGTATAGACACCTTTTGTTTTTGGAGCAGAACTTTGGCAGCTGTTTGTTCAGAGGACTGGCAAACAGGTCTATGGATGGAAGTCCCCATTTCAGGAAAATCTTTTGAACTACCAAAGGATGAAGCTGCCACTCGTGGGCTGCAGAATCCTGCTCAACCTGTCTGACAGGTAGTTCTCCTGGCCAGGTAGATACACTGCCTTGAGGAGCATGTTGTGTCTGAGAGCAAACAAGCAAAGATCTTGTGCCTCCTGACAAAGGAGCCTGGACCCAGTTCCGCCCTGCTTGTTCACATAAAACATGGCTACCTGGTTGTCAGTTTGAAGTAGGACAGACTGATGAGCCAGGGTTTGAGAAAAGTCTTGCATGAGGCCTAGGGAAGCCCTGAATAGCCCTGAGTTCCAGGAGATTGATTTGCTGTGCGGCTTCCCAGGGAGACCACAGACCCTGGGTGCACTTGCCTAGACAATGAGCCCCCCAGCCTTGCAGGGAGGCATCCGTGGTCAACACCACTGTGAACCCAGGACTCTGAAAAGGTACCCCTTGTAGTAGATTGGGTGGATGCAGCCACCAGCTGAGGGAGTTCAGAAATTGTCTGGACACCCTTATCCTGTCTCTGAGGCTGCCTGTGGCCTGTGACCACTGAGTCTGAAGGCACCACTGTGCAGGCCGCATATGGAGCCTGGCATTGGGGGTCACATGTACTGTCGAAGCCATGTGGCCTAGAAGCCTCAGGCAGAGTCTGGCGGAGACCAGTGACATGCTGAGAAACTGGTTTGCTAAGTTGATCTTTGGGCTCTGTCTTCTGGCAAGAATGCCTTTGCAAGCAGAGAGTCCAAGTTCTGGGAGGGGAGCAAAGTGGACTTTGCAAAGTTTATGACGAACCCCAAGCTTTGAAGAAAAGCAATAGTTCTGAGAGTAGCCTGTTGGGCTTCCTGGCACGTCTGACCTCTTATGAGCCAGTCGTCCAGATATGGGAAGACAAAGACTCCCTGATTTCGCAGATAGGCTGCCACCACTGCCAGGCACTTGGTAAAGACCCTGGGAGCGGAGGTGAGGCCAAAAGGTAGTACTCTGTACTGATAATGGTTTCCTCCCACAATGAACCTGAGGTACTTTCTGTGGTCTGGATGAATGAGGATCTGAGTATACGCATCCTTTAGATCTAATGAGCATAGCCAATCTCCCTGCTGGAGGTAGGGCAGAAGTGTTCCAAGAGTAAGCATTTTGAACTTTTCCTTCTCCAGGAACTTGTTGAGGTTTCGGAGATCTAGAATAGGTCAAAGGCCACCGGTTCTTTTGGGTACCAGGAAATACCTGGAGTAGAACCCTCGACCGTGCAAGTGGGGAGGCACAGGCTCCATCGCAGTGTCCACCAACAGACCTTGGAGCTCCTGAAGGAGAAGATCTGTGTGCAGGGGAGGCCTTGGAGGCTCCCCTGGGAAGTATGGAGGAGGCAGTTGTTGGAAGTGTAGTGCATAGCCCTTGTGGACTATGCTTAACACCCAACTGTCTCCAGTGATGAGTGGCCACTGGTGGGCAAACAGGGCGAGGCGACCTCCTGTGCAGGGTTGGGAGAGCAGGGACGGAGAGGCTATGCCTAAGGAGTCAAAAGCCCCCACCCTGCTGAGGGGGAGCAGGGGCTGGAGGCTTGGGGGTCCTCTGCCTACGGGGCCCATTACCCTGCCCCTTGGCTTGCTGACCCTGAGGGGCAGCTTGGGCAGCCTGATACTGTGGGTACTGTTTGTAGGCTGTGCCCTTCCTCGGATAAAAGGGTTTTTTACCTGAGCCCTTCTTCTTGTGAGAAGGGGCAGAAGTCTTTCAAGACAGACTTGTCCTCGTGAGGTGCTCGGTCTCGAGCTGTGCGGCCTTCTCGGTCATGGGCTTGCCAAAAAGGTTCTCACCTCGGCAAGGGACATCGACCAACTTGTCCTGAACCCATGGCTCGAGGTCCGATGACTGCAGCCATGCCTGGCGTCGAGCCGCGATGCTGGCTGCCGCAACACGGGCCGAAGCCTCAAAGCCATCATAGGCAGCGCAGGACATAAACTTGGAGCATTCCTGGATCCCCGAGGACAAGGACTTGAACCTCTGCAAGGGTTCCCCGGAGAGACCAGCAGAGAACCTGGCCAGCTCCTTGGCTAGGTCTTGCAAGTACATGCCCATATACAGCTGGTAAGACTGGACACGGCAAGCAAGCATCGAGCCCTGGTAGCACTTCCTACCAAAACCATCGAGGTTTCGGGCCTCCCTGCCAGGGGGCAACGCGGAGTGCATCTGCTGACTTTTCAGGCGATGCATGGTCGATTCCACCACCATGGAATGGTGTGGTAGCTGCACCTTTTGAAAGCCAGGGCTCTTCCGGAGTCGATAGATCGAATCGACCCGCTTGCTTAGAACCGGTGCCGAGGCCGGTGCCTCACACATCCGGAAGAGGAGCCGTTCCAGCATCGGAGGAACCGGAACAGTAAAGGCCTCCTTCGGAGGAGAGTCATACTGCAGGGCCTCGAGCTCCTCGGCTCAAGGCTCCTCCTCGCGGTCCGCAGGGATAGCCAACACGGTGGCCATATCCCGGACGAACTCCAAGAACCGAGTATCCTCCGGATGGGATCTACTCCGGGGTTCAGACTGCGGTGAGTCCGATGGGACGCACCGAATCCTGAAGGTGTCGGGGGACTCCTCGTCCTCCGTCTCCCAGGCAGACTCGTCTGATGAGGAATCGGGGTCCGACCGCGCGGGGCCTGTCAGCACCAGCCCCGATGCCGAAGGCACAGGCGTCGACACCCTCGGTCCCGAACGGGAGGTCGAGGGAGACCGCGACCGAGGTCGACCTCGAGCCTTCATGGTCTCGAGTATCGGCTCGGTCTCCAGGGTCGACTTCGATGTCCCGATGGTCGGGGCAGATGCGCCAGACAGGCTGGCCATCAGTGCCCACTGCTATTCCATGAAGGCAGACAGTCTGCTCTCCAAGGCTGTCAACCTGAGACCCAGCTCAGGAGACTCAGCAGCCCCCGACTTGGGCCCCGGTGGCGCCGGGCCCGACGTTGGCTCTCTGGGAGGAGATTCCATGAGGACTACAGGACTTACGTGTCCAGCAGACTCCGGCTCCACTCGAGGAACTTTGGAAGGCTTCTCCTGTTCCACGGGCCCGGGGCGACGGTCGGGGGTCTGAGACCTAGCCCTCGAGGAGCCAGGGACCTCTTCAGACGATGCCCTCGCAAGCCTCTTCTTCCTCTTTCGTTCCCGGTCGGGGGACCCCCTGTCCGAGGAGCCCCTACGGTGCTCGGGATCCGATTTCTGAGATGTCGAGGCCTCAGACGAGGTCCGGGCCTGGCCGGAGGCCGAGTCAGAAAAAAGCCTTTCCTTTTGGTGCTGAAAACTTCGCAGTGCCTTGGAAGACATTTTCCCACATGGTCCACACACCTTAGGATCGTGGTCAGGACCGAGGCACCGAAGGCAGCAGTCGTGTGTGTCGGTGAGAGACATCAGCTTCTTGCACCGATCACACTTTTTAAAGCTACTGGAAGCCATTGGAGAAAAAAGAGTCCACGCCAGGTCAAAGGACAGGCCTTCCAGGGAAAAAGAAAAAAAGGGTGCGAACGCCAGCCACGAATGGCAAAAACCGAAAAAAGAAGATCGGGCTCAATACCGTTGTACCGAACCCAGCGGGAGGGGAACCGGCGTCGAACCGGAGTAAAAAATAGCGAAGGATCGCCAAAAAATCTAACTATTTTCCGGGATGACTAGGACACACGTCCGGTGGGCTTCAAGGAAAAAGAGAGACTGAAGCAAGATGGCACCTTTAGACGGGAAGGGAACCGCGCATGCGTGCCTGCATTCCCAAAGGCTTTCATGGAAAGCTGGGGAAATGCTCCGCAAGGGCTCCATCGACGTTGATGTCACCCATATGTGAGGACTGACTTCCTGCTAGGTCCTGGAGAAGCAGGTATTCTCTGTGAACAGCAGGAATAAGTCCTCACATATGGGTGATGTAACCGAAAATCCCGCATGGAATGCTCCCCAGATTCCAAAGGATGCGTTTGGGAGGTACACCATGCATGCACGCCTGCCTTCCCCGCCCGCCACGTCATCATATTCTCCAGTATGATCACATAGCAGGAGCCAAAAAGGCAACTCCCTGGGGAGGTGGGAGGGTTTGAGAACTTATTCTGCTACAGGTGAGTAACTATACTTTCTCCATGAACAAGCAGGAAATAAGTCCTCATGTATGGGACTCCCAAGTTACAGGAGAAACAGTCCAACCGGGCATTGGGAACTGGAGAAGCCAGGAAGACCAGAGAGGAGGTCTGTCGAGGGACTCATCTGATGCAGTGATGCAGTATCCATAGTCAACAACGACCAAGGGAATTTTAGCAGTTAGCCTGGGCAAACAGAAGGGCTGGTGGGCAAGAGTTGACCCTCAAGACCCAAAGAGATGCCAGAGAACAGCCTGGTCAAAACTGCTGTTCTATCAGGAATCCCCATCCAGAAAGTAATGGGCTGCGAAGGTATGGACAGAAGACCATGTTGCAACTCTGCAGATTTCCTCTGCAGAGGCAGAAAAGAGGTTGGCTACCGATGTAACCATTGCACGGACATTGTGAGCCATGACATGACCCTCAAAGCTCAGACCAGCCAAAGAATATGTATGGGCAATGCAGTCTGTGAGCCAGAGGGATAGCTTACGCTTCAAAACAGCAACACCCTACATATTGTGGTCGAAGGAGACTAACAGCTGGGAGGATTGACAGTACGCCTTCATGCGCTCCAGGTAGAAAGCCAACGCATGCTTGCAATCCAGCGTGTGCAATGCTCCTCACTGAGATTGGTGTGAGGCTGGGGAAAGAACATTGGAAGGACAATGGACTGGTTGAGGTGAAAACCTGAGGCTACCTTCAGCAGAAAATGGGGGTGTGTGCGGAGCACCACACAGTTCTGGTGAAACCTAGTGTATGGAGGATGTGCGACCAGGGCCTGGAGCTCACTAACACATCAGGCCGACGTGACAGCCACCAGGAAAAGCACCTTCCAGGTCAAGAACTTCAGAGAGCACATGTCCAGTGGCTCAAAGGAAGCCCGCATGAGCTGACGAAGGACCACATTCAGGTCCCAAGTGACTGTAGGGGGCTTGACTGGAGGCTTTGAGAGAAGCAAGCCCTGCATATATTGGACCACCAGAGGTCGAGCCAACATGGGTTTCCCCCCCCGCAGCCATCATGGAACGCTCCTATCTTGTTGAGGTGGACACGCACCAAGTTGGACTTGAGCCCAGAACTGGAGAGGTGCAAGAGGTACTCCAACAGCTCGTCCACAGGAAAGACAAAGGTGTACAGCTCCTGGCCAGTGCACCAGATGGCAAACCGCCACCACTTGAGCGTACAGGCCTTATGCGTCGACTCTTTGCGGGATGTCAGCAAGATCTCGGTAACGACCTTGGGAAGAGCGAGCTCCGCGAGGGCTACCCACTCAGCATCCATGCCATGAGCACCAGGAAGCAGATGTTGGGGTGCAACAAGGAGCCACTCTTCTGTGAAATGAGGTCTGGGTCGGAGGCCAGGCGGAGAGGCTCCCTCTACAAGAGCTGCAGGAGCAGTGGGAACCACGGTTGTCGAGGCTAATAGGGAGTAATGAGAATCATGGATCGCCCTCGGCCTAGAGCTTCAGTAGTGTTTTCATGATGAGCAGTATCGGGGGATAGGTATAGAGTAGGCCTTCCTCCCAGTGGAAAAGGAAGGCATCCAGGGCCAGGAGATCGCTAATTGGCCTCTGAGAGCAGAACCAAGCTACCTGGGCATTCTGTGCCACATCAAAGAAGGGTGCCCCACTCCCAGAAGATCTGGCCTACTGTCGCCCTCTTGAGGTTTCATTCATGTGGCTGAAATACCCAGGGTTGAGGCGATCCGCTTGGCCATTGCGCTCGCTCGGCAAATACATCGCCCTGAGATCCATGCCATGGAGCAGGGCAGAGGCTAACAACCTCCCAACACAGGATGTATGAGCCTGTGCTCCCAACACAGGAGGTATGAGCCTATTCCCCCCCCCCTGCTTGTTCACATAAAGCATGGCCACCTAGTTGTCTGTCTGGATCAGGACTACCTGATTGACCAGGAGTGCCCAAAAGGCAAGGAGAGCATTGCAACGGACCACAATGCGAGGAAGTTAATCTGATGGAGGCTCTCACTCTCAGACCATAGACCCTGGGTGCAGAGACTATCCAGGTGCATGCCCCAGCCGAGCTGGGAGGTATCCATTGTAAGCAGTCTGCAGGGCACTGCTGGTTGGAACGGGAGACTATTATGCAGCTTTCTGGGCACGAGCCACCACTCCAGGGACTGTGTGAGTGGCACAATGACCATAACCCTGTCTCTCAGGTGGCAGAAAGATTGCTGCCATTGCATCCAGAAGGTCCATTGAGCCTGCTGCATGCAGAAGTGGGCCTGAGGGGTGACATACACGGTGGCTGCCATGTGTCCGAGGGCTCTCAGCAGCCTACGTGCCATGGTGTTGCGCTGGTGCTGCAATGCGCCCACCGCCTCGATGAGAGCTGCAGGTGGTCCACCGGCAGAAATGCTTTCACCTGAGTGGTATCGAGGAGGGCCAGGATGAACTCCAGTTGCTGCACCGATGAATAGTTGATCATGAAGCCAAGCCCTTCGAGCACCTGAATGATGAGCTTGGTGGACTACTGTACGCTGGTCGGCGTGGGGCCCTTTATGAGCCAGTCATCCGGATACGGTAAGACAAAGACCCATAGGGTCCAGAGGAAGATGGCCATTACCTCCAGGCACTTTGTGAAGATCCTGGAGGCTGCGGTCAACCCGAAGGGTAGCACCCAATATTGATAGTGCTGGACGCCCAGAACAAACCAAAGGTACTTTCTGTGACACAGGTGGATTGGAATATATGTGTATGCATCCTTCAAATCCAAGGAGCATAGCCAGCTGTCCTGTAGGAGAACAGGAGTAGCAAACCCTAATGAGACCTTCTTGAACTTTTTGTGCATCAAGAACCAGTTGAAGTTTCGCAGATCCAGAATGGGGCGGAACCTGCCAGTCTTTTGGGGGACCAGGAAGTACGTGGATTAGAAGCCCTGCTCATTCTGAGCCAGAGGAACCAGCTGGATGGTAAGGGTTGACCAGCAGGGCCCATGACCTCAGTCTGCAGCACGATCTGGTGCGTGGGGGTCCATGGGGTACTTCCCAGGATTGTAAAGGGGCGGCAGCTGGTGAAATGCAACTGATAGCTGCTTTCGACAATCTGCAGCACTCAGACATCTGAAGTGATGAGAGACCATCAGTGGGCAAAGTGGACAAGTCACACCCCCACCTACAGGGGGACCTCAGTAGACAACGGTCAACTGGTTATTCTCCTGAGGACCCCATCAAAAACCCGCACCCAGCTTGGGCTGGGGGGGGGGGGGAACGCTGTGCCATTGGGGATTTCTCCTTCCTGCCATGAGTGGGGAGTCAGAGCCTTAGGCTGCACCTGAAACTGGGATGGAAAGTACCGCTGTGGGAGCAGGAAGAAAGCCTTCTTGGCTTGCTGTTTCTTCTGTGTGGGGTCTTTCTGGAGAGCCTGGTGAGGGTTACCTGCTCCTTCTCCAGCTCCTCAACCTTCTCCTCCATGGACTTGCGGAAGAGGATCTGACCCTGACAGGGGACGTTGATGATCTTGTCCTAGACCCATTGCTCCAGGTCAGAGAACTACAACCAGGCCAAAATGGAAAAATGGTTCACGAAAGAGCTAACAAAACTAAAAAAGCAACTGAGAAAACAAGAAAAGAGATGGAGGAAAACAAAATCAGATGAAAACAAAGCCCAATACATGTTACTACTTACTGAATACAAAAATGCAATCAACAAATCAAAACGAGACTACCACTCTAAAGTGCTAAACTCAGCCATCAACCGTCCAAGAGAACTATTCGCGATAGTAAAAACACTAACTAAAGCCAATAACACTGAGCCTAAACAACCAGCAATAAGTGTACAAACACTAGCAACACACTTTGCAGCAAAACTAAAAAGCAAAACCACCACCCTGACACCAAGATTTTCAAGCACTAAACTTATAGATGAATGGACGAACTTCCACATAATAGATCAAAAACAACTCCTTAGAACCATAACAATGATCAACACAACAACCTCCCCACTCGACCCATGCCCTGTATCATGGATTAAATGTACAAAGGATGAACTAGCGGTAAATTTACATCACATAGTGAACCAATCCCTTTCACAAGGCATAATGCCCGATGCCTTAAAACTCACAACACTCAGACCAATAATAAAGAACACTAAGCTTGACCCAAAAGACCCAAACTCATACAGACCCATAGCCAGCATCCCTTTCATAGCTAAAATAATAGAAAAAACAATTCAAATACAGTTACAAGAACACATTGATGAACATAAACAACTAGATTCACACCAATTTGGATTCCGCCCCTTCCATGGAGTAGAAACTCTATTAATCACCCTAATGGATTTCCTCATCAGAGGCACAGATAACAACAACCAAGGCTTCCTTCTTCTTTTCATAGATATTTCTGCCGCCTTCGACAACATTAACCACCCCACACTGATTAACAGACTTCAAAGCCTAGGAATAGGTGGGACGGTCCTTGAATGGTTCAAGTCCTACATCTCAAACAGACTAATACGCGTCCAAATTGACCAAGAGACGTCAGAATCATTCCCCCAAGGCCAAGGAATACCCCAAGGATCAGCCCTCTCCGCCCTCCTGTTTAACTTATACCTACAACCCATAACTAACATATTTAAAAAACACAAGATCAACCACTTCATATATGCTGACGACATCATGCTCGCTATCCCCATAACCACTAAAAACCCCTCATACGACACACTATCACAATGCATGACTGAGACCTCCTCCTGGTTAGAATCTAACTACCTCAGCATCAACCTCAAAAAAACAGAAGCAATGTTTGTAACAAGGTCATCAATCACTGAGAACACCTTCCCAGAAGCAATCACAATCAACAAAACATCCATACCTGTTAGAAAAGAGGTAAAATATTTAGGTGTAATAATAGATCACACACTTACCATGCTGCCACACATAAAACAAACCGTAAAAACCATCTACTATAAACTTAAAACTATTCAGCACCTAAGGCCACTCCTCGAAACACAAGATTTTAGATCTGTAGTAAATACACTAATCACCCCCCACTTCGACTATTGCAATAGTCTATTAATAGGCCTCCCTCAAAAAAACACATACCTCCTTCAAAGAGCTCAAAACATCTGCGCTAAAGTAATAGCTAAAGCTTGGCTAACGGACCATGTAACCCCAATACTGCTAGATCTACACTGGCTCCCAATAAACAGCCGAATAAAATACAAAATTATCCTAACAACCTTCAAACTCATAAGAGACATAGCCCCCTCACACTTATCCACACTACTGCATTCACCAACCGAAACTAGATCACATAGACAAAACGCGGCCCACTCCCTTACCACATCAAAAGCTTTCAGAAAAACAAAGAAAACCACTAGCTCCAGAGCATTCACATTTACTGCCCCTACGCTCTGGAACGACCTCCCTATAGACCTCCGCATCATAAAAGACCTCTCCCAGTTCAGGAAAGAACTAAAAACTTACCTATTTACTGAACACTTTGAAATCCCATATTCCCCTAAAAGACCTCCATAACAACCATACCCCTACACTCACTAAAACCCCCATACTCAAAACTAAATAACTCTCCCTCCCCTCCTCCCTGCCCCCACAAACACCCCGACTTATGACATAAAAGGAAATAAATTCCAACACCTAACGACACATGCCCTACACACAACACATGCCCTACACATGCCCTACACATGCCCTACACAAAACACTCAACCACTGTAAATTTCCAATGTAAATAATTAATAGTTGTTTGTATTATCAACACCTCATAAAGTTGAAGTTTATTGTTCAATGTAAATAGTTGTACCTAACTGTTCAATGTAAATAGTTGACTCCGATTGTTTAATGTAAATGTATACAACTGTGTACAATTGTTAAGTTTCATGTAAACCGCCCTTGATCGCTGGAAGGGGCGGTATAGAAGAAAATAAATAAATAAAAATAAATAAAAATAAATCTGCTGCCTGGCGATACCCATGGCTGCCATCCTACTGGTGGATTTGAAGGCATCATAGGTGCCCCGGACCATAAATTTTGAGCAATCCTTGCCATGAGCTACAAATGTCTCAAAAAAGACTCGTCGCGGTCCTCAGGAATGGGAGAAGCAAAATCCTCTATATCCAGCATGACATCCTTGAGGAACATGGCCATGTAAGTCTGCTAGGCCAGGATCCAGGCTATCAACACTGAACCCTGGAAGCACCTCCTCCCGAAGGAGTCCAGGATTCTTGCCTCCCATGTAGGTGGCACCGAGGAGTGCGTTTTGACACTCTTTGCATGCTTAAAAGCAGACTCAACCACAATGGAATTGTGGGGCAATTGAGGCTTCTCAAACCCTGGGTCCTTCTGGACCGAGTACAAGGAGATGAGCTGGCGGCTGATGACTGGAAGCATAAACAGTGCCTCCCACAGCTGCAGTAGCAGCGTCTGCAGGATATGGTGGACGGGGACTGTCACTGCTTCACAGGAGGCAGAAAGGTACTGAAGGAGTTCCATTTCCTTTGCCCTCGGTTCCTCCTCTAATTCCAGAGAAAAGGGGCTGGCCGTCACCAGGTCCCGAACAAAATCCTGAAAGGGCATGTCTTCCGGGGACAACGTCTACCAATCTGAATGGGGTGACGGGTCAGACGGGAGATCTCAGGCCCGAAAGTCTGACATGTTGATTCTGTCTTGATTTCCCATTCCAATTCAGGCTCTGAGAGGAAGTCAATGTAATGCCAAGTCTTCTCCGAACACCAACTGCGTGGCTAAGGAGAGGGTGGACGTTGATGGTGCCTTTTGCGCCCAGCATGGCTGAAAATATGCCCAGCATTCAACAATGAATATACTTTCAGCCACATTTAATGAAGGCATTCTCAGGGGAATACCTGAAAAATAGCGCATACACATTTTTTCTTACAAAATCTACCTGCACAAATAGCAGGTGTAAGATGCCTATTGGTAAAATGTACTGGTGAACTTTCTAGTAAAGCAGATGATTTAAAAATGGTCCCTTATAACTGCTAGTAATACCATATTTATTTAATCACTTACAGGCCGATATTGAGCCCATATCAGTCTGTTTCTCTTTTAAATGATGGCCACCATAGGTAAAAAAATTTCTGGATGTTCAGTGGCAGTATCCGGATAGTGACTTCTGCTGAATATCTGGATAGTGCGGTGATTGTCTGGATAGCAGCCAAATAGCACAGCTATCTGGATAAAGGTAGAGACAGCAGATTTATTCAGCCGCAATCTGGACAGCTCTTTTGAGTAACACTTAGAACAGCTTTTTTGATGTCCTAAGTTCATATTATTATTTACCTCATGCTTTTTCAGTAGTAGTTCAAAGAGTTTCAATGCAGATAGTTATATGGATAGTGGCACTGTCACGATCTAGATAACCTGATGCTCTGCCCTGGCTCCATCCCCAGAATAGTGCAGAGATGGTCTAACCAGATAAGTACTTTAAGTACTGATACCATAATTATTACACATGGCAATATTTATTTATTAGTATTTGGCTCACGCCTTTCCAGTGATAGTTTAAGGAGCGTTACAATCGGTTACTGTTGGTATTTCCCTTTCCCCAGAGGGCTTACAATCTGAGGCAATGGAGGGTTAAGTGACTTGCCCAAAGTCACAAGGAGTACAGTGGTCTTTCTGGTCCCAGGCTGCTGCCCTAACCACTACTCCAATTAACAGATCATGATATCTGTTCCTAAGGTAACACAATGCAATGATCTATCCAAAGTAATTCATCCAGTCCAATTGATGTTACCTGTAAGTTACCCTATGTACAATCATTGGGGAAATTTCTGCTTTCATAAGACATGTTCTCCAAGAGTGCATCAGTCTCTGTGTTTTTGAAAAGTACATACTCACTCATCTGGTGGGCCTGATGGTGGAGAAAACTGGAAAAAGTGTCTTCAGGTTTAACTGAAGCTCAGACACAGGAGGTGGCAGAAGCCTTGTCAGTTCCACAGAAGTGAGAAGAATGCCTAATGCAGGAGGTGGCAGTACTGTAGCCAGGGAGAAGAGAGTGCTCAGAGAGAAAGAGAGAGAGGAAGAGGGCAGAGATGGGGGAGAAAAGAGGAGAGCATGAGAAGATGTATGGGTGAGAAAGAGGAGGAAAGAGTCGGAGATGAAGAAGATAAGTGGTGAGAGGAATGGACAGAAGGTATAAGTGAGTACTGGAGAAGGAAAAAAGGACTGTGTTTGGTAGGGGTTGGAATAGAGAAGAATGAAAAGGCTGTACAGGAGCACAGTGTGTGCATTAACTGGGAAAAAATGCACTCGCCACATATTCCCCCCCCCCCCCAACCAATACTTCTAAAAAGAATTAATTACTGTAGTGAAGTTTGTTGCTTAGTTATACATAAAGATCCATCTTTACTTACTATTGGTGCAGAAGGCATAGTTATTCACCTGTAACAGGTGATCTCTGGGGAACAGCAGGAATCAGTCTTCACATATGGGTGACGTCGGCATAGAAGGAGCCCGGTGCAGGAACACTCCCCAGCATCCGATGCTTTTGAGAGGGTTCCTTCACGCATGCGTAGCTGCTTTCTTGCCTTCCCTCCTGAGGTGAATAGTGGAGAAATAAACATCTTTGTATACCAAGAATGAGAAAAAAGGGGACAACTTGATGGGGAGATGGGCGGGTTGTGAAGACTAATTCTTGCTGTTCCCGGAGATCACCTGTTTCAGGTGAGTAACTATGTCATCTCTAAGAACAAGCAGGAAGTCAGTCTTCACATATGGGATTCCCTAAACAACTGAACAAGAAAGAATTCCGGTGCAGTTAGAGGTTGCAGCAGGGATCCGACCGACTCAGCTCGTTCAGCGTACTCCTCGCAAGGTAGTCAGATGGACATAAGAACATAAGATATGCCATACTGGGTCAGACCAAGGTCCATCAAGCCCAGTATTCTGTTTCCAACAGTGGCCAATCTAGGTCATATGTACCTAGCAGTTTCCCCAAGGGACACAGATGGGCAAGTTATCTAAATTTCAAAAAGGTTACACAGAACAGCTTGCCCGAATTGAGCATCAGCTCTGGAGTCTTTCTCCAGGCAATAGTGCGCTGAGAAGATACAGTAGTAGCCATGGCCTTGACATTAGATCTGTCACACGCTGTGGAAGAGACAGCCCAGACTGCGACTAAGTAAAGGTTGTCCGTAGATGACTTGGTCAAAAGAGACAAACAACTGAGAGGATTGGTGATTGTCCTTAGTATGGTCTAGTTAAAATGCCAACGCTCTCTTGCAATCTAGGATATGAAGTCTGGCCTCAGCCGGGGAGGTGTGAGGCCTTGGAAAGAATGTTGGTAGCGAGACAGATTGGTTCAGGTGGAAGGAGGTGATGACCTTTGGCAAGAACTTAGGATGTGTGCGAAGGACCACTTTGTCATGGTGAAAAGTGGTATAGGGAGCATAGCTCACCAAAGCTTGCAGTTTACTGATTCTTCAAGCTGAAATGACTGCTATGAGAAAAAGAAGCTTCCATGTTACAAACTTTAAAGGAGCTGAAACCATTGGTTCAAAAGTACTGCACATGAGCTGTGCAAGAACAACATTTAGAACCCATGGTGTGGGAGGTGGACGTAAAGGTGACTTCTCAGGAGAAGATTGTGCATAAATCTGGCTACTAAGGGGTACACTGAGATGGGGTGGTTCTCTAAAGTATAGTGGGAGGCCGCAATGGTGGAAAAATATACTCACACCGAATTTGTCTTAAGGCCAGAGGAGGACAAATGGAGCAGATATTGGAGTAAGTCCAGAATTCCTGTATTTCAGCAAAGCCTTTGATACTGCTTCTCATAGGAGGCTTATCAATAAACTCAGTAGTTTGGGGATGGGTCCCAAGGTAGTGAACTGGATCAGACATTGGTTGACTGCAGATGACAGAAGGTAATGGTAAATGGAGCTCACTCGGATGAAAGGAGGGTGATTGGCGGGGTGCCCCAGGATTCGGTCCTGGGCCCAGCACTGTTCAATGTATTTGTGAATGATATTGCTGAAGGACTGCATGGGAAAGTCTGTCTTTTTGCAGATGACACCAAAGTTTTCAACAGAGTGGACTCCCCTGAAGGAGTGGATAACATGAGGAAAGATCTACAAAAGGTGGAAGAATGGTCTAATGCTTGGCAGTTAAGATTTAATGCGAAGAAGTACAGTGTCATGCACTTGGGAAGCAGAAATCCAGGGGAAATGTACGTGATAGGGGTCGAGAGGTTGGTGTGTATGGACCAGGAGAAAGACATTGGTGTGATTATTTTTGAGGATCTCAAGGTGGCAAAACAGTGCGACAAGGCAGTGGCAAAAGCCAGGAGGATGTTGGGTTGCATACAAAGAGGAATTACCAGCAGAAAGGAAGAGGTACTAATGTCACTGTATAAGTCATTGGTGAGGCCTCACTTGGAATACTGTGTTCAGTTTTGGAGACCATATCTTGCAAAGGATATAAAAAGACTGGAAACTGTTCAGAGGAAGGCAATGAAAATGATTTGGAGCCTGCGTCAGAAACTATGAGAAGAGACTTGAAGACCTAAATATGTACACTCTGGAGGAGAGGAGGGACAGGGGAGATATGATTCAGACCTTTAAATACTTAAAGGGAAAGAATGAACAAACAAACCTCTTCCAAAGACGGGGAAACTGTAAAACTAGAGGGCATAACATGAAACTGCAAGGGGGTAATTTGAAAGGCAATGTCAGGAAATACTTTTTCACTGAAAGGGTGGTGGATGCTTGGAATGCCCTCCCAATGGAAGTGGTGGGGGGCAAATACAGTGACAGAATTCAAAATGGCATGGGACAGACACAGTGGATCCCTTTACAGCTTCAGGATAAAATCAAAATAAACTTAACTAATTTCTCAACATACAGGGGTGTCCTACATGGAGCGGTGGGTTCACCCCTAAAACAAAGACATGGGGAGGGGTGGCCTGCATGGAGCGGCAGGTGCACCTACTCTTGCCATCTTACTGGGCAGACTAGATGGACCATACTGGTCTTTATCTGCCATCATTTACTATGTTACTATGGAATGGGACATGTGAAAGGATCTAGTGTTTTATGAGAACACCAGATGGAAAACCTGCGCCATTTAAAAGTGTAAGAACATCTGGTTGAATCTTTTCTTGAAGAGCGATCTCCAAGAGGACATATTGCAGGTGCTCTTAAGTGCACGAGGACAAAACACTCAGCCTCTATGCCGTCAAGCAGAGTGTCTCGAGGCTGGGGTGCAGAAGGTTCTGCTGTTCCTGAGAGGAGGGTTGGTGAATAACCGAGCCTGAGGGAGGTGCTGGAGCAAGTTGAAGAGGCAGAGGGAAATATGATTGTCTGAGCCAATAAGGGGCAATGAGAATCATTTGTCCCCGGTCGGCCTGGAGCTTGAAGAGTGTTTTTGCTATGGATGGAAGGGGAGGGAAAGCATAGAGGATATTCTGTCCCCAATGGATGAGGAGCACATCTGATGTCTCCTTGTGAGGGGAAGGAATCCTCGAGCACAAATTAAGTAGTTGAGCATTGAGGAGAGAAGCAAAGGGGTTGAGTAGTGGCATCCCCCAGAGGTGGAACAAGTATTGCGCTACTTGAGGTTCCAGCATCCACTCGTGTGGATGGAGCATCTGGCTTAGTCTGTCGACTAAGTGATTCTCTGCTCCTGGAAGGTATACTGCATGAAAGTGAATTCCTTGAGGAATTGCCGAGTTTGAAAGGTGAATGGCTTCCATACATAGGGCCTGAGAGCTTGTTCCCCCTTGCTTGTTTATATAAAACATAGCCACCTGGTTGTCCATCTCAATGAAAAGAAACTGTCCCTTGAGTTGGGGAGAGAAGACTGATGGCATTGAAAACTGCCCTGAGCTCTAGGAGATTGATCTGGAGAAGTGCTTCATGAGTATACCAAAGGCCTTGTGTTGTAAGGCTGTTGAGATGGGCTCCCCAGCCTAGTTTTAATGCATTGGTAGTTAGGGTATACTGCGAGGCAGACTTCTGAAAAGGTGACCCTACGACCAGGTTCTGTGGTGTGCATCACCACTGAAGGGCCGTTCTCATTTGCGACGTGATTTTGATGAGGTCGAGTAGGCAACCTGTGGACAGCTTCCATTGGTATGAGAGAATCCACTCTCCGATTCTCATGATGAGACGGGCATGGGGCACGACTGGACTATGGAAGCCATGTGGCCTAAGAGGCATAGAAATGTTCTGGTCGTAACTGATGATTGTTGCTGGACCTGTGTGGCTAAAGCAATGAGATGGAGGCGTCTGTCCTCTGGCAGTTACGCCCTGCTTCTTACCGTGTCTAATCGAACGCCTATAAACTCGAGGTCCTGGGTTGGTGTGAGATATGATTTTGGATAACTTATCATGAAACCTAACTCCTGGAGGACATGAATGGTTTGATTTAGGGTGGTGGTGACTGTTTATGTTTATGTTTATTACATTTGATATACCGCTCAGGCCAAAGCATCAGAGCGGTTTACAATAATACATAAATGTTACTGAAAATATGAAAAGAACGCCATTTATAAGATAGGACAGAATAAGAGATACAGTGATAGTTAAAGAAATAGAAGAGATAAGAGGAAAGGCACATTATAACATCCAGAGAGGTAGAATATCGTACCACCAGGTGTACAAGTGGTTACCTATTGTCCACAGCTCATGGAAGCGGTATCTGCCCTTAGCAGCCAGTCATCTAAGTAGAGGAACAGAAAGATCCACAAAATTCAAAGGTAGGCTGTGAGAACAGCCAAACACTTTGTGAAGACACTGGGTGCTGAGGCCAGTCCGAATGGGAGGACTCGGTATTGCTAGTGGTTGTTCTGAAAAACGAACCTGAGAAACTTTCTGTAATCTGGGTGGATCAGGATGTGTCTATAAGCATCTTTTAGATCCAGAGAGCATAGCCAATCATTTTGTTGGAGATATGACAGAAGAGTGCCTAGAGAAATCATCTTGACTTTCTCCTTGAAGAGAAATTTGTTGAGATTTCGGAGATCTAATATAGGCCTATAACCTCCCGTCTTTTTTGGAATTAGGAAGTATTGAGAGTAGAATCCCAGGCCTTGCTGAGATTGGGGAACCTCCTCTATAGCCCCTTGTATCAGCAGTGAGAAAAGTTGCTGTTGAATCAAGGCGGAGTGAAGGAAATCCAAGGAGGGTTGTCCCACAGAGTGAGTGGGAGGAAGATCCTGGAATTTCAGCTGTAGGCCCTGACTGACTAGATGTAAAGTCCAGGGCTCAGAAGTGTTGTTGATCCAATGGTGTGCAAAATGCACCAGTCTTCCTGGGATCATAGGAAGAAGAGGAAAGATATGGGAAAATTGGCCATGTTCTTTTTGAAGCAGTCAAAAACTCTGAGGAGGTTGAGTAGTAGCTGCAGGCTGTGGTTTGGAAACTTTGGGTTTCCTGACCTGATTCTGGCTCTGCTGTTTCTATTGCTGTGGTGGGGCAGAGTAGCCAGAATAGAAATGATATGGAGGATAAAACCTTTACTTCTTAGGGAAATGCATCGGGGCCCTCCCTGCCCGGATGCAGTACTGGGCCGCAAAAGCGAGGGAGCTGCGTGTTCTGGGGGCTGGCGAAGAGGTCTATTGTTGGAGTGCCCCAGCGTAGAAACAGCTAGCCTGCCACTCTGGGATCCAGCCGCCACCCGTGGGGGTGAACGATTCTGCTGAATCTGTCCGTCAGACCATTCTCCTGACCCGGGAGGTACGCCGCCCTGAGGGACATCCTGCGTCGGGCGGCGAAAGAGCAGATGAGGACCGCTTCCCAGCAGAGGGAGAGCGACCCCGTGCCGCCCTCCTTGTTGATGTAGAACATCGCTACATGGTTGTTGGTCTGTACTAAAACTGACTTCCCGCAGAGGAGATCGTCGAAGGCCTTCAGGGCCCACCGGATGGCCCGGAGCTCAAGGAGGTTTATCTGTTGCTGAGCTTCCATGGATGATCATTGCCCCTGTGTGCAGAGAGACCCGCAATGGGCTTCCCACCCTGACAGGGAAGCGTCTGTAGTCAGAACCACATTGTGCTGTGGAGTCTGAAAGGGCGATCCCTGCAGGAGGTTGTGGGGGTTTTTCCACCAGTTCAGGGACAAGCGGAGGTCAGGAAGAACCCTGACGGGGTCCCTGAGGTGTCTGAGGGACTGGCTCCGTTGGCCACTGAGACAACACTGAGCCGTCCGCATGTGCAGGCGAGAGTAGGGAACCACATGTACAGTCGAGACCATGTGGCCCAGGAGACATAGCATGGACTGTGCGGTGACCTGGTGGATGCTTTGGATGTGAGCCGCCAGTGCTTGGAGGCGGGTGGAGCGATCCACCGGCAAGAAGGCAATGGCCTGCCGAGTATTCGAGGTGCACCCCGATGAACTTGAGAGCCTGCACTGGCTCGAGGTGAGACTTTGGGTAGTTGACCAAGAACCTCAAGCTCTCCAAGAGAAGGACAGTGCGTGACATCGCTTGCCAGGCCTCCTCAACGGTCGTCGAGGTAGGGAAAAACTGGCATGCCCCGGCGCCGAAGGTGAGCAGCGGCCATGACGAGGCACTTCGTGAAGACTCGTGGGGCAGACGCAAGGCCGAAGGGGAGCACCCTGAATTGGAAGTGCTCTTCCTGCACCCTGAAATGCAGGTACTGCCTCTGTTGGGGGTGGATCAAGATATGGGCGTAAGCGTCCTTTAGATCCAAGGAGCAGAGCCAGTCACCCTGCCGGAGGAAGGGCAGCAGCACGCCAAGAGATAACATCTTGAATTTCTCCCGCACCAGGAACTTGTTTAGCCTGCAGAGGTAGAGGATGGGCCGCATACCACCCATCTTTTTTGGGACGAGGAAGTACCAGGAATAAAAGCCCCGACCTCGAAGGTGGGGAGGGACCTTCTCGACTGCCCGTTGAGCAAAAAAGGAGTGCAATTCCCGCTGCAGTAGAAGCTGGTGTGTGGGGAGTCAAGGAGGCTCCGTCGGGGAGAAAGGGGGTGGAAATCGAGGCAATAGCTCTCTCGGACGACCTGGAGAACCCAAGTATCCGAGGTGATGAGCGCCCTCAATGGGGCAAAGCAGGACAGGCATCCCCCCATTGGCTGTTGTATCGCCGGAGGGCGAGGGGCCATGCCGTTGGCGTCAAAACCCCTGAGTGGGTTGCGGAGAGGCTGGCATTTGGGCCCTTTGGTTTATGGTGCCCCTGGTCGGGCTTTCCCTGCGCCAGAGCAGCCAGCGTGGGGGTAGCCAGGTATGGTGGGTAGCGGCGATACTAGAGACCTTTCCTGGAGAAGAAGGGCTTCTTGGTTGGCTGATTCTTCCGAGGCAGAGTGGAGGTCTTGCGGGAGAGACAGGTCCTGGTAACGAACTCCATCTCGATCTCCGCAGCCTTCTCCTCTATCGGCTTACCAAACAGTTGTTCACCGAGGCAGAGTACGTCCAGGAGTTTTTCCTGCACCCATTGTTCCAAATCCAAGGATTGGAGCCATGCCTGGCAGCGGGCTCCATTACCCGCGGCTGAGCAAGATGGCACCCTTGGGCAGGAAAAGGACAACGCATGCGTGGTAGCAATCCCAAAGGCTTTCTTTGAAAGCTGGGGAATTGCTCTGCACAGGCTCCATCGGTGCCGACGTCACCCATAAGTGAGGACTGACTTCCTGCTTGTTCCTGGAGAACAGCTTAGCTTTCTGCTTGTCCCGGTTCTTTCAACCTCGAGATTCATGTGGTGACAGGATGGACAAGAATAGACATCATGGTCTGGACCTAAACATTTTAGGCACCAAGAATGCTCACCAGTGATAAAAATTTTGCTGGAACACTTGGAGCATTTTTGAAACCACTCCGGAGCTTCTCCATATTAGGGAATAATACGGAGGCAAAATCGAACTGGGCAATGCTGCCCGATGAGGATGTAGGTCTCAAACAAACGTTTCTGAGAAAACTGAAAATAAAGTAAAATTATGTAAAATAAAAATAAAAATAAAAAAAGGGGAACAGGAATCTATGGGGAGTCAACCTAAGTACTTTTGATGGTACTAGCGAAAAACTTTTGAAGTCTCTAGACACAGTTGACAGGGACAAGGTCCCAATGGCTCCACAGAAAAAAGATGACAGAGAAGACCAGGAGGGAAGGCAGCCATGCATGCATGGAGGAATGCTCTCAAAAGCATTCTTATTGGATGCTGGGGAGTGTTTCTGCACAGAGCTCCATCGGTGTCGACATCACCCGTATGTGAAGACTGATTCTTGCTTGTTCCTGGAGATAGTTTGGTACCTGATCTTCTAATGCAGGTAAGTATATGGCCTGTTTCTAGGGAGTCATTTTGTAAAACAGCTTTGCCTCTGTTGATAGAGTAGTGGCCTCTGTTACTAACAATAAATATCTATGAACAGATGATTTTTCCCAATGTTTCCAATTTACCCCATGTAGCTCTCTTGCCTGATGTGTAGCAGGATCAGCAGGTTAGCGCTTTGCTTTTCTGAAGTTTACAATATAGGTCCAAGAGCGTTTAGAAAAAGGAAAAGAAGTTACAAAACTTGCAAAAAGATCTCTTTTTCAATGAGACAAAAAAGAAAGTGTACAACTCTGGACAGTCTTCTATCTAGCAGCATCGAGGAAAGGCCAATCAGGCCGAAGAGGAGAGGAACTTTCAAATTTAAAAGACTGAGCGCCATCAGTTGCACCCGTGCCAGAAGGCCCTTTGGCGAGGCTCTTAGATGAAGATCACAGACGAGAACTGCATCAAGCAAGGTAATAAAGCGTAGTTACTCACCTGTAAAGCATAGTTACTCACCTGTAACAGGTGATCTCCGGGAACAGCAGGAATTTAGTCTTCACATATGGGTATCATCAGTACCGATGGAGCCTGTGCGGGAACGCTCCCCAGCATCCAATTAGAAAGCTTTTGGGAGCATCCCACAGTGCCTGCGTGCTGCCTTCCTGCCTTTCCCAACTGCCTCTCTCCAGTTGAGTTTAAAGCTGAGACAAAGAGAGAGAGAGAGAGAGGGAAAGAGAAAGAGATAGAGAGATACAACTCCTAGGGGAGGTGGGTGGGTTGTGAAGACTAAATTCCTGCTGTTCCCGGAGATCACCTGTTACAGGTGAGTAACTATGCTATCTCCAGGAACAAGCAGGAATGTAGTCTTCACATATGGGGACTCCTTAGCTTTAGATGCCAGGGAGAGACCCCAGAAGTTGAGTGTCCCTGTGAAAGGGCTCCACTTCCCCCCATGGATCTCTGGCATCCAACCAGGGATGGTGGGTAGGAGTTGATTAGGTATGGAACAGGTGTTGGAGAACAGCCTGACCAAACAAGGCATCCCGGTGGGAGTCCTTGTCCAAGCAGTAATGAGCTGTGAAGGTATGAACCGAGGCCCAAGTGGCTGCTCGACAGATGTCGTCGATAGACACAGAGTGCAGATGAGCCATTGAAGCTGCCATGGCTCTCACATTGTGAGCTGTGACATGGCCCTCCAGAGGAAGATTCTTACTCTGATAGGCAAACAAAATACACTGTGCAATCCAGTTGGACAGTGTTCTCTTGGAGACTGGAAGTCCTAAATGAGAAGGATCAAAAGCAACAAAGAGTTGAGAGGACCTTCTATGTTGCTGTGTTCTTTGCAAGTAAAAGGCTAAAGCTCTTTTACAGTCCAAAGTATGAAAATTCCTTTCTGCATATGATGCATTAGGCCTTGGAAAAATCACAGGCAGGTAGACCGCTTGGTTAAGATGAAAAGGCAAGACCACCTTTGGATGTGGATGAGTCCTAAGGAATACCTTGTCATGATGGAACCTTGCATAAGGTGGATCAGCCACTAGTGCCTGCAACTCACTGATGCGACGTGCTGATGTGATTGCAGTGAGAAAGATAACCTTCCAGGAAAGGAATTTCAATGAAGTAGTAGCTAAGGGTTTGAAAGGTGGCTTCTTGAGCTGGCCAAGAACCAGGTTTAAGTCCCATGCCACCGGTGGTGGCCTAATGGGAGGCTTAGTTAGAAGAAGGCCTCTCATAAATCTTGCTATAAGAGGATGGGAGGAAATAGGTTGTCCATTTAAAGGCTTGAAAGAAGCTGAAATAGCACTCAAATGGACTCTTACTGAGTTAGTTTTAAGTCCTGCATTGGATAAATGAAGGAGATACTCCAGTAATGATTCCAGAGGTATCGCAAGGGGGCTAAGACCCTTCTGCGAGCACCATATGGTAAACCGTTTCCACTTGAAAGCATAAGAGCGTCTTGTGGAAGCTTTTCTGGAAGCATAAAGGATATCCTTTACTTGTTGAGAAAGGTTCAAATCACGAAGATCTAGGCCTTCAGCAACCAAGCCCTGAGATGCAGAGACTGGGGATTGGGATGCCATAACATTCCATCCTCCTGAGACAGGAGATCTGGAGCAGACCCTAACTCCAGAGAGGGAGCTTGAGAGAGATGTAGAAGCAGAGGGTACCACACTTGCCGTGGCCAATGTGGAGCTATGAGAATCATACGGCCTCTGTCTCTCTGAAGCTTGAACAGAGTTTTGGGAATTAGGGGAATGGGTGGAAAGGCATAAAGGAAGTCTTGACCCCAATGAAGGAGGAAAGCATCCCTGGCCTGAGAACTCTGAGCCGGAATTCTGGAACAGAACTGGGGAAGTTTGGCATTCAACGGACTTGCAAAGAGGTCTATGTCCGGAGTTCCCCAAATTTGAAAAATCTTGGCCACCTGGTCTGCATGTAGAGACCATTCGTGTGGAAGCAGAACTCGACTGAGTCTGTCTGCCCAAGAGTTTTGGATGCCTGGAAGATACACTGCCAGGAGATGGATCTGATGCTCTCTGGCGAGGGCCCATAGTCGCAAAGCTTCGTTGCAAAGCAACAGAGAGCCTGTTCCCCCTGCTTGTTCACATAGAACATGGCTACTTGATTGTCCGTATGAATGAGGACTGTCTTGTAGCTGAGCAGGGTGTGGAACACTCGAAGAGCAAGGAAGATTGCTCTGAGTTCTAAGAGATTGATGTGTAGATGAGTCTCCTGTGGAGTCCAAGTGCCTTGGGTGGAGAGGTCTTGCAGATGAGCTCCCCAACCCATTGGTGAAGCATCTGTTGTGAGAGTTGCCTGGGGTAAAGGTTGTTGAAACGGGGACCCCACCAACAGGTTTTGAGTGGACTGCCACCATTGGAGGGACAAAATAAGGCGATTTGTGTTTGCTATTTTGTCTGACAGGCAACCTGATGCCTGGGTCCATTGAGTGGATAAAGTCCACTGGGCTGCTCTCATATGGAGGCGAGCATAAGGAACCACATGCACGGTAGATGCCAAGTGGCCTAGTAGTTGTAACATTTCTTGAGCAGTGAGATGAGGCTTTAGCACTGCTTGAGAAGCTAACTGCACCATGCGAAGGCAACGGGTCTGGGGAAGATAGGCCCTTGCTTTTCTGGTATCCAGCAAAGCTCCTATGAACTCTAGAGACAGTGGGAGTTAGGCTGGATTTGGGGATGTTTATGACCAGACCCAAATACTGAAGAATACGCATTGTGCAAGATAGAGAAATCCTGGCCTCTGACTCTGATGGGGCTCGAATGAGCCAGTCATCTAAGTAGGGGAAGACGAATATTCCTAGAGTGCGAAGAAATGCTGCTACCACAGCCATGCATTTCGTGAACACCCTTGGTGCTGAGGCCAGGCCAAAAGGAAGCACTCTGTATTGGTAGTGCTTTCCTTGAAAAAGGAACCGAAGGAACTTTCTGTGAGTTGGATGGATGACAACATAAGTGTACGCATCCTTGAGATCTAGAGAACAAAGCCAATCCTGACTCTGAAGGTATGGCAGCAGAGTTCCCAGAGAAATCATCTTGAATTTCTCTTTGAACAGGAATTTGTTCAATTCTCTGAGGTCTAAAATAGGTCTGTGTCCCCCTGTTTTCTTTGGGATAAGAAAATAGGGGGAGTAAAACCCTGTACCCTGCTGAGGAATGGGTACCTCTTCTATTGCCCCTTTGGTAGGAAGCATAGTGACCTCTTGATCTAACAGTTTGATGAGAGAGGTCTGAGAATTGAACTGTCTTACCATTGTGGGAGGGGGCATGCAGAGAAAATGAAGCTTGTACCCCTCTTTTATAATGGAGAGAGTCCAATGTTCTGCTGTTATCTGCCCCCATCTGGGGGCAAAGTGACACAACCTTCCTGGAATGGTGGAAGGCTCTGGTCCATTGAGGGCCAGGAAGGCTAAGTTCTCTAGATGGAAGTCAAAGACCTTGTGGAGGCTGAGACGGCTGAGTCAGTTGAGGCTTAGCAGTCTCTGCTTTCCTTTGTTTAGGTGGTTGCTGACTCTTTCGGGCAGGTTGACCTGAGGAACGTCCCTGCTGGGAATAAGAGGGATAAAACCTCTTCTTTTTGGAGAAGAATGGTTTCTTGAAAGATTTCTTCCTTGCAGGATCAGCTATGGCTTTGGATAATCTATCCAAAGTGGAGTTGTCAGCATCCAACTCATTGGCTTTCTCTTGCCAATTTTTGACGAATAGATTCTCACCTGTACAAGGGATATTGCCCAGTTTGTCCTGCACCCAGAGCTCCAAATCGGATGCCTGGAGCCAGGCAATTCTACATGCACCTATGGCAATGGCAGAGGTTCTGCTTATGCACTCAAAACAGTCAAAAGCTGAACGATTGACAAACTTAGAAACATCCTGGGCATATTTAACCAGTGTGAGAAAATCTGCCTCTTATCAGGAAGGAGAGGGCTTAAAATCTCCAAATCTCCTTTGACTTCTTTAAGGAACATTCCCATATATAAAATATTGGAACTGATCCTGGCAGAAAGCATGGAAGCCTGTAAAGTACGACGTCCAAAGGCATCCAAAGTTCTACAGTCACATCCTGGAGGATTAGAGGCATGCCTCTTTGCACTCCTGATCCTTCTCATAGCTGATTCCACTACATTGGAGTGGTGAGGAAGCTGAGTCTTCTGGAAACCAGGACAAAGAGGGACTCGATACATGGTATCCAGTCTACGAGAGTGAGGAGAGGTGGTAAGAGGTGTTTCCCACATTTTTAGCATGAGATCATGTAAGATTTCATGGATAGGCAAAGTAGCTGCCTCCTCAGGAGCCTTGGGATATTGTAGAATCTCCAACTCCTTTGCCATGGGCTCTGTTTCGGGAGCCACAGTAATGGAAAGACCTTGAGCCACCTCCCTGATAAAATCCCGAAAGGAGATATCTTCTGGAGGAGACATCCTACGTTTAGGAGAGGAAGGCTCCTCCGGGAGAAGTATTCCGGTACCAACAGAGCTGTCAGAATCCTCAGACTCCTCCGAGGATTCAAAGTACCTTCTGTGTGGATGCTCTTGTACAGCATGATACTCGTACCGATCGAAGTCGGTGCCGGGGGGAATTGGTATCGGTGTATCAGTACCGGAAGGCATAGCATGACTGGGTGCCAGTAAAGCAGACACCGATGTCGATGCCGATGCTGTCGGTACTGGTACCGATACTGGTGCTGGAGTCGGCGCCGGTACCGGTTGAACTGTCTGACATGGTTCCGATGGTGCCGATGCCGCAAGGAGAGCCGCCAGACTGCGCTCAATAGCCAGGAACCTCTGGTTTATCGACGCTGTCGATGCCTGGGTATTGGTACCAGAGAAAGCAGCCGGTACCCCAGATCATGGCACCAGTAGTTCTGCCGAGGTTGAGGCCTCGAGAACATCCTGGAGCCCCGATAATGCTTTGGAAGCCGAAGCCTCCCGCCGGGGCAATTTTGCCAGTACAGAACCCTCAAGGGCAACGCCAGAGGCATCTCGATGCTTGGAAGGAGATTTACCCTTTGAGGACCGGCCAGACTTATGCTTAGTTACCTGAGATCCATGGGAGGAAGACGAAGCCCTGGAAGATGTCGATGCCACAGAGGCTGCATCGGAGGGAAAAAGGGTGCTGAGCTTAGCATCTCGGTTTTGTCGACCCCTCTTGGACATCATGGCACAGGCCATACACTCCGAGATGGAGTGGTCAGGACCTAAACATTTGAGACACCATTCATGGGTGTTGGTGACGGAGATGGTATCGCCACACTTGGAGCACTTCTTAAAACCCGAAGCGGGTTTTTCCATAGTAGAGGAAATTTTGGGCCTAAGGCCCAAAATGGCACGTGCACCTGAGGAAGAAAAGTTTGGGAAAAAAAAGAGTAGTTACTCACCTGTAACAGGTGTTCTCCAGGAGCAACAGGAATCAGTCCTCATATGGGTGACACCAACGTCGATGGAGCCCTTGCGGAGCATTTCCCCAGCTTTCCATGAAAGCCTTTGGGAATGCAGGCACGCATGCGCGGTTCCCTTCCCGCCTAAAGGTGCCATCTTGCTCAGTCAAATGACATAGCTAAAAACAGCACACAAAAATGTAAAAATAAACTATGTACAACTGCAACTCCCAGGGGAGGAGGGAGGGTTGTGAGGGCTGATTCCTGCTGCTCCTGGAGAACACCTGTTACCGCTGCTGTTCCATGAAGGCAGACAGTCTGCTCTCCAAGGCTGTCAACCTGAGACCCAGCTCAGGAGACTCAGCAGCCCCCGACTCGGGCCCCGGCGGCGCCGGGCCCGATGTTGGCTCTCTGGGAGGAGAGTCCACGAGGACTACAGGACTTACGTGTCCAGCAGACTCCGGCTCCATTCGAGGAACTTTGGAAGGCTTCTCCTGTTGCACGGGCCCGGGGCGACGGTCGGGGGTCTAAGACCTAGCCCTCGAGGAGCCAGGGACCTCTTCCGACGATGCCTTAGCGAGCCGCTTCTTCCTATTGCATTCCCGGTCGGGGGACCCCCTGTCCGAGGAGCCACGACGGTGCTCGGGATCCGATTCCCGAGATGTCGAGGCCTCAGACGAGGTCTGGGCCCGGCCAGAGGCCGAGTCAGAAAAAAGCCTTTCCTTTTGGTGCTGACGACTTCGCAGTGCCTTGGAAGACATTTTCCCACATGATCCACACGTCTTAAGGTCGTGATCAGGACCGGGGCAGCAGTTGTGTGTTTCGGTGAGAGACATCAGCTTCTTGCACCGATCACACTTCTTAAAACTGCTGGAAGCCATCGGGGAAAAAAGAGTCCCCGTGAGGTCAAAGGACCGGCCTTCCAGGGAAAAGAAAAAAGGGCGTGAATGCCAGCCACTAAGGGCAAAAACCGAAAAAAGAAGATCGGGCTGGATACCGGTGTACCGAACCCGGCGGGAGGGGAACCGGCGTCGAACCGGAGAAGAAAAATAGCGAAGAATCGCAAAAAATCAAACAATTTTCCGGGATGACTAGGACTCAAGTCCGGTGGGCTTCACGGAAAACGAGAGACTGAGCAAGATGGCACCTCTAGGCGGGAAGAGAACCGCGCATGCGTGCCTGCATTCCCAAAGGCTTTCATGGAAAGCTGGGGAAATGCTCCGCAAGGGCTCCATCGATGTCGATGTCACCCATATGTGAGGACAGACTTCTTGCTTGGTCCTGGAGAATACTATATTGTGGCACTCGCTCCCCTCCTAGGCGGTCGCCTAGTAGGGACAGGCGTCCACCTTGTATTCCTCTGTTCCAAAGGTGTAGTTGTGAACTCAAAGTAAAGCCAAGTGGATGTTTAAAGCACACAGGAATTTTATTGGGTTCCGTTTAAGTCAACTTGGTTACAGTCCTTAAAGAAACTTTTACTCTCAGCAAAAAGAAACAAGGATAAACTTCTCCAAAATAAAGAACATGAAAACAGTGTTTCAGTGGAATTATTTACAAAGCTTCTTTTCCCCTTTTCCTTAAAGAGGCTTCTTGCTTAAGGGTTAACACAGGCACATGTAGATACAACAGACAATCAAGATCAGCAGTGCTGCCAGCTGCTTCTTCTGCTGCTTGCAATAAAACAGTTTCAGCTGTCTAGCACAGACTTGATTGCACTATCCACTTTTCTGTAGGAAGAATCTTATTGCTTCAACATAGGATTCTTTCTCCCTTTTCTTTCTTGCTTTCAGCTATGCCAAACTGATAACAGCTTCCTTAATTCTTCCCCACTATTTTGGCTTCCTTCAATTAGCACCAATGCACACAGCACACTCCATCTCAGAGCATGTGGATCCCTGGTCACTCTCCCTATCATCCACTTCCAAGCTTTCGTCAGAGCTGGCTGCTGGGGAATCTTGGAACTGTTCAGGTACTTTTTGGTTAATGTCTTTTAAAAGCTTGAACAGCTTATCCCACTGTACTGCCTTCCCTTCCTTTGGCAGAACCCTAGTAGGCTTTCCTTGTTCAGCTTTCTTTAAAAACCCCTTCCTTCTGTTCTGGGTTTTTCCAGATATAACCCTCTCTTCAGAATCTGAGCAAGAGATACAAACATTCTCTCTCTCTGGTTTCTTTCTCCTACCTTGGAGTTTTTCTGTGGGAGTTTCACGGCTGGAGTTTCTGCTGGCTGTAGCTATCTCTGCCTCAGAGCTAGTCAATGTATCATTGTAGGATTTCCTCTCAGCTACCCGAGGTTTCCTCTGCCTGAAGACACACCTTTCTTCAGAGGAATCTGAGCTCTCTTGCCTTGGCTTCTCCACCACCAACCTTTTGTCTCTCTTCCACTTGCCACTGCGTTTGGTCCTCTCCTGGGAGTGTTGTCTGCTGCTCTCTTGGCTGCAGCGCTGGCTACCTTTGCTCTTGTCCTGGCTCTCCTTGGCCTCCTTGGCTTCCTTGCCTTGCTTGCGTGGCTTGCCTCGCTTGTCTGGCTCGTCTCTCTTGCTTTGCTCAAACTTAAACACTGAGCAGGGCACCTCCCCCTCTGACTCCACCCCCATGTAACTCCCATCCTTACCTAGGGTTGCTATGGAGTCTGGGTGGGGCTTTAGCCTAGCTCTACAGCTGTGGTTTCTCTCACTGCCTTTAGCTTGGTATATGTGTTCAGGTGCACCCATCCCCCGCAAAGAGGAAAAAGTCCCTTTTCCCTTTGTTTCTCCAGGCTGGGCTGCACTCTCCTTACCACATATCCCCCCCCTTAAACTATTACGGGCTGGCGCAACAACCCGCGCACAGCACGTAATACAAGATATGGGTTGTGAATCACCGGCTACTCTTAGGGTTAGCTGCGCATTCCCTACACGCTCCTGCCATATTCTCAACAGATTAATATGGTAGACCTGTTGCTTTCCCCGTCCAGTATCCACAGCATATGACACTGGTCCGACCTGTTTTGCAACTCTATAAGGGCCTCTCCAGGTATTCTTAAACCTAGAGTTAGCTGTGGCTACCATCACCATTACCTTATTCCCGACCTTTAGGAGGCGAGGCTGTGCTCGCCGGTTGTAATAAGTCTTTTGCCTATTCTGACTTCCTTTTAAGTTCTCTTCCGCTATAGTGGTTATTCTCTGTAAGCGATTCTTCAGATCCATTAGGAATCTGGGAACCTCCTGTATATCCTCTACGGGTGCTACCCATTGCTCCCTTAGGATATCTAGTACCCCACGCAGAGTCCTCCCATACATAAGCTCGTATGGCGACATGCCTGTAGAGGTTTGTTTCCTTTCTCTGCATGCATAGAGTACGAAAGGCAACATTGTATCCCACTCACTTAACCTACCCTCCAAACTTCTTCTTAACAGGTTCTTTAAGGTCTGGTTGAACCTTTCCACTAGGCCATTGGTTTGTGGATGGTAAGCTGCTGTGCGGATATGCCTAATACCGAATGCGTCCCATACCTGGGCCAGGTGTCGGGACATAAAATTTGTTCCCCTATCCGTTAGGACCTCCCAAGGGAACCCTATCTCACAAAATAATTTTATTAATTCTAAGGCTATCACTCGCGCAGATGTATTTCTTAACGGTACGGCCCATGGGAAGCACGTAGCATGGTCCATTATGACCAATACATACTGGTGACCCCGGGGTGTTCTTATCAAGGGCCCCACTATATCTACCCCCAACTTATGCACTGGTTTGGTCATGATTGGCATGGGAATCAAAGGCACCTCCGGCGGGTGGTTACCTGAGACCCTTTGGCAGGCCGGACAGGACGCACAGAATCTCGCTGTCTCCGTATAGACTCCAGGCCAATAAAACCTAGCTAGGACCTGATCTAGGGTGCCTTGTACACCCTTGTGTCCCCCTACCGGGTGATCATGGGCCAATCTCAGGACTATATTTTTGAAAGAGGCAGGTATCGCCAACTGCTTCCTTAGATCTCCGGACCATGCATCTACACTTTCCCTGTATAGTAAGTTACTATCCCATAGAAACCTAGGCAGAGCCTCTGATCCTTTCTGGGCGAACTCACATGCTCGCATCAAAGCGGGATCTGCTTTCTGCTCATCTGGAAATGAGGGAAATCTTTCTATTAACTCCTCAGGAACCCAGGGCAGCTCCTTCCCTGACATTAACTGACCCCTATTCCTGGCCCTAGTGCACCTCTCTCGTCGCTTTTCAGTTTTTCCTTTCCTGGGGGCATCCCTGGCCGGGGTTATTAAGTCCTCATGAAAGGAGGTCCCAGGTATCGACTCCTGCTGGGAATCTACCTCTTCCCCTGAAGGCTTGGTGCCTGCGCGTGTGGTTACTAGGCCTGCTTTCTCCTGCAGCTCTTTTGCCATCCCCTTCCTGAACTGGGACCAGTCACGGCCCAGTACCATATCGTGTGGGAACCTAGGCACGACAGCTACCGCTACCTCCCTTCTGCTACCTAACCCCTTTATTTTAACACACTGGAGAGGATAGGTGGAGGCAGCCCCATGCACACATCTGATTGTAACCTGCCCCTAGAGGATTCCTGCAAGGACTGACGCTGGGCCTCTAATTTCCTCCAAAGCCCACTAGAAATCATAGACTGGCTGGCGCCTGAGTCTAACAATGCTTCTGTGGGAATCCCTTCCACTTCTACAGATAGGAGGAATCCCTCACCTATCTCTTTGGGACGAGTAATCACAAAAGCCTTTTTGGTCTTACAATTTCTCTTAAGGTGACCTGCTTCACCACAAGAGAAACACTTCCTCTGCATGCTATACCTCCCCCATCTATGGGTTTACTCTTTTCTGCCCTAAGGCCAGCCAAGCTTGCGTTCCTTTCTAGCGCTCCTGAACCTGCCTTCAGAAAACCACCCTCTTTCTTGAGGCTTAACTTCTTAGCCTCCAGAAAGCGTTCAGCCAACGCAATGGCTTCCTGGGTGTTTTTGCAGTTCTGTAGTACCAGAAAAGCCTGCAATTCCTTAGGCAGAGCCTCTGTAAACTGCTCCAGTATTACAGCATCTACAATGGATTCTACATTTTTATTTTCAGGTGTAAGCCACTTACAAACCAAGCTTTTTATCCTGTGATATAAAGCTTGGGGTGTTTCACCCTCCTTTATCACACATGACCGTAAAAGCCTACGGTAGATCGAGGGACTTAACCCCATCCGATCTCTAATAGCTTTCTTCACATTCTCATAGTCTGCAACCAATGTTACAGGCATTGCTCTGTAGGCTGCTAGAGCCTCCCCAGTAAGGGTAGCAGCAAACCTTATTGCCCACTGTTCTTTAGGCCATCTAGCCAATAAAGCTATTCTTTCAAAAGCCTCGATGAAATCATCGATATTATCGTCCTTGGTGAGGCGGCCACAGGAAAAAGGTCCAGCACCAGGGCCTTCCCACCCCGGAAAAATACCCTGTGCCCCTGGTACAGTCTGTGCCACCTTGGTTGCTTCTTCTTGCGTCTTGACCCATTTCACCATCATCTCCAGTAGGGGTTGCTGTTGAGCACGGAGCATGGACGTCACCTGTTCCTGGCTCACTGCTGCCATCTCCCTCTGCCTGGTGAATTGGTCTGCCACCCAAGCCAAGATGTCAGCCGTCTCCATCGCTGGACTGTTTCTGTGAATAAAAACAAACAGACAAGAACACAAAGTGCAGCACTTTTATGCTCCCCCTCACCTCCTGGTGAGCACTCTGGTAGCCCCCTTACATCAGAATCCAGGCCTTAACCCCCTCTAGCCTACGGGTTACCTGATCCTGATGCAGGTCTTCGCTTTGCTACCAGTTTAAACCGGCACTCCAGATCCGATGCCACTCCGGATCTTCCTTCCGTTGCATCAACCGGTCACCGTCCTTCCCTGGATCTTCCTTGCCCAGAGGTATAAGCTTCCGGTGTACCACTTGACCGCTGGAAACGCCAAATCCAAAGAACTACGCCACCTGTGGCGCTCGCGCCCCTCTTAGGCGGTCACCTAGTAGGGACAGGCGTCCATCTTGTATTCCTCTGTTCCAAAGGTGTAGTTGTGAACTCAAAGTAAAGCCAAGTGGATGTTTAAAGCGCACAGGAATTTTATTGGGTTCCGTTTAAGTCAACTTGGTTACAGTCCTTAAAGAAACTTTTACTCTCAGCAAAAAGAAACAAGGATAAACTTCTTCAAAATAAAGAACATGAAAACAGTGTTTCAGTGGAATTATTTACAAAGCTTCTTTTCCCCTTTTCCTTAAAGAGGCTTCTTGCTTAAGGGTTAACACAGGCACATGTAGATACAACAGACAATCAAGATCAGCAGTGCTGCCAGCTGCTTCTTCTGCTGCTTGCAATAAAACAGTTTCAGCTGTCTAGCACAGACTTGATTGCACTATCCACTTTTCTGTAAGAAGAATCTTATTGCTTCAACATAGGAGCCTTTCTCCCTTTTCTTTCTTGCTTTCAGCTATGCCAAACTGATAACAGCTTGCGATAAGGAAGCTTATCATGGTTCAGGAAGGAGCTATAATAGAGGTGAATTGGCTCTGAACAAGCAACCTGTCTTTGCTGGTAGAAATACTAAAACAGAATGTTTTCATAAAAGACTACCAGTCCCAGAATGCACCAGGTTTCCAACAGCCTCTAGAAGAGCTGAAGTGGGGAAACGTGTGTTCAATCAGGAGAGCTATGAGGTAATCCACAATCACTCATCTCCAAGGGCAGGGCTTGATTCAGCACAGCTGTGCTGTGCTAGGGTGGAGCATCCCTCTCAGCAAGTTAAAAGTAAAACATATTCTACACAGATGGAGAGGGAGATCAGGAAGCAGCAGCAGCCACAACGTGGAAGAAAGAAGAGGAAAACATCTTGGAGGTCTAAAGAAGGAGCCCATAGCAGTACGTGTGTTGGGAGTCATTCCAGAGGCAAGCATACTCCATTGGACTGGAGGAAGCCAGAGGAGTGGGGTTACAGAGCCAGGAATTCCCGGACGGCACCTGTGAGGGAGACGGCTGCATTTGGAAGGGGCCCTAAGACCAGTGCAAGAAGGTTTGTGAAGAGAGACCCAGTGTCCAGGGATCTGGATTGGAAGGCTGGACATAAAAGCTGGATTACTTACTGGCCAGGATCTGGAGAGGAAACCTAACAACAAAGGAAGCTCAGGTATGAACACTGATCTATGCCCTAGCTCTTCACTTGGAAGACAGCAGGGAAACAAGTATTGTCCTGAGAGTGCTCCATTAAGGAATTCCTCTGAGCCAGACCATGATATTGATTCTATGATAGTTGAAGAAGAAGGAGATATTTTAAATGACCAGAATGAATACATGGATTGCTCTCTGAATAAGCTGCTGTGGTAAAATACTTTCAGAAATACAACAACAATCAAAAGGGAACTATAACTTGTTCTTTTATCTACCCAGAAAAGTTTACAAGAAAGCTTTAGGGTAGGATTTGAGCCATGTAGAGAAAGTGAACCAGCAAAGGGGTTTGCAGCTGGCTAATTATTGGTAATTAAGCCATGCACAGTTGCACGTGAGCTCTGAAAGGAAACTACTGTTTGTGTGTGAAAATAAAAGAAAGTTATCCTTGAAAAAGAACAGTTTTGGTTACTTTTTGGGTTTTGTTTTTGCTTTTGGAGCACTGCTAAAAGGTATTAGCAGGAGCCCTCAGAAAGACCTTTCTGTTTCCCATCAAGGTCTTTATTGTTTGATTGATTGCTTAAGAAGCTCAGTTGCTTATATCATGATTTGTTTTTCCTAAGTACAATACTGAAGCAAGTTGCCCTTTTGTGTTACCAAGTAAATCTGTGTGGGAGAATTAACCCCAAGAATAAAATATATTTTTTCTTTGCTTACACTCGAGCAACACAACTCATTATTTTGTGAACGGCTGATTCTGGTATGAATGGACTACACTCCCCACAATCCTTTGCAAGTCATAATAGTATTTTGCCTTTGCCAAGACTGTGGACATTCACGCCCAGCGCCCCCGTTTACAGTTGGCGTAGTTTTTCGGATTGCTTTTGCGCAAAGGATTTACATGATATAAGGATTACAACTGAAATCTGAAAAAAAAAAAGTTCAATTAAAAGCTGGAAAAAGGATTTTTCCCTTAACAACACTTTGTAGAAAAAAAAGAGGTGGCTGTTCCAGGAGGAAAAGACCCTGTGTAAGCTGGATTCATCACTGGCATAAGGTAATAAGTACCTGGGCATGTCTAGTGGTGGATGGGAGTAAGGCACAGGGGTAATTGGAAAAATAATTTAGGAGAAAAACACCTGTTTGGAGGGTGCTGCTCTGTGTTTTTTTTCTTTTGTTTTCTTGCAGGGATCAAGATGGATCCAAAGGAACTAGCCGAATGGATGGCAGCCCAGTTTAGCAGGCAACAGGAGCTAGCGCAGCAGGCTCAGGACACTGCAATGAAAGCATAAATGGACCAGCAGAAGCCAGTGCTTGATCTGGTGAAAGCCTTAGTTGCTCTTCATAACCAAAGTGGACCGGATGCAAGACCAGCAGTAACAACTGGTATACCACATGTGGACAATGTGGAACTCAATCAGGGAATTGGGGCATTTAGTTTTGGGAAGCTGACTCCAGATGATAATGTTGATGATTTCCTTGAATCTTTTGAGAGAGTGGCACAAGCATTAGCATGGCCAGAGACCCAGTGGGCAGTAAGGCTGGCAGCCTCATTAATTGGAGAGGCGCTTGCAGCTTATAGAGCAATACCAGCAGCTCAAGCTTTGAGTTATATAGATGTAAAGGCTGCTATAAGAGATCGCCTAGGGTTGTCTATTTCAGAGTATAGGCGAATGTTTAGAGCTACTGCATTAAAAGTGGGTGAAACACCCAGGGCTCTGAGTCAGAGAATCAGAGGATTGGCTGTAAAATGGTTGGAGCCTGAGGGAAAGACTGTGGAAATGTTATTAGACATTATTATGCTTGAACAATTTATGTCTGCTGTGCCTAAAGATTTGCACACTTTCCTTATACAGCAAAATTGCCAGAATCTTGAAGAGGCAACCATGCTAGCAGAGAGATTCTTGGAAGCCACGCAGGCTTGCCATAGAATGGGTGGCCCTCTGAAGGTTGGTGCTGGGGCAAGCTGTGCTGTATCAGAAAAGAAAATGGTTAAAAATGTTTCTGAAAATAATTGTACTGTGCCAACCCAGTGGAGTAAAAAGAAATGTTTCAAATGTGGAAAATGGGGACATTTGGAAAGGGGATGCCAGATACACACTAGCTTGATGGGTGTTGATTTAAAACAGCCCAAAGAAGGATTCCTTTTGGTGGTTGATGTGCAGGGAATTACCACAAATGCTCTGTTAGACTCTGGGGCAGACCAGAGTATGCTGTCAAAGAGGCTTTGGAAGAGGATAGAGGCCCAAGAAGGATTTGTGCCTAGAACCCCTGAAAGCCAGGTTCACATCAGATGCATTCATGGTGCTGCAACATCATATCCCACCTATAGGCTAATGGTTAAGTGCCTGGGGGAACAAGAGGAATTTCTTTTAGCAGTGGTGCCTAGGCTTCCATTTGATTTGGTTCTAGGAAGGGACTGGCCAAGATTTAAGCAGGGACTAGTGAAAGGACTAGGAAAGAAGGAGGGAGAAGGAATGATGGTAATAGCTCCCGGGCCTTTGTTTGGAAGTCCTCAGTCCCTAGCTAAAAAGATGGTTAAGCTTCCAGAAGGCCAAGCTATAAAGAAGGAAATAGGTAAGAAGAGGGGCCTTGTATCCACCCGCTCACAGGCTAAGGTAGAGAGCCAGAAGGAGGAGGGGGAGCAGGCAGAGTTATTAGGAGACTTACCCTCTCATGATGATTTAATAACTCCACCATCTGGGAAAGTAAGAAAGTTGAAAGCACAAAAGCGTCGTGAGAGACTTTGCAGAGCACAGGGTAGGGCTGAGATGTTGGCTGGTCAAAGTTTACCCTGGGTGCCAGCTGAGTTAGTGGCAAAGTTTCCTAACTTTCCACAAGAGCAGCGAGCTGATCAAGCTCTCACCCGAGCTTTTAAGTATGCTCAGGAGGTCAGGGAGGAGTTGCCCAGATTCAGACTAGATAATGAAATATTATATAGAGAGAGTCAGGACCCCAGAAATGGGACCATACGTAAACAATTGGTGGTACCCACAACTTTCAAAGGACTAGTACTTAGATTAGCACATGATCATCCAGTTGGAGGTCATAAAGGGATGCAAGGAACGCTGGATCAAATACTTATGCGTTTTTACTGGCCAGGTATTTTCAAAGAAACTGCCCAGTTTTGTGCTGCATGTCCAGCGTGTCAGCGAGTTACAGCGACTCACCCACCGGTGGTGCCTTTGATTCCCATGCCAATTATCACAGACCCAATTGGTCGCATTGCTATTGATATTGTAGGCCCATTAGTCAAAACGCCCCGAGGTTTCCAATACATCCTAGTTATGGTAGATTAGGCAACAAGGTTTCCCTGGGCCATACCATTGAGGAATGTTTCTGCAAAAACAATAGCTTTAGAGCTAGTCAAATTGTTTTGCGAAGTGGGATTCCCAAGAGAGGTGTTGACTGACCGAGGGTCCAATTTTGTATCCAAATATTTGGCCCAGGTCTGGGATGCCTTTGGCATTCATCACGTGAAAACCTCAGCCTACCATCCACAATCAAACGGTTTGGTGGAGAGATTCAACCAAACTCTCAAACAAATGTTGAGAAGGGGGTTAGCAGGAGAGGTAAAAGAATGGGATATGTTATTGCCCTTTGGCCTTATATGCCTGCAGGGAAAGAATTCAGGTGTCCCTAGGTGTAACTCCATATGAATTGATGTATGGTAGGGCTCCACTGGGTTTGTTAGATATTTTGAGGGAACAATGGATTGATCCTGAACCAGAAAATCAGGAGGTGCCACAGTTTCTACGTGACTTGAGAGCATGTTTAAAAAGGACCTCGCAGGTTGCTGAGAAAAACCTGCAGGACAGTCAAGTGCGCCAGAAAGGGTGGTATGATAGGAAGGCCAAAAGCCGCCAGTTAAGCATTGGTGAAAAGGTTTTGGTTCAAGTAGCAGGTACAGCCCCAAAATTTGAAGTACAGTGGAAAGGGCCATGGAAGGTTGTTAGACAAGTGAGCCCAGTATCTTATGTGGTAGAAAATGCAAGACGTCGTAGACAGACCTACCACATTAATGTACTTAAGTCTTGGAAGGAGAGGCCTGTAAATAATAATGACCCTGAAGCCAGCCAAGAAGTAGGTGAGCGTCAAAAAGATAATACTCTCGTAGGTATTACGGACTGTAGGAAAGAAGTTTCACCAATTGCACCAGTCCGTAATAACTTAAGCAGGGGGGTATGTGATAAGGAAGCTTATCATAGTTCAGGAAGGAGCTATAATAGAGGTGAATTGGCTCTGAACAAGCAACCTGTCTTTGCTGGTAGAAATACTAAAACAGAATGTTTTCATAAAAGACTACCAGTCCCAGAATGCACCAGGTTTCCAACAGCCTCTAGAAGAGCTGAAGTGGGGAAATGTGTGTTCAATCCGGAGAGCTATGAGGTAATCCCCAATCACTCATCTCCAAGGGCAGGGCTTGATTCAGCACAGCTGTGCTGTGCTAGGGTGGAGCATCCCTCTCAGCAAGTTAAAAGTAAAACATATTCTACACAGATGGAGAGGGAGATCAGGAAGCAGCAGCAGCAGCCACACGTGGAAGAAAGAAGAGGAAAACATCTTGGAGGTCTAAAGAAGGAGCCCATAGCAGTACGTGTGTTGGGAGTCATTCCAGAGGCAAGCATACTCCATTGGACTGGAGGAAGCCAGAGGAGTGGGGTTACAGAGCCAGGAATTCCCGGACGGCACCTGTGAGGGAGACGGCTGTATTTGGAAGGGGCCCTAAGACCAGTGCAAGAAGGTTTGTGAAGAGAGACCCAGTGTCCAGGGATCTGGATTGGAAGGCTGGACATAAAAGCTGGATTACTTACTGGCCAGGATCTGGAGAGGAAACCTAACAACAAAGGAAGCTCAGGTATGAACACTGATCTATGCCCTAGCTCTTCACTTGGAAGACAGCAGGGAAACAAGTATTGTCCTGAGAGTGCTCCATTAAAGAATTCCTCTGAGCCAGACCATGATATTGATTCTATGATAGTTGAAGAAGAAGGAGATATTTTAAATGACCAGAATGAATACATGGATTGCTCTCTGAATAAGCTGCTGTGGTAAAATACTTTCAGAAATACAACAACCATCAAAAGGGAACTATAACTTGTTCTTTTATCTACCCAGAAAGGTTTACAAGAAAGCTTTAGGGTAGGATTTGAGCCACGTAGAGAAAGTGAACCAGCAAAGGGGTTTGCAGCTGGCTAATTATTGGTAATTAAGCCATGCACAGTTGCACGTGAGCTCTGAAAGGAAACTACTGTTTGTGTGTGAAAATACAAGAAAGTTATCCTTGAAAAAGAACAGTTTTGGTTACTTTTTGGGTTTTGTTTTTGCTTTTGGAGCACTGCTAAAAGGTATTAGCAGGAGCCCTCAGAAAGACCTTTCTGTTTCCCATCAAGGTCTTTATTGTTTGATTGATTGCTTAAGAAGCTCAGTTGCTTATATCATGATTTGTTTTTCCTAAGTACAATACTGAAGCAAGTTGTCCTTTTGTGTTACCAAGTAAATCTGTGTGGGAGAATTAACCCCATAAATAAAATATATCTTTTCTTTGCTTACACTCGAGCAACACAACTCATTATTTTGTGAACGGCTGATTCTGGTATGAATGGACTACATTTCCCACAATCCTTTGCAAGTCATAATAGTATTTTGCCTTTGCCAAGACTGTGGATATTCACGCCCAGCGCCCCCGTTTACAAGCTTCCTTAATTCTTCCCCACTATTTTGGCTTCCTTCAATTATCACCAATGCACATAGCACACTCCATCTCAGAGCATGTGGATCCCTGGTCACTCTCCCTATCATCCACTTCCATGCTTTTGTCAGAGCTGGCTACTGGGGAATCTTGGAACTGTTCAGGTACTTTTTGGTTAATGTCTTTTAAAAGCTTGAACAGCTTATCCCACTGTACTGCCTTCCCTTCCTTTGGCAGAACCCTAGTAGGCTTTCCTTGGTCAGCTTTCTTTAAAAACCCCTTCCTTCTGTTCTGGGTTTTTCCAGATATAACCCTCTCTTCAGAATCTGAGCAAGAGATACAAACATTCTCTCTCTCTGGTTTCTTTCTCCTACCTTGGAGTTTTTCTGTGGGAGTTTCACGGCTGGAGTTTCTGCTGGCTGTAGCTATCTCTGCCTCAGAGCTAGTCAAGGAATCATTGTAGGATTTCCTCTCAGCTACCCGAGGTTTCCTCTGCCTGAAGACACACCTTTCTTCAGAGGAATCTGAGCTCTCTTGCCTTGGCTTCTCCATCACCAACCTTTTGTCTCTCTCCCGCTTGCCACTGCGTTTGGTCCTCTCCTGGGAGTGTTGTCTGCTGCTCTCTTGGCTGCAGCGCTGGCTACCTTTGCTCTTGTCCTGGCTCTCCTTGGCCTCCTTGGCTTCCTTGCCTTGCTTGCGTGGCTTGCCTCGCTTGTCTGGCTCGTCTCTCTTGCTTTGCTTGCTTTGCTCAAACTTAAACGCTGAGCAGGGCACCTCCCCCTCTGACTCCACCCCCATGTAACTCCCATCCTTACCTAGGGTTGCTATGGAGTCTGGGTGGGGCATTAGCCTAGCTCTACAGCTTGGTTTCTCTCACTGCCTTTAGCTTGGTATATGTGTTCAGGTGCACCCATCCCCCGCAAAGAGGAAAAAGTCCCTTTTCCCTTTGTTTCTCCAGGCTGGACTGCACTCTCCTTACCACAATATATATATATATTTTTTTTTTAAAAGAAAGAAAGAAGAACCGGCGGTACCGGTATAGCGTCGAGGAAGGCAGACGCGACCACAAAAAAGAAGGAGAATAGGAAAACTTTTCTGCGGTGACAGGAATGACGACCTACTGGCTCCGTGGAAAACGAAGAACTGGAGAGAGGCAGTTGGGAAAGGCGGGAAGGCAGCACACAGGCGCTGTGGGATGCTCCCAAAAGCTTTCTAATTGGACGCTGGGGAGCGTTCCCACGCAGGCTCCGTCGGTACTGACGATACCCATATGTGAAGATTACATTCCTGCTTGTTCCTGGAGATCAAATGTTCTCCAGGGACAGCAGGAATCAGTCCTCACATATGGGTGACGTCGGCGCCAACAGAGTCCTCGTGTGGAGCAATTCCCCAGCTTTCAAAGAAAGACTTTGGGATTGCATCACGCATGCGCGGTCTCCTTCCCGCCCAAAGGTGCTATCTTGCTCAGTCAAATGACATAGCTAAAAAGATGGCAAAATGAATAAAAACCAATAATAGGACTGCAACTCCAGGGGAGGAGGGAGGGTCGTGAGGACTTATTCTTGCTGTCTCTGGAGAACACCTGTTACAGGTGAGTAACTATGCTTTCTCCAGGAACAAGCAGGAAGTCAGTCCTCACATATGGGATTCCCTAGCTATAGGCTACCGAGAACCCATAGCTGAAAAAATGGCTTCCTCAAGAAGAGCCGCAGCAGCTGCAATAGGAATTCTGCCGAGAAAGCAACACCCCCCGGTAGCCTGACACCAAAGGGTTGGAGGGTTGGAGTTGCCTAAACCTCAAATAGGTTACGGAGAACCACCTGGCCGAAAGCACTGTCCCGTCGGGACTCCCTATCTAGGCAGTAATGGGCTGCAAACATCTGGCTTGAAGACCAAGTTGCAGCCCGGCAGATGTCTGCCAACGGAACAGAGCGGAAGTGAGCCACTGATGCGGCCTTAGCCCTGACACGGTGGGCTGTGACTCGACCCTTCAACGGGAGGTCAGCCGCTCTGTATGCCCAGGCAATGCAGTCTGCCACCCAGGTGGACAGCGTACGTTTGGAAACAGGTAACCCCAGCTTACTGGAGTCATACAAGATGAAGAGCTGTGTAGCCCTTCGATGTTCCTTCATTCGCTCCAGGTAGAAGGACAATACCTTCTTACAATCCAGGGTATGCAGGACTGCCTCTGCCAAGCTGGAATGTGGCCTGGGAAAGAAGGTTGGAAGAACCACCTCCTGTTTGAGGTGGAAAGAAGAGACCACCTTTGGAAGGAACTTCGGGTGAGTGCGGAGGACCACCCTATTCCTATAAAACCTTGTTATGGTTTATCAGTTACGAGAGCTTGCAGCTCGCTCACACGTCTGGCTGATGTGAGTGCCACCAGGAAGAGAACCTTCCAGGAGAGGAAGCGCAGATGGCAAGAGGACATCGGCTCAAAAGGTGGACGAGTAAGCTGCTGTAAGACCACATTAAAATCACACTCAGTTGCCGGAGGATGAACTGGGGGTTTCAGCAGAAGCAGACCTCTGAGGAATCTGGCCACCAGGGGGTCAGCTGAAAGAGGTTGCCTCTCCACTGGGGAGCGGTTTGCTCACAAAGCACTCAGGTGGACCCTGAAAGAGTTAGACTTGAGACCTAATTCTGAGAGGTGAAGCAGGTAATGCAGCACCACTGGTACAAGGAAAGAGAAAGGGTTCTCATTGTGCTGATTACACCACATCTCAAATCTACACCACTTGAAAGCATAGGATTTCCTAGTGGACTGCCTCCTGGAGGCCAGTAACACCTCTTCTACATTCCGAGGTAGGAGGAGAGGAGCCAGCACTACCCTTTCAGCAGCCATGCCATCAGGTTGAGGGCCCTGAGGTTGGGGTGCAAGAAAGAGCCCTGCTCCTGTGAAAGGAGGTCGGGCTGTATCCCCAGAGGAAGTGGGGTTTCCACTGCCAACTGAAGGAGAAGCGGAAACCAAGGCTGTCTTGGCCATTTGGTGGCTACCAGAATGACAGAGGACTTGTACCATAGGATTTTGAACAGAGTCCGGGCCACCAGAGGTGTGGGAGGAAACGCATACATGAGGCCCCCTGACCAGGAGATCAGGAAAGCATCTGCAGTCACCCTCAGGGGATGTGGCTGTCTGGAGCAAAATCTGGGCAGCTGGTGATTTTGCGAACTGGAAAATAAATCCATGGACGGATGTCCCCAGCGGTGGAAAATCCGCTGGGCCACCACTGGATCCAGTTGCCACTCGTGAGGTTGGAGAATCCTGCTTAGTTTGTCTGCTAGGCAGTTCTCTGGACCAGGCAGGTACACTGCTTTGAGAGACATACCCTGCCTGATGGCAAAGGAGCAGAGGTCCAGTGTCTCCTGACATAGGATACGAGACCCCGTATCTCCCTGCTTGTTCAAGTAGAACATTGCTATCTGATTGTCCATCTGTATCAATAAAGACTGATGTGAGAGGACATGAAAAAAGGCTAGAAGAGCTAGGCAAATCACCCGCAGCTCTAAGAGGTTGATTTGCTGCGCAGAATCCTGAGGAGACCATAACCCCTGAGTGCATGATCCTTGGTTCCCCAGCCCAGCAAGGAGGCATCTGTCATTAGCACTCTTGTGTGCGAGGGAATCTGAAAAGATACACCCTCGAGCAGATTGGGTGGTTGACTCCACCAATGACTTCACCAGTCGCCTGGATAGAGTACTCACCTGTAACAGGTGTTCTCCAGGAGCAGCAGGAATCAGTCCTCACATATGAGTGACGTTGGCGCCGACAGAGCCCTCGTGCGGAGCATATCCCCAGCTTTCTAGGAACGCCTTTGGGAATGCAGCGAGAATGCGCGGTCCCCTTCCCGCCCAAGGGTGCCATCTTTCTCAGTCTGATGACATAGCTAAAAGACAGCAAAAAAATCAAAATGAAGTATATGACTGCAACTTCAGGGGAGGAGGGAGGGTCGTGAGGACTGATTCCTGCTGCTCCTGGTGAACACTTGTTACAGGTGAACAACTACTCTTTCTCCAGGACCAAGCAGGAAGTCAGTCCTCACATATGGGACTCCCCAGCTCTAGGCTACCGGGAACCTGAAGCTGAAAAAATGGCTCCCTCTCAAGAGCCTCAGCATTCGTGATAAGAATATCCTCTGAGAACACCCCTGTATGGTAGCCCAACACAAGGGCCGGAGGGTAGGAGATGCCTAAACCTCAAAGAGATTACGGAGTACCGTCTGTCTGAAAGCACTGTCCCTTCGGGACTCTCTCTCGAGGCAGTAATGGGCTGCAAAGGTCTGGCTTGAAGACCAAGTAGCGGCCTGGCAGATGTCTACCAACGGAACAGAGCGGAGATGAGCTACTGACGCAGCTTTCGCTCTGACACGGTGGGCCATGACTCGACCCTGCAAGGGGAGGTCGGCTGCCTTGTACGCCCAGACGATACAATCTGCTACCCAAGTGGACAACATACGCTTGGAGATAGCTACCCCATCTTATTAGGGTCAAAGGAGACGAAGAGCTGAGTAGCCCTTCGATGCCCCCGCGTACGTTCTATGTAAAAAGACAATGCCCTCTTGCAGTCCAGGGTATGCAAGACTGTTTCAGCCCGGCTGGTATGCAGCCTGGGAAAGAAGGTCGGAAGAACCACCTCCTGGTTAAGGTGGAAAGAGAGGACCACCATTAGAAGGAACTTCGGATGGGTCCATAGGACCACCCTGTTCCTATAGAACCGTGTGTACGGTCTATCAGAAACCAGAGCTTGTAGTTCACTCACACGTCTGGCCGAGGTAAGAGCTACCAGGAAAAGCACTTTCCAGGAAAGGAAGCGCAAATGGCAATGGGCTCAAATGGTGGGTGAGTAAGTTGCTGCAAGACCACGTTCAAATCCCACTCAGTCACCGGTGGACAAACCGGAGGCTTGAGAAGAAGCAGACCTCTGAGAAAACGGGACATCAAGGGATGAACCGACAGAGACTGTCCCTCCACTGGGGAGTGGTGAGCTGATAGAGCACTGAGGGAGGTGGACCCGAACAGAGTTAGACTTAAGGCCTACATCTGACAGGTGAAGTAGATTCTGCAGTACTACCGGCACAAGGCAAGAGAAAGGATCTTCATTGCGCTGAGCACACCATACCGTAAACCTACACCACTTGAGGGCATAGGACTTTCTGGTGGACTGCCTCCTAGAGGCCAAGACCACCTCCTCAACCTCTTTAGGTAGAAGTAAGGGAGCTAGCACTATCCTTTCAGCAGCCAGGTCATCAGATTGAGGGATCTGAGATTGGGGTGCAGAAGGGAACCCTGATCTTGAGACAGGAGATCGTGCTGCAACCCCAGAGGGAATGGAGTTTCCACTGCCAACTGCAGCAGAAGTGGAAACCACGGCTGCCTCGGCCATCTGGGGGCTACCAGAATCACCGAGGCCTTGTCCCGGAGAACCTTGAACAGAGTTCGGGCCACCAGGGGCGTGGGATGAAACGCATATAGGAGGCCCGTAGACCAAGAGATCAGAAAAGCATCTGCTGCCATTATTAGGGGATGTGGCTGTCTGGAGCAAAACCTGGTCAGCTGACGGTTTTGTGGACTTGCAAAGAGATCGATGGATGGAAGTCCCCAGCGGAGGAAGATCTGCTGCACCACCCATGGATTCAGCTGCCATTCGTGAGGCTGGAGAATCCTGCTTAGCTTGTCTGCTAGGAAATTCTCCTGACCAGGTAGATAAACTGCTTTGAGAAGCATTCCTTGTTTGACTGCAAAAGAGCAAAGGGCCAGTGCCTCCTAACATAGAAGCCTGGACCCTGTGCCCCCTTGTTTGTTCACGTAGAACATTGCCACCTGATTGTACGTCTGAACTAGGACAGACTGGTGAGAGAGGGCATGAGAAAAAGTCTGTAGAGCTAAGCGGATTGCTCGCAGCTCCAAAAGATTGATTTGCCGCGTGTCCTCTTGAGGAGACCAGAGGCCTTGAGTGCACGTGCCCTGGCAATGTGCACCCCAGCCCTTTAAGGAAGCATCGGTCGTCAGCACCCTTGTGTGTGCTGGAGTCTGAAAAGGTACCACCCTGAGAAGGTTTGGGAGATGTAGCCACCACTTTAAGGAGTCCAAAAGTGGTTTGGACACCTTTACTCTGTCTCGGAGGTCGCCTGTGGCCTGTGCCCACTCAGCTCTGAGACACCACTGAGCAGCCCGCATGTGCAGACAGGCATTCGGAGTCACATGTACAGTGGATGCCATGTGGCCCAGGAGCCACAGGTAGTGCCTGGCGGAAACATGAGAATTGCTCTGAAACTGGTTGGCCAAGTCCATCAGTCTGTGGGCCCTGTCCTCGGGCAAGTAAGCTCTTGCCTGCAGGGTGTCTATCTTGCCCCATAAACTCTAGTTTATTTATTTATTTATTTTATTTTATTTCAAGCTTTTCTATATCGCGCTATTTGACAACAGTGCGGTTTACAGTCAACAATTTTACACCAGGCGGGGAAGTGCCTTGTGCTTACATCAAACAGGACATATTAACTGGGATTCATAACATTGAGCTATTTACATCTGAACAATGGCAGCTTACTAGTGTCGCTTTTACATTCTTATAGCTGTTGGGTGGTTGTGTTTTGTCTCTAGGTTGTGTCTCTAGGTTCTGAGAGGGGAGCAAAATGGACTTTGCATAGTTTATGATAAAGCCCTGATGCTGAAGAAGAGAGACAATGCAAAGAGTGGCTTGTCTGGCCTCCTGGGGAGACTGGCCCCTGATGAGCCAGTCGTCCAGATATGGGAAGACAAAAATTCCCTGATTCCTGAGATAGGCAGCTACCACCACCAGGCATTTGGTGAAAACCCTGGGGGCAGAGGTTAGGCCAAAGGGAAGTACCCTGTACTGAAAATGGTTTCCTCCCACCACAAAACCTGAGACATTGTCTGTGGTCTGGATGAATGAGGATGTGAATATAAGCATCCTTTAGGTCTAAGGAGCATAGCCAGTCTCCCTGCTGGAGGTAGGGCAGCAGTATCCCAAGGGTAAGCATCTTGAACTTTTCCCTCTCCAGAAACTTGTTTAGGTTTTGCAAGTCTAGGATAGGCCTGAGGCCTCCTGTCCTTTTTGGTACCAGGAAGTACCTGAAGTAGAAGCCTTGCCCTTCCAGGTGGTGAGGCACTGGTTCCACCGCCTGTTCCTTTAGAAGACTTTCCAACTCCTGAAGGAGGAGGTTTCTGTGTAGAGGAAATCTTGGAGGCTCCCCAGGAAAATAGGAGGGGGGTGGCTGGTGGAAGTGGAGCATGTAGCCCTTTTGGACTATGCTGAGTACTGTGGCACTGCAGAGCCTATTCACACAGAGAAAAAGGTTTTAAATCCTGAAAAAAGATTTCAACATCAGTTGCAATGCTATGAGGAGCCTGATAGGGGGAGCAGGAGTGACCTTCCAAGGCCTAGAGAACTGCACCCTAGAACTGATGATGTAATGCAACCTAACAGCCAATCCAGGAAAGGGGGAGTTCCTCTTAGGAAAGGCTGGGAAGTTGAAAAGGAGGAAGTAGGACAAGTAAAGAGGACGCACCCGTGGACACACCAGGACACACACCAGGAGACTCATCAGGAAACACACCAGGAAACGCACCAGGAGGAAGAGCACCAGAGAGCGCACCAGGAAGAGCATCAGCGGTGGTACCAGCAGCAGCAACGGAAAGCAGAGGCTGTGGTAGAAGCTGAAAGAGAAAAGAAGTCTTGGCAAAGATACCAGAGAGGAAGGAGTTCCTGGCAGGAAGGCGCAGTAAGTCCGGTGCAACAGAATTCCAGGAGTTCTTGGCTGAGAGATACTGGAAAGAAAGGCACAAGGGGAGAAATAAACCCCAGAGTTTTATATGAGGAACCGGCAGTAATAAATGCAGGACACTGGCTGTTACCAGGGAAATGATGAAATCATTGCTGTAAGAGGTAACACTCCTTATTCAAATAACAAAAGGTGTGGGTGTGAAAGAGTGCTGATTCTACAGGAAGGCCAGCTGAAGTCTGAGAAGCCTACTGCTCGAGTAAGGCTGAACTACAGCAAGGCTGGGCCTCATGACTCAACTAACTGGGACAATCTTAAGAAACAAGGTAAACCACCTTTTTATTCTGCTAAGCATTATAACTTACTGAAACAGGAAGCACAAGATACAGAAGTGTGCCCTCCTTATCAAACTGTCCGTGAGATAGGACACAAGCCTTTGGTAAAAGAAAGATTGTGTAACATAAGGCAGCAAGCCAAAGGAAGTTACTGCCCTAACAAGCCTTCACATGGGTGCGGCCCAAACCTAGACTCAGAACACTGGAAGCTAGTGAATGTGCTGTATGAGAAGCCCCAATACACTCCACAAGAGTATATTGACACAGATTCACAGTTATCTGACCCTCAGCCTATGCAGGTGGAATTCAACGAGGACCCACCTGAGACCGCTATGGATTGTAGCTACTGTCAGGCAGGAAGCCTAATGTCTTTGCATGAAATGTAAGCAGTCCTCAATAGCAAAGCCTGTGTAATTGGTTTATACAAAGTCCTGTGAAGTAACAGTAGACAAAGCGAGTTTTGAATATTTCTTCTTTTTGCCTGAAGCAAGGTTTCTTTATTTTGTTGAAGTAGTCTCCACTGTTTGAACCATTGTGCGTAAAGGGAAATAAAGCCTTACTTTCCCTACATTCAGACTATTGTGTTCTCTTGAAGTTTGGTCCCCGGTAGGTCCTGGGAACAGTACCCCGACCCTTACATAAAGACCAAATTCAAAGTTTAAAAAAAACTCTCATGTCCACCCGACCTGCCCATACCAACCTTGGCCTCTAGGGCGGCGGTGCGACAGTACCCAGGTATTCCCTGTGATGGCTGGCCACTTGTAGGCGTACAGGGTCAGCCGACCTCATGTGCTGAGTGGAGCCAGCGGCAGAGAAGAGGCTATGCTGTGGGAGTCAAAACTCCGCTCCCTGCTGTGCAGGAGCCGGAGCTGGCGGCTTGGGGGTCTTCTGCCTACAGGGCCCATGCCCCTGCCCCTTGGCCTGCTGGCCCTGTTGGGGAGCTGGAGAGGCCTGATATTGAGGGTAGGATATGTAGGCAGCACCCTTCCTCGGGAAAAAGGGCTTCTTTCCCAAGCCCTTCTTTTTTTGAGAAGGGGCAGAAGTCTTTCTGGACAGCCTTGTCCTGATGAGAGTCTCGGTCTCGATTTCTGCAGCCTTTTCAGTCATGGGCTTACCGAATAGGTTGTCACCTCGGCAGGGGACATCGACCAACTTGTCCTGCACCCATGACTCCAGGTCCGATGACTGTAGCCGGGCCTGACGGCGTGCACTGATGCCGGCCACAGCTACCCGGGCCGAAGCCTCGAAGCCATCATAGGCTGCTTGAGAGATAAACTTTGAGCACTCTCGGATCCCTGTCTACAAGGCCTTGAATCTCTGTAAGGGTTCCTTGAAGAGGCCAGCTGAGAACCCGGCAATCTCCTTTGCCAGGTCTCGTAGGTAAATGCTCATGTACAGCTGGTAAGTCTGGACACGGCAAGATAGCATAGAGCGCTGGAAGCACTTTCTACCGAGGGCATCCAGGTTCCGGGCCTCCCGGCCGGGAGGCACCAAGGAGTGCATCTTCTGACTCTTCAGGCGGTGCATAGCCGATTCCACAACCATGGAATTGTGCGGTAGCTGCGCCTTTTGGAACCCAGGGCTCTTACAGACTCGATAAATAGAATCGACCTGTTTGCTAAAACCCACATACGGAAGAGAAGTCGTTCCAGCATCGGAGGAACTGGTACAGTAAAGGCTTCCGTCAGAGGAAAGTCATACTGGAGGGCATCGAGCTCCTCGGCTCGAGGCTCCTCCTCGGCGTCCGCAGGGAATGCCAAAGCCTTGGCCATGTCCCTCACGAAGTCCGAGAACCACTGTTCCCTCTAAGCTGTGCGCGTGTGCGCGCGCACACACCTCGCCGAGCGAGCGCACATACTTTATAACAGAGTGCACAAAAATTACGATTCTGATTGGAAACACAGACGTCTTAAAATTTAAAAGTTGTTGTGTATTTATGGTTTTCACAAGTTCTACAATATTTTCTAGTGCAATCAATGTGGTGTACATACTGTATTCTGACGTGTAGTCAAATTTTAAAGTATATAACTCCGAGTGTTATGTGGCACACAAAAATTTAACCTTCCTTCAAAAGCTGCACAGCTGATATTTTATGCGCACACAGCCTACAGAAAATTAGAGGGAACATTGCCGAGAACTGGGTATCCTCGGGGGGGGGGACCTTCTCAGAGGCTCGGACACCGGGGAGTCCGAAGGGATGCACCGGGTCCGGAAGGTGTCAGGGGACTCCTCGTCCTCCGTCTCCCATGCCGACTCCTCCAAGGAGGAGTCGAGCGGCTCCGGCTGTGTGGGCCTCGGTGTCACCCGTCCTGACGCCGAGGGCACCGGCGTTGACGACCTCAGCCCCACATGGGAGGTCGAGGGGGACCTTTACCGAGGATCAACTTGAGACTTGATGGACTCGAGGATCTGCTCGGTCTCCGTGGTCGACTTAGACGTTGAGGTCCCGGTGGTTGGGGCAGATGCACCAGTCAGACCGGCGATCAGCACCCGCTGCTGTTCCATGAAGGCAGCGAAGCTGCTCTCCAAGGACGTCAACCTGAGTCCAAGCTGAGGAGACCCAGCAGCCTCCGACTCGGGCCCCGACAGTGTCGGGCCCGACGTCGGTTCTCCCGGAGGAGAGTCCACAAGGACAACAGAACTTACGTGACTCGGGGACTCTGGCTCCATACGAGGTAGTTTGGATGGCCTCTCTGACTCCAAGAGCCCGGGACGGCGGTCAGGGCTACGCGACCTGTCCCACGAGGACCCAGGGGCCTCCACCGACGCCGCCCTCATGAGCTTCTTCTTCCTTTTGTGCTCCTGGGTGGGGAGATCCCCTCTCAGAGGAACCACGATGGCACTCGGGTTCCGACTCCCGAGATGTCGAGGGCTCTGACGAAGTCCGGGCCCGGCCGGATGCGGACTCTGAGAATATTCTCTCACGTTGATGCTGACGGCTCCGAAGTGCCTTCAACGACATTTTGCCGCACGGGCCACAGGCCAGCGGGTCATGGTCGGGCCCGAGGCATTGGAGGCAGCAGTCATGTGTATCGGTAAGAGACATAAGTTTCTTGCACCAATCACATTTTTTGAACCCGCTGGCAGCCATCGGGGGAAAAAGGGCCCCTGCAAGGTCAAAAGACTGGGCTGCCATTGAAAATAACAAAAAAGGCGAGAACGCTAGTCAGAAAGGACAAAAACCTAAAAAAGAATGCTGGACTCGATACCGGTGTACTAAGCCCAGGCGGGAAGGGGAAACTGGTGTCGAACTGGATAAGAAAACACGAAAATCGCAGAAAAAAATCTACTTTTACCGGGTGACACAAACTCACGTCCGTTGGGCTACATGGAAAAAGAAAGACTGAGCAAGATGGCACCCTTGGGCAGAAAGGGGACCGCGCATGCGTGCTGCATTCCCAAAGGCTTTCCTTGAAAGCTGGGGAAATGCTCCGCACGAGGGCTCCGTTGGCACCAACGTCACCCATATGTGAGGACTGACTTCCTGCTTGGTCCTGGAGAAACTGTTATCCTGTCTCTGAGGCTGCCGGTGGCTTGTGTCCACTGATCCCAGAAGCACCACTGAGATGTTCTCATGTAGAGACGGGCATTTGGTGTCACATGTACCGTGGAGGCCACGTGGCCCAGGAGGCGTAAGAAGTGTCTTGCAGAGACCCAAGACCTGTGCCTGAACTGATGTGTCAGTGCTAGAAGCTTCTGTGCCCTGTCCTCCGGCAGGTAAGCCTTCGCCTGAAGGGTATCCAATCTTGCTCCTATGAACTCTAAGTTTTGAGTGGGGAGAAAATAGATTTTGCATGTTTATGACAAAGCCCAGGCATTGCAACAGGTTGATAGTGTGAGAAGTGGCCTGTTGGGCCTCCTGAGGCGACTGGCCCCTGATAAGCCAGTTGTCCAGGTAAGGGAAGATAAAGATTCTGACTTCTGAGGAAGGCCGCCACTACAGCCATGCATTTTGTAAACACTCTGGGAGCAGAGGCTCGGCCAAAGGGTAGAACCCTGTATTGGAAATGTTTTCCTCCCGCTACAAATCTCAGATATTGTCTGTGGTCTGGATGTATGAGGATGTGTGTGTAGGCATGCTTCAGGTCTAAGGAGCATAGCCAATCTCCCTGATGGAGGTAAGGCAGCAACATTCCAAGGGAAAGCATCTTGAACTTTTCCCCCACCGGGAACTTGTTTACGTTTCATAGGTTGAGAATGGGTCTGAGGCCTCCTGTTCTCTTTGGTATGAGAAAATACCTGGAGTAGAAGCCCTTGCCCTGCAGGTGGTGGGGCACCAGTTCCACCGCCTGATCCTCTAGAAGACCTGACAGCTCCTGCAAGAGGAAGTTCCTGTGACGAGGGGGTCTGAGAGGTTCCCCTGGAAAGAAGGGGGGTGGTAACTGGCCGAAGTGAAGCATATAGCCCCTCTGGACTATTTGCAGGACCCAGATATCCAAGGTGATAGCTGGCCACCAGTGAGCGTACAGGGTTAGCCTGCCCCCTGTGCATGACCTTACCACTGGCGAAAGAGAGACTATGCATTGGGAGTCAAAAAACCCCACCCGGCTGGGTAGGAGCCGGAGCCTGGGGCTTGGGGGCCTTCTGCTTATGCGGGCCATGCCCCTGTCTCTTGGTCTGCTGCCCATGTTGGGGAGCTGGGGTGGCCTGGTAAGTGGGGTAGTTGCGGTAAGCAGTACCCTTCCTTGGGAAAAAGGGTTTTTTACCCGAGCCCTTCTTAGAAGGGGCAGAAGTCTTCCCTGAGAGTCTTGTCCGGGTCAAGTACTCGGACTCGAGCTCAGCAGCCTTCTCAGTCATGGGTTTCCCCCAACCACTCTGACCCGGTGAAAAGCGGGATAGAAATGCAGCTAAATAAAATAAATAAATGGGTTTGCCAAAGAGATTGTCGCCTCAGCAAGGGACATCAACCAACTTGTCCTGAACCCAGGGCTCCATATCCGATGACATTAGCCAGGCCTGGCGGCGTGCAGCGATGCCAGCCGCGACTACTCGGGCCAAAGCCTCAAAGCCATCATAGGCCGCTTGAGATATGAACTTCTAGCACTCCCGAATCCCGGTGGACAAGGCATTGAAGCGCTGCAAGGGTGCCTTGGAGAGGCCAGCTGAGAACCCGGCAATCTCCTTTGCCAGGTCCCTCAAGTACATGCTCATGTACAACTGGTAGGTTTGGACACGGCATGACAGCATCGAACCCTGGAAGCATTTTCTGCCGAGGGCATCCAGGTTCCGGGCCTCCCGTCCAGGAGGCACCGAGGAGTGCGTTTTCTGGTTCTTGAGCCTATGCATGGCTGATTCCACAACCATGGAGTTGTGCGGCAGCTGTGCCTTTTGGAACCCAGGGCTCTTGCGAATTCGATAGATGGAATCGACCCGGTTGCTGAGAACCGGCATCGAGGCCAGTGACTCCCACATGCGGAGCATCAGCCGTTCCAGCATCGGAAGAACCGGCATAGTAAGGGCTTCCCTCGGGGGAAAGTCATACTGGAGGGCATCGAGCTCTTCAGCTCGAGGCTCCTCCTCGGTATCTGCCAGGAATGCCAAAGCCATGTCCCTGACGAATTCCGAGAACCGGGTATCCTCCAGAGGGGACCTTCTCCGAGGCTCCGAACCCGGTGAGTCCAATGGGACATACCGGGTCCGATGGGTGTCTGGGGACTCCTAATTTTCCATCTCCCATGCCAATCCCTCCGAGGAGGAATCGAGGGGCTCCTGCCTCGAGGGCTTTGGCCCTGACTGCCCCGATGTCGAGAGCACCGGCGTCGACGACCTCGGTCCCGAGCGGGAGGTCGAGGGAGACCTTGGCCGAGGATCGACTCGAGTCTGAAGAGTGTTCAGGATTGGCTCGGCCTCCAGGGTCTACTTGGACATCGAGGTCCCGGTGGTCAGGGCAGATGGACCAGTGAGACCGGCTATCAGCACCCGCTGCTGCTCCATGAAGGCAGACATGCTGCGCTCCAGGGCCGTCATCCTGAGCCTCCGGCTCGGGCCCCGACATCGTCGGGCCCAACGCCGGCTCCCCCAGAGAGAAGTCCATGAGGACAACAGCACTTACCCGCCTCAGCGTCTCCGGCTCCATGCGAGGTACCTTTGCAGGCTGCTCTGACTCTGAGGATCCAGGGCGGCAGTCAGGACTCCACGACCTGGCTTTCAAGGGCCCAGGGCGATCAGAGGCATCCAATGACACTGCCCTCACGGGCTTCTTCTTCCTCCGGTGTTCCCGGGAGGGAGACCCCCGTTCAGAAGACCCCCGACGCTGCTCAGGTTCAGACAGCTCCCGAGACGTCAAGGCTTCTGATGAGGTCCGGATCAGGGGGGGGGGGGATGCGCACTCCAAGAAAATCCTTTCACGCTGCTGCTGCCTACTTCGAAGTGCCTTAGAGGACATCTTCCCACATGGGCCACAGACCTTCGGGTCATGGTCGGGCCCGAGGCATTGCAGACAGCAGTCATGTGTGTTGGTGAGAGATATTAACTTCTTACACCGATCACACTTTTTAAACCCGCTGGCAGCCATCGGGGGAAATAGGGCCCCTGCAAGGTCGAAGGACCGGGCTGCCAATGAAAATAAAAAAGAGCGCGAACACTAGTCTCTAAGGACAAAAATGCAAAAACATTGACTGGACTCGATACTGTTGTACCGAGCCGAAGGCGGGAAGGGGAACCGGCGTCGAACCGGTCAAAGATCCAAAAATTCTTCCAAGTTTTGACGCACTTTTTCCACGAGGAATTAGGGACAATGTCCGTTGGGCTCCGCGGAAAAAGGGAGACTGAGCAAGATGGCACCTTTGGGCAGGAAGGGGACCGCGCATACGCGATACAATCTCAAAGGCTTTCTTTGAAAGCTGTGGAATTGCTCTGCACGAGGGCTCCATCAGCGCCGATGTCATCCATATATGAGGACTGACTTCTTGCTTGTTCCTGGAGAAAATAACAACACACAGCAGAACAGCTAGTACATTACCAACAGGGTCTGTCACACTCTTGGAACACACCAATACTCTGTATTATAACCTGAAAGTATCCTGCAGTCTTTAGCTGACTTGCCGTTCTTATATAGTATTCAAAAAATGGTTTCTAAAGTGGCAAGAGAGGTCTCAGAAGAAACGGGCAACCAATGACTGTTCAAACATAGTCAAATTGAGATATAGCCCTTCACACATCAATGACCCCCTATGAAGCCACTAGCCATTCATTTTTTATGATATAAGCCAAATGTAAGTTTTTAATTGAAAAGTAATGCTTAGCTTAGAGGAAAGACATGCCAGAAGTCGGACACCTCTAAGCTAAGCATTACTTTTTAATTAAAAATTTACATTTGGCTTATATCATAAAAAATGAATGGCTAGTGGCTTCATAGAGGGTCATTGATGTGTGAAGGGCTATATCTCAATTTGACTATGTTTGAACAGTCATTGGTTGCCCGTTTCTTCTGAGACCTCTCTTGCCACTTTAGAAACCATTTTTTGAATACTATATAAGAACGGCAAGTCAGCTAAAGACTGCAGGATACTTTCAGGTTTATATTTTTGCTCTGGAATAAGAGACCACGATTTATTATTGTGAACCACACTCTTGGAACAAACAAAGCCACTGAAAACCTTGCAATAGAACACCCTCCTCACCATTATATAAGCAACCATGCTCAAATTATACCTAGCAGTGTACGCCGTGCTTGCTCTCCTCCTGTTAATGATAGCACACAATACCCTCCCCCCAATACACCCCCTGCACTCTCCACATGTACCACCCAGCATATACTCCTCTCAGCCATTCACAGCAACACTCATAACAGACGCCTCATAACCATACCAACTCCCTCCCACATCATTCCCTTCTCAACTGCCTGCCAAACAACAACACACTTATTACAATGCGCACCGATGAATGCCAGGTCAGTGAGAAATAAAATCCATACTATTACGGACCTATTCACTGAATACCAGCTAGGCATATTAGGCATTACTGAAACATGGCTCTTGGAAACAGATAATGTCTTCCTCAATCAACTTAAAACAGAAGGCTACTCACTATTCCACTTTCCACAAAATAACCGGAGAGGAGGAGGGGTATTGCTACCAACCAAGATACACCTCCACTTCCATCTCCTATCATCCAGAAGCACTGACGAAATAGACTCAATCACAATCACAAACAACCATCTAACCATCAGCCTCAGCTACAGAACTCCCACCTCTATCTCCAATGACTATCCGGCATAATAAAATACATCATTGAAAACCAACACCAAGGAGGACCTTCTTATCCTAAGAATCTTCACCCCCTCCTCCCTACTTACCAATGTGGCAAACACCTTCCTCAGCCATGGAATCAATGGATATCACTCAAAATGTAATATCCCCTACAAAAATCAAAAGCAACACCCTCAACCTAATCTTCTCCCCTACCTTCCTAATCCATACCAGTCCCCAACATGCATTATGAATCTACCCAATGCCATGGACCAACCACAGCCTCATCACCTTCTCCCTTCCTCTAAAATCCCCAATAATCCAGACAGAACAACAGTCCATGCGACGGTTCAGTCAATTTAACAAGGAAGCCTTCTTGGAGTACACCACAACAAACAAAGATGGACACACCAGATACAACAATACTGACAGATGCCTGGAATAAAGTACTTGGAGATGCAGCTAAAATACCACCCAGTCAACACAATCTAACCAAAAAACAACATATCCCCAAAACGCCCTGGTACATCCGTACTCTGCGACATCTAAAAAGCAAACTAAGACAACTAGAACAGAAATGGTGTAAAACCACACAGAATGAAGACCGCAACAAATACCTAACACTGCTTCAGAATTACCATGCAACCAAGGATAAGGCTAAGGTGGACTATCACACAAAGATCATCAATACCTCTATCAGTCGCCCATGAGAACTATTTGACATAGTTAAGCGCCTCACAGAATCCCCCACCAACTGCAACCAAACTCTTACTGTCAACCACCACCAACTAGCTGCTCACTACAAGCAGCTATACCCCCACCAGGGCTTCACCACCTCCTTTTGCACCACCATTCCATCTGACACCATTTGCTGGTCATCCTTTTGAAATATCACTAGCGAAGAGATTGCAAATATTCTAACAATGCTAAACACCTCCACCTCACCACTTGATCCATGCCCAGCTAACTGGATTAAAGCTGCAAAGATTGAACTCAGCCCATTCCTCACCAAATTAACAAATGAAACCCTACAACAAGGTATAATGCCAAACTGTCTCAAGCTATCCTCTTTCGGCCACACCTTGAAGAAGCCAAGCCTTGACCCGTCGTCAGTCTCTCCTTCCTAGCAAAAGTCATCGAGAAAACTGTACAGCTCCAGCTTCAAGACCACATTGATGAGAACTGCTTACTTGATCCACAGCAGCACAGTTTCCGCCCACTGCATGGAGTAGAAGCTCTAATAACTTCACTTATCAACACAAACCCAAGAAATACAAGACCGCTCAGAAGCCTACCTAATGATATTCCTGGGTATCTCCGCAACATTCGATACAGTCAACCTTGGCATTCTCCTCCAGCAACTTCAGTCACTTGACATCCAAGATATTGTTTTCAAATGGTTTCAGTCCTACCTCAATAACAGACAACAGATAAAACTGGGCACGAGCACTTCCAAGCTATACCAACAAGCTCAAGATGTACCCTAAGGTTACACACTTTCTGCACCTCTCCAACTTATATCTCCAACCCATCTGGCTCAATCATTAAAAAACACAAGATCCACTTCCACATATATGCCGATGATAGTATGCTATACTGTTCACTATTTACTAAACATCCATCATACTAAACTCCATCAGGACTGCTTTAAAGACATCTCCAAATGATTTACGGCAAACAACCTATCAATAAATTATAAAAAGACAGAAGCTATGTTCATTACAAGAGACTCCTCATTCACCCCACTAACCACAATCACTGTAAACACCACTCAGATAAATGTTAAACCAGAGCTAAATACCTAGGGGATAACCCCTGACCAACAACTCTCCTTCAAAACTTATGTAAAATGAACAGCCAACACAATCTACTTCAGAACTAAGACCCTGCAATGACTCCACCCCCTCCTCGAACCAGAAGACTTCCGCTCAGCACTCCAAGCTCTCACTCTCCCTCATGCTGACTACTGCAACATTATCTACGAAAGCCTACCACAAATCACACTCCTCCCCCTCCAAGCTGCACTCCACACAGCTGTATGAACAATCCAGAGTGCCGCTGAACATGACCACATTACCCTCATCCTAAAACAACTCCACTGGCTGCCACTTCCTAGCAGAATTAAATATATGACTTTGCTCCTAACTCAAAACACTATACTCACACCCAGCCACTTTCCTCCAATACCTCCTATAGAAGTTCACTACAAACAGACCACGTAGATCTATACAACCAACAAGATCAAAATACCACAATCTAAAACAAAGTTTAATCAAAAACTTGCTGCATAGCATCTGAACTCTCCTCACCATCCCTTTGGAACTCTTTGCCAGACTCAATAAGGATCATCGACCTTCCCTCCTTCCGCAAACTGTTGAAAACCCACTTATTCTTTGACTACTTTAGACCCAACACCTAACCTGCCCTCTGACATGGCACAAACTAGACAGAAACACACAAGACAGAATCTATATCTGTAAATAGTTAAAACTTATACCATTGGATATAGCTATCCTAATTGTATATAATTGAGTGATTGCAAATATATAATTAATGAGTTATTTGTTAAGGAAACCCTGTTATCTCTTAACTGAGATGTTTAACTTTTCCATGTAACTTATGTTTTGGTCAATGTAGACTGCTTTGACCCCGGTGAAAAGCGGTATATAAGCACAGCTAAATAAATAAATAAATATCTTGATTGCAATTCAGGAGGTGTCTTACTGAAAAGAGTCTAGGAGTTGGAGAAAAGGAGAATCAAAACTGAAGATTGATGACCGCACGGATTTGAGGCTCTCTCCTAATGTGTTGCAAGTAAATGTTGTGAGGTTCAGTTTCAGAAAATGCTCCTCTCTTATCTGAGGATTTTGCACACATATTACAAGTATGGAAGGTTTTTTTCTTTTCAAAGTACACAGTGGTACTTGGACAAGCTGCATCATGTTCTTTGCTGTGATCTACATTTTTGTAAATGTATATTAATCTCTAGGCTCTCTCTTCACCTCACCTTGAGATTAAAACCAACACAGTCAAAATATCTTAAAAAGAGTAATTTTCAAGAGTATGCAGTTACTTACAAAATTCAGAGCTTCCTTAACTAGTGGAATTTTTAGTACTCCTTTCTCTCTGAAAATTACCTAGGAAAAAAGTACCTGTAGAAACGTTCCCCTTTTTATGTTTAAATCTTTTTTATTATTAAAAGCTAAAACTGCAACAAATTGTGATCACAGTATATATTAAGAAACATTGAAAACATCACCATAAGCATAAAGAAACAATGCAAACAGCAGCATTCCATCCCACTACAAGGTATAATTATTAATAATTTCCCTCCCACTTCCCTCCACCACCAACCTTCTCACCTCCCCCCTCCAATCCCCCCTCCCCTCCACCATCACCCTTCTCTCCTCCCCTCCTCCCTTCTCTCCAGCCCATCTCTCAAACCCCCACCCTAATCACCACCCCCCTTATCTTTAATACTCTTCTTCTAATTAAGCCAACTTAAACTGTTAAGATATCATTCCTTCCCTCTTGCCGATACCCCTTCAAGATATGGAGACCAAATCTTCAAAAAACAAGTTCTTCTGTGAACATGTCTTCTGGAAGATTCTCCCTCCCATAATACCAGTTGGTGTAAAACATTCCTCCACTCCCAATATTCTGGACCTTTAGAATCTCTCCAATTCCGAAGGATACAATGCTTTGCAAGCAGACAACACTTCCTCACCAATAGTCGACTCCCTGATGAGGAAAGTCCCATAGAATCAGGAACATCAAGGACCCCGGGGTTAGTATCAAAATCTGCCCCATTATTCCCCTTAGAAATTTTTGAATTTCATTCCAGAACTTCCTTACTCGTCAACAAGTCCAGAACATATGCCCCAACTGTGCCCGCTCCATTCCACACCATGGACAATCACTATGTTGTGCAAATCCCACCTTCCATGCTCTATAAGGTGAGATATAAGCACACTCTAATATTTTAAATTGCATGTCACGTAATTTTGCCCCTATAATTAGTCAAGGGATTCGCCCAATGGCTTTTTCACATACAAACTCTTCAAGATTAACTTCTAGTTCCCTTCCCCATTGTAAACTCAAATGTCCATAGCTCTTAACTTGAGCTAAATTAAGTAAAGGCCCTACTATATTCAGCGACAGTTTTCCTTTCTTTGTCCTCTAACGCAAAGCATTCCTCTAACTTCTTAAAATATTCTTTTCTCAAGCCACATCTCCCATCTTTCATGGAAATCAAATAATACTTTAAATGTAGGTATGCATAAAAATGCCCCTGAGGCAAACCATAGCATTTTTTTAAATTCAAAAAAAGGTTTCAGTGCACCCTCTCCATTAATTACTTGCCGCATCAGATGAAGACCTTTTTTCTCCCATCTCCTGAATAAACTAGACATTATACTTTGTTGAAAGGCTAAGTTACCTTGCCGTGGCAAATATCCTGACATCTCACTTGGAAGGCCCAATTTTCCACAAAGCATCTGCCAACTCCAGCGAACCCCTTGCCATAAAATATTATTTCTAAAATCTCTTGGCAACTTCTCTCTCGTCACATGTAACACTGACCAAAGGGAATATGGAGCAGCTAATGCAGACTCAAAATCATATGGGGTGTATACCAATGTCCCACCTATCCAATCACGAACATGACGAAGCAAACATCCCACATTATATTGTTCTAAACATGGTAACCCTATACCACCCTGTTGCCATGACCCGTATAATCGATCAATTCTTAGTCTAGGCTTTTTCCCTCTCCAAAAAAATCTCTGTAATAATCTCTCCAATTTTTGTACATCTTGCCTCAATAGCCGCAATGGAATTAGTTGTAAAATATACAAAATTTTAGGAAAGACCATCATTTTATAGGCAGCCAACCTACCACCTAAAGATAAAGGCAATGGTGCCCAATCTTGCAATTTATTCTATATTGCTCGTAGCAGTGGCCTAACATTTTGCCTATACAAATGACATGGATCTTTAGGTAACCATATACCTAAATACTTAAATTTGTTCTTTGCCCAGCGTAAGGGAAACATTTCACCTCATTCATTTCATAATCCCCCATTAACATCTAGTGCTTCTGATTTTGCCATATTCTGCCTCAAACCAGCTATCTCCCCATATCGTTCAATCACATCCAGAAGTCTTGATAAAGATTTGCAAGGATCCATCAACATGACTAATAAGTCATCCGCGAAAGCCCAAACCTTAATTACGTATATCATCACATGCATAAATTAATCTTAGCAATGGGTCTAATGAGAGCACGAATAACAATGGAGACAACGGGCAACCTTGTCTGGTTCCACGAGCAATATTAAAACTATTAGTGATCAGCCCATTAACTCCTACCACTGCCTTTGGTTTCTGGTACAGAGCTCTGATACCGTGTATAAAACCTTCTCCCAATCCATAGGTTTTCAAACTCTCGAATAAATATGTCCACCCTACCCTATCGAAAGCTTTTTCAGCATCAAAGCTAACTAATAAGGAAGGGGATAGCCAATTTCCTAACCCAGCTCAGTGCTCCTAATATTTTCCGAACATTTTAGTTGGATACCGACCCCTCACAAACCCCGTCTGACAATCATGCAATAAGTTAGGCAGATATCTGGCCAAACGATCTGCTAAAATCTCTGCAAACAGCTTAAGATCATAATTAATTAAGGAACTTGGTCGATAAGACCCAACCTCTGTAGCATCTTTACCAGGTTTAGGTAAGACCACTATATGAGCTGTATTATTATTATATTTGAACACCCCTGTTTTCAACCACCTATTAAACAATGCCACTAACACTGGTGTAACCTGAATTTGCAGCAACTTATAATATTCTGCTCTAAAACCATCCAATCCTGGTGCCTTACACCTTGTTGCATTATCAATACCACTTTGTACTTCCTCTGTTGTTATAGGAGTTGCCAGTTGGTTTTGCTGGGCCTGCGTCAGACGAGGTAAATGCATCTCTGCCAAAAAATTTCCAATTTTCGCATTGGAAACCTCTTCCCTCATGTATAGCTTATTATAATAATTGAAAAAAATTCTCCCTATATCTGCTGTGTCCGTGCGTACTGCCCCTCCCTCATCTTTTAAAAGCGGCACAAATCGAGATCTCTGACTCCGTGCCAGACAACAAGCCAAGAGTTCCCCCGCTTTATCCCCATACTGATACAAATGGTATTTATAATATACTAGAGATTTTTTAGCTTTCTGATGTATCAGAGTATTCAAAGTTGCCGGAGTGGCGAGCAACTGTTCTTTGTTGACAGTATTAGGTTTATTAGCTAGGAGTCTACGCTCTCTACAAATTTGCTTTTCCAATCTAAGGATCCTAGCAGCTAGCATTCTTCTCCATCTAGCAGTATAAGCAATTATATCTCCCCTCAAAACAGCCTTTGAAGCCTCCCAAAAAAGCTCTGGGTCATTTTATGCATCCAATTATGATATTCATATTCTTTCCATTTGGCCTTTAAAAACTCTTGGAATTTAGTTTCATAGCATATGTCAAGTGATATGCGCCAAGGACCTCTGCTACCTCCCAACTGACCTCCTTCCCAATCTGCCCATACGGGAGCATGGTCCGAAATTTCATAAGGTCCAATGACCGCATCCATAACTTTTGTAACTTTTATTCCCCTTTTTTTAATGTGGGTAATTTTTCTGAAGAAAACTGTGTATAATTTGGAAAATGTTGCATTCTGTATCCTAACCCTGCCCACAAAAAATGCCTCCTGTCAATGCAGAGGAACGTAGGCAATTTTCAGAGTCCTTTTATCCAGGAATTTTTTTTTTAATTGCCCTTTTTTATTAATTCTGAAACTCTCTCTGTAGTGCTGTGTTGTATAGCGTAAATTGACAGACACATTTCTCTTTTCTGATTTTGATACAAGGGCTTACCCGATGACCAGGTTCACAATACAAAGATGATAAATTTTTTTATCAGGATCATCATAAGCCAGTTGTTCCTCTTCCTTTTCAATCTTCCTCATCAGCTCCTCTGCCTTTAAACAAAGCAAAATAAAAGCTGAATGAGCTGAATTATAAAAAATACTGTTGCTGCTAGGAAAGTTCTAAAAAGAAATTCAATTGCAGCATACAACCTTTGATTACTGCAACAACAAATATCTCTCTGTCATATGAGTGAACCTCGTAGTGATTCATCTGTAGCACAGACAGAAACATACCAACATTTGTTACTAGGATTGGTTTTGCAGGCAAAAAGAGAATTTGAAAAGAAGCATGCCATGAAAACAAAAGCGCATAATAAAAACATTTTCAAGTACATTAGTAGCAAAACACCTGAGAGACAACCAGTTGGACCATTATATGATAGAGGGATAAAAGGGGCACTAAGAGAGGATAAAGGCCATAGTGGAGAGGTTGAATGACTACTCTGCTTCAGTTTTTACAGAAGGTGATGTAGGAAATTTATCCATGCCAGAAATGATTTTTAAAAGTGATGTATCGGAGGAATTGAAACAAATCTCGAGAAATCGTGAAGATGTAATACAGCTCTTTGATAAACTAAAGAGCAAATCACCTGGACCAGATGGCATACATCCCAGGGTACTGAAAGAACTGAAATATGAGATAACAAACCTATTTTCAGTAATCTGTGAACTAACCGTAAGATTCTCTGTAGTACCTGAGGATTGGAGAGCAGCCATTGTGATGCCAATATTTAAAAAGGGTTCCAGGGGTGATCCTGAAAACTACAGACCAGTGAGCTTGACATCTGTACCGGGCAAAATGGTAGAAATCATTATCAAGAACAAAATTACTTAACATGTAGATAGTCCTGGTTTAATGGCAGAATGCCAACATGGATTCAGCCAAAGAAAGTCTTGTCTTACTAATCTGTTATATTTTTTTGAAGGTATGAATAAACAGAAACAGGTAGATAAAGGTGAGCCGGCTGATAGAGTATACCTGGATTTTCAGAAAGCCTTTGACACGATCCCTCATTAGAGACTCCTGCAAAAATTGAAAAGTCATGGGATAGGAGGCAGTGTACTATTGTGGATCAGGAACTGATTAAAAGATAGAAAGCAGAGAGTAGGGCTAAATGGCCAATTTTCTCAAAGGAGAAAGGTGAATAGTGGAGTACCCTAAGGATCTGTGCTAGGCCCGCTGTTTTTTAGCCTATTTATAAATGATCTGGAAATGAGAAGAAAGAGTGAGGTGATCAAATTTGCAGATGACACTAAATTATTCAAAGTTGTTAAAACACAAGAGGATTGTAAAAAATTGCAAGAGGATCTTGAAAAACTGGGAGACTGGGAGTTCAAATGGCAGATGAAATTTAATATGGACAAGTGCAAAGTTATGCACTTACGGAAGAACAACCCAAACTACAGTTACACGATGCAAGGTTTCACATTAGGACTACCACTCAGGAAAAGGATCTGGAATCATGGATAATATGTTGAAACCCTCTGCCCAATGTGCAGCCACAGCCAAGAAAGCAAATAGAATGCTAGGGATCACAAAGGAAAATAAAATAAAATCAAGGATATTATAATGCCTCTATATCATTCCATGGTGTGACCGCACCTTCAATACTGTGTGCAATTCTGGTTGCCATATCTTAAAAAGGACGAAGCAGAATTGGAAAAGGTACAAAGAGTGACCAAAATGTTAAAGAGCTTGGAAGGATATCCCTATGAGGAAAGGCTTAAAAGGTTAGTGCTCTTCAATGTGGAAAAGAGATGGTTGACAGAAGATATGATAGAGGTCTATAAATTAATGAATGGAGTGGTTGTTTACTTCTTCCAAAAGTAGAAAGACTAGGGGACGCGCAATGAAGCTACAATGTGGCACATTTAAGACTAATCAGAGAAAAAGTTTTCACTCAATGTGTAATCAAACGTTGGAATTCGTTACCGGAGGATGTAGTAAAAGCTGTGAGAGCAGCTGGGTTCAAAACTGGTTTGGATGAGTTCCTGGAGGAAAAGTCCATAAACCATTATTAAAGAGGACTGGGGAAATGCACTGCTTAACCCGGGCACAAGTAGCATGGAATGTGTATACTTTTGGGAACTCTAAAAACAGCAAACAGCTGGTATATCAATAGTTCCTCCATTTATATGTTTTAGCATGTTTTTTAATGTTTAATCACTGGACGTTTAGATGCTGTTATGACTGCAATCGTATGACGCTTTTTAGGCTGAGATGTATTATTTTTTAGACTACCTGAGTGGCACCTGTTTTTGCTTTTATGACGCTTTTAATTTTATCCAATATACCTTTTGATGTTTTATCCACTGGTGTTAAGATCTAATTTGCACCCTAATGTGACCCCCCTCCCCCCATTTTTGCTGCTCGGTTATGTAGCTCCATTTTTACAGTGATTGCTATACATGTCTGGTTTATCCCTGGTTTTTACTTAAATGTTCCTTTTATTGATTTTTATTCCCCCCTCTTTTTTGCCGTTTTTTAAATAGGTTATTTATAGTATATAATAGACTTAACTTCCCTTATCTATAATTGATTTACATAAGGTACATGATTAAATCCGCAAGATTGCCATTTGTTCAGGTTGCTCTTCAGACATTGCTTAGCAGATACATTTTCTCCTGCATTTCCCATGATTTTAACTTTAGTTTTATTCTGAAACTCTGCTTATTGGGAATTTATCTCCATACTCATTTTTACTGTATCTTGTTTTTCCACAGGAACCAATATTGCCCTTGATTGGTTATTGTCACAGATGATGTCAGTTACCTCGTTTTTAAAAAACTGATGTGGTTCTCGGCTTTACTTTTCTTGCTAACAGAATGCTGTTGGGCAGTCGAGTGCAAAGTTGGTATTCGTCTCTATTCATTGTGATGACCCCTCACATTTTAGATTGACACTCCGTAAAAGGAGTTTTGTTATCCATTACTGTATAATAGTCATATACGTGTTTCCCCTTTTGTTTATATTTGTTTGGGGTCTCGATTGTATGATCGCATGCTTCTAAGCATGTCAGATAATATGTAAATGCTTCCGCAGGGTTTAATCAAGTTTCTGCTACAAGAAATCCAAATGAGGATATAATAAATTTCTAGTTAGAGTATACTTATGGCCCTCATTTGACTGCATTTCATGTGCTACTTTATAGGCTTTTCTCAGGCGGCTTCCTCTACGTCTGTATGCATCTTTCATTCACTTGTTTCCATTATGTAGTTTATTAATATGGAATCCACACTTAGCATCATGGCCAAATAGGATGTAACCCCTGATGTTTTTTGTCAGCATTTAACGCTATTTGTGGATTTTAAGGTCCCTGTTAAGTTTATGACATCACATGACTTTTGGATGTTATCCTCCAATGTGTCTCCTTTCCTTTTTTGATTCTTTTTATGCTTTTTTATGATTGAGTTGTTTTCACCTTGGTTGTTTTTAATATTTATAGTGTTCATTTTTTAGCCTGATCATTGGCAGAATTACCTGAGTTAGAAGTATCCTCTCTTATAGGTGAGTCCATACATATTTGTATTGACTATCTGACATTCCTTAGATATGCATGAGTTTGTATATTTTGTATGTTTATGCATGAGTTTGTATGTCTAGATTAGCCATCAGTTTCCTACTCGTGCAATCCAGGTCTTCCCCTATTCTATGACCAAATTATGATTTACAGTATATTTATTGATGTTCTTTTGCTTTTATTGTGAATTATACTTATGGCTATTTTTATTGTTTTGCGAGGTTGTCCATTCTTTATGTACTTTTATACAAATTTTTGTGTTATAAGTTAATGTGCTTCAACCACATGGGTGTTTGTTCCCATCTTTATTTATTTATTTAATTATGATTTTAATTTGCTTTATGAGTGTTTTTATCATTTGTTGTTCTATATGAGGTCTCGAGCCCCTGACGAAGGCTCAAGCTGAAACACATGTAGGGTGTGACCTTGTTGAATACTTCAATAAAAATGTTTGACCCTATCCACAGTGTGTGGTGAGTCTTGCTTTTCTGCTGCTACCTTTGGGAACTCTACAGGTACTTGAGACCTGGAATGGCCACTGTTGGAAACAGGATACTGGGCTTGATGGACTCTTCGTCTCACCCAGTATGGCATATCTTGTGTTCTTATGCTGCATGTAAAATTACATTATAAATGGAGCATAACCAATACCACAAGAGCCTGAAGTAGGAGTCAACATGTATTTCTGAACCAAACAGCTTTAACTGAATACTACCTGACCATAAAATCAAACACACCTCTTTGAGAGAATAGTCAATAAAGATGGAAGTTGTAGATCTGGAGTATAGTTTCACAATCCTGGAAATATTATGGGGCCAGTTTGCTAAGGTATATCATTTGCCATTTATATCTAATAAAAAAGCTCTAAATGTAAATTCCAATTAACTAGGAGAGCTCTGTATCTACCAGGGTAAGCAGTGGATTTCCCAGATAGAGATCTAAATATATCTATTCTGGAAGAAAGATAGGACAGGAGAAATATGATAGAAATAAATAAATAACAATATTCTTTAAATTATGCCATTTAAGGCAGATACGATCACACCTACCAGAGGAGCATTTAAGAAGCTAGATTGATAGGGGGCAAGCAATAGATTTGGTTATCTACTAGAATATACATTTTGTTTTAAAAGAACTCTGGATAAGTTATTTAGTTTCAGTGCAGCTGTTGAATGGAACTCTTTACCCGATTACATTAGAAATCTGTGAAATTATCTGGCATTCAGTAAACCAGTCAAACCTTTTTTTGTTTAAAATATCTTCTCCTAGGGAATAAAGATTATTTTATTTGAGGGAGAAATGATGAGGGGAATTTTAGAAGATCCGTCAAAGTGCAATTTGGGATGTCTCAGCTAGAACGGCTGGAAAAAACGCAGGCATGTCCAGGTGCTACTGTGACTTCACAAACCTGGAAGTGCCCGACAAGGACATCTACAGGGGCATCTACTCAGATGTCCCCATAACAGTATTTCACAAACTGGACATTTAGGATAGCATAATGATTAGAGTAGTAGGTTAAAAACAGGGCAGTGGGGGTTCAAATCCTGCCGCTGCTATAGTTGAGCTTGTGCTGAGTACTGGGAATGATAGAGTGCTTTCCTCTCTACACACACTGGATGTTTTTGAGCTACAACAAGCACTTTTCAGATGCTTATTCATTACTATGCATTGCCTCGGAGCTGCTCTACAGTTAAACTTGATGCTGGATATCCATGACGTTTCCATATTCAGGTGGAGATGGTGCCTGGGAACACCCTAACTATGCCTCCAAAGTCCTAGGAATGCCCCAGCCATGCATCCGCTCAGAGTCTGACATCCTCATGGTAGGGACATCCCCAGAACTGGCTTCTAAAAGGACTCTGGAGGTGTCTCTGTGCTTTGGACATCTCTAAGCCCATTCTCAGAGGTCAAAAGCACGAATAGGGCTTCTAAAAATACACCTCAAATGACTACAAATAAATAAATGTGGAATACTATGTGCGATTCTGCAGACTGTACTTTCCAAAGGATATAAATAGTATAGGTGTCTTTGGTGTGAGGAGTGGGAGCAGACCGTTTCAAGAAAGGTGTCCAGTTCCTCAGCATTGTGGAGTGGTGCTCTGTATGCAAAGCAGACGATGAATTGCTTGTTTACTATGATGAGGGTGTTCAAGCCTTGTGAGGTGAAATTCAAGCATTTGAGAGGATGCAAATACCACTCCCTCTGCTACTGCTGCATGGACAGTTGTATATAGTATGGGTGTTAGGGTTGAGTTCATTGAGCAACGCATTGTTGCCGTCCATGAACCATGTCTCAGTGACACACCAAAGGTCTATTCTGTTATCAGTGATGTGGTCAGATAGAGTCTGTATTTTAATGTGGGCAAAATGTTGATCAGACTGCATTTGATGGAGTACTCTGAGAGAGTGCCTTGGGGGATTGGTAGTTCTGTAGGTGGGTCTGTAGGGATGTGGAAGAGACGTCCAGGTGGTCTATTGTAGTGAGTGGCTTATGAGAGCCTAGGAGCAAGTGTTTTGAGCCTCAGGCAGTGGATGATAGGGACTGGGCAAGGGATTGTCATGTGGGTAGCCAGACCACCTTTGACTAGAGCGGTGAGGCAGAGGAGAGTGAACCATCTTTGGGTTCCTGATATGCTTGCAGTCTTGTGTGTGCTCCCAGTGCAAGAATGTTACTGTGCACTCACCTATAGATGATGTGTCTATATTGGACAGCTTATCTAGGGACTTTTGTAGTCTCCATGCTGTGATCTAGGTGATGTGGATGCTGCTGTGTCCTAGTGCTGGGGCATGTTACCTGGGGTTGAGCAGCTTCTGGTTTGTGATGAGTTGCAGGGTTGTTAGGATTTTGCGTTGTGGTTGTGCTCGCGTAGGTAATAGCTGTAAAAGTAGGTAATAACTGTGCAAATAGTCCAATAGTCATATTCAGTCTTGCCCCCACCAATGGTCCCTTGCCTAAGGATCACACCAAAGGGCCCTCTGGTTAGGCCAGCCAGGTGTGGGAGTGCCTAAGCATGCTCTTTTTTAAAGTCCAGTGTGCTGCTGCTCGTCGGGCCCTGATTGGTCTTTGGCAGTAGGGAGCAGGAGGTTTCAGTTATCCTGCTCTCTGCTGCTGAAGCTGATTGTGGTGGTCTGCATTGGAGCTTAAACGTGCTCTTTTTTAAAGTCCAGTGTGCTGCTGCTCATTGGGCCATGATTGGCCTTTAGTGATGGGGAGCGGGAGGTTTCAGCAATCCCGCTCCCTGCTGCTGAAACCCATCGGGATGGGGTGTGTTGGAGCTTAAACATGCTCTTTTTTAAAGTCCAGTGTGCTGCTGCTCATAGAGTCCTGATTGGCCTTTGGTGGTGAGGAAAGAGTAGTTACTCACCTGTAACAGGTGTTCTCCAGGAGCAGCAGGAATCAGTCCTCACATATGGGTGACGTCGGCGCCGATGAAGCCCTCGTGCAGAGCATTTCCCCAGCTTTCAAAAAAAGCCTTTGGGAATGCAGCGCGCATGCGCGGTCCCCTTCCCGCCCAAGGGTGCCATCTTGCTCAGTCTGATGACATAGCTAAAAGACAGCAAAAAACAAAATGAAATATATGACTGCAACTCCAAGGGGAGGAGGGAGGGTCGTGAGGACTGATTCCTGCTGCTCCTGGAGAACACCTGTTACAGGTGAGTAACTACTCTTTCTCCAGGACCAAGCAGGAAGTCAGTCCTCACATATGGGACTCCCCAGCTCTAAGCTACTGAAAAACCCAAAGCTGAAAAATAAGCTCCCTCTAGAACCTCAGCATGCATGATAAAAATCTTCTCTGAGAACACCCCTGAACGGTAGCCCAACACAAGGGCCGGAGGGTAGGAGTTGCCTAAACCTCAAAGAGATTACGGAGTACCGCCTGTCCGAAAGCACTGTCCCTACAGGACTCTCTCTCAAGGCAGTAATGAGCCGCAAAAGTTTGGCTTGAAGACCAAGTAGTGGCCCGGCAGATGTCCGCCAACGGAACACAGCGGAGATGAGCTACTGACGCAGCCTTCGCCCTGACAAGGTGGGCCGTGACTCGACCCTGCAAGGAGAGGCCGGCTGCCCTGTATGCCCAGGCGATACAGTCTGCCACCCAAATGGACAGGGTATGCTTGGAGACAGGTAACGCCAACTTATTAGGGTCAAAAGATACAAAGAGCTGAACAGCCCTTCGATGCCCCTGCGTACGGTCAATATAGAAAGACAACGCCCTCCTACAGCCCAGGGTATGCAAGACCATTTCAGCCCGGCTGGCATGCGGCCTGGGAAAAAATGTCAGAAGAACCACCTCCTGATTGAGGTGGAAGGAGGAGACAACCTTTGGAAGGAACTTAAGATGAGTCTGTAAGACCACCCTGTTCCTATAGAACCGTGTGTACGGTCTATCAGAAACCAGAGCCTGTAGTTCATTCACACGCCGAGGTAAGAGCCACCAAAAACAAGGCCTTCCAGGACAGGAAGCGTAAATGACAGGTAGCCATCGGCTCAAACGGTGGGCGAGTAACTTGTTGCAGGACGACATTCAAATCCCACTCAGGGGCTGGTGGACGAATCAGAGGCTTAAGCAAAAGCAGACCTCTGAGGAAGCGGGCTACTAAGGGATGGACCGACAGAGACTGACCCTCCACCGGCGAGTGGTGCACTGACAGAGCACTGAGGTGGACCCGAACAGAGTTGGATTTAAGGCCTAGATCCGACAGGTGAAGCAGATACTGCAGCACCACAGGTACCAGGCAGGAAAACGGATCCTCTTGGCGCTGAGCACACCAAGCGGAGAACCTACGCCACTTGAGGGCATAAGATTTCCGGGTGGCTTGTCTCCTAGAGGCCAAAACCAACTCCTCCACTTCCCTAGGTAGAAGTAAGGGGGCTAGAACTACCCTTTCAGCAGCTGGGCCATCAAATGGAGAGACTGGAGGTTGGGGTGCAGGAGAGATCCCTGATCCTGAGACAGGAGATTGGGTTGCACCCCCAGAGGAAGTGCAGTGTCCACCGCCAATTTCAGAAGGAGTGGAAACCACGGTTGCCTCGGCCATCTGGGGGCTACCACAATCAGCGAGGCCCTGTCCCGAAGAACCTTGAATAGGGTTCGGGCCACTAGAGGTGTTGGAGGAAACGCATACAGTAGGCCCGTAGACCAAGAGATTAGGAAGGCATCTGCTGCTATTCGCAGTGGATGCGGTTATCTGGAACAGAACCTGGGCAGCTGATGGTTCAGTGGACTGGCAAAGAGATTGATGGTTGGAAGACCCCATTTTAGGAAGATCTGCTGGACCACTAGGGGATTCAACTGCCATTCGTGAGGCTGTAGAATCTTGCTCAACCTGTCTGCCAGGTAATTTTCTTGGCCAGGTAGATAAACTGCCTTGAGAAACATGCTGTGCTTGACTGCAAAAGCGCACAGGGCCTGTGCTTCCTGACATAGAAGCCTGGATCCTGTGCCTCCTTGTTTGTTCACATAGAACATTGCTACTTGGTTGTCCGTCTGAATCAAGACAGACTGGTGAGAGAGGACATGAGATAAAGTTTGTAGAGCTAGTCAAATAGCTTGCAACTCCAACAGATTGATCTGCTGTGTGGCCTCCCAAAGGGACCAGAGGCCCTGAGTGCATGCTCCCTGGCAATGTGCACCCCAACCTTGAAGAAAAGCATTGGTCATAAGCACCCGTGTATGTGGTGGTGCTTGGAAAGGCACCCCTTTGATCAGGTTCGGGAGATGCAGCCACCACTGTAGGGAGGCCACTAGAAGTTTGGACACTCTTACTCTGTCTCTTAAGTCCCCTGTGGCCTGTATCCACTGAGCCCTGAGGCATCATTGAGCAGGCTGCATCTGCAGACGAGCATTTTTAGTTACATGGACCGTGGATGCCATGTGGCCCAACAGCCTCAAGAAATGTCTGGCAGAGACCAGAGAGCTACTGCGGAACTGCTGGGCCTGAGCCATCAGTCTGTGAGCCCTGTTCTCGGGCAAATAAGCCATTGCTCGTAGGGTATCCAGCCTTGCCTCTATGAACTCTACGTCCTGCGAGGGGAGCAAAGTAGACTTTGCGAAGTTTATGACGAAGCCCAGGTGCTAGAGAAGAGACACAGTGCGAAGAGTGGCTTGTCTGGTCTCCTGCGGAGACTGACCCCTGATGAGTCAGTCGCCCAGGTATGGAAAGACAAAGATGCCCTGGTTCCTGAGGTAGGCCGCCACCACCGCCAGGCATTTGGTGAAAACCCTGGGCACGGAGGTTAGGCCAAATGGAAGTACCCTGTACTGAAAATGCTTTCCTCCCACTACAAATTTGAGATATTGTCTGTGGTCTGGATGAATGAGGATGTGAGTATAAGCATCCTTTAGGTCTAAGGAGCATAGCCAATCTCCCTGCTGGAGGTAGGGCAGCAGTATTCCAAGGGTAAGCATCTTGAACTTTTCCCTCTCCAGGAACTTGTTGAGATTTCGCAAGTCTAGGATGGGCCTGAGGCCTTCTGTCCTTTTTGGTACTAGAAAGTACCTGGAATAGAAGCCTCGTCCTATCAGGTGGTGGGGCACCGGTTCCACCGCCTGCTCCTGTAAAAGACTTGCCAACTCCTGAAGGAGGAGGTTCTTGTGCAGAGGGAGTCTTGGAGGCTCCCCTGGAAAATAGGAGGGAGGTAACTGGTTGAAGTGGAGCAAGTAGCCTTTCTGGACTATGCTCAGTACCCAGGTATCCCCTGTTATAGCTGACCATCTGTGGGCGTACAGTGTCAGCCGGCCTCCTGTGCTGAGTGGAACCAGCTGTGGGGGAGAGGCTATGCAGTGGGAGTCAAAACCCCGCTCCCTGCTGTGCAGGAGCCGGAGCTGGTGGCTTGGGGGTTTCTGCCTACGGGGCCCATGTCCCTGCCCCTTGGCCTGCTGACCCTGTTGGGGAGCTATAGAGGCCTGGAATTGAAGGTAGGATTTGTAGGCAGAGGCCTTTCTCGGGTAAAAGGGCTTTTTCCCCGAGCCCTTCTTCTTCTGAGAAGGGGCAGAAGTCTTCCTGGACAGCCTTGTCCTGGTGAGAGTTTCAGTCTCGATTTCTGCAGCCCTTTCAGCCATGGGTTTGCCAAAGAGGTTCTCAACCCGGCAAGGAACATCGACCAACTTGTCCTGGACCCATGGCTCGAGGTCTGATGACTGTAGCCAGGCCTGACGGCGAGCACCAATGCTGGCCGCTGCTACTCGGGCCGAAGCCTCGAAGCCATCACAGGCTGCTCGAGATATAAACTTCGAGCACTCTCGAATCCCCGATGACAAAGCTTTGAACCTCTGCAAAGGTTCCTCGGAGAGGCCAGCAGAGAACCCAGCAATCTCCTTTGCCAGGTCTCGGAGGTACATGCCCATGTACAGCTAGTAAGTCTGGACACGGCAAACCAGCATAGAGCCCTGGAAGCACTTTCTACCAAGGGCGTCCAGGTTCCAGGCCTCCCTGCCGGAGGGCACCGAGGAGTGCATCTTCTGACTCTTCAGATGATGCATGGCCGATTCCACAATCATGGTGCCTTCTGGAACCCAGGGCTCTTACGGACTCAATAAATGGAATCGACCCGTTTGCTGAGAACCGGCACCGAGGCCAGTGCTTCCCACATACGGAAGAGCAGCCGTTCCAGCATCGGAGGAACTGGTACAGTAAAGGCCTCCTTCAGTGGAGAGTCATACTGGAGGGCCTCGAGCTCCTCGGCTCGAGGCTCCACCTCGGGATCCGCGGGGAAGGCCAAGGCCTTGGCCATGTCCCTCACGAAGTCCGAGAACCGGGTATCCTCTGGGGGGGGGGGGGGGGAATTATCCGAGGCTCGGACTCCGGCAAGTCCAATGGGACGCACCGGGTCCGGAAAGTGTCTGGGGACTCCTCGTCCTCCGTTTCCCACCCTGACCCCTCCGAGGAGGTATTGAGCGGCTCCAGTCAGGTGGGCACCGATGCCATCCGCTCCGACACCGGGTGTACCGGTGTCGACGACCTCAGCCCCATATGGGAGGCTGAGGGTGACCTTGGCTGAGGATCAACTCGGGACCGCATGGACTCGAGCATCGGCTCGGCCTCCGGGGTCGTCTTGGACGTCGAGGTCCCAGTGGTCGGGGCAGATGCACCGGTCAGACCGGCAATCAGCACCCACTGATGTTTCATGAAGGCAGCCAAGCTGCTCTCCAAGGCCATCAACCTGAGACTCAGCTCAGGAGATTCAGCAGCCCCCGACAGCATCGGGGCCGATGTCAGCTTCCCCGGAGGAGAGTCCACGAGGACAACAGTACTCACGTGACTCGGGGACTCCGGCTCCACACGAGGCAATTTGGCAGGCCTCTTCGGCTCCAAGGACCCGGGACGGCAGTCGAGGCTATGCGACCTGGCCCTCGAGGGACCAAGAGCGCACACCAACGCCGCCCTCGTGGGTTTCTTCTGTGTTCCCGTGAGGGAGACCCCCCTCAGAGGAGCCCCAACGATGCTCGGGGTCGGACTCCCGAGACGTCGAGGCCTCTGACAAAGTCCGGGCCCGGCCAGACGCGGAGTCAGAGAAGATCCTTTCCCGTTGATGTTGACGGCTCCTCAGCGCCTTAGAGGACATTTTGCCACACGGGCCACAGATCATCAGTTCATGATCGGGGCCGAGGCACCGGAGGCAGCAGTCGTGTGTGTCGGTGAGAGACATCAGTTTCTTACACCGATCACACTTCTTGAACCCGCTGGCGGCCATCGGGGGAAAAAGGGCCCCCTGCAAGGTCAAAAGACCGGGCTGCCAGTGAAAAAGAAAAAAAGCGCGAACGCTAGTCTCAAAGGACAAAAACCGAAAAAATAGCTCCGGGCTCGATACCGGTGTACCGTGCCCAGGCGGGAAGGGGAACCGGCGTCGAACCGGCAAAAAAACACGAATTCTCCAAAGAAAATCAACTTTTAACCGGGTGACCAAGACACACGTCCGTCGGGCTTCGCGGAAAAAAGAAGACTGAGCAAGATGGCACCCTTGGGCGGGAAGGGGACCGTGCATGTGTGCTGCATTCCCAAAGGCTTTCTTTGAAAGCTGGGGAAATGCTCCGCATGAGGGCTTCGTTGGCGCCGACGTCACCCATATGTGAGGACTGACTCCCTGCTTGGTCCTGGAGAACGGGAGGTTCTCCTCAGCGACCTCAACCTCCCATCAGCTAACACCAGCCAATGCAACACTTTCCTCCAAGCAATGAGCAACCTACAGTACACTCAGCTCATCACCACCTCAACGCACACAAAAGGTGGAATCCTTGATCTGCTCTTCATCCCCAATCACCTACTCACCACACCTAACCACATTGCTTCCACATCCACCCCTGTCCCTTGGTCAGATCACCATGTAATAACTTTCACTCACCTCACCACAACCTCATCTATCCTCCACCTACCGAACCCCACACAACAAGGAGATTCCTTGTTTTCAATGAACCTTTCTTCATCCAAAGGACCCTCCCAGCATTAAAAGATACCTCTCATGACACAGACCTCAACTCAATGGTTGCCAAGTGGAACTCCATCATCTTCACTGCCTCTACGGCTCCCTTATGAGTCCCTCCCAAAGCACAGTGATGCAGCGCACCCTGGTACTCCACGCATCTCAGGGAACAGAAGCATACACTTCAGAGAATCAAGCGCAAATGGAGGAAATCCAACGATCCTCAACTATAGACCAGTTACATGGACATGCTTAGAACATACTGCAGCACTACCCTCATGCCAAACGGGAATACTGTAACAATACCTTCCTCCGTGCCCTTAACAAACCAAAGGAACTTTTTGATCTTGTCAAGACCATCACAAGAGATCCCACCCAACCACTACAAAATCACACCCTCGATCTCCAGGAGACGGCTGACTTCCTCAAAGCCATGCATAGCCTCACTAATCCCGCCGCACTCCTCATACCTGCATCATGTGGCACAAACACAACCACAACCACGCATCCCTGGACCATGTTCAGAGAGGTCTCCCCTGGTGAACTCCTTGACATCATCTCACATATCAAGACTGCCACCTCTCCACTGGATCCCTGTCCAGTCTCCTGGGTAAAAGCAACAAAAGTGTAGTTCCTTCCGTTCATCTCATCCATCCTGTAAACCTCCCTGTCGTAGGCCTACCTCCCACCCTCCATGAAACAAGCCTCCATTAGACAACTCCTGAAGAAACCCAAACTAGACTCAAGCTCATCTGCCTCTTACAACCCATAGCCAATGTTCCCTTCCTCGCCAAAATCACTGAGAAGGCAGTTCAAATTTAACTCCAGGAGCATGTTGACAGGCACGCACCTCTGGACAAAAATCAGCATGGGTTTTGCCCCTTCCACAGTGCTGAAACATTGCTCACCTCGCTCATATCAACACTCATCACTGGAACCGAAAAGACCACCAGCGGATTCGAACTGCTCTTCCTAGATATCTCACCAGATGCTACTCAACCAGCTCAGAAGAATTGGAGTTCAAGGCAAGCCACTCAAATGGATACACTCCTACCTCTCTCATCATACCCAGCAGATAAGAATTAGAACCTGCACCTCCGCACCCTACACACTTCCTCAAGGAGTTCCCCAAGGATCTGCACACTTCTCCCTACTCTTTAACATCTATATCAGGCCCCTCTGCACAACTATCCAGAAGTTCAATGTTGAGTACCAACTATATGCAATGACATAATGATATCTGCTCCATTCCACACCACAGCTCCAGACTACTCTAACCTAAGTGCCTGCTTCAAAAATATAGTCTGTGGGGATGCTAGTGAGCCCAGTGAGGAATGGCTGGGTTTCTCTGAAGCTCTGTGCCTTGGGCATCCTATCCCCTTTTAAATTGGCGGTAATGTGAATTTTTTTGTCTTCCCTCACGCCAATCTGAGGGCTGGAATGGGACCCGATTTTAATTTCACTTACTTTTGATCCCTCTTTTGGCTATGGACATAATGGATGGCTCCGATCTTCCCTGTAACTGTTGTGTCCCCTGAGATGCCGGCGACCGCAGACTGCTTGTAACTATGGCGGTGGGTCAGATCGCTGCAGTAGGAAGAACTGCGTTCAGCACAAGCTTGTGAGAACTGCGGGCAGATGGAAAGAGTCTTCCCAATGAGGCTTGCTAAGAAGATGTGAGTGTCTGTCACCCTTTCTCTCATCGGGGCTGGGGGAGATCGGTATAATTTAAAGATCCCACGTTAAAGGTCCCGCTGAGCGGTTCCCCTTAGCGATCGCTAATTGATGTCTGTTTCTTTTCTTTTTCGGAGACGGTTTTGGAGGCCAGCGAAATTACTTGCTCATGGCAGTTCTTTTGAGGGGAGGATCGCTGAAGCGGGAAAAAAGTGGCGGGGCGGCCATTACCACATGGCAGTAACGGGTGGCAAAGGAATGCTGAGCAGAGCGCCCACAGCAGCCATTTCCTGTCACTTTTATAAGGTCATTGTCTGAGATCTGTAATGGCATCTCCTCTGCGTGGATTTCAACTGGGACTGAGCAGTAACATGTGAATCGTGACGGGGTATCTGTCTATTGCGCCCGTCAAATTTTGTTTTATTTGTGTGGTAGTCATCAGCCACTGTGCTTCACCTCTCCAGAGAGAAACAGCTACTGCCACTTTATCTATTGCCTTCAGGCACTGAAATATATGGTTCGCCTGGATGAAAAGTGAATCCTTAATACTACTTCTCCGCAGTTTTTTTTTCTGAACTCTGTTTCTCAGTCTGGGTGGCTGCCCCTAACTTTGAAATCTAATTCGGATGCACTGCTTCTGTCAGATTTGTATATCTCTGAGAGGCGATCCTCAGCTTACTTTGCCGGGCTGGTATTTTGTGAGCCTGCAGCTCCATCTAACTGCTGTTGCCGGTATTGCAGGCTCAATATTCTCAGTATTTTATTTTTGATTAGGTCGGGGCTGAGTTCACCATTTTGCCTTCTGTGTCCCACTGCTGGAATTTGGGTACCAGGACATTACCAGTTTTGAACACACTGCGGAGTCTGTGGCGTTCCTTACAATGTCCACTAAGAATACTTACGCTACTGCCCTGTCCAAAGTTTCTAGGAAACAGGATCATTCTTCAGTTAATTCTTCGCCTGGTTCTGATGGCTCTTCTACTTTGTCATCTGAATCTAGTGCAACTCCAGTTATGGGAGCCCAACCGGTTTCTAAGGGAGATTTACTGGAAATCTTACAAGAACTGCGTTCCTTCCGACTTGAATTTTCTAAAGCTATTTCCGATCTGCGTTCAGATTATAAATCTCTAGATGATCGTGTTACCCAAACAGAATTGAATATCGGGGAACAAATGGATTCCACGGTGGAGCTTCAATCCAAGATGCATAAGTTGGAACAACTCTCAGCGGATTTGAAGGAGTGGCAGGATGATTTTGAAAATAGACAACGGAGGAATAACATAAGAATATGGGGGGTGCCGGAGTCTTCCTCCTCTGCTGGTAACCTTGTTGCATTAGTGCAAGAGATCTATGCTTTCTGTGTGCCCGCAAGTGGTACTCCAGTTAAAATTGAAAGAGCGCATCGAAGTGGTAGTTGAAAAGCCGGGGGAGATATTCGAACTCGCCCAATCATTGCTTGCTTCCAACATTCTGAGGATAAAGTTGAGTTAATGAGAGCACTGCGTGGAAAGCGTTCCTTTTTCTTTAGAGACTGGGAGCTTCAAATTTACCAAGATTTATTCGCCTACACATTGGAACGGCATCGAAGTTTCAAACCATTAACACAGCTTCTGCAACAAAAGCAAATTATATATCGCTGGAACTTTCCTTTTGCTTTAATTTTTGAGTGGCACAATAAAACCCAGAAAATTAAGGACTTGTCGGTATGTATGGACTTTGTGGAGCAGATCCAATATGGTGAAAATCGAACGCCTTGTCAGCGTAACCTGAGATCAGATTGGGAAGTCTTGAAGCCTAAGAGAAGAAAAATACCACGTTCACGATGCCAATCGGAAGCGGATGCTGATGACTCTTCTCAAAGCAAAGGACACAGTGGCTCCTCCATGAATGCTGTTGTCTGTGTATCTCTTTTCATTTGTTATGATGTGTTGTTTCTTTATGGTTGGGGGGGTATGAGGGTTATTTCTTGCTTAGGGCAGAAGGGTTCTCACTTTGCTTTAGATGGGATTGCTGTAAAGCTGTGGGTGTATTTAGCAGTTCTGAAAGGATGCTGCATTAACCTGTGGGGGGGGGGGGGAAGGATGTGTTCGGGTATAGAGGTATGTTGATGATTTGGGGTAGGGATGTCGATGGCGGGGCTTTAACTACGGTGCTAGTCACCCCTTTGGCGACTTGGGTGTCGCTTTAGTTTAAATCTTTTTGGGACGCTATGGGGATGTCCTTTTCTGTCAGGACTTGTGGGGGGGGGGGTGAAGAGGGCTGGGGGGTATGGTGGGGGGGACAGGAGGGGGGTGCTCTTGGGTCATATGGGGATTTCTGGTCACAATGGATCTATACGCATCCTGATGGGGGTGGCAGTGAGGAACCAACTGGCTGTTTCAGGTAAGAGTTTTTTGTACTGTTTATTATGCTTAAATTATTAACATGGAACGTTAGGGGATTGCATCACCCCATCAAGAGGCGAAGGGTACAAGCCCAAATTAATAGGGAAAAAGTAGATGTAGTGTTTTTACAGGAAACTCACTTGGCCCCAGAAGCTTCTTACGGTTTATCTTCTAAGGCGTTTCCACAGGTTTTTTATTCTAATTTCACTGTGCATAGACGGGGAGTGGCGATATTACTTTCCAAGGATTGTCCTTTTGTGGTTTCTTTGCATGTTTCGGATCCGTTGGAGCGATTTCTTCTTATCTCTGGGTCTTGTAACGATTTTCCAGTTACTTTGTTTAATGTGTATGTTCCTCCCACGGAGGTTGCGTCATCGTTGCATGATCTTCTTGATCTTCTGAGGACGCATGCTACAAGTGAAATATTGATTGGGGCAACCTTAATAGCGTCACTTCTGAGATAGATAGATCAGCTCCTTGGGGAAAGGGGTCAGGAGGGTCCAAAGCTTTAAGGACTTTTCTGATGAATTCAGGTCTCCAAGATGTGTGGAGAGACCTTCATCCGGGGGAAAGAGACTATACGTTTTTCTCTCCCAGACATAACTCCCATTCCAGAATCGATTCCTGGTTGGTGTCACAATCGCTTCTTTCCGCTTTTTCCAGAGTACATAATGGGGACAAGGGTCCCTCGGACCATCATTTCATAACTCTGGAGTGTGGGGTAGTAGATCAGGAAACTCCCCCTAGAACTTGGTCTTTGAATAGACAGCTTTTGAAAAATAAGAAATTTGTGCAGCAACTCATAACCAGTTGGGAGGATTATTTGCATTTTAATGATTCACCTGAGATTTCTAGCTCTCTGTTGTGAGATGTGGGGAAAGCTGTTATGAGGGGGCATTTGATTTCACTTTCTAATGCGTCTCGAAAGCAAAAGAGGTCGCAACAGGATACGTTACGTGCTCAGATACGGGAACTGGAGAAGATACATAAACTACTCAAAATAAGAAAATCTGGCGTAAGATCATAGATCAGAGAGGTCAATTAGAAGCTTTGGAAACTACTGAGATTGTGTCTCAGATGCAGAGAACGAAGCGATCTTTTTACGAACATGGTAACAAAGCGGGTAAGATGCTTCTATGGCAATTAAAGAGGCAAAGGTTGAAAAAGAACGTCTCTGCTATTGCGGATGATACCGGTATCGTACTAAAAAAATCTATAGAGATGGCCAACTGTTTGGCTAAATTTTATAAGACTTTGTATACATCGCAACTTTCTGCGGACGGTAGTACTTTGAATAGCTGGCTGCAGGAATCTAATCTTCCTCAAATATCAGAAGAGGTCTTTCAGTCTCTGGAGAGACCTATACAGTTAGCAGAGGTGTTGGACGCTATCCGGAGGTTGAAAAATGGTAAGGCTTCTGGACCAGATCTGATTCCGGCAGAAGTGTACAAAGCTCTCTTGGATCAGTTTGCCTCAGTTCTGGTCCGGGTTTATAATGAGATCTTAACCCGACGAACATTACCACAATCTATGTATCAGGCTTCTATCATAGTGATTCCTAAAGAGGGGAAAGATCCGACGCTTTGTTCTAATTATAGACCTATATCCTTATTAAACATAGATTATAAAATTTTGACCAAAATATTTGCGCTGAGACTGGACTCCCATATTCAGAAAATTGTTCATCCGGATCAGACCGGCTTTATTAAAGGTAGATATGATTTTGAAAATGTTCGAAGACTTATTAATATTTTACTCGGATTGAAAAAACGTCCAGGAAAGTATGCTGTACTATCTTTGGATGCTGAAAAGGCTTTTGATAGGGTGGAGTGGCCCTATTTATTCGCAACATTACAGCATTTTGGATTTGGCCCTAATTTTCGGGGGGTGGATTGAGGCTTTATATAAAGCTCCGCAAGCGATAGTACAGGTGAATGAGTTTCAGTCGTCGCCTTTCACTTTGAGCAGGGGAACTAGACAAGGGTGTCCACTTTCTCCCTTACTTTTTGCTCTTGCTCTGGAACCCCTTGCGATTCGTTTGAGAGCTCAGGCAGCAGGTCTTGGTATTCCTATAGGGCATCAAGTGCATATTGTTTCTTTATATGCCGATGATACATTGATTTGTCTTAGAAACCCGGATACTTCTTTACCATTAATAACTGATCTACTCCGTCAGTTTTCATCTGTGTCAGGGTTTAAGGTCAATTTTGCTAAATCAGTTCTGTTACCATGTTCCACTGATACGCGGGGTGTAAGTGTGGGTTCTGCGGAGGCTTTCTCCATGGTTTCTCAGTTCCGGTATTTAGGTATTATTATTCCGGGGAAATTGGAAGACTTATATATTTTAAACTATCCTCCTTTGTTGAAAGCGGTGCAAGCAGAGTTACTTCAGTGGTCCTCTGTCATGGCTTCCTGGTTGGATAGAATAAATGTGATTAAGATGCTGGTCTTACCTAAGTTTTTATTCCTTTTTCAACAGTTACCTATCTCCATCCCTAGAGAGTTTTTTGTAGAATTACGACAAGTGATTACTAAATTTATTTGGCAGGGTAAACGCCCGCGGCTTAATTGGCAGACCATGGTTCGACCTAAGCATTTAGGGGGACTGGGTCTTCCCAATTTTGAGTTGTATTATCATTGTTCCTGCCTTCGTATTCTTCATTTTTGGATACATCATTCGGATTCTTCTTGGGCTCAAGCCGAAGCTTCTTGGCTTGCTCCTATTCCTTTATTGGCGATACCTTTTTTAGATGCCCGTTCCCGACATGAGTTAATCCTCCGGCACGCTTTGCTAGATCCTGTATGGAGATGTTGGGGAAAAGCGAGTGCTTCATCTTTGTTGCCTTCCAAATTTTCTCCTTTTACGGTGTTAGGATCCCTCCCCTTTCTTGCGTATGTGGGATCTGAGTGGCGAACAGTTAGCGCTCTGGTTAAGGTTTCCTCCATGTATGAGGAGGGACAATTCTTGTCTTTGCAAAAATTGGAATATCTCTTTGGAAGAGAGGTGTCGATCTTTCAATATCTCCAATTTAGGCATTGTTTTTCGGAAAGAGTGTACTCTTCTGCTGGCACGAGACTTCCACGGCCATGGGAAATGATTCTCTTTCAAAGTTCTAGATCGAAAGCTCTACTGGCTAGATTATACAGAGCTCTTTCTGTGGATATTGCTGTTTCTTCTTCTCCTCCGGTGGCTCAAACACACTGGGAGCGGGAGTTATCGGCTACTAGGGAGGACATTTGGGATGCCATTACTGAATACGCACATAGGTGCTCCATTTCCTTGTCGCTTGTGAACACACAACTGCATATATTTTTTCATTTAGCTGTCACACCGGAGAAATTGTTTTGGTGGGGTAGATCGGACGATCCTCTATGTTGGCGGTTATGTGGTCAGAGAGGTACTTTTCTCCACATGTGGTGGGCGTGTAGACACATTCAGGCTTTTTGGAGGGCAGTTCTTTCGCGCACTGCTGATAAACTAGAGGTGGAGATCCCTTGTACGCCAGAGTTATGTCTTCTGGGTTATATTTCGGAACGGATACTCCCTTTGGATCAGAGTAGAATAATTAATTGTTTACTGTTAGCAGCTCGTTCGGTAATTGGGCACTTTTGGAAACGTGTGGGGGCCCCCACTTTGCTGGAATGGAGGATCAAGGTTTGGGACATTTACCGGATGGACAGACTGTTTGGGACATTTACCGGATGGACAGACTGACAGCTATAGTTAAGGGATGGACCGCTAATGTGTCGCCACTTTGGGAGAAGTTTTTGCCTCTTGGTGGGGTAGATCATCTCTAGTTTTCCTATTTCTTCTGCTTCTTGAAGGGAGGTGGTGGTTGGTTCCTGCTGCTTCTGTTACTGTTACTCATCTCAGTATGATACCGGAGTTCCGGCTTTTTCTAGTGACCGGTCTTTATAGAGATAGCTTTGCTCTGGGGAGGGTGGGGGAGGGGGGATGGGCGGGTGGGTAGGGGGAGTGAGAGGAGAAGGAGGGTGGGTAAAGCTTAGGTTTGGTAGTGGTACGGTATAGTTTTGGGGCCGTAATGTTTGGTTCTTTATACTAAGAGGGGGTGTTTCTCTCCCCCTAATAAGAGTTCTTTAGGATAGAAAGGGTGTTAGTCTTTTAGGGGTACTTGGGATGCAGCGATATTAAAGGGTTTGTTATTATGTTCTTTTTTCTGGACTATTTTTCTTTCTTTCTTCTATTTCTTTATTACTTTCTTGCTTAATATCCTTGCTATGTGGGAAGCTCAGGTTTGTACTTCTCCCCGTAGTGGGCGTTAGCTGTATAACCTGGGTATTTCGGGTGTTCTAAGCATTTTCTCACTTGTTGTGATTCTCACTAGGTAGCAGTATCTGTTCGGGATTGGGTTTCTCTGTATACCTTTAGGTGAGACTGGTTGTTTTTGGGCTGGGTGGGGGGAGAAGTGGTTTGGGATAATTTGATACTGTATTGTATTGATGATTGTCTGGCTGTTCTGATGCCTACCTAATAAAACTATTATACAAAAAAAATATATATAGTCTGTTGGCTTCAGTGTCACAACCTTGCAGTCAACTTCAGCAAGACTGAGATCATTCATGTTACCAAGGACCCCAATTTCATGCTTCCCTCTACCATAAAGATTGAAGACACCGAACTACAGGTCAAGTCACAAGTCTCATACCTAAGTGTCATTCTGGATCAGCGACTGAACTTCCAGGCACACATCAAGAACACCACCAAGAATATCTACTTCAAACTCGAAACCCTTCGCAACCTACACCCCTCCTCTTCCAAGAGAATTTCCGCGCAGTATGTCAGGCTTCCATCACCCCCATCCTCGATTACTGCAACTCCATCTATCAAGGACTGCCCAAAACCTCCATTGTGCCACTACAACTAGCCCAGAACACCAGACTCCAGACACACCCACATCACTCCCATACTCAGTTCCCTTCATTGGCTTCCTATTGCATCAAGAATCAAAAACAAAGTTCTTACCATCATCCACAAGGCCCGAAGTAACACCACCTCCGAGCACCTCCAGACACTGATCAGATGCCCCAACACCAGTAGGCCACGCAGACAAGGAGAAATTTCACTTACCATTAATTTCCTTTCCTGGAATCCTGCCAAACCAGTCCAGACAAATGGGTTTAGCTCCCCCTATCAGCAGATGTTGGAGACAGAGAAAAAATACCAGAGGCTTGATTGGCTGAGCCCTGGTAGATATATAGCTGCACCCCTAAAGGTCTCCTGCAGTGTACTCTGACAAAGCAAAAGGTATGGCTACTGTAGCACTGGCATGATAACTTCATGCTATGACATGGAACATAAACTATGTACACGGTTCATCCATTCTTGAGGAACAGCTGCTGGGTCGCTGCCTCGAAATGTGATCCTTGGTTCCTTCGCAAAGAAGCTGCTTGAAGATACAGAAATGGGTGGGTCCTGGACTGGTCTAGCAGGATTCCAGGAAAGAGTAGTTACTCACCTGTAACATGTGTTCTCCAGGAGCAGCAGGAATCAGTCCTCACATATGGGTGACGTCGGCGCCGATGGAGCCCCCGTGCGGAGCATTTCCCCAGCTTTCAAGGAAAGCCTTTGGGAATGCTATGCGCATGTGCGGTCCCCTTCCTGCCCAAGGGTGCCATCTTGCTCAGTCTGATGACATAGCTAAAAGACAGCAAAAAAATCAAAATGAAGTATATGACTGCAACTCCAGGGGAGGAGGGAGGGTCGTGAGGACTGATTTCTGCTGCTCCTGGAGAACACCTCTTACAGGTGAGCAACTACTCTTTCTCCAGGACCAAGCAGGAAGTCAGTCCTCACATATGGGACTCCCCAGCTCTAGGCTACCGGGAACCCAAAGCTGAAAAAATGGCTCCCTCTCAAGAGCCTCAGCATTCGTGATAAGAATATCCCCTGAGAACGCCCCCGTACGGTAGCCCAACGCAAGGGCCAGAGGGTAGGAGTTGCCTAAACCTCAAAGAGATTATGGAGTACCGACTGTCCGAAAGCACTGTCCCTCCGGGACTCTCTCTACAGGCAGTAATGGGCTGCAAACGTCTGGCTTGAAGACCAAGTTGCGGCCCGGCAGATGTCTGCCAACGGAACAGAGCGGAGATGAGCTACTGACGCAGCTTTGGCCCTGACATGGTAGGCCGTGACTCGACCCTGCAAGGGGAGATCGGCTACCTTGTAGCCCAGGCGATACAATTTGCTACCCAAGTGGACAATGTACGCTTGGAGACAGGTGGTAACCCCATCTTATTAGGGTCAAAGGAGATGAAGAGCTGAGTAGCCCTTCGATGCCCCCGCGTACGTTCTATTTAAAAAGACAACGCCCTCTTACAGTCCAGGGCATGCAAGACTGTTTCAGCCCGGCTGGCATGCGGCCTGGGAAAAAAGGTCGGAAGGACCACCTCCTGATTGAGGTGGAAAGAGGAGACCACTTTTGGAAGGAACTTGGGATGGGTCCGTAGGACCACCCTGTTCCTATAGAACCGCGTGTACGGTCTATCAGAAACCAGAGCTTGTAGTTCACTCACACATCTGGCCAAGGTAAGAGCCACCAGGAAGAGCGCTTTCCAAGAGAGGAAGCGCAAATGGCAAGTAGCCATCGGCTCAAACGGTGGGCGAGTAAGTTGCTGCAAGACCACGTTCAAATCCCACTCAGTCGCTGGTGGACGAACCAGAGGCTTAAGAAGCAGACCTCTGAGAAATCTGGACACAAAGGGGTGAACCGACAGACTGCCCTTCCACAGGTGAGTGGTGCACTGACAAAGCAATGAAGTGGATCTGAAAAGAGTTAGACTTAAGGCCTAGGTCTGACGGGTGAAGTAGATATTGCAGTACTACTGGCACAAGGCATGAGAAAGGATCTTCATTGCGCTGAGCACACCATACTGTAAACCTACGCCACTTGAGGGCATAGGACTTTCTGGTGGACTGCCTCCTAGAGGCTAAGACCACCTCCTCAACCTCCTTAGGTAGAAGTAAGGGAGCTAGCACTATCCTTTCAGCAGCCAGGCCATCAGAGTGAGGGACCTGAGTTTGGGGTGCAGAAGGGAACCCTGATCTTGAGACAGGAGATCGTGTTGCAGCCCCAGAGGGAACGGAGCTTCCACCGCCAACTGTAGAAGAAGTGGAAACCATGGCCATCTGGGGGCTACCAGAATCACCGAGGCCTTGTCCCGGAGGACCTTGAACATAGTTCGGGCCACCAGGGGCATGGGAGGAAACACATACAGGAGGCCCATAGACCAACAGATTAGAAAAGCATCTGCTGCCATCCTCAGGGGATGCGGCTGTTTGGAGCAAAACCTGGGCAGCTGACGATTTAGTGGACTTGCAAAGGGATCGATGGATGGAAGACCCCAGCGGAGGAAGATCTGCTGGACCACCAATGGATTCAACTGCCATTCGTGAGGCTGGAGAATCCTGCTTAGCTTGTCTGCTAGGAAGTTTTCCTGACCAGGTAGATAAACCACTTTGAGAAACATACCCTGCCTGACCACAATGTAGCAAAGGGCCAGAGCCTCCTGGCACAGGAGTTTGGACCCTGTGCCCCCTTGTTTGTTCACACAGAACATTGCAACCCGATTGTCCATCTGTACTGTGACAGAGGGCATGAGAAAATGTTTGCAGAGCTAAGCGGATTGTTCGCAGCTCCAAAAGATTGATTTGCTGCCTGGCCTCTCGAGGAGACCACAGGCCTTGAGTGCACGTGCCCTGGAAATGTGCACCCCAGCCCTTTAAGGAAGCATCAGTCGTCAGCACCCTTGTCTGTGCTAGAGCCTGAAAAGGTACCCCCCTGAGAAGGTTTGGGAAATGTAGCCACCACTGTAAGGAGCCAAATATGGTATGGACACCTTTACTCCGTCTCCGAGGTCGCCTATGGCCTGCATCCACTGATCTCTGAGGCACCATTGAGCAGCCTGCATGTGCAGAACGGCATTCGGAGTCACATGTACAGTGGATGCCATGTGGCCCAGGAGCCACAGGTAGTGCCTGGCGGAAACATGACAATTGCTTTGGAACTGGTTGGCCAAGTCCATCAGACTGTGGGCCCTGTCTTCGGGCAAATAAGCTCTTGCCTGAAGGGTGTCTAATCTTGCCCCTATAAACTCTAGGTTCTGAGAGGGGAGCAAAGTGGACTTTGCGTAGTTTATGACAAAGCCCAGATGCTGAAGAAGAGAGACAGTGTGAAGAGTGGCTTGTCTGGCCTCCTGGAGAGACTGGCCCCTGATGAGTCAGTCGTCCAGGTATGGGAAGACAAAAATTCCCTGATTCCTGAGATAAGCTGCCACCACCGCCAGGCATTTGGTGAAAGCCCTGGGGGCAGAAATGTTAGGCCAAAGAGAAGTACTCTACTGAAAATGGTTCCCTACCACCACAAATCTGAGATATTGTCTGTGGTCTGGATGGATGAGAATGTGGGTATAAGCATCCTTTAGGTCTAAGGAGCATAGCCAATCTCCCTGCTGGAGGTAGTATAGCAGCTGATAAGCATGCAATAAATAAAACCAGGAGTCAGTTCAAAGATTCAAGCCAATTTATTGTGCACATGGCTCAGAGAGACAAGCTTCAAAAAAACTGAGCAACATTCTTACAGAGACATACTCATTTATACCTTTTCTTCAGCTTGATACATGCAGACTTTCAATTGGTTCCAACGCCCCCTGCATCTCTCTAATCGGGGATCCTCTCTGGGTCACCCTGTTCCCCCCCTTCTCAGGCTATTCTAACAAAGGCTCAGTTTCTAGACATAAACATATCCCTACTACAAGGTCATCTCTAGGCTCAGAGAATGTGAGAATGCAAAACACTGGAACATATCTATCATCAGCATAAAAGAATTGAATAAGGATTAACACAAACTTATCAAAAGCAGTTTAGAGCGGTTTAAGGCAGATCCTCAGACCTTCACTGACTCTGATCTTTCTCAGCACTACTATTTCTAAGTGGGGGTGGGGACTCAGACCTAGCTTGCAGGCCTCTCATACATGTACCGGCTATTATATAGGCCATAGCCTACCACAGTAGGGCAGCAGTATTCCAAGGGTAAGCATCTTGAACTTTTCCCTCTCCAGAAACTTGTTTAGGTTTTGCAAGTCTAGGATAGGCTGGAAGCCTCCTGTCCTTTTTGGTACCAGAAAGTACCTGGAGTAGACGCCTTGCCCTTCTAGGTGGTGAGGCACCAGTTCCACCGCCTATTCCTTTAGAAGACTTGCCAGCTCCTGAAGGAGGAGGTTTCTGTGCAGAGGAAGTCTTGGAGGCTCCCCTGGAAAGTAGAAGGGGGTTATCTGGTGGAAGTGCAGCATGTAGCCCTTTTGGACTATGCTGAGGACCCAGGTATCCCCTGTGATGGCTGGCCACCTGTAGGCGTACAGGGTCAGCCGACCTCCTGTGCTCAGTGGAGCCACCGGCGGAGGAGAGGCTATGCTGTGGAAGTCAAAACCCCGCTCCCTGCTGTGCAGGAGCCAGAGCTGGCGGCTTGGGGGTCTTCTGCCTACGGGCGCCTTATGGAACCCAGGGCTCTTACGGACTCGATAAATGGAATCGACCCATTTGCTAAGAGCTGGTGCCTCCCACATATGGAAGAGCAGCCGTTCCAGCATCGGAGGAACTGGTACAGTAAAGGCTTCCTTTGGAGGAAAATCATACTGGAGGGCATCGAGCTCCTCAGCTCGAGGCTCCTCCTTTGTGTCCGCAGGGAATGCCAAAGCCTTGGCCATGTCCCTCACGAAGTCTGAGAAGTGGGTATCCTCCGGTGAGGGGGACCTTCTCCGAGGCTCGGACTCTGGGGAGTCTGAAGGGATGCACTGGGCCTGGAAGGTGTCAGGGGACTGCTTGTCCTCTGTCTCCCACGCCAACTCCTCCGAGGAGGAGTCGAGCGGCTCCGGCCGTGTGGGCCTCAGTGCCACCCGCCCCGATGCCGAGGGCACCGGCATCGACGACCTCAGCCCCGCATGGGAGGTCGAGGGGGACCTTGGCCGAGGATCGACTTGATGGACTCGAGGATCGACTCAGCCTACTGGGTCGACTTAGACGTCGAGGTCCCGGTGATCAGGGCAGATGCACCAGTCAGACCGGCAATCAGTACCCGCTGCTGTTTCATGAAGGCAGCCAAACTGCTCTCCAAGGCCGTCAGCCTGAGTCCGAGCTCAGGAGACTCAGCAGCCCTCGACTCGGGCCTCGACAGCGTCGGGCCCAACATCGGTTCTCCCGGAGAATCCACGAGGACAATCCACGAGAACTTACATGACTCGGGGACTCCGGCTCCATTTGAGGTAGTTTGGATGGCCTCTCCGACTGCGAGAGCCCGGGGCGGCAGTCAGGGCTAAGCAACCTGGTCCTCGAGGAACCAGGGACCTCCACTTACGCAGCCCTCATGAGCTTCTTCTTCCTTTTGTGCTCCCGGGTGGGAGACCCCCTCTCAGAGGAACCACGACGGCGCTCGGGGTCAGACTCCCGAGATGTCGAGGCCTCTGACGAAGTCCGGGCCCGGCCCGACGCGGACTCTGAAAAAATTCTTTCACGTTGATGCTGACAGCTCCGAAGTGCCTTTGACGACATTTTGCCGCACGGACTACAGACCAGCGGGTCAAGGTCGGGCCCGAGGCATCAGTGGCAGCAGTCGGTGAGAGACATAAGTTTCTTGCACCGATTACATTTTTTGAACCCGCTGGCAACCATCGGGGGGGAAAAGGGCCCTGCAAGGTCAAAAGACCGGGCTGACAGTGAAAATAACAGAAAAAGCACGAATGCTAGTCACAAAGGACAAAAACCGAAAAAGAAGTTCCGGACTCCATACCGGTGGACCGAGCTCAGGCGGGATGGGGAACCAGCATCGAACCAGATAAAGAAACGCGAAAAATCGCAGAAAAAAAATCTACTTTTCCCAGGTGACAAGAACTATGTCCGTTGGGCTCCGCGGAAAAAGAAAGACTGAGCAAGATGGCACCCTTGGGCAAGAAGGGGACCGCGCAGGCGCGCTGCATTCCCAAAGGCTTTCTTTGAAAGCTGGGGAAATGCTCCACACGGGTGCTCTGTCGGCGCTGACATCACCCATATGTGAGGACTGACTTCCTGCTTGGTCCTGGAAAAAGGAAATTAATGGTAAGTGAAATCTCTCCTTCCAATTCATCCTGCTAGACCAGTCCTGAGAAGTGGGAAGTACCCAAGCCAAGCCAATGGACCCTAGGGCGGGAAAAGGCAGCTACGTTAACTACGCTGGCCCCCAACTGTGCCGTCTTTCGAGCCTGGAGATCTAGACGATAGTGACGCACGAATGTGGACAGGGAAGACCAAGTGGCCACCCTACAAATGTGGAGGGGAGCGACCTGCAAGCGTTCTGCCCCTGCAGTTGTTTGACCCGAAGTGGAGTGCGCTTGGAGCCCAGGGGGCACAGGCTTACCCTGGATTATGGATGCCGACAGAAAAAAGTCTGGCAGAGCCAGTGAGAATGGCTGAGTACTCTGCTGAGATCCATGGACTGAAGCCCTTTATTAGGGTTTGTACCTTGGTCCATAGAGAAGGCTATGAGCAATATACGAATGATATATTCCAGTTCTGGCAAAGACTATAAGGAACTTTGGCAGGAAGGAAGATACCCCCTGCAGGGATAGCACAGTTACTTACCTGTAACAGGTGATCTCTGGGAACAGCTGGAATTAGTCCTCACATATGGGTACGTCGGTACCGATGGAGCCTGCGCGGGAATGCTCCCCAGCTTCCCAAAAAGGAGAGCTTTTTGGAGAGTCCCACAGCACATGCGCGCTGCCTTCCCGCCTTTCCTAACCAACTCTCCTCAGTTCGAGTTTAAAGCTGAGACAAAGAAAGGAAAGGAAAGAGAGAGAGAGATACAACTCCTAGGGGAGGTGGGAGGGTTGTGAGGACTAATTCCTGCTGTTCCCAGGGATCACCTGTTACAGGTAAGTAACTGTGCTATCTCCAGGAACAAGCAGGAATGAGTCCTCACATATGGGGACTCCCTAGCTAAGATGCCTGGGAGATCCCCAAGGGTATGAGACCCATAAGGGTTCCTTGTCTTCCTATGGATCTCAGGCATCCATTCAGGGAAGAAGGGCAGGAGTTGTTCAAGAATGGAACAGGTGTTTGAGGACAGCCTGACCAAACAGGGCATCCTGGCGGGAGTCCTTGTCCAAACAGTAATGGGCTGTGAAGGTATGAACCGAGGCCCAGGTGGCTGCTCGACAAATCTGATCGATGGAGACAGAATGAAGATGAGCCATAGAGGTGGCCATGGCTCTCACATTGTGAGCTGTGACATGGCCCTCCAGAGAAAGGTTCTTACTCTGGTAAGCAAAAGAAATACACTGAGCAATCCAATTGGACAGAGTTCTCTTAGAGACTGGAAGTCCTAAATGAGAAGGATCAAAAGCAACAAAAAGCTGGGAAGACTGTCTATGTTGCTGTGTCCTGTGCAAGTAAAAAGCAAGAGCTCTTCTACAATCTAGAGTATGAAGGTTCCTCTCTGCACTAGATGCATGAGGAGCTGGAAAAAAGACAGGTAAATACACCTCTTGATTAAGATGAAAAGGTGAGACCACTTTAGGCATAAAGTGTGGATTGGTCCTAAGGACTACCTTATCATGATGGAACCTTGTATAAGGTGGATTAGCCACTAAGGCCTGCAGTTCACTGATGCGGCGAGCAGAAGTGACTGCAATAAGGAAAATAACCTTCCAGGAAAGAAATTTCAAGGAGGTGGTGGCTAAGGGTTCAAAAAGTGGCTTCATAAGCTGACCAAGAACTAAATTTAAATCCCATGCCACCGGAGGAGGTCGAATGGGAGGTTTAGTTAAAGTTAGGCCTCTCATGAATCTTGCAATAAGAGGATGAGAGGAAATAGGTTGTCCATGGAGAGGCTTAAGGGATGCTGCAATAGCACTCAAATGGACTCTTACAGAATTCGTCTTGAGGCCTGCATTGGAGAGATGCAGGAGATATTCCAATAGAGAAGTCACAGGAAGTGCCAGAGGGTTAAGACCCTTTTGAGCACACCAAATGGAAAATCTTTTCCACTTAAAAGCATAGGAACGCCTAGTGAAAGGTTTTCTGGAAGCATGGAGGATATCCTTCACTTGTTGAGAAACATTTAAGTCTTGAAGGTCTAGGCCTTCAGAAACCAAGCTCTGAGGTGAAGGGACTTGGGGTTTGGGTGCCACAAAGTCCCCTCCTCCTGAGACAGAAGGTCTGGAGCAGCTCCCAAGTCCAGGGAGGGAGGGCTTGGGAGAGATGCCGAAGTAGAGAGTACCACACTTGGCGTGGCCAGCGTGGAGCTATGAGGATCATAGATCCTTGATCCCTCTGAAGTTTGAACAGAGTCTTGGGAATCAAAGGAATGGGTGGAAAGGCGTACAGGAAGCCCTGACCCCAATGAAGGAGGAAGGCATCCTTGGCCAGAGCTTCCTGACACGGAGTTCTGGAACAGAACCGGGGAAGTTTGGCATTCCACGGACTTGCAAAGAGGTCTATGTCCGGGGTTCCCCATTTCTGGAAGATTCTGAGTACCTGATCCATGTGCAGGGACCATTCGTGTGGAAGCAGAACTTGACTGAGTCTGTCTGCCCAAGAGATTTGGATTCCTGGGAGGTATACTGCCAGGAGATGGATTTGATGCTCTCTGGCGAAGGCCCATAATCTTAGAGCTTCGTTGCAAAGCGACAGAGAGCCAGTCCCTCCTTGCTTGTTTATGTAAAACATGGCTACTTGATTGTCCGTATGAATGAGGACTGTCTTGTAGCTGAGGAGGGTATGAAAGACCTTGAGAGCTAGGAACACTGCTCGAAGTTCCAAGTGGTTGATATAAAGAAAGGTCTCCTGTGGGGACCAAGTGCCTTGGGTGGAGAGGTCTTGAAGATGAGCTCCCCAACCTGTTTGGGAGGCATCTGTTGTGAGGGTTGCTTGGGGTAGCACAGGTTGGAAGGGGGACCCCAGCAACAGATTTTGAATGGACATCCACCATTGGAGAGACCAAAAGAGACGTTTGGAGGTTGCTATTTGGTCTGAGAGAGCTCCTGATGCTTGAGTCCACTGGGTGAACAAAGTCCATTGAGCTGCTCTCATGTGTAGGCGCGCATAGGGCACCACATGCACTGTGGAAGCCATGTGGCCTAGTAGTTGTAGCATCTCCCGGGCAGTTAAGTGGATCTTTGACTGAATCTGGGAGGCTAACTGCACTAGACGTTGGCAACGAGCCTGAGGAAGGTAGGCTCTTGCAGTAGTGGTGTCCAACCAGGCTCCTATGAATTCTAGGGACTGAGTAGGGGTGAGCTGAGACTTTGGGAGGTTTACCACAAGTCCCAGATACTGCAGAATGCGCCTTGTGCGGTCCAGGGAAATCTGGGCCTCTGACTGAGATGGAGCTCGGATGAGCCAGTCATCCAGGTATGGGAAGACAAAGATTCCCAGAGTGCGTAGAAATGCAGCAACTATTGCCATGCATTTGGTGAACACTCTTGGAGCAGAGGGTAGACCGAAAGGAAGCACTCTGTATTGGTAATGTTTTCCTTGGAACAGAAAACGTAGGAATTTTCTGTGGGATGGATGGATGAGTATATGAGTGTACGCATCCTTGAGATCTAGAGAACAAAGCCAATCCTGACTCTGCAGGTATGGAAGGAGAGTTCCTAAAGAAAGCATCTTGAACTTCTCCTTGCATAGGAATTTGTTCAATTCTCGGAGGTCTAGGATGGGTCTGTATCCCCCTGTTTTCTTTGGAATGAGAAAATAGGGGGAGTAAAACCCTGACCCCTGTTGAAGAAGTGGGACTGCTTCTATGGCCCTTTGGGCCAGAAGGGTGGTCACCTCCTGATCCAGAAGTTCGAGGGAGGTGGGAGAATTGAAGTGTCTCACCATAGTGTAGGGAGGAAGGTTTGAGAAATGAAGTTTGTAGCCCTCTCTTATGATAGAGAGGGTCCACTGCTCTGATGTGATTTGCTCCCATCTGCGAGCAAAATGAGCTAACCTTCCTGGAATGGTGAGAGGCTCTGGTTGTTGTAGAGCCAGAAAGGTTACGTTCTCTAGTATCAAGTCAAAAACCCTGAGGGGGTTGGGACTGCTGGGTTGTAGCAGTCCCTACAGGTTTAGACCTGGCTTGTTTTGGTTGCTGACGCTTAGTAACAAAGCGGCCTGTAGAAGACTGTTGACCAGAAGTGGAAGGAAATCTGCCCTTTTTGTAAAAAGACTTTTGAAAGATTTTTTCTTGGCTGGAGTGGAGGTAGACTTAGAAAGTCTATCCAGAGCAGCATTTTCTGCATCCATTTGAGTGGCTTTAATTTGCCACTCTTTGCCAAATAGATTTTCACCTGTACAGGGCAGATTTCCTAAACCATCTTGAACCCAGGGTTCTAGATCAGAAGCCTGGAGCCAAGCAATTCTACGAGCAGCTATAGCAATGCCTGAGGCTCTGCTGGCACCTTCAAAGGAGTCAAAAGCTGCTCTGTTGGAAAACTTAGAAATATCTTGAGTATGCTTGAGCCAAAGAAGGAACTCCTCCTTTTTATCCTCTGGAATAAAAGGGAGAAAGTTGTGCAGTTTGTCTGCAACTTCCTTCAGAAACATACACATATAAAGGCTATATGAATTTCATGAATTGGCAAGGTGACTGCCTCTCTGGGAACCTTGGAGTATCCCAAAATATCTAATTTTTTTGCTCTAGGTTCTTTTTCAGAGGTTACTGAAATAGAGAGTCCTTTAGCTACTTCCATTATGAAGTCTTGAAAGGACAAATCCTCTGGAGGAGACATTCTCCTCTTTGGAGAAGAGGGCTCCTCAGGAAGGGTGATAGATACTTCAGGAGACTCATCCGATGAATCAGAATCCTCAGAAGAATCGAAGTATCGTCTGCTCGACTCCAAAGATCGGTAGGTGTATCGATCGGTACCCACATCGGGTGTTCCCGGTACCGGATCGGTACCGAGAAAGAGCCCAGGACGGGGAGCCGGAATCGGCATCCTGGCCGATGTCGATACAGTCAGTACCGGTATCGGAGTCTGTACCAGTACCGGCGCCGGTACCGACAACAGGGGTTGTTGCGGTACCGTCGGCGTCGCAGCCTTAATGAAAGCCAGTATAGCCTGCTGCATGGATTGCACAGTGTGATCCATGGACGCCACGACTGCCTGGATGTCGGTACCGGGAGATTGTGCCGGTACCCCAGAGCAGTCTAACAGGTGATCAGTTGAGGCCGTGCCATCGATGTCAACCTGTAACCCCATAGGAGGAGCTTTGGAAGCCGGAGCTTCCCGCCAGGGTTGTTTGGCTGGGGCAGGATCCTCAAGGGCAAGCCCGGAGGCATCTCAATGCTTAGAGGGCGATTTGCCCTTTGAGGACCTGCTAAAAGTATGTTTGGTTACCTGGGATCCACCGGGAGAGGAAGACCTGGAAGATTTCGATGCCACTGCCGGTGCATCCGTGGGAAACAGCACATGGAGCTTAGCTGCCCGGTTCTGTAACCCTCGTTTAGACATTAGAGAACAGGACTGGCAATCCGGGATGGAGTGTTCAGGCCCCAAACATTTCAGACACCATTCATGGGTATCTGTGACAGAAATTGTACCGCTACACTTAGTGCATTTTTTGAAGCCGGAGGCTGGAGGCCTAAGAAGAAAAACACACTAAGTGAAGAAATAATAGTTTTGAAAAGAAAAGAAAAGACCGGCGGTACCGGTCCGGCGTCGGGGAAGGCAGACACGCGACCAAAGAAATAAATTAAAATAAAGAACTTCTTCAGCGGTGACAGGAACACGACCTGCTGGCTCCGCGGAAAAGAAGAACTGAGGAGAGTTGGTTAGGAAAGGCGGGAAGGCAGCGCGCATGCGCTGTGGGATGCTCCCAGAAGCTTTCCTTTTTGGGAAGCTGGGGAGCATTCCCGCGCAGGCTCCGTCGGTACCGACGTACCCATATGTGAGGACTCATTCCTGCTTGTTCCTGGAGATATGCCTTTTGTCAAGGAGGAGAGAAAAGGCTATCAGCATGATGGAGCCTGTAACTCGGAGACCCTTCTGGCCGAGGTTATAGCTACAAGGAACGCCATCTTAAGGGACAAGTCCCGGAGTAATATACACTTGAGTAGCACTTCCGAAAAGAACCAAGAGGACCAAGGCAAGATCCCAGGGTTGGACTACCAGACAGACCAGAGGGCGTAGCCTGCTTGCACCTCTGAGAAACCTGGCCACATCTATATGAGAGGCGATCGAGCCTCCACCCATGGAAGCAAGCAAGAGCAGAGATTTATTTATTTATTTATTTATTTACATTTCTTATATACCGCACTATTTGCGATCAGCGCGGTTTACATAGAACAAACAAAATCCGACAATAAACAAATGTCTGGTCATTACATTGAACAGGAAATGTAACTTGGAGAACAGGGTAAACTATATACATATGCAGATGAATTGCACAGGGTAAACTATATACATATGCAGATGAATTGAACAGGGTAAACTATATACAAATGCAGATGAAATGAGAACGGATATTGTTGGGTGTTGTACATACTTGGGGACGCACAATTCTAGGGTAGCTGGGGTTCAGGGCAGTCAGTGAGATATTTGATAAAGAGAAAATGTTTCAGGGCCTTCCTGAACTGGCTGAAGTTGGGGATTGCTCTGATATGTGGTGGTAGGGAGTTCCAGAGACTTGGGGCGCAGAGTCTGAAGGCTCTGTTAGATGTTGTTTTGGTGCAGTTTGTCGTATCTTTCGGTATCGATAGCATATTAGACTCTGCGGTTCTCCTTAGCCTGTTGGGTGCAAGTGGTTGTATGAGGTCAGATAGTGAAGAGGAGGAGAGCCCCTTGGTGGCCTTGAAAGTCATCACCAAGGTCTTAAAACTGATCCTGGCTTGAATGGGGAGCCAGTGCAGCTGCTTTAGGAGGGGTGTGATATGTTCTCTTCTGGAGGCTCCAAAGAGTACCCGCGCTGCACTGTTCATAGCAAGTTGCAGGGGGTTTAAGGTGATGTGACTCAGAGAGATGTGGACTCAGAGAGAGCCGAGGGCCAGGCCCTTGTTGAACCCCTCTTGCAGAAAGGCTAGGATCTCAGGAATTTGTGCCCGCCATGGCAAGAGGCGGTGCCTGGAGCACCATGACTCAGATATACGCCACACCCACCTAAATGCTAATGACAGAGGAATGCAGGGTATCCCACTACTCGATGAGAAAAACCCCTGTGACTCAAACGTTGGCATTGAAGAGTCAGGCTATAAAGCGAGTAGGGAGCGGGGTCATTCATGGTGGTTAGACCCTGACTCAGGAGACCTTTATGAACCCCGAGAAGGGGTGACTGGGCTAATCGCATGAGGTCGGCATACCATGGTCTCCGAGGCTAGTTGGGACCAGAATCCCTGCCCTCGGGTGTGCCTCGATGTGTCGAGGAACTCTCCCAATCAGCACCCAAATGGAAAGGCAGACAAGAGAGCTGATGCCAGCCACGGCTGGACTAAGGCATCCAGACTTCGCGACTCATGCTCCATCCTCCGACTGAAAAAGAAGAGTGCCTTGGTGTTCGTTGCCGATGCCATGAGGTCCATCAAGGAAGATCCCACATCCGCCCTATCCACAGACATACCCAAGGAGCAAGTTCCCGCTCTCCGGGGTCTAGAGCATGACGACTGAGGAAGTCCGCTTGGATGTTGACCACCCTTGCGATGTGTTAGGCCAACAGGATCTGTAAAAGACAATTTGCCCAGGGGAAAGGAGGAGCCATTTCCCTGGTCACCTCTGGACACTTTGTACCACCCTGGCAGATTAGATAAGCTACAGTCAAGCAGCAGGAAGCACCACAACAAGGCCAGGCGAACTGCCTGGGACTCCAGGCAGTTGAGGGTCCAGCGTGCCTCGCATAGTGTCCAGGTGCCGTGAGCCGACTGGTTCAGGCAGAGCGCTCCCCAACCCAAAATGCTCGCATAGGTGGTCAGCAAAATCCAGCAGGGAGCCTCCAAGGGGACGCCTTGGAGGAAATGGGCTGGCGAGAGCTACCAACAAAGGCTGTGGCGCATCGATGGAGGTAATGGAAGTCGCGGTTGTAGCCCTCGGTCACCGGAGACCAGCAGGAGAGCAGAAACTGCTGCAGATTCCTCATGTACACTCTGGCCCACAGACAACATCAATGGTGGCCGCCATGGACCTTAGGATCTGAAGATAGTCCCAGAGATGTGGGCAACTCTGCAGAAGAAACATGCTGAGCTGAGACGAGAGCTTGAGGAAGGGCTCCCACGTCAGGAAGACCCTGTCCTGACAGGCGTCAAACAGCGCCCTCAGCAACCCCAGCCACTGAGACAGCTGCAGACAAATCCTGGAATGGTAGACTACCCAGTTGAGGCCCTCTAGGAAGAAGACCACCTGGGAAACTGACTTGTGGGCCTCCAAAAGGGAACCTAGATGAATGAGCCAGTCGTCCAGGTAGGGGTGTGCATGAATGCCCTGTTTGCTGCCATTATCATTTATTTATTTATTTATTTACATTCTCTTATATACCGCGCTATTCTGCATCAGTGCAGTTTACATTGAACAAACTGAAATTACATTGAACAGGGCATTATAACTTGGAGATAACTATTTTTTACAGGGAACATGGGCTATGGAGGGTTAAGTGGCTTGCCCAAGACCACAAGGAGCACCTGTGGGACTAGAAACCCCAGTCCTTCCGGCCCAAGGTTGCTGTCCTCTAGTGGGATTTGAACCACAACCTTCCGCCTGAAGTACCTTGCCCCAACCACTAGGCCACTCCTCCACTCCTTTGACTTTGGAGAAGGTTTGTGGAGGCAAGGCCAGGCAGAATGGCTGCGCACAGAACTGAAAGTGCTGTCTCAAGATGGCGAAGTGCAGAAAACGGTGCCGACTTCCCAGATGGTGATGTGGAAGGACACTTCCGCCAGGTTGAGTAAAGCGAGGCATGTCCATTCAAAAATGAAGTACTTGAAGGCTCCGATTTACTTCCTGGAGGTCAAAAATTGGACAAAAGGAGCTGTCTTTCTTGGGCATCACAAAGTAGATGGAGTAATGACTGGAACCTCTCTCTGAAGGAGGAACTGGTTGGATGGCTCGTAGAAGCAGGCACTGGAAGGTGGACCAAAGGGTCTCCCTTTCCGGGGCACACCACAAGATGAAACAAGGAAGGCATTGCAAATGGGTAGCAGGCACTTGAGAGTATAGCCCTGGGAGATGATGTCGAGGACCCGCCAACTACCCTACTGGTGGTGCCATCCCAGATGGGCTCCCCGCCTCGACAGTGTGAGGACCAAGCAGTGCCAGAGAACTCGGCCAGGGCTGCATAGAAATCCCGTCCTTCTCAGATGCCTCAAAAGGGCTGTGATTTCTGGCCAAAATGGCCAGACAAAGCTAAAGTAGAGGAATTGCTGGGCCGGTAGCACTGGGAGTCGCCAAATCTGGCACGTCGTGTGGACAGGGAATAGCTCCGCTGTAAAGAACAGCGTGTGGATGACTTCGGCTTGTCTTCCGGTAGACGCTGTGGCTTGACTTCTCCCAAGACTTTGAGCAGCTTGTCAAGGTGTTCGCCAAGGAGCTTACCCTTAAAGGGAAGCTTAGAGAGACGCCTCTTGGAGGCAGAATCCGCTGACCACTGATGCAGCCAGAGTCAGCGATGGGTTACAGTGACTGCGGACACTGAGCATGCCAAGAGGCAAAGCAGAACATAAACGTCATCGGCCAAGAAGGCTGTGACTGATTCCAAGCATGCCAACGCCAGATCCACAGGTAAGTGTTGAATCCAGCGCAAAAAGAAAATGGGTTGCAGACCACCCCAAACTGAAGCTTGGAGTGTCAGCGTAGATGAAAAGGCCTTTCTGAGGAGAACCTCAACCTTCCAATCCTGCTGATCCTGAAGTGCTGCACCACCTTCTACTGGAATAGCGTGGTGTTGTGTCCAGAAAATCCTGCCACTCTTGGAAATGCGAACCAAATGTCTCTATGTATTGGTGACCAGATAGTGGCGAGCTGTGCGTAAGGAGACATCAAGTGAGTCATGCCTGAAATACCATCTGTTGGAGATCTGGTAGGAAAGGAAAGGCCCTAGAGGACTTCTGAATGCCCTGCGGGATGGAATCAGCCTGAGACTGCGCCTGGGGCTGCTGCTGTTCGGGAGGATCAGCGAGGCTTAAGGCATTCCCCACTTGGGCAAAGAGCAACGGTAGCCAGTCCTTGCAGAATAGATGGATATTCTGTGCACCATCCTGGGACATCGGCTAAGGCCTCTGAGGGACCATTCACCATCCTCGTGGTTTGAGGCTTCCAAACTCTCTTTGGCTGAGAAAAACCTTTCTCCTCTGGGACCACAGATGACCAAGCACTTGAGACCCAAGACTTGGGAAGATGGCTGCCATCCTTATGAGCAACATCCAGTCGAGTGTGCTTCCAGGATTCTGATGCAGAGTGCATCGCTGCTTTATGGATGGAGACAGACTTGGAGACAGCGATGGTAGGATCTGAGTGCCCTAAGGTCCAAGCTTGCCTGAAGAGGGCTAAGAAAAAGAAATCCTTTTCCTGAAGAGGAGCCTCCTGGGTCAGAAGCATCTATATGGAAGGGACCGCAGGCTGGGGCAGCAGGAGCGGTGGGTCCATTGCTTCCTCTGCTGGCGCATTTGTCCTGGGGTCTGCAGGGCAGGTAGTGAAGAGGAGCCCTCTCTGTTAGAGTTGTATATGGGAACAGTATTGGAGATCTTCCCTGGGTAAGCAGAGCAAGCTGAACATCCCTGGTCCCTCAGATAATTTTGCTTTGTTCTGCCCAAGATGCATCTCTGCAAAAAGGAAGGCATCCAGTAAAAGGAGCGTTGGCGGCCAGGAGAAGCAGCTCCATGGCTCAACAGCATTAGAGACTGACAAGGAGTAGCTGGTACAACCGTCGAAGCCTGCCAGCACTATCAGACCGCTTGCCCCAATTGCATGCCCTGGAGGAAAGAAAGATGACTGCCGCACTTTGCAGAAGCTCATCTGCGCTATCAGACCGCTAGCGTAGCTTCCCTCCTACAAATGGTCACCACAGCAGTGCCCACGAGGCTGAAGGGAAGGAAAAGATGGCCGCCACACTTTCTGCTGCCATGGAAACCCCACCCGGTAACCAGACTAGAGGCGGGAACAGATCTCTCAATAGCCACAGCTTTGAGCCGGATAAAAAAACCCCGAACTGTACGAGCGACCGGAGTCTCTGTGTCCCAGGAAGGCAGTGGCAGACCTGGGGGGGGGAGGGGGAGGAACGTACTCACTGTGCCCGATGTGATCACAGGAGTAGTAGAGCAGGGGAGCCAAGGCAGACGCTGCAAGAAGGCTGATGAAAAATGCTGCTGTAGCTAAGTTCCATAAGAGCACTGAAGATTCCCACTGCTGCCGACCTACCAGGTCCTCGTGACCAGGAGGCGGCCTCCCCTCACTTAATGGAAGCTCGACTAGTCCTCTTGACCAGGAGCTCAACCAGATCCCCAAGAAGATGAGCTGGGAAATTCCAGAGGGGCACCTCCTGTGTGCCCTGAAAACGTCCAGCTGAAATTAGAAAATTAAAGGAAAATCTGAAAAGAAAAAAAACCAGGAAAACACCAGCATCTGCTTGAGACAGAGAAAATACTGAAGGAGACCTCTAGGGTTGCAGCTATATATCTACCAGGGCTCAGCCAATCAAGCCTCTGGTATTTTTTCTCTGTCTCCAACATCTGCTGATAGGGGGAGCTAAACCCACTTGTCTGGATTGGTCTAGCATGATGAATTGGAAAGTACTCTTAACCTCCTTGATCTGCCACTTCAAGTATGTAAGAGTACACAACGCGCTCACATGACAGCCTTTGCACTCTACACTCCCACCCTCTGAAACGCACTACCTCCCATGCTATGGAGCATCCAGTCATACCAAGCCTTCAAAAGACACCTCAAGACATACCTCTTTGAAGAGCCCCATGGCACAACTCCTCTGACTGACCCTCTACATGAACCCCCTCCTCCCTAATCAGATATCCCAATCTTTATGTTAACTGATAGGAATAAAACTTATCATCATTTTGTTCATAGTTAAAAAAGGTTTTGATGTAACCCACACGCACGACTATTCCTCTCACTTGTACACTATTCGATGTTTAAAAAAGAGTTTGATGTAACCTGCATGCACCCCTGTTTCTCTTGTTTGTACACTGTTCGATATAAACCGTTTTGACTGATAGAAAAATGGTATACCAAAACCAGCTAAATAAATAAATAAATAGTATAGGGTCAGTCCAGAAGATGACTTCTAATATGGTCAGTAGTCTTTGCCATAAAGCTTCAGGGGCAGACAGAGATTTAAATATGACTATTCTGGAAGAAAAGTGGAGTAGTGGAAATATGATAGAGCCATTTAAATAACTCCATAGTATAAACTCACAAGAGATGGGCCTCTTAATTGAAAGGAAGCTTTGGAAGTAGGGGGTCAGAGGATGAAGATGAAAGGAGGTAGACTCTCGAGTTATCTAAGGAAATATTTCTTTACAGAAAAGGTGGCAGATGCATGGAACAGTTTCCCAGCAGAGGTGGCGGAAATTAGGACAATAATCTGAATTCAAGAAGGCATGGGACCTCCACAGAGGATCTGTGAAGGAGCGGAATGGATTTCAGCATTTACTAGTTGGCATGGATGAGCAGACTAGGTAGGTCGTATGGCGGGTCATGTTTACTAAAGTGTGATAAGTTTTTGCACTTACCATGCATTAGAAGTAAACTCTAATACAAGGTAAGTGTAAAGGCTGTGCACCGTTGGGGGTGTGGTTAACATGTCCCCTACAGTTACCACACTGAAAAGTTGCTTAATACATGTTAATTGCATATGGAATTAACACAGGTACATCAAACATCTCCTAAGGAGACATTAAGTGCACCTTCATTAACTGTAAAACTGGAAATTAGTATGTAGCAAGTACTGCACGCTAGCCACAATGTGCAACCCACTCTCCACCCAAAACCTGCCCAGTCAATGCAGGATTTTTACGATGCTGGCTGTTTTTAGCATGCAGTAATCATTAGTGTGCACTAAAACGCAAGACAGCTGTTACCATGGGGCATGTTACTTTAGTAACATGCCCCTTGTTCTTTATCTGCTGTCATTTTCTCTTTTTTTCATAACACCAAATTACAATAGGACCCTCTTGCCTCTTTATTACATTCTGTTAGGTACTTACTTCTTCATTTTGACTAGTCATGATATAAGAAACACAGAGGTTTGCCAAGATTATGGCACTGACATTTAAGATCTAAAAAGAAAAACAAGAAAAGTCAGTTTTTAATTATTATACTAAATAATTTTCAAAAATTAGTTGCCTGAATGAAGACGGAACACAATTTAGGACAACTATACACAGGGTCACCATGAGTCGACATCAACTCAATGGCACTTAACAACAACTATATAAATAGAAATAAAACCATGAATGTAGTGGAACAGGAAACAACAGAACATTTTCTTAATTGCTAAAAACTAGGAAAGCTCTTTTCTAAATTAGAATTTTTTTTACTGTGATAGCTAATTTTAAGATAGATATAGTTAATCTTATTGTTTTTATTAATCATTTTTGTAAAATCACTTGCGATTTAATTTATTTATTTATTTATTTATTTAACAATTATTTCTATACCGCTCTTTCACAAGTATCAAGTGCGGTTTACAATGAACATTATGTTATATGGTATGGATAGTATCATACCAAGTCATTTTACATAGAACATAGAACAGGTGAACTAGGTACAGGTAACAGTATAATATTTAAACAGTAAATTATTAGAACGTTAAACTATTAGAACATATGTACATAGTAGATATTTACAATTATCATATATCGCTTGTAGGTGTAAACATTAATTTAATCTTGAAGGCACGTAGTTATATAATGGTTACCATGGCTTCATTTTCATTCAGAAAATAATGGGATAATGGCCATATAAAAGCTACGTAGGGCTATGATGAATGCCAGGCTTAAAGTTTCCATACCCAAGATAACCAGTTAATGGGACCATAAAATAAAATATTGCCAAAATATAAAGTGGCATGCAGCTAATTAGCTCAGTATCCAAACTGACAAGCCTTCTTTTTCCCTTCTGTTATAGCAAGTAGACAAACCCAGTGCAAGAAACAATATACTTCACTGTTTTCTGCAATTCTATGTCTCACTTGGGCAAGTTATTAATAAAAGGAATGAATACAAATGTTTGATGCATCTACATGGCTTACAGTAAATTAACAGAGCTGCAAAGCAATCTTTGGCACTCAGCACAACATGGCATCTCTTAGTGTACAAGATGCCTCTCAAAGATGATAAAGAAGAATATAAGCCACATAGACTAGATAGGACATACAGGTAAAGCACAATCCTGCTAGGAGGTCCAGATTAAAAGAGAGGGCCCATAAGATATGTAAAATACCCCCAAAATAAACCCTCCAGTTTAGACTGTTATCTGCCAGGTAAAGCACAGTTACTTACCTGTAACAGGTGATCTCTGGGAACAGCAGGAATTAGTCCTCACATATGGGTACGTCGGAACCGACGGAGCCTGCGCGGGAAAGCTCCCCAGCTTCCTAGAATGGAAGCTTTTGGGACCTCCCACTGCACATGCGCGCTGCCTTCCCGCCTTCCTGAACAGCTCTCCTCAGTTTCGAGTTTATAGCTGAGACAATAGAGAGAGGACAGGAAGACAGATAGATAGAAGATACAACTCCTAGGGGAGGTGGGTGGGTTGTGAGGACTAATTCCTGCTGTTCCCAGAGATCACCTGTTACAGGTAAGTAACTGTGCTATCTCCAGGAACAAGCAGGAATAAGTCCTCACATATGGGGACTCCCTAGCTGAGATGCCTGGGAGATCCCCCTCCAAGGGTTCGCCATCTTCGTATGGATCTCAGGCATCCATCCTGGGAAGGTGGGCAGGAGTTGTCTAAGAATGGAAACAGGTGTTTGAGGACAGCCTGGCCAAACAAGGCATCCCGGCGGGAGTCCTTGTCCAAACAGTAATGGGCTGTAAAGGTATGAACCGAGGCCCAGGTAGTGGCTCGACAGATCTGATCAATGGAAACAGAGTGCAGATGAGCCATAGAAGTTGCCATGGCTCTCACATTGTGAGCTGTGACATGGCCTTCCAGAGAAATGTTTTTACTCTGGTAAGCAAAGGAAATACACTGAGCAATCCAATTGGAAAGTGTACGCTTGGAGACTGGAAGTCCCAAATGTGAAGGATCAAAAGCCACGAAAAGTTGAGAAGACTTTCGATGTGGCTGAGTCCTATTAAGGTAAAAGGCTAGAGCTCTTTTACAATCCAGAGTATGAAGGTTCCTCTCTGCACTGGAGGCATGAGGAGCCGGAAAAAAAAAAACCGGTAGATATACCTCTTGATTAAGATGAAAAGGCGAGACCACTTTGGGCATAAAGTGGGGATTCGTCCTAAGGACCACCTTGTCATGATGAAATCTTGTATAAGGTGGATTAGCCACTAGAGCCTGCAGTTCGCTGATGCGGCGAGCGGAAGTGACTGCAATTAGGAATAGTACCTTCCAGGAAAGAAATTTCAAGGAGGTAGAAAATAACGGCTCAAAAGGTGGCTTCATAAGCTGACCAAGCACTAGATTCAAATCCCATGCGACCGGGGGGGGTCTGATGGGAGGTTTAGTAAGAGTCAGGCCTCTCATGAATCTTGCAACAAGAGGATGAGAGGAGATAGGTTGTCCATTTATAGGTTTCAGGGATGCTGAAATAGCACTTAAATGGACTCTTACAGAATTCGTCTTAAGGCCTGCATTGGAAAGATGCAGGAGATAGTCTAAGAGGGAATTCAAAGGAAGTGCCAGAGGGTCAAGGCCCTGCTGAGCACACCAAATGGAAAAACGTTTCCATCTGAAAGCATAAGACCGCCTCGTGGAAGGTTTCCTAGAGGCATGAAGGATATCTTTCACAGGTTGAGAAAGATTAAAGTCTTGAAGACTTAAGCCTTCAGTAACCAAGCTCGGAGATGTAGGGATTTGGGGTTTGGGTGCCACAAAGTCCCCTCCTCCTGAGACAGAAGGTCTGGTGCAGCTCCTAAGTCCAGGGAGGATCCCTGGGAGAGCTGTAGAAGCAGAGGGAACCACACTTGGCGTGGCCAGCGTGGAGCTATGAGGATCATAGAGCCGTGATCTCTCTGGAGTTTGAACAGAGTCTTGGGAATCAGCGGAATGGGTGGAAAGGCATATAGGAACGCCTGACCCCAATGGAGGAGAAAGGCGTCCGTGGCCTGAGCTTCCTGACACGGAGTCCTGGAACAGAACCGGGGAAGTTTGGCATTCCACGGACTTGCAAAGAGGTCTATGTCCGGGGTCCCCCATTCCTGAAAGATTCTGCTTATCTGGTCCACGTGTAGGGACCACTCGTGTGGCAGCAGAACTCGACTGAGCCTGTCTGCTCAAGAGTTTTGAACTCCTGGAAGATACACTGCTAGCAGATGAATTTGGTGCTCTCTGGCGAAGGCCCATAATCTGAGAGCTTCGTTGCAAAGCGACAGAGAGCCCGTCCCTCCTTGTTTGTTTATGTAAAACATGGCCACCTGATTGTCTGTCTGAACCAGGACAGTCAGGTTGGCAAGGAGGGTATAGAAGACCTTGAGGGCAAGGTAAATTGCTCGCAGTTCCAGGAGGTTGATATGAAGGGTGGCCTCCTGTGGAGACCAAGTGCCCTGAGTGGAGAGAGTTAGCAGATGGGCTCCCCACCCCAATTGGGAGGCATCTGTTGTGAGGGTTGCTTGGGGTAGCAAGGGCTGAAAGGGAGCCCCCAACAACAGATTCTTGGTGGATATCCACCAATGGAGGGACCAAGACAGACGGTTTGAGGTTTGTATTTGGTCTGAGAGTGCTCCCGACGCCTGAGTCCACTGGGTGGCCAGGGTCCATTGAGCTGCTCTCATATGAAGACGAGCATAGGGCACCACATGTACTGTGGAGGCCATATGGCCCAGGAGGCGTAGCATTTCCCTGGCTGTCAAGTGAGTACTGGACTGGGCTTGGGAGGCCAAGCTCAGCAGACGCTGACCCCGAACCAGTGGAAGGTAGGCTCTTGCAGTGGTGGTGTCCAACTGGGCCCCTATGAATTCTAGAGACTGAGTAGGGCTGAGTTGAGACTTGGGAAGGTTTACCACCAGTCCCAGATACTGCAGAAGGCTCCTTGTGCGGTCTAGGGAAATCTGGGCCTGCGACTGAGTTGGAGCTCGAATGAGCCAGTCGTCCAGATATGGGAATACGAAAATCCCCATGCTTCTGAGAAATGCGGCTACGACTGCCATGCATTTGGTAAAGACTCTTGGGGCAGAGGCGAGACCGAAGGGAAGTACTCTGTATTGGTAATGACTTCCCCTGAACAGAAAGCGAAGATATTTTCTGTGGGATGGATGGATGAGTAGATGTGTATACGCATCCTGCAGGTCTAGAGAACAAAGCCAGTCCTGACTCTGAAGGTATGGAAGGAGAATGCCCAAAGAGAGCATTTTGAATTTCTCCTTGTACAGAAATTTGTTCAATTCTCTCAGATCTAGGATTGGTCTGAATCCCCCTGTCTTCTTTGGAATGAGAAAATAGGGGAGTAGAAACCTGACCCTTGTTGATGAAGAGGAACCTCTTCTATGGCCCCTTGGGCAAGCAGAGAAGAGATCTCCCGACCCAACAGGGCTAGGAGAGGAGATGGAGAATTGAAGGGTCTCACCATGTGATGAGGAGGAAGGTTGGAGAAATGAAGTTTGTAACCCTCTCGGATGATAGAGAGGGTCCATTGCTCTGTTGTGATTTGTTCCCATCTGGGAGCAAAGTGAGCTAACCTTCCAGGTATGGTGAGAGGTTCTGGTTGGTCCAGAACCAGGAATGGCAAGTTCTCTAGGGGCAAGTCAAAACCCCTGAGGGGGTGGAGCCTGTTGAGCTGCAGTAGCTGCTGCAGGCTTTGCTCTTGCTTGTTTCGTTTGCTGACGTTTAGCCGCAAAACGAGGTTGAGAAGATTGCTGGCCAGTATTGGAAGCATATCTGGCCTTCTTATAATAAGGCCTCTTGAAAGACTTCTTCTTAGTGGGAGTAGAAGTGGACTTAGAAAGTCTCTCTAAGGTGGCATTTTCAGCATCCATTTGAGTGGCTTTAACTTGCCACTCTGCACCGAATAAGTTCTCACCTGTACAGGGCAGATTCCGTAAGCCATCTAGAACCCAGGGTTCCAGATCAGAAGCCTGGAGCCAAGCCAGACGTCTGGCTGCAATAGCAATGCCAGAAGCTCTGCTGGCTCCCTCGAAGGAATCAAAGGCAGCTCTGTTGGAGAACTTAGAAACATCTGAAAGTTGTTTCACAACAGAAAGGAAGTCCTCCTGTTTATCCTCAGGGATAAAGGGGGCAAAATGCCGCACTTTCTTGGCAAGTTCCCCTAGGAACATGCCCATATAGAGGCTGTAGGAATTAATCCTGGCTATAAGCATACTAGCCTGGAAGATTTTCCTACCAAAAGAGTCCAGTGTCTTACATTCCCTTCCTGGAGGTGTAGAAGAGTGCCTTTTAGTACTCTTGATCTTTTTCATTGCAGACTTTACCACAATGGAGTGGTGAGGCAATTGAGTTTTCTGAAAACCAGGAGAAGGAGGGACCCGATACATGGTGTCCAACCTACGGGAATAAGGAGACAGAGTTAAAGGGTTCTCCCAGAAATCCATCAATTGTTCCTGAAGGATTTCATGGATAGGCAGGGTAACTGCTTCTTTAGGAGACTTAGAGTATCCTAAAATATCCAATCTTTTTGACCTTGGTTCCCTTTCAGAGGAGGTAGTGATAGAAAGGCCTTTAGCCATTTCTAAAATAAAGTCCTGAAAGGACAAATCCTCTGGAGGAGACATTCTCCTTTTTGGAGAAGAAGGTTCCTCAGGAAGGTCAAGGGAGAGCTCTGCAGACTCAGAGGAGCCAAAATCCTCAGAGGAATCGGTGTATTCTCTAGTTTCCTCCAACGCACGATACGCATACCGATCGGTATCGACATCGGGCGTACCGGGTATGGAAGCGGTATGGAGCGAAAGCCCATACGGTACCGATTTGCGTTTAGAAGAGGAAGGCCTGGGTTCCGGCATGGCGGACGATACCGGAACCGGGCCCGGAACCGCTGGAAGCGGTACCGATGGCGTTGCAGCTTTAATGAAAGCCATGACGGCCTGCTGCATGGATTGGACAGTATTGCCCATAGACGCCACGGCTGCCTGGATGTCGGTACCGGTATGGGCCGGTACCCCAGAGCAGTCCAACAGGTGATCTGTCGAGGCCGTGCCATCGATGTCAACCTGTAGCCCCTGAATTGGCGTTTTGGAAGGCAGAGCTTCCCGCCGGGGCTGTTTGGCTGGGGCAGGGTCCTCAAAACTAAGAGCCTCTCGATGCTTTGAAGGAGATTTGCCCTTTGAGGACTTGCCCACAGAAGGTTTGGTTACCTGAGATCCATCCGGAGATGATGACCTGGATGACTGTGATGTTGGATTCTCTGAAGCAAACAGCACATGGAATTTGTTGGCCCGGTTCTGCAGCCCACGCTTAGACATTTGGGAGCAGGAAGGGCAGTCCGGAATGGAGTGGTCAGGCCCCAAACATTTAAGACACCATTCATGGGTGTCTGTGACTGATATTACAGCAGTACACTTGGTACACTTCTTAAATCCAGGGGCTGGCTTCTCCATGTGGAGAATTCAAGTAGGCCTGAAGGCCTAACTGAAGTGACCAAGTGCTGAAAAATAATAAAAGAAAAGAAAATAATTTTTCAAGAAAGAAAAAGGAAGACCGGCGATACCGGTATCGGTATGGGAAGGCAGGTACGCGGTCTAAAGAAACAAAACAAAAAACTACAATTTCTTCAGCGGTGACAGGATACACGACCTGCTGGCTCCGCGGAAAAAGAGAAACTGAGGAGAGCTGTTCAGGAAGGCGGGAAGGCAGCGCGCATGTGCAGTGGGAGGTCCCAAAAGCTTCCATTCTAGGAAGCTGGGGAGCTTTCCCGCGCAGGCTCCGTCGGTTCCGACGTACCCATATGTGAGGACTTATTCCTGCTTGTTCCTGGAGATAAATAGTATCTGGAATTGCTTTTCGAGGTATTTTAATGAGATCACACTGATAGGTCACATGAGTTGTTTATCCTGCCTTGAGAAGTATTAGATTGTTTTGCTTTTATTATTTTTTTAACAGGGTGCTTATAATGGATTCCAACAGTCCTACAACACTGGGGACTTGGCACTGCAGAAATTTGGCTCCGTCTATACAGCTGTAATGACATAACCGAAGGTATTACATGTACACAGTAATGCCAGAAGCCATCTTCCTACTATTGTAGTACCACAATAAAAATACAGAAAAGAAAAACCTATTTTTTTTAATAGAAGCAGTTTCTATAATCATGTATTTTTGGACAAATAATTAAAATGTTAAAGTGATAACCTATCTTCTGGTATCTGCCTATAAAACTCAACTTGAAACAGCTAGTCTGTTACTTTTCAGAAATTTCCTTATATTTGCTAGACGTATAATTCTTTCTGCCTGGATCCGTTTTATTTCAGATGTCTTCCTAGATAATTTGCTGCCTCAGTTAAAAGTATCCTTTTGGTTACTAAAATTTCAATCACTATGAATCTATTGAAAATTGCTACCTGTGGAGAAAGAGTAGTTACTCACCTGTAACAGGTGTTCTCCAGGAGCAGCAGGAATCAGTCCTCACATATGGGTGACATCGACATCGATGGAGCCCTCGTGCAGAGCATTTCTCCAGCTTTCTATGAAAGCCTTTGGGAATGCAGGCACGCATGCGCGGTTCCCTTCCCGCCTAAAGGTGCCATTTTGCTCAGTCAAATAACATAGCTTAAAAACAGCACACAAAAATGTAAAATAAGCTATGTACAACTGCAACTCCAGGGGAGGAGGGAGGGTTATGAGGACTGATTCCTGCTGCTCCTGGAGAACACCTGTTACAGGTGAGTAACTACTCTTTCTCCAGGACCAAGCAGGAAGTCAGTCCTCACATATGGGTGACTCCCTAGCTCTGGGTTACCAAGGAACCCAGGCTGAACAAGAGAACTCCCTCTAGTCCCAGCATCAAAGAAAGGCATTTTCACTGACAGAACCTCCACCGGTAGCCCAACAGAGGGCAGGAGTTCCCTAAACCTCAAAGAGATTCCGGAGTACTGCCTGGCCAAAAGCACTGTCCCTACGGGACTCCCTTTCCAGACAGTAATGGGCCGCAAAAGTCTGGCTTGAAGACCAAGTAGCAGCCCTGCAGATGTCTACCAACGGTACAAAGCGGGGATGAGCCACTGAGGCAGCCATTGCCCTGACACGATGGGCCATGACCCGACCCCGCAAAGGAAGGTCAGCTGCCCTGTAAGCCCAGGTGATACAGTCAGCCACCCAGATGGACAAGGTACGCTTGGACACAGCCAACCCCAAATTATTAGGGTCAAAAGATATGAAGAGCTGAGTAGCCCTTCTGTGCCCCTGCGTACGGTCAAGGTAGAAGGATAAGGCCCTCCTACAGTCCAGGGTATGCAGAACTGCTTCAACCTGGCTTGAATGAGGCCTAGGGAAGAATGTTGGAAGAACCACCTCCTGGTTGAGGTGGAAAGAGGATACAACCTTTGGGAGGAACTTTGGATGAGTCCTGAAGACTACCCTGTTCTTATAGAATCTGGTGTAAGGCCTATCACAGACCAGAGCCTGAAGCTCACTCACTCTTCTAGCCGAGGTGAGGGCTACTAAGAAAAGTGTCTTACAGGACAGGAAGCGTAGAGGACAAGTAGCCATCGGCTCAAACGGTGGGCGAGTCAATTGCTGCAAGACCACATTCAACTCCCACTCAGGAGCAGGAGGACGGATTGGAGGCTTGAGCAAGAGCAAGCCTCTGAGAAACCGGGACACCAAGGGGTGGACCGATAGAGAATGGCCGTCCACCAGTGAGTGGTGAGCTGCTAGAGCTGAGAGGTGGACCCGAACAGAATTGGACTTAAGTCCCTGATTGGATAAGTGCAGTAAGTACTGAAGCACTACTGGAACCGTACAGGAGAAAGGATCCTCTGTACGAATCTGACACCACACAGAAAACCTTTTCCATTTGAGAGCATAGGTTTTCCTAGTGGATTGTTTCCTAGAGGCTAGGACAACCTCCTCAACTTCCTGAGGAAGGCCCCAGGGAGCCAAAACTACCCTTGCAGCCTCCAGGACATCAAATTGAGAGCTTTGAGATTGGGGTGCAGAAGGGAGCCCTAATCCTGAGAGAGAAGGTCGGGTTGCAACCCCAGAGGCAGTGGGGGATCCACTGCCAGCTGAAGCAGAAGTGGAAACCAAGGCTGTCGGCCACCTGGGAGCCACCAGCAGGACCGAGGCCTTGTCCTGGAGAATCTTGAACAGGGTTCGGGCCACCAAGGGCATGGAGGAAACGCATACAGGAGGCCCTGAGACCAGGGAATCAGAAAAGCATCTGCTGCTATCCGCAGAGGATGCGGTTGCCTGGAGCAGAACTGTGGCAGCTGTTTGTTCAGTGGACTGGCAAACAGATCTATGGATGGAAGTCCCCACTTCAGGAAAATCTTTTGAACCACCAAAGGATGGAAATTTTGAGTTTATTAAACAAGCAACAAAATACATACAAAACGGAGAAACAAGCACCCCAACCAAGTCCCACACCCCCCCCACACCCCCCCCCCCCGACATAGCACAAACCAAACATCCCCACCCCCCCGTGACCCACCTCCCCAAACCCACCACCAAACCCAGTAATAAACACACGTGCCCTCCTCCCAACAACAACCCCCAAAAGGTCCTTATCAATGTCCATGTCCCCTCCCCCCCCCTCAGTCCAATGTCCATGCCCGACCCCTCCTCCCCCCCACCAGACCACCCCAGCAGAGCCCACACATTGCATCTTGCAGTCCCTGAACCCCTGCCCCGCACAACACCCCCACCATTCCAAATGTCCAAATGTCCAGTCTGTCTGACTCTCAGACTCCCTCTCCCCACCCATCCAGAAAATAAACCCCCTATCCCTATCCCTCCCCCTTCAGACCCATCCCATCCAAACAAACACCTCCAAACCAAACCTCCCCATCCTTTCCCCCAAATCACATGAAACCAGAAGGGCCCCTTTAGCCCATCCCCAACACAGTCCCACCAAGACAAATCATAATGAATCAAATACAGCAAAAGCAAAATACAAGAGAAAATATAACCCTTGTGTTGCCCAACGGAGCGGGATGCCCAAGACACAAAAAGAACAAACAAACACGAAAAACAAACATATTGGGTCGGCCACCCTCTAAGGAGAAAGGGAAAAGGGAAAGCGGACAACCGGTCACAACCCCTTATGGAGCCCCGGCTCACCCCCCCCCCCTCCCCTCCCGGGAGGAAAACATCCCAAAATCATAATGAGAAGGAAAACCCCAGGGAAGGGAAAACTAACCCCTCCTATCACACCCCTCCCCCCAGGGTACAACAAAACAAAACAAAACAAAACAAAAACCTCACAGTCCTACAGGGACGAAAACCCCAGGGAACCCCTCCCCCTCACGGGGGGCGAAGGGTGAGGTGACGCCACAGACGCTCCCAACGATGAGCCTCCACCACCCTCCTTTCACGTTGCGCCATGCTGGACACTTCCTCCAGAATGTCCCGCACCACCTCGTCGAGGGGCAGGACCAACCCCCGGGTCGAGACATGACAGCGCGCTTGCCACAGGTGGTAGCGTACCACGGCCGTGACGAGGTAGAGGGTCCCGGAGTCCTGCCTTAGAGGAAAGGACCAGGCCCCGTACACCCACTCCGCATACGTGAGGAGGGAAAGGTCGCGCAGGTGAAGAGCAGCGGACACCAACCGGCAGGCCTCCACGTTAAAGGGGCACTGCCGGAGGAAATGGTCCATGGTCTCCGCTTGCCCCTCACACCCGGCCCTCGGACAGACCCGCTCGGCCTGTGACCTGTACTTGAGGTTGTCCCTCACGTACAAACGCCCGTGGAAAGACAACCAGGCTACATCCCGAACCTTCTTCGGTAGCCGAGGGGAGTTCAACAGCCGAAGGCCCCGCTGCATCACATCCGCCGGACAGTCCCGCAGGGCCCACCGTGGTTGATAGTGAGAGGTGAGAACCATCCGGTATAAGCCTTTCCGCCCCAAGGACTGGGCGAGCGGGTCGGTCACCCCCCACCGCCGAATGAGCCCCACCATCACGAATACGTACGATGGGGCCTGTTCCCCTCTCCGGCGCACACGTGGGACCGAGGACGCCCCCTCCCACTGCTCCCAGAAGCGGGAGAACCATTCCCGATAGGAGGCCACCCACCAGACCCCACCCCCTTCCCGCATCCTACCCAAGTGGAACGCCATAGACAAGACTGACAGGAAGACAAGGGGGTGCAACATACCCAAACCGCCCTCTGCCCGATCCAGGCAAACGATGTTGCGCTGGACGGGGTTCAAGCGGTTACCCCACAGAAAACAGAAAAAGACAGCACAGACAGACGCCTGACGGGACAACGGAAGGACGAAGACCGTGGCCACGTGCAGAAAGAGAGGAAGCAGAAACGTCCCGAGGAGTTTGATCTTCTCCTCGTACGTACACCTCCACCCCCTCCACCGCAGCACCCGACACCGTGCAGTCTCGAGACAACGGTCCCAATTGGACTCCGCACAGTCCTCCGACCCGAAGACGAGGCCCAAAACGCGGACCTCCCCCACGGGAGGAGGAAAGGGGGCGCAGGAAGGCGGGGAGGCCTCCGAGGAGCCCAACCACAGCGTCTGGCACTTGCTGTGGTTTACAACAGAATGGGCTACCTCCGAGTACTCCTCCACGGCCTCTCGCAGGGCCTCTACCCCATCAGTGCCGTCCACGTAAACTGAGATGTTGTCAGCGTAAGCAACGACGGACACCGGGGGCGCACCGGGCGCCTCCAGGCCCCGCAACCCACCTGAGGACAATCTCCGAAGGAAGGGGTCGAGGGAGAAAACATACAGCAGGGGGCTCAAAGGGCACCCCTGCCGCACCCCCGAGGCGACACCAAATGGCCGTCCGAGCCACCCGTTAATAAACGGGAAGCTCACCCCCCCTCGGTACAGCGCCTGCACGACGAAGAGGAAACCTGCAGGGAGGCCGAAGTGCTGGAGCACCACCCACAGGTACCGGTGACTGACTCGATCGAAGGCCTTGGACTGATCCAAGGAGACCAACCAGTGATCCCGTTGGAGCGACCGGCCTCTTTCCACCATCTCCCGGACTGTGGCGACAGCGTCCAGAACCCCTCTCCCCCGAACGGAACAATACTGGGAAGGGGACAGCAAATCGCCCGACACCTCCACCAGTCGGTTGGCCAAACACTTGGCCATGATCTTCCGGTCCGCGTTCAGAAGAGAGAGCGGCCGCCAGAAGTCCAAGGAGCTATCGTCCTTCCCCTTGGAGAGCAGCAGCAGGACAGACTCGCGAAATGACCGCGGGAGATACCCCGTGTCCATGATCTCCTGAAACAGGGAGGTCAGGAAGGGGGCCAGCTGGGCGATGAAAGTGCGATAGAACTCCACAGGGAGCCCATCGCGCCCAGGCACCTTCCCCAACGGCATGGCACGAATCGCCCTCTCCACCTCCACCTGCTGAATCGGAGCAGCGAGTGCATCAACCTGTGCCTGGACCACAGCCGAATACACCGGGGGAAGGCCCAGGTACGTTCGGATATGGGTGAGGTCCACGGGGCGATCCCCAAACAGGTCCGAGAAGTATTCCCCCACCATCCGCAAAAGGTCCTCCTGGGAGGTATGAATGGTACCGTCCTCGCCCCACAGGGCCATGACCTCCCGACGCTGAACCCTCTCCCTGCAAGTCCGGAAAGGGTCTGGAGTGGCGCCCCCACCGGCCGCCCCCTCGAAGCATAGGGAGGCATGGCGATCGTAAAGCAGGCCACGGAGCTGGACACGCACCTCTTCAACCTCCTCCCGCGCTGCCCCTCGGGATACCAAACGATCCAGCGACCTCCGGAGGACAGTGTAGGTGAGGTAGCGGGATCGAGCCATGGAGGTACCCCGGGAACGGAAGAGTTGTCGGGCACGCGTCTTCACCTCATCCCACCAGGCGCCACGGGAAGGAAAAACACTCAGCAGGGTCTCCTGGTCTGCGAGAAAGGCCAAGAACTCCTGGACCACCTCTGATGTTGCCAACAACTGCACATTCAGTCGCCACAGGCCAGGACCCCTGCTAAGCTCCTCGTGGTTGGCCAGGAAGGACACAGAGAGGACGCGGTGGTCCGAAAAGTCAACCGCCTGCAACTGCGGAGGGGAACACTCCACCCGAGCACTCACATATATCCGATCGATACGACTCCTGCAGGTCCCATGGTAGTAGGTGAACCCCGGCGACCTAGGAAAGGCCCGGTGGAAAACATCCACGAGGTCAGCCGTCCGGGTCATCTCGGCCAAAAAGAGGCCCTCGTAACTGGGTGGGCAACGCTCCCCCCCTCGGTCCTGCAAAAAGGTGGTGGTGTTGAAATCCCCGGCAAGGACCACCAAACGGGAGGTGTGTAAGTAGGGGCAGATGACCCCAAACAGGGTCTTCCGCCCCAACTTAGACTGGGGCCCGTAAACCACCACGAAACGAAACCGATGGGGCCCGCAGTAGCCGTCTAAAAGCAAGCACCGGCCCTGCTCCAGTTCCCACACGTACTGCACCTGAAATCGGTTGGACGTGAACAAAACCGCCACTCCTGCATAGGGCTGTGCCGCAAGGGACCAGTATGAAGGGCCCCACCTCCACTCTCGCTTTGCCCGATGAAGGCTAGCGAGCGAGGTGAGTCTGGTCTCCTGCAAGAAGATGACATCCAGCCCGCTCGTAGAAAGAAAATCATAGGCCGCAGCCCTCGCCTGGTCTGTCAAAATGCTAGCCACGTTGATAGTGGCGCACGAGAAAGCAGGAGTGCACGCCATACCTATTTCTTGTGTAGTGACCCCTTCCTCCTCTTTTCCCCAACCCCGGGATCCCCTGAATCCCGCTTACAGGAGATGCCCGCAAGCTGAAATAACTCCTCCCGGTCCACGTCGACCACCTCAAGGAGCTCCCCCTCCTCCTGTTCGACCCAGTCACCCCAGCGGGTGCTGGCGCCCTCGGGACCACCAGGCAAAGCTGTCGCGAGGGCAAGTCCAGTCCCCACGGAACGAGGGGGCAGAGACAGGTCAGGGGTCGGAGGAATGACCTCCTCCGTGGGGTCCACCACCGGTGCCTCCTCCCCCTTCCCCAGACAGAGACTGAGACAACAAAACAGTGCCCACCCTAGCGGGGGAGGCCGGGGCGGCCGGGTCAGCAGGGGGCCCCTGAGAAGGCCCAGCACCCAGCTGTGGAGGCAAACGCCTGTCCTCCCTCACCCTCCCCGGTAGCTTTTCCAGGGCCACTACCGGAGGCCGGGAGCCAGTTTCCACGCTCTTCGGCGGACCCTGACTGCGGCGTGCCCTCGGGACCTTCTGAGGCCGCCGCTGAGGAAGAGGGGCTGTCTCCGCCGCTAACCGCACCGAACGCCTCACAGGAGGCCCTGCCTCCACAGGCAGGCCCTTATCTGCCTCAGCCACATCAGCAGCCAAGAAGACGAAACGATTGACGTCCAACACGGGCTCTAACTCCAACAATGGGGAGGTCTCCCGTTTCTTCTTCCTCTTGGACTTGCCACCCTTGGAAGAGACGGTAGTCCATTCCTCAGGCGGCACCACCCGCAACCCCTTCTCCTGTTGTGCACCAGCAACCTCCACCACATCAACCCTCTCCTCCATCCTACCCGACTCCCCTCCCCCTGGTGGCTCCCTCGGCTCAATGGACTCCTCTGCACTAGGGCCCCCGGTCTCCTCCTGAGGGAGAGGGGCCTCTACAGCCTCCTCCCGCACAGGAGCCCGAGGTGGAGTGACGGCAACCCCCCCCGGTCCATTGTGTGACGCGGAGGGGCAGCGGGCAAAGGGGTGGCCCAACTCCCCGCAAAGGTTACACCGAATTAGCAAACACCCGGCCGAAGCGTGACCCCGTCCACCACAACGGGTGCAGACCTGCTCGGGACAGTTCATGCTCAAATGGCGGAATGAGCCACAGCGGTGACACTCGCGGGGTTGCCCGGGGTAATAGCACAAGATGCGATCCCGACCGAGAAAACCGGCCGAGGGCACGTGCTGCACCACGTTTCCCACCTCACGCAAACGGATCCTACCCTTCCACGACCCGTCCCACACCCCTAGGGGCCCAGCGCCCTTAACCAGGGGTGCGAGGAGCACCGCATGGCGCGACAACCAAAACTGGATGTCCTGCCCTGGGAGCGACTCATTCCTGGATAGGATGGTCACAGGTACCGTCCCCTGGCGAGAGATAGGCACAACACGAAAGTCAGCCCACCCTCCCTGCCCCCTCTGCTGCTGGTATCGGTCCCAGAAAATCTCCAGCCCCCGTCGCAACATGAAACTAACATCATATTCAATGGTGTTGTTCATGTGGATAAAGGCGTAGAGATCTCCTGGGAGAAACCCCAGCCCAAGGACCATCCTCAAGACCTGTTCCCTGGCTGGAGGGGACCCCTCCCCAGCCCATCGGATCTGCGCCACGTTGCGCCGTCGGACCTCACCCCCTACTCCCCTTTGAAACCCTCCCCCTCCCCCTCCTCCTTCCCCTCCTACGGGACCATTCCCCTGCATACCTCCCCTCCCCCCACCCTCCCCCGACGTCCCCGGAGTGATGCCCGACCCCTTCAGAGCCTCCGCAAAGGTACGGAGGGGGGGAGCCGACCCCCCAGCCTCCATCCCCCGCCCTTCTGGACGTTCTCCTCCTTCCACCTGCGGGGGAACCTGTTGCCGGACCACAGGATCCGTGATCTCCTCACTTGGAGCAACCTGAGGACTGGGTAGGGTCAGCTCCGCAAATACAGAGTCCGGGATGCTCTCCCCTCCAGATCCCTGGGTACCACCGAGAACCCCTGGATCATCCCCCGTCACCACCGCCTGATGTTGAAATGCAGCAAAGGCCCCAGGAGGGCCCGTCGGGGTCTCCAAAGCCAATTTTAAAGCGGCACAAACCTGGTTCTCGTTAATACCCAGGGAACCGGAAAACCCCCCCAAACTTCCATCCTGCTTCTCCGACCCAGCAGAAGGCTCCTGGGTCTCGGCCACCACTACCGGGGACGAACCCCGCTCCCCTCCAATCCCGGAAGCCAGGGGAACCATCCTCTCCCTCACTCCCCCTTCTAACATCCCCTTCCTTCCATCCTGAGCAACCTCCCCCTCCTGCCCTACAACGAAACCTGTCGTCCGCTCCCCCTTTCCCTCCGCCATACTCTCCACCAACCCACCGTCCTCCACTCCCTGCATGGCCACCGCCAACAAGGCAGGACCATCTCGGGACAGCGGGGCAGATCCCTGCATAGCAAAACCCCCTAAACAGCCACCCCCCTGTCCCTCTGCCCTCTCAGGTCCTACCTGGTCGTCGGTGCCAGCCGTGGCACAGGGATCCAGAGAAGTCCGGCCGGTAGCCAAGGCTCCAGCAGGGAGGGCGGACACCCCCCTGCGAGCCAGGCCCACCTCAGCCATGCCACCAGACAGGATAGACACCGGTGCATCCCGCTCCGCTGATCCAGAACTCAAAGATAGTAGCCCCCTATCTTTCCCTATCCCTTTACTCATGCCTTTCCGGCGCCAAACAGCCGCCTCAGGGAAAGCCGGGCGGCCATCCCGTAACTGTTTGAGCACCGGAAAAACATCCACATTAGGGGGGGCCGAACTTTCAACCTCCCCCCCACCCAAAACCATGGTAGATTGTACAGTCCCTTGACGCTGCAGATCCAGACAGGGAATAGACAAATCAGCCACCCTCCGGATTTCCACAGACTCAGCAGGCTCAAAGGACGGGGGGCAGCCAGTCTTCAGGCTCCTGGCCACATTGAGAGAGGGCTCAGCCAAAGCAGATGAAATGCTGCTCCGCGGGATCGTAGAAGGCATCCCCGAAGCTGCTGTTGCTGAATCCAATCCCCGACAGGAGGGAACAGCAGACAAACCCCTACTAGGCAGCACCGATTCCCCTCCGACAACAGGCCTTCCGATGGGGATCCGGTCTGCATTCCTGGAACCGTGCCGGTGCTTCAGTGACAGGAGAGGAGAAGGAGAAGTAGCAGTGACACACTTCCGGGTTTTCCTGGAAGTGACCTCATGATCTTCACGGCGGCCATCTTTGTAGTCCGAAGTATTGGGAAAACACCCCTGAACGACATCCCGCATCGGGGCTCCCTGCTCTAGACCAGTGTCGCTCTCTACCTGCATCCCTCGGTGATCATGCTGCCAGGAATCTTCTGCCTCTGGATTTGTGTATGACGCTGGAAAATGGGTCTCAGAAATCCGCGATTTTTGGGGGGGAAGGATATCACCAGGCCCCTCCCTGACAGTGCTGCAAACAGAGCTTTCTGGACAGGGAGCCACTATACCAGCCCTTGGAGGTGGGACAGCGACCGGACCAGGGCTCACAAAGTGGGCAACTCTCCTTCCAGTCCGATGAGACGTATTCAGGTAAGGGTCCTTGGACCATCTATCCTCTTCTCCCCTTGCCGGGGCATAATAGGAAAAGGGCAGACTATGAGAATGGGGAGTCCCAGCCATCCAACCTACCCCCGGGGGCCCCCCCTGAACTGCTCCCTGTACTGCCCATCTATCATAGGCCTGATATATCTCTGTGAGGGACCCACAACCCTGCTGCTTGAGGTATATTATTTCTCGGTTTTTGCCCTTCAAGGCCCGCTTCACCCCTTTCCAATAGGTGACATAGGCCACCCATTCCTCCCCGGAAATGGTGGCCTGCAGGCTCTCCAGGTGGGAGAGCTGGGCTCGCAGCTGGGCCGCCTCCTGGAGACCCCGAAGCCGTCGCACCGCTGCTACAATTGCCTCAGGGGCCCTAGCGGGCTGCTGGTAAGAAGGCAGGACCAACCCCTCCCCCTCATCCTCACTGGAGGAGGTAGAGGCCTCCTCCAGGACCCGAGGTGGAGGGGGGAACCCACCTCCCTCAGTACTACATTCCACGGTCCTCCAGGGTCTCCCCAGGGCCTCTCCCTGCTGCCACCCAGCCTCCACACCATGCCTGGGGAGAAGACAGGAGCCTCCTCCCTGGGGTGGCGGGCCCATACCTCCATACCTGTGGGTCCCTCGGTCCTGGCCAAGTGCAGTCCTACTGGGGGAAGCCCCCTCCCGGGGTTCCAGCTGTTCCAGGTTACGGGTTCCGCCAGCCACTTCCAAAATAGGAGGCCCACCCGGCTTGGCAGGCCTCTGGGCCTGGGCCTCCCCCTCCGGAGGCGGCCCAGGTCCCGACATCCAGGCACGAGCAAAGAAACAGGAACCTCTCCCTAGCAGGAGCTCTGCTCAACTGAGCCTCTCAATGCTGCAGCCAAACAGGAAGTGGGTGGAGCTGCCACTCGTGGGGCTGCAGAATCCTGCTCAACCTGTCGGCCAGGTAGTTTTCCTGGCCAGGGAGGTACACAGCCTTGAGGAGCATGCTGTGCTTGAGGGCAAACAAACAAAGGTCCTGTGCTTCCTGGCAAAGGAGCCTGGACCCAGTTCCGCCCTGTTTGTTCACATAAAACATGGCTACCTGGTTGTTCATTTGAACTATGACAGACTGATGAGCCAGGGCTGGAGAGAAAGTCTTGAGGGCCAATCGAATAGCCCTGAGTTCCAGGAGATTGATTTGCTGTGCGGCTTCCCAGGGAGACCACAGGCCCTGGGTGCACTTGCCTCGACAATGAGCTCCCCAGCCCTGCAAGGAGGCATCCGTGGTCAACACCACTGTGAATCCAGGAATCTGAAAAGGCATCCCTTGCAGCAGATTGGGTGGATGTAGCCACCAGCTGAGGGATTTCAGAAATTGTCTAGACACCCTTATCCTGTCGCTGAGGCTGCCTGTGGTCTATGACCACCGAGACCGAAGGCACCACTGTGCAGGCCTCATATGGAGCCGGGCATTGGGGGTCACATGAACTGTCGAAGCCATGTGGCCTAGAAGCCTCAGGCAGAGTCTGGTGGAGTCTTTGGGCTCTGTCTTCGGGCAAGAATGCCTTTGCAGCAGAGAGTCCAACCTTGTCCCTATGAACTCCAAGTTTTGGGATGGGAGCAAAGTGGACTTTGCGAAGTTTATGACAAACCCCAGGCTTTGAAGAAGAGCAATAGTTCTGAGGGTGGCTTTTCTGACCTCCTGGCACGTCTGACCCCTGATGAGCCAGTCGTCCAGATAGGGGAAGACAAAGATACCCTGATTTCTCAGGTAGGCCGCCACCACTGCCAGGCATTTGGTAAAGACCCTGGGAGCGGAGGTTAGGCCAAAAGGTAGTACTCTGTACTGATAATGGTTTCCTCCCAAAATGAACCTGAGGTACTTTCTGTGGTCTGGATGAATGAGGACGTGAGTGTACGCATCCTTTAGATCTAAGGAGCATAGCCAATCTCCCTGCTGGAGGTAGGGCAGAAGGGTTCCAAGAGTAAGCATCTTGAACTTTTCCTTCTCCAAGAACTTGTTGAGGTTTCGGAGATCTAGAATAGGTCGAAGGCCACCACATCATCATCAATTTGAGCAGCTTCGGGTTTTATGTGTGGATCAAATGCTACAGAGTGAAATGAGTGTACCTTTAGATCAAGCTTTGATAAGACGAGAACAATGGTGGATCTACACCTTTGACACAGTGTCCCCTAGAGGTTTGAATGCTTCTATTGAATGGACGCGTTGTGTTTAGTTTTATTACCCTTTAAAATAAGGCATTGGCCGTGTTTAACTTCTTGGCTTTGAGTGTTATACTAGACGAGGTGACACTATATTGATATATTACATATTTAATGATTAGTTCTTATTAGTCGTATGATATGTGCGCGGTTAGGGATGTTATCGGTTTTTGTATTTAGGGAGAGGTGTGTTGGATTAGTTATTTGGGATTTTGTTAAGTTTTGCTTTTAGGATTTGGTTCTATTGGTTTGGTAACGCTGTATAGAAGCCCCCAGAGAATAGGGGGTGGGTTCCTAACCAGGTTTATGGTTGGGTAGAGTGATGCCATTTGATTGGTTGGTTATCGTAGTGCACTCCCTATAAGACCGAGGATTGTTTCCCTAGTCCGCATGCGCGGCGTTCTAAGACACAGCCAGTGAAAAACTTTCATGGAAGTCTAAGGTGGAACGTGGGCAGCTTTATATGACTGAGAGGTGAAGTTTCTCTTTATGTTTATGGTGGGAACTGAATTTTAGTTTGTCTGTGGGTTATGAGGGTTAGTAATTTATTGTTTTATGTTGTTTTGTTTGTCAGTGTTAACAAATTTGGATGAGAGAGTTGGAGCGATCCCCTGAAGAAAGTTTTAGTCATGAAACGCATGACTGGTACCTATGAAAGGCGTCGGGATCTTTGCTCAATCCATGTGGGCTGTTTTTGATGACACAGATAAGTGTACCATCGAATTATATTTTCAAGTTGTTTCTGGATGTGTGACTGTGTTACCTGCCAGCCCAAGAGAGGTCGTTGATGCAACAGGGCAATCTGCCATATGAATGGACGTGAGTCCTGGTGGCAGAGCCTGACTAGTCTGAGACCTCTGATGTTTAAAAAATTAGATATTTATTGACTAGATTGATTGATAATCATATAGTACCCTTTGATACATGAACGACTTTTTCTATTGTGTGAGCTGCGAGTTCATCGTTCAGTAATCGACCAATTGTTTGTATAGCTAAAAAGACGGCAAAAGAATAAAAATAATAATAATAAGACTGCAACTCCATGGGAAGGAGGGAGGGTCGTGAGGACGGATTCCTGCTGTCCCCGGTCAGTAACTACGCTTTCTCCGGGAACAAGCAGGAAGTCAGTCCTCACATATGCGACTCCCCAGCTATTGGCTACCGAGAACCCACAGCTGAAAAATAGGCTCCCTCTACGAGAGCCACAAGCAGCCTCAATAGGAATCTAACTAAGAAAGTAGCACTCCGGTAGCCTGACACAGAAGGGTAGGAGGGCAGGAGTTGCCTAGACCTCGAAAAGGTTACGGAGTACAGCCTGGCTGAAAGCACTATCCCGTCGGGACTCCTTATCCAGGCAGTAATGGGTTGCGAAAGTCTGACCCGAAGATCAGGTGGCGGCCCGACAGATGTCTGCCAGTAGAACAGAGCGGAAATGAGCCACCGATGGGCCATGACACGACCCTCCAATGGAAGCTCGGCTGCCCTATATGCCCAGGCAATGCAGTCTGCTAGCCAGGTGGACAGTGTACTCTTGGAAACAGCCATCCCCAGCTTACTGGGGTCAGAGGATACGAAGAGCTGAGAAGCCCTTCTATGGCCCTGCGTGCGCTGAATATAAAAGGCTAACACCCTCTTACAGTCCAGGGTATGCAGTACTGCCTCTGCCCTATTGGCATGAGGCCTGGAAAGAAGGTAGGCAGCACCACCTCCTGGTTGAGGTGGAACAAGGAGAACACTTTCAGAAGGAATTTGGAGTGCGTGCGAAGCACCACCCGGTCCCTATAGAACCTGGTGTAAGGCCTGTTGGACACGAGGGCCTGAAGCTCACTCACCGGCCGAGCTGACGTGAGGGCCATCAAGAAAACCACCTTCCAAGAAAGGTAGCACAGACGGCAAGTTGCCATCGGCTCAAATGGCGGCTGAGTAAGCTGCCCTAAAACCACATTGAGATCCCACTCCGTCAACGGCAGGCAAACCATAGGCTTCAGAAGAAACAGGCCTCTCAAGAATCGAGAAAGCAAGGGGTGGGCAGAGAGAGGCTTCTCTTCCACCGGGAAGTGGTTTGCTGCAAGAGCGCTAAGGTGCACCCTGACGGAGTTGGACTTGAGGCCCAAATCCTAAAGGTGGAGAAAGTACTGTAGAACCACCCCAACCTGGCAGGAGAAGGGATCCACATCCTGCCCCTCGCACCATGACACAACTTACGCCACTTCAAAGCATAGGTCCTCCTAGTCGAGGGCCTCCTTGAGGCTAGCAAGACCTCCTCAACCTCCTTTGGAAGGAGGAGAGGGGCGAGGATTACCCTCTTAGCAGCCATGCCATTAGGTTGAGATGCAGGAGCGTGCCCCCCTCCTGGGACAGGAGGGTTGGGGAGGACCCCAGAGGGATGGGAGCCTCCACTGCTAGCTGAAGTAGAAGTGGAAACCAGGGTTGCCTCGGCCACCTTGGGGCTACCGGAATGACCGAGGCCTTGTCCTGGAGGATCTTGAAAAGAGTCTTGGCCACCAGAGGCATCGGAGGGAACGCATACAGGAGGCCCACTGACCATTATATCAGAAAAGCATTGGTGGCTACCCTGTCTGGGTGGGGCTGTCTGGAGCAGAAGTGGGGCAATTGGTGATTGACCGGACTCGCAAACAAATCCATCACTGGCCATCCCCAGGCCTGGAAAAGCCAAAGGGCTACTCCCCGGTCCAGCTGCCACTTGTGGGGCTGGAGAATCCTGCTTAATCTGTCGGCCAAGCAGTTATCCTGGCCCGGCAGGTAGTCAGCTCGCAGATGCATGCCATGCCGGGCTGCAAATGAGCACAGATCCAGGGTTTCCTGACATAGGAGACGGGACCCCGTGCCACCCTGCTTGTTCACATAGAACATGGCCACCTGGTTGTCTGTATCAAGACAGGTTCGTGGGCCAGTACACGCCAGAAAACTCGCAGAGCCAGGCGTATGGCACGGAGCTCCAAGAAATTGATCTGTTGTGTTCTCTCGTTTGGGGACCAGACTCCCTGAGTACAGAACCCCTGGCAACGGTCTCCCCGGCCCTGGCAATGGGCTCCCCAGCCCAGTAGGAAGGCATCCATGGTTAGGATCCTTGTGTGCAGAGGAGTCTGGAAAGGCATCTCTGCCTCCAAGTGGAGTGGCTGAAGCCACCAGTCCAGGGACCGTACTAGCCGCCTGGACACTGTGACTTTGTCTCTGAGACAACCTGTGGCCTGTGACCACTGGTCTCTGAGGCACCACTGAGCAGTTCTCATGTGGAGGTGGGCGTCTGGTGTCACATGGACCATGGAAGCCATGTGCCCGAGGAGGCGCAGAAACTGTCTTGCTGACACTGCAGGTCTGCGACTCACCTGACATGCCAGGGCCAGAAACCTGCTTGCCCTGTCTGCCGGCAGGTAGGCCCTTGCCTGAAGGGTGTCGAGTCTGGCCCCAATGAGCTCTAGCAAGGCTGGACTTGGGGTAATTGATTACAAACCCCAGATGGTGGAGCACCTGGATGGTGCGAGATGTGGCTTGGTGGGTTTCGCTGGCTGAGAAGCCTCTGATGAGCCAGTTGTCCAGGTAGGGGAAGACAAAGACCCCTTGAAGTCTGAGAAAGGCGGCCACTACGGCCAGGCACTTTGTGAATACCCTGGGAGCTGAGGCCAGGCCAAAGGGGAGTACCCTGTACTGGTAGTGGTTGCCCCCTAACACAAAGCACAGATACTGCCTGCGGTCTGGGTGTATTAGGATGTGTGTATACTCATCTTTCAGGTCTAAGGAGCATAGCCAGTCTCCCTGGCGGAGGTAAGGCAGCAATATTCCAAGGGAGAGCATCTTGAACTTCTTCCTCACTAGGAACTTGTTTAAGTTGCACAGGTCAAGGATGGGTCTGAGGCCTCCTGTTCTCTTTGGCACCAGAAAGTACCTGGAATAGAAGCCCTTGCACTGCAGGTGGTGGGGCACAGGTTCTACCCCCTGATCCTCGAGAAGACCCACCAACTCCTTCAGAAGAAGGACCCAGTGAAGAGGAGACCTGAGGGGCTCTCCCGGGAAGTAAGGAGGGGGCACCTGGGCTAGGTGAAGGAGTTAGCCCTCTTGGACTATCTGCAAAACCCAGGCATCGGTAGTAATGGCTGTTCACCTGTGGGCATATAGGGCAAGTCTGCCTCCTGTGCACTGCCTGTCCCCTGTGGGGAGAGGGGCCATGCTGTGAGAGTCAAAGGCCACTGCCAGGCTGGGCCCAAGCCGGTGCCTGGGGTCTTTCTGCTTACGCGGTTCATGCTCCTGTCCCTTGGCCTGCTGCCCCGGTTGGGGAGCCGGGGAGGCCTGAAAATGGGGGTAGCTTCGGTAAGCAGCACCCTTCCTCGGGTAAAAGGGCTTCTTACTCGAGCCCTTCTTGCGAGAAGGGGCAGAGGTCTTCTTGGAGAGCCGTGTCCTCATCATGTACTCGGTCTCCAGTTCTGCAGCCTTGTTGGTAATGGGTTTGCCAAAGAGGTTCTCCCCTTGGCATGGGACATCGACCAACTTGTCTTGAACCCATTGCTCGAGGTCCGACGACTGTAGCCATGCCTGGCGGCGTGCACCGATGCCCGCCGCGGCTACCTGGGCCACCGACTCAAACCCCTCATAGGCCAAAATAAACTTCGAGCACTCACAGACAGCGGTGGACAGGCTCCTAAAGCGCTGCAAAGGCCCCTTGGAGAGACCAGCTAAGAACCCGGCGAGTTCCTTCGCTAGGTCCCTCAGGTACATGCCCATGTACAGCTGGTAGGCCTGGATCCGACAAGTCAGCATTGAATCCTGGAAGCACTTCCTGCCAAGGGCATCCAAGTTGCGGGCCTCCCTGGCAGGAGGCACCGAGGAGTGCGTCTTCTGGCTCTTCAGCCTGCGCATGGCCGATTCCACAGCCATGGAATTGTGCGGCAGCTGTGACTTTTGAAAGCCAGGGCCCCGGCGGACTCAATACATCGAGTCAATCCGTTTGCTGATAACTGGCGCTGACGCCGGTGTCTCCCAAATGCATAACATCAGTCGTTCCAGGATCGGAGGTTCGGGTACAGTAAGGGCCTCCCGAGGGGGGGCCTTATACTGCAGGATCTCAAGCTCATCGGCTTGAGTATCCTCCTCGGACTCCGTGGGGAATGCCAAAGCCTTGGACACATCCCTCACGAAGTCCAAGAACCTCGTGTCCTCTGGAGGGGACCTTCTCCGTGGTTCGGACACCAGGGAATCAGACGGAACATCCCTGTGCCGACAGGTGTCTGGGGACTCCTCCTTCTCAGTTTCCCACCCCGATGCCTCCGAGGAGGAATCAATGGGCTCCGGCATCGAGGGCCCCGGCACCAACCACAGTGATGCCGGCAGGCTCGGCGGTGATGACCTCAGCCGAGGATCGACTCGAGTCCAAATGGCCTGGAGGATCAGCTCGGCCTCCGGGGTCGACTTCAACGTTGATGGCCCTGTGGTCGGGGCGGAAGAACCAGACAGACCGGCAATCAGCGCCTGCTGCTTCTCCATGAAGGCAGTAAAACTGCGCTCCAAGGCCACCATTCTGAACTCAAGTCCCGAAGGTTTCGCATCCACCGGGTTATGTCCTAACGCCGTTGGGCCCAATGCCAGTTCCCCCAGAGGGGAGTCATCGATGAGGACAGTTGTTACCTACCTCGGCTGATCTGTCTCCCGGCGAGGAACCTTTACCGGGCGCTCCATCTCCGAGGATCCCGGATGGCGCTCGGGGCTCTGCAACAGGCCCCAGGAGGGGCCAGGCCGTTTGGAGCCATCCAACAACGTCGCCTTCAAGGATTAATTCTTCCTTCGGTGTTCCTGCGAGGGAGACACCCTCTCCGAGGAACCCCAACAACGCTCGGGCTCGGAATGCTCCCGCCGAGACTTCGAGGCCTCAGACGAGGTCCGGGCTCGCAAAGACAGCGACTCAGGAAAAATCCTATTGTGCTGCTGCTGGCGGCGCTTCAGGGCCTTAGAGGACATCTTCCTACACGGACCACAGACCGTCGGGTCGTGGTCGGGCCCGAGGCACTGGAGACAGCAGTCATGCATATCGGTGAGGGACATGAGTTTTGCACACCAATCGCATTTTTTAAACCCGCTGACAGCCATTGGGGAAAAAAGGGCCCCTGCGAGATCAAAGATCTAGGCTGCCAGTGAAAAAGAAAAAGGCACGAACGCCAGTCACAAAGGACAAAAAACGAAAAATACTAGCCGGACTTGATACCGGTGTACCGAGCCGAAGGCAGGAAGAGGAACCGGTTTCGATCCGGTAAAAGAAAGAATTCTTAACAGTTTTAAGACTTTTTTCACGGGGACACTTGGACAACGTCCGGAGGGTTCTGCGGAAAAAGGGAGACCGAGCAAGATGGCACCCTTGGGCGGGAAGAGGACCACGCATGCGTGATGCAATTCCCAAAGGCTTTCTCTGAAAGCTGGGGATTTGCTCCGCACAAGGGCTACATCGGCACCAATGTGAGGACTGACTTCCTGCTTGTTCCCGGAGAATATAGCCCCCTTCTCCCTCCACTTCCCCTCTTTCCCCTGCTCCTTTTTTCCTCCCCTCCCTTTCCCCTCCTCCCTTTTTTCTGTTTTGTTTAACTGTTCTGGTTGTATTTAGTGTACCTATCATAGTGAGTTATACATACCACAGAGATATATTTTTACATATTTTGCTTTTTAGGTAGGTTTATTTTTTCTTTCTTATTTTCTGTGCATAGTGACCATTTTTAATACTTCATAAGCTTATTTTTATTTTTGCTTTTGGTGGTACCCTTCTGTATAGTATAGATGGTTTTCATATACTATGACCTGGGGTAGGCTAGCAATTTCTCGTTTTGGGGTGAGTTTTGGTATAAACCCCTTTTGAGAACATATTTTTTGCTCATCATTCTGTCTTTTTGATTTTTTTTTCTCTTTATGCTTTTCATCCTCTATGCTGCTGTAAGGTTCCATATGGTGGTCCTTCCTACGTCAACACCCATATAACAAAGTCCCTTGAGAAAGGCTTTGGTCAAAACGTGTTGAGCAACTTGATCTGGTTTTAAATGCATGTTTAATCTACTACTACTTCTGAGCATTTCTAAAGTGCTACAAGATGTACACAGCGCTGCACAGACACATATAAAAGATCGTCCCTGCTCATCAAAGCTTACAAACAAGTCAAGACAGACAACACAGTAGCTGTAGACACAGGATAATCTAGGAGGAATGGTAAGGAAACACAAAGAAGACCAGGTGAGTCGAGATCTGAAAGCAGCAGCCAAGAGGTGAGTTTTCAGCCTGGATTTGAAAAGGGCAAGAGAAGGTGACTGATGTACAGACACAGGTAGTTTGTTCCAGGCATAAGGAGCAGCAAGGTAAAAGGAGCGAAGTCTGGAGTTATCAATAGAAGAGAAGGGCACAGATAGAAGCGATTTGCCAAGAAGGGGTGTAGGGAGAGATGAGAAGAAACGTAGTAAGGAGCTGCAGAGTGAATACACTTAAAGAACAGCAAGAGAAGTTTGAACTGGATAGGGAGCCAATGAAGTGACTTGAGAAGAGAGTTAATATGAGCATGACGAAACTGGCAGAAGATTAGCCATGCAGCAGATTGTTGAACAGATTGAAGGGGAGACAGATGATTCAGAGGGAGACCAGCAAGGAGTAGGTTACAATAGTTACATAGTGTCAGTAATGTGTTCAGAAAGGAATGGGTGGATTTTGTTGATGTTATAGAGAAAGAAACCGCAGGTTTTAGCTATCAGATGGATGTGTGTGGAGAAGGGGAAAGAGGAGTCAAAGATGAATCCAAGATTACGAGACAAGGAAACTGTAAGGAGAAGAGCGTTATCTGCAGAGACTGAAAAAGGAGGAAGAGGAGAGGAGAGTTTAGGGGGAAAAATAAGAAGCTCAGTTTTGGCCATGCTAAATTTCAAGTGGTGGTGAGATATCCAAGCAACAATGTCAGAAAGGCAGGCAGAGATCTGGGCCTGGATTGCTGGAGAGATTTCAGATGTAGAGAGGTAGATCTGGGAGTCATCAGCATAAAGATGGTACTGAAAACCATGGGAAGAGATGAGTGCACCAATGGACTGGGAACAGAGAGCAAAAAGGAGTGGACCCAAGACAGATCCTTGGGGTACACCAACTGAGACTGGGATAGCAGCAGAGGAAGATCCACCAGAACAAACACTGAACGAGTGATGGGAGAGATAAGAAGAGAGCCATGATAGTATATAGTCCTTAAAATCAAGCGAGCACAAGGTATAGAGGAGAAGGCTGTGGTCAACAGTGTCAAAAGCAGGAGAAAGGTCAAGAAGGATGAGGATCGAGTAAAGGCCCTTGGATTTTGCCAGAAACAAATCACTGGGGACTTTGGCAAGAGTGTTTCAGTAGAACGTAAAGGACAAAAGCCAGGCTGTAAAGGATCCAGGAGGGCTTGAGAGGAGAGAAAGTTGAGGCAACTGAGTTGAAGCATAGTTACTCACCTGTAACAGGTGTTCTCCGGGGACAGCAGGAATCAGTCTTCACATATGGGTGACGTCAGCACTGATGGAGCCCTCACGGAAGCTTCCCCCCAGCTTTCAAAGAAAGCCTTTGGAGAGATGCCATCACGCATGCGTGGTCCCCTTCCCGCCCAAGGGTGCCATCTTGCTCAGTCAGATGACATAGCTAAAAGACGGCAAAAATAAAAGATAGTAAAGGAGCAACTCCAAGGGGGGAAGGGAGGGTTGTGAGGACTGATTCCTGCTGTCCCTGGAGAACACTTGTTAAAGGGGAGTAACTACTCTTTCTCCCATAGCAAAAATAGGGGCACCCCTCATAGGATGCCGCAAGCAGCAGCAAATGAGTTCATGTCTACAGATCACGGTAGGACCCCTGTGTCCGATGACACCAGCACTCCGGTGGGCAGAACACAGAAGGGTCAGAGGGTAGGAGTTTCCTAAATCATGAAAAGGTTACAGAGCACAGCCTGGGCGAAGGCACTGTCCGGTCGAATCTCTTTCCAGGCAGTAATGGGCTGCGAAGGTATGGAAGGAAGACCAGGTGGCAGCCCGGCAGATGTCCGCCATCGGGACAGAGTGCAAGTTTGCCACCGAAGCCACCATGGCCCTGACACGGTACGCCATGACACGGCCTTCCAGCAGGAGTCTCGCCTGCTCATAAGCGAGGGTGATACAGCCCGCCATCCATGTGGACAGCGTACGCTTGGTCACCACCTCCCCCAGCCAACTGGGGTCGTAGGAGATGAAAAGTTGAGGACCTTTGCGGTGGCCCTGAGTGCGTTGGATATAGAAGGACAAAGCTCTCTCACAGTCCAAGGTGTGTAGGACCATCTCTGCCTGATTGGAGGTCATGAAAAGAAGGTAGGGAGCACCACTTCCTGGTTGAGATGGAAGGATGATACTACCTTCAGCAGGAATTTGGGGTGCGTGCGAAGCACCACTCTGTTCTTGTAAAACCTGGTATAAGGTGCCTCCGCCACAAGGGCCTGAATCTCGCTAACTCTGCAAGCGGAGGTAAGCGTGATCAGGAAAACCACCTTTCAAGAGAGGTAGCGAAGATGGCAGGTAACCAGAGGTTCGAAGGGCGGGCAAGCGAGCTGCCCCAACACCACATTGAGGCACCATTCAGTTGCCGGAGGGCGAACTGGGGGTTTCGATAAGAGCATGTCCTGAAGAAAATGGATCACCAATGGCTGGACCGAGAGGGGCTTACCATCCTCTGGATGGTGGTGCGCCAAGGCACTAAGGTGCACTCAGACAGAGTTAGACTTGAGCCCACAATGAGAGAAGTGGAGAAGGTACTGTAACACCAGAGCCACCGGACATGAGAAAGAGTCAGCTCTGTGATCGGCGCACCAAACAGAGAACCTGTGGCATTTGAGGCTGTAAGCCTTCCTAGTAGAGGCCTTGCGAGAGGCCAGCAGAAAGTCCTCCACTTCAACCGGAAGGTTGAAAGGGGCCAGAGTCACCTTCTCAGCAGCCACGCTGTCAGTGACAAGGATCTCAGGTTGAGGTGCAGGAGAGAGCCCCCTTCCTGAGATAGGAGTCCCGGGGTGGCCCCCAGAGGGATGGGTGTCTCCACCGTCAACTGTAGAAGCAGCGGGAACCACGGTTGCCTGGGCCACCGAGGAGCTATCGGGATGAGAGAGGCCTTGTCGTGGAGGGTCCTGAACAAAGTCCTGGCGAACCGTGGGGTAGGAGGGAAGGCATACATGAGGCCTTCCAACCTTGAGACCATGAACACATCTGCTGCCACCTTGGAGGGGTGGGCCTGCCGAGAGCAGAAGCGGGGCAACTGAAAGTTGTCTGGGCTGGTGAACAGATCCATCACGGGTTCCCCCCAGACCCGGAAAAGTCGATTAGCTACCCTGGGGTCCAGCTGCCACTCGTGCAGCTTCAGAACTCTGCTGAGCCTGTCAGCCAGCAGATTGTCCTGACTGGGCAGGTACGCTGCCCGCAGGAGGATACCCTGTCGGACTGCATATGAGCAGAGGGTCAGAGCCTCCTGACAAAGGGTACGAGACCCCTTCCCCTCTTGTTTGTTCATATAGAACATCGCCACCAGTCTGGACCAGGACTGGCTGGTGATGCAGGTAGTGACAGAAGACCCATAGGGCTAGATGTATGGCTTGGAGCTCCAGGAGATTAATCAGCTGGGTACTCGCATCCAGTGACAATTGCCCTGAGTGCTGAGATCTCTGCAGTGGGCTCCCCAGCCAAACAGGGAGGTGTCTGTGGTAAAGACCCTGGAGGGGGATTAGGGCCTGTGATAAGGAAGCTTATCATAGTTCAGGAAGGAGCTATAATAGAGGTGAATTGGCTCTGAACAAGCAACCTGTCTTTGCTGGTAGAAATACTAAAACAGAATGTTTTCATAAAAGACTACCAGTCCCAGAATGCACCAGGTTTCCAACAGCCTCTAGAAGAGCTGAAGTGGGGAAACGTGTGTTCAATCAGGAGAGCTATGAGGTAATCCCCAAGCACTCATCTAGAAGGGCAGGGCTTGATTCAGCACAGCTGCGCTGTGCTAGGGTGGAGCATCCCTCTAAGCAGGTTAAAAGTAAAACCTATTCTACACAGAATGAGCAGAGGCAGCAGCAGATACAGACGGAGTTGGAGTTGATGAGGAACCCAGAGCTCAAGGACAGAGAGAGCAAGAAGCAGCGTGGAAGAAAGAAGAGAAAAGCATCTTGGAGGTCTAAAGGAGTCCATAGCAGTACGTGTGCTGGGAGTCATTCCAGAGGCAAGCATACTCCATTGGACTGGGGGAAGCCAGAGGAGTGGGGTTACAGAGCCAGGAATCCCCGGATGGCACCTGTGAGGGAGACGGCTGCATTTGGAAGGGGCCCTAAGACCAGTGCAAGAAGGTATGTGAAGAGAGACCCAGTGTCCAGGGATCTTGATTGGAAGGCTGGACATAAAAACTGGACTACTTATTGGCCAGGATATCTGGAGAGGAACCCTAACAGCAATGGAAGCTCAGGTATGAACACTGATCTATGCCCTAGCTCTTCACTTGGAAGACAGCAGGGAAACAAGTATTGTCCTGAGAGTGCTCCATTAAGGAATTCCCCTGAGCCAGTCCATGATATTGATTCTATGATAGTTGAAGAAGAAGGAGATATTTTAAATGATCAGAGTGATTACATGGATTGCTCTCTGTCTAGGCTGCTGTGGTAATATACTTTCACAAATACAACAACCATCAAAAAGAAATATATCTTGTTCTTTTATCTACCCAGAAAAGTTTACAAGAAAGCTTTTGGGTAGGATTTGAGCCACGTATAGAAAGTAAACCAGCCAAGAGGTTTGCAGCTGGTTAATTGTTAGCAATTAAGCCTTGCATAATTGCATGTGAGCTCTGAAAGGACTCTTCTGGGTGTGTGTGAAAATACAAGAAGTTATCCTTGAAAAAGAACAGTTTTTGATTACTTTTTGGGTTTTGTTTTGTTTTTGGAGCACTGCTAAAAGGTATTAGCAGGAGCCCACAGAAAGACCTTTCTGTTCCCATCAAGGTCTTTATTTGTTTGATTGATTGCTTAAGAAGTTCAGTTGTTGATCATGATTTGTTTTTCCTAAGTATAATACTGAAAGCAAGTATCCTTTTGTGCTACCAAGTAAATCTGTGTGGGAGAAATAACCCCATAAATAAAATATATTTTCTTTGCTTACACTCGAGCAAGCACAACTCATTTATTTGTGAACGGCTGATTATGGTATGAATGGACTACATTTCCCACAATCCTTTGCAAGTCATACTAATATTTGGCTTTGCCAAGACTGTGGACATTCTCCCCCAGCGCCCCCGTTTACAGGCCTGAATAGGCATGCCCGCCTCGAGATGCTGGGGAGACTGCCACCAGACCAGATAATCCGCCAACTGGCGGGTCACAAAAGCTCTGTCTTGGAGGTGGCCAGTGACCTGAGACCACTGGTCCTGGAGACACCACTGCGCCACCCTCATCTGGAGGCGAGTGTCCGGGGTGACGTGGACTGTGGAAGCCATGTGCCCAAGGAGGCACAGGAGAAGCCGAGCAGGCACCGAGGGACTGCACTGTACGTCCCAAGCCAGAGTCCTGAGACAATCGGCTCGGTCCCTGGGCAAGAAAGCCTTCAACTTGAGAGTCTCAATCTTTGCCCTGATAAACTCCAGGCACTGTGTCGGGAGGAGGTGAGACTTGGGGTACTTTATGACAAAATCCAAGTGCTGTAGGACCTGGATGGTGCGTGCGGTGGCCTGCTGCACCTCTGAGGCCATGCCTCCCTTTATGAGCCAGTCGTCCAGGGAGGGAAAGACGAAGACCCCCTGGAGCTGGAGGAAGGTGGCCATGACCACGAGGCATTTTGTGAAAACTCCTGGGGCAGAGGCTAGGCTGAAGGGAAGCACCCTGTACTGAAAATGCCTGACCCCCACGATGACCCGCAGGTACTGCCTGTGGTTGGGATGGAAAAGAATGTGGGTATAAGCATCCTTGAGGTCTAAGGAGCATAGCCAGTCTCCCTGTTGGAGGTATGGCAGCAATGTTCCAAGGGAGAGCATCTTGAACTTCTCCCTCACCAGGAATTTGTTGAGGTTGAGGATGGGCCTTAGGCCCCCTGTCCTTTTTGGCATGAGGAAGTACCTGGAGTAGAAGCCCTAGCTCTTGAGATGTTGGAACACCGGTTCTACCGCGCTGTTCTCAAGACGACCTGCCAACTCCTTCAGAAGAAGGTCCTGGTGAAGGGAAGACCTGAGGGGCTCTCCTGGGAAATAAGGGGGAGGGTGTCTGAATCAGATGAAGGAGGTAACCCTCCCTGACCACCCGAAGTGCCAAAGAATCGGTGGTGATGGACATCCACCTCTGGGCATAGAGGGCTAGACGTCCCCCTGTGGGCTGCTGATCTCCTTGGGGTAGATAAGCTATGCTCCAGAAGTCAAAAATTCTCCCCTGGCTGGGCCGGAGCCGGTGCCTGGGGTTTTGGAGCCTTCTGCTTATGCGGGCCATGCCCATGTCCCTTGGCCTGCTGACCCTGTTGGGAGAGCTGGGGAGGCCTGATAAGGTGGGTAGTTTCAGTAAGCAGCTCCCTTCCTCGGGTAAAAGGGCTTTTTACCCGAGCCCTTCTGTCAGGGAGGGCCAGCGATCCTTTTGGAGATCCTGGTTCTCATCATGAACTCAGTCTCCAGCTCGGCAGCCTTGTCCATCATGGGTTTTCCAAAGAGGTTCTCTCCTTAGCAAGGAACATCGACCAATTTGTCCTGAGCCCACTGCTCGAGATCGGACGACTGTAGCCAAGTTTGGTGGCATGCACCGATGCCAGCTGCTGCTATTCGAGCCATCGACTCAAACCCGTCACAGGCCGCTTGAGACATGAATTTGGAGCATTCACAGACTGCTTTGGCCAGGTTCTTGAACCTCTGCAAGGGTTTCTCGGAAAAACCAGCTGAGAACCCGGTGAGTTCCTTTGCCAGATCTCTCAGTACATGCCCATCTACAGCTGGTAAGCCTGGATGCGGCCGATGAGCATTGAGCCCTGGTAGCACTTTCTGCCGAGGGCATCCAGGATGCTGGCCTCCCTGCAGGGGGGCACTGAGGAGTGTGTCTTCCGGCTTTTTAGCCGAAGCGTGGCCAACTCCACCACAATGAAGTTATGCGGCAGCTGTGACTTCTGAAATCCTGGGCTCTGTCAGACTCGATACATCGAGTCGAGCTGTTTGCACACTACTGGCACCGAAGCCGGTGTCTCCCACATTCAGAGCATCAGACATTCCAGGATGGGAGGGATGGACAACGTAAGCGATTCCGTAGGATTTCCAACTCATCCACCTGAGGGTACTCCTCCAACTCGGTCAGGAAAGCAAGGGCCTTAGACATGTCCTTGACAAAATCAAGGAAGCCCATATCCTTGGGCGGGGACTGCCGTTGAGGCTCCAAGACGGGAGAGTCAGATAGGATGTGTGGTGACGACGGGTATCGGGGGATTCCTTGTCCTCCATCTCCCACTCAGAGTAGTCCGTCAAGGCTCATAGGAGGGCTGCTCTGCAGGCCTTGGAGCCCCCGATGCCCTGTGGCCAGTGCCCGGCAAACTTGCCAGAGATGATTGTGGTCCCCTCAAGCAGGACTCCGATCACGACCTCGGCGAAGGATCAGCTCAGCCTCTGGGGACGTCTTGGATGTCGAGGGCCCAGTGTCCGGGATGGATGAACCGGTTGTACCGGACATCAGCTCCCGCTGTTAGTCCATGAAGGCAGATAAACTGTGCTCCAGGGCCGCCATTCTGGACTTGACCAGAAGGCTCCGCAGCCTTCAGCAAGGGCACCGAGGGACTCAGGCCTGATGCCGGCTCACCCGAAGGGGAATCCTTGACAGGGATAGTGTCTGGGGACTAAGGCCGGTCTGCGATCGGATCCTTCCGGGGGACCTTAGCCGGCACTCCTTCTCCGATGCCTCGGACGAACATCTCAGACTGCGGGACTGGGCCCGGGGAGCCCCAGCCGGTTGGAACCATCCAAGGATGCCGCCTTCGAGGGGTTCTTCTTCTTCCCGGTTTCCCTTGAGGGAGACCCCCTTTCTGAGGACCCATGATGAGGCTCGGGCTCGGAAGGTTCTGCCCAAGATCTCGGGGCCTCAGACAAGGCTCTGGTCTTCAGAGGCACCGGGCACTCAGGAAAAAACTTATCGTGCTGCTGCTGGCGGCTCTTGAGGGCCTTACTGGACATCCTCTTACAGAGACCACAAGCTGCCGGATCGTGGTCTGGCCCAAGGCATCGGAGACAGCAATTGTCTGTGTCGGTCAAAGACATAATTTTAGAGTACCGATCACACTTCTTAAAGCCACTGGTAGCCATGGGGGAAAAAAGTACCCCTGCGAGGTCGAAGACTCTCCGGGCTGCCAGTGGAGAAAAAAGGCGCGAAGATGCCAGGAAAAGAAAAGAAAAACTACAAAATGAGACCGAACTCGATGCCGAGGCAATGAGGTCAGTAGGTGGGAAGAATACCGGTGCAATACCGAAGAGAAAAATCAACTTTTTCTGGGGACAAGCCAGACAAACATCTAAAGGGCTCCGCGGAAAAAAGGAGACTGAGCAAGATGGCACCCTTGGGCGGGAAGGGGACCATGCATGCGTGGTGGCATCTCCCAAAGGCTTTCTTTAAAAGCTGGGGGGATGCTTCCATGAGGGCTCCGTCAATGCCGATGTCACCCATATGTGAGGACTGACTTCCTGCTTGTTCCCGGAGAACTGCACATTCAAGCAGTTTAGAAACGAAGAGGAGGAGGGAAATGGGTCAATAGAAGAACAGGTAGGATCTAATGAGGGTTTCTTGAGGAGAGGTGTTACCACAGCATAATTGAAGGCTGCAAGGACAGTTGCAGTGGAGAGCAATAGGTTGAGAATATGAGAGATGGAAGGGACAATGGTGGAGGAGATGGGGTTTAGGAGATGGGTGGGAATCAGATCAGAGGAGCAGGTAGTGAGTTTGGAGAAGGTGTGTAGTTTCCTCCTCAGAGATCATAGAAAAGGAAGATGTCAAAAATGCAGTGTTAATGTGTAAGAAACAAATCACTTCTCAGGACCATGGATATGGTATCTTTGTTACATTATTTTAACTGTATTTTGAATTTTGTCATTTTTGCTTGTCCACTATTTAACACTTGGACTTACATTATTTAAGTGTCATAGATAATACCTAGGGTTGATTTTTTTTTTACTTTGTCTTTGGCTTTTTTGTTGTACAGTACTGTTGCTTTGTACACTAGTTTTTTGCTTCTCTAAAATATTTGTGGCTTCTCCTCCTGTCATCATTCTTTTTCAGGTTATTACAAATATTTTCCTTTTTTTTCTCAAATATATCCTGGGTAACAGCTTGTATATCCTTCAAAGATCAAAAACAATTTGGATGAATCAAGCCCTTGACTGCGACATCAAAATCTTAGATCGACTTTCAAAGGTTTAGATGATGACTGAACCTTACTGCTAATGCAGTCAGCATGACACAATGTAGGATCCTGCTTTACAGACACAAGAATTGCATGCAACTGGAAAACACGGGCAAAGAATTAAAAAGAAGAACCTATGTAAGCTTTCATATTACCAAAGCTTTTTTCTTGCAAGAACATTCTTCGTTGTTACACTGCCCCAGCTATGATGCACAGATGAAAGGTTACACACATACAGAAGGCTTAATGGTAAAGAAATATATTTTTCAAGTAGATAAATTATCAAAAATGTTAATCTTCAGTAAGCAGGAGTTGCATTCACACATTTTAACCCATTTAGGACTTAAACTAGTGTCAGTGTTAAAGGGCATATCTTTTACCTGTATATGCAGGATCCCATATTAAAGTATCTGTGTGAAAGATGTATATCTTTTTTGCATTACATGAACAAAAAAAAGATTCCAATATACTTCCCCAATCCTATAACCCCATAATTTAAAGCACAGTCTACAATTATAGTGAAATAGTTTTAAGAGCACAATATGGCAGAATATGTACTTACATTATCAAAGTTCTTTTTAACAATTGGCTCATAAAAGCCAATTGCCTCTTTATATTTGTTCTCCTGCATGAAAAGGACATGAGCTACATTCAGTTTCCACACATCATGTTCATTGCAGAACTCCACAGACTTGCGAAAGATTTTTTCCACCATCTGATAATTTTCCAGGTTCCAATAGATTTTGGCCTGTGCCATCAACACTGGGATGTACCTGAAAAGGTTTGCACATATTAATATATTCTGGACCCAACACACTTAGAAAATATACAGAATCAATAACTGGAAATCAAGAATGATTTTCAAGAGTTTTCTGTTCACATACCATCACAAATAGGAGAGACTCAACCAAGCTTTAGTTCCATAACCACCATATAGTAAAGGCATCTTGACAGAAAGTAAAGCATTTATATGGCATAAAAAATGGAGCGAATGTCTCCTTTGTGACCTATTATACACAGAGGTGGTACTGCCAACACAACTCCACATGGTCATGAGATTCTGATACAATTTTTGTCTTTTAACATAATTTTAATGCAATTTGCAAGACAAACAGGACTATGCTGAACTAAAAAGGAAGATAACAAAGCATCAAGCCTAGGTGATAAAGTGATTCCTTAATTCCACAGTGAAAATAACTCAATTAAACAAAACAAAAAATCACTCTACTCCAATAAACATAGGCTAAGTATTTAAGATAATAAACATATACCCATACAATACCTTATCAAAGGACTATAAGGAGAAAAAAGGCTTCAGATTACACGGGTCAGGCAGACAACATCAAGCATGTCTTTGCCCTCTTCATCACATTAATAGCCAAAAAAAACTCCCTTAAACATTAGTTAACATTTTTCATATTTGCACATATTTTTCAGTCATTTAAATACATATATTGCAATGTCTCAAACAATCCTCCCTTCTAAAGCATGTTATTTATATATACCCATACTTCAGGTCATGGAAATGGGAATAATAAGTGAGGAAATCAAATTTGCAGATGACATCAAATTATTCAAAGTTATTAAAACACAAGAGGATTGTGAAAAACTACAAGAGGACCTTGTTAAGTTGGAAGACTGGATGTTAAAATTGCAGTTTTCCACATTAAATTTCATCTGCCAAGTTATGCGTCTAGGAAAGACAACCCAAACTATGGTTATACGATGCAACATTCCACATTAGGAATTATCACCCAGGAAAATGACTTAGGTGTCATCGTGGATAATACGTTGAAACCCTCACCCAGCGTGCAGCAGCAGCCAAGAAAGCAAACAGAATGCAAGGAATCATAAGGAAAGGAATGGAGAATAAAACCAAGGATATTATAATGCCTCTGTATCGTTCCATAGTGCAACCGCACCTTGAATATTTTGTGCAATTCTGGTCATTGTATTTTAAAAAGGATATAAAGGAATTAGAAAAAGTACAGAGAAGAGCAGCAAAAATGGTAAAGGGGATGGAAGGATACCCCTAGGAGGAGAGGCTTAAAAGGTTAGAACTCTTCAACTCAGAAAAGAGTCGGCTGAGGGAGAGATATGACAGAGGTCTTTAAACTAATGAATGAAGTGGAACGGGTAAACGTAGATTGATTGTTTACTCCATCAAAAAGTGGAAAGACTAGAGGACACGCAATGAAACTACAATGTAACCCATTTAAGACTAATAAGAGAAAATATTTTTTCACTCAACGCATAATCAAACTCTGGAATTCCATGGTGCGACCAGATGATGTATTAAAAGCTGTCAGAGTAGCTGGATTTAAAAAAGGTTTGGAGAAGTTCTTGGAGGAAAGATCTATAAACCATTATTAGAGAACCCGCAAAATACACTGCCTGCCCTGGGACAAGCATTGTGGAACTTGTGTGCCTTTTTGGGAACCTGCCAGGTACTTGTGACCTGGATTGGGCATTGTTGGAAGCAGGATACTGGGCTTGATGTACCTTGGTCTGACCCAGTATGGCATTCCATATGTTCACTGCATACAGGTTAGCTCAATTTTTGCACACAATGCTGAATGGAGTTTTGTACACAAGCAAACTGTTCGAAAAGCCCCCAGCAGAAAGTAGCACACAGAAAATTTAAATCCATGATAATGAATCAATTAGCTATTCAGCACAAATGCAGAGAAGTGCGCAGAAGACCAGAAGGCTGAGCTCAACGCTGGGATTTTAATGCAAGATCTGAGGAGACGTTAAGTGTCAGCATTGGTGAGGAATTTATGCCTGTTTCTTCTCTATCTTGAGTGTATAACTACAACTTTCTTCTGGCTTCGCTGTAGAGTGTAATGAAAAAAAATAGCAGGTGTAGTGTGCTAGAATGCTAGCTAGCGCATAAACATCAATATTATTCTGTGTGGAAGTTCACTGCAGAATAATATAGGGGTTTATCTGCCACATAACATTCCAGCACATGCAAACAAGTGCCAAAATTGTTTTGTGGGCAAGATATAGGTGCTGCTAACACAGACCCATGTTTGCATGCATCTGGTTTGCTCTCCTAGTCTAGCACGAACCTCTTGTGCAAAACTTATTTTCATACTTTTTGCTTATAGCATTGGACAGCGTAACTTCTATGTTAGACTTGTGTTAAGAAACCCTGTGATGAACTTTAGTACAGGGTTTCTGCCTTGGCCCATGTACAGTAGTGGCCAAAAAAGTAAGGCAGAGTCCAAAATATCAGAATTTTATTAGAAAAGTACTTGTTATTGTCACGTTCATGGTCAAAAGCTTTAAGAACCAAAGATATATATGTCATTTTCAAAGTTTTATTCATGAAACAATATATGTGTCAATATTTGATAGGGTGTCCATGATTTTTCAGCACAGCCTGGATTCTTGTAGGCATACTGTTAACTAGCATTTTACAGTATGCCGGAGTGATTTCGTTGACCCATACATGCTTGAGTATGTCCTTTAAATCTGCTTCTGAAGTTGGACAGTGTGTTGTCACCTTTTTCTTCATAAGATTCCAACAGTTTTCAATTACATTGAGATCCGGAGAGTTTGATGGCCAACTTGGTAGCAGTTCGATCTTGTTGTCCACGAACCATTTTTTGATTGTTTTTGCAGTGTGGCACGGTGCCAAGTCCTGCTGAAATACAGTTGTGCCAGAAACATTCATGTGTATTTTAACTTTACTATTCAGCACGGATATGTATTTTGCAGCATTTACTCTTTCACCTTTCTCAAAAATGTGCAGACCACATCGTCCATTCACCGAGATGCCACCCCATACCATGACCAATGGTGGGAGTTTAACAGTCTTGAGCGTGTACTTCGGATTTAGTCTCTCGCCTGCTGGTCGACAGACGTAGTTGTAACCACTCCCACATACTTGCTGAAATGTACTTTCATCTGTGAACATTACCCTCTCCCACCATTCATCAAATTTGTCTTTCATCTTGCTACAAAACTGTATGCGGGCAGCAATTTGTTTCCTGGTCATCATAGACTTCATGGCAGGTCTTCTGGCCACGAGTTTGAATTCATCCACAAGCTGTCGTCGGACAGATCTGGCACTTATCTTTATTCCTCGATCATTAGCTAACTGAGCCACATGTTGAGATGAAGTATGTGGACTAGATGTAATAATGCTTTTGAGGAATCGGTCATCTCGTCCAGTAGTTATCAGTCTGTGCCCACATTTCAAATGACGTGTACGGCCACCTGATTTCAGAACATTCTGAACTGCACACCTTGATATACGCAAATGTTTTGCAATAGCACATTGCGAATATCTTTCAGCATGAAGTGTGACAACTTGTCCCTTTACAAAGTCATTAATATTGCACTTTCTACCCATCTTGATTGTATATTTTACATATAACTTTCAATCTTTTCCTAGTTGTAAAAATTCAAAACTTCATCCAAGAAACAGAATGTAAGTAAACTAAAATGGACGCCAGACGCATGATGTGACTAATCGCCATGCTGATTAAACTCCTTAATTCTTACTATCTCCGACCTGACCCTCGCCTTCCCTCAGCTGCTTATCGCCGGAGACTTCAACTTGCATCTTGATTCTCCTGCCTCCTCTAGGGATCACGCCTTCGTCTCTCTTCTAGACGATCTCTCCCTCTTTCAACATGTCTCCTTCCCTACTCACGTAGCCGGTCACACTCTTGACCTTCTCCTTATCCCCTCCTCTTCCCCCTTACGTCTCTCTGATCTGTCCTCTCTCCCTCTTCCTTGGTCAGATCACCACTGTCTACTCTTCTCTTGTTTTCTCCCCAAAAATTTCTCTCACCCGCCCACTCCGGTACCCTCTTCCTCTCAGCGTCTCTCTCGCCGCATCACCCCTTCTACTATTCAGCAATTTCCCTCTGCACCTCATCTTCTCCCAGCCGACTTTCCCTCTCGCTCCCCTGATTCCCAGACTACCCTCTGGTTCTCCACTCTTTCCGATGCGCTCAACGATCTGGCTCCCCTCCAGCCCTGTCCCCCAAAGCGTCGCCCCTCACAACCTTGGTATCATCCTGGCCTTAGACTGCTCCGCTCTCAGCTCCGCAGAGCCGAACGCCTATGGCGCAAGGCACCCTCTCCAACCACTCTCATCGTTTAAGGCTCATCACTCCCACTACCGCTCTCACTGCCGTCTCAAATGCTCCCAATCAGACCCGACACCTCTATAATACACTTCACTCCCTCACCTCCCTTCTCCCCTCTACTTCTGCCTCCTCCGCCCACCTATCTCCCCCTCCTTCACTTCTTGCCACACTCTTTAGCGACAAGATCTCCAACCTTAGGGCCTCCCTTCCCTCCTGCCCCTCACCCATCCTTCCTCCCCCTCCCGTCATATCTCCTCCTCCGTCACCTGGCCATTCTCACACCTGGTCTTCTTTTTCCCTAATAACCTCTGCTGAACTTCACCAACTTATCTCCTCTTCTAATAAAACCTTCTGCTCCCTCGACTCCATCCCTTCCTCTTGGTTGCTAAATCCATCACTGGCACTTCTCCCCTCTCTCCTTTCTATGCTTAACTCTAGCCTCTCCTCCGGTGTCTTTCCCCACTCCTGGAAGCACGCTCTAATTTGCCCCATTCTCAAAAAGCCTTCCCTCGACCCCATGATTCCCTCCCACTATCACCCAGTATCCGACCTCCCCTTCATTTCCAAACTTTTAGAAAAATTTGTATTTGCCCAACTCTCTCACCACTTAGACGATGACAACTTCCTTCACCCACGGCAATCTGGCTTCCACCAGGGTCACAGTGTGGAAACTGTCCTTCTCGCTTTCACCAACGCCCTACACGTTGCTCATGATCGTGGTGATATCTCGGTGGCGGTAGCCCTTGACCTGTCCGCCGCCTTTGACCTTGTTGACCACTCCCTCCTTCTTCTCCGTCTCCGAGAGGCGGGTCTTCGCAGCACTGTGCTTCATTGGTTTCACTCTTTCCTGTCGTCACGGTCCTGCTCATTCCTTTCTTCCTCCCCTTCCGTCCCTGCCTCAGATCCCTTTCCTCTGATATGTGGTGTCCCCCAGGGCTCTGTACTTGCACCCCTTCTTTTTAATCTTTTTCTAGCCCCCCTCACTCTTCAGATTCAGCAAACTGGGATCAGCGCCTTTTATTATGCTGATGATATCGTTCTCCTTCACCACACCTCCCCTTCTCACCCTGATCTCTCCTCGCTTAATTCCTGTCTTTCCACCGTTGCTGGTTGGTTGTCACAAAACTGTCTTCACCTTAACCTCACGAAGACTATCGCTATCTGGTTTTCCCGCGGTGGTCCCTCTCCTTCCCTAGCCCCATCTTTCTCGGGTTCCCCCATTCCGTTGGTCTCTTCTTTCCGTTACCTTAGTGTTTTCTTTGACTCAAACTTATCTTTTCACGATCACATCTCCCACGTCACTAAGACCTCCTTCTTTTTCTTGCGCCAAATTCGTGCTATTCGCCCTTTCCTCACCCCTCCTGCACTCACTACATTACTTCTATCTCTGGTCATGTCCCGTGTTGACTTTGCTAATTCTCTTTTTCTTGGTCTTCCGAAATCTCAACTTCACCGACTTCAACGTATCCAATACACTGCTGCCCGCATTGCCACTCACTCCTCTGCTCGCGATCACGTCTCACCCCTCCTTTCCCATCTCCACTGGTTGCCTCTACCTTTTCGTTCCCAATATAAATTGCTTACGCTGGTACATCGGGCCTTTCATACCAACACTCCGCAATATCTGGCAGACCTTATCACTTATCACACCCCCAGGCACACACCTCGCTCATTTTACCTTAACCGTCTCACTCCCTTCCCCCTCTCTTGCACACCTTCAGTCCACCCGCTCCTCAGCCTTCTTTTTCGCAGCCCCCGCCCTCTGGAACTCTCTTCCCCCCTCCCTCTGGCTTGAGCCCCACTATCCCACTTTTAAATGTAATCTGAAAACCCACCTCTTTTCCCTCGTCTTTGACCTTCCCTCCCCTTTTGTGTAAGCTCTCTCTACTGAGTTTTGTGCTGTGCTCTTTCCTCCTCCCGCTTTCCTATTTTGAGATTGTAATTTCCTTTTCCTCTTTTCTGGCCTATTGTCTCCTGATTGTTTTTATATTGTAAACCGCTCTGGTCCCCCTGAAGGGCGGTATATCAAGTTTAATAAACATAAACATAAACATAAGTAAGCACGTGTGACATCTCCACAGTACATTAACAATAAATTGTAGAAAAAGATACCAGCCTTAATTTTTTGGCCACTACTGTATGTGTAACATTTCATGATGACAGAGTTAGGAAGGCAGGGGCATATACACACACAGAGGGTAATTCTATAACAGGACTCATATAAAAACTGCCGAAAATGCACCCATTTTATAAAGGCAACACAAGTGCTATGTACTTTTATAAAACAGGCTCACAGAACTATCCCCTATAGTGTAAAAATGCTCTCATACAAATTTATACCTGCTCCAAGGCAGGTTCAAATGTACTATATGTGTATATGTTATAAGTACATATGTGCATCACAAGTCCGCCACTGCTTTACATCCCTGGAATGCCTAAGTAACATGGAAAAGTAGGCACTATCTTTCAGTGCATTTCCTTTTTATGCACATAAAACCCCAAGCATAACCATAGTCTACATAGAAAACATGCTTTACATTCAGAAATGTTTTATAAAATTACATCAAAAGATGTGCTTTCACCCAAATGACACATCACAGAAGCAATAAGATCTGATAAGATGTCCCATTATTTGATAAACAAGGATGATTTTGAAGCATTGATTGTGTGAGACTAATTGTGCAATGTTTCAATGTGAATCATGGGTGTAGAGAGGGTATCTTCTTGGCATCTTTCTATTTAATGAATTATTAATATATAAAAATTACAATAAAAGAAGGGGGAGTTTTATTAATGCCTATGATGCTGAGCTCTTGATCTCCCCTATGGCTCTTTGTTGCCGCATAGTGGGAAGTGATAAGGTTCTGAGGCTTTTTCTCCCCTAAATTGTTGCTGCCGTTGTGGTGTGATATATTCTTTTCCTTCTAGGTGTTCTAGTAATTGTGACTCTTTTGAGCTACTTAGGTTAACTTAATTGATACTATTTCTATTACTTTAGCCTGACAGCAGAAACTATTGAGAGAGAAGATCAGCAAAGACTATTACAGGAGATTAAAATTGTTATTGAAAAGTGCTTTAACATCATGGAATAAGATACACGCCATCAATCAGCTGGCAATTCCTGTACTCTCATACAGCTTTGGGATTGTGGATTGGCCTCAAAGATCTTGAAAAACTGGATTTGCAAACAAGAAAACTCCTCTATGCTCATGAAGTAATTTACAAGAATCAGTGTATGCCAAGACTATACATTGCTAGAGCTGAAAGAGGGCTAGGACTTATAGAGATTGATTATACCTACAGGCTACTATCACAGGCCTCTAGGCCTACCTGACAGCATCATCGGATCCAAATACGCAAAAAGTGTTGAAATATGAAAGTAAACGTCCAGAATCTGCCTCCATCATCAAACATGGACAAGCGTTCCGATGATTAGAAGGAATGAGTAAGAATTCACAGGCAAGCACAGAAAAGGAAGTAGCAGAATGTGCAAAACAAAAGAAAAAACTCTTCAAAGAATTAGATCAGCAGGCGAGGAAAAACAAGTGGCAAATGCACAAATACAGTGGAAAAATACAGTGTTACTCCAAGAACCTTTTGCCAATCAAGAACGGACACATGAATGGTTAAGGAGAGATGAACTGAAACTGAAGGATGAAAGATTGATAGTTGCAGCCCAGGACAGCAGATTACGGATGAGATGGTTTACGGCGAGTACTGAAAAAACTGGCAAAACACAAGTCGATTCTGTAAGAAAGAGCTGGAAACAGTGACTCACCTTATAGCAAGCTGTGAAGTTCTGTAAAGCATAGTTACTCACCTGTAACAGGTGATCTCCGGGAACAGCAGGAATTTAGTCTTCACATATGGGTATCGTCGGTACCGACGGAGCCTGCGCGGGAATGGTCCCCAGCATCCAATAGGAAAGCTTTTGGGAGCATCCCACAATGCCTGCGTGCTGCCTTCCCGCCTTTCCCAACTGTCCCGCTCCAGTTGAGTTTAAAGCTGAGACAAAAGAGAGAGGGAAAGACAGAAAGAGAGAGATACAACTCCTAGGGGAGGTGGGTGGGTTGTGAAGACTAAATTCCTGCTGTTCCCGGAGATCACCTGTTACAGGTGAGTAACTATGCTATCTCCAGGAACAAGCAGGAATGTAGTCTTCACATATGGGGACTCCCTAGCTGCAGATGCCAGGGAGAAGGCCCCAGAAGTTGTGTGCCCTTGAGAAAGGGCTCCACCTCCCCCCATGGATCTCTGGCATCCTACCAGGGATGGTGGGTAGGAGTTGATTAAGTATGGAACAGGTGTTGAAGAACAGCCTGACCAAACAAGGTTTCCCAGCGGGAATCCTTGTCTAAGCAGTAATGGGCTGTGAAGGTATGAACCAAAGCCCAAGTAGCTGCTTGACAGATGTCGTCGATAGACACAGAATGAAGATGAGCCATAGAGGCTGCCATGGCTCTCAGATTGTGAGCTGTGACATGGCCTTCAAGAGGAAGGTTTTTACTCTCATAGGCAAAAGATATACACTGTGCAATCCAGTTGGACAGTGTTCTTTTGGAGACTGGAAGTCCCAAATGACTAGGATCAAAAGCAACAAAGAGTTGAGATGACTTTCTATGTTGCTGTGTCCTTTGCAAGTAAAAGACCAAAGCTCTTTTACAGTCCAAAGTATGAAGATTCCTTTCTGCATTTGAGGCGTGAGGCCTTGGAAAGAATACAGGAAGGTAAACCTCTTGGTTTAAATGAAAAGGCCGCACCACCTTTGGCATAAAGTGTGGATGAGTCCTAAGGACTACCTTATCATGATGGAACCTTGTATAAGGAGGATCAGCCACCAACGCTTGCAATTCACTGATGTGACGTACTGATGTGATTGCAATAAGAAAGATGACCTTCCAGGAAAGGAATTTCAAAGAGGTGGTGGCTAATGGTTCAAAGGGCGGTTTCATGAGCTGCCCAAGAACCAGATTTAAGTCTCATACCACCGGTGGTGGCTTAATGGGAGGCTTTGTTAAAAGAAGGCCTCTCATAAATCTCGCTATGAGAGGATGAGAGGAAATAGGTTGTCCATTTAGAGGCTTGAAAAAAGCTGCAATAGCACTCAAATGGACTCTCACTGAATTGGTCTTAAGCCCTGCATTTGATAAATGAAGGAGATACCCCAGTAATGATTCCAGAGGTATCTCAAGAGGGTTAAGACCCTTCTGTGAGCACCATATGATAACCCTTTTCCACTTAAATGCATAAGAGCGTCTTGTGGAAGGCTTCCTGGAAGCATAAAGGCTATCCTTTGCCTGCTGGGAAAGGTTAAGACCGTGAAGTTCTAGGCTTTCAGCAACCAGGTCCTGAGATGCAGAGACTGGGGAATGGGATGCCACAGCATCCTGTCCTCTTGAGAAATGAGATCTGGAGCAGATCCTAACTCCAGAGGCGCAGCTTGAGAGAGATGAAGGAACACAGGGTACCACATTTGCCATGGCCAACGTGGAGCTATGAGGATCATATGACCTCTGTCTCTCTGAAGCTTGAACAGGGTTTTGGGAATTAGGGGAGTGGGTGGAAAGGCATACAGGAAGTCCTGACCCCAATGGAGGAGGAAAGCATCCCTGGCCTGACAACCCTGAGCCGGAATTCTGGAACAGAACTGGGGAAGTTTGACATTCAGCGGACCTGCAAAGAGGTCTATGTCCGGGGTTCCCCAAATTTGAAAACTTTTGGCCACCTGGTCCGCATGGAGAGACCATTCGTGTAGAAGCAGAACTTGACTGAGTCTGTCTGCCCAAGAGTTTTGAATGCCTGGAAGATACACCGCAAGGAGATGAATGTGATGCTCTCTGGCGAGGGCTCATAGTCGCAAAGCTTCGTTACAGAGCGACAGAGAGCCTGTTCTGCCCTGCTTGTTCACATAGAACATAGCTACTTGATTGTCTGTTTGAACTAGGACTGTCTTGTAGCTGAGCTGGGTGTGGAATACTCGAAGAGCAAGGAAGATTTCTCTGAGTTCCAGGAGATTGATATGGAGATAGGCCTCCTGTGGAGTCCAGGTACCCTGGGTAGAGAGGCCTTGCAGGTGGGCTCCCCAACCCAACTGTGAAGCATCTGTTGTTAGAGTGGCTTGGGGTGGGGGCTGCTGAAAAGGAGACCACACCAAAAGGTTTTGGGGTGACTGCCACCATTGGAGGGACAAAATTAGGCAAACTGAGTTTGCTATTTTATCTGACAAGCAACCTGATGCCTGAGTTCACTGAGTGGATAAAGTCCACTGGGCTGCCCTCATATGGAGGCGAGCATAAGGAACCACATGCACGGTGGATGCCATGTGGCCTAGCAACTGTAACATTTCCCGAGCAGTGAGGTGAGGTTTTAGCACTGCTTGGGAAGCTAACTGCACAATGCGAAGGCAGCGGGGCTGTGGAAGGAAGGCCCTTGTCTGTCTGGTATCCAGCAGAGCTCCTATAAACTCTAGGGATTGAGTGGGAGCAAGGATGGATTTTGGGAAGTTTATGACAAGTCCCAAATACTGAAGGATGCGCATTGTGCGAGAGAGAGCAACCCTGGCCTCTATCTCTGAAGGGGCTCGAATGAGCCAGTCGTCTAAGTAAGGGAAGATGAATATTCCCAGGGTGCGGAGAAATGCTGCCACCACAGCCATGCATTTTGAGAACACCCTTGGTGCAGAGGCCAGGCCAAAAGGAAGAACCCTGTATTGGTAGTGCTTCCCTTGAAACAGAAAGCGAAGGAATCTTCGGTGAGTTGGATGGATGAGAACATGAGTGTACGCATCCTTCAGATCTAGAGAACAAAGCCAATCCTGACTCTGAAGGTATGGCAGCAGAGTTCCTAGAGAAATCATTTTGAACTTCTCTTTGAACAGGAATTTGTTCAATTCTCTGAGGTCTAAAATGGGTCTGTGTCCTCCTGTTTTCTTTGGAATAAGGAAATAGGGTGAGTAAAACCCTGTACCCCATTGGGGAATGGGTACCTCTTCTATTGCCCCTTAAGCAAGGAGCACAGTGACCTCGTGATCTAACCAGTCATTGAGAGAGGTCTGAGAATTGAACCGTCTTACCATTGTAGGAGGGGGCATGCTGAGGAAATGAAGCTTGTATCCCTCTCTTACAATAGATAGAGTCCAATTTTCTGCTGTTATCTGACCCCATCTGGGGGCAAAATGCATAACCTTCCTGGGATGGTGGAGGGTTCTGGGCCGTTCAGGGCCAGGAAGGCAAAGTTCTCTAGATAGGAGTCAAAGCCCCTGTGGAGGCTGAGTCTGCTGAGCCGGTTGAGGCTTAGCTGCCTTTGGCTTCCTTTACCTAGGTTGTTGCTGCTGTCCCTTTTGGGCAGACTGACCTAAATGATGTCCCTGCTGGGTATAGGAGGGATAAAACTTTTTCTTCTTGCTGAAGAATGGTTTCTTAGAGGATCTTTTCCTCGCAGGATCAGCTGTAGATTTAGACAATCTATCCAAAGTGATATTGTCAGCATCTATCTCATTAGCTTTTTCCTGCGAAATCTTGCCAAAGAGATTCTCTCCTATGCAAGGTATATTCCCTAGTTTGTCCTGTACCCAAATTTCAAAGTCAGATGCCTGGAGCCAGGCAATCCTACGTGCACCTATGGCAATGACATAGGTTCTGCTTATGCATTCAAAACAGTCAAAGGCTGCACGATTCACAAACTTGGAAACATCCTGAGCATGTTTGACAAGAGCGAGATAATCTTGCCTTTTATCATCAGGAAGGAGAGGGCTCATAAGCTCTAAATCTCCTGTGACCTCTTTAAGGAACATTCCCATATACAAGATATAGGAACTGATCCTAGCAGAAAGCATGGAAGCCTGGAAGGATCGACGTCCAAAGGCGTCAAGAGTCCTACACTCATGTCCTGGAGGATTAGATGCATGCCTTTTTGCACTCTTTATCCGTCTCATGGCTGATTCCACCACCATGGAATGGTGTGGCAATTGAGTTTTCTGAAACCCAGGACAAGGTGAAACTCGATACATGGTGTCAAGTCTTCGAGAGTGAGGAGATGTGGTTAGAGGTGTTTCCCACATCCTTAACATGAGATCATGCAAGATCTCATGAATAGGTAAGGTAGCTGCCTCCTTGGGAGCTTTAGGGTATTGTAGGATTTCTAATTCCTTTGCCCTAGGCTCTTTTTCAGGAGCCACTGTGATGGAAAGACCTTGGGCCACATCTCAGATAAAATCCTGAAAGGACATATCCTCTGGTGGAGACATCCTACGCTGAGGAAAAGAGGAATCCTCAGGAAGAAGTACTCTGGTATCGGCAGAGCTTTCAGAGTCTTCAGACTCATCCGAGGATTCGAAGTATCTCCGATCCGGGTAATCGTGCAAGGCACGGTACCAGTACTGATCGAAGTCGGCATCGGAGTGGTCCAGTACTGACTTGCGATGCTGGATAGAGACGCATGACTCGGTCCCGGTAGAATACCTGCCGATGTCAATGCAGTCAGTGCCGGTACCGGTTGAATTGTCTGAAGCAGTTTCAGGGGCATCGAGGCCGTGAGAAGAGCCACCAGACTGCGTTCAATAGCCAAGAATCTCTGGTCTATCGATGCTGCCGATGCTTGGGTATCGGTGCCGGATGAAGCAGCCGGAACCCCAGAGCATGGCACCAGTAGTTCTGCCGAGGTTGAAGCCTCGAGAACATCCTGGAGCCCCATTAGTGCTTTGAAAGCCGAAGCCTCCCGCCGGGACAATTTTGCCGGTGAAAGTCTCTCAAGGGCAACGCCAGAGGCATCTCGATGTTTAGAAGGAGATCTACCCTTTGAGGACCGGCTAGATTTATGTTTAGTTACCTGAGATCCATGGGAGGAAGACGAAGCCCTGGAAGACGTCGATGCCACAGAGGCTGCATCGGAGGGAAAAGGGGTGCTAAGTTTAGCAGCTCAGTTTTGCTGGCCCATTTTCGACATCATCCCACAGGCAACACACTCTGAAATAGAGTGGTCAGGACCTAAACATTTGAGGCACCACTCATGGGTGTCGGTGATGGAGATGGTACCGCCACACTTAGAGCACTTTTTAAAACTCGAAGCGGGTTTTTCCATTCTGAGGGAAAACGTTGGGCCTAGTGCCCAAAATGGCACGTGGCACCTGAGGAGAAAATTACTGGAAAAGACTCCAGAAAGAACGATTTTTTATTTTTTTTTTTAAAAAGAAAGAAGAACTGGCAGTACTGGTGTAGCGTCGAGGGAAGGCAGACGCGACCACAAAAAAGAAGAATAAGAAGGGAATTGTTTCTGCGGTGACAGGATGTGCAACCTGTCGGCTCCGCGGAAAACGAAGAACTGGAGAGGGACAGTTGGGAAAGGCGGGAAGGCAGCATGCAGGCACTGTGGGATGCTCCCAAAAGCTTTCCTATTGGACGCTGGGGAGAGTTCCCGCGCAGGCTCCGTCGGTACCGACGATACCCATATGTGAAGACTACATTCCTGCTTGTTCCTGGAGATACACTACAACATCACTGTCCCTGAAAAGCACTGGGATTATGACCCTAGGAGAATAACAGTGTATTTACAGGTTATGATCATCTGGGACATTCCCATTCCAACGGATAATAAACTGGATGCCAGGAAACTTGACATGGTGGTCAAGGAAAAGAATACCAGAATGGAATTGATAATAGATGTGTTGGTACAAAGTGATTATTCTGTGAATCGCGTGGAGAAACAGAACATCCTGAAGCACCAAGAAATGCAGTCAGAGATGAAAAAAATGTGGCAGAAAGATACAGAAATCTTTCCCATTATACTGGGAGTGACAGGCTTGATAAAGAAGAGTTTCCAAGCGCATCTTGACAAACTTCCCATACCTGTAACATCTTACGAACTCCAGAAGATAAAACCCTTTGGCACGATGCAAGAATTATACCAAGCATTAACAGCAAATTTGAGAGACTTAAGATCCTACTCCACATGCCCTGGCTTAGAAGTGAGGTTCACGACTGTCATGGTATCCGCAAAATTTAAGAGCTGAGGGATGCTTCTGCGAGGTCTCTGTCGGTAAAGACATCAGTCATATGTGAGGACTGACTTCCTGCTTGTTCCCAGAGAAAAAAAGGATATAGCGGAATTAGAAAAGGTACAGAGAAGAGCTAGCAAAATGATATAGGGAATGGAAGGATACCCCTATGAGGAGAGGCTTAAAAGGTTAGGGCTCTTCAAGCTGGAAAAGAGACAGCTGAGGGGAGATATGATAGAGGTCTATAAATTAATGAATGGAGTGGAATAGATAAACGCAGATTGATTTTTTACGCCATCAAAAAGTAGAAAGACTAGGGGACATGTGACAAAGCTACAGTGTAACCCGTTTAAGACTAATAGGAGAAAATATTTTTTCACTCAATGCGTAATCAAACTCTGGAACTATGAACAGGAAAGCATAAATAGAAGGCAGTCAGTAGAAGATGGTCCTGCAGAGCCAAGTACATAAATCATAGTGGACTCCAGGGTATCGCCGCAGAAGAACAGAGCAAACACAGTTCCAGGGGACGGGCCCTACACTGGTCTAGCAGGACTCAAGAAAAAGACATTAACTGGTAAGTAAAATTTCACCTTCCATATCGTCTTGCTAGAACAGTCCAGACAAGTTCCAGAGGGCACAAAGACGACAAAGCACCTTGTAAAACCTTAGAGCCAAAGGCCGTGTGCATCCGAGTGTGGACATCCATGTGGAACTGCTTGACAAAAAAGGAAAGTGATGCTCACGTTGCAACCCAACAGATGTCTGCATGGGATACGAGCTCCACTCCACCCCACCCACAAGGATGCTTGCGCTCGGGTAGAATGGATGCACAAACCCTCCGAAACCAACCTGTTCTGCAGTAGATATGTTGAGGAAATGGCCTCCTTAATACAGTGTCCTGCAGAAAGGCCAACAGAGACGGCAACTTGGCTGCTTCAGCAGCCAGCGGCCATGGGCCGCACCATTGCTCAGAGACATCCTTATGTATGCCAGGTTGGTAGACCCCTCCAGGCTCTGAGCAGAGTGGAAACCACCGCTGGAGAATAGTCCTTAAGTGCTAGCCTTCTCCTTTCAAAAGCCAAGCCATAAGCAAGAAGGGAGCTGGGTCTTCCAGGACGATCGGAGCTGGAGGCAAACGAAGAGGTAGCGCTTCCAAAAGCCACATCAGATCCTCACACACCCCACTAGTGGTCATGAAGGAAACACATACAGCAGGCACTGACTTGGCCAAGGCTGAGCCAGGACCTTGACACCCTTGGACCCCATCTCCATAGAGCGGGTCACCATCAGATCCATCTTGGGGTGACCCCAGTGGCGCAGAATCAACTGAAATGCTTCCTGACTCAACTTCCACTTTCCTGGATCCAGAGAGTATCAGCTGAGAAAGTCCACTTCCACATTATCCACCCCGGCAATGTGCTGAGCCAACAAAGCTGGGAGGCTCTTCACCCAGGCAAACAGAAAAGCTATCTCCAGGGCTATCCCAGCACTCCTTGTGTTGCCTTGCTCTTCCACCTTCTTCTTTCTCGGTCCTTGTCTCTGGAATTTCCTGCCATCTGTCCTCGGTCTGGAACTTTCTTTTCCCGCCTTCAAAGCGAAACTCAAAACCTATTTTTTCTGCACAGCTTTTGACCTTCCTCACCCCTCTCCCTCTCCCCCCCTCGTTGATACCCAATGAGTACTAATTCTTCTTGTTGTTATTGCTGCCTACTGTCCTTTTCCTCTAACGCTGTCCCTTTCCTATCAACAAATGGCGTTCCTTTTCCATTTCCTTCTTCAGCATTATTCCCTTTGTTTTTATTGTAAACTGCCATATGCCTCGGTTCTGGCGGTATATTAAGTTTTAAATAAAGATAAAGACATAAGCCACTACAGTGGTGTTGTCTGAAAACACTCAAATTGCCCAGCCCTTGACCAGGGACCAGAAACACAGAAAAGCCAATCTGATAGCCCTTGCCTCGAGGCTGTTGATGGACAACATCATCTCCCTGTGGCTCCAATGGCCCTGGGCTTTTCGGTCTGGACAAGGGGCTTCCCAGCCCGAGAGACAGGAATCCGCCATCATAAGGATCCATGAGCAATCATCCAGTGGCATGTCCTTCCTCAGATGATTGGGCTGCTATCATTACCACAGGCTGGTCTTACCATTATCGAGAGTTGGAGCCTGAGCTTGAACTCCTGAGAACTCAGGGACCACAGAGTCAGTAAGGACCATTGAAGCAGTCATATATGAGCACGTACCCATGGCACCATCTTGATTGTTGCTGCCATCAATCCTGACAGTTTCCTCAGGCAGGAAGACTGCCCATCTGAGTATCAAAACATGCTCCCAGGAACTCCAGGGACTAGGAAGTCATCAACTGGCTCTTTCCCCAATTGATCACCCAGCCGAGGCTTCCCTAAAGGGACAACATTCTGGTCACTAACCAAAATGCCTTTGAAAGAGAATTGGCTTGGATGAGCCTGTCATCCACATATGGGTGCACACAAATCCCTTGGCGCTGTAGTGCCGCAGTCACCACCACTATGAACTTGGAGAACGTCCTTGGGGCTGTGGAGAATCCGAATGGGAGGGTGGTGAACTGAAAGTGAGAGCCAAGAATGGCAAAATGCAGATACGTTTGCTGATCCTTCTAGATTGAGATATGAAAATATGTCTCAGCCAAATTCAGAGATGCTAGGAACTCCCGTTGGTGCACAGCTTGAATCACAGATTGCTAATTTTCCACCTGGAAGCACAGGACTCACAAGTGCTCGTTGACACCCTTGAGGTTCAGAATGGGTCGGAATGATCCGTCCTTTGTTGGCGCCATGAAATAGATAGAATACTTGCCCTTGCCCGATCGTCCAGCGGAACAGACACCACTGCCTTAAGAAGTAGCAACTTGTCCAAGGTGATCCACAAAGCGGCCCTTTTGTTCGCATACCCAGAAAGGGAGATGCTAAAAGTGTCCAGGATCGGCTCTTTGCATTTCAGGACATAGCCATGTTGAATGGAGTCTAGCACCCAGTGATCCTTGGTGATCCAGGCCAATTCCTGAAAGAAGAGGCTAAGCCTGTCCCCAACCAGAGGAACCAGGGAATGGGCCCCCAAACCTTCAATGCACAGCCCGAGGGGATCCACTTCTGGAGGGGACCGAGACCCTGGGCCTATGTGCTCCATGAAAGGACTGAGAAAGAGCACAGAGTCCAGAAGCAGAGGGGAAGAAAGGCTGTCCAGGCCAGTAGTGAGAGGAGTCCTGAGACCCCTGAGGAGTCCGACCAGCATGCTCACAAGGAACAGGTGGAGACTGATGGAAAAGGGGCTCCTGCCCACTTCACAGGCACCCTGGACCTGTCCTTTGGAAGGCGGTAAGATTTCATCTCACCCAGGTCCTTCATTAGCTTCTCCAAATTGGCCTCAATAAGAAGCTTTCCTTTAAAGCCATCTGGGTCAACTGGGCTTTGGAAGATGTGTCCGCTGACCAGTGTCAGAGCCAAATCCAATGCCATGACACCGTCGACAGGGCACTATCCCTGGCTGCTAGACATACCAGGTTGTACATGGCATCAGAAAGGAAGGCCTTAGCAGACTTCAAAAGAAAGGTAGTATCATCTTGTGGAAGAGACTGAATCCACTGGAGCAGGGATGGAGACGTCAGGTCTGCACATAACACCAACTGAAGAACAGCAGCCACTGTGGCGAACTGGTTCAACAACAATGAATCTACCTTTCCGTCCAGAGTACCGTTTATTCATTTTTGATATTCCGCCCTTTGTGGGGACATACAGAGCGATTCACAAACACAAATTTAAAAGCAGAAGTAGAAAAGAATGCCATCATAGCACAGGAAAGGAGAAAACAAAGAGAAAGAGGAAAGGAAAGGAGAGGAGAGGGGAGTGTCCTTTAAGGCCGATCTGCTTTCCATAGGGATGGTGGTCCATCTGGTAACTGCCGTGACCTGTGCATCCACTAGGGGAATATCAAACCACACAATGCACTCCTTCTCTGGGACAGTGTACATCTTCGTATACTGTATACCCTTAATCCTTTAGGTAGGGAGTCGCGGGAATCCCACTCCGAATGGATCATGTTCTTGATCACATCTGGGAATGGGAAGACAGTAGTGGATTTCCACACTCCTTGCAGAAGTAGATGCAGCTTCAGCTCCTGCTCTGGAGCATCCACCAAGCTCAATATGGATGAGACCCCGGCAATCAATGCCGCCAGTTCCTCCTTCCAGAGCAGGTGAATTACACTGGCCTCTTCACAATCCTCCAAAGATGAGAGTACTTCTTCGTCCACATCAGGCCCAGAACCCAGACATCGGAATCCAAGTCACAGTCCAAATCTTGAACAATCATAGCCTGCTTACATGATATGAACAACTGGCTTTCCTCCAACAATCTACTCATTAACTTCTAGAAATCTGAAGCACTATTCATATTACGTGACATCTCTTTTACCCCCCCCCCCCAACTTCCATCATCCTACAGGATACTCCAGTCACAATAAAGAAAGAGGTCTGATACCTAGGTGTGACCCTGGATCGAGCCCTAAATTTACAACTACAAATCAACAGAACCACCAGGAATGCATTCCACAAACTGGCCATCATCCGTAGACTAAAACCCCTCCTAAGCCAGGAACACTTCCGCACAGTTTGCCAAGCCGTTATTACCCCCATTCTCGACTACTGAAATTCCCTCTTCCAAGGTCTCCCAGCACAGTCTACAAGACTTCAACTAATCCAGAACACTGCTGCCCGGCTCACAACAGGATCAGCCAAACATGAACACATAACACCCATTCTACTTTAGCTGCACTGGCTACCAATTACTTTAAGAGCCAAATACAAAACAGCATTAACCATATTCAAGATCAGAAACAAAACATTAGCCGGAACCCTACAAGAGCTCCTAAGCGCAAAACCTAACAATAGACCCAAAAGACAAAACACAAGAGAAACAATACCAACTCCCGGCTTTTTCACTAAAGCCAACAAGACAACATCAAAGAGGGCTCTCTCACTTGCAGCACCTACTATCTGGAACTCCTTGCTGGAGAAGATAAGGACAACCAAGGACATTAAGGACTTCAGGAAACAACTAAAAACTTTCCTGTTCTCTGAACACTTCAAAGATGACTTCCAGTACACACCCTAACAACTCACACCTAAATAATTTCATACCCAAATACATCAACTGTAAATAAGTTATGCTCCTAGCATGTCCTGCATGTACCCCTTCCCACGTTTCTAAATGAGTTCTCTGTAATGTTCTGTTGAAGTTGTAATGTAAACCACTTTGATGCCAAGAAAGGCGGTATAGAAAACTTGTTAAATAATAAAATAAAATATCCCAGCTGATTCCCCATCTCCAGAGGTTGCCCTTCGCTGGGGACACTTAGCTATAGGCAATTGAACAGGGCTTCCACTCTCAGTCTGCCCCTCACGAGACTGCACTTGGGGAAACCCAGAGGCCACAGGATCTGAATTTCCACATCAGAATGATCAGGCCTATTGTAAAAAAGGAAAAAGATTTCATGGAGGACATGCCAGACTCTGGAAGTTCTTCTTGTGGAAAGGACCCTCCTACACCAGGGGACATTGCTGCCGCCGATCTTATAAAAAATGGGGAGTGGCCCACAGCACAGCTGCCGGAACCTCCAGCTGGCTGGTTATCCTTACCCACCGTGCCATCCGCCACCTTCTGCCTTAAGGCAGGCAAGGCCAGACTAACTGCATTCCCAGCTGAGAGAGGTGTAGCAAACCCTCCAGGGATGACTCAGAAGCTGCCATGCAAGAGTAGAGTAGAGTCCAGAGATGAGGCACCTCGCTTGTCACAGGCCAAACAAAGTTTTCCTGGAAGAAGACAGAATTAAGGCAAGTATCAAACTAACACGCTAAGGCCGCAGCAGCCCAGAAGTGCACGTTAACAGCACTTACACAGCAACATGCATTACGGGCACTAGGGTAGGAACATGCATTGAAGCAGTGCACACGGAACGTGTGACTGCCAGGTGCACAATAGTAAAGATACTACTGAAGCGTGCAAGAAAAAGGCTTGAAACCCCCACACCGCACCAATGGTTGCCAGCAATCCAGATCTTAAATAAGCAGCTTTGACCGCCATGTACTTTGTGAAGACTCCTCTGAGAGCCTTCTGCAATCTTTGGGAGAGAGCAGGGAGGACAGAGGAAAAGGGAGGGGGCATTGAGGTTGTACAAGGCTGCTAAACTCTTCCAAATCCTTCCAATTATCAGGCTGCTCAACAGGCTGTTATGATGATAAAAGTGCAGAGTGGAACCAATTCCCCCCCCTCTTATGGCTACCAAAAAAGACCACAGTCTTGTGGAACTTCCACATCACGCTCAAGTGAGAGAGTCACCCTCAAGGTGCTCGTTCACAAACATTTCAATCAATCTTTAACTATCAATTATACAGATTTTCTTCAGAGTGGAAAAATCCATGCACCATCTGCTGGAGACAAAAGAATATTGAAGAGACCACTGTTGGCAAAGGTGGATAGAAGCATAGAAGTGATGTCATTGAAACCTAGGCTTTTCATTGGTTCTTTGCCTTCATCAATCTGCTGGTAGGGGAACACAACCCACTTATCTGGACCGGTCTAGCAGGATGATATGGAAGTATTATTTCAATAATGGAGCCCACTCCGATTCCTTATTTAAGCCAAAAGAGCTAAAAAATTCAATGTGAAAATCCATTATTGTTCTTTATAATTCAATAACCTGCCTTAATCACCTCCCTTCTAACAGAGAGGTACATAATCTATGACTCTCCAAGACAGTTGTTGAAAAGAGTGCATCAGTTGTTCACAGTGGGTTACTAATGGAGCTATCAAGTTTCATGTATATGTGATTTGTACTCCAAGAACATATGGCTGGTTTGACCTACATAGACCTTCGGGCAGGGGTATATTATGCAATGCACCAAATATGAAGTCTCACAAGTGGTATAATACTGTGCCTTGTACTCTTGATTGGTTCTTGGATCCTTTCAACTTTCTCACTCAATAGTTTGATCAAAATAAGAACATTTCTGACATTTAAAATTCCCCTTGTTTTCCAGTGATGAATCACCTTAATCTATGGGTCAAACTTCTTTGACCACCCAATTTTCCACATTAATCTCCCTAGTGTAAAACATGGTGGGATGTTCTGAAAAAATTGGATGGACTGTCAATGTGCATCAATATTTATGAATTAATTGACACCTTGAGAGTTGTCATTATCTTATCATGCCCCCACATTCAGGGGAAAATTTACATTGTGTGTTGCCCTATTCAGTTAAAACTAAGCAAGTAGTCCAATTAATTCATAAAAGAACATATCTATGGGGTTCCTCATAAAATCAAAGACTAAGGAAATGAGGCGAGGCGAGGCGAGGCAGCGGCAGGTAGGAATTCACACGCATGCATGGTGGAACCAATCAAATGGCTTCTAGAAGGAGCTGGGAGAGGTGCCTGTGCATGGCACATCAGTCCATATGTGAGCACTTAACCTGCTTATCCATAAAGAATATGAGATTTCTGATTTGAGCTGCATTCTTTCAACACATTCATATATTGATTTAAATGGAGCAGATTAAGCCATTGCACAGTATCAGTATCACATGTGTAAATATCAGAAACTTGACAAACTGTTTCTGCTAAAAGGAGAAACAGTGGCAACATTTTTGTTCAAAATCTGAAGTCTTCTGTTGTTTAAAGATGTCAAAAAGGCATTTCCTTAGGCACAAACGTAGACTGTAAGCCCTGTAGGGACATGAAAATATCAACTATACCAGAAGGAAAACTAGTATAGTCTGGCTTGTAAAATAAAATGTAAATCCATGAATTAGTACCATTGCCCAGGATCTGTAACTCATTTAGGGCTTCAATTCAGAGTAAGCATTTATGTATTGCGATGCCTCCACTTGGGCCCAAGGGCTTACAAGCTGGAAACGGCCTTATATGTGTCCTCCTTGAATAAAGTTCCCTTTTTGTTGTCACCAGGGTATTCTGGGACTTGTAGTGCTTTTTACTCTTGAAGGACAAATGTAGTTGAGTCGGTGGTTGTAAGGCAGCAAGAAAATTTATTGTGGGGATTTCCAGGGCATTCAAAGTTCAGTACACAACCAAGGCAGAAGGATACATCTCCAACATAAAGATGAAATCAGGATAATGAGAATGACATAACAAAACCTTTTCCACAGTTCAGCTGTTCTGCTTCTCACACACACTCACACCGAGGACTGCCTCGTGTGGTCAGTTAACAGCAACACAGGTAAACTTATAACAGCTGTGTTTTTCCTTTTGAAAGCAAACTTCTTCACAGCACTGCTTCTTAACTTCAGCAAGTAATAAAACTCAGTGAAACACAGAATTAGCTTTCCTCAGCTCAAAGCAGGAACTGCCCTTATTTCCTATACGGTTTCACAGATTCTCAGTTCCATTCAACACTGCAGAATCTTCTCTTAAAGATAAAGAACAGTCCATTGGAATGGGGTCACATTCACAATTAGGCAAACAAGAATCTACTTGCATTCCTTCAATAGCATCAGGGCAAACAGTATTTCTCTCAGGATTATAAGCTTTCTCAAACTTTCTCTCTTTCAAGAACTCCTGAAATTGGTTCCACAGCAATTCAGCTTGTGCAGGCACCTTTACATTAGGGGAGTGAACCTTTTCCTCAGAAAACAGCTTTCTTAATGCTTCTAGCTTTGGAGTTTCAAAGGCTGTGCTTTTATCAGGGCTATAGCTTTTCTCATATGAAAAACTCTCTACCCACTTCTTAACAGTAGACGGTGAGGACTCAGCTTCCTGACCTTTACAACTGGCAAATTGTCTCTCTGCTGAATTATCAGTAATGAAACTGCTGGTTTTACCTTGGGGATGTTTCCTCAGACAAACGCTGCTTTCTTTCCTCCTGGGTTCCTCCAGGCTCTGAAATGCAGCCTCCTTATGTCCTTCTCCAGTCCCTCTGAGGTAGCTGCTTTCTTGGGAGATTTCTTCTGGCTTTCTCCTCCAGCTAAGCACAGCTTCAGCTTCTCTCTCTCCTCTCTCACCATTCCAGCTCCAACAGCTGTTCCTGTTCCTTTCTCCATGTCCACCTCTTCTCCATTCACCTCTGCCTCTTCCTTCTGTTGCTGTATCCGTATCTGTACCTCCTGTGCCTGTCTCTGTCTTCCTTGAGTCAGTGCTTCTTCCCTTGACTCTTCCTGTGTGTCTTTTGCTTTGCTCTGCTCGTGGTTTTAAACACTGCTGCCTGCTGGGCATTCCCTGTTCTCTGCACCTGTGCGACCAATCAGCAGGGAAAGCACAGTTACTTACCTGTAACAGGTGATCTCTGGGAACAGCAGAAATAAGTCTTCACATATGGGTACGTCAGTACCGATGGAGCCTGCGCGGGAACGCTCCCCAGCTTCCCAAAAAAGGAAAGCTTTTGGGAGCATCCCACAGTGCCTGCGTGCTGCCTTCCCGCCTTTCCTAAACGCCTCTCCTCAGTTCGAGTTTAAAGCTGAGACAATAGAGAGAGGAAGGAAAGGAAAGAGAGAGAGAGAGATGCAACTCCTAGGGGAGGTGGGAGGGTTGTGAAGACTTATTCCAGAGATCACCTGTTACAGGTAAGTAACTGTGCTATCTCCAGGAACAAGCAGGAATGAGTCTTCACATATGGGGACTCCCTAGCTAAGATGCCTGGGAGATCCCCAAGGATATGAGACCCTGGGAAGGGTTCTACATCCTCCTATGGATCTCAGGCATCCATCCAGGGAAGGAGGGTAGGAGTTGTTTAAGAATGGAACAGGTGTTTGAGGACAGCCTGACCAAACAAGGCATCCCGGCGGGAGTCCTTGTCCAAGCAGTAGTGGGCTGTGAAGGTATGAACCGAGGCCCAGGTGGCTGCTCGACAGATCTGGTCGATGGATACAGAATTTAGATGAGCCATAGAGGTGGCCATGGCCCTCACATTATGAGCTGTGACATGGCTCTCCAGAGAAAGGTTCTTACTCTGGTAGGCGAAAGAAATACACTGAGCAATCCAATTGGACAGTGTCCTTTTAGAGACTGGAAGTCCCAAATGAGAAGGATCAAAAGCAACAAAAAGCTGGGAAGACTTTCTATGTTGCTGTGTCCTTTGTAAGTAAAAGGCAAGAGCTCTCTTACAATCCAGAGTATGAAGAGTCTTCTCTGCACTGGATGCATGAGGAGCTGGAAAAAGACAGGTAAATATACCTCTTGATTAAGATGAAAAGGTGAGACCACTTTAGGCATAAAGTGTGGATTGGTCCTACCTTATCATGATGGAACCTTGTATAAGGTGGATTAGCCACTAAGGCCTGCAGTTCACTGATGCGGCGAGCTGAAGTGACTGCAATGAGGAAAATAACCTTCCAGGAAAGAAATTTCAAGGAGGTGGTGGCTAAGGGTTCAAAAAGTGGCTTCATAAGCTGACCAAGAACTAAATTTAAATCCCATGCCACCGGAGGAGACCTAATGGGAGGTTTCGATAAAGTTAGGCCTCTCATAAATCTTGCAATGAGAGGATGAGAGGAAATAGGTTGTCCATTGATAGGCTTAAGGGATGCTGCAATAGCACTCAAATGGACTCTTACTGAATTCGTCTTAAGTCCTGCATTGGAAAGATGCAGGAGATAGTCTAACAGAGAATTTAAAGGTAGTGCTAGAGGGTCAAGACCCTTTTCAGCACACCAAATGGAAAATCTTTTCCATTTAAAAGCATAGGAATGCCTAGTGGAAGGTCTTCTGGAAGCATGGAGGATATTCTTCACTTGCTGAGAAAGATTCAAGCCTTGAAGGTCTATGCCTTCAGTAACCAAGCTCTGAGGTGAAGGGACTTGGGGTTTGGGTGCCACAAAGTCCCTTCCTCCTGGGACAGAAGGTCTGGAGCAGCTCCCAAGTCCAGGGAGGGGGCTTGGGAGAGATGCAGAAGTAGAGGGTACCACACTTGGCGTGGCCAGCGTGGAGCTATGAGGATCATAGATCCTTGATCCCTCTGGAGTTTGAACAGAGTCTTGGGAATCAAGGGAATGGGTGAAAAGGCATACAGGAAGTCCTGACCCCAATGAAGGAGGAAGGCATCCTTGGCCTGAACTCCCTGACACGGAATTCTGGAACAGAACCGGGGAAGTTTGGCATTCCACGGACTTGCAAAGAGGTCTATGTCCGGGGTTCCCCATTCTTGGAAGATTCTGAGTACCTGATCCATGTGCAGGGACCATTCGTGTGGAAGCAGAACTCGACTGAGTCTGTCTGCCCAAGAGTTTTGGATTCCTGGGAGGTATACTGCCAGGAGATGGATTTGATGCTCTCTGGCGAAGGCCCACAATCTTAAAGCTTCGTTGCAAAGCGACAGAGAGCCAGTTCCTCCTTGCTTGTTTATGTAAAACATGGCTACTTGATTGTCCGTATGAATGAGGACTGTCTTGTAGCTGAGGAGGGTATGAAAGACCTTGAGAGCTAGAAAAACTGCTCAAAGCTCCAAGTGGTTGATATGAAGAGAGGTCTCCTGTGGGGACCAAGTGCCTTGAGTGGAGAGGTCCTGTAGATGAGCTCCCCAACCTGTTTGGGAGGCATCTGTTGTGAGGGTTGCTTGGGGCAACAACTGTTGGAAGGGGGACCCCAGCAACAGATTTTGAGTGGACATCCACCATTGGAGAGACCAAAAGAGACGTTTGGAGGTTGCTATTTGGTCTGAGAGAGCTCCTGATGCTTGAGTCCACTGGGTGGACAAAGTCCATTGAGCTGCTCTCATGTGTAGGCGAGCATAGGGTACCACATGCACTGTGGAAGCCATGTGGCCTAGCAGTTGTAGCATCTCTCGGGCAGTTAAGTGGTTCTTTGACTGAATCTGGGAGGCTAACTGCACTAGACATTGGCAACGGGCCTGAGGAAGGTAGGCCCTTGCAGTGGTGGTATCCAACCAGGCCCCTATGAATTCTAGGCACTGAGTAGGGGTGAGCTGAGACTTTGGGAGGTTTACCACAAGTCCCAGATACTGCAGAATGTGCCTTGTGCGGTCCAGGGAAATCTGGGCCTCTGACTGAGATGGAGCTCGGATGAGCCAGTCGTCCAGGTACGGGAAGACAAATATTCCCAGAGTGCGTAGAAATGCAGCAACTATTGCCATGCATTTGGTGAACACTCTTGGAGCAGAGGCCAGACCAAAAGGAAGCACCCTGTATTGGTAATGTTTTCCTTGGAAAAGAAAACGTAGGAATCTTCTGTGAGATGGATGGATGAGGACATGTGTGTACGCATCCTTGAGATCTAGAGAACAAAGCCAATCCTGACTTTGAAGGTATGGAAGGAGAGTGCCCAGAGAGAGCATCTTGAACTTCTCCTTGCATAGAAATTTGTTCAATTCTCTGAGATCTAAGATGGGTCTGTATCCCCCTGTCTTCTTTGGAATGAGAAAATAGGGGGAGTAGAACCCTGACCCTTGTTGAAGAAGAGGGACTTCTTCTATTGCCCCTTGGGCAAGAAGGGTAGCCACCTCCTGACCTAGAAGGTCGAGAAGAGATGTGGGAGAATTGAAGTGTCTCACCATGGTGTGGGGAGGAAGGTCTGAGAAATGAAGCTTGTAGCCCTCTCTTATGATGGAGAGGGTCCACTGCTCTGATGTGATTTGCTCCCATCTGGGAGCAAAATGAGCTAACCTTCCTGGAATGGTGAGAGGCTCTGGCTGTTTTAGAGCCAGAAAGGCTAAGTTCTCTAGCATCAAGTCAAAAACCCTGAGGAGGTTGGGTCTGCTGAGTTGCAGCAGCCCTTGTAGATTTAGGCCTGGCCTGTTTAGGTTGCTGACGCTTAGTGGCAAAGCGACCTGTAGAAGATTGTTGGCCAGAAGTAGAAGGAAATCTGCCCTTTTTGAAAAAAGACTTTTTAAAGGGCTTTTTCTTGGCAGGAATGGAGGTAGACTTTGAAAGTCTATCCAGAGCAGAGTTTTCTGCATCCATTTGAGTGGCTTTTATTTACCATTCTTTGCCAAATAGGTTTTCACCTGTACAGGGAAGATTTCCTAAGCCATCTTGAACCCAGGGTTCTAAATCAGAAGCTTGGAGCCAAGCAATTCTGCGAGCAGCTATGGCAATGCCTGAAGCTCTGCTGGCACCTTCAAAGGAGTCAAAGGCTGCCCTGTTGGAAAACTTTGAAATGTCTTGAGTATGCTTAATTATGATATCTAGGGTTGCGCTCAAAAATAACAAAATAATACATTAATATACACCTCAGCTACTTAAGTGTTTACTTATCATATCTTCAGATTTCCAAAGGTCTCAGTTTCTAGCCAGCCGGGCTAATAGAGTATACTCTCCACAGCTGTAGCTGATAATCTCATCAATGACCTCTTTATGGAAACCTATTTTTTAGAACATCCCCCGCACTACTAAAAGTGATAATATCAGTCTTTAAGGCTTGGTGTCATAGAGCGTATATGCCAGGATCATTCATATATTCCAAAAAACTGGCACTTAACTGGCACTTAGCTGCTGCAATCCAAGCTCTCGGAAGTATTGCATAGATTGGAGTCTGTATGCTAATTCCACTGAGTTCCACTGAGTTCCCGACGCTCTCATTGGGGTCCCACTGCGGCGTTTCACGGCCTGTGGTTTCATCAGGGGAGCCTCATTGCCTTAAGTTCATGTACAAGACGATGCTGCCGACCTTTCGTGTCTTCCTATATTCTGTCTCTTTACTTGTTTAACCAACTGTTGGAAAAGCGCCGCGCGGCGCTTTTCCAACAGTTGGTTAAACAAGTAAAGAGACAGAATATAGGAAGACACGAAAGGTCGGCAGCATCGTCTTGTACATGAACTTAAGGCAATGAGGCTCCCCTGATGAAACCACAGGCCGTGAAACGCCGCAGTGGGACCCCAATGAGAGCGTCGGGAACTCAGTGGAACTCAGTGGAATTAGCATACAGACTCCAATCTATGCAATACTTCCGAGAGCTTGGATTGCAGCAGCTAAGTGCCAGTTAAGTGCCAGTTTTTTGGAATATATGAATGATCCTGGCATATACGCTCTATGACACCAAGCCTTAAAGACTGATATTATCACTTTTAGTAGTGCGGGGGATGTTCTAAAAGATAGGTTTCCATAAAGAGGTCATTGATGTGATTATCAGCTACAGCTGTGGAGAGTATACTCTATTAGCCCGGCTGGCTAGAAACTGAGACCTTTGGAAATCTGAAGATATGATAAGTAAACACTTAAGTAGCTGAGGTGTATAACAAAATAATACATTAATATTTTTGAGCGCAACCCTAGATATCATAATTAGATCGCTCAGTTAGAGACCTTGAATTTTTGAGTATGCTTAAGCCAAATGAGGAATTCTTCCCTTTTATCCTCTGGAAGAAAAGGGAGGAAAGTGTGCAGCTTTTCTGCAACTTCTTTTAGAAACATACCCATGTAAAGACTATATGAGTTGATTCTGGCAATAAGCATACTGGCTTGGAAGATTTTCCTACCAAAAGCATCCAAGGTCCTGCATTCTCTTCCTGGAGGAGCAGAAGAATGTCTCTTTGTACTCTATCCTCTTCATAGCTGACTGCACCACAATGGAATGGTGAGGAAGCTGAGTCTTATGAATCCCAGGACAGGGAGGGACACGATACATAGTGTCCAATCTGCGAGAATGAGGAGAGAGAGTGAGAGGAGTCTCCCATAAATCAATCATGTGTTCATAAAGAATCTCATGAATTGGTAAGGTGACTGTCTCTCTAGGAGCCTTAGAATAACCTAAAATATCTAATTTTTTTGCTCTAGGCTCTGATTCAGAGGTTACTGAAATAGAAAGTCCTTTAGCTACTTCTCTTATGAAGTCTTGAAAGGACAAGTCCTCTAGAGGAAACATTCTTCTTTTTGGAGAAGAAGGCTCTTCAGGAAGGGCTATGGATACTTCAGGAGACTCCTCTGATGTATCAGAATCACCAGAGGAATCAAAGTACCGTCTGTCAGGGTGCTCTTCTAACGCTCGATACCCGTATCGAGCAGTATCGACATTGGGCGTCCTTGGTACCGGATCGGTACCGATAAGCAGCCCTGGACAAGGAACCGCTGCAGTCGGTATCCTGGTCGATACCGATGCAGTCGGTACCGGTATCGGCGCTGGTGCCGGTACCGGAGCCGATACCGACAACGGAGTTTGTTGTGGTACCAGCGGCGTCGCAGCTTGAATGAAAGCCGTGATAGCCCGCTGCATGGACAGAACATTCTGATCCATCAACGCCATGAATGCCTGGAATTCGGTACCGGGAGATTGTGCCGGTACCCCAGAGCATTCTAACAGGTGATCGGTCGAGGCCGTGCCATCGATGTCAACCTGTAACCCCATAGGAGGAGCTTTGGAAGCCGGAGCTTCCCGCCGGGGTTGTTTTGCTGGTGCAGGATCCTCAAGGGCAAGCCCGGAGGCATCTCGATGCTTAGAGGGAGATCTACCCTTCGAGGACCTGCTAGATTTATGTTTGGTTACCTGAGATCCATTAGGAGAAGAAGACCTGGAAGATGTCGATGCTACCGAAGCTGCATCAGCGGGAAACAGCACATGGAGCTTAGCTGCTCGGTTCTGTAAACCCCGTTTAGACATTAGAGAGCAGGACGGACAATCCGGAATGGAGTGTTCAGGACCCAAACATTTAAGGCACCATTCATGGGTGTCTGTAACAGAAATAGTACCGCTACACTTAGTGCATTTCTTGAACCCGGAGGCTGGTTTTTCCATGAGGAAAATTTTCTTGTAGGCCCTGAGGCCCAAAGAGAAAAAATACACTAAGTGAGGAAAGTATAGATTATTTTTTTTTTTTTTAAAGAAAGAAAGAAAAGACCGGCGGTACCGGTCCGGAGTCGGGGAAGGCAGACACGCCACCAAAGAAATAAAATAAAATAAAGAACTTCTTCAGCGGTGACAGGGCTCGACCTGCTGGCTCCGCGGCAAAGAAGAACTGAGGAGAGGCGGTTAGGAAAGGCGGGAAGGCAGCGTGCAGGCGCTGTGGGATGCTCCCAAAAGCTTTCCTTTTTTGGGAAGCTGGGGAGCGTTCCCGCGCAGGCTCCGTCGGTACCGACGTACCCATATGTGAAGACTCATTCCTGCTTGTTCCTGGAGATGCCTGTCTCCACCCCTGAGCTAGGGCGTGGCCTGACTTTAGCAGGGAGCTGACTTTTCCTCTGATCTGGCTTGTAATTCCCCTGCACGTGTGCACTGCCATTCACTTCAAAGGGGAAATCATGATTTTCTTCAAGTTCGATATCTTCCAGACAGCTTTCATCACTACAGTATTTACTATGGCCACACCACACTGAGTGCACACAGTCTTATCAAATGTAAAAAGGAGATAGAGCAGCTTTTAAAAAGGAGATAGAGCAGCTTTTAAACTAGATAATAGGGGAAAGCCGACAGTCGCCCAAGAGCGGATGGTTTGGAAGAATGTATCCTTGAAGGATATTACCAAAAGCAGAGAGGTTCCAAAAAAGAGTACAGTAGCCCAAATGCCCTCGAGTATGGAGCAGATAGAGCTTAAAGATCCCAAATTACCCATGTCTACCAAGAGCCAAATTAATATGAATAAAATACAGTCTCTAAAATGCTTGTATGCAAATGCTAGAAGTCTAAAAAATAAGATGGGAGTTAGAATATATAGCACTAAATGAGAGGTTAGAAATGATTGGAATATCAGAGACATGGTGGAAGGAGAACAACCAGTGGGACACTGTGATACCTGGGTACAAACTATATCATAATGATAGAACTGATCAAATTGGTGGAGGGGTAGCGCTCTATCTTAGAAAGGGCATTGAGTCAGAAAGGATTAAAGTTTTGCAGGAAACAAAATTTGCTGTAGAATCTCTATGAATTGAAATTCCATGTAAAAAGGGGAAGGCAATGGCAGTGGGGGTGTACTATCGACCGCTTGGCCAGAATGAACAAATGGATGATGATATTCTCAAAGAAATCAAGGAAACTAACAAAAGTTACAGCGTGGTAATAATAATGGGTGATTTCAATTACCCCGGTATCGACTGGGTCAGTGTCACGGCAGGACATGCTAGGGAGATAAAGTTCCTAGATGAAATAAATGACTGCTTCTTGGAGCAGCTGGTTCATGAACCGACCAGAGGGGAAGCCATATTAGACCTAGTCCTTAGTGGAACACCAGATCTAGTACAAGAGATAAGGGTGTTGGGACCACTTGGCAATAGTGATCATAGCATGATCGCCTTTGATTTAATTAGTGGAGGAGGGATAGTAAGGAAATCCACAGTACTACCTTTTAACTTTCGAAAGGGAAACTATGATAAAATGCGGAAAATAGTTAAGAAAAAACTAAAAGGAGCAGTTGCAAAGGTTAAAGACTTACATCAAGCTTGGGTGTTGTTGAAAAATACTATCTTGGAAGCCCAGACCAGCTGTATTCCACACTTTAAGAAAAGTGGCTGGAAGTCCAAAAAACTGCCAGCATGGTTTAAAGGTGAGGTCAGAGAGGCTGTTGTTGCCAAAAAAGCATCTTTCAGGAAATGGGAAAAAGAGCCAAACGACGAAACCTGGAAACAGCACAAGCACTGGCAGGTCAAATGCAAGGCATTGATAAAGCGGGCAAAGGGAGAATTTGAGAAGAAGCTTGCTGCAGAAGCAAAAACACGAAATAAAGATTTTTTCAAGTACATTCGTAGCAAAAAACCTGTGAGAGAGTCAGTTGGTCCATTAGATGACAGAGGAGTTAAAGGGGCACTAAGAGGTGACAAGGCGATAGCGGAGAGACTGAATGAATTCTTTGCTTTGGTCTTTACTGAGGAAGATGTAGGGATGTTACCCATGACTGAAGTGGTATTTAAAGGTGCGGAAGAATTGAAGGGAATATCGATACATCGGGAAGATGTATTACAACTATTAGATAAACTGAAGAGTAGCAAATCACCTGGGCCGGATGGTATACATCCAAGGGTGTTGAAAGAACTGAAATATGAGATTGCAGACCTGCTATTAGTAATCTGTGAACTATCATTAAAATCATCGCTAATACCTGAAGATTGGAGGATCGCCAATGTAACACCAATTTTTAAAAAGGGTTCCAGGGGTGATCCGGGAAACTACAGACCGGTGAGCCTCACGTCAGTACCGGGAAAAATGGTAGAAACCATCATAAAGAATAAAATTACTCAGCATGTAGATAGTCATGGCCTAATGGGAGACAGCCAACATGGCTTTAGACAAGGAAGATCTTGTCTTACTAATCTGTTATGTTTTTTTGAAAGTGTGAATAAACAGGTGGACAAAGGTGAGTCGGCTGATATAGTGTATCTAGACTTTCAGAAAGCCTTTGACAAGGTCCCTCATCAGAGACTTTTGGCAAAACTAAAGAGTCATGGGATAGGAGGCAGTGTACTACTGTGGATCAGGAACTGGTTAAAAGATAGAAAGCAGAGGGTTGGGCTAAATGGCCAATTTTCCCAATGGAGAAAGGTGAATAGTGGTGTACCCCGGGGATCGGTGCTGGGTCCGCTGCTTTTTGACATATTCATAAATGACCTGGAAAGAGGAATAACGAGTGAGGTTATCAAATTTGCAGATGACACAAAACTATTTAAAGTTGTTAAAACGCAAGAGGATTGTGGAAAATTGCAATAGGATCTTGATAAATTGGAAGACTGGGCATCAAAATGGCAGATGAAATTTAATGTGGACAAGTGCAAAGTTATGCACCTAGGGAAGAACAACCCAAACTATGGTTACACAATGCAAGGTTCCACATTAGGAACCACCACCCAGGAAAAAGATTTAGGCGTCATTGTGGATAACATGTTAAAACCCTCGGCCCACTGTGCAGCGGCAGCCAAGAGAGCAAATAGAATGCTAGGTATCATAAGGAAAGGAATGGAAAATAAAACAAAAGATATTATAATGCCTCTATACCGTTCCCTGGTGAGACCGCACCTTGAATATTGTGTGCAATTCTGGTCGCCGTATCTTAAAAAGGATATAGCGTTATTAGAAAAGGTTCAGAGAAGAGCCACCAAAATGGTAAAGGGGATGGAAGGATACTCCTATGAAGAAAGGCTTAAAAGGTTATGGCTCTTTAACCTGGAAAAGAGACGGCTGAGGGGAGATATGATAGAAGTCTATAAATTAATGAATGGAGTGGAACGGGTAAACATAGATTGATTGTTTACGTTATCAGAATATAGAAAGACTAGGGGACATGCAATGAAGCTACAGGGTAAACTATTTAAGACTAATAAAAGAAAATATTTTTTCACTCAACGTGTAATCAAACTCTGGAATTTGTTACCGGAGGATGTAGTAAAGGCTGTTAGTGTAGCTGGGTTTAAAAAAGGTTTGGACAAGTTCCTGGAGGAAAGGTCCATAAACCTTTATTAAGAAGGGACCCAGGATATCAATGCTTGACCCAGTACAAGCATTGCGGAACCTGTGTCTTCTGGGGAAACTGCTAGGTACGTATGACCTAGATTGGCCACTGTTGGAAACAGGATACTGGGCTTGATGGACCTTGGTCTGATCCAGTATGACATATCTTATGTTCTTATCAGATCTCGGAAGCTTAGCAAGGTCGGGCCTAGATGGGAGATCACCTTGGAATACCAGGAGCTAGTAGGATTACTGCATGGAAGAAATGCTTGGCAATCTACTTCTGGTTACAACTTGCCAAGAAAACTCAGGGGATAACCATAACATGGGCAACTATCTGCAGAACTGCCAGGAGTCAACATTAACTTGAGAGCACTTAAGAGCAACAAGAACCATCACCACCTTAATGTAACGTGCCTTGAGCTATTGTTGAAACAAGGCGTGAGCTAAGTCCAAGCTACATATAAAGGCTGAATGTTAAATGCACTGGTTAAATCTGTCCATCTATCCACAACGGGGCTTACAAAGTCTGTCCCGGTCAACTCAAAACAAATCAGGTTTTCCAGGATATCATCAAGGGATATGTCTGAGATAAATCTACATATATTTAAAAATAAGTGCATGTTTACATCTCATGTATATTCCTTCTGAAGATCCAGAAACAAAGCTAACCATTTCAACGGATGAATGATCCGGAACAAGGGATTCATGATATAACACTCTGAAAGAGAAAACTGGGGAGCAAAGTCAATAAAGCATAGTTACTCACCTGTAACAGGTGATCTCCGGGAACAGCAGGAATTTAGTCTTCACATATGGGTATTGTCGGTACCGACGGACCCTGCGCAGGAACGCTCCCCAGCGTCCAATTAGAAAGCTTTCGGGAGCATCCCACAGCGCCTGCGTGCTGCCTTCCCGCTTTTCCCAACTGCCTCTCTCCAGTTGAGTTTTAAAGCTGAGACAAAGAGAGAGAGAGGGAAAGGGAAAGAGATAGATAGAGAGATACAACTCCTAGGGGAGGTGGGTGGGTTGTGAGGACTAAATTCCTGCTGTTCCAGGAGATCACCTTTTCCAGGTGAGTAACTATGCTATCTCCAGTAACAAGCAGGAATGTAGTCTTCACATATGGGGACTCCCTAGCTTTAGATGCCAGGGAGAGACCCCAGAAGTTGTGTGCCCCTGAAAAAAGGGCTCAACTCCCCCCCATGGATCTCTGGCATCCAATCCATGGCAGGTAGGAGTTGATTAGGTATGGAACAGGTGTTGAAGAATAGCCTGACCTAACAAGGCATCCCGGCGGGAGTCTTTGTCCAAGCAGTAATGGGCTGTGAAGGTATGAACCGAGGCCCAGGGGGCTGCTCGACAGATGTCGTCGATAGACACAGAGTGTAGATGAGCCATTGAAGCTGCCATGGCTCTCACATTGTGAGCTGTGACATGGCCCTCCAGAGGATGATTCTTACTCTGATAGACAAAGGCAATACACTGAGCAATCCAGTTAGATAATGTTCTCTTGGAGACTGGAAGTCCCAAATGAGAAGGATCAAAAGCAACAAAGAGATGAGAGGACTTTCTATGTTGCTGTGTTCTTTGTAAGTAAAAGGCTAAAGTTCTTTTACAGTCCAAAGTATGAAGGTTCCTTTCTGCATTTGATGCATGAGGCCTTGGAAAGAACACAGGTAGGTAGACCGCTTGGTTTAGATGAAAAGGCGAGACCACCTTTGGCATAAAATGTGGATGAGTCCTAAGGACTACCTTATCATGATGGAACCTTGTATAAGGTGGATCAGCCACTAGTGCTTGCAACTCACTGATGCGACGTGCTGATGTGATTGCAGTGAGAAAGATAACCTTCCAGGAAAGCAATTTCAAGGAGGTAGTAGCTAAGGGTTCGAAAGGTGGCTTCATAAGCTGACCAAGAACCAAATTTAAGTCCCATGCCACAGGTGGTGGCTTAATGGGAGGCTTAGTCAGCAGAAGGCCTCTCATAAATCTTGCTATAGGAGGATGGGAGGAAATAGGTTGTCCATTTAGGGGCTTAAAGGAAGCTGCAATAGCACTCAAAAGAACCCTCACTAAGTTAGTCTTAAGTCCTGCATTGGATAAATGAAGGAGATACTCCAGTAATGATTCCAGAGGTATGGCAGTAGGGTTAAGACCCTTCTGCGAACACCATATGGTAAACCTTTTCCACTTGAAAGCATAAGAGCGTCTTGTGGAAGGCTTCCTGGAAGCATGAAGGATATCCTTTATCTGCTGAGGGAGGTTAAGATCATGAAGATCTAGGCTTTCAGCAACCAAGCCCTGAGATGCAGAGACTGGGGATTGGGATGCCATAACATTCCGTCCTCCTAAGATAGGAGATCTAGAGCAGACCCTAACTCCAGGGAGGGAGCTTGAGAGAGATGTAGAAGCAGAGGGTACCCACACTTGCCGTGGCCAATGTGGAGCTATGAGAATCATACGGCCTCTGTCTCTCTGAAGCTTGAACAGGGTCTTGGGAATTAGGGGAATGGGTGGAAAGGCATACAGGAAGTCTTGACCCCAGTAAAGGAGGAAGGCATCCCTGGCCTGAGCCCCCTGAGCCAGAATTCTGGAACAGAACCGGGGAAGTTTGGCATTCCACGGACTTGCAAAGAGGTCTATGTCCGGGGTTCCCCAAATTTGAAAAATCTTGGCCACCTGGTCTGTATGCAGAGACCACTCGTGTGGAAGCAGAACTCAACTGAGTCTGTCTGCCCAAGAGTTTTGTATGCCTGGAAGATACACTGCCAGGAGATGAATCTGATGCTCTCTGGCGAGGGCCCATAGTCGCAAAACTTCATTGCAAAGCGACAGAGAGCCTGTTCCCCCCTGCTTGTTCACGTAGAATATGGCTACTTGATTGTCCGTATGAACAAGGACTGTCTTGTAGCGGAGCTAGCTGTGGAACACTCGAAGGGCAAGGAAAATTGCTCTGAGCTCCAAGAGATTGATATGTAGATGAGTCTCCTGTGGAGTCCAGGTGCCTTGGGTGGAGAGGTCTTGCAGATGAGCTCCCCAACCCATTGGAGAAGCATCTGTTGTGAGAGTTGCCTGGGGTAAGGGTTGTTGAAAAGGGGACCCCAGCAACAGGTTTTGAGTGGAATTCCACCATTGGAGGAACAAAATAAGGCGATTTGTATTTGCTATTATGTCTGACAGGCATCCTGATGCCTGGGTCCATTGGGTGGATAAAGTCCACTGGGCTGCCTTCATATGGAGGCGAGTATAGGGAACCACATGCACGGTAGATGCCATGTGGCCTAGTAATTGTAGCATTTCTTGGACAGTGAGATGAGGCTTTAGCACTGCTTGAGAAGCTAACTGCACCATGCGAAGGCAACGGGCCTGGGGAAGATAGGCCCTTGCCTTTTTGGTATCCAGCACAGCCCCTATGAATTCTAGAGACTGAGTGGGAGTTAGACTGGATTATGGGATGTTTATTACTAGACCCAAATACTGAAGGATACGCATTGTGCAGGATAGAGAAGTCCTGGACTCTGACTCTGTTGGGGCTCGAATGAGCCAGCCGTCTAAGTAGGGGAAGACGAATATTCCTAGAGTACGAAGAAATGCAGCTATCACAGCCATGCATTTCATGAACACTCTTGGTGCTGAGGCCAGGCCAAAAGGAAGCACCCTGTATTGGTAGTGCTTTCCCTGAAAAAGGAACCGAAGGAACCTTCTGTGAATTGGATGGATGAGAACATGGGTGTACGCATCCTTGAGATCTAGAGAACAAAGCCAATCCTGACTCTGAAGGTATGGCAGCAGAGTTCCCAGAGAAATCATCTTGAACAGGAATTTGTTCAATTCTCTGAGGTCTAAGATAGGTCTGTATCCCCCTGTTTTCTTTGGGATAAGGAAATAGGGGGAGTAAAACCCTGTACCCTGTTGATGAATGGGTACTTCTTCTATTGCCCCTTGGGCAAAAAGTATGGTGACCTCTTGATCCAAGAGGTTGGTGAGAGAAGTCTGAGAATTGAACTGCATTATCATTGTGGGAGGGGCATGCTTAAAAAATGAAGCTTGTACCCCTCTTTTATGATAGAGAGTGTCCACTGCTCTGCTGTTATCTGCCCCCATCTGGGGGCAAAGTGACACAACCTTCCTGGAATGGTGGAAGGCTCTGGTCCATTGAGAGCCAGGAAGGCTAAGTTCTCTAGCTGAAAGTCAAAGGCCTTGTGGAGGCTGAGATTGCTGAGACGGCTGAGGCTTAGCAGTCTTTGCCTTCCTTTGTTTGGGTGGTTGCTGACCTTTCCGGACAGGTTGACCTGCAGAACGTCCCTGCTGAGAATAAGCAGGATAAAACCTTTTCTTTTTAGAAAAGAAGGGTTTCTTGAAAGATTTCTTTCTTGCAGGATCAGCTGTGGCCTTGGATAGTCTATCCAAGGTGGACTTGTCAGCATCCAACTCATTGGCCTTTTCTTGCCAATCTTTGCCAATCTCCTGTGACTTCTTTCAGGAACATTCCCATATATAAACTATAGGAACTGATCCTGGCAGACAGCATGAAAGCTTGGAAGACGCGACGTCCAAAAGCATCCAGAGTTCTGCACTCACGTCCTGGAGGATTAGAGGCATGTCTCTTTGCACTCTTGATCCTTCTCATAGCTGATTCCACTACAATAGAGTGGTGAGGAAGCTGAGTTTTCTGGAAACCAGGACAAGGAGGGACTCAATACAGAGTGTCCAGTCTACGAGAATGAGGAGAGGTGGTAAGAGGTGTCTCCCACATTCTTAACATGAGATCATGCAAGATCTCATGGATAGGCAGGGTAGCTGCCTCTTTAGGAGTTTTAGGATACTGTAAAATTTCCAACTCCTTTGCTCTGGGCTCTGTTTCAGGAGCCACAGTAATGGACAAACCTCGAGACACCTCCCTGATGAAATCCTGAAAGGAAATGTCCTCTGGAGGAGACATCCTGCGTTTAGGGGAGGAAGGCTCCTCTGGGAGAAGTATCCCTGCATCAACAGAACTGTCAGAATCCTCAGATTCCTCTGAGGACCCAAAGTACCTTCTGTCCGGATGCTCTTGAAAAGCCCGATACCTGTACCGACCGAAGTCGGTACCGAGGGGAATCGGTACCGGTGTAGCGGTATCGGAAGACATCGCATGACTGGGTGCCAGCAATGCGGATGCCAATTTCGATGCCAATGCTATCGGTACCGGTACCGGAGTTGGTGCCAGTACCGGTTGAACTGTCTGACGCGGTTCTGAGGGTATCGATGCCACAAGGAGAGCTACCAGACTGCGTTCAATAGCCAGGACCCTCTGGTCTATCGACGCTGCCGATGACAGGATGTCGGTACTGGAGGAAATTGGCAGTACCCCAGAGCATGGCACCAGGAGTTCTGCCGAGGTCGAGGTCGAGGCCTCGAGAACATCCTGGAGCCCCGATAATGCTTTGGAAGCCAAACCCTCCCGCCGGGGCAATTTTGCCGGTGCAGAATTCTCAAGGGCAACGCCAAATGCATCTCGATGCTTAGAAGGAGATCTACCCTTTGAGGACCGGCTAGACTTATGTTTAGTTACCTGAGATCCACGGGAGGAAGAGGAAGCCCTGGAAGACGTTGATGCCACCGAAGCTGCATCAGAGGGAAACAGGGTACTGAGCTTAGCAGCTCGGTTCTGCCGACCTCTTTTAGACATCATGGCACAGGACATACAATCCGTGATGGAGTGGTCAGGCCCTAAACATTTTAGACACCATTCATGGGTGTCAGTGATGGAGATGGTACCGCCACACTTGGTGCACTTTTTGAAACCCGAAGCAGGTTTCTCCATTGTAGGAAAAATTGGGGGTCTAAGGCCCAAAATGGTGCGTGCACCTGGGAAAAAAGGAAAAGTACTAAGTACTTTTTTTAAAAGAACAGAAATAAATAAAGAAAAAAACGGCGGTACCGGTAAAGCGTCGGAGAAGGCAGACGCGACCACAAAAAAAGAAAGTAATAAGGAAGAATTTTCTGCGGTGACAGGAACACGACCTGCTGTCTCCGCGGAAAACAAAGAACTAGAGAGAGGCAGTTGGGAAAGGCGGGTAGGCAGCACGCAGGTGCTGTGGGATGCTCCCAAAAGCTTTCTAATTGGACGCTGGGGAGCGTTCCCGCGCAGGCTCCGTCGGTACCGACGATACCCATATGTGAAGACTACATTCCTGCTTGTTCCTGGAGATATATTTTTTCACGAAAGAATGGTGGGAGGATGGAATGTTCTCCCAGGGTGAGTGGTGGTGGCTAAACAGTAAAGCGTAATTACTCACATTATAACAGGTGATCTCCGGGAACAGCAGAAATTTAGGGGGGTGTTTACTAAATGGTGGTAGCGGACTCCATGCAATCGCACGGAGTCCGCTACCGCCATTTAGTAAACATCCCCCTTAGTCTTCACATATGGGAGCACTCCACTGCACGACTGCCTTCCCAACTCCCTCTCTTCAGTTGAGTCTGTGGCTGAGAAAAGAGAATGAAATCCTATAACTCCTAGGGGAGGAGAGCGGGTTGTGAAATAAATTCTAGCTGTTCCCGGAGATCACTTGTTACAGGTGTATAACTACGCTATCTCCAGGAACAAGCAGAAATGTAGTCTTCACATATGGGACTCCCTAGCTCTCAGATGCCAGATGAAGTGACCTCAGAACCGGTAGAGGTTCGTCTCAGAGTAGGCATGATGAAGTCATGGATTCCACATGGATTTCTGGTATCTTCAAAATCCAGGACGGAGGATAGAAGCTGCATCTAAGTCTGAAAGAGGTGCTGGAGTACAGCCTGACCAAACATGGCATCCCGACAGGAGTCCTTGTCCAGACAATAATGGGCAGCAATGATATGGACGGAAGAACAAGTTGCTGCTTTGCATATTTTGTCGATGGCTACTGAACATAGGTTTGCCATTGAGGTAGCCATGGTGCAAATGTTGTGAGAAGTGACATGCCTTCCAGGGAGAGTCCTGTTTTGTCATAGGCAAATGAAATGCAGTCTGCTATCCACCTGGACAGCGTACAGTTAGAAACAGCTAATCTCAGGTGACTGGGGTCAAATAAGATTAACAACTGTGAGGCCTTATGATGATCACCAGTTATTTGAAGATAGAAAGCCAATGCACGTTTGCAGTCAAGAGTGTACAGAGTTGCTTCTGCTCCAGATGCATGCTGCTTAGGAAAGAAAACTGGAAGGTAAATTGACTTGTTTAAATGGAAGGGAGATACCACCTTTGGCATAAAGTGTGGGTAAGTCTGAAGGACTACTTTGTCATGGTGGAAGTGGGTATAGGGAGAATCTGCACCAATGCCTGAAGCTCACTAATGCGTCTAGCTGAAATGAAGGCAATTAGGAAGATTACCTTCCAAGAAAGGAAGGGTCCCAATTTACCGGAGGTGGCTTAATGGGTGGTTTGTACAGCAGGAAACCTCTCATGAATTGCGCTACTAGTGGTTGCGTGCAGATGGGCTGTCCATCGAGTAATGGTGAGAGGCCGCAATAGTACTGCGGTGGACCTTCACAGAGTTTACCTTTAGACCTGTCGAGGACAGATGGAGTAAATACTGAAGGAGTGACTCCACTGGAGCAGAAAAGGGATTGAGATCCTTCTGAGAAAGAGTAGTTACTCACCTGTAACAGGTGTTCTCCAGGAGCAGCAGGAATCAGTCCTCACTTATGGGTGACATCGGCGCCGATGGAGCTCCCGTGCGGAGCATTTCCCCAGCTTTCTATGAAAGCCTTTGGGAATACTACATGCATGCGTGGTCCCCTTCCCGCCTAAAGGTGCCATCTTGCTCAGTCAAATGACATAGCTAAAAAACAGCACACAAAAAATGAAAAAATTAACTATGTACAACTGCAACTCCCAGGGGAGGAGGGAGGGTTGTGAGGACTGATTCCTGCTGCTCCTGGAGAACACCTGTTACAGGTGAGTAACTACTCTTTCTCCAGGACCAAGCAGGAAGTCAGTCCTCACTTATGGGATTCCCCAGCTTCAGGCTACCGGGGACCCAGAGCTGAAAAATGAGCTCCCTCTAGCCTCAGCATCAGGGATAGGATTTCACTGAAAACATACCTCCACCGGTAGCCCAACCAGAGGGCTGGAGGGTAGGAGTTGCCTAAACCTCAAAGAGATTCTGGAGCACTGCCTGACCGAAAGCACTGTCCCTATGGGACTCCCTCTCCAGGCAGTAATTGGCCGCAAAAGTCTGGCTTGAGGACCAAGTTGCAGCCCTGCAGATGTCTGCCAACGGTACAGAGCGGAGATGAGCTACTGAGGCAGCCATTGCCCTGACACGGTGGGCCGTGACTTGACCCTGCAAAGGTAGGTCAGCTGCCCTGTAAGCCCAGGTGATACAGTCAGCCACCCAGATGGACAAGGTACGCTTGGACACAGGTACTCCGAAGTTATTGGGGTCAAAAGATACGAAGAGCTGCGTACGCTCAAGGTAGAAGGATAAGGCTCTCCTACAGTCCAGGATATGCAGGACTGTCTCAGCCCGGCTGGCATGGGGCCTAGGGAAGAATGTTGGAAGAACCACCTCCTGGTTGAGATGGAAAGAGGAGACAACCTTGGGGAGGAACTTAGGATGAGTCCTAAGGACTACCCTGTTCCTATAGAAGCGAGTGTATGGCCTGTCACAGACCAGGGCTTGAAGTTCACTCACTCGCCTGGCCGAGGTCAAGGCCACTAGGAATAGAGTCTTCCAGGATAGTAAGCGTAAAGGACATGTAGCCACTGGTTCAAAAGGTGGGCGAGTAAGTTGCTGCAAGACCACATTCAACTCCCACTCAGGGGCCGGTGGACGTAGAGGAGGCTTGAGCAATAGTAAGCCTCTGAGAAATCTGGACACCAAGGAGTGAACTGACAAAGAGTGTCCCTTCACCAGTGAGTGATGAGCTGCCAGAGCAGAGAGGTGGACCCGAACAGAATTGGACTTAAGGCCCTGATTGGACAAGTGCAGTAGGTACTGGAGCACTACTGGCACAGTGCAGGTGAAAGGATTTTCCTTGCGTTGCTGACACCACAAGGAGAACCTCTGCCACTTTAGGGCATATGTTATCCTGGTGGATTGTTTCCTAGAAGCCAAGACCACCTCTTTCACTTCCTGAGGTAGGTCCCAGGGAGCCAAGACTACCCTTGCAGCCTCCATGACATCAGATGGAGAGATTTGAGATTGGGATGCAGAAGGGAACCCTGATCCTGAGATAGAAGGTCGGGTTGGAATCCCAGAGGCATGGGTGTCTCCACTGCCAGTTGAAGTAGCAGGGGGAGCCAGGGCTGCCTCGGCCACCTGGGTGCAACCAGAAGTACTGAGGTCTTGTCCCTGAGAATCTTGAACAAGGTTCGGGCCACCAGAGGCATGGGAGGAAACGCATAGAGCAGGCCCTGGGACCAAGAAATCAGGAAGGCATCCGCCGCCACCCTTAGGGGATGCGGTTGCCTGGAACAAAACCTGGGCAGTTGGTGATTCAGGGGACTGGCAAAGAGATCCATGGATGGAAGTCCCCATTTTAGGAAAATTTGTTGAACCACGAAAGGGTGCAGTTTCCACTCGTGGGGCTGCAGAATTCTGTTTAATCGGTCTTCCAGAAAGTTCTCCTGGCCAGGAAGATACACAGCCCTCAGCAACATCTGGTGCCTGAGGGCAAAAGAGCAAAGGGCCTGTGCTTCCAGGCATAGAGGCCTGGACCCAGTGCCACCCTGTTTGTTCACATAGAACATGGCCACTTGGTTGTCCGTCTGAACTAGAACAGACTGGTGGGCCAAGGAGTGAGAAAAAGCCTTGAAGGCTAAGCGAACAGCCCGCAGTTCCAGTAGGTTGATCTGTTGCAAGGCTTCCCATGGGGACCAGAGGCCTTGGGTGCAGCTCCCTTGACAGTGTGTACCCCAGACCTGCAAGGAGGCATTGGTTGTCAACACCACTGTGGGGGCAGCTACCTGAAAAGGCACCCCCTGCAGCAAGTTGGGGGGGGGGGGTGTAGCCACCATTGAAGAGAATCCAGGAAAGGTTTGGAAACCCTTACTTTGTCCACTAGGCTCCCTGTGGCCTGCTTCCACTGAGTTCTGAGGCACCACTGTGCAGGCCTCATGTGGAGGCAGGCATTGGGGGTCACATGCACAGTCGATGCCATGTGTCCCAGGAGCTGCAGACAGAGCCTGGCAGGAACCCTCGGCAGACTGAGAAACCGGGATGCCAACTCCATGAGCCTTTGAGCTCTGTCCTCTGGCAAGTAAGCCCCTGCTTGCAGAGAGTCCAGCCGAGCTCCTATGAACTCGAGGTTCTGGGAGGGGAGCAAAGTGGACTTTGCGAAGTTTATAACAAAGCCTAGGTCTTGAAGGAGTGTGACAGTCCTGAAGGTGGCCTGCCTGTCCTCCTAGTATGTCTGACCCCGGATGAACCAGTCGTCCAGATAGGGGAAGACAAATATCCCTTGAATCCTCAAGTAGGCCACCACCACAGCTACGCACTTTATAAAGACCCGTGGGGCGGAGGTCAGGCCAAAAGGCAGCACCCTGTACTGGTAATGGTTTCCTCCCACCACGAACCTGAGGTACTTTCTGTGGTCTGGATGAATGAGGATGTGAGTGTACACATCCTTTAGATCTAAGGAGCATAGCCAATCTCCCTGCTGGAGGTTGGGCAGAAGTGTTCCAATAGTAAGCATCTTGAACTTCTCTTTCTCCAAGAACTTGTTGAGGTTTCTGAGGTCTAGGATAGGCCTTAGGCCTCCTGTTCTCTTTGGCACCAGAAAATACCTGGAGTAGAACCCGTGCCCTTGTAGGCGAGGAGGTACCGGCTCCACCGCCTTGTCCAGAAGCAGACCCTGAAGTTCTTGGAGGAGGAGGGTGGCGTGCAAGAGAGGCCACAGAGGTTCTCCCGGAAAATAGACAGGAGGTAGCTGTTGGAAAGGAAGCATATAGCCTTGGTGAATGATGCTTAAGACCCAAGCATCCCCTGTAATGGGTGGCCACCGGTGGGCAAAAAGGGCCAAGCGACCTCCTGTGCAGGGATGGGACAGCAGGGATGGAGAGGCTATGCCTTGGGAGTCAAAAACCCCCTCCCTGCTGGGTAGGAGCAGGAGCCGGAGGCTTGGGGGTCTTCTGCCTACGGGGCCCATGTCCCTGCCCCTTGGCCTGCTGCTCCTGTGGGGGAGCTGGGGAGGCCTGGTATTGAGGGAAAGGTTTGTAGGCAGACACCTTTCTTGGGTAGAAGGACTTTTTACCCGAGCCCTTCTTTTTGTGAGAAGGGGCAGAAGTCTTTCTGGACAGCCTAGTCCTGGTCAGGTGCTCGGTCTCGAGCTCAGCAGCCTTCTCGGCCATGGGTTTGCCAAAAAGGTTCTCACCTCGGCAAGGGACATCGACCAACTTGTCCTGAACCCAAGGCTCGAGGTCCGATGACTGCAGCCATGCCTGGCGTCGGGCCGCGATGCCAGCAGCCACCACACGAGCCGAAGTCTCGAAGCCATCATAGGCCGCTCCGGACATGAATTTGGAACAGTCCTGGATACCTGAAGACAAAGACTGGAACCTCTGCAAAGGTTCCCCGGAGAGACCAGCAGAGAACCCGGCAAGCTCCTTTTCAGGTCTCGGAGAAACATGCCCATGTATAGCTGGTATGACTGGACATGGCAAGCAAGCCTCGAGCCCTGGAAGAACTTTCTGCCGAAAGCATCCAGGTTGCGGGCTTCCTTGCCGGGGGGGGGCACCGCGGAGTGCATCTTCTGGATCTTCAGTCGATGCGTGGTCGATTCCACCACCATGGTATGGTGCGGCAGCTGCGCCTTTTGGAAGCCAGGGCTCTTACGGAGTCGATAAATGGAATCGACCCGCTTGCTCAAGACCGGCGCCGAGGCCGGTGCCTCCCACATCCGGAAGAGGAGCCGTTCCAGCATCGGAGGAACCGGCACAGTAAAGGCCTCCTTCCGAGGAGAGTCATACTGGAGGGCCTCGAGCTCCTCGGATAGAGGCTCCTCCTCGGGGTCGGCAGGAATCGCCAAGGCCTTGGCCATGCCCGCACGAACTCCGAGAACCGGGTGTCCTCCGGAGGAGACCTACTCCGGGGCTCGGACTGCGGTGAGTCCGACGGGATGCACCGAGTCCGGAAGGTATCGGGGGACTCCTCATCCTCCATCTCCCAGGCTGACTCATCAGAAGAGGAGTCGAGGGGCTCTGACCGCGTTGGTCTAGGTGGCACCCGCCCTGACGCCGAAGGGACCGGCGTCGACACCCTCGGTTCCAAGCGGGAGGTCGAGGGAGATCTTGACCGAGGACGACCTCGAGCCTTCATGGCCTCGAGTATCGGCTCGGTATCCGGGGTCGACTTTGACGTCAATGTCCTGGTGGTCGGGGCAGATGCACCAGCGAGGCTGGCCATCAGTACCCGCTGCTGCTCCATGAAGGCAGACAATGTGCACTCCAAGGCTGTCAGCCTGAGTCCAAGCTCAGGAGACTCAGCAGCTACCGACTCGGGCCCCGGCGGCGCTCGGCCCGACGTCAGCTCCCTCGGAAGAGAGTCCACGAGGACTACAGGACTTACGTGTCTGACAGTCTCCGGCTCTACACGAGGTACTTTGGATGGCTTCTCCTGCTCCAAAGGCCCGGGACGGCGGTCAGAGATCTTAGACCTGGCCCTCGAGGAACCAGGGACCTCCTCCGACGCCGCCCTTGCGAGCCGTTTCTTCCTCTTGCGTTCCTGGTTGGGGGACCCCCTGTCCGAGGAACCCTGGCGATGCTCAGGATCAGACTCCCGAGACGTTGAGGCCTCAGACGAGGTCCGGGCCCGGCCGGAGGCAGAGTCCGAAAAAATCCTTTCCTTCTGATGCTGACGGCTTCGAAGTGCCTTGGTGGACATTTTACCACACGGGCCACAGATCATGGGGTCATGATCTGGGCCGAGACACCGAAGGCAGCAGTCGTGAGTGTTGGTGAGAGACATTAGTTTCTTGCACCGATCACACTTCTTGAAACCACTGGAAGCCATCGGGGAAAAAAGGGCCCCCGCGAGGTCAAAAGACCGGCCTTCCAGGGAAAACAGAAAAAAGGGCGTGAACGCCAGCCACTAAGGGCAAAAATCGAAAAATAGAGAACAGCCTCGATACCGGTCTACCGAACCCAGCGGGAGGGGGAACCGGCGTCGAACTCGAAGAAAAAGCGAAGAAATCTTCAAGAAAAAATCAACTTTTCCCGGGTGACTGGAACGAACGTCCGAAGGGTTCCACGGAAAAAGAGAGACTGAGCAAGATGGCACCTTTAGGCGGGAAGGGGACCGCGCATGCGTGTAGTATTCCAAAAGGCTTTCATAGAAAGCTGGGGAAATGCTCTGCACGGGGGCTCCATCGGCGCTGATATCACCCATAAGTGAGAACTGACTTCCTGCTTGGTCCTGGAGAACTAGGGTTGCCAACTGGCTCCAGATGTGCCCGACAGGCTTGATCCAGTCCTGGGTTTACCCCACTGCATGCAGGGACATGTAGTCTTGCTTTTCTTATGGAGTGCAATGGAGAAATCAGAACTACATGTCCCTGCATGCAATGGGGTAGACCCAGGACTGGATCAAACCTGTTGGGTGCATCTGGAGCCAGTTGACAACCCTACTGAGAACACTAGACAGAGAATCTATGCCGCTTAAAAGCATATGAACGTCTAGTGGAGGGTTTTCTAGAAGCCAAAAGGATCTCCTTAAACTCTTGAGTAAGGTCATAGTCTTGTAAATCTATGCTCGCAGCAGCCAAGCTGAGAGGCGGAGAGACTGTGGATTGGGATGGAATAGTGAGCCATCATTCTTGGACAGGAGATGGGGCACAGATCCCAATCGCAGAGTCAGACGTAGTAGCAGTGGAAACCATGGCTGCCACGGCCAGTGAGGGGCTATGAGTATCAGGAAGCCCTTGTCGGAATGAAGCTTGAAATGTATCTTAGGAATGAGGGGTATAGGTGGAAAAGCATAAAGCAGACCCTGATCCCAGTGTAGGTGGAAGATATCCAGTTGTTGGTTGGTGGATGTCTGAGTCCTTGTGCAAAAAAGTGAGGAAGTTTGTCATTTTGCGGCGTCGTGAACAGATCTATGTCTGGAGTTCCACAAGTCTGGAAGATGCAGAACTTTGTGTTCAGATGGAGAGACCATTCGTGGGGAAGCAGGATGGAACTCAGTCTGTCTGCCAAGACAATGAACTCCCCCGGGGGGTACACCACTTGAAGGTGTATTTCATGAGCAACAGCAAAGGACCACAGGTGTAGCACCTCCTCGCAGAGGGCCTAACAGTCTGTTCCTCCCTGCTTGTTCACACAGAACATGGCAACCTGATTATCTGTCCTGACTAGGACTTGTTGTGCTCTGAAGTGGTGTTACAACACCCGGAGGGCATTCAAGATATATCACGAAGTTCCAGGAGATTGATTTGGAGTTGTGACTCTTGCGTTGTCCAGAGCCCCTGTACTGTAGAGGCCATGTGCCCCAGGAACTGCAGCATCTCTTGGTGGTCAGGTGGACTCTTAGGAGCATCTGGGATGCTAGTTTGACAAGTCGGGTACAATGGAGCTGGGGCAAAAACACCCTGGACTGTTGGGTGTCTAGTAGGGGTTCCGATAAACTCTAGTTTTTGAGTTGGAGTGAGCTGGGGTTTTGGGAAGTTTATCACAAATCCCAAGTGTTGTAGTACTGTGGATGGTATGATGCAAGGAAAGCAGTACCTCTTGGAAAGTGTCTGCTTTTATTAGCCAGTCATCTATGTAAGGGAAGTTGAATATCCCCAGAGATCTTAAGTAAGCGGCTACGACCGCCATGCACTTTGTGAAGACTCTTGGGGCAGAAGCGAGTCTGAAGGGAAGGACTCTGTATTGATAATGTTTTCCTTGAAAGATGAAGCATAGACATTTCCTGTGTCCTGGATGGATGAGGATATGTGTATACACTTTTAGATCTAAAGAACAGAGCTAGTCCTGACTATGGAGGTAGGGAAGAAGAGTCCTGAGAGAGATCATCTTGAACTTTTCGTGGACTAGAAACTTGTTGAGGTTTCAGAGGTCCAGAATGGGCCTGTACCTTCTAGTTTTCTTTGGAATGAGAAAGTATGGAGAGTAGAAGCCCATTCCCTTTTGGGACATCTTCTATGGCTCCCTGAGACAGAAGAGAAGATACTTCATCCTGTAGGAGAGCAGTGAGTGGGGGTTGCATTTGATATTCCCCCATGAAAGTGGAGGGGGGCAGAGTTTGCAGATGAAGTCTGGACTATGAGTGTACACTGCTCCAAGGTGATGAGGTGCAATCTGTGGGCATAGTGACACAGTCTGCCTGCTTTGTGGAGAAGATGGAGGTCCTCCAGAGGCAGGGAGGCAATATTCTCTAGGAAAGAGTCAAAAACCAGGTGCAGACTGTGGCTGCAGAGCTGGTTGAGATTCACTACCTGTGGATTCTTTTGCTGCTTAGGAGGCTGCTGCTTCTTCTATGGGGCCTGACCCTGGTACTGAGGATAAGAAGAGAAGAATTTCTTATTATTATTGTAGAAAGACTTCTTTGCAGGTGTCTTTTTCCTAGCAGGGTCAGCTGTTACTCTGGACAGTCTCTTTAGAGTAGTATTTCCTGACTCTAATTGAGATGCCTTATCTTGCCAGTCTTTGCCAAAGAGGTTTGCCCCACTGTTCAAGATCTGAGGCCTGAAGCCATGCAATTCGACATGCACCAATGCATATTGCTGAGGCCCTGCTTGTACATTCAAAAGCATGGAAGGTAGCCCTACTGACAAACTTCGAGACATTTTGGCTATGCTTAACTAGGGCAAGATAATCTGCCCTTTTGTCATCTGGGAGGAGAGGGACAAAGGTCTTGAGATCCCTGGAGACCTCTTTCAGGAACATTCCCATGTAGAGGATATAGGAGTTAATGCTAACTGGCAGCATGGATGCTTGGAAGCATCAACGCCCAAAACGTGTAATCAATCTTTGGAATTTGTTACCGGAGGATGTAGTAAAGGCTGTTAGTGTAGCTGGGTTTAAAAAAGGTTTGGACAAGTTCCTGGAGGAAAGGTCCATAAACCATTATTAAAAAGGGACCCAGGATATCAATGCTTGACCCAATACAAGCATTGTGGAACCTGTGTCTTTTGGGGAAACTGCTAGGTATGTATGACCTAGATTGGCCACTGTTGGAAATAGGATACTGGGCTTGATGGACTTTGGTCTGACCCAGTATGGCATATCTTATGTTCTTATGTGTTGAGAGTTCTTGATTCTCTACCTGGAGGATTAGAGGAGTGAGTCTTCAAGTTTTTGCTTCGGTGCATCGCCGATTCAGCCACCATGGAGTGATGGGGAAGCTGTCTTTTGGAAGATGGGACACTCTGGTACCCGATACATGGTATCGAGATGTTGACTTTGAGGTGAGACTGTGAGAGGCATCTCACACATGCGGAGCAAAAGGTCATGAAGGATGAGGTGCACCGGTATGGTGGCTGCCTCTTTGGGTGCTGTTGGGTATTGGAGGATCTCTAATTCCTCTGCCCTTGGCTCATTCTCCAATGTTACTGTGAGGGAGAGATCCTTGGCTAGATCTCAAATGAATTCCTAGAAGGATATGTCTTCTGGAGGCGACATATATCGCTGTTGAGGTGGAGAAGTGACTGAAGGTAGGTCCCGGGCTACTAAGAATCGAGTGACTCCGCATCCAAAAATGGGGAAACTGAATCGGAATACCTGAAGTACCGATGGTCATGGTGTTTGCCAGAAGCTAAATGCCGGTACCGATGCTCCGAGGTATCGGCCCCAGTGAGCCTCTTGGGTTTGGCACTGATATTGGTAAGAGTTTTAAGGGAGGGCATGGGTGGTAGCGATGTCGATGTCATCTGCAGCAGCCCTGACGCCATGCTCGGAACTGGTGTCGATGTTGGTACCGTGAGTGGTATCGACAGGGCAGTGCCCATAACCAAGGGTTTTTATTGGTACCGAGGCTGCAAGGACGGCTGCAAAGCTCTGCTCGATGGCCAATATGTGCTGGTCTATCGAGGTTGTCAATGCTTGGGTGTCGGTGATGGGTATTTGCACTACTGTCCCAGAGCATGGCACCAGTAGCTCTCCAGAGTCGCGGCCTCGGGAGCATCTTGAGACCCCTCAATGACTTTGGAGGACAGGGCCTCCCGCTAGGGCTGTTTAGCAGGCTGATTCACCTCTGAGGCAATACCCGAGGGGTCTTGATGCTTTGAGCGAGATCTTTCCCTGGAGGTACTGTCAGACTTTGATGCGGCCTTGTGCTTGGACCTCGAAGATACCTGAGATCCATGGGAGGATGATGAGGTCCTCGACGAAGTGGATGCCATCGATATCGCGTCCAAAACGAAGACTGGTCCAAATTTAGAAGCCTGGTTTTGTAGGTTCTGATAGAAGGAACAATCTTTTGGCTGGTGGTCTGGGCCGAGGCATTTTAAACACCAGTCATATGTGTCAGTTGCAGAAATGGTGCTGGCACAATTAGAACGTTTTTTTTTAAAACACTAGTTGGTTACTCCATACCTTCGAGGATGTGAAGTGTATGGTAGGCTTAATGCCTAAAAAGGGTGTCGACGCCCAAGGGGTTTTTTTTGTATTTTTTTTAAAGAAGATAAAGTAGTAAAAGAAAAGAATAAGAGAATTAGCGATGTCTTCAATGGTGCTGGTGTCGACGGGAAGGCAGTTTTTCTGCGATGACAGGATTTGCTTCCTGCTGGCTCTGCGGAAAACAAAGAACTGAGGAGAGGAAGTTGGGAAGGCAGACACGCAGGCACAGTGGAATGCTCCCAAAAGCTTTCCAATTGGATGCTGGGGAGTGTTCTTGCACAGGCTCTGTCGGTACCGATGTCACCCATATGTGAAGACTACATTCCTGCTTGTTCCTGCAGATTAATGTTTAAGAGGGCATAGGATAAGCACAGAGGATCCTCAGGGGTATAACTTTGTAACAGCCTGCATACATTTGCCTAACATACATCAACTTTGAAAGCAAACTTTTGTGCATAAGTCTGCTTGGAAAATCAAACAGTATGTGCATAATCCCTAACCTTGCTCAATAACCTCCCACAATACCTCTCTGCTATGCAAATAAAACTGCACAGAGTGCATGAACATAATTTTATATGCATAATAGGAAGGCAATTATCTAAAGAGGCCATTTCTGCAGGTAAGGCATCATTATACCCACATTAGTCCCTTCGTAAATTATCTTCTTAATTGCTAAAAGGTGGAGCGAGCAGAAAGCATGACCCAGCAGTACATACTAGTCACAGCATAATACCCAAGTTATTCAACAATATATTACAACTGGCAGAACATTTGGCAAAAAGGTTAATATGAAATGTTAGAAGTACTAATGGTAAAACATGAATCCATGTGGCAGAGTTGCCCGGAAGGATGTGACAGTGGATTCAACTAATAGCTGTGTCAGTCTGGCAGATTGCATGCCATATAATTAACTAGAAATCCTAGCAGAACACAGGCTTTCACATAGTTGGGTCTGTTTAGCAGCCTACATAGAAGACACAGTTGGTCACATGGCTGGGCAACACCATGCTGTAATTGCTATTTCTTTAGATGATCATAGACTCTTGTGGTTAGGCGAGGAAGAGAGGAATACTGGAGGGAAATAAATAGGATTCTTCTAGCCAAGATGGTGGAATACAAAGTAGGAAGATGCAAAAAAAAAAAAGAATGCTCCAGATAAAGAGAAATCTTGGAAGTAATCATACTCTGACTGGCAGTTTGGATGTATCCTCAGTAATATGGAGAGAATAACTGGCAGACAAAATAGGAAGGATGGTCTTTTTCTGCTGTCATTAACTATCTCTGTTACCATGTACACTAGTGGAAAAAATTGTGGATACACCTGTAAAATTTGAGCTCTCCGTGATAATATCTGTCTTACTTACGTTAATTAAGTATTCAATATATTAGATACTCTATGCAGATTGTTGCCATAACATTTGGGAACATATTACAAACGAATATCATCAACATTTATCAGAAAAAACTTCGATTTGGAGTCAGACAAGATAATTGATGTCTTTTTCTTAGGAAAATGATATTTTTCATGGAACTGTCGATCCACTTTAAGCAGGTTTTATGCAGAATCTCATGTATAAGCTGACGCTTCAGATAATGTGTGCTATACTGCCAGGTGTATACAAGCTGTATCAAAGTCATATTTGTGCTTTTGTTATTTTTACAAATTTATTTTATTAGCGAAAATATTTAAAAAAATGACAAATGCTTAATAAAAAGTTTCCAATTTGGAATATGTTGTTGTATTTTGTAGATTAATGATGGCAGCAACAAAGAGGGTTGACTGGTCTCCTAAAAAGAGAGTAATGATTGTTAGGCTGGCTTTAAAAAAAATCGTAGATCATCTGCCAAGGACATCAATCAGGAACTTATGAATCTTGGTGTGTCTGTTACTGATCGAACTGTTCGATCCAGTCCAGTCCAGTCCAGTCCAGTCCAGTTTAGGTGCTCTTTAGCCCACTGGAGTCGTCTTTTTCTCTGCTGAATATTCAGAAAAGGTTTCTTTCTTGGAATTCTTGCCCTCAGACCGGCGTTGAGTAGCCTGTTTCGAATGATTTTTTAAAGCCAGCCTAGCAATCATCATGACTTTGAAGCGAGCACACAACCTTTGTACACCAGATGCTGTCACTCCATGGCCCATCTTCTGAGCAATTTCATGAAAGCTGTACCCCTCATTTCTCAAAGTAATCTACAAAATACAACAACATATTCCAAATTGGAACCTTTTTATTAAGCATTTGTCATTTTTTTTAAATAGTTTCGCTAATAAAATAAATTTGTAAAAATAACAAAAGCACAAATATGACTTTGATATAGCTTGTATACACCTGGCAGTATAGCACACATTATCTGAAGCATCAGTTTATACATGAGATTCTGCATAAAACCTGCTTAAAGTGGATCGACAGTTTCATGAAAAATATCATTTTCCTGAGAAAAAGACATCAATTACCTTGTCTGACTCCAAATCAAAGTTTTTTCTGATAAATGTTGATGATATTCGTTTGTAATATGTTCCCAAATGTTATGGCAACAATCTGCATAGAGTATCTAATATATAGAATACTTAATTAACGTAAGTAAGACAGATATTATCGTGGAGAGCTCAAATTTTACAGGTGTATCCACAATTTTTTCCGCTAGTGTAATTAGGAGTATTGAAAAAAATTGTTTGCTGAGTAGACTCTCATGATCCTGGCCCAGCAGACACTGAAGTTAAATCCTTGTGATAAAGCAGAAAATAAGCAACAAATCAGGACTACTGTTCTTACTTCTCAAGAGCTTCATCATAATCATTCACTGCCTTCTTGACAGCATCGTCATCTCTGTTGTGTCTTGCTTCTTGTACCTTAAGAGAACAGCATTTATAACAGACAATGGTCAATCTCTCTTTACTTTCATATATTGCATGTTATGGTATTACAATACAAAAGACATAAAACACAGAATTTAAAAGGATTAATAACCAATACCTAAATCATACAGTATGAACTTGTTACAAACTATCTAGGTATATTCCCTGGTTGACAAGATTAACATTTTCCCATCTCTTAGTCCTGAGTAAACATAGAAGGATATACCAGCGGCTCATGACTGTCAAGATATACGCAAAACTAACCCATTTGGAAAAACTGTCCCATGGATCAGAACATATTTCTTCATTTTCAGAGCTGTCACTCAAGAAATCTAAAATTAGGACTTCCATATAGCCAATTTAGCGTAGTTACTCACCTGTAATAGGTGTTCTCCAGGGACAGCAGGAATCAGTCCTCACATATGGGCGACGTAGGCACCGATGGAGTCCGTGCGGAGCATTTCCCCAGCTTTCAAAGAAAGCCTTTGGGAATACTACCACACATGCGTGGTCCCCCTTCCCGCCCAAGAGTGCCATCTTGCTCAGATGAGATAGCTAGGACGGCAGTAAAAATAAAACAAAGTAGAGAAGCAACTCCCAGGGGAGGAGGGAGGGTTGTGAGTACTGATTCCTGCTGTCCCTGGAGAACATCTGTTACAGGTGAGTAACTATGCTTTCTCCAGGAACAAGCAGAAAGTCAGTCGTCACATATGGGACTCCCTAGCTTCAGGCTGCCTAGGATCAGCACCATGGCGACTGCTTGGATAGCTGTGAGTCCCCACCGAGAGACCGTGGCCCTAGCGTCTGGTGACACTATCACTCCAGTAACCTGAACACAGAAGAGTTGGAGGGCAGGAGTTGCCTACACTCCAAGAATATTACGGAGTATTGCCTGATCAAAGGCACAGATCCTGTGGGACTCGCTCTCCAGGCAGTAGTGAGCTGCGAACGTATGAATTGAAGACCATGTGGCAGCTCTGCAGATCTCTGTCACTGGCACCGAGTGGAGGTTGACCATCGATGTGGCCACTGCCATCACATGATGCGCTGTGATCCGGTGCTTGAGGGAGAGGCTGACTCACTCGTAAGCGAGGGCAATACAGTCTGTCACCCAAGTGGACAGAGTTCACTTAGTCACAGGAAGATCCAGTCTGCTGGGGTCAAAGGACACGAAAAGCTGAGGAGCTTTTCAATGGGCCTTGTCTGTTTTAGGTAGAAGACTTGCTTGCAGTCCAGTGTATGAAGGACTAGATCCTCCTTGAGGGTGTGAGGCTGCAGGAAGAAGGTGGGGAGGACCACCTCCTGCTTGAGATGGAAAGGAGACACCAGCTTCGAGAGGAATTTAGGGTGTGTGTGTGTGGAGCACTACCCTGTTCTTGAAGAACCTCATATATGGTGGGTCTGCCACCAAGACCTGGAGTTCACTCACTCGTTGGGCGGATGTAAGGGCCACAAGGAAAGCCACTTTCCAGGACAGTTACCACAGATGGCAAGTGGCCAGGGGCTCAAACGGCAGCCTGGTGAGCTGCAAAAGCACCACATTGAGGTCCCACTCTGCCATCGGTGGATGGAGATGGGGCTTTGACAGCAACAGGCCCCAGTCGAACCAGGAGACCAGGGGGGTGGTGAACGGCTATGGCGTTCAGATGCACCCTCACCGAGATGGACTTCAGTCCGGAGTGTGATAGGTACAATAGGTTGCACTTGACAGAAGGGGGGAATTCTCCTTTCTATCTGCACACCAGACGGAGAACCTTCTCCACTTGAAGGCATACGCCCATCTGGTGGAGGGCTTTCAGGAGGCCAGCAGGATCTCCTCTACTTCCGCAGGGAGATTGAAAGGAGCCAAGGCTACCCTTTCAGCAGCCATGCTGTTAGCGACCCCAGGTTGGGGTGCAAGAGGGAGCCCTCTTCCTGGGACAGGAGGTCTAGGGTCTAGCCCAGAAGGACTGGAAGTGCCACAGACAGCAAGAGCAGCAGGGGGAACCAAGGTTGCCTGGGTCACCTGGGTGCAATCAGTATCACTGTTGTCGTATCATTCTGGATCTTGAAGAGAGTCCTGGCGACCGGGTGGGGGGGGGGGGGGGGGAGGTCAGTGGGAACGCATAGAGCAGACTCTTGGACCATGAGATCAGGAAGGCATTGGCCACTACCATCTCCAGTTGCGGCTGGCATGAGCAGAAGCGGGGAAGCTGCATGTTGTCCAGAGCAGCAAACAGGTCCACCATGGGCCTGCCTTAGTGGTGAAAGAGCTGCTGCACTACTTTGGGGTTCAAGCACCACTCATGTGGATGCAGGACTTTGCTCAGCCTGTCTGCTAGGTAGTTCTCCTGACCTGGGAGATCGACTGCTCGCAGGAGAATGCCATGGCTTGCTGTGAAGGAAGAAGAGCCACCACCTCCTGGCAGAGGGAGTACGAGCCCGTGCCCTCCTGCTTGTTGACATAAAACATGGCCATCTGGTTGTCCGTCTGGATCAGCAAAGGTCAGTGATTCAAGTAGTGGCGGAATGCACATAGGGCCAGGAAGACTGCTTGGAGTTCCAGAAGACTGATTTGCAGGAGAGACTCCTCCTGAGACCAGGAGCCCTGCGTGCGCTGGTCTCCGCAGTGCGCTCCCCAATCCAGGAGAGAGGCGTCTGTGCTCAGGGTCCTCTGCGGTGCGAGCACTTGGAAGGATGTGAGTATACGCATTCTTTAGGTTCAAAAAGCACAGCCAATCTCCCTGGTGGAGGTAAGGCAGCAGTGTTCCAAGGGAGAGCATATTGAACTTCTCTCTCACCAGAAACTTGTTCAAGTTTCTCAAGTCTAGGAATGGGCTTGAGGTCCCCAGTTCTTTTTGGGACAAGGAAATATCTGGAGTAGAAGCCCCGTCTCCACAGGTGTTTGGGTACGTGCTCTATTGCATTGTCCCTGAGCAGACCTGTCAGCTCTGAAAGCAGTAGTGTCTGGTGAAGAAGAATATTTTGCAGGAGGATGCAGAAGATCAAGTCCTTTATGATCCCTCAGGGTCCTAAAAGTCCTCAGGAGAATATGCATGACCTAAGCCCCATTGAGAATTTTCGCATTCCTAGCAAGTAAGAGTGGAGGAGTAGCCTAGTGGTTAGAGCAACTGCCTCATACCCAGAAAATCAAGGGTTCAATTCACACTGGCACACCTTGTGACCTTGGGCAAGTCACTTTACCCTCCATTGCCTCGGAAGAAAAGGCTGGCAATCTACTTCCGGTGATACACTGCCAAAAAAACCCAGAGGTAGCTGGGTCGCTATGAGTCAACACTGACTTGATGGCACTTAAAAAAAAAAAAAGCAAGTAAGAAACAAACGAAATTGTTTTGAATTCATTTGATAAGTGTGCCTGAATCCCCCTGACAAAGAAGGATTTGAAACACGGCCTGTGTCGGGCATTTGGGCTTGATTTGTGAGAAATAAAGTTTTCCTTCCTTCATACCACGCATTAGTACTGGGTGTCTTCTATTCACGTGGTATTGTGCTTCTGTGGTGGACCTGGTGAAGAAGAAGTCACACTGGCTCCCTTATGAAGAACCCGGGTGGTAACTGCTGAAAGTGGAGGAGGTACCCCTCCTTTACCACCTGTAAGACTCACTAGACAGTAGTGACCCCGGCCCACCTGTGGGCAAATAGTGTCAGGCGACCCCCTTGTGAACAGCTGAGGGTCTCTCGGGGGAGGTGAGGGTCTCTCGGCGGAGAAGAAGCCTTGCCCTCAGAGTCAAAAGCTCTCCCCAGGCTGGACTGTGGTTGGGGCTGGTGGCTTCTGAGCCCTTGGCTTTCTGGGTCCATGACCCTGGCCCTTGGGGTGAAAGCACTACTGCTGTTCCGAGAAGGGCTGGTAATGGTGACGCTGATGGAAGGACGCCTTTTTCCCCCAACGATTTCTTGCGGGGAAGGGCCAAGGTCTTTTTGGAGAGCCTCTGCCTCTGCCTGGTCACCACATCAGCCTCTATCTCAGCCGCTTTGTTGGCTATGGGCTTGCCAAACAAATTCTCCCCATCGCAGGGGATGTCAAGCAGCTTCTCCTGGACCCAATGCTTGAGGTCTGAGGTCTGCAGCCAGGCCTGCCAAAGGGCCCAGATGCCCACCTCCGTCACATGGGCTGCCACCTCGAAGCCATCATAGGCCATCATAGGCCACCCTGGAAAGGAACTTGAAACAGTCCCTTAGTCCCAAGGCCAGAGAGTGGAACCGCTGGAGGGGTTCGCCAGTGAGCCCTGCGGAAAACCCGGACAACTCTTGGCTGCGGGCCTTGAGATACATGCCTATCTATAATTTGTAGGCCTGTATCTGGCATCCGAGCATCAAGCACTGATAACACTTTCGCCCGAGGGCTCTCGCCTCTCTGCCCGGGAGAACCAAAGAATAGTTTTTCTGGTTCTTGAGTTTCTGCATGGTTAACTCAACAACCACGGAATTGTGTGGGAGTTGGGGTTTGTGGAACCCTGGTCCTTTCCTGTTGCGATACATGGCGTCGAGATGTCAGCTACCCACCACACCAACACCGATACCGGGGTCTCCCACATCCTCAGCAGCAGTCACTAAAGCAGCGGTTCTCAACCTGTGGGTCGCGACCCCCACAGGATTTAGCGGGGGTCGCCTCATCTCTGCTAAGTTAAAAAAAAAAAATTTAAATGCGTACAAGTTGCTGCCGCTGCCGAGTCTGCTTCTCGGCAGCAGCAAACTCACCCCCTTCCTTCTAATGCAGCCGCGGCTCCCTGCCTCTTAGGGAACTGCAGCTGTGCCTGTAAAACCGTTGCGGGGCCTTCCTGTCTCTCGACGGGCTCTGTGCAGCATTGTCCCGCCTCCAAAGGAAGTGGTAAAGAACTTCCTTTGGAGGCGGGACAATGCTGCACGAAGCCTGTCGAGAGACAGGGAGGCTCCTCAATGATTTTACAGGCACAGCCACGGTTCCCTAAGAGGCAGTGAGCCGCGGCTGCATTAGAAGGGAGGCAGACATGGGGAGAGGGGATGAGGGGGCTGGGAACCTGCAACATGGCTGACATGGACAGACGGGGGCTGACATCGCCGGGGGGGGGCTGACATGGACATGGACAGGGGCTGATATGGATGGATAGATGGATGGAGGGAGGGGCAGACATGGACAGAGGGGGGCTGACATGGACGGAGGGGGGCTGACATGGAGGGAGGTAGCTGATATGGATGGATGGATGGATGGAGGGAGGAGGGCTAACATGGACAGAGGGAGGGAGGGAGGGGGCTGACATGGAGGGATGGAGGGCTGACATGGAGGGAGGGGGGCTGACATGGACGGATGGAGGGAGGGGGCTGGCATGGACAAAGGGGAGAGAAAGGGGGACATACTGGACAGACGGGATAAATGCTGGACAGAGGCGAGAGACAGTGCGGTTAGGATTATAATGGGCTGATGGGGGAGCTAGCACTGGTAATGGGCAGATGGGGGGCTAGGATTGGTAATGGGTTGATTAGGGAAGGCTAGGACTGGGAATGGCTAGGACTGGGGCTAGGACTGGTAATGGGTTGATTAGGGAAGGCTAGGACTGGGGTTGGGACTGGTAATGGACTGATGGGAGGCTAGCATTGGAAATGAGCTGATCTGTGAGGTTAGGACTGGTAATGGGCTGATGGGGGGATAGGACTGGTAATGGGCTGATGGGGGGATAGGACTGGTAATAGGCTGATGGGGGGGTAGGACTGGTAATGGACTGATGGGAGGCTAGCATTAGAAATGAGCTGATCGGGGGGCTATGACTGGAAATGAGCTGATTAGTGGAGGCTAGGACTGGTATGAGCTGATGGGGGTAGGACTGGTATTAGGCTGATTAGGGGAGGCTAGCACTGGTAATGAGGTTGAGGGGGGATTAGCACTAGAAGTGAGCTGATTGGGGGGCTTTGACTGGGAATGGGCTGATTGTGGGGAGGGAAGGATAGAGCTGCTGGTCCTGGAAGAAAACTGGGGGCTAAGGCTACAAATGGGCTGATACGAGCGGATGGGAGAATGGAACTGGAAGGGAGTGGATCTGAGAGGGGCTGCCATGGTATTTGTACTAGAAGGGACTGGTCAGTGGGGAAGGAGGGAGACTGGAAGGGAATGGACACCAGTGGCAGTCATGGGAATGCAAGTTGACATTGGAAGGTACTGGGAGTGAGGATTGGAAAGGGGCTGATACTGGGGAGGGTTACTGGGACTGGAAATAGGCTGATGGAAAGAAGTGAAGAAAACGAAAGAAAAGATAAGAAATGGCAGATGGACCATAGACCACAGAAAGAGAGCTAAGAGAAGACAGGAAAGCAGAAGCCTCAAATCAGGACCAGCATGATCAGAGAATAAATTGGTCAGACAACAAAGGTAGAAAAAATAATTTTAATTCATATTAGTGATTTGACTACAAAATCATAATAATTTTGAAATCAAATATTGTTACTTGTTATTGTGATTAATTATTGTGGTTTAAATAAGTAAATTTTATAAATAAAAACATATTGCAAAGGCCTATAATATATTAATAATTCAACAAATGATTACAGCGACAATGTGTTAACGGTAAAGGAAGAGAGACGCATTTGATTTTATCATTGGGGGTCACCACAAGTTGACCAATGGTAAAAGGGGTCACGGTACAAAAAAGGTTGAGAACCACTGCACTAAAGGATCGGCTGCACCGGCACCATGAGAATTTCCTTCACTGGGGATTCGTACTGGAGAATATCCAACTCTTTGGTGCATGGGTCTTCCTCCAATTCGATTTGCACCGAGAGGGCTCGGCCATGTCCCTGACAAAGTCATGGAAGGCCACGTACTCTGGAGGAAAATGGCACCAGGGTGCCGGGGAAGATGGCTCTGAGGGAATGTCTTGGTGCCGACTGGTTTCCAGGGAGGATGCATCGTCGGTCTCCTACTCAGAGTCGAGAGGAGATAACTATTCCGAGGCTCCATGACCTCATTTCTCAAGGCTGGCACCAAGGAGCCGGGGGCCTCCAGAAGACCTAGGGTCTGAGTCCCAGAAACTCGCCATGGAGGATTGGACTCCCAAGGAACGGGACAGAGACCTCGACCGGCACCAAGGGCTTACCCAACGCCGATGGTGCTCGGAGCTCGACTCGACGCCCAGGGACTCCCCGGCAATCTGGGGTCTGGTTGTTGGGGGCAGATGATGCAGACAAACCAGTCATCATTGCCTGCTGCAGGGCCAGGATAGCAGAGACATTCTGCTCCAGGACCGCCATTCTGGTTTCGAGGCCAGAATGCTCTGCAGCTTTCGGCGCAGGCACCAAGGATCTTGGGCCCGGTGCTGGCACTCTCGCGAGTGCATCCTCAACGAGGACTACGGCCTCGAGGAACCTCACATGGTCTCCGCCGGCTGAGAAATTCTTCTTGAGAACCTTGGTAGGGCGCTGCTCGGAGCCGTCCAAGTCCCTCGGAGGGATTTTACCGGATTTCTCCGGTGGAACCTCAACAACCTTCGAGGATTTTTTCTTCTTTCTCTCGGGGTCCGGGGTCTTCTCGGAAGAGCCGCTGCGAAAAGACTCAGAGGACACCTGGGCCTCATGGGAAGTGCTGGGCTTGGAGCTCGGTGTCAGGGAGGCCGGTGCCAAGTCGGACCATGGAAACGGCTTCTCCTGCAAATCCGAACTTTTCATATTAGTTTTCAGAGTCATGGCCTGGCACAGGTCACAGGACGTGCTGTCGTGGTCCGGTCCAAGATAGCGAAGGCAGCAGTCATGGATGTCGGTAACTGACATAGTTTGACTGCAGCGGTCACAATTCTTGAACCCACAGGGGGATACCTGGCTGGGAGCTACCTGGCTGGAGGTTGATGACCCCTGGGTGAAAAGGGTGCAAACACTGTTCAAGGCAAGCCTCTATTAAAAAAGTGAAAAGAGCCGAGAATGGTGCCGGCTCAAGGTGGGAAGAACCACCAGTATGCAAACCGGGAAAACTAACTAATTTAAAGGATAATTAGCAAGGATTTTTTCCAGGGACACAGGACAGGTATCCTTTGAGCTCTGCAGAAAAAAAGGACTGAGCAAGATGGCACCCTTGGATGGGAAAGGGACCACGCATGTGTGGTAGCATTCCCAAAGGCTTTCTTTGAAAGCTGGGGAAATGCTTCACGCAGGCTCCATCAGTGCCGACGTCACCCATATTTTATTTATTTATTTACTAGAAATTTTTATACTGCATTTTGCAGTAGATCAATTGCGGTATGTGAGGACTGACTTCCTGCTTGTTCCTGGAGAACAGCAAGGTTCCCGACAAGGGATGTAGGAAGAAATAAGAGAGGAAAGGTAGCAAGGGGCCGAGAATGAATGCACTTATAGAAGAATAGAAAAAGTTTGAACTGGATGTGGAAATAGATAGGGAGCTAATGAAGTGACTTGAGAAGAAGAGTTATGTGAGCATAGTGAATCTGAGGGAAGATTAGCCATGCAGCTGAGTTTTGAACAAAATGAAGGGGGGGGGGGGTAGTGATTCAGAGGGAGAGCAGAAAGCATCAGGTTAAGAATATAAGATATGCCATACTGGGTCAGACCAAGGTCCATCAAGCCCAGTATCCTGTTTCCAACAGTGGTCAATCTAGGTCATACGTACCTAGCAGTTTACCCAAAAGACATAGGTTCCACAATGCTTGTATTGGGTCAAGCATTGATATCCTGGGTCCCTTCTTAATAATGGTTTATGGTCCTTTCCTCCAGGAACTTGTCCAAACCTTTTTTAAACCCAGCTACATTAACAGCCTTTACTACATCCTCCGGTAACAAATTCCAGAGTTTGATTACACATTGAGTGAAAAAATATTTTCTCTTATTTGTCTTAAATAGTTTACCCTGAAGTTTCATTGCATAACCCATTGTCTTTCTATATTCTGATAACGTAAACAGTCGATCTAAGTTTACCCATTCCACTCCGTTCATTAATTTATAGACTTCTATCATATCTCCCCTCAGCCGTCTCTTTTCCAGGTTAAAGAGCCCTAACCTTTTTAGCCTAGTCTAGACAGGAGCTGACTAGAGAGTGGATAAAGCGTAGTTACTCACCTGAAACAGGTGATCTCTGGGAACAGCAGGAATTTAGTCTTCACATATGGGTATCATCGGTACAGACGGCGCCTGCGCAGGAACACTCCCCAGCGTCCAATAGGAACGCTTTTGGGAGCATCCCTCAGCACATGCGCACTGCCTTCCCGCCTTTCCAAATGTCCCTCTTCAGATAAGTTTGTAGCTGAGTGAAAGGATAGAGGGAGAGAGGAAAGAGACAAAGAGATAGAGAGACAACTCCTAGGGGAGGTGGGTGGGGTGTGAACACTAAATTCCTGATGTTCCCGGAGATCACCTGTTACAGGTGAGTAACTACGCTATTTCCAGGAACAAGCAGGAATGTAGTCTTCACATATGGGGACTCCCTAGCTGAAGATGCCAGGGAGATAGCCCCAGGAAGGTGCCCCCCTAGAAAGGTAGGCATCCTTCCCTCCCATGGATCTCTGGCATTCCACCAGGGTTGGTGGGCAGGAGTTGAATTAGGTCTAAAAGAGATTTTGAAGAATGGCTTGGCCAAAGAAGGCATCCCGATGGGAGGCTTTATACAGGCAGTAGTGGGCTGTGAAGGTGTGAACCGAAGCCCAGGTGGCTGCTCGACAAATGTCATCGATAGACACGGAGTGGAGATTAGCCATGGAAGCTGCCATTGCTCTCACATTATGAGCTGTGACATGGCCCTGAAGAGGAAGACCCTTACTCTCATAAGCAATGGATATGCATTGGGCAATCCATTTAAATAAAGTTCTTTTGGAGACTGGAAGTCCCAAATGACGAGAGTCAAAAGCTATAAAAAGTTGCGAGGACTTTCTATGTTGCTGTGTTCTCTGTAGGTAAAAGGCTAAGGCTCTTTTACAATCCAAAGTATGAAGGTTTCTTTCTGCATTAGAGGTGTGAGGCCTCGGAAAAAATACAGGAAGATAAATTGATTGATTCAAATGAAAAGGCGAAACCACCTTTGGCATAAAGTGTGGATGAGTTCTAAGAACAACCTTATCATGATGAAACCTAGTATAAGGAGGATCAGCCACTAAAGCTTGCAGTTCACTAATGCGACGTGCAGAGGTGATTGCAATTAGGAAGATGACCTTCCAGGTCAAAAACCTAAGGGTTGAAGTGGCTAAAGGCTCAAAAGGTGACTTCATGAGCTGCCCGAGAACTAGATTTAGATCCCATGCCACCGGTGGTGGCTTAATGGGAGGTAACAGAAGACCTCTCATAAATCTGGATACGAGTGGATGAGAAGAAATTGGTTGTCCATTCAGAGGCTTATAAGAAGCTGCAATTGCACTAAGATGGACTCTTACCGAATTGGTCTTTAGACCAGAATTCGATAAGTGAAGGAAATACTCTAGTATCGATTCAAAAGGTATGACAAGGGGGTTTAATCCCTTCTTGGAGCACCATATAGTAAAACGTTTCCACTTGAAGGCATAAGATCTTCTTGTGGAAAGTTTTCTAGAAGCCTGAAGGATATCCTTTACCTGTTGGGATAGGTTGAAATCCTGGAGGTCTAAGCCTTCAGCAACCAGGCCGTGAGATGCAGGGACTGGAGACTCGGGTGCCATAGCATCCCATCCTCTTGGGAAAGGAGATCTGGAGCATGCCCTAAATCCAGAGGTGCAGCTTGAGAGAGATGTAGAAGCAGGGGATACCACGCTTGGCGTGGCCATCGTGACGCTATGAGAATCATGCGACCCCTGTCTCTCTGAAGCTTGAAGAGTGTTTTGGGGGATGAGGGGAATGGGTGGGAAGGCATAAAGGAAGTCCTGACCCCGGTGAAGGAGGAAGGCATCCCTTGCCTGACAATTGTGAGCCAGAATCCTGGAACAGAACCGGGGAAGTTTGGCATTTAAACTTGCATTCAAAGAGGTCTATGTCTGGAGTGCCCCAGAGATAAAATATCTTTGTCACCTGGTCTAGGTGGAGAGACCACTCGTGAGGCAGCAGTACTCGACTGAGTTTGTCTGCCCAAAGATTTTGAATACCTGGAAGATATACCACTAGAAGGTGAATTTGATACTATCTGGCGAGGGCCCACAGTCATAAAACTTCGTTGCATAACGACAGAGAGCCTGTCCCATCCTGCTTGTTCACATAGAACATGGCTACTTGATTGTCCGTCTGAACTAGGACTGTCTTGTAGCTGAGCTGGGCGTGGAATACTCAAAGAGCTAAATAGATTGCTCTTAATTCCAGGAGGTTTATGTGTAGACCAGCCTCCTGTGGAGTCCAGGTGCCCTGGGTAGAGAGATGATTCAGGTGTGCTCCCCAACCCACCTGTGATGCATCTGTTGTTAGGGTGGCCTGAAAAAGGGGTTGATGGAAAGGAGACCCCACTGTCAGATTTTCTAGTGATTGCCACCATTGGAGGGACAAAATTAGTCGTTGAGAGTTTACTATTTTGTCTGATAAATGTCCTGTGGCCACTGTATGGATAGGGTCCACTGAGCTGCTCGCATGTGGAGGTGAGCATCTGGGACTACATGAACTGTGGAAGCCATATGTCCCAGCAACTGTAGTAGCTCTCGAGCAGTTAGGGAGGATTTCCCTGCTGCTTGAGAAGCTAGTTGCATTATGCGAAGACACCGGGCCTGTGGAAGGAAAGCCTTTGCCTGTCTGGTATCTAGACAGGCCCCTATGAATTCCAGGCATTAGGAAGGAACAAGTTGGGATTTTGGGAAGTTTATTACCAACCCCAAGTATTGGAGGATTCGCATTGTGTGAGACAGTGCAGTGCTGGCCTCTGCAACAGTAGGGGCTTGAGTCATCTAAGTAAGGGAAAACGAATATCCTCAGAGTTTGTAGAAATGCAGCTACTACTGCCATGCATTTCGTGAATACCCTTGGAGCTGAAGCCAGACCAAAGGGAAGAACCCTGTACTGGAAATGTTTTCCCTTGAAAAGGAATCGTAAGAATTTCCTGTGATTTGGATGGATCAGAATATGAGTGTATGCATCCTTTAAGTCTAGAGAGCAAAGCCAAATAGCGGGAGTAGAATCCTGCACCCCATTGAAAATGGATACCTCTTCTATTGCCCCTTGGGCAAGAAGTGTTGAGACCTCGTGATCTAGCAGATTGTCTGCGGAGGTTTGAGAATTGAATTGCCTTAGAATTGTAGGAGGGGGCATGCTGTGAAAATGGAGCTTGTACCCCTCTCCTACAATGGACAGAGTCCAATCTTCTGGTGTTATCTGATGCCATCTGTTGGCAAAGTGGCATAACCTGCCTGGGATACTGGGGGGTTGGGGACCCCTCAGAGGCAGGAAGGCTAAGCTCTCTAGGAAGGAGTCAAAGCCCTTGATTGGGCTGAACCTGCGGAGCTGGTTGGGCTCTCGGGCCTTTTGGCTTCTTTTGCTGTCTAGTTTGTCCCTTTTGGGCAACCTGACCCTGAGTTTGACTCTGCTGGGTATAGGAAGGATAAAATTTCCTCTTTTTGCTGAAAGAGGGTTTTTTATAAGGCTTCTTTTTGGCTGGAGTGGCTGTAGATTTTGACAATCTGAACCGCGCTGATACCAAATAGCGCGGTATATAAAAGATTGTAATAAATAAAATAAATAAATCTAACTTGTTTTGCCTTTTCCTGCCAGTTCTTGCCAAAGAGATTCTCTCCCATGTAAGGAATGTTGCCTAACTTGTCCTGTACCCAAGTCTCCAAGTCTGATGCCTGAAGCCAGGCAATCCATCGTGTCCCAATGGCAATAGCAGAGGTTCTGCTGATGCATTCAAAGCAGTCAAAGGCTGCACGATTCACAAACTTGGAGACATCTTGAGCATGCTTAACTAGAGCAAGAAAGTCTTGTCTCTTTTCATATGGGAGAAGTGGGCTCATAAGCTCCAAGTCTCCTGTAACTTCTTTGAGGAACATGCCCATATATAGTATATATGAACTGATCCTTGCTGAAAGCATGGAAGCCTGAAAAGTTCGGTGCCCAAAAGCGTCCAGAGTCCTGCATTCACGACCTGGAGGATTGGATGCATGCCTCTTTGCACTTTTCATCCTACACATGGCTGACTCCACCACCATTGAATGGTGTGGCAGCTGAGTCTTTTGAAATCCAGGACATGGCGGAACTCGATACATAGTATCAAGTCTCCTAGAATGAGGAGATGTAGTCAGAGGTGTCTCCCACATTCTGAGCATCAAGTTATGCAGAATTTCATGGATGGGCAGAGTGGCTGCCTCCTTTGGAGCTTTAGGATATTGGAGAATTTCCAATTCCTTTGCTCTGGGTTCCTGTTCAGGAGCTACCGTGATTGAAAGGCCTTTGGCCACATCACAAATAAAATCCTGAAAAGACATGTCCTCTGGAGGTGACATTCTGCATTGGGGAGAAGAGGAATCTTCCAGGAGAAACCCTCTGGTACCAGCAGAATTGTCAGAGTCTTCGGAATCGGAGAAGTTGAAGTATCCCTGACCACGATGCTCATGCAAAGCACGTCCTGGCATCGATCGAAGTCGGTACCGAGTTGATCTGGTACAGATCTGTCGATTCCAGCCAAAGATGGCATGGGAAGAGCTCCCACCGGGGCTGGTACCGTCACTGGTATGTGTACCGGTGCCTGTTGAACCATAGGTGTCAATGGTACCGCAGCTGTGAGAAGAGCTGCAATGCTGCGTTTGATAGCGAGGAACCTCTTTATTGACGCTGCCGATGCCTGGGTGTCGGTACCGGTGAAAACGGCCAGGACCCCTGAGCATGGCACCAGTAGTTCTTGCGAGGTCGAGGCCTCGAGAACATCCTGGAGTCCCATTGATGCTTTGGAAGCCGAAGCCTCCCGCTGGGGCTGTTTTGCCGGTGTGGTTCCCTCAAGGGCAATGCCAATGGCCTCTCAATGCTTAGCAGGAGAGCTACCCTTTGAGAACCGGCTTTTTTGTTTAGTTACCTGAGATCCATGGGAGGAAGAGGAGGCTCTTGAAGATGTCGATGCAATGGATCTGGCATCCGAAGGAAAGAGAGTACCGAGCTTTGCAGCCCGGTTCTGTCTTCCTCTCTTAGTCATCCCCATACAGGAGAGACATTCAGATGGAGAATGTTCAGGCCCTAAACATTTAAGACACCAATCATGGGTATCGGTGACGGAAATGGTACCATCACACTTAGTACATTTTTTAAAACCACTAGTTGGTTTTTCCATGTTTCAGGAATATGAGGCCTAATGCCCAAAATGGCGCCTAGCACCGAAAAAGAAAAGTTTCTGAAGAGAAATAGTTCAAAGTATAAAATTTTTTGAAAAAAGAAAAGAAAAGAAAAGAACCGGCGGTACCGGTAGGCGTCGTGGGGAGGCAAACGCGACCACAAGAAAACAATTTTAAAGATGGAATTTTCTGAGGTGACAGGGTATGGGTCTTGTCGGCTCTGCGGAAAACGAAGAACTGACGAGGGACAGTTGGAAAGGGGGCATCAGCAGCAGCGGCAATGTTGCCCCCGGAGGGCAGGCGCTCTAGGTGACCACCTAGTTTACCTAATGATGGCACCGGCCCTGGATGAGGGTGATGGTGAAGAGTGAAGGTCAAGCAAGGCATACACAGCAGCAGAGAGCAGAAAGCAAGGTAACTTATAAAAAATGCAGATAAAGACACATACTGACAATAAATAAATATATAACATGCTAAAATCTCTAGACAGGCACAGGCAAGAGTGACCAAAGCAAGAGTGAAGGTGCTCTCAACAAATGCAGAGAATCCAACAGGAAGCTCTCAGCTCATGTGCTTAGAGAGAACAGGTCACACGCAATGCCTCAGAATGGGTGGGGAGAAGAGCAGTCCACACCTCCTTCAGGCACATACAGATTTTTATAGTTGTGTAAAGACTTTGTGGTAGTGGATGCAGACCTCATGGGCTTTGCTGTTGGGGTATGTGGGCGAAGGGTTTTGAAGGGTACACTTGACACAGGGCTCTCAGTGGGCTTGAAACATGCATGTCGTGTTGCTTTGGATACTTGTTGCCTTTCCTGATAAATGGACATCGCCTTTTCACAGATAAAAGTGTTTGCTACACTACTTTTTAAATTGTGCATCATTTTCCACATTTTTTGAAAATTCAATAAAAGGGTTCTGCCGACGTGGAGAGGGGGAGTTTCTTTTCTCCCCTTCTCATGCCGACGGATCCCGACAGTAAAATATTCATGTAAAGATTTTGTTTGAAAAGGACGAATTCAAGAGTTAGATTGTGATGACTTTTCTTTCTTATTCTCATTGTGAGTCATCCTATTTTGGAGGTTTGTTTTTTTCTATTTTCTGTTGGGGTATGTGGGACATGGGAGCAGGAAGAACCCACCCTTCAGTTTGAATTGGTTATTTGATGGCTAATTTACTATTTTTTTTAATTGATGACAGCCTCTGGCTCATTGTTGGACAGCTATCAGAACCCCCTTTGTGATATATCGGAGGAGAACTGTTTAAGGCCAGGTCTCTGGAGGTTGGTTGGATCTAGCCCTCAGCACCCTCAATATTGGAAATGAAATACAGATACGGACCTATGTTGCAACATTGGGTGCTAACACAGACAATAATGTCATTATGGACCAGTCGAAATAAGTAATATCTCAGAGCCAGCAGGAACTTTGGTCCTGATAGTGTGCTGGCTTCCATGCTAGGGCAGTACCTAATCTTGGACAATGACACGAAACAAGAATTATGGCAATTGTAAGGAGTTCATGCTTAATGGTGATGATATACATCGTATGCTCCTTTGGTAGATAATTAAAGAGCTTTACTGAATAATTTGCAAGTTAGGTGCAAGTCATTCACAGCAAAAAACCTGTGAGAGATTTGATACGGGACACCAGTTTGCTGGGGCAGAAGGATCAAGACAGGGCTTCTTCAGAAGGGGCTGAATGAGTGCATGTTTCCAGGCAGAGGGAAAGAGACCGGAAGAAAGGCTGATGTTGACCATATGCAGAATATAAAGCAGCAACATGAGGGAAGGGTCCAGGAGCCAGGTGGAGGGAAGGGGATCAAGTGGACAGGTGGTCTTGTGGGAAGAAGCAATGGCTTTGGTGAGTTCGCAGGGGGTAGCAGGGCAAAAGGTATGCCAGGTGTGGGGGGAGGGGAGGAAAGAGAATGAGGTAGGGAGGGAGGGAGGGGAAGAGGAGAGGGGGGAGGACAGAAGGAGAAAGTGGAGCAAAGGGATTGAATCTTAGCGGAAAAGAAGGAGGCAAGATGGACAAGAGTAGGGGCATCAGCAAGGAAGACAGGGGGAGGTAAGAGAAGTGGAAGGCGACTAAGGAGTGTGCAGAACCTGATAGAATCGCCTGGAGGAATTAGAAGAAGAAGTAATTAGGTTAGAGTAGTATGACTGCTTAGCTGCAGTAATCATAGAGTGATAGAGCTGCTGGCAGTGGTGGAAGGAGGCTAGGGAGCCCGGGGAGGGGTGCTTACGCTAGGTCTTTTCAGCGCGACAGAGATGTGTCCGTTGCATGTATAAAAGCCAGGATGATACCAGGGGTGATGGTAGGAGCGCCGCGAGGGAATAGAGCGGAGGGGGGCCAGGTGATCTAAGGTTGAGGAGAGAGTAGAAGACCAGAACTCTGCCTGCTGGTTTACTGAGAGGGTACGGAAAAAAGAAGGGAAAAGAGAGTCAGCTGGAGGAAACTGCTGGAGAGTGCGTGGAGTGATATGGCGCTTGAGTCTTAGAAGTGGCGGGACACAGGCCTTAGGGATCTGCAGGGAAGGAAGGGAGAAGGAGAATAGAAGACTGAAATGATTGGACCAGGGGAGAGGGAGTGACGAGATACATGAGGGAGCATACGGGGAACTAGTTGGACTAAGGATGAGATCCAGGGTGCGCCCCATGACGTGAGTGGGGCATGGAACATGCTGACGGAAGGACAGGTCATCCAAAAGCGACAAGAGGACCTTGGCCCTTTGTTGACTAGTAGAACTGTGATGGGCATTAAAGTCATCCAGGATGACAAGATGGGAAGACAGAAGAGACGCTTCAGAAAGGGAAAGAAGGAACGCATCACACAAATTGGGACTAAGAGAAGGGGGAGCATAAAGGAGAAATAAATATATGGGTGGTGAGGACCCGAAACAAAGGAGGAGGGACTCGGGGTAGCGGGGGGAAGGGGAGACTACCATAAACGGAAGGAACGAACGATGAATATTGCCACGCCCCAGAGAATAAATCCAAGGATATTATAATGCCTCTGAATCGTTCCATGGTGCGATCTCACCTTGAATATTATAAGCAATTCTGGTCGCCATATGGAATTAGACAAGTTACAGAGAAGAGCCACCAAAATGATCAAAAGGAGATAGAGCAGCTTTTAAACTAAATAATAGGGGAAAGCTAACAGTCGTCCAAGAGTGCATGGTTTGGAACGATGTATCCTTGAAGGATACTAGCAAAAGACTGAAGTGAGGCCATATCAACAGACAGGTTTCAATAAAGACAAAAGTAACCCAAATGTCCTTAAGTATAGAGGAGGCAGAGCTTAACAATTCCAAATTACCCCTGCCTACCGATAACCAGATTAATATGAATAAAAAAACACCTCTAAAATGCTTGCATGCAAATGCTAGAAGTCTAAAAAATAAGATGAGAGAGTTAGAATATAGAGCAGTAAATGATAGATCAGATATAATTGGTATCTCAGAAACCTAGTGGAAGGAAGACAACCAGTGGGATGTGTGATACTTGGATACCAATTTTATCCCAGCGATAGAATATATCAAATTGATGGAGGGGTTGCACTCTATGTAAGAGAGGGCATTGAGTCACACAGCATTAATGTTTTGCAGGAAACAAAATACATTGTAGAATCTCCATGGATTGAAATTCCATGTCACAAGGGGAAGGCGATGGCAGTGGGGGTGTACTATCAACCACCTGGCCAAACTGAACAAATAGATGATGAAATGCTCAAAGAAGTCAGGGAAGCTAAATAGAAATACACTTACCTGGTAATTGTTGTTCCTTGAGGAACTCCAGTTTAGTCCTCCACCTCTGGGTAGTGCACCTCCTCCTGCAGCTTGGAGACTGGGCATGTCAAAATCGTGACATCACTGGATATAGCCTGCTGGTCTCTCCCATCAGCCCCCAGTGAACTATTGACAAAGCACACTCAAAGGAGCAACAAATAAGTAGCTATCATATCAAATTCAATGTTAAACTCAAACTGAACGCATAACCTTAACGTACTTAACCACTAAACCCCCTCTCCCGAAAGAAGGGAACTGCTTTTTGTACCGTCTCTATTCCCCTCTTTGCCTAGCCAAGGACAAGAGAGAGAAGAATAGACAGAAAAGAGATATGAAGAAAAGAGACAATTAAGAACCAATTAAAGGCTCTACTGACCTGTAGTTTTGTACTTCTCCCAACTGAACACCCACTGTAAACCAATCCATCCCCAGGCGGGAATGAGGACTAAACTGGAGTTCCTCAAGGAACAACAATTACCAGGTAAGTATAATGTCTATTTCCTTATCATTCCTCCAGTTTAGTCCTCCACCTCTGGGATGTAACAGAGCAGTAATCATTGGGAGGGACCTTTCCAGCCGGAACGCAACACCACCGACCTGAAACAGGCATCGTTTGCCGCCAAGACATCCAGGCGGTAGTGCTTACTGAAAGTATGAAGAGAAGACCAGGTGGCCGCTCTACAAATTTCCACTGGTGGAACCAAACTGTGTTCCGCCCAGGATGCCGCCTACTAGAGCAGTAGCGTGAGCTCTTAAACCTGCCAGCACTGGACGACCTTGCAACAGATATACTGACGCAATTGCCTCCTTAATCCATCTGGAAATGGACACTTTTGCCACTGCCTCCTCTTTGCAGGGACCTCCGAACAACACAAATAGGCAGTCCGATTTGGGAAAAGGATCGGAGACTTTTAAATACTGTCGCAGCACCCTCTTTATGTCTATACGGCGTAAACTACGGTCCAAGATGCTCCCCTCTGCGGAATGTAAAGTTGGAAGAGAAACTGTTTGGTTTAGGTGAAACGGAGAAACTACCTTTGGTAAAAACGATGGGACTGGTCGCAACACCACCTTTTCCCTGGAAAAAGACAAAAACGGTTCTCTACATGACAGCGCCTGCAACTCCGAAATTCGCCTCGCTGAACAGATGGCTACCAAAAACACTGTCTTTAAGGTTAGATCTTTAACTGACGCCTGGTGTAAAGGCTCAAATGGTTCCTTAGCTAATGCTCCTAAAACCAAGTTGAGATCCCATGGCGGAACCGTGATTCTACATGAGGGCCGCAGCCGGGATACTGCTTTAAGAAAACGCAACACATCTGCATGCGAGCCTAGAGCCCCTCCCTGGACTCTGCCTCTATAGCATGCCAGGGCTGCTAACTGAACTCTCAAGGAACTGGCTACCAGACCCTTATCAAACCCGTCTTGCAGGAAACTTAACACCAGGGGAACGGATACTGTGGCTACGCGTACTTGCCTCCGCGAGCACCAGTCCTCAAAAATACGCCATATGTGCACCTATACCAGAGACGTGGACTTCTTCCTCGCTCGAAGTAAAGTAGTGATGACTGCTGCCGACTAACCTTTCTTCCTCAACCTTGCCCTTTCAATGGCCATACCGTAAGTGAGAATCGATCCACCTGAGGCATCCGAAGCGGAACCTGTAGCAACAGATTCTCCGACGTCAGCAACCTCCAGGGAATGCCGTCGAGCAATCAAATGAGATCGGCGTATCACAGGCGCCTTGGCCAGTCTGGAGCCACCAACAACACCTTCCCCCAATGAGCTTCGATGCGCTGCACCACTCAACCTATGAGCGCCCACGGAGGACAAACATAGAGGAGACCTGACGACGGTCAATGTTGTATCAGGGCGTCGATCCCTTCAGACATCCTTTCTCGCCATCTGCTGAAGAAATGACCCGTCTTTGCTGACTGAAAGGTCACCATGAGATCCATTATCGGTGGTCCCCATCTTCGAACTATCTGTGCAAACACGTCCGGATGCAACTCCCATTCTCTGGCGTCCACACGGACCCTGCTGAGAAAATCTGCAGTCACATTGTCCTTCCCTGCAATGTGTGCCACCGAGATCGCTGGTAGACGATGCTCTACCCAAGCAAACAGTGCCTCTGCTTCCTCTTCCATGGCCACACTTCCTGTACCGCCCTGCGGATTGATGTAGGACACTGTCGCGGAGTTGTCGGACAGCACTCGAACCGCTAGACCTGTCACCGCTGCTTTGAAAGTTTGCAACGCTAGGTAGACCGCTCTCAGCTCTAGCCGATTGATTGACCATTTGCTCTCTTGTACCATCCACGTGCCCTGCATGAAGAGATCTCCGCAATGAGCTCCCCATCCCGCCAGACTCGCGTCCGTCAGCAAGGGAAGCCACTCCAGCTATTCGAGAGGCATTCCCGCCTTTAGTGATTCTGGAAGCAACCACCACCGAAGAGCCTGCCTGACCTGGAGCGGACAAGGGAGCCATTTGTTCAGCGAGTCGGACTGATGCAACCAACAGCAAAGTAGCGCTCTTTGTAAAGGTCACATATCATTAGGCATGTAGATAGCTGGGTGGCTGGTGGACGTGAGGATCGCCTGGTAACATGCCTGCCTGGTGCGAAGGTAGCGGACCTCACACGCCACCTAGATAAGGTCTTAGATAGTGCTGGGGAGGAGTCTGCTGTCTTGGTACATGTTGGTACCAATGACATAGGAAAATGTGGTAGGGAGGTTCTGGAAGCTAAATTTAGGCTTTTAGGTAGGAAGTTGAAATCCAGAACTTCCAGGGTAGCGTTCTCCGAAATGCTTCCCGTTCCACGCGCAGGACCCAATAGGCAGGCAGAGCTCCGGAGTCTCAATGCGTGGATGAGACAATGGTGCAGAGATGAGGGGTTCGGATTTGTTAGGAACTGGGGAACATTCTGGGGAAAGGAGGGGCTCTTCCGAAGGGATGGGCTTCACCTTAACCGGGATGGAACCAGGCTGCTGGCATTAACCTTTAAAAAGGAGATAGAGCAGCTTTTAAACTAGATAATAGGGGAAAGCCGACAGTCGTCCAAGAGCGCATGGTTCGGAAGAATGTATCCTTGAAGGATACTACAAAAAGCAGAGAGGTTCCAAAAAAGAGTAAAGTAGCCCAAATGCCCTCGAGTATGGAGCAGACAGAACTTAAAGATCCCAAATTACCCATGTCTACCAATAGCCAAATTAATATGAATAAAATACAGTCTCTAAAATGCTTGTATGCAAATGCTAGAAGTCTACAAAACAAGATGGGAGAGTTAGAATATATAGCACTAAACGAGAGGTTAGATATGATTGGAATATCAGAGACATGGTGGAAGGAGGACAACCAGTGGGACACTGTGATACCTGGGTACAAACTATATCGAAATGATAGAGCTGATCAAATTGGTGGAGGGGTTGCGCTCTATGTTAGAGAAGGCATTGAGTCAGAAAGGATTAAAGTTTTGCAAGAAACAAAATTTGCTGTAGAATCTCTATGGATTGAAATTCCATGTAAAAAGGGGAAGGCGATGGCAGTGGGGGTGTACTATCGTCCGCCTGGCCAGAATGAACAAATGGATGATGAAATGCTCAAAGAAATCAAGGAAGCTAGCAAAAGTTACAGTGCAGTAATAATAATGGGTGATTTCAATTACCCCGGCATCGACTGGGTCAGTGTCACAACAGGACATGCTAGGGAGATAAAGTTCCTAGATGAAATAAATGACTGCTTCTTGGAGCAGCTGGTTCATGAACCGACCAGAGGGGAAGCAATATTAGACCTAGTCCTTAGTGGAACACCAGATGTAGTGCAAGAGATAAGGGTGTTGGGGCCACTTGGCAATAGTGATCATAGCATGATCGCCTTTGATTTAATTAGTGGAGGAGGGATAGTAAGGAAATCCACAGTACTACCCTTTAACTTTCGAAAGGGAGACTATGATAGAATGAGGAAAACAGTTAAGAAAAAACTAAAAGGAGCAGTTGCAAAGGTTAAAGACGTACATCAAGCTTGGGTGTTGTTGAAAAATACTATCTTGGAAGCCCAGACCAGCTGTATTCCACGCTTTAAGAAAAGTGGAAGGAAGTCCAAAAAATTGCCAGCATGGTTTAAAGCTGAGGTCAGAGAGGCTGTTGTTGCCAAAAAAGCATCTTTCAAGAAATGGAAAAAAGAGCCAAATGATGAAACCTGGAAACAGCACAAGCACTGGCAAGTCAAATGCAAGGCATTGATAAGGCAGGCAAAGAGAGAATTTGAGAAGAAGCTTGCTGCGGAAGCAAAAACGCGAAATAAAGACCTTTTCAAGTACATTCGTAGCAAAAAACCCGTGAGAGAGTCAGTTGGTCCATTAGATGATAAAGGGGTTAAAGGAGCACTAAGAGGCGACAAGGCGATAGCGGAGAGACTGAATGAATTCTTTGCTTCGGTCTTTACTGAGGAAGATGTAGGGATGTTACCCACGACTGAAGTGGTATTTAAAGGTGTGGAAGAATTGAAGGAAATATCGATACATCGGGAAGATGTCCTACAACTATTAGATAAACTGAAGAGTAGCAAATCACCTGGGCCGGATGGTATACATCCAAGGGTGTTGAAAGAACTGAAATTTGAGATTGCAGACCTGCTATCAGTAATCTGTGAACTATCATTAAAATCATCTCTAATACCTGAGGATTGGAGGATCGCCAATGTAACACCAATTTTTAAAAAGGGTTCGAGGGGTGATCCGGGAAACTACAGACCGGTGAGCCTGACATCAGTACCGGGAAAAATGGTAGAAACCATCATAAAGAATAAAATTACTCAGCATATAGATAGTCATGACCTAATGGGAGACAGCCAACATGGCTTTAGACAAGGAAGATCTTGTCTTACTAATCTGTTATGTTTTTTTGAAGGAGTGAATAAACAGGTGGACAAAGGTGAGTCGGTTGATATTGTGTATCTGGACTTTCAGAAAGCCTTTGACAAGGTCCCTCATGAGAGACTTTTGGCAAAACTAAAGAGTCATGGGATAGGAGGCAGTGTACTACTGTGGATCAGGAACTGGTTAAAAGATAGAAAGCAGAGGGTAGGACTAAATGGCCAATTTTCCCAATGGAGAAAGGTGAATAGTGGTGTACCCCAGGGATCTGTGCTGGGTCCGTTGCTTTTTGACATATTCATAAATGACCTGGAAAGTGGAATAACGAGTGAGGTTATCAAATTTGCTGATGACACAAAACTATTTAAAGTTGTTAAAACCCAGGAGGATTGTGGAAAATTGCAAGAGGATCTTGATAAATTGGAAGACTGGGCATCAAAATGGCAGATGAAATTTAATGTGGAGAAGTGCAAGGTTATGCACCTAGGGAAGAACAACCCAAACTATGGTTACACGATGCAAGGTTCCACATTAGGAACCACCACCCAAGAAAAAGATTTAGGCGTCCTTGTGGATACCATGTTAAAACCCTCGGCCCAGTGTGCAGCGGCGGCCAAGAGAGCAAATAGAATGCTAGGTATGATAAGGAAAGGAATGGAAAATAAAACAAAAGATATTATAATGCCTCTATATCGTTCCATGGTGAGACCGCACCTTGAATATTGTGTGCAATTCTGGTCGCCATATCTTAAAAAGGATATAGCAATTTTAGAAAAGGTTCAGAGAAGAGCCACCAAAATGGTAAAGGGGATGGAAGGCTACTCCTATGAAGAAAGGCTAAAAAGGTTGGGGCTCTTTAACCTGGAAAAGAGACGGCTGAGGGGAGATATGATAGAAGTCTATAAATTAATGAACGGAGTGGAACGGGTAAACGTAGATCGATTGTTTACCTTATCAGAATATAGAAAGACTAGGGGACATGCAATGAAGCTACAGGGTAAACTATTTAAGACTAATAAAAGAAAATATTTTTTCACTCAACGTGTAATCAAACTCTGGAATTTGTTACCGGAGGATGTAGTAAAGGCTGTTAGTGTAGCTGGGTTTAAAAAAGGTTTGGACAAGTTCCTGGAGGAAAGGTCCATAAACCATTATTAAGAAGGGACCCAGGATATCAATGCTTGAACCAATACAAGCATTGTGGAACCTGTGTCCCTTGGGGAAACTGCTAGGTACGTATGACCTAGATTGGCCACTGTTGGAAACAGAATACTGGGCTTGATGGACCTTGGTCTGACCCAGTATGGCATATCTTATGTTCTTATGTTCTTATATGAAATCTGGCCCATGGAACCACTTCCAAGGTTGCCACCATTGTCCCCAGCATGCGAAGGTAACTCCACGCTGTGGGCGCCGGAGCAGACCTGAACTTGCGTACCAACTGTTGAAGCACTTGTACCCGACGCTTCGGCAGAAACACCGCTCCATTCTGAGTGTCGAACTGTACCCCTAGATATTCCCTAGATAGCATTGACCACCCAGCCGAGACTCTGTAGAAACTTCACCACCTTGTCTGTAACTCGAATGCTCTTGGCCTTGGATTTTGCCTGAATCAACCAATCGTCGAGATAAGGGTAAACCAAAACCCTCTTCCTTTCGTAATGCCGCCGCTACCACCACCATGATCTTGGTGAAGGTCCGTGGAGTCGTCACCAGGCCAAATGGCAATGCTTGAAACTGATAATGTCCCCAATGCAGAGCGAACCGCAGAAACGTTTGATGAATCTCTCTGATTGGAATGTGCAAATACGCTTCCGTGAGGTCGATAGAAGTCAAAAACTCTCCTTGGCGCACCGCCACAATGACCAATCTCAACGTTTCCATTCTGAAATGCGGTACTCGAAGACACGATTCACTCCTTTTCAATCCAGAATAGGACGGACAGAACCATCCTTCTTTGGCACCACCAAATAAATGGAGTAGCGACCCATGCCATAGTCCGCTAGTGGAACCGGCGCAACCGCTCTTAACTGCAACAGACGATCTAACATGCGATGAATCGCAAGTGTTTTCTGTGGACTTTTGCAGGAGACATCACAAACGATTCTAGCACTGGTCTTGCCAATTCCAGCTCATAGCCTTCGCGAATGATCTCCAACACCCACTGGTCGGACGTTATTTGGGTCCAGGCAGGAAGGAACTCCCGAAGTCGCCCCCCTATCGGTTAACTTCCCACCGGGACCCACCTCTTTTCATTGTAGTTTACGAGTTGTCGCTGCGGGAGCCGCTGCAAAACCTCTATTTGCCCCACGAAACCCCTGGGCTCTAGAAGCAAATCTTCCTCTTTGGAAACCCCCCAAGCGAGAGGTACGAAATCTCCTGAAATCTCTAAATCTAAACTGTTCTCGAAAGGCCGGCAAGGATTTCCCTTGTTTAGGTTTATCCTCTGGTAGCCTTCTGCGCTTGGACTCTCCTAAATCCTTAACCAACTTGTCGAGATCTTCTCCGAACAACAACTTTCCTTTAAATGGAAGCTTGCTGAGGCGTGACTTAGACGAGCCATCGGCCGCCCAATTCCTCAACCACAAGGATCTCCGGGCGGCTACCAACGAAGCCATACTATTGGCCAGCGCCCTGATCAAGTCGTAGTGCACGTCCGCCAAATACGCGGAACCAGACTCTAGACGATCTAACTCCATGCTCTAGCTGTGGAGCCTGGCGTAAGTGCTGAGACCATCTGAGACAGGCTCTCGCTACCCAAGCTCCACAAATGGACGCATGTAAGGATAAAGCGTTAGCCTCACATGGTTGTTTCAATAAACCATCCGCCTTTCTATCCTGTGCATCCTTTAAGGCCAGAATAGTGGTCTTCTTTGTGACTGCAGAGACGGCCGCATCAACTCGCGGGGTACGGAACCTCTCCTTGTCCTTATCTGCTAAGGGATAGAGCCTGTTCATGGTCCTGACCCCTCTTAATCCGGCTTCAGGCTGATCCCACTCCTCCTGTATCATCCGATCCACCACCCGATGCATGGGAAACACTACCTGGGACTGCCTGATCGCTTGAATGATGGGATCTTCTACTTCCTCTTCTTCCATCAGTTGTGCCGTAGTGAGATTTAGCATCTGTAGGGATTCCATGATAAGCGCCGCCAGTTAATCCTTCCGGAATACCCAAATAATTTTCACCTGATCTTCAGGCTCAGGGATCTCTCCTTCTTTCAATTTGTCCACAGCAGTCTCGAGTTCTACTTCGGCCTCATCTGTCTCGTGCCACTCCAAATCCAGAGAGGAATGGTCATGAGACCGAGACCGAGACCTCTTCGGGGGCCACGGGAAAACACCCCCCTGCTCCCCAGATTGGAGTTGCTACATAGGATACGTCAGCAGCAAAGGCTCAGGCAACCACCCCTGACACCTCAAACAGAACGCCTGATGCATAATTAACACAAAATCCAGACAGAAATTGCCTAGCTGCGGTCCTGAACCAACCGTAGGCACCACAATCGAGGGGCCCGCAAAGTCCTCTTGAGAGGACCCTTGCGGCGCGACCATCAGTGCCTCATCTTCGGACGCCGCCAGTGGACTTTGGACGTCTAAAACCCCAGAAGTCTCCATCTTCTGCTCCACAGCAGACCACACACTGTGGCTGCGATGACATTGGCTGAAGCCCCCCCAACTGCCCTGCCCAGAAAGTACGGCAGGTTGAAGGAGACTCTTTAACCTGGAAAAGAGACTGCTGAGGGGAGATATGATAGAAGTCTATAAATTAATGAACGGAGTGGAACGGGTAAACATAGATCTATTGTTTATGTTATCAGAATATAGAAAGACGAGGGGGCATGCAATAAAGCTACAGGGTAAACTATTTAAGACTAATAAAAGAAAATATTTTTTCACTCAACATGTAATCGAACTCTGGAATTTGTTACCGGAGGATGTAGTAAAGGCTGTTAGTGTAGCTGGGTTAAAAAAGGTTTGGACAAATTCCTGGAGGAAAGATCCATAAACCATTATTAAGAAGGGACCCAGGATATCAATGCTTGACCCAATACAAGCACTGTGGAACCTGTGTCTCTTGGGGAAACTGCTAGGTACGTATGACCTAGATTGGCCACTATTTGAAACAGGATACTGGGCTTGATGGACCTTGGTCTGACCCAGTATGGCATATCTTATGTTCTTATGTTCTAATAATACATACCTACATTTTCAGTTTTGAGTTCTTTTAGCAATATGGTGTGTACATCATCTGGTCCAGGTGACTTGCTGCTCTTTAGTTTGTCAATTTCTTACAGGTGAGTAACTACACTATCTCCAGGAACAAGCAGGAATGTAGTCTTCACATATGGGACTCCCTAGCTCCCAAATCTTCAAGAAACTGGGTTCAGTTGGACAGAGACATCCCGCCATGGAAATCTGGAATAAACAGTATGGGCAGGGGAAGGAATTGTAGCTATGTTCCAAAGAGATGTTGAAGAACCACCTGGCCAAAGGCTGCATCCTGGCGGGGGTCCTTGTCCAAGCAGTATGGGCGGCAAAGGAGTGGATGGAGGACCAGATTGCTGCCCGGCATATTTCGTCAATAGATACTGAGCATAGCTTGGCTACAAAAGCTTCCATGGCTCGGACATTGTGAGCAGTGACGTGGCCTGTGGGGGAGAGTCCTGCTTTATCAAAAGCAAAAGTGATGCAGTCTGCTATCCATCTGGAGAGTGTATGCTTTGTTAAAGGAAGCCCCAAGTGAGTGAAGTCAAAGGAAACTAACAATTGTGAGAACTTGTGGAGATCCTGAGTCCTCTGCAGATAGAAGATCAGGGCTCATTTGCAATCCAGGGTATGCAGGGTTGCTTCTGCACAGAAAGAGTGCGCTCTTGGAAAGAAGAGCAGAAGTATTACTGATTGATTATGTGGAAGGGAGATACCACCTTTGGCAGAAAGTGAGGGTGTGTCCGTAGGATGACTGTCATAATGAAATCTGGTGTATGGTGGATGGGCCACCAAGGCTTGTAATTCACTGATACGCCTGGCTGAGGTCAGAGCAACTAGAAATATGACCTTCCAAGACAAGTACCACAGGTGAGCAGTAGCTAGGGGTTCAAACGGGCGTTTGAGAAGCTGTGCCAAGAGACCACATTGAGATTGCACACCACTGGAGAAAGTCGAATGGGTGGGCTTAGAGAGAAGTCCTCTCATGAAATGCGTCACTAGGGGGTGCACTGAGATGGACTGGCCATTGATTGGTTTGTGAAAGCTGCAATGGCACTGAGGTGAACTCTAACCGAATTGGTCTTTAGTCCTGAAGAAGACAAGTGTAATAGATATTGCAGAAGTACAGGCACTGGTGCGTCAAAGGGATTGAGGTTGTCCCATGAGCACCACAATCCAAATCTGCACCATTTGAACATGTAAGCCTGTCTGGTGTAGGGTTTTCTTGAACTCAGGAGAATGTCCTTTACCTCCTGAGGAAGGTGGATATGCTGGAGCATCACCCCTTCAGCAGCCATGCAGTCAGACGGAGAGATCGCAGATTGAGATGTAGGACTGTTCCGTCATTCTGGGACAGAAGGCTTGCAGCCCAGATGGATTGGTTGAGTCTGTTGCAGTTTGTTTATTTATTTATTTAACTACATTTATATCCCGGTTTTCACCGGGCTGAAGTAGAAGGGGAAACTAGGGTTGATGGGGCTAGAAGGGAGCTATGAGAATCATAGTGCCTCTTTCGAGCTGGAGTTTGAAGAGGGTCTTCGGTATTAGGGGTGTGGGGGGAAATGCATAAAGCAGTCCCAGATGAAAAGCATTGTTTGCTTGGTTTAACTGAGATGGAACTTTGGAACGGAATTGTGGCAGTTTGCTGTTCTGTGGAGTGGCAAAGAGGTCGATGACTGGAGTTCCCCAGGCCTTGAAGATCTGTTCCACTAAGCGAGGGTCTAGGGTCTAGACTCCGCTCGTGTGGGTGGAGGATGCGACTGAGCCTGTCCGCAAGGTAATTCTGATCACTGGGGATATATACTGCACGAAGGTGTATGAGGTGAGAGATGGCGGTTCCACAGGCAACAGGCCTTTTCACAGAGGGGAAGTGAGCCTGTCCCGCCTTGCTTGTTCACACAGAATATTGCCACCTGGTTGTCTTTCCTGACGAGCACCTGGCTGTTTGAGAGGTGGTGTTGAAACACCTGCAGGGCATTTGTGATTGCCCAGAGTTCCAACAAGTTGATTTGTAAGGATGACTCCTGAGTTGTCCACAGGCATTATGTGGACACTAACTCCAGGTGGGCTCCCCAACCCAGTTTGGACTCATCTTTGGTCAGAGTGTGTTGAAGATGAGGCATTCGAAAAGGCGACTCTTCTAGCAGATTTGCTGGGGTGCACCACCATAGGAGGGATGAGATGAGAGAGTGGGTGATCTGAATTATGTCCTGTAGGCATCCTGTGGATTGTTCCATTGGAATGCTAGGGTCCATTGCATTAGGTTCATATGCAGTCTTGGAAGAAACGAAGGAAGTCTCAAGCTGTTGAGATTGTCTGTTGACGCATGCGGGTGACTAGGGATACTAGCCGGTCCATACAGTCTACTGGTAGAAAGGCTTTGAAAAGCTGAGTGTCTAGCACTGTCCCTATGACGTCCAATCTTTGGGTTGGGATTAAATGGGACTTTGGGAAGTTTACAACAAATCCCAGGTATTGCAGCATTGCAAGAGTGGTTTTGAGATAAGTGCAGAGCTCTCCTGGATAGAGTCTGCCTTTATCAACCAATCATCTAAGTTAGGCATGACAAAGATCCCCTTGCTTCGCAGGTAGGCTGCTGCCACTGACATGCATTTTGTGAACACCCTGGGGAGCAGATGCTAGTCCGAAGGGGAGGACTCTGTACTGATAGTGAGTCCCCTGAAAGGCAAAGTGAAGATATTTCCTATGTCCTGGATGTATCAGGACATGGATATATGCACCTTTGAGATCTAGGGAACAGAGCCAGTCTTATTCCTGCAAGTAGGGATAGAAGGGTTCCAAGGGAAATCATTTTGAACTTTTCTCTGACCAAGAATTTGTTTAGATTTCGTAGGTCGAGGATAGGCCTTTATCCTCCTGACTAGGTATGAGGAAGTAAGGAGAGTAGAAGCCCTCATGAAGATCTTGTTTTGGAACCTCCTCTATGGCACCCTGGTTGAACAAGTTGGAGATTTCCTCTTTGAGTAGGGCCCTGAACATAGGTTGGAGAGAATACTCATCTCTGAGGTGAGGTGGAGGAGGTTGCATGAAGTTTAGTTGGTATTCCTCTTGAATGATGCCTAGGGTCCACTGCTCTGAGGTGATCATCTACCAGTGGATGGCAAAGAAACAAAGCCGACCTGCTATCTTGGTTGGATTGGGAGCTTGCAGGGATAAGGTGACCCTGTTCCCCAGGACCAAATCAAAAGCTGGGTGTTGCTTGTGGCTGAGCTGCTGGCTGTTGCTTAGCAGTTCTGTTTTTTGTTTTTTTTTAGCAGGTAAAGGCTTGCCTTAAGGCTGGTAAGAAGGCTATGTATAAGAAGGGTAGAACCTCTTCTTTTTTAGGAAAGAAGGGTTTCTTTTTTGAAGGGTCAGCAGTCTTTCTGGAGAGCATCTTCAGAGTTGTATTGTTAGTTTCAAGCTCTCCAACTTTTTATTTCTAGTTTTTACTCAAGAGATTTTCCCCAGTGCAAGGGATGTTACCAAGTTTATCTTGGACCCATTGCTCCAAGTCCAAGACCTGTAACCATGCTAGCCTTTGAGCACCGATGGAAATAGCTGATGCTCTGCTGGTGGATTCGAATGCATCAAAGGCTGCCCTCTTCACAAATTTGGAGACATTCTGGCTGTTCTTGAGAACTGTCTCAAAAGCTGGCCTCTTTTCTTCTGGAATGAAGGGAAGGAAGGCTTCACAATTCTTATTAATTTCCTTAAGGAACATTCCCATATATAAGGTATAGGAATTGATCCTACTAGCTCGCAAAGAGGTCTAGAATGACATCAAGCAAAGACAATTAGGTTCCTCAATTCCCTGCTGAGAGGTATCGATGCACATGTTTTAACCACTTTTGATGCGGTGCATCATTGATTCAACTACCATCAAATGATGTGGTATCTGAATCTTTTGAAAACCAGGGACCTCCGGTACTCAATACATTGTATTGAGGCATCTGCTGATGGGTGAGACTGTAAGCAGGGTCTCCTACATGCGAAGCATCAGATTACATAGGATTTTATATACCATTAAGATCATTGCCTCTTTTGGAGCCGTGGGGGCACTGTAGAATTTCCAGTTCCTCCGCCTGGGGCTCCGGTTCCGCCGCAGCTGGTATCGAGAGCCCTGCCGCTATGTCTCAAATAAATTCTTAGAAGGGCATGTCCTCTGGCAGTGACTTTCGATGGGAGGTGGTGCTTGGAGATGATGGCTCTGATACTGATGCCATATCCAGAAGCTCCTCAGAGTCGCGGGACCAATGGTCTGAATCGGAGGCCACAGAATCTGAGCTCAGTGAGCATTGTTAGTGCCGATGACTGTGTGAACGGTGCTGCCAGTACCAATCATGCTCAATGCTGTCCCCTTGTTGCCTGGGCAGTGGTGTCGAACCTGGAATTGACCAAGTTGATGGGGCACCGAACACCGATTCCTGTGGTGGAGCAGAGGCATGGGGGAAGTGGACATCAGGCAGTAGCACCTGTTGTGATGCAGATGTCGGTACTGATACTGCCTCCGCTATCGGTGCCGATACCGATGAAAGCAGTCCTGGAGTCATCGGTGCCTGTGGTACTGAGATTGCAAGGAGAGCCGCTAAAGTCTTTTCGGTGGATAGCATGCACTGATCCAATGAGATTTCCGGTGTCTGGTCCAGAGACAAAACAGAGCTTGCAGCCACTGCACCAGAGCATGGCACTGAAGGATCTGCTGAGGTCGAAGCCTCGGAGGCCTCCTGGTATCCCACCGAGGCTTTGGAGGACAAGTCCTCCTGCCAGGGGTGTTTGATTTAGCGGCCAGCCTCAGAGGATGTCTTCGGAGCATCTCTGTGACCTCTCCCTCGATCCTCTCAATGTCTCTTTGGATTCCTTAGATGAAGCTCAAGACTCCTTCAGATCCCGTGGAGGTTTTTGTAGGGATCTCAAAGTCTTTTTTTCTTTTAGAGTCTGAACTAAAGTATGCTTTGAGGTCTTCGAGGTTTTAGATATCTTAGAAGCCGACGAAGTTCAGGAGGATGTCTATGCCAACAAAACTGAATCCGATGGGAAAAGTCTGACAACTTCCTGGCTCAGTTTCCCAGACCTCTCTTAGTCATCTGCTTACAGAAGGAGCAAGAGTTTAGGTAAAGGTCAGGGCTAAGGCACTCAAGGCAAATTGTTCAGAAACACTTGGTGCATTTCTTGAAACCGCTAGGGTGTTTCTCCATAGCAGAGAGAGTAGGCCTAAGGCCTGTGCAGGGCACGAGGCCCTCAAGGGAAAAAATAAGAATCAGGGCGATGCCAATGAAAAAAATGGGAAGGCTGGTATACCGAGAATTTTTCTGCGGTGACAGGGAAAGCAAATTACTGATCCTGCTGGCTCTGCGGAAAAAGAAGAACTGAAGAGAGGGAGTCAAAAGAGCAGGAAGGCAGTCATACAGGCATAGTGGAGTACTCCCAAAGGCTTTCCTATAGGATGCTGGACAGCGCTCCCTCGGTGCAGGCGTCACCCATATGTGAAGACTACATTCCTACTTGTTCCTGGAGATGAACTCTTAACCTTTGCAACTGCTCCTTTCAGGTTGTTCTTTTACCATTTTATTCATTTTATCATAGTCTCCCTTTTGAAAGTTAAAGACTAGTACAGTAGATTTCCTTACTGTCTTCACTATAAATTATTAAGTTAAATTTGATCATGGAATGGAGGAGCAAAGTGGTTGGAGCAGTTGCTTGCAATCCAGAAAGATAAGGGTTGAAATGTATTAAGATTAAATTAGACTTACCTGTTAATTGTAGTTCCTGAAGGAACTCCAGTCTAGTCCCGGAAGCTTTGGGGTTGTGCTCCTCTTCCAGCAGCTTGGAGCCTGAGAAATGTCATTCTTTGATGACACTGGTATAAGGACATAGGCACCGCCTCCTCACTTCAGTAACCTATTGACAAAGTAGACTCACCGGAGCAACAATTAAGTAATAAAACACTTATAAACAAACTGTAAGCTAACAGTATAAACCAAAGGTATAAACTTCCCTCTGAGGTCTTAGTATAACTGCAGAGGCTCTCGCTCCCCCCCCAGGAAGAGACTCGACCTTCATATAATTCCCCATTTTAAAACTCCCCGTCTGGACCCGAAGCCCCACAGTTTACTTTTTCTCTTACCTGTGAGATCCACTGCTTCAGGCTCCAATGCTCCCAAAGGAACGGGACAGGATCCGGGTCTAGACTGGAGTTCCTTCAGGTAAGTCTAATTTAATCTTCCTTATCGTCCCTCCAGTCTAGTCCTGGAAACTCTGGGGATGTAACAGAGCAGTGAAAGAATTCAACGGGTGGGACCTGCTAGACCAGCCTGAAGCACAGCTGCTCCAAAACAGGTATCCCTATTCGCCTGTACATCCAGACGGTAATGCTTGACAAACGAATTTGACGACGACCACGTCGCTGCTTTACAAATTTCTACTGCAGGAAGAAATTTGTACTCAGCCCAAGAAGCCGCTTGCGCTCTAGTCGAATGCGCTCGCAACCCTTCTGGAACCAGCTTACCCTTTAACAGGTATGCTGACTCTATTGCCCCTTTATTCCATATGGCAAAAGACGCTTTTGATGCTACTTCACCTTTCCAAGGACCCCCAAACAACACAAATATAATCTATCCGATTTTCTGAAGTCTGCCGTCCGTCGGATATACTTTTTCAAGGCCCTACGGATATCCAATAGATGCAACTGTTGCATGGAAGAGTTCTCTGAAACCCTACGGAACACCGGTAGCGATACTACCTGATTCACGTGGAAAAAGGCAAAAAGGACGGCACCGGCCTCAACACTACCTTAGAATCATAAAAGGACAGGAAATGCTCCTTACAAGATAGAGCCTGTAACTCTGAAATTCTCCTTGCTGACGCAATTGCAACTAGGAAAACCACTTTCAGGGTAAGATATTTCAATGAGGACTTAGACAAAGGCTCAAACGGCCGAATTCCTAACGCACCCAAAACCAATTGCAGATCCCATGGAGGAACTACTTGCCTGCACGGTGGTCTCAGAAGCCCCACCGCTCTTAAGAACCTTTTAATATCTGGATAGCGCCCAGCGCTTGTCCCTTGATTTTTCCCCTATAACAGGAGAGCGCTGCCAACTGTACTCTTAAGGAAGAGGCCGCTAACCCTTTCTGAAAATCATCCTGCAAGAACGCCAAGACCTGCGGCACTGACGCACGTAAGGCCTCACAATTCCTGTCCACACACACCAAACCTCAAAGATGCGCCACAAGCGAACATATGTTAAAGAAGTAGATCTCCTACGAGCCCCCAGCAAGGTAGCAATCACCGCCTCCAAGTACTCTTTAGCTCTTAACTTGCCCTTTCAAGAGCCATGCCGTAAGCGAGAATCGAGACACCTGAGGCATAAACAACGGACCTTGCGACAATAGATCCTTCCTGACTGGTAGATGCCAAGGCTTCCCCACTACAAGCCTCCTGAGGTCCACATACCAAGGCTTTCTCGGCCAATTCGGAGCGATCAGTACCACTAATCCTCTGTGCCGCTCTATGCGTCGCACTACACAGCCTATTAACACCCATGGAGGGGACACGTACAGTAGCTGCTCTACTGGCCAGCCCCGTAAGAGCATCTAGACCCTCCGACAGTCTCTCTCTCCTTCTGCTGAAAAAATGACTGACCTTTGCTGAATTGAAAGTCGCCATGAGATCCATTATCGGCGCCCCCAGCGCCTCACCACCATGTCGTAAACTTCCGGATGAAGCGTCCACTCTCCCGGATCTACCTTTACTCGACTCAAATAGGCCGCCACATTGTCCACCCCTGCCACATGTGCTGCCGCAGAGCCTGAAGGTTTTGTTCGACCCATTCGAACAACTGATCTGCCTCGGCCTCCAAGGGAGCACTGCTTGTGCCCCCCTGCCTGTTGAGGTAGGCCACCTTTTCCACTTGAAGGCATAAGAGCGTCTTGTGGAATGCTTCCTGGAAGCATAAAGGATATCCTTTATTTGCTGAGGGAGGCTGAGATCATGGAGATCTAGGCCTTCAGCAGCCAAGCCCTGAGATGCAGAGACTGGGGATTGGGATGCCATAACATTCCGTCCTCCTGAGATAGGAGATCTGGAGCAGACCCTAACTCCAGGGAAGTAGCTTAAGAGATATGTAGAAGCAGAGGGTACCACATTTGCCATGGCCAATGTGGAGCTATGAGAATCATATGACCTCTGTCTCTCTGAAGCTTGAAGAGGGTTTTGGGAATTAGGGGAATGGGTGGAAAGGCATACAGGAAGTCTTGACCCCAGTAAAGGAGGAAAGCATCCCTGGCCTGAGCCCCCTGAGCCGGAATTCTGGAACAGAACTGGGGAAGTTTGACATTCCACGGACTTGCAAAGAGGTCTATGTCCGGGGTTCCCCAAATTTGAAAAATCTTGGCCACCTGGTCTGCATGCAGAGACCACTCGTGTGGAAGCAGAACTCGACCGAGTCTGTCTGCCCAAGAGTTTTGTATGCCTGGAAGATACACTGCCAGGAGATGAATCTGATGCTCTCTGGCGAGGGCCCATAGTCGCAAAGCTTTGTTGCAAAGCGACAGAGAGCCTGTTCCTCCCTGCTTGTTCATGTAGAACATGGCTACTTGATTGTCCGTATGAATGAGGACTGTCTTGCAGCTGAGCAGGGTGTGGAACACTCGAAGAGCAAGGAAGATTGCTCTGAGCTCCAGGAGATTGATATGTAGATGAGTCTCCTGTGGAGTCCAGGTGCCTTGGGTGGAGAGGTCTTACAGATGAGCTCCCCAACCTATCGGAGAAGCATCTGTTGTGAGAGTTGCCTAGGGTAAGGGTTGTTGAAAAAGGGACTCCAGCAACAGGTTTTGAGTGGACTTCAACCACTGGAGAGACAAAATAAAGCGACTTGTGTTTGCTATTTTGTCTGATAGGCATCCTGATGCCTGGGTCCATTGAGTGGATAAAGTCCACTGGACTGCCCTCATATGGAGGCGAGCATAGGGAACCACATGCACGGTAGATGCCATGTGGCCTAGTAGTTGTAGCATTTCTCGGGCAGTGAGATGAGGCTTTAGCACTGCTTGAGAAGCTAACTGCACCAAGCGAAGGCAACGGGCCTGGGGGAGATAGGCCCTTGCCTTTCTGGTATCCAGCAAAGCTCCTATGAACTCTAAAGACTGAGTGGGAGTTAGACTGGATTTTGGGATGTTTATTACCAGGCCCAAATACTGAAGGATACACATTGTGCAGGATAGAGAAGTCCTGGCCTCTGACTCTGTTGGGGCTCAAATGAGCCAGTCGTCTAAGTAGGGGAAGACGAATATCCCTAGAGTGCGGAGAAATGCTGCTACTACAGCCATGCATTTCGTGAACACCCTTGGTGCTGAGGCCAGGCCAAAAGGAAGCACCCTGTATTGGTGGTGCTTTCCTTGAAAAAGGAACTGAAGGAACTTTCTGTGAGTTGGATGGATGAGAACATGGGTGTACGCATCCTTGAGATCTAGAGAACAAAGCCAATCCTGACTCTGACGGTATGGCAGCAGAGTTCCCAGAGAAATCATTTTGAACTTCTCTTTGATCAGGCATTTGTTCAATTCTCTGAGGTCTAAAATAGGTCTGTATCCTCCTGTTTTCTTTGGGATAAGGAAATAGGGGGAGTAAAACCCTGTACCCTGCTGATGGATGGGTACTTCTTCTATTGCCCCTTGGGCCAGAAGCATAGTGACTTCCTGATCTAACAGGTTGATGAGAGAGGTCTGAGAATTGAAATGTCTTATCATTGTGGGACGGGGCATGCTCAAAAAATGAAGCTTGTACCCCTCTTTTATGATGGAAAGTGTCCAATGCTCTGCTGTTATCTGCCCCGATCTGGGGGCAAAGTGACACAACCTTCCTGGAATGGTGGAAGGCTCTGGTCCATTGAGAGCCAGGAAGGCTAAGTTCTCTAGCAGAAAGTCAAAGGCCTTGTGGAGGCTGAGACTGCTGGGACGGTTGAGGCTTAGCAGTCTTTGCTTTTCTTTGTTTGGGAGGTTGCTGACCTTTCCGGGCAGGCTGACCTGCAGAACGCCCTTGCTGGGAATAAGCAGGGTAAAACCTTTTCTTTTTGGAAAAGAATGTTTTTTTGAAAGATTTCTTTCTTGCAGGATCAGCTGTAGCCTTGGATAGCCTATCCAAGGTGGAGTTGTCAGCATCCAACTCATTGGCCTTTTCTTGCCAATCTTTGCCAAACAGGTTCTCACCAGTACAAGGAATATTGCCCAGTTTGTCTTGTACCCAGAGCTCAAAATCAGATGCCTGGAGCCAGGCAATTCTACGTGCACCTATGGCAATGGCAGAGGTTCTGCTTATGCACTCAAAACAGTCAAAAGCTGCACGGTTAACAAATTTGGAGACATCCTGGGCATGTTTGACCAATGTGAGAAAATCCTGTCTTCTTTCCTCAGGAAGAAGAGGGCTCAAAACCTCTAAATCTCCTGTGACTTCCTTCAGGAACATTCCCATATATAAAATATAGGAACTGATCCTGGCAGAAAACATGGAAGCTTGGAAGGTACGACGTCCAAAAGCATCCAGAGTTCTGCACTCACGTCCTGGAGGATTAGAGGCATATCTCTTTGCATTCCTGATCCTTCTCATAGCTGACTCCGCTACAATAGAGTGGTGAGGAAGCTGAGTTTTCTGGAAACCAGGACAAGAAGGGACTCGATACATAGTATCCAGTCTACGAGAGTGAGGAGAGGTGGTAAGAGGCGTCTCCCACATTCTTAGCATGAGATCATGCAAGATCTCATGGATGGGCAAAGTAGCTGCCTCTTTAGGAGCTTTGGGATATTGTAAAATTTCCAACTCCTTTGCTCTGGGCTCTGCCTCAGGAGCTACAGTAATAGACAGACCTCGAGCCACCTCCCTGATGAAATCCTGAAAGGAAATGTCCTCTGCAGGAGACATCCTGCGTTTAGGGGAGGAAGGCTCCTCTGGGAGAAGCATTCCGGCATCGACAGAACTGTCAGAATCCTCAGATTCCTCTGAGGACTCGAAGTACCTTCTGTCCGAATGCTCTTGAAAAGCCCGATACCCGTACCGACCGAAGTCGGTACCGGGGGGAATCAGTACCGGTGTATCGGTACCGGAAGGCATCGCATGACTGGGTGGCGGCAATGCAGGCACCGATGTAAATGCCGATGTTGTCGGTACCGGTGCCGGAGTCGGTGCAGGTACCGGTTGCACTGTCTGACGCGGTTCTGAGGGTGTCGATGCCGCAAGGAGAGCCGCCAGACTGTGTTCAATAGCCAGGAACCTCTGGTCTATCGACGCTGTCGATGCCTGGATGTTGGTACCGGAGAAGACAGCCGGTACCCCAGAGCATGGCACCAGTAGTTCTGCCAAGGTAGAGGCCTCGAGAACATCCTGGAACCCCGATAATGCATTGGAAGCCGAAGCCTCTCGCCAGGGCAATTTTGCCGGTGCAGAATCCTCAAGGGCAACGCCAGAGGAATCTCGATACTTAGAAGGAGATCTATCCTTTGAGGACCGGCTAGACTTAAGAACATAAGATATGCCATACTGGGTCAGACCAAGGTCCATCAAGCCCAGTATCCTGTTTCCAACAGTGGCCAATCTAGGTCATACGACCTAGCAGTTTCCACAAAAGACACAGGTTCTGCAATGCTTGTACTAGGTCAAGCATTGATATCCTGGTTCCCTTCTTAATAATGGTTTATGGACCTTTCCTCCAGGAACCTGTCCAAACCTTTTTTAAACCCAGCTACACTAACAGCCTTTACTACATCCTCCGGTAACAAATTCCAGAGTTTGATTACACGTTGAGTGAAAAAATATTTTCATTTATTGGTCTTAAATAGTTTACCCTGTAGCTTCATTGCATGTGCCCTAGTCTTCCTATATTCTGATAACGTAAACAGTTGATGTACGTTTACCCGTTCCACTCCGTTCATTAATTTATAGACTTCTATCATATCTCCCCTCAGCCGTCTCTTTTCCAGGTTAAAGAGCCCTAGCCTTTTTAGCCTTTCTTCATAGGAATATCCTTCCATCCCCTTTACCATTTTGGTGGCTCTTCTCTGAACCTTTTCTAATAACGCTATATACTTTTTAAGATACGGCGACCAGAATTGCACACAATATTCAAGGTGCGGTCTCACCATGGAACGGTATAGAGGCATTATAATATCTTTTGTTTTATTTTCCATTCCTTTACTTATGATATCTAGAATTCTATTTGCTCTCTTGGCTGCCGCTGCACACTGGGCCGAGGGTTTTAACATGTTATCCACAATGATGCCTAAATCTTTTTCCTGGGTGGTGGTTCCTAATGTGGAACCCTGCATCGTGTAACCATAGTTTGGGTTGTTCTTCCCTAGGTGCATAACTTTGCACTTGTCCACATTAAATTTCATCTGCCATTTTGATGCCCAGTCTTCCAATTTATCAAGATCCTCTTGCAATTTTCCACAATCCTCTTGGGTTTTAACAACTTTCAATAGTTTTGTGTCATCTGCAAATTTGATAACCTCACTCGTTATTCCACTTTCCAGGTCATTTATGAATATGTCAAAAAGCAGCGGACCCAGCACAGATCCCTGGGGTACACCACTATTCACCTTTCTCCATTGGGAAAATTGGCCATTTAGCCCAACCCTCTGCTTTCTATCTTTTAACCAGTTCCTGATCCACAGTAGTACACTGCCTCCTTTCCCATGACTCTTTAGTTTTGCCAAAGGTCTCTGATGAGGGACCTTGTCAAAGGCTTTCTGAAAGTCCAGATACACTATTTCAACCGACTCACCTTTGTCCACCTGTTTATTCACACTTTCAAAAAAACATAACAGATTAGTAAGACAAGATCTTCCTTGTCTAAAGCCATGTTGGCTGTCTCCCATTAGGCCATGAGTATCTACATGCTGAGTAATTTTATTCTTTATGATGGTTTCTACCATTTTTCCCGGTACTGACGTGAGGCTCACCTGTCTGTAGTTTCCCGGATCACCCCTCGAACCCTTTTTAAAAATTGGTGTTACATTGGCGATCCTCCAATCTTCAGGTATTAGAGATGATTTTAATGATAGTTCACAGATTACTAATAGCAGGTCTGCAATCTCATATTTCAGTACTTTCAACACCCTTGGATGTATACCATCCGGCCCAGGTGATTTGCTACACTTCAGTTTATCTAATAGTTGTAATACATCTTCCCTATGTATCGATATTTCCTTCAATTCTTCCACACCTTTAAATACCACTTCAGTCATGGGTAACATCCCTATATCTTCCTCAGTAAAGACCGAAGCAAAGAATTCATTCAGTCTCTCCGCCATCGCCTTGTCACCTCTTAGTGCCCCTTTAACTCCTCTGTCATCTAATGGTCCAACTGACTCTCTCACAGGTTTTTTGCTACGAATGTACTTGAGAAGGTCTTTACTTCGCGTTTTTGCTTCCGCAGCAAGCTTCTTCTTAAATTCTCTCTTTACCTTCTTTATCAATGCCTTGCATTTGACCTGCCAGTGCTTGTGCTGTTTCCAGGTTTCATCGTTTGGCTCTTTTTTCCATTTCCTGAAAGATGCTTTCTTGGCACCTTTAAACCATGCTGGCAGTTTTTTGGACTTCCTTCCACTTTTCTTAAAACAGCTGGTCTGGGCTTCCAAGATAGTATTTTTCAACAACACCCAAGCTTGTTGTAAGTCTTTAACCTTTGCAACTGCTCCTTTTAGTTTTTTCTTAACTATTTTCCGCATTTTATCATAGTCTCCCTTTCGAAAGTTAATAGTACTGTGGATTTCCTTACTATCAATCCCTCCTCCACTAATTAAATCAAAGGCGATCATGCTATGATCACTATTGCCAAGTGGCCCCAACACCCTTATCTCTTGCACTAGATCTTGTGTTCCACTAAGTACTAGATCTAATATGGCTTTCCCTCTCGTCAGTTCGTGGACCAGCTGCTCCAAGAAGCAGTCATTTATGTCATCTAGGAACTTTATCTCTCTAGCATGTACTGCCATGACACTGACCCAGTCGATTCCAGGGTAATTGAAATCGCCCATTTTTATTACCGCGCTGTAACTTTTGTTAGCTTCCTTGATTTCTCTGAGCATTTCATCATCCATTTGTTCATTCTGGCCAGGCGGTCGATAGTACACCCCCACCGCCATCGCCTTCCCCTAAGGCCCAAAATGGCGCGTGCACCTGGAAAAATGGGAAAATAAAAGTACTAAGTATTTTTATTTTTATCTTTTTTTAAAGAAAAGAAAAGAAAAAAGAACCGGCGGTACCGGTAAGCGTCAAGGAAGGCAGACGCGACCACAAAAAAGAAAAGAATAAGGACAAATTTTCTGCGGTGACAGGAACAATGACCTGCCGGCTCCGTGGAAAACGAAGAAGTGGAGAGAGGCAGTTGGGAAAGACGGGAAGGCAGCACGCAGGCGCTGTGGGATGCTCCCAAAAGCTTCCTAATTGGACGCTGGGGAGCGTTCTCATGCAAGCTCAGTCGGTACCGACGATACCCATATGTGAAGACTACATTCCTGCTTGTTCCTGGAGATTAAAATAAACCATAAACCATACAGCAGAAAGGCTACCACACAGAGTAGATTCAGTAATAGAGAGTGGTACCTGTTTCGTTAATTTCCTTAACTGCTCAGTCAACATTCCTGCTAATTCATCAAGTTTTAAGAAAGCCTGCAAAGTAAGGAGGGAAGTCAAATAAGTATTCTGAAAAATATACACATGAATTACTAACACTACTTGTATAAAAATGACAGATGATAAATTTTATTTAATTCTTAAATTGTTTTTTATACCATCTAATCAATAAATCAAATCAGTTTACAGAGAACTAAACTATATGCAAGAGCACTGTACATGGAATAAAGAAAACTCAAAAGAACCGATTATAAATACAGTTAACAAGTTATAACATTGGGGAAATAAACAAGTAACTGAAGGCTAAATATCTGACAACAGAAATAAGTTGCATAACTGTTAAGCATGTCCTAGGTGTTAAAAGGTCATAATGCAAAGTGTATTTCAGATTGTAACAAATGATGCAAAACAATACAAACCACTGTCCCGCAACAGCAAACTCTCTAAAGGAAATTTTAAAATTAACTTTCTAAAACCTACCAATGATTTTACTGTGGATATTTTAAGGGTATACAAGTAGTGAAAGAACGATACAGGATAATCCCCTTCCCATTCTTGCAATTAGAAATCAGACTCTTACCTCTTCCGGAGCTGTTTGACAAGTTATCAAGGCATCCAGAAAATCATAAAGGTACTGAAACACACAAACCAAGCATAAAATGATTAAACAGTTCTCTCTATTACATATATATTGGAACTCTTATTGCTTGCTATTTCATATAATTTAGAATGACTAGCTACAACTCTAAATATATTTATGAGAAGAGAACTGGGAGGGTCTGAGTCTTTTTCCGGGGCATTTTCTCCAAATTGGTTAGTTCTGCGAATATCATAACAGGCGTGGACCTCACTTCTAAGGCAGGGCATGGGGAGTATGATCTCGGTCTCTCAAATTTACTGCTAAGGCTCAGTGTAATACTTGCATTGTGCCAAAGAGAGCCTTCTGCTGCCTGAGTCCTGAGTGATGAGCCTGGTGTTTAACATAGTGGTGGACCTCATACACGGCTTGATTGCTGGCTGCACTCCTGACATACAGCACTTACAAAAACCCCAAAAACTACAAGGGGAATTACCAAGAGAAGTGGAAAGCACCCTCCTGCTGCTGGCCACTGTAGTAAGATTTGGCATGATATGGTAGTGAAGTGGCAGGGAGGGGGGAGTATGGCCAAGCAGCATAAAAGGGGAGTGGGCTGAGAGGTCTTCTTCTTTGGGGCTGATTGTATTTGCATAATTTGCATCTTTCTGCATATTAAATAATGCAAATTGTATTTCAGATTGTAACAAAGTAGTTTATCAACCTTACCTGCGTGTCTGTTTAATTTTTTGTTGTATCAGATGAAGAAAGGGATCTCAAGTATTAGAGTATAGGGGGAATCACACAGGCAGGGGGAAAGAAGCAGGGATCTTAAAGGTAAAAAAGACGGGATCTTGGGAAGGAGAGAGGAAAGATAGAAAGCACAAGAGCAGAGAAGGAAGGGGGAACAACGTTCTGAGCTTGTGAGGATGAGGATCAGAGAGTGAAAAGGGGAAAAGGAGAAGGAAAGAGATGCTGGAATGAGAGATTTGATACAGCTTCAAGAGAGGGAGGTTCCAGGAACAGGGGAGACGATTGAGGGAAGGGCAATCCAGACTGGTGAAGGTGAAGTATCCCTTCCCCAGCTCCAGTCCTACCCCCCCCTCCCCGATGAAGCCACCACTGTAGAGAAGAGGTCAGCGGGTCGGAGATGCGCACTAAGTCGGCTAGGCCGCCCGTGGCCTGTTGCCACTGCTTGCGAAGGCACCACTGAGCAGGCCGCATATTCAGGCGGGCATTGGGGGTCACGTGGACGGTGGAAGCCATATGGCCGAGTAGTCTCAGGAAGCGCCTGGCGGAGACCAGGGACTGGCTGCGAAAGCGGCCGGCTAGGTCCATGAGCCGTTGAGCCCTGTCGAGAGGCAGGAAAGCTCGTGCCTGAAGAGTGTGCAATCTTGCGCCGATGAACTCGAGATCTTGCGAGGGGAGCAAAGTGGACTTTGCGAAGTTTATGACAAAGCCCAAGTACTGTAGAAGAGTCACAGTGCGGTGCGTGGCGTCTGTGACTTCTGGAGAGGACGATGCTCTGATGAGCCAGTCGTCCAGGTACGGAAAGACATAGAGGCCGTGAAGCCGGAGATAAGCCGCCACCACCGCGAGACATTTTGTGAAGACTCGTGGTGCGGAGGATAGGCCAAAGGGCAGTACTCTGTACTGGTAATGATTTCCTGCCACCACAAACCTTAGGTATTGGCGGTGGCTTGGGTGGATGAGGATGTGCGTGTAGGCATCCTTTAGATCCAAGGAGCATAGCCAATCTCCCTGCTGGAGGTAGGGCAGAAGGATTCCAAGGGTAAGCATCTTGAACTTCTCCCTGACGAGGAACTTGTTGAGGTTGCGCAAGTCCAGGATGGGTCTGAGGCCTCCTGTTCTTTTTGGTATTAGGAAATACCTGGAATAGAAGCCTTGACCCCTCAGGTGGTGGGGCACCGGTTCCACAGCCTGTTCCTGAAGAAGACTTGCTAACTCCTGAAGGAGTAAGTCCCTATGCAGAGGGAGTCGTGGAGGTTCTCCCGGGAAATAGGAGGGAGGGACCTGGTGGAAGTGGAGAAGATAGCCTTCTCTCACCACCTGAAGCACCCAGGCATCTGAGGTGACGTTGGACCACCTGTGGGCAAAGTGAACCAGCCGGCCTCCTGTGCTGGGAGGAACCTGCTGAGGGGGAGAGGCTATGCTGATGAAGTCAAAAACCCCCACCCTGCTGAGCAGGGGCCGGTGGTGCAGGCTTGGGGGTTTGCTGCCTACGGGACCCGTTACCCCGTCCCTTGGCCTGCTGACCCTGTTGGGGAGCTGCGGAGGCCTGATATTGAGGGTAGTGTTTATAGGCAGCCGCCTTTCTCGGGTAAAAGGACTTCTTTCCCGAGCCCTTCTTCTTCTGGGAAGGGGCGGAGGTCTTCCTAGAAAGCCTAGTTCTGGTGAGAGTCTCCGTCTCGATTTGTGCAGCCTTTTCAGCCATGGGCTTGCCAAAGAGGTTCTCACCTCGGCAGGGGACATCGACCAACTTGTCCTGCACCCAGGGTTCAAGGTCAGACGACTGAAGCCAAGCCTGTCGGCGGGCACCGATGCCGGCTGCGGCCACCCGTGCCGATGCTTCAAAGCCATCATAGGCTGCTCGAGACATGAATTTGGAGCATTCCCGAATACCAGTTGTCAAGGCTAGGAACCTCCGCAAAGGTTCCTCGGACAGCCCAGCGGAGAATCCGGCTATCTCTTTAGCCAGGTCTCTGAGATACATGCCCATGTAGAACTGGTAGGTCTGGACCTGACAAGCAAGCATAGAGCCCTGGAAACACTTCTTACCTAGGCCATCCAGGTTGCGGGCCTCCCTGCCAGGAGGCACCGAGGAGTGCATCTTTTGGCTCTTAAGCCTATGCATGGCCGATTCCACCACCATGGAATGGTGCGGTAGCTGTGCTTTTTGGAAGCCAGGGCTCTTGCGGACTCGATAAATGGAATCGACCCGCTTGCTTAATACCGGCGACGATGCCGGACTCTCCCACATGCGGAAGAGTAGTCGTTCCAGCATGGGAGGAACCGGTACAGTAAAGTGCTCCCTGGCGGGAGAGTCGTACTGAAGGGCATCGAGCTCTTCGGCTCGGGGCTCCTCCTCGGGATCCGCAGGGAAGGCCAAAGCCTTGGCCATATCCCTGACGAAGTCCGAGAACCGGGCGTCCTCCGGAGGGGACTGTTTCCGAGGTTCGGACTCAGGCGAGTCCGAAGGGACACACCGAGTCCGAAATTAATCAGGTGACTCTTCCTCTTCAGACTCCCAGGCCGACTCCGAGGAGGAATCGGTGGGGTCGGTCCGGGCGGGCGGAGGCGTCGGCCGCCCCGACGCCGAGGGAGTCGGCGTCGACGACCTCGGTCCCGAACGGGAGGCCGAGGGTGACCTCGACCGAGGATCGATTCGAGCCCGCATGGACTCGAGGATCGGCTCGGTCTCCGGGGTCGACTTAGACGTCGACGTCCCGGCGGTCGGGGCAGTGGCGCCAGCGAGGCTAGCGATCAGTGCCCGCTGCTGGTCCATGAAGGCAGAGAGTCTGCTCTCCAAGGCCGTCAACCTGAGTCTGACCTCAGGTGACCCAGCAGCCCACGACTCGGACCCCTCGGAGGCGAGTCCAGGAGGACTACAGGACTTACCCGAGCAGGCAACTCCGACTCCAGACGAGGTCGCTTCGGCAGATGCTCCTTCTCCAAAGACCCGGGACGGCTATCGGGGCTATGCGACCTGGCCCTCGCGGAACCAGGAGCGTCCACCGACGCCGCCCTCGCGGGTTTCACCTTCCGATGACGGTCCCCGGAGGGAGAACCCCTGTCGGAGGAACTCCGGCGACGGTCAGAGCTGGAACCTCTGGACGCCGAGGCCTCCGACGAGGTCCGGGTACGGGCGGGATCAGCGAAGATTCGTTCCCGCTGATGCCGCCGACTCCTTAACGCTTTGGAGGACATCTTGCTGCAGGCCCCACAGATCAGTTCCTCGTGATCCGGGCCGAGGCAGCGGAGGCAATTATCGTGTGTGTCAGTGAGTGACATATTTCTGTCACACTGAACACACCGCTTGAAACCACTGGCAGCCATCGGGGGAAAAAGGGCCCCTGCAAGGTCAAAGGACCGGGCTGCCAGCGAAAAACCGAAAACGAAACTGACAGAAAATCAGAAAAACCGAAAAATAATAGAAGGACTCGCAACGGCGTCGCGAGTCCGGGCAGGAAAGGACCGGCGTCGAACCGACCGAGAAAAAGAGATAAATCACGAAAAAATCAACTTTTTAGCGGGGACAAGACGGGCACGTCTGTAGGGCTCCGCGGAAAAAAGAAGACTGGCTAAGATGGCACCCTTGGGCGGGAAGGGGACCGCACATGCGCGCTGCAATTCCCAAAGGCTTTCTTTGAAAGCTGGGGAAAATTGCTCCGCGAGGGCTCCGTCGGCGCCGACGTCACCCATATGTGAGGACTGACTTCCTGCTTGGTCCTGGAGAAAAGCAGCTTACACTCCAGAGAAGAAACCCTGGTTAACAGAAGAAGGGCTGGAAACTCTTTACACCAGAAAGAAAGATAAGTACCCTGTTTTCTCCAGAGGGAAGGAAGTGGGTCCTTTTATAAAGAGCCAAGCTTACAGTGGGTCAGAAAACCCTTATTGGAGTTGGTATTGGAAAGAAGCCCCAAGCACAGCTCCTCATGTCCATGTCTGCACAGAACAGTCTCCTGCCATAGAAGCTGAGGTCTCTCAGGGGCCAGGTGGTGAAACCAGCAATGCTGAAGCATGGTGCCCGTTTACAGGACCAGGTCCTGATTTAATGCAGTGGGAAAGTTCAAACCAAGAGATTGGTCCAGAACCCATGGATTGTGCTCTTTGTTTTTCTGATGAGATAGACTCTTTATGTTAAAAAGCAAGAAGCAGCCTTGTTATAGTTTGAAAAGCTTTTATTTTTCCTGTGAAGCAACAGTTTATTTTTGTTATCGTTATCTACTGTATCTGGAAGGCAATCCTCAAGGGAAGGGGAATAAAGCCCAGCTTTAATTATACTTGGACACACGACTACAGATTATTCTTTTAAGAAATACAGCTATACCACCCACCTAGGCAGGTGCCTAAGGAGGGTATAGTCACAATATTCATTAGGGATATCCCGAAAACCTTGAATGGTTTGCGGCCCTCCATGACTGGATTTGAGTACCTCTGCCCTAGACCATAAAACAGTAATCATTCTGAAATGCAAGAGAAAATAATGCATAATAATGCAAAATAATACTCACCTGTAGCAGGTGTTCTCCGGGAACAGCAGGAATCAGTTTCTCACATATAGATGAATCAGCACAGACAGAGCCCGCATGGTAAACTCTCCCCAGCTTTCAAAGAAAGCCTTTGGGAGATCAACCACACATGTGGACACCTTCCCACCTAAAGGAGCCGTTTTCCTTTATTAGAATGACATAACAATCAAACAGAAAAGAAAAAACAACACCACGGGAAGGAGGGAGGGTAGTGAGGACTTATTCCTACTGTTCCCAGAGAACACCTGCTACAGGTGAGTAACTACACTTTTTCCGGGAACAAGCAGGAAGTCAGTCCTCATATAGGGGACTCCCCAGCTACAGGCTACCAAAGAAACCCGTAAAAAGCCACAGCCGATCCAAAAATTGGACCGTGAATGACAGCTGAAATGCAACTCCAGCATCTGAGAGGGAATTAACTCTCAAGTAGCCTGGACATAAAGAAGGGTCAGAGGGAAGGAGTTGCGCTAGTTCCCAAAGAGCTGCTGAAGAACGGCCTGGCTGAAGGCGTTGTCATGTCGGAAGACCTCTTTGAGGCAGTAGTAAGCTGCCAAGGTTTGGACGGAGGATCAGGTGGCCGCTCGACAAATCTTTGGTAGGGAGATGGAGCGTAAGTTAGCCACAGAGACTGCCATAGCCCAACGTTATGGGCTGTCACATGATGCTCCAGAGAACAACCAGCATGTCCATAGGCAAAGGAAATGCAGTCAGTCACCCAGGTCTGTTAGGGTCATAGGAAACAAACATTTGAGAGGAGCGGTGATAAGCCTTCATCTGATCAAGGTAGAAAGCCAAAGCCCATTTACAATCCAAGGTATGACGAGAGGCTTCCGCCCTATTCACATGTGGTCTACGAAAAAAGGTGGGAAGAATCACTTTCTGATTGAGATGGAAGGGAGAAACCACCTTAGAAGAAACTTAGGGTGTGTGCGGAGGGCCACCCTATTTCTATGAAAGCTGGAATAGGGAGCATGAGCCACCAGCACTTGCAGCTCGCTAACCCTGTGCACTGAAGTGAGAGCCACTAGGAAGACAATCTTCCATGAAGAAGGCCAGTGATTTGAAAGGAGGGTCAATGAGTTTACCCAGAACAACATTCAAGTCCTATGCTGCCACCAGCGCGCAAATGGGAGGCTGCATACACCATTTGAAGGCATATGCTCGCCTGGTGAAATCCTTGCGGAACGCAAGGATGTCCTCAATATTCCTAGGCAAGTGATATTAAGTGAGGGCTATCCTCTCAACATCCACGCCATCAGTTAATAACTTGAGAGTGGGATGCAAGAGGGTCCTGTCATTCTGAGAAATCCAATCTGGGGTGAAACCCCAGGGAATGGGCGGCACTAGAGAAAGTTGGAGCAGCAGAAGGTACCACGGCTGCCGAGACCAACGCAGGGTGATAAGGATCACTTTGGCCCTGTCCATCTGAACCCTGAAGAAGATCTTGGCCACCAAGGTAGTGCGTGAGTAAGCATACAGCAGGCCCTTGCACTAGTGGAGAAGAAACGCATTGGCCATGAAGTGGTTCTGGCAAGGTATCCTGGAGCAGAACAGTGGCAGCTGAGCATTGTGAAGGCTGGTGAAGAGGTCCACTGCCAGCATGCCCATCTGGAAGATGTTCCATGCCACTGGTGGGTTGAGAGTCCACTCGTGAGGTTGCAGCACTCTGCTGAGCCGATCTGCCAGGATATTTTCCTGCCCAGCGAGCTAGATGGCCTGGAGGAGCACACCCCACCAGCTTGTAAAATTCCAGAGTCTGATCACTTCCCAGCAGAGAAGGTATGACTCCATGCCTCCTTGCTTGTTGATGTAGAACATCACCACTTGATTGTTCATTCGAACAAGGATAATCTGATTCACTAGAAAGTACTGGAAAACCCACAGGGCATTTGTCACTGCTCCAAGTTTGAGGAAGTTGATCTGATGCTGGCTCTCCTGCGACCAGAGAACCTGGGACTGAAGGCCATTCCAATGGGCTCCCCAGCCGAGCTTGGAGGCATCCATGGTGAGGATCGGTTAATGCGGGGGATCCTGAAAAAGTAGCCCCACCAAAATATTACTTGACTATTGCTGCCAGGCAAAAGAATGGGGGAAGGGTGGGGTGCCTTGTTCAAAAGGCACCCCGTCACCTGCTTCCACTGAGTGCAGAGAATTCAATGGGCCCGACGCATGTGGTGACCATCGAGGCACCTCATACGTTGGGCCCACTGGATTCTCGGCACTCAGGCAATATGCCCTAGGAGGCAGTATGCCCGTCGAGGCAATATGCCCTAGGAGGCAGAGCATCTGATGAGCAGAGACAGCCAGACAGGTTTAGACCTCCCCCACCAAGATATATAGGTGCTGAGCCCTGTCAGACAAGAGAAACACTCGGGCCTGAGTGGTATCGAGGAAGGCTCCCATGAACCCCAGGTGCTGGATGGGCAGTAGGTGAGACTTGGGATAGTTGACTATGAATCCTAAGCTCTCCAGTAGCTGGATGGTACAACATAGAGCCTGATGGACCTCATTCGGTGACCCAATCGTCCAGATAAGGAAGACAAACACACCCTGCAGGAAGGCAGCTATCACTGCTAGGTACTTTGTGAACACCCTGAGAATGGACACTAGTCCGAATGGAAGGACATGGTACTGGTAGTGACACCCGCCAATGACAAAGCGGAAGTACTGCTGGAGCAAGGGGTGGATCAGGATGTGGGTATAGGCATCTTTGAGATCCAAGGAGCATAGCCAGTCTCCCCGGTGGAGGTAAGGCAGAAATGTTCCAAGGGATACCATCTTGAATTTCTTCTTCACTAAAAAGCAATTGAGATCCCGCAGTCTAGACTGGGCGCAACCTGCCTGTTTTCTTGGAACTAGAAAGTAGCGGGAGTAGAACCCCGTGCCTCTTAGAGGCAACGGGATGAGCTCCCCTGTTTTGTTGGTGAGAAGAGCCGTGAGCTCCCTTTGAAGGAAGGCTCAATGGGGGGGGGGGGGGAGGGGGGCGGGGATCCAGAGGAAGTTCCCCCAGAAAGTACGATGGTGGAGACTGGTGGAGTGAAGGAAGGAACCCTCCACATGTTCAGGGCCCAGGCTTTGGTGGTTATGCAGGACCACTGGCGGGCAAAGAGCGTGAGACCTTCCCCTTTGTGCTGTGGCTCCGGACCTCCTGTGGGAAGAGAGGCTATGCTCCAGGAGTTAAACTAACCCCCCCCCCCCCTCAGGCTGCAGCAAAGGCAATGTTTGGGGTTTGGGGGCTTTAGGCCTATGGGGACCCTGCCTCTGTGAGGGAGCTTGATAAGACTGATAGACCTGATGTTGAGGCTATGTTCTGTAGGCCTTCTTTTTCTTTGGGTAGGACTTTTTCTCTGAAGCCTTCCATCGGGAAGGATCAGCGGTCTTCGAGAGAGCCTGGTTCTGGTCATCAGCTCTGTCTCCAACTCGGTGGCCTTGTCTGTCATGGGCTTTCCAAAGAGATTCTCCCCCTGGCAGGGGGCATCAAGCAATTTTATATGTATAACTCTCTAAGTTTTATTTCCTGTTTATTGTAAAGTTGTTATTGTTGAAGTTATAATGTAAACCGCCCTGAATGGAAGATGGAGTGGTATAAAAAACCTGTTAAATAAATAAATGAAAAATTGCCCTGAACCCATTGCTCAAGTAACATAGTAACATAGTAAATGACAGCAGATAAAGACCAGCATGGTCCATCCAGTCTGCCCAGCAAATATACAGCAAGAGTAGGTGCACCCGTCACTCCGTGCAGGCCACCCCTCCCCATGTCTTTGTTTAGGGGTGGACCCACCACTCCATGTAGGACACCCCTATTTGTTGAGAAGTTAGATGGTTCAGTTTATTTTGTTTTTATCCTGTTGCTATAAAGGGATCCGCAGTGCTTGTCCCATGCTGTTTTGAATTCCTTCACCGTGTTTGCCCCCACCACTTCCATCGGGAGAGCATTCCAAGCATTCACCCCTTTCAGTGAAAAAATATTTCTTGCCTTTCAATTTTCCACCTTGCAGCTTCATGTTATGCCCTCTAGTTCTGCAGCCTCCTTGTCTTTGGAAGAGGTTTGTTTGTTTATCGTTCCTCTAAGTATTTAAAGGTCTGAATCATATCTCCCCTATCCCTCCTCTCCTCCAAAATGTACATATTTAGGTCTTCAAGTCTCTTCTCAAAGGGTTTCTTACGCAGGCTCCAAATCATTTTGGTCGCCCTCCTCTGAACAGTTTCCAGTCTTTTTACATCTTTTGCAAGATATGGTCTCCAAAACTGAACACAGTATTCCAAGTGTGGCCTCACCAGCGACCTGTACACTGGCATAAGTACCTCTTCCTTTCTGCTGTTAATCTCTCTTTGTATGCAGTCCAACATCCTCCTGGCTTTTGCCACCGCCTCGTCGCACTGTTTTGCCACCTTGAGATCATCAGAGATAATCACACCAAGGTCTTTCTCCTGAACCATGCACACCAACCTCTCGCCCCCTATTGTGTACATTTCCCTTGGATTTCTGCTACCTAAGTGCATGACACTGCACTTTTTCGCATTAAATTGTAATTGCCAAGCATTAGACCATTCTTCCAGCTTTTGTAGATCTTTCCTTGTGGTATCCACTCCCTTGGGGGAGTCCACTCTGTTGCAAATTTTTGTGTCATCTGCAAAAAGACAGACTCTAACATTCAGTCCTTCAGCAATATCCCTCACAAATACATTAAACAGTGCCGGGCCAAGGACTGAACCCTGGGGCACCCCGCTAATCACCTTCCTTTCATCCGAGTGAGCTCCATGTACCATCACCTTCTGTTGTCTGTCAGTCAACCAATTTCTAATCCAGTTCACCATCTTGGGACCCATCCCCAAGCTACTGAGTTTGTGGACAAGCCTCCTATGAGGAACAGTATCAAAGACTTTGCTGAAATCCAGGTAGATGACATCCATCGCATGCCCCTGATCTAGTTCCTTGGTCACCCAGTCAAAGAACTCAATCAGATTTGTTTGGCAAGAACGTCCTTCAGTAAAACCATGTTGCCTCGGATCTTGCAAACTGTTGGTTTTGAGAAAGGTCACTATTCGCTCTTTAAGAAGCATCTCCATTACTTGGTTATCTCCCATGTAAACTCCCCATGTCAGTTCACATCATTTACCCATTCACCCATTCACCTGTCCCATGGTCCCACTGTCTGCCATACACTGACTGCACTTGTTTTGCTTCTTGCTGTCTATTTGCTGTCCTGTACTTACTGTTGAGGCTCTTCCTGTCTCCACAGGCTGCTGTTGATTCCATCTACCCTGCTGGGCCCCCCGGAAGTGACGGGCGCCCAGAGTGTGTGCAGCCCGACTCTCGCAGGTGATGTCGACACCGCTCCACCTTACTTAAAGAGCACACTGGCGGCGTTCATTTAGCACTGTCTGCCATACACTGACTGCACTTGTTTTGTTTCTTGCTGTCTATTTGCTGTCCTGTACTTACTGTTGAGGCTCTTCCTGTCTCCGCAGGCTGCTGTTGATTCCATCTACCCTGCTGGGCCCCCTGGAAGTGATGGGCGCCCAGAGTGTGTGCAGCCCGACTCTCGCAGGCTGCTGTTGATTCCATCTACCCTGCTGGGCCCTCCAGAAGTGACATGCGCCCAGAGTGTGTGCAGCCCGACTCTCACAGGCTGCTGTTGATTCCATCTACCCTGCTGGGCCCCCCGGAAGTGACGGGCACCCAGAGTGTGTGCAGCCCGACTCTCGCAGGTGATGTCGACACCGCTCCGCCTTACTTAAAGAGCACACTGGCGGCGTTCATTTAGCACTGTCTGCCATACACTGACTGCACTTGTTTTGCTTCTTGCTGTCCTGTACTTACTGTTGAGGCTCTTCCTATCTCCGCAGGCTGCTGTTGATTCCATCTACCCTGCTGGGCCCCCCGGAAGTGACGAGTGCCCAGAGTGTGTGCAGCCCGACTCTCGCAGGTGACATCGACACCGCTCCGCCTTACTTAAAGAGCACACTGGCGGCGTTCATTTAGCACTGTCTGCCATACACTGACTGCACTTGTTTTGCTTCTTGCTGTCTATTTGCTGTCCTGTACTTACTGTTGAGGCTCTTCCTATCTCCGCAGGCTGCTGTTGATTCCATCTACCCTGCTGGGCCCCCCGGAAGTGACGAGCGCCCAGAGTTTGTGCAGCCCGACTCTCGCAGGTGACGTCAACACCGCTCCGCCTTACTTAAAGAGCACACTGGCGGCATTCATCGCCGCCGCGGCGCACGGTTTGGGTGTGCTCCTTGGGGCGGTGACAGGGGCACTCCTTACATGGACTCTCAAAACATCCTGCACTTCCCTTTCCTTGCGAACCATCACCATCCAGCTTCAACATACTGTCTAGCTTTCTCTAAGGATACGTGTGTTAATTTCAGGTACCTTTTTCACTTTGCTGTCCTCCTTTTGTCCATGGCCGCTATACCCGTGGTATGGGGTCACCGACCGCATAGTTTCTCATCCTTCTCATGCCGATCTGCTTTTGGCTCGCGAGTATCCCCTCGAGCCTCCCCGACCAATCTGATCACTTGTGTTCCCTCCCTGATCCCTGCAGACTCTCCCATTTTAGCCTCTGCGACTCATTCCTTACCGCGGGTCTGCTTAACTGCTGCTCCCTTCAATCGAAAACGGTCCTTATTTATGATCTCCTTGAGCAAGAATCCCTTGATGCTCTGTTCCTTGTTGAGACGTGGCTTAAGGAGGGTGAAGACCCCCTCCTGGCACGATGTTTACCCCCGGACTACAACACTTTTTCCGTTCCGCGTACTGGGCGGACTGGCGGCGGTGTTGCAATTATCTACCGCTCTGCGGTCTCTTTCACTCAAATCTCTTCCCCCTCATTACAATACCCAGAATCTCTTCTCCTTCGTCTCGACTCTCACCCAGCTCTTCCCTTTTTAGTAGTCTACTCCCCTCCTTCAGCTTCTCCCCTTCTCTAGGAATCTCTCCTTTCTTCCATCTCTGATCTGGTTCTGCAATTTCCTCAATTGATCTTACTTGGTGACTTCAATGTCCACTTCGACTCTCCCGTCTCCCCAAGGGACTTCTCATTTGTCTAGCTCCTTGAGGATCTTTCCTTAATACAGTATGTCGCTTCCCCAACTCATGCGGCTGGCCATACTCTAGACTTGGTTATCTCCCATGTAAACTCCCCATGTCAGTTCACATCATTTACCCATTCATCTGTCTCATGGTCAGATCATCTCTGCCTTACATTTTCCCTACAGTTGGCAGCGTCTGTTCCTGATCCCCCAGACCCGTCTTCCCTGCCAATGAAATCTTTCCGCCGCATTACCCCAACAGCACTCCAGAACTTTCCCACTGCAAACCAGCTTCTTCCTTCTGATTTCTTTTCCCTCTCCCCATCTTCCCAGGTTGCATTATGGAACACAGAACTCGGTCTTCCTGTCCAATGCTGTAAAGTTCTTAACAAAGGATTCAGTTTTACTCTCTAACAACTGTGTCTTAGTCTTCAAGTCCGAAATCTCTGCAGTAGCGACAGCTACTGAAACAGCAAGCTGATCAATTTTAGCAGTGTTTTCACTAACTTTAACAGCCATAGAAGATACATGTGGTAATAGAGCTTCCCCCAATGACACAATGGCCATCCATATGGACTCGAGTAAAACTTGCCGGCTTGATGTAAATGCTGTAAAATCTCCTGCTTGAACAAGTCCAGCCTCCATTCCTGCAGACGTGGCTCCTCCTCATGGCTCAATGGACATCTCCAGAGACTGATCTCCACTTGTTAACACCGCTACCCGAACATGTTGAGGATGATCTGGGGCAGAGTTACCCTCCACCATATCCACACCCACGCCTGGCCCTCGCAACATTGCCACCTCACATTCCATCGATGCAGGACATGACGAAAGGCTTCCGTCGGGTGTGTGATGTAAATAAGCCGCCTTCGACACCGGCCCTGTGGGAGAGAGAGATGATGAGTCCGAGGCTAACACCAGGCTACCCAGCCCCAGTGAAGCAACAGCTGGACATACCTCCCCCAAGTCTGAATGCTGAGGCAGCCATATCAAGAAGGAATCCAAAGGGCTGATCGCCCCTGCAGAAACAGGTGTAGAAGCCGCAGGGGTGAGAGAGGGTTTCAAAATCCCTTTAGTGTTGCACTTTTTGCCCATAGATAGTTGGTGTCCTCACTAGTGCCTTGCTGCAGCCATCATAACTTGGCTTCACCCTCCCCCCCAGCTCAACAATGGAGGATTAAGTGACTTTGCAAGATCATAAGGAGCAGCAGTGGGATTTGAACCTCCATCTTCTGGCTTTTGATCCGGCGTATGGCTGACTCCACCACCATAGAGTTGTGTAGTAGTTGAGTTTTTTCAAAGCCTGGGCTCTTGCGGACCAGATACATGGAATTGAGTTGCTTGCTCACAATGGGAACAGTAAACAGGGTTTCCCACATCCTGAAAAGGAGGCGCTCCAAGATAGGAGGCATCGGCATTGTTACGGCCTCCTTGGGAGGAGAGTCATACTGGAGTATGTCCAGGGTCTCTGCCCAAGGCTCCTCCTCTGCCTCAATGGTGAAGGCGAGGGCCTTGCACATGTTCCAGACGAAGTCCAGGAAGGAGAGGTCCTCGGGCAAGGACCTCAGATGCTGTGCTGAGGAGGAGAGGGGTCTGACGGAACATCCCGATGCCAAATGGTATCAAACGACTCATCGTCCGTCTCCCATTCTGAATTGGAAGAGAGCTTGAAGTGCCAGAAGGGAGCTAGAAGCACTGGCAAAAATCACACTGGTGCGCAGTCAGGGGCGAGGACGGTGACTGGGATTCCCAGTGCTCTGAGCCCAAAGCACTCAGGAGAGAGGCCTGAGGTTCTAAGACCGGGATCGGTCCATCAGAATCGGCCGATAGGGAATGCCGCTCCAGAACAGGCTGGATCTCCTCTGATGAGGCCCTTGCAGTGAAGGGACGCGTCGCTAGCCCTGAGGAACAGAAGGTAACCGGAACTGGGGTGTACTGGCATGCCAGAAAGGCAGCGAGGTTGCACTCGAAGGCCGCTATCCTGGCCTCGAGGGCTGAAGGCTTCACAGTCACTGGCATGGGCACTGAGGGCATAGAGCATGATGCCGGTTCCTTCAGTGGGGACTCACCAATAGTGATCGCTTCAACAGTCCGGTGGCGATCCTCCGAGAGGATGGGAGCTGCCTCCTGCTGGGGCAGCTTTGGGGGCCGCACCCAACTCTCACCATCAAAGTCCCATCAAGGGCTGTGGTGCCAGTGCCCATAGGTCTTACCTGTGGTACTGACTGCCCCCGAAAAGGATTTGGTCAAGTCCGTTCCTTCTGGGGATGGTCCTCCACAGATGGTCGCCACAATCTCAGGGCTCTGAGTGAGCTAGGTGGCAACCGGGTCCAATCAATTCCAAAGCCGATGATGGAGCAGAGGCTGAGGACTCGAGGCCAAACAGTGCCTCCTTCTGCCCTTTACGATTCTTACATCCTTTGCTCATCATCTGCAGACACAGCAGACAAGTGGAGGTTGTCCGACGGCTGCCTGGGTGAGAATGTTCACAGTCTTGGCAAGTGCATATATCAATATGATTTGCAAGGGATTGTGGGAAATGCAGTTCATTCACACCAGACACAGCTGCTCACAATAATTAGTTGTGCTTGAGTGTAAAGCCAATAAGATATTTATTTATGGGGTTATTTCTCCCAACACAGATATGCTTGGTAGCACATAAAACAGGATACTTGCTTTCAGTGTTAAACTTAGAAAAACAAAATCAGGAAAACAACAGCTGAACTTGTCAGGCAATCAAAGCAAAAGAATAAAGACCTGGTTGGTAACAAACTGGTCTTTTCTGTAGGCTTTAGCTAATATTTTCTTAGCAGTGTATCAAACAAGCAAAACCCACAAAGAAGGGAAAAACTGTTCTTTTCTTATATCTTCACACATAGACTCAGAAGTGATTCCCTCAGAGCTCACAAGCAATTAGGTAAGGCTTAATTGCTAGCAGTTACCCAGCTGAAACCCCTTAGCTGGCTTGCTTTCTACTGCGTGGCTCAAATCCTACTTCAGGAGCTTTTCTGAGTAGATTAAAGAACAAGTTTGTATTTCTTTGTGATGGCTGATGTACTTTGTAACAGAAAATTACCAAAGGAGTTTAGACAGAGAGCAATCCATATATTCACAGCCTGTATCCAAGACCGCTCCCCCTTCTTCAACAATCATGGGTTCAATATCATGGATTGGCACAGAAGAATTTCTCAATGTAGCACTCTCAGGAGAATACTTGTTTCCCTGCTGTCTTTCAAGGTTATAGCTAGGGCATAGATCAGTGTTCATACCTGAGCTTCCATTGCTGTTAGAGTTCCTCTCTAAATAGCCTGGCCAGTATGTAGTCCAGTTCTTATGTCCAGCCTTCCAATCCAGATCCCTGGACACTGGATCTCTCTTCACATACCTTCTGGCACGGGTCCTAGGGTCCCTTCCAAGTGCAGCCGTCTCCCTCACAGGTACCCTCTGGAGATTCCTAGCTCTGCAGCACCATTCCTCTGGCTTTCCCCAGTCCAATGGTGTATGCTGGCCCTTGGAATACCTTCCAGTATACGTACTGCTCTGGACTCCTTTAGACCTCCCAAATGCTTTTCTCTTCTTTCTTCCAAAGGGTTTCTTACCCTTTCTGTCCGTCCGCTCTGGCTTCTGCTTCTGATGATCCTCCAGATGATGAAGATGTCCAAGATGAGGATATCCAAGCTGATTCTGAGGATCTCCCAGATGAAACTGAGGATGAGGATAATTCTCTGTAGAATGAACTCTACCTTTATTCTGCTTAGATGAGTGCTCCACCTTAGCACAGCGCAGCTGTGCTGAATCAGGCCCTGCCCTTTGAGATGAGTGCTTGGGATTACCTCATAGCCCTCTTGATTGAACACACGTTTCCCCACTTCAGCTCCTCTAATGGCTGTTGGAAACCTGGTGCATTCTGGGACTGGTAGTCTTTTATGGAAATATTCTGTTTTCTCATTTCTACCAGAACTGACAGGTTGCTTGTTCAGAGTCACTTCACCTTTTCTATAGCTCCTTCCTGAGCTATGATAAGCTTCCTTATCACAAGGTATCGTGATCGGCACCAAGGCAGTGAAGGCAGCAACTGCGGCAGTCTGTGATGGACATTGTCCTGTTACAATTGGTGCCCTTCTTAAAATCACTAATCAAGGGCATAGCAGGAAAGACGGCCCCAGCGAGATCAAACTCAAAAGTAGGGCGCAAGAAAAAAATCCCGCACACCGAGAGAGAAGAAAAATGAAAGTACTCGACAAAAACGCAACGCTGAGGTAGAGACGTTCTGGGATCCTGTGAAAGTGTTTGTATGCAACCGAGAAAAAAAGAAGTGAGAAAACAACAAAGTATTCACCAAAATGAACGCCAACTTTTTTCAGGATGCAGACTGGTGCATGTCTGGTGGCTCCACGGAAAAACAAAGACTGAGAAAAAATGGATCCCTTGGGCGGGAAGGTGACCATGCGTGGTTAATCTCCCAAAGGCTTTCTTTGAAAGCTGGGGTGAGGTTACCGTGTAGGCTTCGTCTGTGCTGACGTCATCCATATGTGAGGACTGCCTTTCTGCTTGTTTCCAGAGAACTATGCCTTCAGCAATTTGTAAAACCAGACTAAATCAACTTCCACATTTAATTCTAGTTTAGGGCTACATAGGAAAACATTTTCTTACTAGTGTCAATTAACTTAATGCCCCTGGGGCATGCAAAAAGATACTTCAGCAAAGAACGCAGTGAGTGTGATGAGACTTAGTTCATTACACAATGTTCCAAAGAAAATGGTGCAAGACCTTGATGGATTTTAAAAAGCAAAACCAATATTTTAAATTCTATTCTCTCAGCTACTGGCAACTGGTGCAACGTCCTCATAACTGGCTTTATGTGATCACATTTAGTTTTTCCCGTTATCAAACATGCAGCTATATTCTGAATCAACTAAAATTCTGAAATCTGAGACTTAGTGAACCCAATTAAAAGACAGCTACAATAGTCAAGGCACGCGGTAATTAAACTGTGAACAGTCATAACTAAATTCTCTTCAGATAAATAAAGATGCAAATTCCAAATATTCCACATATGCATTAAACACGACTTAATCATGCTAGCCAATTCAGAATGCAAAGTCAAATCTAAGCCAACAACCAAGATTTTCATCTCTTCTTTTGGAACTAATATGGAACAGTTACCCCTTCTCACCCATCCCTTTCTGCACCCTTCCCCCAGTTATACCTCCCTAGGCTCCCTCTCATTCACTGCCATCACTAATTCAAGTTGACAAAAGAATGGGGCAAATGGAGAAATGTTAATGCACCATCTGTGTATAGGAAGCATGACATCTGTGCATATTTTTGTGAGTAGGCGTTGCGCTGCAATGCAGAAAAGGGATCGGCATGAATGTAATCACTGCACAGAAGTCAGCACCAATGCTAGCACACAGCCCATGTAAATCTATTCAAATTGCATGATAATCAAACAATTGGCTATTCTGCCTGGGTGCAGAGAAATGCGCAGAAGAGCAAAGACTGAACTTAATGCCGGAACTTTAATGCCTATTCGAAGGAGTCTGCGCTCACTGCAGAGGAAGAATTTATCTCTGCTTCTTGAGCGGACAACCCCCCATTGTATCTTCAAAGCTGAAATCAGTTCTTTAAAATAAAATTTAATAAAAAGGAAGGGAACTGTGCTGGAATGAATGCAGTGGTGTAAATTCTGCCTAAGCAGCCCCTGCAATGAGAGGGGACCTGGACAGAAAGGGGGCCCACACAGTAGTGGCGGAAGCAGTGTGGCAAACTTACTTGGCTGTGTTTGCTGCGCTGCGCTGCTCCACTCTTCTAAGTTCACCATGAGGCCGGTGGCTGTTCCTCGCTGGGCTGAAGTCTCACAATAATAGCCACACCGCGAGACTTTGGCTCGGTGGGGAACATCTGCCAGGCCAGCGGTGAACTTAGAAGAGCAGAGCCGCATGGCAAACACAATCAAGTAAATTTGCCGTCACTGCCGCTGCATGGGAGGGAAGGCCCATTACATGAAAGAGGGACCGTGCCACTGCCACAACAATGGGGGACCCTCATAAAAATTTTGCTTGGGGGCACCTCATTGTAACTTACACCACTGAATGAATATATGTGCATGTGATGGAATCATATGTCGTACATGACAACAGTCATTCTGCTTGGAATAATGTTCAGAATAATATCACTGTTCAAAGACACTGATATTGTTCAGAATAAAACTTCTGAACAGAAATATGTACCACATAGAATTCCAGCACAAGCATACAAGTGCCTTTTTGTATGAAAGATCTAGGCACTGCTAACACAGATGCTTGTGCAAGTGCCTGCCAGTTTAGCAGATTTTCTGTGCTTATCTCATTTGCATGCCATTTGCTTGCTGCATTCAGGTGCACATTTTTGTTACTCTCACACTAGAAAACCATGCACACAGGTTTTAATGCACAACTCTAATGCCAGTTTTCTGCATCAGCCTGAATGACAAAAGTAGTGCCTCAGGCTGCATCATCTTGCTCAGCTGCTGGACGCGGTAAATGTGCTTTGATGCATGAGGGACAGCACAATGACACACAATTCAAAGTGTGAACATTCAGAGCTTTGGATGTCAAACAAGCAGTGATGTATCTTGAGGCACTTCTACTGTCCTCCTCTTCTTCCTGGCTTCACTGCTGGGGCAGCAGTAGGTGAAAGTGGGGATGTGAGGGAAAGAGGGTCTTGGTTCCCGTGATTCTGCAGGGACCTGGGAATCTGTACAAACTATTGCAACCAATGCCACAGCTGCAGAATTTTAAGGTACTGGGGGCTATGGCTAAACTTACCATCTAAAAATAAAAAGGAGATAAAACAATCTCTCACAGGTAATCAAACAGGTATACAGTAACTGACAGCTGATTTTCTTAGCAAACATGGGGACAGAGAGGAAAGAGACAAGGAAAGGGATGCTAGAGAAGTAACAGTAGGCAGGCAGAGCTGAGAAATAACCTCCTTAGCTAAAATATTCTATGTCATGGTAACCACGGCATAAAACCAAGAAACAGCATATAAAAAGGGGAAACACTGCCTTCCTCTGTGAACATGTTTAACAAACGATCCTTACTTTGAGAGAAAAACAAGGTAGATCAAATGGACAGATCTCATCAGAAACACAACAGCAGATAGCAAAGCAGTTGGAAGTATATCAAGCCTCAGTAAGGTATGCTTGGAGGGCGAGGGCTAGCTAGTGGGATGGGAGCAAGTTGGAGGTAGGAAACTGAGACTGGTGGGGACAAGAGGGGATTGAGAGGGATGGAGGAGACTTGAAATATGGTGGAGGTGATGAGAGAAAGATATGAGACAGGGATTAAAAGGGAGACTGCTGGGGACGTCCGGTGGCAATGAGCTGGTGAGGACACATCTAGATCGGCTCCGAGTTGACCTCCAACTCATAGAAACATAGAAACATGATGACAGAAAAAGACCACATGGCCTATCTAGTCTGTCCTTCCATAACAACAACTACAACAGTCCACTTTTTACCTTTAGAGATCCTCTGTGTTGGTCCCATGCTTTTTTGAATTCAGTTACTGTCCTCATCTCTAACACCTCCACTGGGAGACTATTCCATGGATCCACTACTCTTTCTGTAAAGAAATATTTCCACATATCACTCCTGAATCTATCTCCCTTCACCCTCATCCCATGTCCCCTCCTAGCAGAACTTGCTTTCAATTGAAAGAGGCTCTCTCCCTGAACATTTATGCCACGGAGGTATTTAAACATCTCAATCATATCACCTCTATCCCACCTTTCCTCTAAGGTGTACATATTAAGATCCTTAAGTCTGTCCTCATATGCTTTATAATGAAGCCCATTAATCATTTTAGTAGCAACCCTCTGCACCGACTCCATCCTGTTCACATCCTTTTGAAGGTGCGGTCTCCAGAATTGCACACCATACTCCAAATGAGGTCGCACCAAAGACTTATACAGAGGCATTATCACCTCCTTTTTTCTGCTAGCCATTCCTCTCCGTATGCACCCAAGCATCCTTCTAGCTTTTGCCGTCGCCTTTTCTACCTGTTTAGCTACTTTAAGATCATTAGACACAACCACGCCTAGGTCCCGCTCTTCTTTAGTGGACAAAAGTACTTCACCTCCTATACTGTATTGCTCCCTTGGATTGCTGCAGCCCAAATGCATGACCTTACATTTTTTAACATTAAATCCCAGCTGCCAAATTCTAGACCATTCTTCAAGCTTAGCTAGATCCCTCCTCATGTTATCTACACCTTCCTGGTTGTCTACTCTATTGCAGATTTTGGTATCATCCGCAAAGAGGCAAACCTTACTCGACAGCCCTTCCGCTATATCACTAACAAAGATGTTAAAAAGAATCGGACCAAGGACAGATCCCTGGGGCACACCACTGGTAACATCCTTCTCCTCAGAGTGAGCTCCATTTACCTGTACTCTTTGTCGCCTCCCACCCAACCAATTTCTAACCCAAGCAGTAACTTTAAGGTCCATCCCTAAGGTGCTCAGTTTGTTTATAAGTCGCCTGTGAGTAACAGTGTCAAAGGCTTTACTGAAATCTAAATACACCACATCTAGAGCTCTCCCTCGGTCCAACTCCCTGGTCACCCAGTCAAAGAAATCAATCAGATTTGTCTGACAAGACCTGCCTCTGGTGAATCCATGCTGCCTCAGATCCTGTAATCCGCTGGACTCCAGAAACCTCACTATTTTCTCTTTCAGCAGCGTTTCCAATAATTTACTCACCACTGAAGTTAAACTAACCGGCCTGTAGTTTTCAACCACATCCTTACTTCCGCTTTTGTGTAAAGGCACCACATGAGTCTCTCTCCAGTCCTTAGGCACCACTCCCGACTCCAATGAGGCATTGAAAAGGTCAGTCAGTGGAGTTGCTAGAACGTCCCCAAGTTCTCTCAGTATTCTAGGGTGTATCCCATCCGGTCCCATCGCTTTGTCTACTTTAAGTTGAGCTAGTTTCTAACGAACACAGTCTTCTGAAAATTGTTCAAGATGTCCCTCGCTTCTGTTCTTATTTGTGGGTGTTTTCTGAGGTCCTGCTCCTGGTTCTTCATCTGTGAACACAGAGCAAAAATATTTAGCAATTCCGCTTTATCCTTATCAGCTTCTACATATTCCCCCCCTGCACCCTTGAGTCTGACAATACCACTTTTGCCCTTCCTCTTCTCACTAATATATCTGAAAAATGTCTTATCCCCCCATTTTATTGCATTGGCTATTTCCTCCTCCTTTTGAATCTTTGCCTTCTTGACTACTTTGCTAGCTTCTCTAAGTTTTTCCAAATACAGATGCCTGTCTTCCTCTCTCTGTGATCTCTTGTATTTCATGAAGGCCTCCCTCTTTTTCTTCACTTTTTCAGCTACTTCCTTCGAAAACCATAGCGGTCTCCTGTTCCTTTTGCCTTTATTTACCATTTTAACAAAAGGTTGGTTGCCTTTAAAATACCCCCTTTCAGTTTTGCCCACTGTTTTTCTACATCCCCCAGCTATTCCCATCCCACTAACGACTCCCTGAGGTATTGGCCCATCTTCGCAAAGTTAGTCTTCCTAAAGTCTAGGATCCTCACCTTGGAATGGATTCTAACAGCCCTAGTCCTAATACTGAACCACACCATCTGGTGATCACTGGATGCAAAATGATCTCCCACTACAACATCAGAAACACTTTCACCATTGGTAAGCACCAAGTCCAGTTTGGCCCCTTCACGTGTGGGGTCTGTTACCAATTGCCTGAATAGTTCTCCCTGTAGAGAATCCAGGATCTCCTTACTTCTAGATGATACTGCAGCAGGAATGTGCCAATCAACATCTGGCATATTGAAATCTCCTATCAGTAGCACTTCCCCTTTCCTAGCAATGCTGCGTATGTCTTCAATTAACTCTCTGTCCACCTCTTCCTCTTGTGAGGGAGGTCTGTATATCACACCAATGCAAATAGATTTCTCTTTCCCTCTTTCTAGTTTAACCCACAATGCCTCCTCTCTCCCTTTTAAGCTCTGTAATTCCAAAGCTTTAATAGTAGTTTTTACATATAGTGCCACTCCTCCTCCCCTTCTTCCTACCCTGTCCTTTCTGAATAAAGTATAGCCAAGTATAGTTACATCCCAGTCATGGTTTTCTGTGAACCATGTTTCTGTAACTGCCACTAAATCCAAGTCAGCCACTCCCACCAAAGCTTCAACTTCAGGGATCTTATTTCCTATGCTACGGGCATTAATACACACTGCTTTCCATATGTTACCCCTGTTACCCATTTCCATAAAGGTATTTAATGTATCACCTACCTGGGGGCTTTCACTTACCTGGGGGCTTTCTTCACCCATCCCCAACGAATCTAGTTTAAAGCCCTCTTCAGTAGATTAGCCAGTCTACTACCAAAGATGCGTTGACCTTTCTTGGACAGATGGATGCCATCTCTGCTCTGCAACCCTTGGAACAGCATCCCATGGTCTAGGAAACCAAAACGCTCTCGATGACACCATCCACGCAGCCATTTATTTATTTTATTTAGCTGTATTTATTTATTTAGCTGTATTTATATCCCGCTTTTCACCGGGTCAAAGCGGTCAATTGGGAGATACATTTAACACGAGGGGATATGACACACATACGCTAATACTTACAGGGAACATGGGCAATGGAGGGTTAAGTGGCTTGCCCAAGACCACAAGGAGTGCCTATAGGACTAGAAATCCCAGTCCCTCCGACCTGAGATTGCTGTCCCCAGGTGGGACTTGAACCCCCGGCCCTCCGGCCTGAAGTACCTTGTCCTAACCACTAGGCCACTCCTCCCACTTTGCATTCATCTCCAGGATGCGAGCCTCTCTGCCTTGGCCTTTACCCTCAACAGGGAGGATTGAAGAGAACACCACCTGTGCACCTAACTGCTTCAAACCTCTGTCCCAGAGCCATGAAGTCACTTTTGATACGTTCCGAGGTATACCTGGCAGTATCATTTGTTCCAACATGGATTAGCAACATTGGGTAATAGTCAGTGGGCTTGATGAGTCTCGGCAAACTCTCCGTAACATCTTGGATTTTGGCACCAGGCAGACAGCATACCTCTCTGGACATCAAGTCTGGTCGGCAGATGGACGCCTCAGTACCCCTCAGAAGAGAGTACCCCTCAGTACCCCTCATATGATTTGAATAAAACACTGCCAAATTGAGATCTCCGAAGACTTTTATTAGCGGGACAGCAGAACCCCACAATCCTCATGGCATCCAAAAATATCCGCAAAGATAAAGGCCGTGTGCAAGAGGGCAAGATGGCAGATGGAGCCCCAGCGAGCCCTCGCGAGCCCTCAAATGGAAGACAATCAAAACATGGTAAAGGAAGTTACCGTGGCAGTGGTTGGGGCTCTGGAAGATCGGTTCTATTCACTATCTGAACAGCTAACCCAAGTAAGCCAAGCAATAGACGATTTTACTGGGCGCATGGATCAGGTGGAACAATGCATTTCAGACATTGAGGTCATCCAGAACATACAAGCAGATCGATTCAAAACCCTGAAGGATTTGATACAACAGGGTGAAAAAATAGGCGATCTCGAAAATCGTGGACAGCGAAAAAATCTCCGTTTCATAGGCATCGCAGAGACTGTTACAGATGGCGAGTTACAGGGATTCTTGGAGACCTGGATCACACAACACCTTACTAGGAATATGTCTTTGGACCCACTGAAATTAGAACATGTGCACCGCCTGGGTCTTAGAAAAGAGGGATCCTGGCGCCCGAGAGCAGTCATAGCAAGCTTCTTAGAATTTCGCCAAAAGGAAGCAGTTCTTCGGGTTGCCTGCAGCCAATGAGACCAATCTGACAGTTCTGCCCGGATCCTAGTTTTTCAGGATTTACTCAGCATTAGTGAGCCAGAAACGCCACGCTTTCTCCGAAGTGTGTAGACAGCTTGTGCACAAAGCCTACATTTTTCCTTGATCTATCCCAGCCAGACTGCGAGTGGACTATCAGGGGCAGCCAAAATACTTGACTACGCCAGAGGAGGCCCAGACATTCCAGGACAAACTGAACATGGATTCCAGACCTTGAGGCAATAGGTTAGCAGTTACTTCCAGCGCAATATATATTACAGTGAACACGTCCCTACGTTGACAATTAGGAGCCGGGGAACACAATTTCATAAGTCTCTTGAGAATTGTGGCCAAACCCAGAATGATGAGGACAACGTAGATGGGACATAAATCTGTAGACACCAGCCTTTGCTTTAAGGTTTTCAACCATGGCCCATATACATTAACAAGGGCTCACACATATAAAGGTACACTCCTTCCCTCCACTGGGTTAATGGGGAAGGGTGAATGCTAACCGGCCCCTACATGCCTTTTCAGATACCACCATGTAAGTGCTAAGTGATTGAGGAGGGGATAATGTTTACAAATGTTTATATAGTTTTTGGTTGATGAGGCGCAACCTCACAGGTGTCCATTGATTGGTGTGCTTTGTCTAATTCATCATTTTTGATGTACCTATAGAGCTCTCCATATCCAATAGGATAACTTGGCAGAGATCTTCGAGATGTAAGGGAAGCGCTTCTCTTAGATGCCACTATGTGGAGACCGCAGATGTTAAAAGGGTATTATTGTGCAGAGATGTGCAGTCTCTGTAGTGCAGTGAAATGGTTGAATGTCTACTTCTGCTGTCTATACCCTATGCGCCGGGCTCCACTACCGGAGGCCCCACGTTGTTTGAGCAATACCATTCTTGACCAGTGCTCTGATCATGGGAGCCAGGTTTAACATGGAGCACTGACATTAATATGCTGACAACGCGGGGGATGCTAATTGAGGCTGGGTGGGTCATCCCCTCCCCCCACCCAATAAATATCCTATCCTTGTGCACATACATTATTAAGCAACCACGTCCCGTCCTTCCAGGGTGTTTTGACATCCTAGTCAAAAGAGAAGCATGCCTCATGTGAGAGCCAGAGGAGAAAGAGTTAACACAATAATACAAGAAAAATCATTGAAATGTCTGAATGCTGGTATTTGTACTGAGGTGCGTACGTGCAGCTTTGAGAGGTATGTGACATCATATGGAAAAGTATGTGAAAACACACTTATCAGTAAATAATGGACAGAGAGAGGGTAGAAAAGCAATTATGAGATATAAACATGCCAGCTTAGCATGAAGAAGAACATATGGCCCCCAGTATAGTTGTCAGAACATGGGGAGTTGAAGAGATATATTTCTTGGGAACTGAGGGGTGGGAGAGAACCAAACAAGAGAACCAAGCAAGAAAACCAGGTAAAGGGGGGCAGAGGTCAGATGACAATATAAATCTGACAAGGCCCAGACTGATAATTGCAGACATGGGCCCAAGAAAGGTCAACGGAGAGGGTACAGACATGAGTAGAAAAACATTGGCAAATCAAACAAGTGGGGCCCCAGACAGCTGGAACAAGAATGAGCTAATTAGAGAAGAATGCCCCGATAGTAAGAATCGTCCTGAGCAAGGGTATATAATGTGACAGGACCAGATACACGGGGAGTTCGTTTCCTGCACAGTGGAGGCTGCGTGGGGCATGGATTTCCTGGGTTCTCTATGGCCCCAATATCTCCGTTGTCATGTCTGAATTTTGCGTGAATGGCAGTTTGCCTTGTCTTGTGTATGTCTGTTCTTGTGTCCAGTAAGGCCTGTCATACATTCTCTCACTTGCTGTTGAGTCAGGAAGTAAGACAGGCAGGTAGGCAGGACCAGACATTCTGACTTGTAATTGTTTAGAAATCTGCAACTAAGATAAGACAGAATTACCCTGTTTGCTTGCTGTGAGAGGTGGCAAGATCTGTAATTCCACTGGACTGTTTTCCTTTGTTCTTAGTTTCTGTTTCTGCAAGATAGGGAATAATAAAAAGATCCTTTTGGAAGAAAAATCTATGAGATACTTATTACCATGTACGAGCGTGTTGTCCTGTATAAGGAGAGATTTTGTTCTTTACAAGGTGAGATGTTTTTGGGAAGTGTAGGTCCTCTCTGTGATGTTTCTTTTATTGGGAAGTGATTTGTCTTCCCTGAGTGGTTTCCCTTCTGGACAGAGGAAGGTGTCAGCTTGGGAACTGTCTGGCTAACAGTCCAGCTGACCCCTGGTTCCGTACACTCATAAGACAGCTGATGCTACCATCAAAGTAAACATATATCTATACAGACATGGCAGTGAATTCAAATGTTTGCAATGGCATAGTAGTGGAGAGTTTGCAGGGTAGCTAATGAGACTGGGAATAGAGGGAGGATGGGGGGGTCATGGGGGATGATAACACCTAAAGTAAATTGGTAGATTAAACAGAGAGGTTTAATAAGCTCTAGTTCTGAAGTGGTGCTGTTTGGCTAGGGGATTATGGTTGGGCAATTATTTAGGGGAGGGGGCACATGTCACATGGTAAGTGACATGATAATAGAGACTGGGATACAGGGTGGATCCAAATGCCAACACAGATTTCTGATGGGCTCCCCAGGGAACACAGTTCGTATAAGGGGGCAGAGGGATGGGGAGGTGGTGGGAGGGGGGACACGGGGAGGGGGTGGGGGTGGGGGTGTCTCTAGGTAGTGTCCACAGGAGGGGGAGGTTTCCCTTGCCTTTAGGAATGCTTGTGAGACAACTAGGTAGGGCAGGTAGGGCAATCTCTTCCATGTGTGGGGCCCCTGCATGGCAGTCAGGGGATGGTTCAGGATGGGAGGCCATCCTCGGCAGACTTCAATTTCATGTGAGTTATGTCCACTATCACTAGTCCCATGAGTGGTAGAAAATCAGTCTTCACACTTGGAACGTCTGCAGGATTTACAGTCCGATAAAATGACACAAGGTGCTTAAGGCAATTCGTGATAAACAAGTCAATGTCACCTTTCTCCAGGAAACCCATATGACAGACATTGAGCATGCTAAATTAAAGCGATGGTGGGTAGGAGAAGCCTACGAAGCGTCCACAGTGGGGAAACATGTGGGTGCAATGATCTTGATCAGGAAAGGAATCAATTTCCAGCTGAAATGGATAATAAAAAGCTCAGGAGGTTGCAGCATCTTTGTAAGCAGACAGATACAGGGAATCCCGATTTGTCTAGGAAATATATATGCTCCTAATCGATATGAACGAGAGTTCTTTGACGAATTGGTGCAGAATCTACTATAGGTGGATGACCGAGAGGTGATCTTAGGAGGGGACCATAATTGTGTGTTAGACCCATCAATCGATCGGACCCAGTCGAGGGGGCAGAGCGACGCTCAACAACGACGTCGGCTCACAACACTTTGTGAAAGCATAGAATTACTGGACATCTGGTGTACGTTACACCTCAGTGAACATGATTGCACACATATGTCCAGGGCCCATGGTCCCGACTGGCCTATTTCTCGATCTTGCAGCACTTGCTGAGCAGGATAGAGGGGGCCCAGATTGGAAACATTCAGATTTAAGACCATGCCATAGTATGGTTGGACCTCCAGCTGGCCCCCGTGAAGTATGTAACATGGGATTGGCATTTTCCCTTCTATTTGAAGGGAGACATGGACTTTCTTCACTACTTGAAACCACACTGGGACTATTTTGCAGAAACGAATGCACAACATCAAGACAATCCATGTGGTCTGGGATGATTATATTCAGCTACTACCTGCGCGCAGTTTAAGTTACATTTTAAATGATTTATGAGATGACCAAGGGGACCCCCGGGGGACCTCATCCATGGAAGAGGTAAGGCCGGGGGGGGGGGGGAAGGCTGGGAAGTCGGGTCACAGCAAAGATAAGCCCAGCATTGTGAAAGAATCCCACATGCTGGGTATATCATTTCTATATTAATACCTACTCTGGCCTGTGAGGGTGCTTAGGGAAGCACCATGGGGAGTGGGAAGAGCAGGAGGGAGGGTGGGCACCACCAGTGACAGTGCATTCGGGGGGGGGGGGGAGCAGGCAGGAGGTGAGGAGGGTGAAGGGCTAGGGAAGGGAGTCAATAAAATAAATACATAGAAAATTGTATTATTAATGATGTTCATTCACTTGGTTTTGACCGGTTATACTTGTTAAATCTGTTTTTACAATGGAACTATGGTTGTAACCTGTAATGGTATTCAATAATAAGAAAGTTTGAACATAAAAGGGAGGCTGCTGTAGATAGGGCTCTCCTCCCCTCTTCATCTCCGTCCGTATCTTAGCTGGTCATAAGGTATTGTACTTCTGTTGGAAGGGAAGGTGGGAGGGAAAGTGTGGCTGCATTCCCTTACTATCTAAATAGAACTTCTGTGGCAGATAAGCAATTTCATTTTCTCTGCAGACAAGCAGAGGAGACGCAGGCACACTGCATGATGAATGAAAAGCTTGATGGTCACAGTCATAAGAGGCATGTGGACATTCCGAGAAAAACAGCAGGCGGCTGAATAAGAAAGTGGTTCTGTGGCGGGACTAGGCTGTGAAAATATTATGAAGAACCACCTGTCCAAAAGCACTCTCCTGCAAGAATGATGATTCCAGGAAGTAGTGCTTGGTGAAAGTATGTATTGAAGCCCACGTGGCAGCTTTACTGATGCCTTTAAGAGGGGTTTCCTGAGGTTGGCGAAAGATCCTGCCTTTGCTCAAAGCGAGTGGAGACCAATCCTACCAGGAGGCTGGTGGTTGGTTTGAAAGTAGCAGAAGCAGTATAAAACCAAAGCAGAGGGTGGCAGGTATGCTCAAGTTGTTTGGATCATACTTAACGAAGAGCTGAGAGGTTTTAGTTAAGGTCTTCATACTGCTGAGGTAATACAGAAGGACCCATTTGGAGTCCAAGGTGTAAAACTTTTCCTCCGCTAAACTGGAGTGTGGTACAGGAAAAATGGTGGTTAAAACTATGACTGGTTGTTACAGAACTCCAAAACAACTTGGGGAGGAACTTGAATTGGATATGTACTGCCCTGTTGGTAAAGAATTACTATTACTACTTATCATTTGTATAACACTATAAAGCATACGCAGCACTGTACACATTCAAATAAGAGACAGTCCTTGCACATCAGGGCTTACAATCCTAATCAAGACAGACTACACAACTGGGGATTAGGGTAAATCTAGAGGAAGGAGAAATTTTACTTACTGTTAATTTCCTTTCCTGTATCCCTGCTAGACCAGTCCAGACAAATGGGTTGTGTCCCCCTGTCAGCAAATGATGAGACAGAGAAAATTCTAAAAGCTTAGTGACATCACCCTTGATAGATAACCCTGTTCCCCTAAGGATCAGCTTCAGTATATCCGTAGCAAGCAGAGCGGTCTGGATTTGTCAAGGTGTTTTGAACTAATGTTGTAATACAATGGTTGGGGTGAAACCCCAGGAATGAACAAACTATCTACACGGCGGGAAGCCAACGTATGTACATGGAAGAGACAGGCTGGACTGTCAGCTATGCCAATGAGTTCTTAGGCACTGACACAGCCAAGTCACGAAAATGCAGTGTAGAGGGAAGGGTTCTGGACTGGTCTAGCAGGGATACAGGAAAGGAAATTAACTGTAAGTAAAATTTCTCCTTCCAGTTCATCCTGCTAGACCAGTCCAGACAAATGGGGATTACAAAGTTAAGTTCCCTCTGGGCAGGAAGTAACGGCGGCAGCCAAGCCGCTGGCTCCAAACCAAGCCGCTTCCCGAGCGTGGAGGTCCAGACAATAGTGCTGGACAAAGGTAGAGAGCGAAGACCAGGTAGCTGCCCTGCAGATATCTAGCAGGACAACCCGCACCCTCTCCGCCCAAGTTGCGGCTTCAGCCCTAGTGGAATGAGCACTGAGCCCACTGGTCACAGGCTTGTTCTGAAGAATGTAAGCAGACTCCATGGCCTGCTCTATCCAGCACGTGATGGTAGTCTTAGAAGCAATCTCCCCCTTACGGCAGCCTCCAATTAGCACAAAGAGGTGATCGGAGAGGCGAAAGGGAGTGGTGACCTTGAGGTAGCGATGCAACGTCCTGCCAATATCAAGTGAATGAAGCTGGTGAATGTCCCCTGACCGCTGTTTCTTCAGAAAGGAGGGAAGGATCACAGACTGGTTGACATGGAACGCAGACAAGACCTTCGGCAAAAAGGACGGGACTGTGCGAATAGTGACGCCCTCTGGTGAAAAGGCCAGAAAGGGGTCTCGGCAAGATAGTGCCTGAATCTCTGATATATGTCGAGCCGAGGTAACTGCTACTAGGAGGACAGTTTTGAGTCAAATCTTTAAGAGACGCTTGGTGGAGCGGTTCAAAGGGAGGTCTGGTAAGGGGTTCCAAGGAAAGGTCCCAGGATGGAACCACTGGGCGGAGGGGAGGGTACAGAGTGTGCATGCCCCCACAAGAAGCAAACCAGATTGGAATGCGAGGCAAGAGAATGTCCCGAGGGGATCCCAGAAGCATGTAAGTGCAGCTATCTGAACCTTCAAGGAATTTAGGGCCATTCCCTGATCAAATCCATTTTGAAGGAAGGCCAGAATGTCAGGAACCTGAGCCCTCTATGGGGAAAATGTTCAGTCAGAGCACCAAATTCTAGCATAGGCCCATGAAGCAGAGGGGTGCCGTGCCTTCAGAAGTGTACACCAGAGGTGAATAGCCTTTCCGTGCTAAGCGGCACTGCTCAAGAGCCAAGCTGTAAGCGAGTAAGGAGCTGGTTCTTCCATAATAATTGGCCCTTGTCATAGGAGATCCCTGTGGGTGCCAAGAGGTAGAGGCATTGCTAGTAAGAGGTGAACAAGGTTGGCGTACCACTGACTCCGTGGCCAGTCAGGCACCACAATGATGATACGCCCAGGTGGGACTCAATGCGTCTGAGAATTCTGCCTATCAGCGGCCATGGTGGAAAGGCACAGAACAGCTGATCCAGAGGCCAGGGCTGTACTAGGGCATCAGGACCCTGAGATCCCAGCTCTCTGCAGCAGCTGAAAAAGAATGGCGCCTTGGAGTTGGAGGCAGTGGCCATGAGGTCCACCGCCAGGCGGCCTCAACAATTCACAATCTTCTGGAAGGCCCCAGGGAGAGCTCCCACTCACTGGGGTCCAGAAGATATCGACTGAGAAAATCGTCATGGACATTCTTCACCCCTGCAATGTGTTGTGCGGAGAGGGCCCACAGGTTGTCCTCTGCCCAAGGGAACAGGACAGACATTTCTTGCGCCACCCCTGGGTATTTCATGCCCCTCTGTCGATTCAGGTAGGCAACTGTGGTCGCATTGTCTGAATGTATGCGTACTGCTTTCTTGTGAAGTATAGAGCGGAAAGCAAGGCGTGCCAACCAGACCTCCGGGCTTCGAGGCGACTGATTAACCAGGAGCCCTGTGCCATTCGTCCCAAAGATTGCACCCGCCAGCCCACCAGACTGGTGTTGGTGGTGACAGGTATCCATTGTGGAGTCTCCAGAGGGACTCCTCGTGAGAGATTGCAATGACAGAGCCACCACCGGAGACTGTGGTGCACCGCTAAGGTTAGGTGGAGTCGGGGCTGATAATCCTGGGAGCAGGTAGACCATTGGGATAAGAGGAACTGCTGGAGAGGGTGAACGTGGGCCCGAGCCCAAGAATCATGTCTAAGGTGGCCACCATGGTTCCGAGAACCTGCAGGTAGTCCCAGGCAGAGGGTGTCGGGACACAAAGGAAGCTCTGGAGTTGTGTGACCAGCTTCTCGCATCTGTCCTGGGAAAGGCAGACCCGACCCACCCGTGTGTCGAATCTGGCCCCTAGAAACTCCAGCGGCTGAGAAGGCTGCAAGCAGCTCTTGCCCCGATTGATTATCCATCCAAGGCGACTTAAAAAGTTGACCACCTGCTGAACTGCCTCACCCGCCTCCTCATGAGAATTCGCACAAATGAGCCAATCATCCAGGTAGGGTTGAACCCCTCGAATTTGGAGGGTGGCCACTTCTACCACCATGACCTTGGTGAAGGTGCGGGGTGCCCTGGCCAGGCCAAACGGCAAAGCCCTTAATTGATAATGGCAGCCCAGCACTGAGAAGCGAAGGTATTGCTGATGTTCTGGACGAATGAGAATGTGAAAGTAAACTTTGGCTAGGTTGAGCGACGCCAGGAATTCTCTGGGTCTGACTGCCTGAAAGACTGATCGGGTGTCTCCATCCAAAAATGTGACACATGCAGACATTTGTTGATGCCTTTCAGGTCCAGAATAGGCCTGAAGGAGCCATCCTTCTTGGGAATGATAAAGTAGATGGATTAATGCCCTGAGCCAGACTCTGCAGGGGAGAAATGGGCAGATCACCTGGAGCTGTAGGAGGCACTACAATGTCTGCTGGACGGCCACTCGTTTGTCCGGTGCACGGCATGGGGAGATCAGAAAAGCATGAGGGACAGATCTCTCGAGCTCAAGGGCATAGCCTTGCATAATGACTTTGAGCATCCACTTGTCTGAAACGATCCAGGTCCATTCGCAAGAGTAACACTGAAGCCGACCGCCCACAGGAGGCACCCCGGAATGGACCCCGAGCCAGTCAGCGGGAAGTCCTGTTGGTGCCTCCGAACTTGTTGGCCATGGGAAAGCTGTATCTGCGACAGTCAACACAAAAGGACTGGAGTCTACACCCAGTCTTAGCGGAGTAGGAGTTGGAGCACCCCGGCTGGTAGCAATGCGTGTCCCTGACATGTGATCTGTAAGAGGATAAAGGAGCTGATGCGAACTGGGGACGGTGAGACCCTGATTTTGGTTTGTCCTCCAGCAGGCGTTGAGGTTTAACTTCACCTAAGTCCTTGACCAGATCTTCCCCAACAAAAGAGAAGAGAAGCTTGGCAGGTCGGGCCTTGGAAGCGGCATCTGCATTCCAATGGCGGAGACACAGCCATCGTCGAGCCACTGTAGAAGCTGCAATAGACAGAGCCGACAAATGAAGCAGATCATAGAAGGCATCTGCCAGAAACGCGGTGACGGACTCCAAGTGGGTCAGAGCAAAATCTTCCGGGAGTAATTGTAGCCAGCACAGTAATGCTCACGCAGCCAAGTCGCCACACACTGAGGCTTGTAGCGCCACGGAAGATGAAGAAAAAGTCGTCTTCAAGAGGCCCTCAATCTTGCAATCGATTTGGTCCTGGAAAGCCAAGCCACACTCGACCGGAATGGTGGTATGCTTAGTAAAAGCCGTTACCAAGGCGTCCACCTTTGGAAAATGTATCCACCTCTCCAGGTTGTCAGGGTCCCAAAGAAAGGTGCGGCCCAGGTGGTGAGCGGATCGCAAGGAGGCCTCCAGAGGCTCCCTCTCCAGGGTAACCATTTGCTATAACTCCGAGGGAAAAGGAAAGGCCTTTGACGGCTTCTTGATGCTCAGAATGATGAGATCTACTTGACCCTGCTCCGGGTCCGCAGCTTGAGATAGCTGTGAGCTCAAGAGGTAAAGGGCCTCCATAATTTGTGCAATGAGGACAGGGAGCTCATCTTTATCAGACAGGTATATGTCCTGCCTGTCTCCTTTTGCCTCTTGGTCATCCTCAGGGTGCGAGAGCTCTCCTTCCTCTCTATCCAAACCTGAATTAAGGGAGCAGTCATCAGAAAGACACTCACCGTCTACCCTTACATGATGCCAGTCCCCTGAGGGTTTGGGATTCGCCTTGGGCATAGCCATAAGAACATAAGATATGCCATACTGGGTCAGACCAAGGTCCATCAAGCCCAGTATCCTGTTTCCAACAGTGGCCAATCTAGGTCATACGTACCTAACAGTTTCCCCAAAAGACACAGGTTCCACAATGCTTGTACTGGGTCAAGCATTGATATCCTGGGTCCCTTCTTAATAATGGTTTATGGACCTTTCCTCCAGGAACTTGTCCAAACCTTTTTTAAACCCAGCTACACTAATAGCCTTTACTACATCCTCCGGTAACAAATTCCAGAGTTTGATTACATGTTGAGTGAAAAAATATTTTCTTTTATTAGTCTTAGTTTACCCTGTAGCTTCATTGCATGTCCCCTAGTCTTTCTATATTCTGATAACGCAAACAATCGATCTACGTTTACCCATTCCACTCCGTTCATTAATTTATAGACTTCTATCATATCTCCCCTCAGCCGTCTCTTTTCCAGGTTAAAGAGCCCTAACCTTTTTAGCCTTTCTTCATAGGAGTATCCTTCCATTCCCTTTAACATTTTGGTGGCTCTTCTCTGAACCTTTTCTAATATCGCTATATACTTTTTAAGATACGACGACCAGAATTGCACACAATATTCAAGGTGCAGTCTCACCGTGGAATGATATAGAGGCATTATAATATCTTTTGTTTTATTTTCCATTCCTTTACTTATGATACCTAGCATTCTATTTGCTCTCTTGGCTGCCGCTGCACACTGGGCCGAGGTATCCACAATGATGCCTAAATCTTTTTCCTGGGTGGTGGTTCCTAATGTGGAACCTTTCATCGTGTAACCATAGTTTGCGTTGTTCTTCCCTAGGTGCATAACTTTGCACTTGTCCACATTAAATTTCATCTGCCATTTTGATGCCCAGTCTTCCAATTTATCAAGATCCTCTTGCAATTTTCCACAATCCTCTTGGGTTTTAACAACTTTAAATAGTTTTGTGTCATCTGCAAATCTGACTCCCATTAGCCATAGACTGATGGGAGTGCTTTTGAGGTGGAGGGGTTTGTCTCCTTCGAGTTGTAGATGTTACCGAACTTACAGAGGTTCCAGAACACCAGAAGTCCAAGGCATGACAGAAAAAATCCATAAACTGCAAATCAGCGGGAACTGCAGAAGCTGGTGGAAGCTGCTGTAAATGATGTCCAGAGGCCTGAAGCTGTGATTATGGGGCTGCAGGAAACACTGGTCAACAAAGTTTTACAAAAGTCATGTTACTGAAATAAAAATAGTCATTTCTTATCAATTTTTATATGCTGAACACGAATATGACAGTGAAATTGCAAAGTTGGCTCTAGTTTTTTTGTAATAGAAACATAGAAACATGATGACAGAAAAAGACCACATGGCCTATCTAGTCTGTCCTTCCATAACAACAACTACAACAGTCCACTTTTTACCTTTAGAGATCCTCTGTGTTGGTCCCATGCTTTTTTGAATTCAAGAATTAATCTACAAGAATTAATGTTTACATCACGAAATGCATTTCAATAGTAAATATAATAGGCCTTCGGTTAATACCTGTAAAAAACCAAGTCATAGACTTCTTAGCTGTTCGGGAACTTCTCTGTCCAGCAGTAGTCAGCCAGCATTGTAGTGGACCATTTTCCCTGGTATCTTTGCTCCATCGTTGCAATATCCTGGTGAAAACGTTCGCCCTGTTCATCACTAACCATACCACAGTTGTCAGGAAAGAAATCAAGATGGGAATCAAGGAAATGGATCTATAGAGACATATTGCAGCCAAGTTTCTGATACTGCATCAGCATGTTTTCTACTAGTTCCTTGTAGTTTTCTGCCCTAACATTCCCAAGAAAGTTTGTTGGCACTAGGCGAAAAGCATTCCATGCTTGTTTCGCATCACCCTGCAGCAAGTTGTTGAACCGGTCATCTTTGAAGAGCTCTCAAATCTGAGGACCCACAAAAACTCCCTCTTTAATCTTTGCTTCGCTGAGTCGAGGGAATTTTTCATGCAGGTATCGGAAAGCTGGCGAACTGCGGTCCATGGCTTTCACAAAGTTTTTCATCAAACCTAGTTTGATGTGAAGGGGTGGTAGCAGGATTTTGTGAGCCTCAACCAGAGCTGGGTGCTGGATATTCTTCTCTCCAACTGTTACATTTTGTCTGTGATTCCATTCCTTCTGCAAGTAGTGCCAATCCCTTGCTCGGCTATCCCACTCACATAAGAAACACATGTGTTTTATATATCCCTGCTGCAGTCCCATTAAAAGGGCAACTACCTTCACGTCACCACAGAGGTGCCAGCTGTACTTGTTATAGTTAATGGAAGTCAGTAGATGCTTTAAGTTATCGTATGTCTTTTTCATGTGGACGGCATGCGCTACTGGAATAGATGGAAGACGGTTTCCATTGTTCAAAAGCACAGCCTTCAGACTCAGTTTCGAAGAGTCTATAAATAGTCTCCAGTCTTGTGGGTCATGAGTGATTTTTAAGGCATTCATGAGGCTTTCAATATCGGAACAGAATACCAGATTACTTTCCTTTCCGACTGCGTATAGTACACTGCTGATGTCAGATGGCTTCAGCAGCCGTCTGGCAGTAATATTGCATTGCATCAGAAAATGATGCAATCAACTCTGGATGATGTGTGCATGCTGGTATTATGCAATGTGATGCAATATTACATCATTCAAGGCTTATTTGGGATGTTGTTGATGTCCTACTGGGTAAATTTACACAGTGAAACGTCAAAAATGAACTACATGCAATATCTTCAAAACGAGAGCCAATACATTTTTTTAATGTTATATTCGTGTTCAGCTCACCAAGATACTACAGATTAGGGCCTTTTAAAGTCAGTAACGATTTCAATGTTGACCAGTGAAAGCGATCTTCTGGTAGGAGAACAGGAGGGGGAAACTCCTGTGGTAGGGGGGGACCCGAGGATGGGGGGGGTCTGAAAGGACTGGCAATGTCACATCAGGTGCTGGAGAAGCAGCTGAGTTAGAAGACGTCATGCCTGCAGAAGTCTCCCCCTGGTCTGCCCATACACGCAGAACAAAGTTCCCCCTATAAAATATTTGCTTCCTGCCACAGCCGAGGCAGTGTGGCAAGGACGAAGACATTCCGCGGCAAAGAGGGATTGAGAAGGCCAGGGATCCGCATACAGATGGCCGGTAATACGCCCACAGGAGCAAGCAGGAGATTTGAGAAAATAACGTAGCTGCAAGCAATTTGGTGGAAAGACTGGAGGCCAGCAAAGAAAAAGTGCGAGAGATTGAGGCAAGCTTGACCCAAAGGCTGAAAAGGTGAGTTCATGAGGTGAGCAAGGATGACATTCAGGTCCCATATGGGTAAAGGTCTTGTATAGGTTTGGTTTTCAATCGATCTCTCAGCTATGACACTAGTGTACAGGTACAGAGGGTTTTGCCATTGAAGCCATAAGATCCAACGGGTAAAACTGGACAGAGGTCTTGAGGCTTGACTGGAAAAAGTTAAACAGGTAGGAGAAAGCCTGCGGAAATGGACAGATAGGAGGGATGATAATGCCTGGCTACAGAGCAGCAAGCAAATCTGTGCCACTTAAGTTGAAATGGTTTCCCGATCAACAGCTGTTTGGATGCTAGGATGACCTCTTTTACTTCCTTTGGGACCACAAGCGTTGTGTAGCTATAAGGAGAAATTAAAGTTTACCAGCTAATTTTCTTCCTGAGTCCCTCCAGACTAGTCCAGACACGTCGGTTTATGCTCTCCTATCAGCAGATGGAGACTGAGAATCACTAGTTTGATGATGTCATCCTATATTGGGTCCTAGGCAGCCCTTACTAATGCCCTTACTATAACAAACGTTTGATCTACTGCCATTGACTCTCCATTTCTTTGTGTGTGCTGTATATCTGCATGAGAGATTGCTCTTCTTTCGACTTCTGCTCTCATAAGCAAATATGTTTTCCCCCTGAAAGGATGTCCTAAGCTATGATGAAAACGACTTATAACAGATGCTTCCTGAGGACTCCTTCTTTACTACGGAGGACGAGAACCACTGATATAGAAGAGGACTGTGGGGAGGCAGTGCGTTCCACACAGAAATTGATTCGTGATGATATGCATGCCTCTTCACTTTTAGAATATTGTTGTAAGAAGATTATCCTGCGGGGCCTCCGGATGAACAAAGCTCCTGCGATGTACACTGATGATAAAGACTTTATGGCTGACTGGAATAAGATTTTTAATAAATGTTCTCTCAATTTGATGATTTTATTGATTAATACCTCTAAGCGCAAGGCTGCAGTGTTAAAGACCAACCAAGATGCTATCAAACAAAAGGATACCCAATTTGAACATCATAAAAAAGAATCTGACACTAATGTGTCTGAGTATAAGAAGTTAATTAAAGATAGGAAGATAAAAAAATACAAAAGGGATAAGGAGAACTACAAGATAGATGCTGTGTATTGGAGTGAGTCAAGGAGAAGAAAAAATGAGCCTTCCAAATACCAACAAACCCCTAGGACTATAACTATACGATGCCCTGTGGACATGGAGACAGAACCTCAGAGGAAACGTAGCTGCAGTCAAATAGATCAGCCCATCTATTCACACTGCCCAGAAACCAACAAGAGGGTTTTTGGATGGATGTACTGTGGAAGGGAGGAGGACAGAAAACAGCCTCAACACAACCCAAGAAATGCTTAGAATTCCACAATTCACATTTATCCACAGAGGGGTCGAGGGAGGGGGAGAGGAGGTACCCCACAGGAACCACTCAGACACGGAATATTAGGTAATAATTTTAACCTATCTGATTACACTCTTTCGGAATTAGAATGTCAGGTTTTGAGAAAAGGACTCTCATTTGTCCCTACTACTAAACACGACCCATTCACAACCCACATAAAATTATGTACGTTTTTTTTTTTACAAGCAACACATTGCAGATTTTTTTTTGAAAACCGATCAGAACCTATTATTGACAACTCAGTGATCAACAGGCCATCTTCATGGGTGCCCCCCAATTTAGGTAATACACTCATAGAGGTCTTTGAGACCATTGTCAAACACAGGATAGAGAACTTGTATAAAGAAAAACATAAGACGTATTTTAATCTTACTACAGCTGAAAAACGTGCTCTATATGACCTTAGGAATAATAATGAGATAGTGATTAAACCTGTTGATAAAGAGGGAGCCGTGATACTCATGAATCAGCATGACTGCATTAATGAGGTCTATCGGCAAATTAATGATAGCACTTTCTAGCAGAAGTTATATACTGATCCGACGGTGACTTTAAAAAGCAAGGTTGACGCATCGTTATATCTCGGTTCAGAAGCTGGTTATCTGACATCAAAAGAGTACGAATTTCTCACCATCAAACATTCGGTCACACCAATGATATACATTCTCCCTAATAAACACAAATCTGTAAATGTGTCCCAGGCCAGCTAGTTATTTCCGCTATAAGCTATCTCTTTGAGCCTATATCTACATTTTTGGACACCTTTTTAAGACCTTTTGTCTCGAAGACACATTCTTATGCGACAGACTCTGCCTATATGATTCGGTTGTTGCAAGATTTTACTGGTTATCACGACCAACTTATTCTTGTCACTTTGGATATTTATTTATGTGGTTTTACCGCCTTGTCAAGAAATGAAGGCGGTTTACATAAAACGATTAACCATTACAAGTAACAGGCAACCTTTTACAAATAAGTGAATCCCTGCTCCCCTGGATATAGAATCATTATACACGAAAATACCACAAGAAGCTGATACTGAGATTTTACAGGACACACTTATTAGCAGGATGCGACCAGCGCGAACTCCCACGACATTTCTTACACAGCTGGAGCAGTTGGCCATGTGTGAGAATTGTTTCATCCTTAGAGATATGTATTTTACAAGCAGATTAAAGGGTTAGCTATGGACTCTTCTATGGCACCGGACATAGCCAATTTATATGTTGCGCAATTTGAACAAAGATTTTTGGCAAAGCAAGCTTTTATATCTAATATTAAGATGTGGAAGAGATACATCAATGATGTGGGAGGGGGATGAAGACAGACTTCAATGCTTTCTCCTATGGCTCAACTCTTTGGATGGTAATCTGCAATTTCAGTCATTACAGTTCCGACCATGTGCCATACCTGGACATCATGATTAAGAAAGAACATGATGGTTTTGTTATCAGCCTATATTGAAAACCAATGGACAGAATTTGACAGCTTTCACAACAAATCCCTGAAGACAAATCTATCTGTTGAACAATTTTTAAGGATCCACAGGGTATGCATTAAAGATCAGGATTTTGAGCACCATGCCACCGATATGATGCGACGCTTCCAACAGCGAGAGTATCCCTGTAAGTGTGTTCAAGATGCTTAAGGACACGAAGAGGAAGTCCCTTTTGCAAGCTTCTACTTCATTGAGACCGGCAAGGATGGTGTGTGCACTCACATTTTCAAGTATGTCCCATGATAGCTCAAGTATCCTGACAAAAGAGTGGTATCTTCTAGCCACATTACCCACCTTTCAGTCTCGGCACTTGATGATTGCATTCAAGAGGAATCAAAATTTATCTGACCTTCTGGCCCCTTCAGCCCTCAGCAAGCCCAGGTTTATTACTTAAAGCAAAGGACACTTCCAGTGTGGCAGATGTTCAGTATGTGAGAATACAATTGTTACTAAAAACCATTTTGTGCACCCTCAAATACAAAATAAATTCTTGCTAGAAGGCTTTTCCAATTGTAAATCATTGTGGGTCATCTATTTGATCATGTGCCCATGCAAACTGTTGTACAGAGGTAAAAGCCAATGGGCAATTCGAACACGCATTATGGAAAATAAAAGCTATATAGGCGGGAAGATTCTGGACAAACCATTGGTCTCACATTGGGAGGCTCGGGGACACACAAAGCATAGTTACTCACCTGTAACAGGTGTTCTCCAGGGACAGCAGGAATCCGTTCTCACATATGGGACTTCCTAGCTCCAGGCTGCCAAGGACCAAACCACGTCAGCACCAGCAGTGACCAAGTCAGGTAGCTGTGAGTTGCAGAAGGTGAGTCCCCACTGAGAGACTTCATACCCTAGTGTGTAGCGACACTATCATTCCGGTAACCTGAACATAGAAGGAACAAAGGACAGGAGTTGCCTACACCCCGAGAATATTACGGAGTGCTGTCTGGCCAAAGGAACTGTCCCTGCAGGACTCACTCTCCAGGCAGTAGTGAGCAGCGAACATGTGAACGGAAGACCATGTGGCGGCCCTGCATATTTTCATCACTGGCACTAAACAGAGGTTGGCCATCGACGTGGCCATCGCCCTCAAGTGATGCGCTGTAATCCGGTGCTCAAGGGAAAGACCCTCTCGCTCATAAGCAAGGGCAATACAGTCTGCCACCCAAATGGACAAAGTTCACTTGGTCACGGGGAGCCCCAGTCAGCTGGGGTGGTAAGACACAAAAAGCTGAGAAGCCTTTTGGTGGGCCTGTCTCTGCTGTAAGTAGAAGGACAGGGCCCGTTTACAGTTTAGTGTATGAAGTATGAGTTTTTCCCTGCCAGCGTGAGGCCGCGGAAAGAAGGTGGAGAGGACCACCTCCTGGTTAAGGTGGAAAGGGGATACCACCTTCGGGAGGAATTTAGGGTGTGTGTGCAAAGCACCACCAAGTCCTGAAGAACCTGGTATATGGTGGGTCCACCACCAGTGCCTGGAGCTCGCTCACTCTGTGAGCTGACATAAGGTCTACTAGAAAAGCCACTTTTTAGGACAGGTACCTCAAGTTGCAAATGGCTTGAACGGCAGACTGGTAAGCGGAGAGAGTACCATGTTGAGGTCCCACTCTGCTGCCGGGAGCTGGAGAGGGGGCTTGGATAGCAGGAGGTCCCGGAGGAACCTGGAGACCAGGGGCTGGCTTGAGAGGGCTTTTCTCTACACAGGGTGGTGATGAGCGGCTACTGCGCTCAGGTGTACCCTCACCGAGTTGGATTTCAGTCCGATGTGCAACAGGTGCTGTAGATACTGCAGCACTAAGTGCACATGGCAGGAGAAGGGGTTCTCCTGTCTTTCTGCATACCAGACGGAGAATCTTCTCCACTTAAAGGCATATGCATGCCTGATGGAGGGTTTACGGGAGGCCAGCAGGATCTCCTCAACTTCCCCTGGGAAGTTGAAAGGAGCCAGAGCTACCCTTTCAGCAGCCATGCGATTAGCAATAGGGACCTCAGTTTGGGCTGCAAGAGGTAGCCCCCATCCTGGGACAGGAAGTCTAGGTCCCAGCCCAGTGGGACTGGGAGTGCCACAAATAGGGAAAACAGAGGGAACCAGGGCTGCCCGGGTCACCTGGGTGTGATGAGGATCACCGACGCCCCCTCGCTCTGGACCTTGAACAGGGTCTTGGTGACCAGTGGGGTCAGTGGGAACACATAGAGTAGACCCTCTGACCATGAGATCAGAAAGACATCTGATGTCACCTTCCCCGATTGCGGTTGGCGCGAGCAGAAATGGAGTAGCTGTGCATTGTCCGGAGAGACAAACAGGTCCATCACGGGCCTGCCCCAGCGGTGGAAGAGTTGCTTCATTACCCTGGAGTTCAAGGCCACTCGTGCGGGTGAAGGACTCTGCTCAGCCTGTCTGCTAAGCAGTTGTCCTGGCTAGCAGATATACTGCTCTCAGGAGCATGTGGTTGCGCACTGTGAAAGAGGAGGGCCACCACCTCCTGACAGAGGGAATACGATCCCGTGCCTCCCTGCTTGTTGATACAGAACATGGCCACCTGGTTGTCCATCTGGATCAGCACAGGTCGGTGCCTTAGGTGGTGGCAGAATACTCGCAGGGTCAAAGGAAGATCGCTCTGAGTTCCAGGAGATTGATCTGCAAGAGCGACTCCTCTTGGGACCAGCTGCCTTGCATGTGGTGGTCCCACAATGCGCCCCCCCAGCCCAGGAGGGAGGCGTCTGTGGTCAGGGTCCTCTGTGGTGTGGGTGCCTGGAACGGCATCCCAGCCTGGAGATGGCATAGGTTTTGGTACCAAGTGAAGGACTCTGCCAGTTGGAGAGTGACTCTGAACCTGTCCTGTAGCCCCTCCGTGGCCTGAAATCACTGTGAATGGAGGCACCATTGAGCTGTCTGCATGTGTAGGTGGGCATAGACAGTCAAGGTCATGTGGCCCAACAGGCGAAGGAGGAGGCATACTGGCACCAACGGCGGCATTGCACTTCCCCTGCCAATTGTATGAGGTGGTCTAATCGTTCCCTTGGGAGGATGGCCTTGATCTGTAACGTGTCCAACAGAGCCCCTATGAACTCCAGACTTTGGGTTGGAGAGAGATGGGATTTGGGGTAGTTGATGACAAATCTCACGTGCTGCAGCAGGAAGGTTGAATGTTCTGCGGCCAGGCTGACCTCTGAGGCCATACAGCCTCTTATTAGCCAGTCGTCCAGGTAGGGGAAGACGAAAGACCCTTGCAGGCGCAAGTGAGCACCTACCACTGCCAGGCATTTGATAAAGACCCTTGGGGAGGAGACCAAACCAAAGGACAGTACCCTGTACTGGTAGTGCCCTCTTCCCACCATAAACCGCAAGTACTGCCTGTGGGAAGGGTGGATCAGGATGTGAGTATACGCATCCTTTAAGTCCAAGGAGCACAGCCAATCTCGCCAGTGGAAGTAAGGCAGCAGTGTTCCAAGGGAGAGCATTTTGAAACTCTCCCTCACCAGAAACTTGTTTAAGTTTTGCAAGTCTAGTATGGGTCTGAGGCCCCCTGTTCTTTTGTGGACAAGGAAGTACCTTGAGTAGAAGGCCTTCTCCCATAAATGTCTGGGTACAGGCTCTATTGCCCTGTTCTTGAGGACACCTGTGAGCTCTGAAGGCAGACGGGTCTGGTGAAGGAGAGGACACACTGGCTTTCCTGGGAAGAACCTGGGTGGTATTTGTTGGAAGTGGAGGGAATATCCCTCCTTTGCCACCTACAGCATCCACTAGTCTGAGGTGACCTCGATCCATCTGTGGGTAAAGAATGCCAGGCAGCCCCCTATGGGCTGGTGGAGGGCTCCTGAGGGAGGGGAGGCCCTGCCCTGGGAGTCAAAAGCTCCCCCCGGGTTGGGCTGGAGGCAGGGCCTGGGGCTTCTGAGCTTTAGGCTTCCTAGGCCCATGGCCCTGGCCCTTGAGCTGAGGGTCTTGTTATTTTTGGCCTGGTAGTGACCTTGATGGAGGGTTTCTTATGGGGGAGGGCTGAGGTCTTCTTGGAAAGCCTCTGCCTAGTCACGACCTTGGCCTCAATCTCAGCCGCCTTGTCGGCCATGGGTTTGCTGAACAAGTTCTCCCCAGTGCAGGGGACATTGAGCATTTTTTCATGTCCCATTGCTCGAGGTCTGAGGTTTGGAGCCAGGCCTGGGGCTGGGCACCTATGCCAGCCATTGCCACTCAGGCCACCGACCCGAACCCATCGTAGGCGGCTCGGGAAAGGAACTTGGAACAGTCCCTGATCCCGGCTGCCAGGGATTGGAACCGCTGGAGGGGTTCCCCGGCGAGCCCAGCTGAGAAGCCAGTACAATTCGTAGGCCTGGATCTGGCACCCGAGCATGGAGCCCTGGTAGCATTTTCGCCCAAGGGCATCAAGGGCTCTGGCCTCTCTGCCCGGGGGGGACAAAAGAGGAGTAGGTCTTCTGGCTCTTGAGCTTTTGCATGGAAGACTCAACCACCATGGAATTGTGTGGGAGCTGAGGCATGTGAAACCAAGGGCCCTTCTTGATGCGCTAAATGGCGTCGAGGCACTGGCTGACCACCGGCACCAAGGCCGGGGTTTCCCAAATTCGGAGTAGCAGCCGTTCGAGGATCAGCTGCACCAAGTCTCTTTAGGCAGAGACTCATACTGGAGGATTTCCAGTTCTTCGGTGTGCGGGTCCTCCTCCGACGGTCGTGAACGAGAGGGCCCAGGCCATATCCCAAACAAAGTTGTGGAAGGCCACATCCTCTGGAGGGGAATGGTGCCAAGAGTGGATGACTCCGAGGGGATGTCCCGGTGCCAACTGGTCTCCGGGAAGGCCTCGGTCTCCCACTTGGAGTTGGAGGGCATCGATGATTCCGAGAGTCTACAGTCCCTTGCCTCGAGGCTGGCTCCGAGGAGTCGGGCCCCTCTGGAGGACCTCGGGTCTGATTCTCAGAAACTTGCCAGGGACGACCAGAGACCCGAGAAATGGGATTGGGACCTCGACTGATGCCGAGGGCTTACCCGAGGCTAGTGACGCTCAGGGCCTGGCTCGATGCCTGGGCTTACCCGAGGCCAGTGGCACTCGGAGCCCAGCTCAGCGCCTGGGTACTCCCCGGCAGTTGGGGGGCCGGTCATCGGGGCAGATGATGTGGACGAACCAGCCATCATTACCTGCTGCAGGGCCAGGATAGCAGAGATGCTCTGTTCCAAGGCTGCCATTCTAATTTTTAGGCCAGAAGGCTCTGCAGCTTTTGGTGTGGGCACAGATGGCCTTGGGCCTGATGCCGGCAGTCTCGCGACTGCATCTTTGCCGAGGACCACAGCCTCGAGGAGCCTTGCAAGGTCTCTGCTGGCCGAGGACTCCCTCTTGGAGCCCTCAGGGGGATGCTGCTTTGATTCGCCCGAGTCCCTCTGCGGAACTTTACCGGGTTTTCCCAGGGGAACCTCGATGGACTTTGAGGATTTTTTCTTTTTTATCTCGGGATCTGGGGTCTTCTCGGAGGAGCCGTTGCCACGGGACTCCGAGGATGCCCAGACCTCACAGGACATGAATCGGTACCTGTTTGATGTATTGCTCAGTCTTGCTTTGAAGCTTGTCTTGATATACTGGAAAGACCCCACACAGTTGGATGAGAATCATTGGAGGAACCTGATATGTCTCCATATATCAGTGATATACGATACTCCCAGACCTCCCTTAGAAAATGGAAAGCTCTCGACACATATTCTGCTACTCTAAACCATGGGTGCCTGATACTGCCCTATGTATCTTGATTCTGATATGCTTTTGCCTTTTAAGTTTCTTAAAAGTTTCTTAAAAGTCTCCCCCCAGAGACAGGGGGGAGGGGATAGGGATAGCTGAAATTGGCTCTGTTATTGTGAGGTAGTTTGTCTACTGAATTTCTGTGTATATTTTTTTAATTTTGTTTGTTTGAAGACTAAATACATGATTTAAAAAAAAAAGGCAGTAGTAGTAGATGTGATTATGCCCCAGGGCAGAATAGACTTTGTACTCAAGTTTAAGATATCAAGAGATTACATAGTTTGAGAGAGGTGTCTTCCATAAATCCAGCTGAATAAACAAAGCCATTAAAGTTGCTCTAACAACAACATGCCATGAAAGTTTCTCTAACTTTTAGTGGTTCATTTGTATCTACCGAATCCCTTCCATATGACTCTATGTAACAATATTTGTAAATAGTTTACCACTGTTATCCAAGATTATGTAGCAAATGTTGTAAATAGTTACCCCTGTTATCCAAGTTTCTTACCCTGTTATCTGTAAACTCATACATGTTATCTGTAAACTCATACATGTTATCTGTACTGAGCATTTTTTGTTCCATGTAAACCGCGCTGATGCTGAATAGTGCGGTATAGAAGAGACCGTAAATAAATAAATAAATAAATAAATACCTTCCTGGTGGTGTATTTGGAAGTGGAGGAGGGTCCCAAAAATACTCCCACTGAGAGGAGCTCTTCTGGTGACAATGTAGTTTTATGTAAAAGAATGGCACTATCCTTGATGAACTTCTGAAGGTTCTACAGTATTCCGTACAGACGACCGTTGTATAAGTATGCCAAAATTGTGGGCTCTGGTGCAAAATCAACACAGATTGGCTGGCACTGCCCTCGGACAGCCTTTCTTAGGAAGGGGAAAGGGAAGCTGTTAGACGCCTTCTTGCTAGTGATATGCTTCTATGGTGGGAGACTCTTCTCATGGCTTCTCTCTATTGAGAGCTCCCTCTTATTTGCATGGCTTTAAGCAAAAATCTGTTTTATGCTTCTTATCCTTTCCTTTAGCTATGTTGCCTGGTTGTAAGTCCCATGTAGCTTCTCTGCAGTCTGCCTGCTTCTGAGCAGCCCTGAGAGGTAGTGCAGCCTTGCCCCTTTGATCGGTAGTGATGGAGTGGTGGGCCTATTGTCAGAACAAAGGCAAGAAACTTGATGCTATGTAAAAGCTACTTCTTCTATTAGGTTCCATGGAGGAACAGAATAAGAAGCCACAAAACTTGTTGAGGGTGTCGGAGTGAAGCAGAAATTCTGAAACTGCGGACTATGTGTTTCCTGAACACCTGCTGTTACCAGTAAATTGTTTCCGGTTATGCAGAAAGGGAAGTGATGTAACTGTGATTTCCCAGTGGTACAGTGGCTGAGCTTGAGAGGAAGCGGTTAGAGAATGAGGCAACTGATGAGGAGGCTTGTTGGTGGAAAGGATTTCCCCTGGCTGCCCATTTTCTAGGCTTTTCCCGTTCTTTCCACCTTGTTTGACTTGCTCCTTTTTTTGTGGAGAAAGTAATTTAGTTTAATGTATGAGCAGAGGAGCAACTATATTTGAGCATGATAATAGAAAACTGAGATGAGGAGGAGAGGAGCACTCCCTAACATAGGAACTCCTTCACAGGCTCAGGGAAGACTCTAAAGACTTCTCTAAGTCAGAGGAAAGTGAGTGCACTGGATCTGTCTGATAGTAGTTTTCTATAAGCAAAGGGGACACGATTGGTTTGCTTGGCATAATGTAGTACCTTAACAGCAGTGTTTTGAATAGTTTGAAGTCATTTAAGGGCAAACTGGCGAATTCCATTGTAAAAGTGTTGCAATAATCCAAGTGACTAATAAAAAGCACATGAATCAAGATGAGATGTGCATTTCTGTCAATAGATTCAATTAGACACAGGGCATAGCAACATGATTTCCTCACTGATGAAGTTTGTAGTTCAAAAGATAGTTCAGAGTTTACCATGACTCCCAAAATCAGAAGTAAAGATTTTAGGCCATCAAGTTGTGGGCAAGTGAGAGGGGGGGGGGGGGGAAGTAGGTTGAGATTTCAACATGTGATTCACACTGCCTGGAATTTTTGAAAGTTTAGTTTGAGGTCGTTAGATCTGAGCCTTTGGGCTATTTGGGAGAGACAAATATTCAATGGTGAGAAATCAGGTGAGGCTCAAACAATATACTACAAGGATGGGGTATCTTCAGCAAACAAAATGGGCTAGCCCCCAGGCATTGCTGAGAAATAAGTTAAAAGCACAGATTGGCACTGAACTCTGGGGAATGCCACTTGAAAGAGGTTGTGGGGAGAAGAATTTACAATAACCAAATGATTTATTAGTCAAGAATGAGGCAAAGCATCTTAGAGTTCCACCATCTATCCCAAAGTCTGCAGAACAAGCAAATAGCATATGATGGTTGATGAAGTCAAATGCAGAGGTCAATTACAGTGAATCTGCCTGAATCTAGATGCTGCTTAACCTTGCTAACTCGTGATGCTAAATATGACCCTGTACAGTAGTTTTACCTGAGGCAAGAGCATTGGTTTTACTGAGGAATGATCAAAACTGAAGCAGAACAACTAGAATTTTAAAACAGTTTATTGGATATTGGGTAGTAATTTATTTATTTAACAGTTTTTCTATACCGCTTTTGTCCAAAGCGGTTTACATCGAACAATATAACAATCTTAGAATTGTTTTACAATTAACAGGGAGAAGTAACTTGGAGAATAAAGGGGTTAACAACAACAAAAACAGGGGACTGGGGAATATCTTCTTGTTGGAGAGTGGATTGGTTAGGGGGAGAACATTTTGGGAAGGAAGCTAAATGCGGGGGGAGGCTAAGGTTTGTCAGACGGCTGCCTAGGGTGAGAACTTACACAATCTTGACGATACATATATTCATATGATTCTTGCAAGGTATTGTGGGTATTGTAGTTCATTCACTCCCAAACACAGCTGATGACAATAATTTGAGTTGTGAAACCAAGTGGTAAGATCAATAAAATACTTCTTTTATTGATGGGGTTTAATTCACCCAGCACATGTATGCTTGATAGCACTATAAATGAGGTTACTTGCTTGCAGTGTTTAAAATGGATAACAAAAAGTCACAAAGTAAACCAGAAACAACCTTCAGCTTGTCAGGCAATTAGCTAATGTTTTCTTAGCAAATAATTACCAAATACAAAGGCACAAAGTAAAGAATAAACTTTGCTGGTTAGGTTAACTTCTGCTTATTTTCCACGCCGATCTCAGCAGTGATTCTCCCTTGCTCACACACACAATCAGGGGCAGCCCTAATTACTATCAATGGACCAGCTGAAAGCCTTTAGCTGGCTGGCTGCTACTGTGTGAGCCCAAATCCTGCTTTAAGAGCTGTTTGCAGTGGAAATAAAGAACAAAGTTAGGTTTCTTTGTGATGGCTGATGTGTTTGCTCATAGAAAACTAGCAATAGCATTTAGATAAAGAACAGTCCATGTAAATAGTTTCATCTGCTGTATTTCCCCCTGCATCAACAATCATAGGGTCAATATCATACATTGGCACAGATGAGTCTTTCATTAAGGCACTATCATGAGAATGCTTATTCCCTTGCTGCCATTCTCTATTATAGATAGGGTCTGGATCAGTGTTCATACCTGAGCCTCTCCTGCCATCATTATTTCTCTCTGTATAGCCTGGCCAATATGTAATCCAATTCTGATGTCCAGCCTTCCAATCTTGATCCCTGGACACTGGATCTTCTCACATACCTTCTGGCCTTGGTCTGAAAGTCCCTTCCACATGCAGTCTTCTCTCTTCCAGGTAGCCACTGGTGATTCCTATCTCTGCCACTCCATTCCTCTGGCTGAATCCAGTCCAATGGACTCTGCTGGCTTTTGGAATACCTCCCAGTATGAGTACTGCCTTGGAATCTCCCAGACCTTCCAATGGCCTTTCTTCTCTTCCTTCCAGAGAGTTTCCTTCTCTCTCTATCTGCTTGGCTTGGCTTCTGTTTCTCCAGGTGATACTGGTGCTTGTAGCCGTTGCTGAAGCTCTCCCCTCTGTATCTCTTCCTGAAGCTGTTCTTGAAACTGGGCTGGAGCTTGTAGTAACTGTTATCTGAAGAATAAGCTCTATTCTTATTCTGTCCTAATGTGTGCTGCTCCCTAACACAGCGCAGCTGTGTTGAATCAGGCCCTGCCCTTTGAGATGAGTGCTTAGGGATTACCTCATAGCTCTCTTGATTGCACACACATTCTCTCACTTCAGCCCCTCTCATGGCTGCTGGAAACCTGGTGCATTCTGGGACTGGTAGTCTTTTATGTGAAAACTCTGTTTTCTTGCTTCTACCAGAACTGACAGGTTGCTTGTTCAGAGTCACATCATCTTTTCTATAGCTCCTACCTGAGCTATGATAAGCTTCCTTATCACAGGTTGTCTGTTCATGATAGTGTGTAGTGGCAATAGTTAGGTATTGTCCATCTGGTCCATAGTGTTCCTTGAAGAGGTGTGTTTTCAGTAGCTTTTTTAGATCTTTGATTGTTGGTATCTGAGAGTCTAAAGTAGTGGACAGAAGATATCCTTCCGACAATCAGGGAATTATACAATTCTGGCTGCCATATCTTAAAAAGGATATAGCAGAATTAGAAAATGCACAGAGAAGAGCCACGAAAAAGATAAAGGGGATGGAAGAATACCCCATCAGGAAAGGCTTAAAAGATTAGGGCTCTTCAACTTGGGAAAAAACAGCTGAGTGGAGATATAATAGAAGTTTATAAAATAATGGAGTGGAACAGGTAAACATAGATCAGTGTACTCCTTCAAAAATGCTGACCAAAAGAAAAAACTCACCAGAGATAGAATTAGCCATTTCCAAAAAAACCCAGCCTGACATTAGCAGATGCAGCTCTGGCTCCCCCTAAAGTGCCCTGCAGTGGTTCCCACCTGCAGAAGATGAGAATAAGCAACTCTTGACAGCAATCTCCACAACAGCAGCACCATTTAGAAGTGAAGCGCCGGCATTTGTGACTCCTCCAGGCTCAGCCAAAACACCAATAGCCAAATTAACTAACTGTCCCTCTGCTTCACCATCACAGAAAGATAGTAAGAATCTGCAACAAGATAGCAGCATCTCTCTCTCTCAGGATGTCAACAATTGAAACAATAAAATCTTAAAATAAATGCCTTAAAAATCATTTTCAAGAAAACTGAATACAATCTTGTTCATGGAAAGAAAAGAGTAGTTACTCACCTGTAACAGGTGTTCTCCAGGAGCAGCAGGAATCAGTCCTCACATATGGGTGTCATTGGCGCCAATGAAGCCCCAGCGGAGCATTTCCCCAGCTTTCTATGAAAGCCTTTGGGAATGCAGGCACGCATGCGCGGTTCCCTTCCCGCCTAAAGGTGCCATCTTACCTCAGTCAAATGACATAGCTAAGAACAGCACACAAAAATGAAAAATAAACTATGTACAACTGCAACTCCAAGGGGAGGAGGGAGGTTTGTGAGGACTGATTCCTGCTGCTCCTGGAGAACACCTGTTACAGGTGAGTAACTACTCTTTCTCCAGGACCAAGCAGGATGTCAGTCCTCACATATGGGTGACTCCCCAGCTCTGAGCTACCGAGGAACCCAGGCTGAACAAGAGAACTCCCTCTAGTCTCAGCAGCAAAGAAAGGCTTTTCAAGGACACAACCTCCACCGGTAGCCCAACAGAGGGTAGGAGGGCAGGAGTTGCCTAAACCTCAAAGAGATTCCGAAGTACTGCTTGGCCAAAAGCACTATCCCTACGAGACTCCCTCTCCAGGCAGTAATGGGCCGCAAACGTCTGGCTTGAAGACCAAGTTGCAGCCCTGCAGATGCCTACCAAGGGCACAGAGGGGAGATGAGCCACTGAGGCAGCCATTGCCCTGACACGATGGGCCGTGACCCTACCCTGCAAAGGAAGGTCAGCCACCTTGTAAGCCCAGGTGATACAGTCAGCTACCCAAATGGACAAGGTACGCTTGGACACAGCCAGCCCCAACTTATTGGAGTCAAAGGATACGAAGAGCTGAGTAGCCCTTCTATGCCCCTGCGTACGGTCAAGGTAGAAGGATAAGGCCCTCCTACAGTCCAGGGTATGCAGGACTGCTTCAGCCTGGCTAGCATGAGGCCTAGGGAGGAATGTTGGAAGAACCACCTCCTGGTTGAGGTGGAAAGAGGAGACAACCTTAGGGAGGAACTTTGGATGAGTCCTAAGGACCACCCTGTTCCTATAAATCCTGGTGTAAGGCCTATCACAGACCACTCACTCACTCACTCACTCGCCTAGCCGAGGTAAGGGCTATCAGGAAGAGTGTCTTCCAGGAGAGGAAGCGTAGTGAACAAGTAGCCATCGGCTCAAAAGGTGGGCGAGTCAGCTGCTGCAAGACCACATTCAGCTCCCACTCAGGGGCAGGAGGACGGATGGGAGGCTTGAGCAAAAGCAAGCCCCTGAGAAAGCGGGACACCAAGGGGTGACCAGACAGAGAATGTCCTTCCACCAGTGAGTGGTGAGCTGCTAGAGCTGAGAGGTGGACCCGAACAGAATTGGACTTAAGTCCCTGATTTGATAAGTGCAGTAAGTACTGAAGCACTAATGGTACAGTACAGGAGAAAGGATCTACTGTACGTAGCTGACACCGCACAGAAAACCTTTTCCATTTGAGAGCATAGGTTTTCCTAGTGGACTGTTTCCTAGAGTCTAGGACAACATCCTCAACTTCCTGAGATAGGCCCCAGGGAGCCAAAACTACCCTTGCAGCCTCCAGGCCATCAAATTGAGAGCTCTGAGATTGGGGTGCAGAAGGGAACCCTGCTCCTGTGAGAGAAGGTCGGGTTGCAACCCCAGAGGTACTGGCGGATCCACCGCCAGTTGAAGCAGAAGAGGAAACCAAGGCTGTCTCAGCCACCTGGGAGCCACCAGCAGGACCGAGGCCTTGTCCTGAAGAACCTTGAAGAGAGTTCGGGCCACCAAGGGCGTGGAGGAAACGCATACAGGAGGCCCTGAGACCAGGATATCAGAAAAGCATCCGCTGCTATCCGCAGAGGATGCGGTTGTCTGGAGCAGAACTTTGGCAGTTGCTTGTTCATGGGGCTGGCAAAGAGATCTATCAAAGGGAGACCCCCATTTAGGAAGATCTTCTGAACCACTGAAGGATGTAGCTGCCACTCGTGGGGCTGCAGTATTCTGCTTAACCTGTCCGCCAGGTAGTTGTCCTGGCCTGGGAGGTACACAGCCTTGAGGAGCATGTTGTGCTTGAGGGCAAATGAACAAAGGTCCTGAGCCTCCTGACAAAGGATCCTGGACCCAGTTCCGCCCTGTTTGTTCACATAAAACATGGCTACTTGGTTGTCTGTCTGAATCAGGACAGATTGATGAGCCAGGGTAGGAGAGAAAGCTTTGAGTGCTAATCGAATAGCTCTGAGTTCGAGGAGATTGATCTGCTGTGCAGCTTCCCAAGGAGACCAGAGGCCCTGGGTGCACTTGCCCAGACAATGAGCTCCCCAGCCTTGTAGGGAGGCATCTGTTGTTAGCACTACTGTGTACCCTGGAATCTGAAAAGGCACCCCTTTCAGCAGATTGGGTGGGTGTAGCCACCAGTTGAGGGAGTGCAGAAAGGGTCTGGACACCCTTATTCTGAGGCTGCCTCTGGCCTGTGACCACTGAGCCCAAAGACACCACTGTACAGGCCTCATATGGAGCCTGGCATTGGGGGTCACATGCACTGTCGAAGCCATGTGGCCTAGAAGCCTCAGGCAGAGTCTGGCGGAGACCAGGGACTTCCAGAGAAACTGATTTGCCAAGGCCATCAACCTTTGGGCTCTGTCTTCTGGCAAGAATGCCTTTGCCAGGAGAGAGTCCAACCTTGCCCCTATGAACTCCAAGTTCTGGGAGGGGAGCAAAGTGGACTTTGCGAAGTTTATGACAAACCCCAGGCGTTGTATAAGAGCAATAGTCCTGAGGGTGGCATGATTGGTCTCTTGACATGTCTGACCCCTGATGAGCCAGTCGTCCAGATAGGGGAAGACAAAGATTCCCTGATTTCTCAGGTAGGCCGCCAGCACCGCCAAGCACTTTGTAAAGACTCTGGGGGCGGAGATGAGGCCGAAGGGCAGCACCCTGCACTGATAATGGTTTCCTCCCACAATGAATCTGAGGTACTTTCTGTGGTCTGGATGAATGAGGATGTGACTGTACGCATCCTTTAGATCTTAGGAGCATAGCCAATCTCCCTGCTGGAGGTAGGGCAGAAGGGTTCCAAGAGTAAGCATCTTGAACTTTTCCTTCACGAGGAAATTGTTGAGGTTCCTGAGGTCCAGAATGGGTCAAAGGCCACCGGTTCTTTTGGGCACCAGGAAGTACCTGGCGTAGAAACCGTGACCTCGTAAGTGGGGAGGCACAGGCTCCACCGCCCTGTCCATCAACAGACCTTGAAGCTCTAGCAGGAGAAGGTCTGTGTGCAGGTGAGACCTTGGAGGCTCCCCTGGAAAATATGGTGGAGGCAGTTGGTGAAAATGCAGGGCATAACCCTTGTGGACTATGTCCAACACCCAACTGTCCCCGGTGATAAGGGGCCACTGGTGGGCAAAGAGGGCGAGACGACCTCCTGTGCAGGGTTGGGAGAGCAGTGGAGGAGAGCTATGCTCAAGGAGTAAAAAGCCCCCACCCTGCTGAGTGGTAGCAGGGGCCTGAGGCTTGGGGGTCCTCTGCCTACGGGGCCCATTACCCTGGCCCTTGGCTTGCTGACCCTGGGGGACAGCCTGGGCAGCCTGATATTGTGGGTACTGTTTGTAGGCAGTGCCCTTCCTCGGGTAAAGGGGCTTTTTACCCGAGCCCTTCTTTTTATGAGAAGGGGCAGAGGTCTTCCTCGACAGCCTTGTCCGAGTGAGGTGCTCGTTCTCGAGCTGAGTGGCCTTCTCGGTCATAGGCTTGCCAAAAAGGTTTTCACCTCGGCAAGGGACATCGACCAACTTGTCCTGAACCCATGGCTCGAGGTCCGATGACTGCAGCCATGCCTGGCGTCGAGCCGCAATGTTGGCTGCCGCATCTCGGGCCGAAGCCTCGAAGCCATCGTAGGCGGCGCGGGACATGAACTTCGAGCAGTCCCGAATCCCCGAGGACAAGGACTTAAATCTCTGCAAGGGTTCCCCGGAGAGACCAGCAGAGAACCTGGCCAACTCCTTGGCCAGGTCCCGCAAGTACATGCCTATGTACAGCTGGTAAGACTGGACACGGCAAGCAAGAATCGAGCCCTGAAAGCACTTTCTACCAACGCTATCGAGGTTCCGGGCCTCCCTGCCAGGAGGCACCGCGGAGTGCATCTTCTGGCTCTTCAGACGATGCATGGCCGATTCCACAACCATGGAATGGTGTGGTAGCTGTGCCTTCTGAAAGCCAGGGATCTTCCGGAGTCGATAGATCGAATCGACTCGCTTGCTAAGAACCGGCGCCGAGGCCGGTGCCTCCCACATACGGAAGAGGAGCCGTTCCAGCATCGGAGGAACCGGGACAGTAAAGGCCTCCTTCGGAGGAGAGTCATACTGCAGCGCCTCGAGCTCTTCAGCTCGAGGCTCTTCCTCGGGGTCCGCCGAAATAGCCAAGGCAGTGGCCATATCCTGGACGAACTCCGAGAACCGGGTGTCCTCCGGGGGGGGGGACCTACTCTGGGGCTCAGACTGCGGTGAGTCCGAAGGGACGCACCGAGTCTTAAAGGTATCAGGAGACTCCTCGTCCTCCGTCTCCCAAGCCGACTCGTCCGAGGAAGAGTCGGGGTCCGACCCCGCGGGGCCCTGGAGCACCCGCCCCAATGCCAGAAGCACCGGCGTCGACGCCCTCGGTCCCGAACGGGAGGTCGAGGGAGACCGCGACCGAGGTCGACTCCGAGCCACGATGGACTCGAGTATCGGCTCGGTCTCCGGGGTCGACTTCGACGTCGATGTCCTGGTGGTCGGGGCAGATGCGCCAGACAGGCTGTCCATCAGTGCCCACCGCTGCTCCATGAAGGCAGACATTCTGCTCTCCAAGGCTGTCATCCTGAGACTCAGCTCGGGAGACGCAGCAGCCACCGACTCGGGCCCCGGCGGCGGCGCCGGGCCTGACGTTGGCTCCCTGGGAGGAGAGTCCACGAGGACTACGGGGCTTACGTGTCTAGCAGACTCCAGCTCCACACGAGGAACTTTGGCAGGCTTCTCTGGTTCCACGGGCCCGGGGCGACGGTCGGGGGTCTTAGACCTGGCCCTCGAGGAGCCAGGGACCTCCTCCGACGATGCCCTCGCGAGCCGTTTCTTCCTCTTGCGTTCCCGGTTGGGGGACCCCCTGTCTGAGGAGCTTTGACAGCGCTCGGGATCGGAATCCCGAGATGTCGAGGCCTCAGACGAGGTCCAGGCCCGGCCGGAGGCTGAGTCCGAGAAAAGCCTTTCTTTCTGCTGCTGGCGACTTCGTAGTGCCTTGGAAGACATTTTTCCACAGGCCCCGCACGACTTAGGATCGTGGTCAGGGCCGAGGCACCGAAGGCAGCAGTCGTGTGTGTCGGTGAGAGACATTAGTTTCTTACACCGATCACACTTCTTAAAACCGCTGGAAGCCATCGGGGAAAAAAGAGTCCCCGTGAGGTCAAAGGACCAGCCTTCCAGGGAAAAAAGGGCGCGAACACCAGCCACGAAGGGCAAAAATCAAAAAAGAAGAATCGGGCTCGATACCGGTGTACCGAACCCGGCGGGAGGGGAATCGGCGTCGAATCGGTAGAAAAAAGAGCAAAAATCGCTGAAAAATCTAATTTTAACTGGGAAAAACTGGACACACGTCCAGTGGGCTTCATGGAAAAAAAAGAGACTGAGGTAAGATGGCACCTTTAGGCGGGAAGGGAACCCGCATGCGTGCCTGCATTCCCAAAGGCTTTCATAGAAAGCTGGGGAAATGCTCCACTGGGGCTTCATCGGCGCCGATGACACCCATATGTGAGGACTGACTTCCTGCTTGGTCCTGGAGAACACGCTTTTAGCCTTTCAGTTTCAATTTCTCTTTTTATTTTAAACAGAGGCTAAAATGAAGAGAGAGAGGAAGCACAAGGCGAAAGGAAGTTAAAATAAAGGAGGGAACAAAGATTTACTTACTCTTCCCAAGGCGACAGTGGCTCTATGATAATGTTCAAGGACCCACCAGAACTAAACCCTTCAGAAAAGGCCTGTTCGAGGGCTGCATTTAACTCAATAAGGAAATGGTCCGTGGACCTATTCCTGAGAGTAAAAAAGGTCTAGAGGCCGTAGCAAACACCTAAAGTAAGGTTACCAAAATCAGCTGCACTAGGCCACTGTTACATCTGTTGGAGACAGAGAATACTAGGTAGATGCAGTTATGCATCAGTCCTTATAGGGGTGATTATATAACCAAAGCTCAGAATTCTCTGCCTTCATTTTTTGGTTTAGGTACACAATCCACTCATCTGGACTAGTCCAGAAGGATTATAAGGAATTTGCTTTTTGATAAGGCCCATAGAATATGCAGGCTGAAAAACTACACGGGAAAAGGCCCAAGATCTATTAGGGCTGGCCGAAAAGTATCCATTGCCCTAGGTGAGCCTTCAGCCATCTCCCTTCCCATGCATAGTCCATGTCCAGCATCCTTTTTTTAAATCTTTTCTACCCACTATGTCCAGCAACACATCTCATCTCATCTCCCTTGTCTTAACTACCTCTATGTCCAACATTTCCCCTTCCCTAGTCCCCTAAGGTGTCCAGTACCTCATCTTCTCTTCCCTTCCCTACCTCCAACATTGTCCAGTGTCTCCTCTTCCCTTCCCCCTCCCCAAGGGATCCAATAGTTCATTTTCTCTTTCTCTTCCTACCATCCCCAATAGTCCAGAATCTTCCCTTCCTTAGCTCCTCCCATGTCAAGCAACTCTCCTTCCCTTCCTCATGCCTGCCACTGCTACCACAACCCTACCTCCATCCTCCACCTGCGACTGCTGTTACAGAATGAAAGTCAGCATGGCACGAGGCCTTGAACACAGATTGTCCTAAGCACATGCCTAGTTGTAGGGCTTTTCTAAAACCTATTGTAACCTGCATCCACTAATTCAGATGAGCAGGCTTTTGCCTAGAGATGAGGTATAAACAGGCTTTTAAAATAAATAAATAACATTCTTACCGGAGTCAGGAATTTGTATGTGAGGTGTGCATTTTCTGCTAGAACATCTGCAGCAAGATCAAAATACTGAAGAGAAAAGAATAACAATTAGATTTCCAGTTTCTATTCTGTGTAGCTCAAAAAAATCTACATGATATCAAAACATTCAGAGTTTGAAATGTGAATATTTCAGCAATATATCTTTTTGGATCAAATATATTAAACAGATTTCCCATAGGAAAAGCTCCCATTTGAGGGTCATTTTATAAGCGGGAGCATAGTTAAAGTGGTATTTAAGGTGCCTATATTAAGCCTACTTTATAAAAACAAGTAGGCACTTATTTGTCTTTATAAATGAATAATGTAAGTGGCAGAAACCATGCCTTAAGTTAAGGTACAGGGATTTACACTAGCCCTAGAGCTGGAATACCTGCCTGCAACTAGATTTTTCAAGAGTGCATGTAAAGCGCAGTTACTCACCAGTAGCAGGTTTTCTCCATGGACAGCAAGAATAAGTCCTTACGTATGGGTGACATCACTGACGGAGTCCTGTGCAGGGACGCTTCCCAGCTTCCATTGGAAGCTTTTGGGAGACTCCACCGTGCATGCGCGCCTGCCTTCCCGCCTACTGCAACACCATCTTCTCCAGTCTAATAATATAGCGGTATGGTTTATTAAAATTTTTGATATACTGCTCTTCAAAACATCGTGTCAGGGCGGGTTACAATAATAAAACATTAGAAAAAAAAATAACGCCAATTAAAATTAAGAAAAGTAGAAAGGCTGGGTTAGCATAGGAAGGAAGGAAGGAGGGGGGGGGGGGTGCAGTGTCGAGGAGTTCCCAGTGCTGGGGGCAAAGTGGTGCCCAGAGTAGTTACTTACTAAATTACTAATTGGTGTCTACAGTTGTTGCTTGCTAAGTTACAGCAGAGGGTAGATTAAAAGCTTGAGAGAAAAAGTGGGTTTTAAGGGCTGTTTTAAACCTAGGAAAGGAAGATTCGAGACGTAGGGAGGAAGGGAGATCATTCCAAGTGATGAAGAAAAAAAGCTGAATTTAGAGTGCTTTCCAGGAGGGCATTTGATGGAGATGATAAGTAAAGATGATGTGCATATACTGAGCGGAGTGAGTGAGTTGGGGCGTAGGGGATTATGTGAGAGGAGAGATATGTTGGGATACCTGAGTTGAGAACCTTGTGAATTATAGAGAGTAATTTATAATGAAGCCGATATGGGAAAGGAAGCCAGTGGGATTTTATAAATAGCAGGAAGACATGGTCTGACTGTGAGGCATGATGAAGGAGGCGAATGGTGGTTTTCTGAACTGTTGATACTGGGGAAGACCGGAGTAAATGATGTTACAGTAGTCCAACTTCGAAATAACTAAAGAAAGCAGAAGAGTGGTAATGGCAAATGAAGGGAGATAAGAGCGGATACTATGAATCTGGTGGAAGGAAAAGAAGCAGCGGCGGACTGTTGAGTTAATGTGTGACTGAAAACTAAGAGAGGAGTCGAGTATAACACCTAAATATTTCAAAGTTTGTACAGTGGGTATGGTGTTGCCTTCAAGAGTTGGAGATATGGATGGGGGTGTGAGTGGACCAGAAAACCAAAGTGCTGAGGTTTTTCCTGAATTAAGATGTAAAAATTTGTTTCCAACCAAGAGGCCACAGAACTGAGACAGGAATTGATTGGGGAAAGATCAGGCAAGAAAAGGGCAGGATATCATCTGCATAAAAATAAGCAGAGACACCATGCTGCTGAATAAGAGTAGCCAGAGGGGCAAGGAATGCATTAAACAACAGGGGGGCAAAGCACCGATCCCTGTAGAACACCACAGGAAAGAGGGAAGGTGGAGGAAGTAGCAGATTGGAATGAGATGCAATATGAACGGAGAGAGATAAGAATGAAACCACTGAAGTAGACTTTATCCCAGCAGAAGAGAGACATGAAAGCAGAAGGGATTAATGGACTGGATCAAAAGCACTGGATAGGTCAAGCGAAATTGCCAGGGTGACATTCCCCTTCTCACGGGACATGCGAGTTTCATTCAATACGGGTAACAAAATGGTTTCTGTGCTGCAGCCCGGCCTAAAGCCTGATTGATGCAGGTGAAGAAAGTTGGTGTGTTCAAGATGATCCAAAAGCTGTGTGAAGACAAGTTTTTCAAGTAACTTAGATAGATAGGGAGGATTAGAGCCTGGGCAGAAGTTAGCAGGAGAAGCAGGATCCAGTGAAGAGTTTTTCAACAGAGGCCGGACCATAGAGGTTTTCCAAGATGAAGGAAAGATGCCAGAAGAAAGGCTATTATTGAAGAGAAGTTGAATATATGGGAGAAGTGCCAGAGAGTGTTCAGAGATCCAGGTGGAGGGGATTGGATCTAGGACACAAGGGCTCCGAGATAATGAGGAGATAACCTTCTTTAATGCAGAGACAGTGACTGGATTAAATCTTGACCAGGAGTAGAAATGCACAGGATCAGATAAGTCTTCAGGGAGTGTTGTGAAAGGTGAATCAGTCACCATGAGCAAGAGGCATGAGGGGCTAGAGGGGGGAAAGACTTGCCGAAGAATAGAGATTTTGTACGAGAAGTAGCAAAAAAAAAAAAAACAACTCCTCGAGAAGGTGGGAGGGTGGTAAGGACTTAATCCTGCTGTCCATAGTGTGATGAAGTAGCCCCATTCTCTACCTTAAAAGCACAAGATTCACGGCATTTTAGTCCTGAAGCTGACAGGGAAACAGACCATGTGAGCAGCTGTTGTCAGGGACAACAGAAACAAATGCAGCCACGAGGTCTGAAAAAACACTCAGCTGAGAGAAACTCCCTAGTTCCTGATAGCGTGCACCTGTTTCTATCCCTGTTCTTTGATTTTATGGCGTTCTTTTCTGTTTCTTTTTCCGCAGCCTTCCTTTTAAATGCTTTTATGTATTGTAAACCGCCCAGATGCTATTTTGTATTGGGCGGTATATAAAGTTTTAATAAACATAAACATAAACATTATAAGGACAGTGCAGGAAACACAGGGTTAGAACAGGAACGAGGACAGCATGAACGAGGAGAACTGTTAGAACTGGCAGAACAGCGTGAGCAGCATAAGCAGAGAGAACAGGCTGTCTTACCTGAAGCAGCTGGCCAAGAGGAAGCAGGAGGAGTTTCTTGCTTTGACCTAGGAAGTGAGTCAGAGACAGGAAGGATTCACCCAAGTAACTACCCAGAGTCCTACAGGAGGAAGCAGCTAGCAGGAGCAGAGAACAGGTGTGACTGGTCTGCTGATTGCAAACACTTTGGAACACGGAGGCTACGTTCCAGCCGGAGTGAGTGGAAACCAAAGACAAAACTGTATGTATCAGAAAGCTGTGACCTGAGGAATGATTATAGTGGGAAGTTAAAAGTGGTGAATGATAGAAATTCCTACAGTGTGAATGCAGAGCAGCCTCATGCAGGAAGTCTAAGGTGGGGGCAGGGCTGTAACTCCCCACCGAGAGATTTAAGCAGAGAGCTGAGCAAGGAGCCAGTGAAACCTCCAGAGAGGGTTAAAGGATATTATCTATCCCAAGCTGAGGATAGAAATAAAGAGAGACACTGTGATGGCACGGCACAGGGGAATTTCCAAGCCTACTTTAATAAGGAGGGTATTGAATGCGCGCAAGAACCCATGATAATTGACACACTCAGTGAGTGTTCGTCCGGCTGTGACCCAATAGACTGTACACTGATTTCATCGCATAAAATAAGGTCCTTATGCTAGTCAGAGCTGAACATAGTGTTAAGGGAAAACACTACAACTGATAAATGCTGATTTCCACACAGTGAGACGGTGTGCTGCTGTTGAATGCATAACGTTATTACTTACTTTGAAGCAAGAAGAAATTGTTCTAATATTCTTTATGTTTGTGCCAGAGGACATGGCTTATTTCTTTTGAGTACTTGTGTTTTGTTTGTTATTTGAATAATCCGACCCCGGGAGGGGAATAAATCCTAATTTGCCTTTACCACTCGAGGCGTGCAACTACTTTCACTGCCATCAGGCGCAGGCCTGCTAGCCTAGAAGCAGTCTGCCCACCTGGTGGTGACAATAGAGAACCCCTGCTACAGATGAGTAACTATGCTTTCTCCGTGGACAAGCAGAAAGTAACTCCTCATGTATGGGATTCCCAAGCTACAGGCTATAGAAAACAGAGGAGGCCAAAAGCCCAACAGAGGCAACAAAACTGGAAAACAGGAAAAACAGAATAGGTAGTCCCTCTAGGGACTCAACAGATTCAGCACCCTCTAAACCCTCCCCAAGAACCTATGACCAAAAAAAACAAACAAACAACTATGTTACCTTGTCCACGTCTATGTCTATCCTCTGTCAAAATCATCATTGTTGCCCTCCTGGTGATGGCCCCATCCCTATAACTGATTAACCCCCCCCCCCCCCCTTTTTGTTACACCGCTTTGACCCGGTGAAAAGCGGGATATAAATACAGTTAAATAAAATAAATAAAAATACATCAGTCTGAGGTCTTTTTTTTTTTTTGGTAGCTTGGATGGACAGAAGGGCCAGTGGGCAGGAGTTGGACCTAAGACCCAAAGAGATGCCAGAGCATGGCCTGGCCAAAGTTGCTGTTCCGTCGGGAATTCCCAATCCAGACAGTAATTAGCTGTGAAAGTATAGACTGAAGACCATGTAGCAGCCTTATAGATTTTCTCTGTAGAGACTGAGCGCAAGTTAGCGACTGATGCAGCCATGGCTCAGACATTATGAGCTGTGACATGACCGTCAAGTCTCAGCCCTGCCTAGGTATACACCAGAGAAATGCAGTCGGCTAGCCACAGGGATTGTGTGCGTTTAGAGATGGCAGCACCCAGCTTACTGTGGTCAAAGGAGACAAAACAGCTGGGTGAACCCCCGGTGAGCCTTCGTACAGTTGAGACAGAAGGCCAAGGCCCACTTACAGTCCAATGTATGCAACACTGCCTCACCCTGGTTGGCGTGCGGCCTCAGGAAGAATGTTGAAAGAACTATCAACTGATTTACAGTAGATAGAACGTGAAGACCATCTTCGGCAGAAAATGTGGGTGGGTTCGTAAAACCATTCTATTCTGGTCAAATCCGGTGTATGGCAGGTGAGCCACCAAGGCTTGGAGCTCATTGATGTGGCATGCCAATGTGACTACCACCAGGTAAAGAACTTCAGAAGACAGGAGTCAAGCAGCTCAAAAGGAGCCTGCATAAGCTGAGCAAGAACCATGTTGAGATCCCAAGCCACTGCAGGGGGCCTGAGAGGAGGCTTTGAGAGGAGCAATCCCCACATGAAGCGAGCCACCAGAGGCTGGGCTGAAATGGGCTTTCCCCCAGAGCCGCGATCGTAGGCCCCAGTCGTGCTGAGGTGAGCTCGGATGGAGTTTGACTTAAGGCCCGAGTGTGATCCACTGTGCAAGAAAAGGGATCCAGCACCCTGTCCACACACCAAGAGGCGACCCTCCACCACTTGAACACGTAAGCTCTGCACGTCAAATCTTTACAAGAAGCTAAGAGGATGTTTGTGACATTCTCAGGTAAACTGAGTTCCGAGAGGACTACCCGCTCAGCATCCAGGTCGTGAGGGCCAAGGATTAGACATTGGGATGCAACATGGTTCCGTCATCCTGGGAGATGAGGTCTGTGGCAGAGTCCAGATGGAGAGGCTCTCAGAGAGTTGGAGCAGCAGGGCAAACCAGGGCTGCCGAGGCCACCTTGGGGCAATGAGGATCATGGTGCCCCTGTCAGCCTGTACGTCGCCAACCACTCCTGTCAGCTGCTGCAATGCAGCTGTTGGTAGGAATGTCCAAGCTTGAGTGGTATCGAGGAGGGCCTCAATGAATTCCAGCTACTGTGTAAGCTTGAGATGGGACTTGGGGTAGTTGATTACGAACACCAGCCACTAGAGAACCTGTATGGTGAGATGGGTGGACTGCCAGATGACATCCAGAGTGAAACCCTTGATGAGTCAGTCGTCCAGATAGGGAAAGACGAAGACCCCCATGGTTCGGAGGTAGGCGACCACTACTGCGAGGCATTTCATGAAGACTATGGGTGCTGAGGCCAACCTGAAGGAGAGCACATGGTACTGATAGTGCTAACTTCCCAACACAAACCTGAGGTATTTTCTGCGACTTGGATGGATCGGGATGTGTGTATATGCTTCCTTGAGATCCAAAGAGCATAGCCAATTGTCCTTTAGGAGGTATGGAAACAGCGTCCCTAGCGAGACTATCTTGAACTTCTTGTGCACCATGAACCGGTTGAGGTTCCAGAGGTTCAGAATGGGCCTGAACATGCCCGTTTTTTGGGGACCAGGAAGTACCTGGAGTAGAAGCCCCTTCTGACCTGAGCCAGTGGAATTGGCTCTATGTCGAGTTCAGTCAGAAGAGCGGAGACTTCCTCCTTCAACAGGCTTCAATGCAGCAGGTCCAGGGGTACTCCACCTGGGCAAAAGGAGGCGGCAACTGGGCGAAGTGTAGTCTGTATCTGTTCTGGACAAGCTGCAGCACCCATGCATCCGAGTTGATAAGGGGCTACCTGTGGGCAAAATGGATAAGACGCCCTCTACCTGAGGGGGCACCTCGATGGGCAACGGTTGGATGGCTGTGCTCCTGAGGAACCAGTCAAAAGCCCGCCCCCAGCTTGGGTTGTAGGGCTGGCTGGGCCTTTTGAGGTTTCTCCCTTCACTGTTGGTGAGGGGCCTGTGCCTTTGGTTGGGCTTTCTGGTGGCCCAGATAGTACCAGGGTGGACAAGGGTACAAGGCCTTCTTGCCCTGGTACTTCTTTTCTGAGGGCTCAGTGGTCTTCTTCGAGAGCCTGGAGAGCATCACGTGCTCCTTCTTGAGTTCACCTGCTTTGTCCTCAACCAGTTTTTCTTAGAGGTTCTACCCTCGGCAGGAGACATTAGCAAGTTTGTCCTGGACCCACTGCTCCAGGTCAGAGGACTGGAGCAAAGTCAGCTGACTGGCACCGATGCCCACAGCCGCTATTCTGCCTGAGGACGAAGGCATTATGGGTGGCTCATACCATGTATTTTGAGCAATCCTTGCTGTGGCCTATCAGGGCTCAGAAGGAGTCAAGGCAATCAGCAGGGACAGGAGATGCAAAGTCTGCCAGGTCCAGTATGTCGTCCTTCAAACACATACTCATATACAGCTGGTAGGAAAGGAACCTGGCCATCAGCAGGGAATCCTGAAAGCATCTCCTCCCAAAGGAGTCCAGGGTTCTAGCCTCCCTGCTCGGAGGTACCAAAGAAGGGTCTTGGTGCTCTTCAACCACTTCAAGGCCAATTCCACCATGATAGAGTTGTGAGGCAACTGGGGCTTCTTGAAGCCTGGGGCCTTTTGCATCTGGTACATCAAGTCCAGCCTCCAGCTAATGGCTGGAACCATGAGAGGGTTCTCCCACAGCCTCAGTAGCAGGCTCTGTAAGACGTGATGCACTGACACCATCACAGCCTCCTTGGGGGTCAAGGGGTACTGGAGGACTCTAGGTCCTCTGCTCTCGGCTTATCCTCCTATTCCAAGGAGAAGAGTCTGACCTTGGCTATGTCCCTGACAAAGTGCTGGAACACATCCTCCAGGGGCGATTTGTGCCACTCATATGGAGGAGACGGGTCAGACGGAAGGTCCGTGGACCTTCTGTCTGACAGCGCAGATTCCTCTTTGGTTTCCCAACAGTGTCCCATTGTTTAGCTTCCTAACACCAGGTCTCTGAGATACCAATTATATCTACCTCTTTGATCAGTGCTATGTAATCTAACTCACCCATCTTATTTATTTTTTTTTTTTAGACTACTAGCATTTGTACAAAGGCATTTCAAAGCATGGGCTCGATATTCGGATCTTCACTGCGGGGGTCATATCTGGCTCTGGCATAGAATAGCCAGGTTATCTGGATTATGTAGCCTTGGGCAAGCCACTTAACCCTCCATTGCTACAGGTATGCTTAGATTGTGAGCCCTTCAGGGATGAGGGAATAAAAAGTATATAGTAAAGGGCGGTATATTAAGTGCCTAAACCATAACCATAGCTATAACCTTGGATTCAGAATCTGAAAGGAAGTCGAAGTAGCATCAGGTCTCCTCCTGCCTCCTGCTCTGGTCATGTGGAGGGTCAGAATCGGTGGGACCTCTGCACCCTGAGCACAAACACACGTTCCCTGGCACATCAGACTCCGAAATGCCAGAGAGATAACTGTGGAAACCGGCATCAAATTCCGATCTCCCACCCGATGCACCTACCTTGACGGGCAGTGCATAGGTCTCCGGAAAGGACTGGATGGAATGTGGTGATGACACTGAAGGCAAAGGGCCAGTTGTTGCAAGGCCAGAACTGCCACCATGTGAGCCTCGGTGGCTCAAAGGTGTTCCTCCAGTACTGCCGCCTCCAAGGGGACTAGGGCTGGAATTGTGACTTTGGCCACTTGTGAAGACACCTCTGGCGGGGACTCCATAATGATGGGCTCATTGGGAGACATCCCGCTGCTCTCCAGGGCTATGGGGATTGATTCCTCTCATCTGGGAGTCTATGCCTCCCACCGGGGAATTAGAGGTCACTCCTGGCCTTCTCTCTCAGTGTTGTACCAGGAAGGGCTTTGATGCTGATGCGCGAGGCTTGTCCCAGTGCTCGAGCACCCCTTTGACATTGATGGGATGGATGTCAGGTCCTTCCTGGATTGCAGTCAGATATCAATGGAGTCTCCATTGGATGCCATGGCACCTTGGTTTCAAGTGTGTCTGGGCGTCCTTTGATGTCGACACCTGGGTGGAACCTCTCGATGGCATCGATGCCGATGCTGGGACCGAGGATGCTGAATCTGATGCCCCGAAGAGGGACTCCTCCAGCTTTTCCTGGCCCTTCAGGCCCCTCCTTATCATCTGCAGGCAAAGATTGCAGAAGTAGGCTGGTGGTTGGGCCTAAGGCCCTGCAGGAACCAGCTGTGCCTGTTGGTGACAAAGATGGTATGACCACATTTCATGCATGTCTTGAAGTTCTCACTGGTTTAGACATGTCCAGGAAAACCGTACCGGCAAGGTCGAAGGCGTGGATTTTACCTACAGCAGGAAAAGAACTGGTTTGGAAAAAATCGAAGTCAGTCTGGAAAGCGTAGTTACTCACCTGTAACGGGTATTTCTCCAGGGACAGCAGGTATCAGTCCTCACATATGGGTGACATCAGTGCTGACAGAGCCCGCGCAGAGCATTTCCCCAGCTTTCAAAGAAAGCCTTTGGGAATGCTATCACGCATGCATGGTCCCCTTCCCACCAAAGGGTGCCATCTTGTTCAGTCAAATTATATAGCTAAGATGGCAATAAACTAAAAGGTAGAGAGGCAACTCCTAGGGGAGGAAGGAGGTTTGTGAGGACAGATTCCTGCTATTCCTGAATAACACCTGTTACAGGTGAGTAACTATTCTTTCTTCATGAACAAGCAGGAAGTCAGTCCTCGCATATGGGACTGCCTAGCTCCAGGCTGCTGAGGACCAAACCAGGACAACACCAACGGCGACCAGTCAGACAGCTGTGAGTTGTAGAAGGTGAGTCCCCATTGAGAGACTCTGCAAGACCCTAGTGTCCTAGCGACACTATCACTCCGGTAGCCTGAACACAGAAGGGTCGGAGGGCAGGAGTTACCTACACTCCGAGAATATTATGGAGAATTGCCTGACCAAAGGCACTGTCCCTGTGGGACTCGCTCTCCAGGCAGTAGTGAGCTGCGAACATGTGAATTTTATTTATTTAGACAGTTTTGTATACCACCTTATCCTTCAATCAAAGTGGTCAAAAACACATTAGGAGGTATACATTCAACAGGAGGGGTGTATATGACAGGGGATATGACTCACATACATAAATGCTATCTGCTTATAGGTCTAATTGTGGCGGAGAGGTGGGCCACTTGGGTGGTGTCTGATGCTTGGCAACTTATAGTGGTTGCTCATAGACCTCGGTGAAGAGGAGGGTCTTGAGCGCCTTGCGGAAGTCCTTGGTATCATTTAGGGTCCTTAAGTTCATGGGGAGGGAGTTCCATAATGCAGGCGCCAGTAGCGAGGGAGCTCTCTTAGATGTAGCTTGCTTGGTCTTGTGAATACCAGTGGGTATGGTGATCCTGTTGTCATTATTGGCTCTTCTAGTCCCGTTACTGATTTCCTTGGTTATTATGTCCTGGAGTGCATCTGCCGAGCGGTGGTGGAAGATTTTGAAAATGTTCAGGATTGATTTGAATTTTGCCCTTGCAATTATTGGGAGCCAGTGCAGCTGTCGCTTGATGGGGGTGATATGCTCTGATCTTGCGGTGCCCATGATGATGCGTGCTGCAGTATTCTGCACCATTTGAAGTGGGTGAATGGACTGCAGGGGGAGTCCTTGGTATAAGGAGTTTCCATGGTCTAGAAGCGGGGTGATGACTGCTTGAAAAACTGTGCGGAAGTGGTCCTGATCAAGGATCAGTTTGAGTTTTCTGATGGTCCTCAATAGGTGGTAGCCTCTTGCTGAAGTCTTAGCAATGTGAGATTGTAAGTTCAGGGTCCTGTCCAAGGTGATGCCTAGGTACCTCACTTCGTCCTTGATTGTTATAGTTTTGCTTAGAATGCTGATGGTTTGAGGCGGCTTGAATGTGGAGCCTCTAGTGATGAACATAGTCTCCGTTTTATCAAAGTTGACCATCAGGTTGTTTGCGGCGAGCCAGGTGTTCATGTCCTCAAGGCAGCTTGTCATCGATGTCATATCCAGTGATTGCACGGCAATTGGGGCATATACCATGATATCGTCCGCATACAGGTGGTAATGTAGTTTGTGGCATTTGATGTTGCATATGGGTTGGATGTATATATTAAAGAGTATAGATGAGAGAGCTGAACCTTGTGGTAGTCCTTGCATAACAGGGAACTGGTGTGATTTCCTTTGAGCACATTTGACTTGCTGCGTCCTGTCCTTTAGGTAGGAGGTAAACCACTTTAGGGTGTTCTTACTTAATCCGATCTGCTGCAGGTGTTGAAGCAGTATGGTGTGGGACACAGTGTCAAAAGCTGCTGAGATGTCCATGAACACTAGCAGGAACCCGTTCTTTATGATGTCCATGCCCCTTAGGAGGTTGTCGAAGAGAGAGGTGAGCCGAGTTTTCACATTGTGCTGTGGTTTAAAGCCATGCTGGTGGGTGTCAAGTGGAGCATTCATATCTATGTGATCCTGTAATTGCCTCTGCATGGTCTTTTCAATGATTTTAGTGAGGAAAGGAAGGCTAGAGATGGGGCAGTAGGATTTTGGATCAGAGGGACTTAGCATATTGCTCTTGAGTATCAGATGTATCGTGGCCTGCTTGAGGGATTGCGGCATATGTCCTTGCTGGAGGGATTCCTTAACGATTTTGTGGAGGTAATAGTTTAGCTGGCTTTTAGTAGCTTTGATCCATGCCACTGGGCATAGGTCAGATGGTGAGGATGTCGTGTTAAGGGTGTTCACTATGTCCTCTGTTTGCTATGCTAAAGTCATCCCAGGTTTGCTGATGCGCCGTCATTTCCAGGTTGTGTGCCTGGGGGAGAAGAGTGTTTGTTTGGTTGGAGTTCTTTGCTATTAGGTAGTTTGCAAATTCTTGTGGGTCCAGGTGGTGGGTGCAATGCTGAGTGGCGTCTTTGGTGAGCTTCTGCACAATGTTGAATAGCTCCCTTGGTTTGTTGGCTAATCTCATGATTAGGTTGGTATGGTGTTGTTGCTTGCGCTCGTTGATCAGGTTGTTGTATTCCACCTGCTTGGATCGGTAAAGGGCCATAGAGTCCTGTGACTTGTCACGCCTCCATTTTCTTTCCAGTTTTCTGAGTATGTGTTTGGCATCCCTGATATCATTCGAGTACCATGGGTTTCCTGTGTGCGTGTGGTCCTTCACTGGTTGGAGCTGATGCAGTCTCAGCTATTATGCGGTTCCATTCCTCTATGGTCTTGTCAAGGGTGTCACACTCCTGTTGGAGCTGAGGGATTGTTTCTTTTAGAAAAGCATCTTTATTGCATGCTCTGAATCGTCTGGTTCTGCTCTCTTCCTCTGGGTGTTGAGTAGGGTTATCCAAGCTCAAGGAGAAGGTGATTACATGATGGTCGGACCATGGGACCGGGGTGATTGTTGGGTTTGTGACTCTGCCCTGTTCTGCCAGTTGTACTGGAACAAAGACAAGGTCTGGAGTGGTGCCATGCTGGTGTGTTGGTGTGTCAATTGTCTGGCAGTACTGTAGTGCTTCCATGGCTTTAAGGAATGCTGTAGCTTCTTTGGTAGGTGAAGAGGTTAGGTTGTAGTCTCCCAACACAATGAGAGGTTTGTGCTGCCTGCTATGCACACATATTTATTCGAGTACTGCGGAAAGATGATCTGCTGTGGCACTAGGGGGCCTGGATACATTGATTGTGCTGGACTCAGTCGTGTTACTGGTAGAGATCAATTTGAATCTGTAGTCTTTTCTGGCCAGTATCAGGGCTCCCCTCCTCTCTTGTGTGCTCTGATGCAGTTAAATGCCGAGAAGTCTGATGGGGTGATTTAGTTCAGGATGACTTGGTCTGAGTCATCCAGCCAGGTCTCAGTGATGCAGATTATGTCCAGCTGTTGGTCCAGGATAAGGTCGTGGATAGTATTCTGCTTGTTTCTAATTGATCTAGCATTCAGTAGTGCGAATCTGATAGCGGACATTATGATTGGGTTGGTGTGTGGGCTGTGTGTGGAATGCGTGGGCGGTGTACGTTGTAAAAGGGGGTGCTTGTTATGAAGGTACCACCATCTTGGCAAGTATGTAAATTAACTGTCTTGCAAAGGATTGTGGTTATTGAAGTCCATTCACACAAAGCTTGCCTTTTAAAATAAGTAAAGACTCTTGTAGTTGGTCGAGTGTAAGGCAAAATTAGAGTTTATTTATGGGGTGAATATTCCACACACAGATATTTATTTATTTATTTATTTTTAATCACATTTATATACCGCAACTTCCAAATCCAGATAACTTCTCCAGGGTTTATTCAACACAAAATAAGGCAACTGAAAAAACTTATGCAGATAAGAATCAAAGTCCTTTATGGAACAGAAAGGCTTTCTTACAGCCACTGCTAATAAACTCCTTAGCAGTGCTGAGGTAGCAATAAATAAAAAAAAAAGGAAAACTTCTTTACACAAAAACATAGCTCACTTTCTCCATACAGAAAAGAACTTTTAAACCCCACGTGTGCACGGCTTATGCTGGGCTCTCCTCCACCAACAGGTGACAATTAACTGCAATCAGTAGCTTGATTTCAGCACACGTGCAAAACTTTCCCACAAGCTTTTTTCTTTTCAACAAAACTTTATGGGAAGCCAATATTTAGAATGTTTCCTTTTGATGTTTGCTCTGATATTTAGGATTTTCCTAATATAACAACCTACTCAAAGAACAGTCCATATAATTATCCTCTGTATCAGATATTAAACCTTGCTCTTGAAATTGCATAGATTCAGTTTCTCCGTCTGGCTCAGAGGGCTTTAGGAACTGACCTCTATACGGAGAGAAACTATTTCCCTGCTGTTTGCACTGCTCAAAGCTAGAGAAACGTTCACAGTTCCTACCTGAATCCAGGAAAGCATCAGGCTGCTTCTTCTGGTACTCTGGCCAGTATGCAATAGAGCTTCTGTGTCCTGTCCTCCAGTTGGTATCTCTGGACCTCAGGATCTTCTCTCCAGACATCCTCCAAAAGGTATTTGGGCTCCTTTTCTCCTTAGCTGCAACAGACCTCTTCCTAGGTGTTGCTTGAGGGTCCCTGGCTGTGGATCTACAGACCTCTGGCTTTCTCCAGTCCTCTGAAGGTTCTTTCCCCCAGGTATCTCTCCAGGCATAGGTATTTCTCTGAGCTCCTCTCTTGGACCGTCTGCTTCCTTGTCCTTGTTCCTTCAGTTTCCAGTTGTTCTTCCTTCTGTTCTCATTCTCCTTCTGATTCCCCTTCCCCTTCTCCGTCTGTCTTCCTGAAGATTTTCCTCTAGCTTTAAAGGGCTTAGATTGCAACTCCCCCCTTGCACTCTTCAGGTGTTTTGGATTAAGCATTCTCCTAGAGGCTGTTGATTAGGGATGACATAATGCTTTCTCTGATTAGACTCATGCTTTTCCACTCTAGGTCCCCTAGGGACTTTCTGCATACTGGTGCATTCTGGAACATGCAGTCTTTTAGGGAAACAAGCTGTCTTATTTCTATAACCTGCCAGCACAGGTCCCTTAATCAGAGTAAATTCTCCTCTTTTGTCATTACTCCCTGAGCTTTGATAAGCTTCCTTATCACAACGTGCGATATTATGCATCTTGCGAGCTGTAAGCTTGGTGCGCTGGGTCCCCTGCGGGAGGGATGTCCAGGGCAGTTATGTGGGTTTGATAGGTAGGAGGTGGTACAATGGTGTCCACGTGTTGGGTCTAATTGCCTGAGTATAGGGTGATATAGTGTGCAAGAGTGTGAGGTAGACCATGAGGTAATGGCAGTTGGGATGCATGCTGGTGGCTTAACTGACCTGAGTTCCGTGTGTTCTGGTCCAGTCATGGGGTGATGGTGGTTGCTTGCTGCCTTCCCTTTTCTCCTCGTTGTTCATCCTTGCTTCCCTGTATTCGGGCCCCGCCGAAGGGCCCTTTGGCTTGGCCCTTAGGCACGGGCACCTAGTGTTGCCTGCTTTAATGGGCCTGCTGGTCGCCGGGTGATGATGCCCGTGGGCGGAGCTTCGTCGATGTGTGTCGGCCATGTGGCTCACCTGCAGTACAGGTGCACTGCTGGGAGGACGGTGAGTGCTGCATGGTGGAGAGCCGCCGAGGTGGTGTCCGGGGCAGGAACTGCGGCAGGAAGAGGCTCCCGATGGTTGCTGACTGCTTTAATGGGCCTGCTGGTTGCTGATGCCTGTGGGTGGAGCTTCGTCGATGTCGATGTGCATCCTGAACCAAATCACCCCATCAGACTTCTCGGCATTCAACTGCTTCAGATCATGTGGTGACCTTCCAGATTTCCGTCACCGGCACAGAGCGGAGGTTGGCCACTGATGAGGCCATAGCCCTCATGTGATGCGTTGAGAGCCGGTGCTCAAGGGGGAGGCCAGCTCGCTCATAAGCGAGGGCAATACAGTCCTCCACCCAATTCGACAGAGTTCGCTTCGTCATGGGAGCCCCAGTCTGCTGGGGTCATAAGACACAAAAAGCTGAGGAGCATTGCGGTGGGCTTGAGTCTGCTGTAGGTAGAAGGACAGGGCCCGTTTGCAATCCAGTGTATGCAGAACTAATTCCTTCCTGTCTGCATGAGGCCGTGGGAAGAAGATGGGGAGTACCATCTCCTGGTTGAGGTGGAAAGGAGAAACCACCTTCGGGAGGAATTTGGGGTGTGTGTGGAGCACTACCCTATTCTTATAGAACCTAGTGTATGGTGGGTCTGCCACCAGAACCTGGTATTCGCTTACTCTTCGAGCGGATGTGAAGGCCACCAGAAAAACCACCAGGGACTTGAACGGTGGTTTGGTGAGCTGAGAGAGCACCACGTTTAGGTCCCACTCTGCCACTGGAGGGCAAAGAGGGGGCTTGGATTGAAGGCGGCCCCAGAGGAACCTGGACACCAGGGGCTGGTTTGAGAGGGGTTTGCCCTCAATAAGGTGATGGTGACCGGTTATGGCTCTCAGATGCACCCTTACTGAGTTAAAATTCAGCCCGGAGTGGGACAGGTGCAACAGGTACTTGAGGACTACCTGCACATGGCAGGAGAAGGGATTCTCCTCCCTTTCCGCACATCAAGTGGAGAATCTCCTCCACTTAAAGGCATATGCTCATCTGGTGAAGGGTTTCCAGGAGGCTAGTAGGATCTCCTCGACCTCTCCTTAAAGGTTGAAGGGGGCCAGAGCTATCCTTTCAGCAGCCACGTTGTTAGTGTTAGGGACCCCAGATTGGGGTGCAGGAAGGAGCCTTCTTCCTGAGACAGGAGGTCCGGGGCTCGGCCCAAAGGAACTGAGAGCATCACTGACAGGGAGAGCAGCAGAGGGAACCAAGGTTGCCTGGGCTACCTGGAGCAATCAGGATGACTGATGCCTTTTTGCTCTGGATCTTGAACAGGATCCTGGTGACCAGGGGGGTCAATGGGAACGCATAGAATAGACCCTCGGACCACGAAATCAGGAAGGCATCTGCCGCCACTCTCTCCAGGTGCGGCTGTTGTGAGCAGAAGCGGGGTAGCTATGTATTGTCCGGAGAGGCAGATAGGTCCATCATGGGCCTGTACCAGAGGTGGAAGAGCCGCTGTGTTACACAGGGGTGTAGGCACCACTTGTGGGTGCAGGATTCTGCTCAGCCTCTCTGCTAAGCAGTTGTCCTGGCCCGGGAGGTACACTGCTCTCAAGAGCATGCCATTGTGCATCACGAAGGAGAGGAGGGCCACCGCCTCTCAGCAGAAGGGGTACGAGCCCGTGCCACCCTGCTTGTTGATATAAAACATGATGACCTGGTTGTCCATCTGGATCAATACAAGTTGGTGTTGCAGGCAGTGGCAGAATGCTCATAGAGCTAAGAAGATTGCCCTAAGCTCCAGGAGATTGATTTGTAGGAGTGACTACTCCTGAGACCAGCTGCCCTGTGCCCGTTGATCCCCGCAATGCGCTCCACAACCCAGGAGGGAGGCATCTGTAGTAAGGGTCCTCTGTGGTGTTGGTGCCTGGAAGGGCATTCCTGTTGTGATAAGGAAGCTTATCATAGCTCAGGAAGGAGCTATAGAAAAGGTGAAGTGACTCTGAACAAGCAACCTGTCAGTTCTGGTAGAAATAAGAAAACAGAATTTTCCCATAAAAGACTACCAGTCCCAGAATGCACCAGGTTTCCAACAGCCATTAGAGGAGCTGAAGTGGGGAAACGTGTGTTCAATCAGGAGGGCTATGAGGTAATCCCTAAGCACTCATCTCAAAGGGCAGGGCCTGATTCAGCACAGCTGCGCTGTGTTAGGGAGGAGCATTCATCTAGGCAGAATAAAGGTAGAGTTTATTCTACAGAGAATCAGCTTGAGTTTGATCATCTTCATCATCAGGAGGATCATCAGAAGCAGAAGCCAAACCGGACGGACAGAGAGGGAAAGAAACCCTTTGGAAGAAAGAGGAGAAAAGCCTTTGAGAGGTCTAGAAGAGTCCAGAGCAGTACGTATACTGGTTGGCATTCCAAGGGCCAGCATACACCATTGGACTGGGGAAAGCCAGAGGAATGGTGCTGCAGAGCTAGGAATCTCCAGACGGTACCTGTGAGGGAGACGGCTGCACATGGAAGGGACCCTAAGACCCGTGCCAGAAGGTATGTGAAGAGAGATCCAGTGTCCAGGGATCTGGATTGGAAGGCTGGACATAAGAACTGGACTACATACTGGCCAGGCTATATAGAAAGGAACTCTAACAGCAATGGAAGCTCAGGTATGAACACTGATCTATGCCCTAGCTATAACCTTGAAAGACAGCAGGGAAACAAGTATTCTCCTGAAAGTGCTCCATTGGGAGATTCATCTGTGCCAATCCATGATACTGAACCCATGCTTGTTGAAGAAGGGGGAATGATAGCAGATGAAGAATCTGTTTACATGGACTGCTCTCTGTCCAAACTCCTTTGGTGATTTTCTGTTATAAAGTACAGCAACCATCACAAAGAAATACAAACTTGTTCTTTAATCTACTCAGAAAAGCTCCTGAGTAAGATTTCTAGCCACGCAGTAGAAAGCAAGCCAGCTAAGGGGTTTCAGCTGGATAACTGCTAGCAATTGAGCCTTACCTAATTGCTTGTGAGCTAGGAGAGAATCACTTCTGAATCTATGTGGGAAGATATAAGAAGTTAACCTGAAAAGAACAGTTTTTTTTCTTTCTTTGTAGCTTTTGGTTTGTTGTTTGATACATGCTAAGAAAATATTAGCTAAGCCTACAGAAAAGACCAGTTTGTTATCAACCAGGTCTTATTTCTTTTGCTTTGATTGCCTGACAAGTTTAAAGGTTGTTTTCCTGATTTTGTTTTTTTTCAAGTTTAACACTGAAAGCAAGTAACCTGATTTATGTGCTACCAAGCATATCTGTGTTGGGAGAAATAACCCCATAAATAAATATCTTATTGGCTTTACCCAAAAGCACAACTAATTATTGTGAGCAGCTGTGTCTGGTGTGAATGAACTGCATTGCCCACAATCCCTTGCAAATCATATAGATATATGCACTTGCCAAGACTGTGAAGATTCTCACCCAGACAGCCGTCTGACACTGTCCAGAAGTGGTGCAAGTTTTGCCACCAGTTGAGGGACTCTGCCAGCTGGCGGGTAACTTTGACCCTGTCCTGCAGCTTGCCTGTGGTTTGCATCCACTGGGAGTGTAGGCACCACTGGGCTGTCCACATGTGTAAGCGGGCTGAGGGCATGACATGTACTGTTGAGGCCATATGGTCTAGTAGGCAGAGGAGGAGACGCGCCGGTACGGACCGGCAGTGCTGTACTGCTCCTGCCAGTTGCCTGAGGCATTCTGCCCTTTCTTTTGGTAGGACAGCCTTGACGTGTCTAACTGGGCACCTATGAACTCCAGGCTTTGAGCCAGGAAGAGATGGGATTTGGGGTAGTTGATAACAAACCCTAGATGATGCAGATGGAGGGTTTTCCCCTCGGAGGCCTGACAGACCTCTTAAGGCTGTACTGCCTCTGATGAGCTAGTCGTCCAGGTAGGGGAAGACAAAAGCCCCTTATAGGCACAGGTAGGCGGCTACTACTGCTAGGCATTTTTTAAAGACCCTTGGTGAGGAGGCCAGGCCGACGGGGAATATTCTGTATTGGTAGTGCCCTCCTCTCACCATGAATTGTATGCACTGCCAATGGGAGGGGTGGATCAGGATGTGTGTGTAAGCATCCTTTAGATCCAAGGAGCACAGCCAATCTCCTGGTGGAGGTAGGGCAGCAGTGTTCCAAGGGGGAGCATCTTGAACTTCTCCCTCACCAGAAACTTGTTTAAGTTTCGCAGGTCGAGTATGGACCTGAGGCCCCCTGTTCTTTTGGGGACAAGGAAGTACCTTGAGTAGAAGCCCTTTCCCCACAGATGCTTGGGTACAGGCACCACAGCATTGTTCCTGAGCAGACCTGCGAGCTCTGAAAGCAAAGGGTCTGGTGAAGGAAAGGTTGCACTGGCTCTCCTGGAAAGAAACTGGGTGGTGCTTGGTGTAAGCGGAGGAGGTATCCCTCCTTTACCACCTGCAGCACCAAATGGTATGAGGTGACCTCGGCCCACTTGGGGGCAAAGAGTGCCAGGCAGCCCCCTGTGGGCTGGTGAAGGTCTCCCGGGGGAGGGGAGGCCCTGCCCTGCCCTGCCCTGGGAGTCAAAAGCTCCCCCCTCCTTGCTGGATTAGAGCCGGGGTCTGGGGCTTCTGAGCTCCTTGGCCCTGCCTCTTTGTGTGAGAACCCTGCTGCTGGCCTGAGAAAGTCTGCTAGCGGTGACTCTGTTGGAAGTGGCCCTTTTTTCCTTGCAATAGGGGCCTTTTCCCTGAGGGTTTTTTGCAGGAAAGGAAGAGGTCTTTTTAAAGAGCCTCTGGCGGGTCACCACTTTGGCCTCGATCTCGGTCGCCTTGTTGGCCATGGGTTTACCAAACAAGTACTCACCGGTGCAGGGGACATCGAGCAGCTGGTCCTGGACCCACTGTTCGAGATCCGAGGATTGCAGCCAAGGCATGGCGTTGAGTCCCGATGCCGACTGCTGCTACCCTAGCTGCCGACTCAAATCCATCGTAGGCCGCCCTGGAGAGGAACTTTGAGCAGTCCTTGATCCCGGAGGCCACAGCTTTGAACCGCTGGAGGGGTTCCTCGGCAAGCCCTGCTGAGAACCCGGACAACTCCTGGGTTAGGACCTTCAGGTACATGTGCCAGAGGGCGTCCAGGGGAGCGTCCAGGGGGGAAAGAAGAGTAGGTCTGACTTTTGAGTTTCTGCATGGTTGACTCAACAACCATGGAGTTATGTGGGAGATGGGGCTTGTGGAACTCTGATCCCTTCCTGACACGGTGCGGTATATAGCATTGAGGCATCGGCTGACCACTGGCACCAATGCCGGAGTCTCACACATTCGCAACAGTAGCCTCTCGAGGAGTGGCTCTACTGGCATTGCGAGAGTTTCCTTGGGTGGAGCCGAGAGTGGATGGAACTGAGCGGGTGCTGACCATATCCCTTACAAAGTCGTGGAAGGCCACGTCTTCTGGAGGGGAATGGTGCAGAGGTGCCATGGGAGACTGGGCCGAGGGGATATGTTGGTGCTGTCTGGTTTCCGGAGAGGCCTCATCCTCTGTCTCCCACTCAGAGTCGAGGGAGGACGACGAGTCGGAAGCTCTGCAACTCCTTGCCTCGAGGCCTGCACCGAAGGGCTGGGGGCCTCCCGAGGACCTGGGGTCAGAGTCTTGGAAACTGGCCAAGGAGGCCCAGATTCCCGAGGAACAGGAACAGACCAGGGCCAAGGGCTTACCAGAGGCGGTGGCACTCGGAGCTCGGCTCGAAGACTGGGGACCCCCCCGCAGGCGGGGGCCCGGTCGTCAGAGCAGATGATGCGGACGAATCAGATATCACTGCCTGCTGCATGACCAGGATAGCAGTGATGTTCTGCTCCATGGCTGCCATTCAGGTTTCCAGGACAGAAGGCTTCACAGCTTTCAGGATGGGCACCGAGCATTTCGGGCCCAAGGCCGGCACTCTCGCGAGTGCGTCCTTCACGAAGACAGCAGTCTCGAGGAACCTCACACGGTCTCCCGCTGGCCGAGGAATCCTTTTTGAGGACCTTTGTGGGATGCTCCTAGGAGTCGCCCGAGTCCCTTTGAGCCGTCTTACTGGGTTTCTCCAGTGGAACCTTGATGAACTTCAAGGATTTTTTTCTTCTTTCTCTCGGGGTCAGAGGTCTTCTCGGAGGAGCCGCCGCCGCGGGACTCCGAGGATGCTCGTCCCTCATGGGAAGTGCTGGGCTTGGAGCTCGGTGTTGGGGTTGCTGGTGCCAAGTCGGACCTTGGGAACAGTTTCTCCTGCAACTCCGACTGTTTTTTTTATTGGTTTTCGGCGTCTCGGCCTGGCACAGGTTGCAGGAGTTTCTATCATGGTTCGGTCCCAGGCAGCGTAAGCAGCAGTCATGGGTGTCAGTGACAGACATAGGGGCTTGTTTACAAAGCTGCGGTAGCGGTTTCCAATCATTATCGGAGCCGCAGTCTCATTGAAATCAAGCCCCATAGTTTGACTGCAGCAGTCACACTTTTTGAACCCACTGGGGAGAACATGATGGAGAACACCTGGCCAGGGTCGATGACCCTGGGCATAAAATGATGCAAATGCCAGTCGAGGCAAGCCTTGATCAAAAAAAGGGGAAAGGAGCCAAGAACAGCACCGGCTCGAGGCGGGAAGAGGAACTGGTATGCAAACCGGGAACAGCTAATTTTATAGGATTTAGTAAGGATTTTTTCCAGGGAAATTGGATCGACGTCCGTTGGGCTCCACGGAAAAAAGGAGACTAAGCAAGATGGCACCCTTGAGCGGGAAGAGGACCATGCATGCGTGGTAGCATTCCCAAAGAATTTCTTTGAAAGCTGGGGAAATGTTCCACACGGGCTCCGTCGGCACCAACGTCACCCATATGTGAGGACTGACTTCCTGCTTGTTCCTGGAGAAGCCAACTTAGCCAACGACAGGTGGTAAAAAGGAAAGAAAAAAAACCACAAATGGGTAAACAAAAGTAATATATTTTCCACTGGTACAGGACATATCCTAGGGGCTCCGCAGAAAAAAAGAAGCTAGTGTTGTGGCAGGCAAGAAGGCAGGCACACATGTGCAGTGGAGCCTCCCAAAAGCTTCCAATGGAAGCTGGGGAGCATTCCCACATGGGGCTCAGTCAGTGACATTACCCATAAGTGAGGACTTACTTTCTGCTTCTTCATGGAGAAATTATAGTATTTTATAATTTGCAAATGTACTTATGCATTCCACCCACACTCTACCCATGCACATGATCTGCACCCATTGCTGGACCCTAATGACTTCAGAAATGCATTCATCACCCCCTTCCTGGACTATGCAAACATATATACCAAGGTCTCCCCAAAGCTACCCTACTCCCCCTACAGCTTGCCCAAAACTCTGCAGACAGAATAATCACAGGCATGAGCCCACGGGAGCACATTACCCCCAATCTGAAACATCTGCACTGGCTGCCCATCCACATGAGGATTAAATATAAAGTCACACTAACCATATTCAAGATTATCCACCACTTCTCTGCAGACATCCTTTGCCCCCTTCAACAACCACTCAACAAGAGATCAACCTGGTCCACCAGTCACAACCTCCTCTCGATTCCAACTTCTTTCACTCACTACAACAATACCACCACCAACAGAGCCTTCTCCTACTACGTACCATTCATCTGGAACTCCCTCGCCCCTGAAATCTGGGTCCTTAGGTGAATTTCAGCATAAACTAAAAATCTCCCTCTTCCTGGAACACTTTGGCATAGACGCCTAGCTACCCTCCCTGCACTTTATCTTATGGACTCTGGGAGAGAAACTCAAGCCCATTGTTAACACTATAGCATTCTCAGAAGTTTTACCTGTTCATAGTAAGGGAGCAGAAAGGCTGTATCGCATAAACAACTTTAATACATGGCTCCAAACTTGGTGCAAACTAGAAGGATTTAGATATATTGGCAACTGGGGAAACAGATGGATCAACAAGAAACTAAACTGTGCTGATGGATTACATCTCTCCGTCATAGGGAAAAGGATACTAAGTGAAAAATTCAGGCAATATGTGGACAGGCATTTAAACTAGGGAAAGGGGGTGACGGATGGAAAAGGACAAATTCATGACGTCACTCCCAGCAAAAGCAAAATGACATTGGAAAAAGCTATGCTTTTAAACCACACATCAATGGCAAGTGGGAAGGGGCATGTAGAACAAAATCCATGCAAAACACAGGCAAGCCAGTCAATGAATGCTGGAAAGCAATGAGCACAAATGCTCGAAGCCTAGCCAACAAAGTTTCTGATCTGGAAGCCCTAATGGTGGAAATGGACTTGGACATTATGGCCATTACAGAAACATGGTTTAACGAGTCACATGAATGGATATAGTCATAGCTGACTATAATCTATTTAGAAGAGATAGAGTATAGAAAAGGAGGCGGAGCAGCCTTATATGTCAAAAGCAATATTAAAGCTGCTGAAATGCAGGGGATGTGGGGAAAAGAAGAAGCGCTGTGGATTGTGTTGGAAAGAGGAGATGGCAATGTCATCCATACTGGTGTAGTCTACAGGCCTCCAACTCAAACCAAAGAAAAGGATAGCGAATTGATTGCTGATATTGCAAAGATAGCCATGAAGGGGGATGTGATCATATTGGGTGACTTTAATCTACCGATGTGGATTGCAGTGTTCCTTCTGCAAATCTGGAAAGAAGTAAAGAAAATTGTGGATGCCTTCCAAGATGCATTACTTAAACAAATGGTGATGGAACAGACCAGGGAGAGCTTGGTGCTGGATTTAGTGCTCACCAATGGAGATAGCATGTCGAATATCCAGGTGAGTGTCCATGTGAGCAGCAGCGGATCATCACACGATGTAGTGTGGTGTGGTTTGAGTTAAAAACCAAGGTAGAATCCAATCACAGCAAGCTCAAAGTCTTAGACTTCAAAAACACTGACTTCAGTAAAATGGCCAAGTGTCTGAAGGAGGAGCTGGCAGGGTGGGAGGGGATAAGGGAAGTGGAATTGCAATGGGATAAACTAAAGGAGGCAATAAAAAGGGCAACAGATATGTATGTAAGGAAAGTAAATAAAAACAAGAGGAAAAGGAAACCTATTTGGTTTTCCAAAGAAGTGTCTGCACAAGTAACTGCAAAAAACACAGCTTTCATAAAATTCAAAAGTTCGCAAACAGAGGAACACAGAAAAGAATACAGGATCAAACTAAAAGACAAAAAGAGAAATAAGGATAGCAAAATCAAAGGCAGAAGAAAAGATGGCTAAAGATGTGAAGTGGGGCAACAAAACTTTTTTTTAGGTATATTCGGGAGAGGAAGAAAATCAGAAGTGGAACTGCAGGACTCAAAAGTGCTGAGAACGGATTTGTGGAAAGTGACATTGAAAAAGCGAAAATGCTAAACAAATACTTCTCTGTTTTTACTAGAGAAAATCCTGGAGAAGGACCATCTGTGATTGACAAATATACAAATGGGAATGGAATAGATGCCACACCATTCACAGAAGATGATGTGTTAGAGCAGCTTGCAAAACTGAAAGTGGCCAAGGCCATGGGACCAGATGGGATACATCCTAGGATACTGAAAGTGTTCAGAGAGGTTCTTGCAGGGCCAATAAAGAATGTTTTTAATAGATCCTTGGAGACAGGAGAAGTTCCACAGGACTGGAGAAGGGCTGATGTGGTACCTCTTCACAAAAGTGGCAGTAGGGAAGAAGTGACAAACTACAGGCCAGTAAGCCTTACCTTGGTGGTGGGAAAAGTAATGGAGGAACTCCTGAAAAGAGCGAATAGTGGGACTTCCTCGAAACCAACAGGTTGCATGATCCGAGGCAACATGTTTTTTCCAAAGGACGATTTTGCCAAACAAATCTGAGTTCTTTGACCGGGTGACCAGAGAACTAGATCAAGGGCATGCGATGGATGTGATCTACCTAGATTTCAGCAAAGCCTTTGTTACTGTTCCTCATAGGAGGCTTATCAATAAATTCAACAACTTGGGGATGGGTCCCAAGGTGGTGAACTGGATTAGAAACTGGTTGACTGCTATACCATTTATCCTTCTTATCATGAATTCCATTCTCTCCTCTGGTTCCTTCCCCATGGCCTGGCGGCAAGCTGTCGTCCTGCCCTTGTTGAAGAAACCTTCCCTCGATCCCACCGTCTCAGCCAGCTGGCAGCCTGTTTCTAATCTCCCTTTCCTTTCTAAGGTCCTTGAAAAAATTGCTTTCTCACAATTCTCTGTGCACCTTGACACCACTCTTTCCCTTCACCCCGTCAGTCCGGTTTTAGGTCAGGACATAGTCCCGAAAACAATCTTGCTTGCACTTTTGAACGTGGTGACCTTTCTATTGCTGTTTTCCTTGATCTTTCCTCTACCTTTAAACTGGAGGATCACTGCACTCTCCTTGCCTGCCTGCATGAGTTCGGGGTTCATGGGACAGTTCACTGCTGGTTTCACTTTTTCCTCTCTTCCTGTACTTTTTCTGTCCTGCAGGGATCTGTTTCCTCACCAGTCACTCCCCTTCACTGCGGGGTCCCTCAGGGCTCCGTACTTACCCCACTCTTGTTTAATATCTTTCTTGCCCTGCTTGCCTTGACTGTCCAGCAATTCAGTATTTCCAGTTATTACTATGCTGATGACCTCCTTCTCATATATCATACTGACTTTCTCACCCCCGACTTGTCTCCCCTCAATGCTTGTCTTTCTGCTGTCTCTACCTGCCTGCGTACCAACTTCCTTCACCTAACCTGTCCAAATCTGCAGCTCTTTGGTTCTCTCTTAATTCCCCTCTCCCTGGCCTCTCCCCTCTGCTGTTCTTTACATCTGTACCACTTGTATCCACCCTCTATTATATCGGCATCACCTTGGATTCCTCCCTCAGTTTTCACTCTCATATCTCTTGTCTCGCCCAGCACTCTTTTCTCTCTCTGCGTCAGATTTGCGCTGCACGTCCCTTCCTTTCTCAACCTTCTCTTACCACCCTCGTCCTGTCCCTTGTTGTCTCAAAGCTGGATTATTGTAATGTCATTTTTGCAGGACTCCCATAGCACCAACTTAGTCGCCTTCAGCTAATTCACAACACAGCTGCCCGTCTTATTACCCATTCCTCCCCATCAGACCATATCACCCCTCTTCTTCTATAGCTCCACTGGCTTCCCATTAAATACCATTTTGTTCATAAAATCCTCATCACCAATCATCGGGTATTACACTCCGGTGTTCCCCGCTACCTTGCTGATTTTATTTACCACCAGCCCTCCCCACGACCCCTCCGCTCCTCCTGTGGGAATTGGCTTTTCCTCCCTTCTTCTGCCCAAGCTTGCCTTGAACTCACCTGCCACTCTGCTTACTTTTTCCTTGCCCCTGCACTCTGAAACTCACTCCCCTCAGATTTGCACACCAAGGCTTCATTCCCTCGCTTTAAAGCATTGCTGAAGACTCACTTATTTCATCTGGCATTCGATCTTATGCCCCTCCCCAACCCATGAGTCCCTCTCTGTCAGCTATTCCACTCCCATATCCCTCCTTTGTGTGTCACCTGTTCTGCTACTGTCCTATCCAATTAATGGCATTCTTTCTTCGCTCTTTGTTTCCTCTGCAGCCTTTGTTTTTATGATTGTACACCACTTTAATGCAATTGCCTGGGTGGTATATCAAATGTCTCAATAAAGATAAAGATACAGAAGGTGACAGTAAACGGAGCTCACTCAGATGAAAGGAAGGTGATTAGCGGTATGTCCCAGGGTTTGGTCCTGGGACCGGTACTGTTCAATATATTTGTAAGTGATATTGCTGAAGGACTGAATGGAAAAGTCTGTCTTTTTGCAGATGACAAGAAAATTTGCAACAGAGTGGACTCCCCTGAGGGAGTGGATAACATGAGGAAAGATCTGCAAAATCTGGAAGAATGGTCTAATGCTTGGCAGTTAACATTTAATGTGAAGAAGTGCAGTGTCATGCACTTGGGAAGCACAAATTCAAGGGAACTGTATGCGATAGTGGGCGAGAGGTTGGTGTGCATGGACCAGGAGAAGGACCTTGGAGTGTTTGTTTCTGAGGATCTCAAGGTGGCGAAAGAATGTGACAAGGCAGTGGCAAAAGCCAGAAGGATGCTGGGTTGCATACAGAGAGGAATTACCAGCAGAAAGGAAGAGGTACTAATGCTACTGAACAAGTTGTTGGTGAGGTTTCACGTGGAATTTTGTGTTCAGTTTTGAAGACTATATCTCGCAAAAGACATAAAAAGGCTGGAAACAGTTCTGAGGAAGGCAACAAAAATGATTTGGAGCCTGCGTCAGAAGTCCTAAATATGTACACTCTGGAGGAGAGGAGAGGAGGGACAGGGGAGATATGATTCAGACCTTTAAATACTTAAAGAGCATTAACGAACAAACAAACCTCTTACAAAGACAGGGAAACTGTAAAACTAGAAGGCATAACATGAAGCTGCAAGGGGTAAACTGAAAGGCAATGTCAGGAAATACTTTTTCACTGAAAGGGTGGTGGATGCTTGGAATGCCTTCCCGATGGAAGTGGTGGGGGCAAATACAGTGACAGAATTCAAAATGGCATGGGACAGATACAGTGGATCCCTTTATAGCAACAGGATAAAATCAAAATAAATATAACTATCTCTTATATCTCAGTAAATAGGGGTGACCTACACGGAGCAGTGGCTACACCTCTAAACAAAGGCATGGGGAGGGATGACCTGCACGGAGCAGCAAGTGCACCTACTCTTGCTGCCTTGCTGGGCAGACTAGATGGACCATACTGGTCTTTATCTGCCATCATATACTATGTTACTATGTATGTTACTATGGACCTACTGCAGCACGAATTCAGTCTCATGTAAATAGTTATTTTACACTCAGATATCTATCGTGTACTTTGTTTGATATAAAGTTACTTGTTCCTGAATTCCGTGTAAACCACTGTGACTGGTAGATACAGCGGTATAAAAAAGTTGCTAAATAAATAAAAATAAACACCCTCATCCAAATGCTACTTTTAAGCTAGTTAGTATTTTACAAGAGATCAATAAATGGCCTAAGTGGCCATATGCATGGGTTAATGATTAAAATAACCCCCCCATTTAGGAAGGTATACTGCACATAAAAGTACCCTCTTATAAAATTATCCCCAAAGGCACCAACGATGTGCCTAAATGTCAGTATTTTAGTAATTTGCACGCGTGATTACTGACATGCGTAAATGACCATATAAAGTACTGACTAGCATAGAAGTATGAACATTGTTTACATCACATATACTTTCATTGTGGGTGTGCACATGGATGGAGTTTGGACAGAGTATGGCAGAGCATGCAAATACACACTTTGATTATAAAATACTATAATTTATGTAGGTACTTTCAAAAAGTAGACATGGTAAAGGTCATCATAATTAACTTAAGGCGCGTTCTCTGCCACTTCACATTAGCATTCTATAAAGCCCAAGCATGAATGTACCTGACTTTATGAAACATGCATAAAATATACATGTGAAAATACACACTAACTTAATGGAATTTTATTTGTTATTCTCATTTCATATACAGCCTGTGATAACTGGCAGGCTTTATGTCTTCAATTTCTTCATAAAAGTTAAGGCAGCAGCAGTACAAGCCTACCCATATGTAAACGCCAAGCAGGTCCCTCCCCTATTAACTTCGTATGTATATAGTTGCCCCCTCTCTCCAAGTTCCATTCCCTGTTCAATGTAATGACCAGACATTTGTATAGTGTCGGATGTTGTTGTTATATGTAAACCGCGCTGATCATAAATAGTGCGGTATATAAGAATTGTTAAATAATAAATAAATAAATAAATACTTCTGCCTATGAACTCATGCTTTTTTCTATTGGGACCAATTCTGTTATCAGACCTGTTCAGTTATTGGTATTTTCCCTAATGCTGCCACTTGAGCACCAATTTGTACTAACTGAAGTGTTACAATGGACTATCTGGTGTTCAGAAACTTGGTAGCAACAATCAATTTATTTCACTTACCACAGAAGCTAAGGAGACTTCATATTTCAATTAATTTTGACTAGTACTGGTTAAAGAATTTAGCATATCTGTGTAAACTATATATATATGTTAATTCTGAAATTAAAAAAAAAACAAAAACATACACACTCAGAAGGTATTAGCATAAAAACTACTAAAAAAAATGTGCTTTTTGAATATCAACCTGTGTATATTTATTGCTGTGCCAGCATAAGGGAAAACTAGACATGATAAGCTTTCTGAAATTATTATTCTCAAATGCTGCTGCCAAGAATTGTGGTCTTTGTAATCTACCATAAAGAGACTTGAATAAGTCTCTTGTGTTTTTTTTAAATCATTTATGGTTGTAATACATATACTGTCTTGGCCTCCCTAGGCTAAATAGGAAAGCAGATTCCTCTTCCACTTCAGTAATAAAACTGAAGTCCACATTATGCGGTCGGCAGCAGAGCTAGTCACATAACTGCTTTTCTTTAAAAAAAATCGCTAGGTGTTGAATAGCTAATTTGGGATGTTCTAGGGGCAGCGTTGCTTAGATTGCTAAATTATATGTCTAAGATGTGATAGTCAGTTTCTAAACATAAACAGCTAAGTGGGACCACACAAATAGCAGGTACAATATGAAACATTTAATTAGGAAGGTTCAAATTATACTTGGATATTCAGTGGTGCCATCTAAAGAGCTAAAGCTGTTGAATGTAGGTATAATTTGAAAGCATCTGTTATTTGTTTCAAATTATACATTCACCACACAGCTGAATATTGCCCTCACAGTTTAAAAGCATGGATAAAGTTCATGCATCTGAGAGTATTGGGTAAGATTGTATGGGAAGAGGAGAATTGTGTGGCCTAAGATTAGGGTATTAGTGTGGATGGTGGAAGAGTGTGAACAGCGTGTGTGGGTGCATGGTTTAAGAGAGTGGGATGGGTATGTTAAACATGTTGCTAAGTTGGGAATAGCTTCACTGAATATGCCTAAAAGGCACCTACTGTTACATAAAGAAGCCATGACTGCGAAGGTGAACATCTTTTTATTTGCAAAAGACCAATTTGCAGGTGGCTACCCAGCCTTGGTTGCAGCAGAAGCCATTCACTCTTGTGGAGGTGTCTTCTGATGTCTCAGAATGCAAAAGGAGAGGAATTATGATTTTTCTTCCAGAGATGCTGGCTGTCCGCAATTATTTATTTATTTAGCTAGTCTTATATACCACTTTTCACTGTGTCAAAGCAGTTTACTGTAACTGATGTTCTGTTCACTAAGATCAAATAACACCTTAGATAACAAGTAGCACAGTTAAATGGAATAAATTACAATAGAGGTAGATCGTTATTTGCTATTGCATGCCTGGCAAGGGAAGTATACATGTTTTCAAATGTTTATGCATCAAATGAAGAGAAATACCACTTTTTGCTGAGTTAACAATTAATTCATTGGCCTTTGCACAAAACGTTATCACATTCTGGGAGGCGATTTCAATATTTATGTTCGATCCAGAGTGGATTCTATAGGGCAGGGGAAATACAAGAGGAAAGGACCACTAAGGCTCTACAATCTATTACATGATTTAAGGCTGGTAGATATATGTAGAGCTCTGCACCCTGGGGAGATAGACTACACATTTTTCTCCTATTCCCACTAGATATACACCCAGATAGACTACGTTTTTGTTTCTCATGAAACTCTGATCTACAGTGGTGAGGGACGACCTGGGTGCTATTCAGTGATCAGACCATACCCACGTAGGATGGAGGTTTGTCAAGGTGAAATGGAGAATAGGAAAGGCCGTCAACCCTTGAATAACAGTCTGTTGGGCAAGGACAGTCTTTTGCAGGCACATAATACGCTTATCAGAGATTATTTCCAGTAACATGTGAATACTGATGTTGAGCTTCCTGTTGTGTGGAACGTCTTTAAGGCAGTGGCACGAGGGATTTTTATAAAGCAGGCCTTCCAACAGAAAAGATTGTGGCGTTAAGAACTTGAGCAATTACCATCAGATTTGGAACAGTTGCAAAAGGACCACACACCCACTGGTTCCCATAAAATTTCACAACAGATGACAACTGAGAGAGCACAATTAGATCAGTTGTGGACAATGAGATTTGGCATTGAAACTGGATAGAGTAAAACAGAAATATCATGAGCAAGGCATGCACTGCCCCCATTGTATTCAAATGTATCTCATGCATATTCATTAGGGACAGCCTGAAAACCTGAATGGTGTTTGGCCCTCCAGGACTGGAGTTGGGAACCTCTGACTTAATGGTTTCAGATGCCATGGATGATTTCCAAAAGGATGTTGAATTGCCAACTCTTTTTGACCAAGAGTGAGAAATTTTGGAAGTGTCAGTTACAACAAGGGAGGTGTGCAAGCGATTAAGGAAGTTCCCTTTGATAAAGCCCCAGCGTTAGATGGGTTTACTCCCGAATACTACAAACAATTTGGTCCCCTTCTAGCTCCCTACCTAGCAGTTTTTAATAGTATTTTGGAGGATGGAGTCTTGCCTGCCATAATGCTGGAAGCTGTCATATTGGTCATTCCCAAGCTAGGGAGGGATAAATTGTCAGTGCCATCTTACAGGCTGATTTCTTTACTAAATTTAGATGTCAAGATTTTAGCCAAGGTACTAGCGGAGTGCTTGAGTCGGATGTTACCACTCTTGATTCATGCAGACTAGGTAGGCTTCATTGCAGGCAGATAAGCTGCAAATAATATCTGTAGGGTTTTACAATTGATGTTTATAGCAAAGACTCAAAAACAGGACTCTGCCTTTTATCAGTCGATACAGAAAAAGCATTTGACAGAGTACATTGAGGTTTTCTGCAAACAGTATTAGCTGAGATGGGATTTGGACCTAACTTTTGCAGATGGATTGGATTTCTTTATAGTCACCCATGGGCCTGCCCTACAGTGAATAGGACTACTCCCATATACTTTCCTTAGGTAGGAGAACGCAGTAGGGGTGCCCTCTTTACCCACTTCTATTTGCTTTGGTTATTGAGCCTCTGGCTTAGAAAATACAAAAGGATCTCAATGTGGTAACATAGAAACATGACGGGAGAAAACGACCAAATGGCCTATCTAGTGTGCCATTCTATTTCAACCATCACAACAGTCCCCTTTTTTCCTTTAGGGATCCTCTGTATTTGTCCCATGCTTTTTTTTAGTTCAGATAGCCCCTTCCAATGGGCTGTCCATTCAGTAAAATATTTGGGAGTTCACTTTATGAATAAACTTGGGGATCTGCATAAAGAGTAGTTACTCACCTGTAACAGGTGTTCTCCAGGAGCAGCAGGAATCAGTCCTCACTTATGGGTGACATCGGCGCCGATGGAGCCCCCGTGCGGAGCATTTCCCCAGCTTTCTAAGAAAGCCTTTGGGAATACTGCACGCATGCACGGTCCCCTTCCCGCCTAAAGGTGCCATCTTGCTCAGTCAAATGACATAGCTAAAAAACAGCACACAAAAATGTAAAAATAAACTATTGTGACTCCTCTGCCGGTCCCTATTAGGCATCCGCCTAGGGCCCTGAGGATCAAGTTGCCTTCTAGCACAATAACAGTCTGCAGTCGAGTAATTAAGGCAAAATAAGAATTGGGCTTTATTTCCCCTTCCCTAGGATTTCCTTTTATATAACAAAACCAGGAACAAAAACAGCTTCTTCAAAGAAAAATATGTTATTTTCCTTTGGTACTTTTTACAGAGCTTCAGCCCACTTGTTCAACACAATGATTCAATATCATCAGAGAAACATAACGTACAGTCCATTGGTGTGGTTTCAAGGCTACAGCTATTATTTTCCCACTGCATTAGTTCACAATCTTCCGGGGTTGCAGGTGGGTTAAAATCCTCATAGCTGTTTACATTGTAAAACCCTCTCTGTGAGGCACTGGTTAGCTTATCAGGAAACTGTTCTATGCAAGCAGGGTTTTGAATACCTGGTACTGTGACAGTTTCACTCTGGCTTTCCTTTTCTCTCCAGTAATGAGGAATTACGTCATAACTCCCAGCATTTACTTTACTTTTTATACCATGCCCTGGCCCTCCAGACAAAACAGAGTTCTTAGCTTTTTCTCTCTTAAAGCTAGGTTCCCACCTTCTCTCTGTTGTCCTGGTTCCTCTCTCTGGGCTACAGACAGCTCCTTCCCGGGACCTCCAGCCACCAGCAGTCTGAGCAGTGCTATGGCCACGTTCCTGAGAAGTTTTCCCCCGGCTGCTTCCTGCTACCGGGCCACACCTACTGCTTCCTTGATTCAGCAGGCTTCCTTCTGTGTGACGTCTGCTCTCAGGCTGGTTGCTCACTCCTCCCAGGTCGCTGCCCCCACTGGCCTCTCCTGGATTTACTCAGCAGCTTTTATCCTCATGTCCTTTGCACGCTGCCTGTGCTTTCATGGACAGGTGATCCTGATTAGCTTTTAACCTTCCTGCTATGTCAGGACTAGTGTGTGGTAAGCTTATTCTATTGCTCTTTTGCCTCCTGTGAGCTGAGTGTGTTTGCTGCCTATCAGACTCCAAGGTAAATTCCTCTTTTTCACCTATTATCATGGGCTCTACACCGGCTACTGTATCACACTATGTACAACTGCAACTCCCAGGGGAGGAGGGAGGGTTGTGAGGACTGATTCCTGCTGCTCCTGGAGAACACCTGTTACAGGTGAGTAACTACTCTTTCTCCAGGACCAAGCAGGAAGTCAGTCCTCACTTATGGGACTCCCCAGCTTCAGGCTACAGGGGACCCAGAGCTGAAAAAATGAGCTCCCTCTAGCCTCAGCATCAGAGAAAGGATTTCACTGAAACATACCTCCACCGGTAGCCCAACCAAAGGGCTGGAGGGTAGGAATTGCATAAAACTCAAAGAGATTCCGGAGCACTGCCTGACCAAAAGCACTGTCCCTACGGGACTCCCTCTCCAGGCAGTAATGGGTCGCAAAAGTCTGGCTTGAGGACCAAGTTGCAGCCTTGCAGATGTCTGCCAACGGTACAGAGCGGAGATGAGCTACTGAGGCAGTCATTGCCCTGACACGGTGGGCCGTGACCCGACCCTGCAAAGGAAGGTCAGCTACCCTGTAAACCCAGGTGATACAGTCAGCCACCCAGATGGACAAGGTACACTTGGACAAAGGTACCCCCAAGTTATTAGGGTCAAAAGATATGAAGAGCTGAGTAGCCCTCCTATGCCCCTGCGTACGTTCAAGGTAGAAGGATAAGGCCCTCCTATAGTCCAGGGTATGCAGGACTGTCTCAGCCCGGCTGGCATGGGGCCTAGAGAAGAATGTTGGAAGAACCACCGCCTGGTTGAGATGGAAAGAGGAGACAACCTTGGGGAGGAACTTAGGATGAGTCCTAAGGACTACCCTGTTCCTATAGAAGCGAGTGTATGGCCTGTCACAGACCAGGGCTTGAAGTTCACTTACTCGCCTGGCCGAGGTCAAGGCCACTAGAAATAGAGTCTTCCAGGATAGGAAGCGTAGCGGACATGTAGCCATTGGTTCAAAAGGTGGGCGAGTGAGTTGCTGCAAGACCACATTCAACTCCCACTCAGGGGCCAGTGGACGGAGAGGAGGCTTGAGCAATAGTAAGCCTCTGAGAAACCTGGACACCAAAGGGTGAACCGACAAAGTGTGTCCCTCCACCATTGAGTGGTGAGCTGCCAGAGCAGAGAGGTGGACCCAAACAGAAATGGACTTAAGGCCCTGATTGGACAAGTGCAGAAGGTACTGGAGCACTACTGGCACAGTGCAGCCGAAAGGATCTTTCCTGCGTTGCTGACACCACAAGGAGAACCTCCTCCACTTCAGGGCATATGTTTTCCTCCTCTTCCACTTCCTGAGGTAGGCCCCAGGGAGCCAAGACTACCCTTGCAGCCTCCATGCCATCAGATGGAGAGATTTGAGATTGGGATGCAGAAGGGAACCCTGATCCTGAGAGAGAAGGTCGGGTTGGAATCCCAGAGGCATGGGTGTCTCCACTGCCAGTTGTAGCAGGGGGAACCAGGGCTGCCTCGGCCACCTGGGAGCAACCAGAAGTACTGAGGCCTTGTCCCTGAGAATCTTGAACAAGGTTCGGGCCACCAGAGGCGTGGGAGGAAACGCATAGAGCAGGCCCTGGGACCAAGAAATCAGAAAGGCGTCTGCCGCCATCCTCAGGGGATACGGTTGCCTGGAACAAAACCTGGGCAGTTGGTGATTCAGGGGACTGGCAAAGAGATCCATGGAGGGAAGTCCCCACTGCAGGAAAATCTGTTGAACCACCAAAGGGTGCAGCTGCCATTCGTGGGGCTGCAGAATTCTGCTTAAGCGGTCTGCCAGAAAGTTCTCCTGGCCAGGAAGATAAACAGCCCTCAGCAACATCTGGTGCCTGAGGGCAAAAGAGCAAAGGGCCTGTGCTTCCAGGCATAGAGGCCTGGACCCAGTGCCGCCCTGTTTGTTCACATAGAACATGGCTACTTGGTTGTCCGTCTGAACTAGAACAGACTGGTGGGCCAAGGTGTGAGAAAAAGCCCTGAGGGCTAAGCGAATAGCCCGCAGTTCCAGTAGGTTGATCTGTTGCGTGGCTTCCCACGGGGAGCAGAGGCCTTGGGTGCAGCTCTCTTGACAGTGTGCACCCCAGCCCTGCAAGGAGGCATTGGTTGTCAACACCACTGTGGGGGCAGGCACCTGAAAAGGCACCCCCTGCAGCAAGTTGGGGGGGGTGTAGCCACCACTGAAGAGAATTAAGGAATGGTTTTGACACCCTTACTTTGTCTGCTAGGCTCCCTGTGGCCTGCTTCCACTGAGTTCTGAGGCACCACTGTGCAGGCCTCATGTGGAGGCGGGCATTGGGGTTCACATGCACAGTCGATGCCATGTGTCCCAGGAGTTGCAGACAGAGCCTGGCCGGCACCCTTGGCAGACTGAAAAACCGGGATGCCAACTCCATGAGCCTTTGAGCTCTGTCCTCTGGCAAGTAAGCCCTTGCTTGCAGAGAGTCCAGCCGTGCTCCTATGAACTCGAGGTTCTGGGAGGGGAGCAAAGTGGACTTTGCGAAGTTTATGACAAAGCCTAGGTCTTGAAGGAGTGTGACAGTCCTGAAGGTGGCCTGCCTGACCTCCTGGTAAGTCTGACCTCGGATGAGCCAGTCGTCCAGATAGGGGAAGACAAAAACCCCTTGAGTCCTCAAGTAGGCCGCCACCACAGCTAGGCATTTTGTAAAGACCCGTGGGGCAGAAGTTAGGCCAAAAGGCAGCACCCTGTACTGGTAATGGTTTCCTCCCACCACGAACATGAGGTACTTTCTGTGGTCTGGATGAATGAGGATGTGAGTGTACACATCCTTTAGATCTAAGGATCATAGCCAGTCTCCCTGCTGGAGGTAGGGCAGAAGTGTTCCAAGAGTAAGCATCTTGAACTTTTCTTTCTCCAAGAACTTGTTGAGGTTTCTGAGGTCTAGGATAGGCCTTAGGCCTCCTGTTCTCTTTGGTACCAGAAAATACTTGGAGTAGAACCCGTGCCCCTGTAGGCGAGGAGGTACAGGCTCCACCGCCTTGTCCAGAAGCAGACCCTGAAGTTCTTGGAGGAGGAGGTTGGTGTGCAGGAGAGGCCGCAGAGGCTCTCCTGAAAAGTAGACAGGAGGTAGCTGTTGGAAATGATACATATAACCCTGGTGGATGATGCTTAAGACCCAAACATCCCCTGTAATGGGTGGCCACTTGTGGGCAAACAGGGCTAAGTGAACTCCTGTGCAGGGATGGGTCAGCAGGGGTGGGGAGGCTATGCTTTGGGAGTCATAAACCCCCTCCCTGCTGGGTAGGAGCAGGAGCCGGAGGCTTGGGGGTCTTCTGCCTACGGGGCCCATGTCCCTGCCCCTTGGCCTGCTGCCCCTGTTGGGGAGCCTGGGAGGCCTGGTATTGAGGGAAAGGTTTGTAGGCAGACACCTTTCTCGGGTAGAAGGACTTTTTATCCGAGCCCTTCTTCTTGTGAGAAGGGGCAGAAGTCTTTCTGGACAGCCTTGTCCTGGTCAGGTGCTCGGTTTCGAGCTCAGCCGCCTTCTCAGCCACCAAAAAGGTTCTCACCTCGGCAAGGGACATCGACCAACTTGTCCTGTACCCAAGGCTCGAGGTCCGATGACTGCAGCCATGCCTGGTGTCGGGCCCCGATGCCGGCTGCCGCCACACGAGCCGAAGACTCGAAGCCATCGTAGGCCGCTCGGGACATGAACTTGGAACAGTCCCTGATTCCTGAAGACAAAGACTGGAACCTCTGCAAAGGTTCCCCGGAGAGGCCAGCACAGAACCCGGCAAGCTCCTTTGCCAGGTCTCGGAGGTACATGCCCATGTACAGCTGGTATGACTGGACACGGCAAGCAAGCATCGAGCCCTGGAAGCACTTTCTGCTAAAAGTATCCAGGTTCCGGGCCTCCCTGCCGGAGGGGGGGGGGGGGCACCGCAGAGTGCATCTTCTGGCTCTTCAGACAATGCATGGCCGATTCCACCACCATGGAATGGTGTGGCAGCTGCGCCTTTTGGAAGCCAGGGCTCTTACGGAGTCGATAAATGGAATCGACTCGCTTGCTCAAGACCAGCGCCGAGGCCGGTGCCTCCCACATCTGGAAGAGGAGCCATTCCAGCATCGGAGGAACCAGAACAGTAAAGGCCTCCTTCGGAGGAGAGTCATACTGGAGGGCCTCAAGCTCCTCGGCTCGAGGCTCCTCCTCGGGATCCGCAGGAATCGCCAAGGCCTTGGCCATGTCCCGCACAAATTCCGAGAACCAGGTGTCCTCCAGAGGGGACCTACTCCGGGGCTGGGACTGCGGTGAGTCCGAAAGGACACACCGAGTCCGGAAGGTGTCGGGGGACTCCTCATCCTCCGTCTCCCATGCTGACTCATCCGAAGAGGAGTCTAGGGGCTCCGACCGTGCGGGTCGAGGTGGCACCTGCCCCGATGCTGAAGGCACTGGAGTCGACGCCCTCGGTTCTGAGCGGGAGGTCGAGGGAGACCTTGACCGAGGACGACTTCGAGCCTTCATGGTCTCGAGTATCGGCTCGGTCTCCGGGGTCAACTTCAACGTCGATGTCCCGGTGGTCGGGGCAGATGCACCAGCGAGGCTGGCCATCAGTACCCGCTGCTGCTCCATGAAGGCAGACAATCTGCACTCCAAGGCTGTCAGCCTGAGTCCAAGCTCAGGAGACTCAGCAGCCACCGACTTGGGCCCCGGCAGCGCCAGGCCCGACGTCGACTCCCTCGGAGGAGAGTCCACGAGGACTACAGGGCTTACGTGTCCGACGGTCTCCGGCTCTACACGAGGTACTTTGGACGGCTTCTCCTGCTCCAAAGGCCCGGGACGGCGGTTGGGGGTCTTAGACCTGGCCCTCGAGGAACCAGGGACCTCTTCCAACGCCGCCCTCGCGAGCCGTTTCTTCCTCTTGCATTCACGGTCGGGGGACCCCCTGTCCGAGGAACCCCGGCGATGCTCAGGATCAGATTCCCGAGACGTCGAGGCCTCAGACGAGGTTTGGGCCCGGCCGGAGGCAGAATCCAAAAAAATCCTTTCCTTCTGTTGCTGACGGCTTTGAAGTGCCTTGGTGGACATTTTGCCACACGGGCCACAGATCATGGGATCATTATCTGGGCCAAGGCACCGAAGGCAGCAGTCGTGTGTGTCAGTGAGAGACATCAGTTTCTTACAACGATCACTCTTCTTGAAACCACTGGAAGCCATCGGGGAAAAAAGGGCCCCCGCGAGGTCAAAAAACCGGCCTTCCAGGGAAAAACAGAAAAAAGGGCGCGAACGCCAGCCACGAAGGGCAAAAACCGAAAAATAGAAAACAGGCTCGATACCGGTGTACCGAACCCGGCAGGAAGGGGAACCGGCGTCGAACTCGGAGAAAAAGGCGAAGAAATCTTCGAAAAAACGTCAACTTTTCCGGGTGACTCGGACAAACGTCCGATGGGCTCCACGGAAAAAGAGACTGAGCAAGATGGCACCTTTAGGCGTGAAGGGGACCGCGCATGCGTGCAGTATTCCCAAAAGCTTTCTTAGAAAGCTGGGGAAATGCTCCGCACGGGGGCTCCATCGGCGCCGATGTCACCCATAAGTGAGGACTGACTTCCTGCTTGGTCCTGGAGAAAGTAAATTATCCAGGCCTTTTTAAGCAAATTTATCAGGACCTGGAGATATGGTTGGGTTTGATGCTTTCATGGTTGGCAGAACTGCCACCATCAAAATGAATGTTCTGTCTTGGCCACCAGTGGAAATCTGAATGGGGGCTAGCGACTTTCCAGAAGAGGGTTATAGCTTTCATTTGGGGTAATAAAAAACCTCATATTGCAAAGATTATACTGTTTGCCGGAAAGGGAAAGGGGCCTAAGAGGGTATCAAATAAATGGTATTATTTAGCTACCTAATCACATGCTGTGGTAGAATGGATGATTATGGGTGATGCTAAAATCTGGGTTAAGTTTGAGCGGGATCTTGTGGTAGCAGTAATGGCTGCCAATTAAATTTAGAGTCCATAGAGGTGGTGCAAGCCCATTTGTAGATAACATCATTCGCTGTTGGGATAAAGGGTATGCTTTAGGGGTGCGTTATCCCTGTTCATGCCCATTAACGAAAATCTTTTGTTTCTGCCTGGGTTAGGATCAGAGGTTTTTCACAGTTGGGAAAAGAGGAGGCTAAAAGGGCTGGACAGCTGTTTGATGAAGGGACAATGCTATCCTTTCAAGCCTTACAAAATAATTTTCATCTTCCCTCCACTCAAGTGTATTCATACTGTCAATTGGTATATTGGGTTTCTAAAAGGGATATTAGGCCCTGGGTATCCAAGGAAAACACTGTCCTTGAAGATTTATGTGAGGAAAGAAGTACAATTAGGGGTCTTATAGCAGTAGGATAGGGCATGCTGGCCTTGACAACATAGGAAGCAGTAGGAGAGGGAACTTAGAGCTAGCTATACAGATAAACAATGGAAGCAAACTCAGCAGGATTTGGGTAAAGGCCTCAGAGCAGTTAATGTGCAGGAAAACAACTATAAATTGTTACATGGATGGTATATGACCCTTCAGAGTGGCTCAATACTATACAGTAGTCTCACTGGATTGCTGGAGGATATATGGACTACCTGGGACATCGGCGCACCTCTGGTGGGGTTTCTGTATTGTAGCCTATTGGAAAGCGACCCAGTATAGATTAGGAGATTCCTAGGAATAACCATTTACTGGGATCCATTAACTTTTCTTTTTAATTTGCAAACCCCTCAAATAAAGAGACAATATAGGATTTTGATTTGTCATTGTCTTAGTGCTGTCAAAGTGAAGCTAGCTAGTAATTGGAGACAATTAGCACCCCCTTCACTTATGCACTGGCTGAGCGTATTTGGAAGGTCTATAGAATGGAAAAGTTAGCAGCTAAGCAACAGAAATGATTACAGCAATTTGAAAAAGTTTGGCAGCTGTTTGCAAGGGTGTATGCCCCCCCAGCTGGCATAAAGCAATTCTGGTGCTTGGATGAAGAGTATATGTGGGCAAAGCATTACTGGGAAGGAGGAGGAGGGGTTTGGGAGTGGAATGTGGGATATTTGTTTACTTTTTTGAAAGCCATAAAAGATGAGACTATATGCTCGCTGGAGAACTCTGTTGTATTTTGTTGTATAACAGGATGCAGAATTGTGTAAAGAATGATATATCTTTATGTTACCTGTATCCTTGGTATCTATATGACTTCCTGTTGCTATTTTGGTTCTTGTTCATAATAAAAAGTCTAGGGGAAAAAATTCATAAATCTGGTAATGCAATGGAATAGCAAGACTGGATAGAGTTTCAACAAAAACTGAGATTTATAATATAAAAAGAGTTAAACCAGTTCCAGTGAAATGCTCATGAACACTTTAGGTTAACCTGGTCTGCTTTACAGAAGACACATATATCATTGTTAGGCAGAAACCATTAAGTGAGGTTACTTACCTGTAACAGGTGTCTCCATGCACAGCCAAATAAATCAGCCACATATAGGTAACATTATCCCAGGCAGCGCCTGGCCAGATCTGCTCTCTCAGAGCCAAGGGGAGTACAGAAAGCTCTCTGGGCATGTGCAAGTGTTATTACCTCTTGTGTGTCTATTGCTTCTCCCTCTCAGTCTATCCTATAGCTTAAAATCATTGTTAAACGTTTTTCTAACATGACCCTATTTTAACACTTAAAAATTCACATGAACTCAGACGATGATGAAAACAAACCAGCAAACCTACACCCTAACTCATCTATTTACTCCTCCCACCACTTATCCAAGGCATGAAGATAGCAGCAGCAATAGTAGCAGCAGTCAGCACAGGGCCCTGTATATCAGTATACACTCATAAATCCCAGGGCTCTGCATGGGTTTCCAGTCTAACAAAGTCCACACAGGAGGAAGGGCATAGGTTCACTTACTCACAGACCTCCATGCTACTGAGCATAGGTCACAGTGAAAGTCAAGAGGATTAGTGCCGCACAACTGAGATATTCAGCGACAGTTCCTATCTTGATACTGCTGAAGAATATCCTGCTGATATTTAAGCACCGTGGTGTTTAAATATCAGCCACTCTGAATATTGGCACATGATATCCAATTAGGCATCTTTACAGGAGTATTATGGGAGGGCTGTTTCTGGGATTATCAAAATCTTGGGGTGAGGGGGGACTGAAAGTTTGCCTAGAGCACCCAATATTATTGCACTGGCATTGGGTCCCGCTATCATCTTGTAGATGCAAGCAAGGTTGCTTACTTTTAGCAGGGGTTCTCTATAAATAGCGGGATAATACAGCCATGCTCCCTGGTGACAACGTCTGATGAAGTCAGTGAGTAAGGAGCTCTTTTCCAGCTGAAAAGAGGTCTTAAAGACTTCCTCTGCAGCTGTGCTGCTCCTTCCCACTACTACTACTACTACTAATCATTTGTATAGCGCTACAAGGTGTAGCAACAAAAAAGAAGGCAAAGTGGTTGGAAAATATGGACCTGGCAACAGAAATGAAGCTGGAGAAAGACTGATAGATTGTTTGTCTTGCAGAATTCTATTTATCTCAAAAACCTTCCAGCAACACAAGTGGTGACTGTACATATGGACTTCACCCAATGGATTGTATAAAAATCTAATTGACTACATCTGTGGAAGTCAACGTTGGAAAAGCTCAATAACATCAACAAAGACAAACCTGGAACCGAATGTGGTACAGATCACCAACTACTAGCATGCAAAGTCAAACTAAAGCTGAAAAAGAGTAAACCACTCATGAATGTAGTAAAATATGACCTTGAGAATATACCACCAAAATTTAAAGACTGCCTGCAAAATCAATTTGCTGCTTTGGATACAAATGACAGAGCACCAGAAGAGTTATGGGATGACATCAAGAAAGTTGTGCTCAAAGAAAGTGAGAAGTCTACAAAAAGTGAAAAAGCAAAAAAGGTCAAAATGAATGACCGAAGAAACTCTGAAAAATGCCGAGAAATGCAAGGAAGCTAAAGCCAAAGGAGAAAGAGAGGCAATCACAGAACTTAACAGAGATTTCAAGTGTGCAGGAAGACGAGACAAGGAGAAATACTACAAGGAGTGGAGGAGTGGCCTAGTGGTTGGGACGAGATACTTCAGACCAGAAGGTCGGGGGTTCAAATCCCACTAGAGGACAGCAACCTTGGGCCGGAAGGACTGGGGTTTCTAAGTCCCACAGGTGCTCCTTGTGGTCTTGGGCAAGCCACTTAACCCTCCATAGCCCATGTTCCCTGTAAAATAGTTATCTCCAAGTTATAATGCCCTGTTCAATGTAATTTCAGTTTGTTCAATGTAAACTGCACTGATGCAGAATAGCGCAGTATATAAGAGAATGTAAATAAATAAATGACGCATACAAGGAAATAGAATCAGAAACTATTAGAAGAACAAGATAAGCTTTCATAAAGCTATGAGAGTTAAAGAGAAAATTCCAACCTCAAATTGGAATGCTACAAGATGCTCAAGGATCCATGTTGAATGATGCTGAGAAGATCAAGAAAAGGTGGAAAGAATATACAGAGTCATTTTACCTTCCTCAATCCACTATTAACCCTCTACAACTTGCTATGAACACTGCAGCTAGGGTCCTTCAGGGAGTCGCCAGATTTGAGCACGTGACTCCTATATTAAAAAAACTCCACTGGCTCCCCATACATGGTAGGCTCACTTACAAGACCATACTGCTGACCTTTAAGGCCATCCACGGACTTTCATCCTCCTCACTCTCAAATCTCATCCATGTAACTCCATCTACTAGATCCAGAAGACCGACGGCTATAAACACACTAACACTTCCTAAGGCTGTAACAAAATGCACCCAGATAACGGCAAGCAGATCTTTTATATTCTACGCCCCAAGATGCTGGAACACCTTACCACCAAGCGTTCGTGGCATTACCGGCTTAACCCAATTTAGGAAAGCACTTAAATATCACCTTTTCCTCATATACTACCTACCAAACATTACCCCCAGCAAAAGCCCCCCCAAATAAGAGACACACCTTATCTTCAAATATCCTCTCCCACTTTCTCAGTAAGAATACTAGGACTTTTGTGTTGTCATGATACCTTTTACGAGTATAGGTTGGACAGTGGAAAAGATAGACAGGAAGAAAATTGATGCCTTTGAATTATGCTGCTGGTGAAGAAAGTGTAGTTACTCACCTGTAACAGGTAATCTCTGGGAACAGCAGGAATCAGTCTTCACATATGGGTAACATCGGCATCGACTGAGCCCGGCACAGGTACACTCCCCAGCATCCAACAGGAATGCTTTTGGGAGCATTGCTCTACGCATGTGTGTCTGCCTTCCCGCCTTCCTAGTAATTCTCCTTAGTCAGGTATATAGTGGAGAAAAAAAAACCCGTAAGAGAAAGAGGTAAATAAAAAATAGAATGATAAATCTAAAGGGAGGTGGGTGGGTTGTGAAGAATGATTCCTGCTGTTCCAGGTGAGTAACTACGCTATCTCCAGGAACAAGCAGGAATGCAATTTTCACATATGGGATTCTCTAGCTCATGACTACCCAGCAGGAGAGAGGAGACCAGAACCAAAACAGGGTAAAGGAGGGATCCGACAGACTCAGCCCTTTGGACACACTCCTGTTGTGGTAGTCAAAGATGGATGGTGGGTGGAGTTGCTCTAAATCTGAAAAATATTTCTTAAGACCGCTTGTCCAAATTGAACATTTTGACCAGAGTCTTTGTCAAGGCAATAGTGGGCAGCAAAGGTATGTATATGTAGCAAAGACCACATAACTTCCTGGCAAATATCGGAAAGCAAGATAGAGCAAAGGTTGGCTACCATAGCAGCCATGGCTCGGAGATTGTGTGACCAGCTTGAGCATATGCGAAAGATATGCAGTCAGCAATCCAGTTGGAAATGATCCTTTTCGAAATCGAGACCCAGATGACTAGGGTCGAATGACACAAACAGTTGGTGGGATTGGCGATGACTATTAGTTCGATCAAGATAGAATGCAAGTGCTCTTTTGAAGTCCAAAGTGTGCAAGGTTGCTTCTGTTTAGAAGTGTGTGACCTAGGAAAAACGTTCAGAAGAGATATGGCTTGGTTCAGATGGAAAGGTGTAACCACCTTTGAAAGGAATTTAAGGTGAGCCCTAAGGACCACCTTATCATGGTGGAAATGAGTGTAAGAAGCACAGTCCACCAGAGCCTGCAACTCACTGATTCTATATGCTGAGGTCAGAGCAATGAGAAAAGCAACTTTCCAAGTGATAAACTTGAGGAGCCATAGTCAAGACTCAAAGGGGGGTCATAGAAGTTGTGTGAGGACAACATTAAGGTTTCATGCCACCACAGGGGGAGGGGGGTGCGTAGTGGTGGCTTTGTTGAAAGGAGCCTCCGCATGAACCACCCTACCAGCAGATGAGAAGAAATTGGGTGATCCTGATTGGGCGGTGAGAGGCTGCAATTGCACTCAAGTGTACTCGGACAGAATTAGTTTTCAGACCAGATGAAGAGAGATGCAGAAGGTACTGCAGCAGATGTTCTACTGTACAAGTGAAAGAACTGAGAGCTCTCTGAGAGCACCAGAGGGAAAATCTGTGCCACATAAAGGTGTAGGTACATCTCGTAGAATCCTTCATAGAAACAAGTAAGACTTGAGTTACATACTCTGGGAGTCTAAGGTCCGAGAGGATGAAGCGCTCAGCGGCCATGCCATCAAACGTAGAGTCTTGAGGCTGGGATGAAGTAGTGTCCCCTGGTTCTGTGAGAGCAGGTCAGGTGCAGAGACTAATCAGAGAGGCTGACTCTAATTCAGACGAAGAAGTAGGGGAAACTATGGCTGACGGGGCCAGAATGGGGTGATTAGAATCATTTTGCCCCGGTCCATTTGTAATTTGAAAAGTATCTTTGGAATGAGAGGAATTGGTGGAAAAGCATAAAGCAGACCCTGCCTCCAATGAAGGAGGAAAGCATCCGAGCTTTTGCTGTGTGAAGAGGGTATCCTTGAACAGAAGCAAGGCAACTGGGCATTCACCAGAGAAGCAAAGAGGTCCACTATGGGCATCTCCCATAAACGGAATAAGCGTTGTGCCATCCGGTGATGGAGTATCCACTCATGTGGACGAAGGAACCAGCTGAGCCTGTCTGCTAACAGATTCTCCTCCCCGGGGAGATAAACAGCTTGGAGATGAATGTGATGTGATATTACAAAATCCCAAAGATGGGTTGCCTCATCGCATAGGAGGCGAGAACCAACACTGCCCTGCTTCTTGCAACTTGATTGTTTGTCTGAACAAGTACCATTTGTCCTGTTAGATGAGGACAAAAATCCCTGAGGGCATTTGCCATTGCCCTGAGCTCCAAAAGATTTATGTGGTGAGAGACCTCTCAAGGGGTCCTTTGGCCCTATGTGGTGAGGTCTCGGAAATGTGTTCCCCAGCCGTGATTGGAAGCATCGGTGGTCAGAGTACACTGCGATATAGATCTTTTAAAAGGTAACCCTACAAGATGATTTTGGGGTGCTCTCCACCAATGGAGGGAGTTCACCAGGTAAGATGAAATGGTGATCCTGTCTTGAGAGGTGATCTGTCAACTGTGTCCACTGCTCAGAGAGAGTCCACTGTGCTGTGCGCATGTGTAAATGGGCATATGGAACAACATGGACTGTGGAGGCCATGTGACTGATGAGACATAGCAAGTCTCGAGCCATAAGGGTCATCTGCTTTTGGCAGTGGGTCACCAGGGTGACCAAGTGATGGAGGTGGTCTTCTGGCAAGTAGGCCTGAGCTCTTGTTGTATCCAGATGAGATCCTATAATGACCATTTAAGGGCTATCTCCCTTGATGAGCCAGTCAAATAAGTAAGGATAGACGAATATTCCCAAGGTGTGAAGGTAGGTTACTAAGACTCTTGGAGTTGAAGCCAGTCCGAAGGAAAGAACCCAATATTGATAGTGATGCTCTTGGAATACAAATCTGAGATACTGTCTGGACAGGGGGTGGATCAAGATGTGTGTGCAAGCATCCTTTAGAGCCAGAGAGCAAAGTCAGTCGTCTTGCTGAAGATAGGGGAGAAGCATCCCTAGTGAGATCATCTTGAACTTTTCCCTCATTAGGAATTTGTTGAGATTTCTCAGGTTGAGGACAGGCCTGAAGCCACCTGTCTTCTTTGGGATGAAGAAGTATCAGGAATAGAACCCCAGACCTTGCTGTGGTGGATGGACGTCTTTGACAGCTCCCTGAGATGTTAGAGACCTGATCTCCTGCAGTAGCAGAGTAGAATGGTGGAGATCCATATTGGCTTCACCCACAAAGAAAATGGGGAATACAGCCTTGAATTTGAGCTGATAGCCCACACTGATGAGCTGTATCCAGGGTTCCAGGGTGATGAGGGGCCATCTGTGAGCAAAATTTATCAATCTCCCTGGGATATGAGGCTGACTGGTTATGCCCTCTAGAAAGGAGTCAAAAGCTCACCGGAGGCTGAGGTTGTGGAGTGGGTTGAGCCTTAGATGTTTTAGGTTTCCTGGGTTGACAAGGACCCTGTTGTTGAGGCTGATAGACAGAGTATGAGGGGTAGGATGGATACCACCTTCCCTTTTTTGGGTAGAAGAGCTTATTTGCAGAAGTCTTTTTCTTGCTCTGATCAGCTGTCTTTATGGACAGGCGTATCATGGTAAGATTGTCTGTTTTGATCTCTCCTGCCTTTTCACACCAGCCCTTCCCAAACAGATTCTCTCCATTGCAAAGATGTTAATGAGTTTATCTTTTACCCACTGCTCCAGATCTGAGGACTATAGCCATGCAGACCACCTTGCCCCAATACAGGCTGCTGCAGCTGTCCTGATAGTAGTCTCAAAAGCATCGGAAGCTGCTCTAGTTAGGAACTTGGAGGTGTTCTGGGCATGAACAACTAGAGCCATATGAAGAGCCTGTTTTTCCTCTGGGAGAAAGAAGCTAAACTCAGGTAAGTCCCTGGAGACACCCCTTAAGAACATGCCCATATAGAGCATGTAGGAATTGATCCTGGACCCCAACATGAGAGCTTGGAATGCTTTCCTTCCAAAACCATAGGGGTCCTAGCATCCTTGCCTGAAGGAACTGAGGAATGGTTCTTGTAACTTTTGATCCTCCTCATGGCAGACTCCACTACCATGGAGTGGTGGGACAGTTGTGGCTTCTGGAAGCCTGGGCAAGGGACTTGATACAATGTATCTAATCTCCAACTAATGGCAGGAGTGGAAAGTGGTGCTTCCCACATTTGAGCCATGAAGTTCTTCAAGATGCTATGAATCGGAAGGGTAGCTGCTTCCTTTGGTGCCAAAGGATACTGGAGGATATTTAACTCCTCTGCTCTTGGTTCTGGTTCCATTGTCACCAAGACTGAAAGGGCCATCACAATGCCTTTATGAAGTCCTGAAAGGACATGTCCTCTGATGAGGACCGACGCCTCTCACATGGCGGAGAAGGATCTGATGGAATGTCCTGGACTGGGTCAGAAACCATGGATTCAGAATCTGAGTCTGATGACATTGAATCCGTGTGTGGTAGGAAATTAAAATAATGTTTTTCAGTGCCTCGGTACCGATGAGGCTGAGTTCTTGATGTCAAAGATCGATGACCCTGACGAGCCTTCTCGGAGTCGGAATGCGCCGCACGCGATGCCCCAGAATGAACCAGGGTTACTAGAGGCTCCAAGCATGGAGGGAAAGATACCTTGGTGAGGGCTCCAGAAGCAATGGGAGTACCGCCCTTGAGCAACTGCACTGGAGCAGTGTGCTCTGAGGTAGAACCAGAGGACCTCAAAAGCCGCAGCACAATGGCTGCCAGGATTGTAGCCAGACTCCGCATGATGGCCTGGACCCACTCATTAAGGGAGACTGGAGAGGACTATGTGATCTCCGGCACAGAAGCCTGAGCCACAATCCCCGAGCAAGGTATCGTGGGCTCCACCAAGGACACGGTCCCTGGAACATCCCCTGAACCCCTCTGTGGCTTTGAAGGGAGTAACCTCCCGCCGGGGCTGCTTGGCTGGATGGCATAAGTCTGGTTCCACCAATGAATGACTGTGCCAATGACGAGCATCGGAGTCCGATGTTGACGCTGAGGAACAGGAACCTTCCAATGCCGATGCCAAGGCCTTCAATACCTTGTTTGATGGAGACCCTGATCGATGCTTCTTGCTATGCTTTGACACTGACAATGAATGGGAAGTATGCAACAACTTTGACGGAGTGGAGGCCCCCAAGGAGTGTGCTGAAGGGGTTGAGTCTGACCAAAACAGCTTAACTCTCTGCTGCTCTCAGGTCTTGAGTCCTCTTGCCATCATGAGCTTGCAGGATGCACAGGAGGAAATGTTGCGGTTGGGGCCTAGACATTTTAAACACCAGTCGTGCTGGTCGATGGCCAAGATGGTACTACGGCACTTAATACATTGTTTGAACCCACTGTGCAGTTTCTCCATTTTGGAAAAAAGAATGGAGACCAAATCAAAGTGGGCAATGGTGCCCAATGTGAAAAAACATGATGAAAAATGAAGAAAATATTTGAAAAGAAAAAAGAAACTGGCACTGGAACGATGCAGAACCACTCCAGGTGATGGGAAGATACCAAAAAAGCTTTTAAGAAGTCTCTTTGTGATAGGACTAGGACATAGTTGTGATGGTTCCGCAGAAAAAATATGATGGAGAAGAATTACTAGGAAGGCGGGAAGGCAAACACGCATGTGTGGAGCAATGCTCCCAAAAGCCTTTCTATTGGATGCTAAGGAGTGTACCCGCACAGGGCTCAGTTGATGCCAACGTTATCCATATGTGAAGACTGCATTCCTGCTTGTTCCTGGAGATTACTGTGTATACCATGGACTGCCCGAAGAACAAACCAGTCAGTACTAGAGGAGATCATGCCAAAGCTTTCTTTAGAAGCTCAGATGACAAGACTTCAACTTTCATACTTTGAACACATCATGCGAAGAGAGAGATCATTAGAAAAAAGACATCATGCTTCGCAAGTTTGAAGGTCAGCGCAAAGGAGGAAGGACAGCAATGAGAAAAATCGATACGATAGCAGAAGCTATGGATGCCCCTCTATCAACAATAAGCCGCTTGACTGAAGGCAGAATACAGTTTAAGACAGCTTCCAGAGAGTCGCCATGAGTCGACACAGACTCAATGGCACTTAACCACAACAAGGCATATGCTACGCTGTACAGAGACATGCAAGAGACAGTCCTTGTTCATCAGAGCTTACAATCTAGTAAAGTCAGGCAATAAAACTGCTCACCAAGGCATCAGTCTATCAAGTTCCAGTCCATCCATAGCATAGAAGCTGTCATGAATCTTCTTTTAGTTCATGAAGGACAGATGGGAGAGTGAGTTGGATGTATTATCCTGCTGACTACAGAGAACATCTGTTGCAGGTAAGCAACCTTGTTTTCTCTGTAGACAGGGAGGATAATACATCCATATTCTCTGTTGACTCCAGAGTTTCAGCCATGCTTACGGCTTTCTTTCTAATGGCTCGGTAGTATTGAGGGTGCTAATCTGCAGAAAATGAAGGTAGAAATTAGGTCACAAGGAAATTATTTAGGACTGCTTGTCCAAACGCAGTTTCTTGACTAGAAATTGGTCCAGACCAATGTTCCCGCTAACCTGCACTGGGTCCACCGCCAACATTCCTGCTGGCGGACCCAGCCGTCAGGAATGTTGGCGGCGGACCCAGCACAGGTTAGCAGGAACATTGGTCCAGACAGCAGTGTTTTGCAAAAGTGTGGATAGATTTCCAAATTGCAGCTTTGCAAATATCTTGTAAGGGAACATTTCTTAAGTTTGACATTGAAGCTAACTCATGTGGGCCCACTGTGCCTGGGGCCTGCAGACTTGCTTAGTGGAGGAAGAGGAGTGGAGTCGAGGAGTAGCCTAGTGGTTAGAGCGCTGGCTTGGGAACTAAGCAACCAGGATTCAATTCCTACTAGCTCTCCTTGTGGCCTTGAGCAAGTTACTTAACCCTCCATTGCCTCAGAAGAATCTAAGTTATCAATGTCCCTGTTTAATGTACAACGTAAATTGCTTTGACTAAAATGATAAAGCAGTATAAAAAAACCCTGTTAAATAAATAATAAATACATAAATAGTATAACAGAAGTTGATACAGTCAGATAGCCATATGGTTAGCACCGTGTTAATCCCCCTAGCTAGGATATCGACAGGTGCTGCTAGTTAGCATCGAGGCATTCCAGGGCAACATCTGGTGATAACCGGGTAGTAGCGATATTGAGTTGCTGCCCAGTTATTGCTAAATGGTGAAACTCCGGTGCAGTACAGGCTGGGCTAACCTTCGCTGCTGAAGCTAACTAGGCAATGGCTGAATACTGATGCTTCCTGGCAATTTGGGTAACCTGAATATTCAATGCAAGGACCCGGATATGGCCCCGCCACTGAATATCCGGGTTTAAAGTTCAGCAGTGGCGGCTAGCACTTTTGCAGCGCTATCCACCTTTGCTGAATATTGGACTCAAGATTCTTTTGGAAGCTGGTTTTCCAGGGTCCGCTGGATTATAGGTGACAAAAGATTGGGATGTTTTCCTTAGGTTGCTTGATGGAAATAAAGAAGGGCATGTCTGCTGTCCCAGGTGTGCAAGGAGGATTCTGAAATCTCCAAGTTAATGATGGGCAAGATTATGGCTTGAGCAACATGAAAATCTTGGACTACTTTTGGAAGTAATTTAGAGTGTGTCCGGAGAATCACCCGATTGTGAAGAATTTAGGTGTATGAAGGTGTGATAGGTTCTATAGAATGTAACCCGTCCCTCTCCAAAGGGATTATCAACAGTCACCTTTAAGAGAGTCTGCAGCCCAGAGTTCAGGGCTGGGAGGGCGTAGCTCACAGGGAGAGGTTAAGAACTCAGCAGGCTGCAGGAGGGAGAGAAGCCCATGGAGCCAGAAGTCCAAGGCAAGTCATGCAAAGGCGTTCTGAGGTAGGAACTTTAAATGGGCTGAAGGAAGGGCCAGGAGAACCTGCTTTGTGAAGGCTTAACAAGCTAAGACAGAATAAGGCTGCTTTTGTTTCCCTTGAATTGCTGTCTGTTGTGTTTTAGCTCTGTGGAGGTTTAACAAGCTGAGACAAAAATAAAGCTGCTTTTGTTTTCTCTGAAGTGTTTAAAGATAACCCCTTCCCACCTCACGCCACACTACCACAGAAGAGTAATAAACCAGCACCTATGACTCATCAGTTCACTTGGCAGATGTGATGGCTCACAGGAAAATGATTTTCCATGTGAGGTGTTCCAATGAGGCAAGTCCCAGGAATTGAAAGGACCGGTCATGAATTTAGCAAGAGCTACATTAAAAAAGGTCCCTTGTAGGAGATGGAGGTCTGGTGGGTGCTTTGTGTTCATGAACCTGGAAACTAGCAGATGGGTGGATATGGGCTTTCTGTCCATTTGGGATATGGTAAGTGGTGAATGCTGCAAAGTGAATTTTTACAGAGGATGTCATGGGACCTGATTCGAAGAGGTGAAGAAGGTAGGAAAGGACTTAGTTAAGGATTCTAGGTTATGGGTGGCAGCCAATTTGGTAAAACGCATCCATTTTCTTCAGTAGAATTTTTTCATTGATGGTCTCCTGGATGCTATTACAATGCTTTTTATACATCCTGAGATAGTGGCATACTATTCAGCAATTTCCAGTCAATTTCCATGCCACCAGAGATGGGCTGCAGAGATTTGGATGGATCAGACCCTATCTTTGTATGAGTAGGTTTGTGGCCTAGAGGTATTGGAGGTTCTGCATTGAATTTGAGAATGAAAAATTTGGGAAACTAGATTGTCCTGGGCCAGCTGAATGCAATAAAAATGATCTGGGATTTGTCCTTGCAAATTCTATGCACGACTCTCTGGATAAGGGGAAATAGAGGAAAAGGAATTATAAAGGCACCATGTGTCATTCTTCAAGGGCTTGGACAAATGGAACAGAACATTGCACACTTTTAATGTACTCTATCACAAAGAGATCTATATGTAGGGTTCCCCATAACTGAAAGAGGTAGTCTGTAACTTTGTCATTGAAGGAACATTTATGTGGGTCGAGTTGTCAGCTGAGAGAGTTGGCCAGCTGATTTTCTTGTCCGAGAAGACAGACTACTTGAAGAATTATCTGCAGGGAGCAGGCTAGATGGCAATTTTTTTTGCTTCTAAGTAAATGGGGAGAGAGAGAGATCCTGATCCTCCTCATTTAGGTAGAACACAGCATCCTGGTTGTTTGTTCTGATCAGGCCTACTTTCTTTTGTAATCAGGTTTTGAAGGCATGAATAGCACTGTAGATGGCTCGTAGTTCTAAAAGACTGATGTGAAGCTTTAGTTCAGTAGAAGTCCATCTACCTTGAGTTGCTATATGTGAAAGATGAGCCCCTCAACCAATGGTGGAAGCATCCGTGGAGAGGATGATGTCCAGTTGTGATGGTCAACAAGGAGATTGTCAGTGTGCATCCACCACTGTAAAGAGGCTTTTACTGACTGAGTGTCAGGGATCTTTTTGTTGAGGGATTGTTTTTGCTGACCCTAGGTAGTCTTAAATGCCACTGAAGTGGTCTCAAGTGGAGTCTTGTGAGAGGCAGGACATACATTGTGGCCGACATGTGACTCAAGAGTTTGAGGATAAGGTGAGCAGTGACTCTGTGATTCTATCTGATGCATGAGCAGAGTTGTTGGATTATTGCTGCCCTTTCCTTGCACAAGTATGCCTTCTTGTGATTCGTGTTGGTGTGAGCTGCAATGAACATAATAATTTGTTTTGGAACCAGCGCTGTTAATGAGAAATCCCAGGTTTTGGAGAAGACGATTGGCATTCTGGATGGTTAGGAATAATGCTTGCATTGCTTGACGCTGCTATGAGCCAGTTGTCTAAGAACAGGAATACCTAATTGGCTATTCTGTGCAGATGTGGAAAGAGTAGTGGATCCATGGAATAGCCTCCCAGTGGAGGTGGTATAGATGAGGACAGTAACTAAATTCAAAAAAGCATGGGACAAACACAGGAGGATCTCTAAAGGTAAAAAGGGGACTGTTGTAGATGTTAATATGGAAGGACAGACTAGATAGGCCATGTGGTCTTTTTCTGTCATCATGTTTCTATGTTTCTATGTGCTGCTGCTACTGCAAGACATTTTATGAAAACCTGAGAGCTGAAGAAAGTCCAAATGATAATTCCTTGTACTGAAAATGCTTGTCATGTATGTGAAGATACTGTTTGTGAATGGTATGGATTTGTATGTGCGAATAAGCATCCTTCAGATACAGGGAGGCCAACCAATCGTTGCAATCCAACAGAAGTAGAATTATTGCTAGGGAATTTATTTTGAAGTTTGCTCACTTTACATGAAGATTCAGTTCACAGAGATCAAGAATCGGCCTTAGGCCACCCATTTTTTGGGGCTGAGGAAGAATATTGAATAGAATCCCTGACCTTTTTGATGGGACGGGAATGACTTGATAGATCTGTTGTACAGAAGTGCTTCAATCTCCTGTTGTAAGATGTGTTTGAGTTCTGAGGTGATTGGAGTTGAAAGAGGTTGTTGGGGTGGCGGGTATATCAGGAAATATATTTTGTACCCCCAGTGAGATAATTGAGAGCTCTCAACAATCCATGGTAATCTGTTGCCAAGACTCCCTGAATTGAAGCATCTTCCTCCTACTGGAGGGTAATCAAAACTGCTGGTTCTGCTTCCCTGCAGCAGCCGAGGGGGCAGTCTGTTGTTTACGTCCTCTTGGACGCTGACGCAGGCTCTATGGTTGAGGAGCAGCACATGCTAGGGTGATCCTGGAGTAGGGCTGGAATCTCTGTCTTGGATAAAATAGTTGAAAATACTGGTAATGATAATGCTTTTGGTAAGAATGTGCCTGGTTTCTACGATAATGGTAGGTGGTCTTTAGTGCTGCCAAGAGCTTCTTCACTGCTGAGCTATCATCTTTCATCTGGGATAAAGTTTCCTTAACTTTTAAGCCAAACAGGCTGTCCCCCAAACAAGAAGTATCAATTTTTTTTGTGTAGGTCCTCTCTAGGGCCTGAAGCTTTTAGCTATGTGGCTGCTATGGCTGAAGCTGCTGCTCTGAATATAGAATAATACATGTTACAACTGGAGCTGATAAATGGACTCCTGGAGATTCTCAGGGAATCTTGTTGGGTACAAAGCTGATTTAATAGCTTATGATGTTAATATAATATTTGCCTTATGATGAGCCCATTGACCATTTTGGTAGCTACCTTCTGCACCAACTCCATCCTGTTTATATCTTTTTGAAGGTGTGGTCTCCAGAACTGCACACAATACTCCAAATGACCTTTATAGCTGAGTGGATGATGCAGACTAAGGGAAGAGAGCACGACATACAGGAGGCAGCACTTGCACATGGCCAGAGAGCTTTTCAGACCTTCTTGTGCTCTGGGAGAATAGATACAACTTAGCATCATCAGGGATAATGTCAACTATTTATGGCCGATTATATTCTATTTATTCAAAGAAAAATAAGTGGTGAAAGCATGCAGACCATGGCTCATTGAATTCTTTCCGACCCCTCTGTGCATGTGCATACACAAGCTGTCTGTTTGTATCTGCATTGCCTGTATTAGTGTGTGTCTTGTGAATGTGGTGTCTATATGAGAGGCTGTGTGTGTATGTGTGTGCTTGTGCATGCACCCATGTATATCTCTGTTTTGCATGTTTATTATATATTTTGTGTGTGTGTGTATATATGTATCTTTGTTGGTTGATGTGTGTGCGTGTTCGTATGAACATGCATGTGTTTGTGTATCACTCCATATATGTTTGTATGTCTGTGCATTCTTGCATGTGTGTGTGTCTGATTGGCAGAGAATATAAACGTGGAAATATAAAATATAAAATATAAACGTCTGAAAGGTGCTACTGCATAATTGCTATGTTACTGTGAATCAGTGTTCATATACTGTAGCTTTTGGAATTGTTTTTCCTAGAAAAATGAATTAAGGCATTTTTTTGGTGGGGTGGGGGGCTTCATTTCTCTTCCAACTGCCACCACACAAAGAAATTCAATTTTACAGCACAGGAACTTCTCCCATCTCACCTCCTCCCTTTCTATGACTAGAGGAGCATTCCAGTGCTCTACCCTCATAGCCTTCCCATTGGCTGGATCCTGCTGTGAGTTCATTGGAAGCAAACATGGCAGGATCACTGAAATCCTGCTAGACCAGTCCAGACATGTGGGTTATGTCTCCCTGCCAGCAGAAGATGGAGACAGAGAAAAACTAAAAGCTTCCAGCAACGTCACCACTAGTACAAGGACCAGTGCAACTAGGGACATCTTTCTGTATTCATGACAAACCCCATAAACAATCAAGAACACCACAAAAAAATTTAACCCCAACAAAACCACCCCAAAAGAGCAGGCCTCAAACCAATCCAAAGGCAACACCCACCAACACAGAAACTATATATATAAATTCTGCAATCAATTGAAGAGGAATAAGCAACAGACAATTTCCTTAGGATGGGTCCTGGACTGGTCTAGCATGATTTCAGGAAAGGAAATTACCAAATAAGTAAAATTTCACCTTTGAGTGCATCCTGTGCAGACTAGTAGTATGTATCCAAGCTACAAATCATCTGGGTGGGAGAAAGACACTGCTCTCAGGACTTCCAATCCAAAGAACGTGTGCAGGCATGCCTGAAGGTCTAAGCAATCACTCTCCGAAATGTCTCTCCTATCTTCCCACCTGGTGATTTTATTCGACTTCAATGCGCACCTCGACTCTCCTTCCAGGTCAAGAGAAAGAGCCCTCCTGACCCTTTTTGATGACCTTTCTCTTCATCAGCATGTCTGCTGTCCCATCCATGTTGCAGGGCAGTCTTTGGACCTAATCTTCATACCAACCGGCTCCTCGCTCACTCCTTCTGCCATCTCAGCTTTACCGCTGCCCTGGTCAGATCACCCCTGTTTGCTTTTCTCTCTTCTTTCTGTCCTCCAGGTAATGTAAAACCCTCTCGTACTGAGGAAGTTTCTCCAGGGCCATGTGCCCATGAGGGAAGGGTTAGGACAGTCGTTATAGTTGGTGATTCGATCATTAGACATGTAGATAACTGGGTGGCTGGTGGACCTGAGGATCGCCTGGTAACATGCCTGCCTGGTGCGAAGGTAGTGGACGTCACTTGCCACCTAGATAAGGTCTTAGATAGTGCTGGGGAGGAGTCTGCTGTCTTGGTACATGTTGGTACCAATGACGTAGGAAAATGTGGTAGGGAGGTTCTGGAGACTAAATTTAGGCTTTTAGGTAGGAAGTTGAAATCCAGAACTTCCAAGGTAGCGTTCTCCGAAATGCTTCCCGTTCCACGTGCAGGACCCAAAAGGCAGGCAGAGCTCCGGAGTCTCAATGCGTGGATGAGATGATCGTGCAAGGATGAGGGTTTTGGATTTGTTAGGAACTGGGGAACATTCTGGGGAAAGGTGGGGCTCTTCCGAAGGGATGGGCTTCACCTTAACCGGGATGGAACCAGGCTGCTGGCATGTTGTAATGATTAATGTGCAATGTTTTAATGATTATATGTTTTAATGATTTTATTTTTCTTACAATTCAATTAACTCATTCCATGTATATCTTTCACTCTCATTAAGTTTTGTCTGTTTTGTTTCTTACACCGCCTTGATTGTATGATAAGGCGGTATATAAATACAGTTAAATAAATAAATTAACCTTTAAAAAGGAGCTAGAGCAGCTTTTAAACTAGATAATAGGGGAAAGCCGACAGTCACCCAAGAGCACATGGTTCGGAAGAATGTATCCTTGAAGGATACTACCAAAAGCAGAGAGGTTCCAAAAATGAGTAAAGTAGCCCAAATGCCCTTGAGTATGGAGCAGACAGAGCTTAAAGATTCCAAATTACCCATGCCTACCAATAGCCAAATTAATATGAATAAAATACAGTCTCTAAAATGCTTGTATGCAAATGCTAGAAATCTAAAAAATAAGATGGGAGAGTTAGAATATATAGCACTAAATGAGAGGTTAGATATGACTGGAATCTCAGAAACATGATGGAAGGAGGACAACCAGTGGACACTGTGATGCCTGGGTACAAATGACAGAGCTGATCAAATTGGTGGAGGGGTTGCGCTCTATGTTAGAGAGGGCATTGAGTCAGAAAGGCTTAAAGTTTTGCAGGAAACAAAATTTGATGTAGAATCTCTATGGATTGAAATACCATGAAAAAAGGGGAAGGCGATGGCAGTGGGGGTGTACTATCGACTGTCTGGCCAGAATGAACAAATGGATGATGAAATGCTCAAAGAAATCAAGGAAGCTAACAAAAGTTACAGCACAGTAATAATAATGGGTGATTTCAATTACCCCGGTATCGACTGGGTCAGTATCACGGCAGGACATGCTAGGGAGATAAAGTTCCTAGATGAAATAAATGACTGCTTCTTCTAGCAGCTGGTTCATGAACCAACCAGAGGGGAAGCCATATTGGACCTAGTCCTTAGTGGAACACCAGATCTGGTGCAAGAGATAAGGGTGTTGGGGCCACTTGGCAATAGTGATCATAGCATGATTGCATTTGATTTAATTAGTGGAGGAGGAATGGTAAAGAAATCCACAGAACTACCTTTTAACTTTTGAAAGGGAGATTATGATAAATTGAGGAAAATAGTTAAGAAGAAACTAAAAGGAGCAGTTGCAAAGGTTAAAGACTTACATCAAGTTTGGGTGTTGTTGAAAGATACTACCTTGGAAGCCCAGACCAGCTGTATTCCACGCTTTAAGAAAAGTGGAAGGAAGCCCAAAAAACTGCCAGCATGGTTTAAAGGTGAGGTCAGAGAGGCTGTTGTTGCCAAAAAAGCATCTCTCAGGAAATGGAAAAAAAGAGCCAAACGACGAAAACTGGAAACAGCACAAGCACTGGCAAGTTAAATGCAAGGCATTGATATGGTAGGCAAAGTGAGAATTTGAGAAGAAGCTTGCTGCAGAAGCAAAAGCGCGTAATAAAGACTTTTTCAAGTACGAGCATTCGTAGCAAAAAACCTGTGAGTCAGTCAGTTGGTCCATTAGATGATAGAGAGGTTAACGGGGCACTAAGAGGCGACAAGGCAATAGCAGAGAGACTGAATGAATTCTTTGCTTCGGTCTTTACTGAGGAAGATGTAGGGATGTTACCCATGACTGAAGTGGTATTTAAAGGTGCGGAAGAATTGAAGGAAATATCAATACATCTGGAAGATGTATTACAACTATTTGATAAATTGAAGAGTAGCAAATCATCTGGACCGGATGATATACATCCAAGGGTGTTGAAAGAACTGAAATATGAGATTGCAGACCTGCTATTAGTAATCTGTGAATTATCATTAAAATCATGTGTAATACGTGAAGATTGGAGGATGGCGAACATAACGCCAATTTTTAAAAAGGGTTCCAGGGGTGATCCGGGAAACTACAGATCGGTGAGCCTGACGTCAGTACTGGAAAAAATGGTAGAAACCATCATAAAGAACAAAATTGCTGAACATTATAACCATGCACCCACCCCTTGACCTTGAGGATTTAAGGAGGGGTGTGCCTTGAGGTTGAATTGTAGTTGCGGTGGTTGAGTGACAAGGCAGGTATAAAGAATATTTATTTTATAAGGATTTTATTTCTCCCGCTCCGTGGTGGAATTGGAACAGGCGTAAAGGCAAAGTATTTTTACAGCCAAAACAAGAACAAAGAAAAGATAGGCTTTTCCAACATTGTGTTTCAAAACAGTCCTTTTCACAGCACTTCACATTCCAGTCATGTGAGCTGTCTTAGAAAACATTTAAACCAAAGGCAAACAATAAAGTTCATGCACTGCTTCCAACTTCTGCTTTAGCTTATTCTTATCTTTCTCATAAGCTCTTCAGGTAAGGAACTTTGACAATGTACACTTTATCACTTTATAATGAATGACCACACAAGCTTTGCTTGACTATCATTACTTATCTACAAGGCACGTCGAGCAGTCCATTGGCTGACTCAAATCCTGCGTCTGTAAGGGATGAGGCAATGGTACTGGTGCTTCTGGACTCTGTACTGGTTCAACTATCCTGGGTCCAGGAATATTACGTTTCTCTAGGAACGTTTTAAAGTCTCTCAGGAGTGCTTCAGCTTGGTTACTCTGTTCATTCAGTGCATTGGAATTACCCCTCCCCCACTTGTCTCTGTCAGCAAGTGCTGGGTAAATCAGTTCCTTTGCAGGTGAAACATTTGTGGGCAGCAAATCAAACTTAGAGCCTGCTGAAACCTTCTGGCAAATGTCTCTGGTGAATATCTCTGCTATGTCCTTATAGCTAGCTTGCTTGTTAATCTTGTCAGCAGTTTGAGGAGACAAACAGAGTTTAACTGAACAAGCTTCTGGCTGTAGCCAACTGCTCTCATAAAACCTGGGCTTTTCTTGGGTTTTAAAATATGCACTCACACAGTCTGGCTTCTCATAAAAGCTGTTATCAGTATTAACAGTACCCTGTACCTTGTGCTGAGGAATATCTGGAGGTTTTTCAGCTGTCTGCCATTCATTCCATTGATCAGCTCTCTGCTCCAAAAGCCTAGGCTTTACCCTTGGGTCTCTCAGTGCCACGCCCTTCTCCTTCTCCCAGAAGGTTCTGCTGTGCACTGAGTCTCCCTGGTACCTGCTTCTTGGCTTTACACGCCTTCTCCTGGAATTGCAGCTAGGGAACGTTTCTCCTTCACATTCAAAGGCTCTGGCATCCAAGGCTACTTCATCTCTAAAGCACACACCTGCTTCATCTGGTTCCAGTATTTCCTTCCACCTCCTCGGTTGGTTCCTTCTCTGAGTCTCCAACTGCTTCTGAAGCTCCAACTGCTTCCCTTTCTCACTCCTCCTCTCCAACTCTCTCTCCAGCTCTCTTCCTTCTTCCGGTTTAACAAGCTGTTTCTGCTCTGGGGAGCCCGCCTCCAGCTAGGGCGTGCCCAATCAGCAACTCTGCTTCTCCCCTCCCCCGAGGTGAGTTGTGTTGGCTGATTATCTATGTCATCTTGTGCTGAGGAGGGAATATCTTGCTTTTAGTTGCAGTACCCGGACCTTCCACCGGGTCACCATCTGTTTCTATAGCTCCTAGCACTGCTACAGCGTCACAGATTCCCCCCCTTAAGATATCACGGGCTGGTTTAGGAGAATCCGGACAGCACGTGATACATCTTATGGACTCTGGGTTAGAGGGTTGTACTACATGTACTTGCTTTGGAGAGACTACTGTGGCTACCTGGGCCAAGGCTACCCTATCATGCCATGGCTTTAAGACATTGATGTGGTAGACTTGCCTACGACCCTTTTTATTCTCCACTAGATATGAGACGGGTCCTACGGGATGTACAATCTGACATGGGCCTTTCCAGTGGCTCTCAAATTTCGGTTCAGTCCCCGCCACCATTATTATCACCTTCTCTCCTATCGCTAGTTGACGCTGTTTGGTATTCCTATCGTAATAGGACTTTTGCTTGTGCTGACTACGCTGCAGGTTTTCTACTGCCACCTGTGAGGTTCGGCGTAGCCGCTTCCTCAAGTCTCTTAGGAAATCTGGAACTTCTATCTCCTGGGTGTCCGGTTCCACCCACTGTTCCTTCAGAATGTCCAGGATTCCGCGGGGAGACCTACCATACAACAACTCGTATGGCGCCGTTCCCAATGAGGCTTGTTTTCTCTCTCTACAGGCGTAGAGAACAAAAGGGAGCATCACATCCCACTGGTCTATCTCAGCCTCCAGACTTCTTCGTAGCATTCTCTTGAGCGTCTGGTTCTGCCTTTCAACTAGACCATTTGTCTGAGGATGGTATGCCGCTGTCTTGATATGCTGGATCCCAAAGGCATCCCAGACTTGCATGAGGTATTTCGAGAGGAAGTTGCTCCCCCTATCTGTGAGGACTTCCTTAGGGAAACCTACTTCGCAGAATAATTTAATAAGCTCGTTAGCTATCACTCTTGCAGATGTAGAGCGGAGTGGCATGGCCCACGGGAATCGTGTAGCATGGTCCACTACCACTAGGATGTAACGAAACCCTCTAGGCGTTTTGATCAGCGGTCCCACTATGTCTATCCCTATCCTATGGAGTGGGTCTTTGATCACCGGAGATAGTATCATGGGAACATCCTTGGGATGGGTCGCGGAGACACGTTGGCAAGTGGGGCAGGCCTCGCAGAACCGGGTCATTTCTTTAAAAACACCGGGCCAGTAAAACCTAGCTAAAATCTGGTCGAGGGTCCCTTGACTGCCCTTATGTCCCCCTACCGGGTGGTCATGTGCTAACCATAGCACAATATTCTTAAAAGTAGTCGGTACTACTATCTGTTTTCGGCTGTCTCCTCTGAAAGGGTTTCTACTCTCCCTATAGAGTATACCTGACGTGAGGAGAAATCTAGGCAATGTATCCTTAGGGTCCTGAGCCCACTTAAATGCATGAGTGAGAGCAGGGTCCGCCTGCTGTTCCTTTGGAAACGTGGGGAACTTGCTCATCAGCTCCTCAGGTACCCATGGAAGCTCTTGCCCTGCCTGTACTTCGGCCTTATTTCTAGAGCGTGACTGTTGCTCCTTACGCTTTTCTGCCTTACCCCTCTTTACTTTAGGGTCAGGGGTGGTCACTAAGGCATCATCAGAGGGAAGGATTTCACCAGGATCCTCTGATGTATTCTCTTGGCTCTCTAGGGCTGCGGTCTGGGCTCTGGTAGAGACCATTGCACCTTTTTCTTGCAATTCTCTTTTTATTTCCCTATAGAATTGAGGCCAGTTCCTGCCTAGAATAACAGCATGTGGAAGGCGTGGAACAACTGCTAATGGGATGGTCCTCGGGACACCTAAGCCTGCTACATGCAGATTGTACACAGGGTATGAGGACGTTCCTCCATGAACACACCTGATCTTTACTGCCTCAACAGGAGGGATTACTTCTGGGGCCTGTCGGGCTTCTATGGCTTTCCAGAACTCCTCAGAGATCATACTCAGCTCTGCACCTGAGTCTAGTAAAGCTTGTGTGGTGATCCCTTGTACAGACACAGCTAGAATAAATCCTGGTCTATCCTCCGTATAGCTATCCGCAATTAGAGCAGTTTTTACATGACAATACTTCTGTACATGTCCTATCTGTCCACATTTATGACATTTTAACTTACAAACAACCTTTTTCCTGAAAGGCATGCACATGCTCACTGGATCTTCTTGTACTCTCCGTGTCCTTTCTGATCCCCTGGTGCTCCATTCCTGGGAAGGGGTGCTACCTCTCTGGGCAGTCAACTCTGCCTCCACATATCTCTCAGAGAGAGCAACAGCTTCCTGGGGAGACTTGCAATTTTGCAGGATCAGGAAAGCGTAGTTACTCACCTGTAACAGGTGTTCTCCAGGAGCAGCAGGAATCAGTCCTCACATATGGGTGACGTCGGCGCCGACGGAACCCTCGCGGAGCAATTTTCCCCAGCTTTCAAAGAAAGCCTTTGGGAATTGCAGCGCGCATGCGCGGTCCCCTTCCCGCCCAAGGGTGCCATCTTAGCCAGTCAGATGACATAGCTAAAAGACAGCATAAAAATTTGCAAAAACTAAAGCAGATGATTGCAACTCCAAGGGGAGGAGGGAGGGTTGTGAGGACTGATTCCTGCTGCTCCTGGAGAACACCTGTTACAGGTGAGTAACTACGCTTTCTCCAGGACCAAGCAGGAAGTCAGTCCTCACATATGGGACTCCCAAGCTTAAGGCTACCGGAGACCCTAAGCACAAAAATGAGCTCCCTCTAGCTCAGCAGCACAGAAGGAAGGAATCTTCACTGAATTATTACCCACCGGTAGCCCAACATCCGGGATGGAGGGTAGGAGTTGCTCAAACCTCGAAGAGATTTCGGAGGACTGCCTGTCCGAAAGCACTGTCCCTGCGGGACTCCCTCTCGAGGCTGTAATGGACCGCAAAAGTCTGGCTCGAAGACCAAGTAGCGGCCCGGCAGATGTCTGCCAATGGAACAGAGCGGAGGTAAGCCACTGACGTAGCCTTCGCCCGAACACAATGAGCCGTGACCCGACTTTCTAACGAGAGTCCGGCTGCTCCATAAGCCCATGCGATACAGTCAGCAACCCAGATGGACAGAGTACGCTTGGAGACAGGGAGCCCCAATTTATTGGGGTCAAAAGACACGAAGAGCTGAGCAGCTTTGCGGTGCTCCCGCGTACGGTCAAGGTAGAAGTTCAATGCCCTTCTACAGTCCAGGGTATGCAGGACCATTTCAGCTCGGCTGGAGTGTGGCCTGGGAAAGAAGGTCGGAAGTACCACCTCCTGATTGATGTGAAAAGAGGAGACCACTTTTGGAAGAAATTTAGGGTGAGTCCGCAGGACTACCCTATTTTTGTAGAACCGAGTGTAAGGGGGATCAGACACGAGGGCCTGTAGTTCACTTACGCGTCTAGCGGAAGTGAGGGCTATCAAGAATAAGGTTTTCCAAGAAAGAAAACGGAGAGGACAGGTAGCCATAGGTTCAAAAGGCGGACAGGTGATCCGCTGCAAAACCACATTCAGTTCCCAGTCAGGCGCTGGCGGGCGCAGAGGTGGTTTAAGGAGAAGGAGACCTCGGAGAAACCTTGCCACGAGAGGGCCGTGGGAAAGAGGTCTGCCGTCCACCGGCACATGATGTGCTGAAAGAGCACTGAGGTGAACCTTGACGGAGTTGGACTTAAGTCCAAGATTAGAGAGGTAGAGCAAGTACTGCAAGACCACCGACACCGAGCAGGAGAAGGGATCCAGAGACTGCTGGGTACACCAAACGGAAAAACGACGCCATTTAAGGGCGTAGCATTTGCGGGTAGAAGGTCGCCGGGAAGCTAGGACGACCTCTTCCACCTCTGCCGGCAGTAGAAGGGGAGCAAGGACTACCCTTTCAGCAGCCAGGCCATCAGATGTAGAGATCTGAGGTTGGGGTGTAGCAGGGACCCCTGATCCTGTGTTAGGAGATCTGGTTGAAACCCCAGAGGGAACGGAGCCTCCACCGCCAGTTGCAGCAGGAGTGGAAACCACGGCTGTCTGGGCCACCGAGGAGCTATCAGGATCATGGAAGCTTTGTCTCGGAGAACCTTGAAAAGAGTTTGAGAGATTAGCGGTATGGGAGGAAAGGCATACAGAAGGCTTTTCGACCATGAGAGCAGAAAAGCATCCGCCGCTACTCGGAGGGGATGCGGCTGCCGAGAGCAGAAACGAGGAAGTTGCCGGTTGAGAGGACTGGCAAAAAGATCCAGCGTGGGGAGGCCCCACTTCAGAAAAAGTTTCTGAACTACCAAGGGATCCAGTCGCCACTCGTGCGGCTGGAGGATTCTGCTGAGTTTGTCCGCCAGGCAATTTTCTTGGCCTGGGAGATAAACTGCCTTGAGAAGAATGCCGCGGCTGACGGCCCAAGAGCAGAGCCTCTGTGCTTCCCGACAGAGAAGGAAGGAGCCCGTGCCTCCCTGTTTGTTCACGTAGAACATGGCAGCTTGATTGTCCGTCTGGACAAGGACGGACCGGCGAGAAGTCAGGTGGGAGAAAGCCTTGAGAGCCAGACGGATTGCTCTGAGCTCCAGGAAGTTGATCTGCTGCGCAGACTCCCACGAGGTCCAGAGACCTTGAGTACATGCCCCTTGGCAATGCGCTCCCCACCCCAGGAGAGAAGCATCGGTCGTCAGCACTTGAGCAGGCGGAGGAGATTGAAAAGGCATTCCGAGTACCAGGTTCGGCTGATGAAGCCACCACTGCAGAGAAGAGGCCAGCGGGCCGGAGATCTGCACTAAGTCGGCGAGGCCGCCCGTGGCCTGTTGCCACTGCTTGCGAAGGCACCACTGAGCAGGCCGCATATTTAGGCGGGCGTTGGGGGTCACGTGGACGGTGGAAGCCATATGGCCGAGTAGTCTCAGAAAGCGCCTGGCCGAGACCAGGGACTGGCTGCGAAAACGGCCGGCTAGGTCCATGAGCCGCTGAGCTCTGTCGAGAGGCAGGAAAGCTCGCGCCTGAAGAGTGTGCAATCTTGCGCCGATGAACTCGAGATCTTGCGAGGGGACCAAAGTGGACTTTGCGAAGTTTACGACAAAGCCCAAGTACTGGAGAAGAGTCACAGTGCGGTGCGTGGCTTGTGTGACCTCTTGAGAGGACGATGCTCTGATGAGCCAGTCGCCTAGGTAAGGAAAGACATAGAGGCCCTGAAGCCGGAGATAAGCCGCCACCACCGCGAGACATTTTGTGAAGACTCGTGGTGCAGAGGATAGGCCAAAGGGCAGTACTCTGTACTGGTAATGATTTCCTGCCACCACAAACCTTAGGTATTGGCGGTGGCTTGGGTGGATGAGGATGTGCGTGTAGGCATCTTTTAGATCCAAGGAGCATAGCCAATCTCCCCTGCTGGAGGTAGGGCAGAAGGATTCCAAGGGTAAGCATCTTGAACTTCTCCCTCACGAGGAACTTGTTGAGGTTGCGCAAGTCCAGGATGGGTCTGAGGCCTCCTGTTCTTTTTGGTATTAGGAAATACCTGGAATAAAAGCCTTGACCTCTCAGGTGGTGGGGCACCGGTTCCACAGCCTGTTCCTGAAGAAGACTTGCTAACTCCTGAAGGAGTAAGTCCCTGTGCAGAGGGAGTCGTGGAGGCTCTCCCGGAAAATAGGAGGGAGGGACCTGGTGGAAGTGGAGAAGATAGCCTTCTCGCACAACATGAAGCACCCAGGCATCTGATGTGATGTTGGACCACCTGTGGGCAAAGTGGACCAGCCGGCCTCCTGTGCTGGGAGAAACCAGCTGAGGGGGAGAGGCTATGTCGATGAAGTCAAAAACCCCCACCCTGCTGAGCAGGGGCCGGTGGTGCAGGCTTGGGGGCTTGCTGCCTACGGGACTCGTTACCCGTCCCTTGGCCTGCTGACCCTGTTGGGGAGCTGAGGAGGCCTGATACTGAGGGTAGTGATTATAGGCAGCCGCCTTCCTCGGGTAAAAGGACTTTTTACCCGAGCCCTTCTTTTGGGAAGGGGCAGAGGTCTTTCTAGAGAGCCTTGTTCTGGTGAGAGTTTCCGTCTCGATTTGCGCAGCCTTCTCAGCCATGGGCTTGCCAAATAGGTTCTCACCTCGGCAGGGGACATCGACCAACTTGTCCTGCACCCAGGGTTCAAGGTCAGACGACTGAAGCCAAGCCTGTCGGCGGGCACCGATGCCGGCTGCGGCCACTCGAGCCGATGCTTCAAAGCCATCATAGGCTGCTCGAGAAATGAACTTGGAGCATTCTCGAATTCCAGTGGACAAGGCTAGGAACCTCCGCAAAGGTTCCTCGGAAAGTCCAGCAGAGAATCCGGCTATCTCCTTAGCCAGGTCTCTAAGGTACATGCCCATGTAGAGCTGGTAGGTCTGGACCCGACAAGCAAGCATAGAGCCTTGGAAACACTTCTTACCGAGGCCATCCAGGTTGCGGGCCTCCCTGCCGGGAGGCACCGAGGAGTGCATCTTCTGGCTCTTGAGCCTATGCATGGCCGATTCCACCACCATGGAATGGTGCGGCAGTTGTGCCTTCTGGAAGCCAGGGCTCTTGCGGACTCGATAGATGGAATCGACCCGCTTGCTTAAAACCGGCGACGAAGCCGGACTCTCCCACATGCGGAAGAGTAGTCGTTCCAGCATGGGAGGAACCGGTACAGTAAAGTGCTCCTTCGCTGGAGAGTCATACTGGAGGGCGTCGAGCTCTTCGGCTCGAGGCTCCTCCTCGGGATCCGCAGGGAAGGCCAAAGCCTTGGCCATATCCCTGACGAAGTCCGAGAACCGGGCATCCTCCGGGGGGGACTGCTTCCGAGGTTCGGACTCAGGGGAGTCCGAGGGGACACACCGAGTCCGAAAGGAATCAGGTGACTCTTCCACTTCAGATTCCCAGGCCGACTCCGAGGAGGAATCGGTGGGGTCGGTTCGGGCGGGCGTAGGCGTCGGCCGCCCCGACGCCGAGGGAGTCGGCGTCGACGACCTCGGTCCCGAACGGGAGGCCGAGGGAGACCTCGACCGAGGATCGACTCGAGCCCACATGGACTCGAGGATCAGCTCGGTCTCCGGGGTCGACTTAGACGTTGACGTCCCGGCGGTCAGGGCAGAGGCGCCAGCGAGGCTAGCGATCAGTGCCCGCTGCTGGTCCATGAAGGCAGCCAGGCTGCTCTCCAAGGCCGTCAACCTGAGTCCGACCTCAGGTGACCCAGCAGCCCCCGACTCGGGCCCCGACGGCGTCGGTCCCGACGTCGGACCCCTCGGAGGCGAGTCCAGGAGGACTACAGGACTTACCCGAGCAGGCGATTCCGATTCCAGACGAGGTCGCTTCGTGAGACGATCCTGCTCCAAAGACCCGGGACGGCTATCGGGGCTATGCGACCTGGCCCTCGCGGAACCAGGAGCGTCCACCGACGACGCCCTCGCGGGTTTCGTCTTCCGATGATGATCCCCCGAGGGAGAACCTCTGTCGGAGGAACTCCGGCGATGCTCAGAGCTGGAGCCTCTGGACGCCGAGGCCTCCGACGAGGTCCGGGTACGGGTGGGATCTGCGAAGATTCTTTCCCGCTGATGCCGCCGACTCCGTAAGGCTTTGGAGGACATTTTGCTGCAGGCCCCACAGATCAGTTCCTCGTGATCTGGGCCGAGGCAGCGGAGGCAATGATCATGTGTGTCAGTGAGAGACATGTTTCTGTCACACTGAACACACCTTTTGAAGCCACTGGCAGCCATCGGGGGAAAAAGGGCCCCTGCAAGGTCAAAGGACTGGGCTGCCAGCGAAAAACCGAAAACGAAACTGACAAGAAAAATCAGAAAAACCGAAAAATAAGAGAAGGACTCGCAACGGCGTCGCGAGTCCGGGCAGGAAAGAGACCGGCGTCGAACCGAAGAAAAAATGGAAAATAAATGAAGAAAATCAACTTTTTCTGCGGGGACTGGAAGACCACGTCTGTAGGGCTCCGCGGAAAAAAGAAGACTGGCTAAGATGGCACCCTTGGGCGGGAAGGGGACCGCGCATGCGCGCTGCAATTCCCAAAGGCTTTCTTTGAAAGCTGGGGAAAATTGCTCCGCGAGGGCTCCGTCGGCGCCGACGTCACCCATATGTGAGGACTGACTTCCTGCTTGGTCCTGGAGAAAGCACGGATTTCTGATGGTAGAGCCTCCATATATTGCTCTAACACTAGCTCATCCAAAATGGAGTCTACTGATCTCCCCTCTGGAGTCATCCACTTATTAAGTAAACCTCTTATCCTATGGCATAAGGACTTTGGGGTTTCGCTCTGCCTGAGCCTCACGCTCCTCAAGCGAGAGCGATAGATCGGTGGAGTGAGACCCAATCTCTCCCTTATCGCTCTTTTCACGTCTTCGTAACTACCAGCTAACTCAGCGGGCATGGCACGGTATGCTGCCATTGCTTCTCCGGTGAGTGATGCGGCCAGCCTTAAGGTCCAGTGCTCTTTCGGCCATAAGCTGAGACGAGCTACCCTCTCAAAGCTTTCTAGGTAATCGTCCACATCGTCCTGACTGGTAAGTTGTCCAAAGTTGAACAAAGTCCCTGTACTAACAGGCTGCATATTGTTAGTCACAAGAAAACCTGTATCCGGTGCTGGTACAGCGGCTTGCTTTTTCTCCTGCAAGTACTCCTCCAACAAAGTCAGTAGGGGTTGCTGCTGCTCTTTAAAACTGGCAGTGGCCCTCTGCTGTGCTTCTAATGCGAGGTCAGCCTGGCGCTCCAGCTGCGTCGCCATCCAAGTGAAAATCTCCTTAGGATCCATCGCCATCTCGGGATTCTGTAAGGGAAACAAAAACACAGACCCAAGTGCGGTATCCCAACACTAATTTCTCTGGGTTTCCTAGAAAAAAAAATTTTTTTTTCTTTGCTTTCCCCAGTTACCACTAGGGACACCCCTTGCCCTGGTATTCTTCACAACCCGGGTGGATACCCTTTACCTGGCAGAGGTGTATCTCAAGCACTTCAGGATAGGCTCCTGTAGCCTTTCTGCAGACCTTCTCCCTCTGCTGGGCTCGTCAGCTCTTCGGCCGGGGTCCAGTGGAAGAATTCTTCTGCCGCTCCTGCTGTGGCTCCTTTTGCGCCTGCGCCGAAATCCTAAATACTACGCTACTTTATAACCATGCACCCACCCCTTGACCTTGAGGGTTTAAGGAGGGGTGTGCCTTGAGGTTGAATTGTAGTTGCGGTGGTTGAGTGACAAGGCAGGTATAAAGAATATTTATTTTATAAGGATTTTATTTCTCCCGCTCCGTGGTGGAATTGGAACAGGCTTAAAGGCAAAGTATTTTTACAGCCAAAACAAGAACAAAGAAAAGATAGGCTTTTCCAACACTATGTTTCAAAACAGTCCTTTTCACAGCACTTCACATTCCAGTCATGTGAGCTGTCTTAGAAAACATTTAAACCAAAGGCAAACAATAAAGTTCATGCACTGCTTCCAACTTCTGCTTTAGCTTATTCTTATCTTTCTCATAAGCTCTTCAGGTAAGGAACTTTGACAATGTACACTTTATCACTTTATAATGAATGACCACACAAGCTTTGCTTGACTATCATTACTTATCTACAAGGCACGTCGAGCAGTCCATTGGCTGACTCAAATCCTGCGTCTGTAAGGGATGAGGCAATGGTACTGGTGCTTCTGGACTCTGTACTGGTTCAACTATCCTGGGTCCAGGAATATTACGTTTCTCTAGGAACGTTTTAAAGTCTCTCAGGAGTGCTTCAGCTTGGTTACTCTGTTCATTCAGTGCATTGGAATTACCCCTCCCCCACTTGTCTCTGTCAGCAAGTGCTGGGTAAATCAGTTCCTTTGCAGGTGAAACATTTGTGGGCAGCAAATCAAACTTAGAGCCTGCTGAAACCTTCTGGCAAATGTCTCTGGTGAATATCTCTGCTATGTCCTTATAGCTAGCTTGCTTGTTAATCTTGTCAGCAGTTTGAGGAGACAAACAGGGTTTAACTGAACAAGCTTCTGGCTGTAGCCAACTGCTCTCATAAAACCTGGGCTTTCTTGGGTTTTAAAATATGCACTCACACAGTCTGGCTTCTCATAAAAGCTGTTATCAGTATTAACAGTACCCTGTACCTTGTGCTGAGGAATATCTGGAGGTTTTTCAGCCGTCTGCCATTCATTCCATTGATCAGCTCTCTGCTCCAAAAGCCTAGGCTTTACCCTTGGGTCTCTCAGTGCCACGCCCTTCTCCTTCTCCCAGAAGGTTCTGCTGTGCACTGAGTCTCCCTGGTACCTGCTTCTTGGCTTTACACGCCTTCTCCTGGAATTGCAGCTAGGGAACGTTTCTCCTTCACATTCAAAGGCTCTGGCATCCAAGGCTACTTCATCTCTAAAGCACACACCTGCTTCATCTGGTTCCAGTATTTCCTTCCACCTCCTCGGTTGGTTCCTTCTCTGAGTCTCCAACTGCTTCTGAAGCTCCAACTGCTTCCCTTTCTCACTCCTCCTCTCTAACTCTCTCTCCAGCTCTCTTCCTTCTTCCGGTTTAACAAGCTGTTTCTGCTCTGGGGAGCCCGCCTCCAGCTAGGGCGTGCCCAATCAGCAACTCTGCTTCTCCCCTCCCCCGAGGTGAGTTGTGTTGGCTGATCTATGTCCATCTTGTGCTGAGGAGGGAATATTTTGCTTTTAGTTGCAGTACCCGGACCTTCCACCGGGTCACCATCTGTTTCTATAGCTCCTAGCACTGCTACAGCGTCACAACATGTAGATAGTCATGGCTTAATGGGAGATGGCCAACATGGCTTTAGACAAGGAAGATCTTGTCTTACTAATCTGTTATGTTTTTTTGAAGGTGTGAATAAACAGGTAGACAAAGGTGAGTCGGTTGATATAGTGTATTTGGACTTTCAGAAAGCCTTTGACAAGGTCCCTCATCAGAGACTTTTGTCAAAACTAAAGAGTCATGGGATGGGAGGCAGTGCACTATTGTGGATCAGGAACTGGTTAAAAGATAGAAAGCAGAGGGTAAGGCTAAATAGCCAATTTTCCCAATGGAGAAAGGTGAATAGTGGTGTACCCCAGGATCTGTGCTGGGTCCGCTGCTTTTTTACATATTCATAAATGACCTAGAAAAGGGAATAACGAGTGAGGTTATCAAATTTGCAGATGACACAAAACTATTTAAAGTTGTTAAAACACATGAGAATTGTGGAAAATTGCAAGAGGATCTTGATAAATGGGAAAACTGGGCATCCAAATGGCAGATGAAATTTAATGTGGACAAGTGCAAAGTTATGCAACTAGGGAAGAACAACCCAATTATGGTTACATGATGCAAGGCTCCACATTAGGAACCACCACCCAGGAAAAAGATTTAGGCGTCATTGTGGATAACATGTTAAAAGCCTCTGCCCAGCGTGCAGCGGCGGCCAAGAGAGCAAATAGAATGCTAGGTATCATAAAGAAAGGAATGGAAAATAAAACAAAGGATATTATAATGCCTCTGTATCGTTCCATGCTGCAACCGCACCTTGAATATTGTGTGTAATTCTGGTCACCGTATCTTAAAAAGGATATAGCGCTATTAGAAAAGGTTCAGGGAAGAGCCACCAAAATGGTAAAGGGGATGGAAGGATACACCTATGAAGTAAGACTAAAAAGGTTAGGGCTCTTTAACCTCGAAAAGAGATGGCTGAGGGGAGATATGATAGAAGTCTATAAATTGATGAATGGAGTGGAACGGGTAAACGTAGATAGATTGTTTACGTTATCAGAATATAGAAAAACTAGGGGACATGCAATGAAGCTACAGGGTAAACTAAGACCAATAAGAGAAAATATTTTTTCACTCAACGTGTAATGAAACTCTGGACTTTGTTACTGGAGGATGTAGTAAAGGCTGTTAGTGTAGTTGGGTTTAAAAAAGGTTTGGACAAGTTCCTGGAGGAAAGGTCCATAAACCATTATTAAAAAGGGACTCGGGATATCAATATTTGATCCGATACAAGCATTGTGGAACCTGTGTCTTTTGGGGAAACTGCTAGGTACATATGACCTAGATTGGCCATTGTTGGAAACAGGATACTGGGCTTGATGGACCTTGGTCTGACCCAGTATGGCATATGTCACTCCCTTACTTATGCATCTACACTGGCCCCCGCTCAAATTCAGGCTCCTATACAAGATTCTCACAAAGTTGTTCATACTGGTACTCCCCAATACGTCGCCGAGCTTATCCAATCTCACAGTTCTCCACGCCTGTTCCAGACTGTCCATATATGTCACCTTTCCCTTCCCTCTCCTGTACATGCATGCCTCAAACTCACCCGTCATTCTGCATTTTCCTTCTTAGCACCCCCGTTCTGGAACTCATTGCCAACCACACTCCGCATCGAACTGGCCTTCCAAAAATTCAAAGCCATTCTCAAAACCCACCTATTCTAGTGTACCTTGCCTTTGACCTCCCCTCCCCACCTTCTTGACCGCCCATACCCCTTCCTCGCCTGGATGGACCCTTCACCTTATGAGCCTCCTTACACCTAAATCTACCTTTTTACTCTCTACCACTAGTTGCTCTCCTCTCTCTCTGTCCTATATATTAATGTCCTATATTTGTTCCTTTCTATTTCCTGATTGCAGCCCAATTTTGATTTGATCTTTAAACGCTCTGACACTAATTGCTTGGGCGGTCTATCAAGTGATGCGATAAAGATAAAGCAATAATGCTTAATAAAAGTATTCAGGGATGACCAATTAGCAGTCCTGTAGATGTCTATAGGGGCCAGCACCCTAAACTCCATCCAGAACGTTGCCTGCACTCTGGTAGAGTGTGCACACAAAACTACTGGGATGGTCCACCCCTTCAACATGTAAGCAAGATGACCAAGATGTTCTTGGAGGCCATCTCACCCTTTTGAGGGAATCCAAACAAAACACAGAGCCTGTCTGACTTGCAAAAGGAATTAGTCAACTTCAGGTACCGCAGTAACACCATGCAGCCATCTAGCAAGTAAAGATCCTTATCCTTCCCCTTGACATTGATCAGCTGCAAACACAGGAAGAGAAATCACCTAGCTGAGATGAAAATCAGACACCACTTTCAGCAAGAAAGAAGGAACCAGCCGAATCAATATGGTTTCAGGCATGAAGGTCAAATAACGATCCCAACAGAACAGAGCTTGTAATTTGGAAAGCTGCAGAGCTAAGCAAAAGGTCCCCCATCTGGACTACTGCACTCCCCCATCTGGACTACTGCACTCCCCCATCTGGACTACTGCAACATCATCTACCATGGCCTTCCAGCCACACAGACCAACCCTCTCCGAACAGCATTGAACACCACTGCAAGAATCATTCAGTGCGCAAAGAAAACCGACCACATCACTTCAATTCTGAAAGACCTACACATACTCCCCCTCGAAGCAAGAACTAAATACAAAGCCTTCCTACTCACCCACAAAGCCATCCATCAAACACAGAACACCCAGCTTCACACCCTACTGTCTCGTCCAGCCCACGGCAGATCTACCAGACAAGCCTCCAGCAACTCCCTCACCGTCCCTCACAAAAGGACCAAATGCTCTCAACGGACATGCAATCGAGCCTTTGAACTCTATGCCCCATCCCTATGGAACTCTCTGCCGAGCCATCTCAGAAATAATACTGATCTACTATCTTTCAGAAAACAACTAAAAACCATCCTCTTCCAAGAATACTTCAATACGACTCCCATCAAAAAATGCCCTAACCCCTGATATCGCCCACCATGATCCAATGACTCAATGTGCCTCTAACTCTGTCCATGTCCAATGTTTATCTCATGTCAGAATCATCAATGTTGCCCCCTGGTGAAGGCCCCACCCTATATTTTAATCCCCCCCCCCCCCCCTTTTATGTAACGCCGCTTTGACCCGGTGAAAAGCGGGATATAAATACAGTTAAATAAATAAATAAATAAAGGTCACCAAAAAGGCCACCTTGAGGGACAAATCCTTCAACATGGTTTCCCGCAAGTACCAGTACCAGGCTAAGGCCCAAGGTGGAACAGAAAGTCAGAAAGTGTGTGGGGGGGGGGAGGGCGAAAGTAATGCTTAAGACCCCAGAGAAAACGGGATACGTCAGGGTGGGAGGCCATGATATACTCACCAACCAGTCCCCGGAAGCAGGCCAATGCTACAACCTACACCTGCAAGGAATTCAAAGCAAGGCCCTTCTCTATGCCATCCTGAAGAAAGAATAGTTACTCACCTGTAACAGGTGATCTCCGGGAACAGCAGGAATTTAGTCTTCACATATGGGTATCGTCAGTACCAACAGAGCCTGCGTGGGAACGCTCCCCAGCGTCCAATAAGAAAGCTTTTGGGAGCATCCCACAGTGCCTGCGTGCTGCCTTCCTGCCTTTCCAACTGTCCCTCTCCAGTTGAGTTTATAGCTGAGATAAAGGAGAGAGAGAGAGATACAACTCCTAGGGGAGGTGGGCGGGTTGTGAAGACTAAATTTCTGCTGTTCCCGGAGATCACCTGTTACAGGTGAGTAACTACGCTATCTCCAGGAACAAGCAGGAATGTAGTCTTCACATATGGGGACTCCCTAGCTGCAGATGCCAGGGAGATGGCCCCAGGAAGATGTTAGGCCTTGTGAAAGGGCCATACTTCCCCCCATGGATCTCTGGCATCCTACCAGGGACGGTGGGTATGAGTTGATTAAGTCTGAAAAAGGTGTTGAAGAACAGCCTGGCCAAACAAGGCATCCCGGCGGGAATCCTTGTCTAAGCAGTAGTGGGCTGTGAAGGTATGTACCAAAGCCCAAGTAGCTGCTCGACAGATGTCGTCGATAGGCACAGAATAAAGATGAGCCATTGAGGCTGCTATGGCTCTCACATTGTGAACTGTGACATGGCCTTCAAGAGGAAGGGTCTTACTCTCATAGGCAAAGGATATGCAATGAGCAATCCAGTTAGATAGAGTTCTTTTGGAAACTGGAAGTCCCAAATGACTAGGATCAAAAGCAACAAAGATTTGAGAAGATTTTCTACTGTATGTTGCTGTGTCCTTTGCAAGTAAAAGGCCAAAGCTCTTTTACAGTCCAAGGTATAAAGGTTCCTTTCTGCACTGGAGGCATGAGGCCTCGGAAAGAATACAGGAAGGTAAACCGCTTGGTTTAAATGGAAAGGCGAAACCACCTATGGCATAAAGTGTGGATGAGTCCTAAGAACTACCTTATCATGGTGGAACCTTATACAAGGAGGATCAGCCACTAACACTTGCAATTCACTGATGCGACATGCTGATGTGATTGCAATGAGGAAGATGACTTTCCAAGAAAGGAATTTCAGAGATGTAGTGGCTAATGGTTCAAAGGGCGGTTTCATGAGCTGCCCGAGCACCAGATTTAAGTCCCATGCCACCGGTGGTGGCTTAATGGGAGGCTTTGTTAAAAGAAGGCTTCTCATAAATATCGCTATGAGAGGATGAGGGGAAATACGTTGTCCACTTAGAGGCTTGTAAGAAAGCGTAGTTACTCACCTGTAACAGGTGTTCTCCAGGAGCAGCAGGAATCAGTCCTCACATATGGGTGACGTCGGCGCCGACGGAGCCCTCGCGGAGCAATTTTCCCCAGCTTTCAAAGAAAGCCTTTGGGAATTGCAGCGCGCATGCGCGGTCCTCTTCCCGCCCAAGGGTGCCATCTTGCTCAGTCAGATGACATAGCTAAAAGACAGCAAAAATTAGCAAAAACGAAAGCATAAAACTGCAACTCCAAGGGGAGGAGGGAGGGTTGTGAGGACTGATTCCTGCTGCTCCTGGAGAACACCTGTTACAGGTGAGTAACTACGCTTTCTCCAGGACCAAGCAGAAAGTCAGTCCTCACATATGGGACTCCCAAGCTTAAGGCTACCGGAGACCCTAAGCACAAAAATGAGCTCCCTCTAGCTCAGCAGCACAGAAGGAAGGAATCTTCTCTGAATATATCTCCAACCGGTAGCCCAACATCCGGGATGGAGGGTAGGAGTTGCCTATACCTCAAAGAGGTTACAGAGGACTGCTTGTCCGAAAGCACTGTCCCTGCGGGACTCCCTCTTCAGGCAGTAATGGGCTGCAAAAGTCTGACTTGAAGACCAAGTAGCGGCCCGGCAGATGTCTGCCAACGGAACAGAGCGGAGGTAAGCCACTGACGTAGCCTTTGCCCGAACACGATGAGCGGTGACTCTACCTTCCAGCACGAGGCCCGCAACCTCGTAAGCCCAAGCGATGCAGTCCGCAATCCAGATGGACAGAGTACGCTTGGAGACAGGGAGCCCCAACTTGTTGGGGTCATAAGACACGAAGAGCTGAACAGCCCTCCGGTGCTCCCGCGTACGGTCAAGATAGAAGTTCAGCGCCCTCCTACAGTCCAGGGTATGCAGGACCATTTCAGCTCGGCTGGAGTGTGGCCTGGGAAAGTAGGTCGGAAGTACCACCTCCTGGTTGATGTGAAAAGGGGAAACCACTTTAGGAAGAAACTTAGGGTGAGTCCGTAGGACTACCCGGTTCTTGTAGAACCTAGTGTAAGGAGGATCAGATACCAGGGCCTGCAGCTCACTAACACGTCTAGCAGAAGTGAGGGCCACCAAGAACAAGGTTTTCCAGGAAAGAAAACGAAGAGGACAGGTAGCCATAGGCTCAAAAGGCGGACAGGTAATCCGCTGTAAAACCACATTGAGATCCCAGTTCGGGGCTGGCGGGCACAAAGGTGGTTTAAGGAGAAGGAGGCCTCTGAGAAAACGAGCCACCAGAGGGTGGCTGGAAAGAGGTCTACCATCCACCGGCAGGTGATGCGCAGAAATAGCACTGAGGTGGACCTTGACCGAGTTGGACTTAAGTCCAAGATTGGAAAGGGAAAGCAAGTACTGCAAGACCACTGATGTTGAACAGGAGAAGGGGTCTTGCAACTGCTGAGTACACCAGACGGAGAACCGACGCCACTTAAGAGCGTAGGACTTCCGGGTGAAAGGCCTCCTGGAGGCTAAGACGACCTCTTCCACATCTGGAGGTAGCTGGAGAGGAGCAAGGACTACCCTTTCAGCAGCCAGGCCATCAGATGAAGGGACCGAAGGTTGGGGTGCAGGAGCGTCCCCTGATCCTGCGAGAGGAGGTCGGGCTGAAACCCCAGAGGAAGAGGGGTGTCCACCGCCAGCTGCATCAGAAGCGGGAACCAAGGTTGTCTCGGCCACCGGGGAGCCACTAGGATCATCGATGCCTTGTCTCTGAGAACTTTGAAGAGCGTCCGAGACACCAGAGGCATGGGTGGAAAGGCATACAAGAGGCCTGTGGACCATGGAATCAGAAAAGCATCCGCCGCTACCCGGAGAGGATGCGGCTGTCGAGAGCAGAATCTGGGAAGCTGCCGGTTCAGAGGACTGGCGAACAGATCCATGGTGGGGAGGCCCCACCGGAGAAAGATCCGCTGAAGCACCAGCGGATCCAATCTCCACTCGTGCGGTTGGAGGATCCTGCTCAGTTTGTCTGCCAGGTAGTTTTCTTGACCTGGGAGATAGACAGCTTTGAGGACGATGTTGCGATGGACGGCCCAAGAGCAGAGCTTCTGTGCTTCCCGACAGGGAAGGAAGGAGCCGGTTCCGCCTTGTTTGTTCACGTAGAACATGGCAACCTGATTGTCTGTCTGGACAAGTACTGACTGGTGAGAAATCAGGTGAGAGAAGGCTTTGAGCGCTAGGCGGATGGCTCTGAGCTCCAGGAAGTTGATCTGCTGAGCGGACTCCCAAGGAGTCCAGAGACCCTGAGTACAAGTCCCTTGGCAATGTGCTCCCCAACCCTGGAGAGAAGCATCGGTCGTCAGGACCCGAGAATGTGTAGGGGGCTGAAAAGTCACCCCCAGCACTAGGTTTGGTAGATGAAGCCACCATCGCAGAGATGAGACCAGCTGGTCGGAGATCTGTATGGAGTCCGCTAGGCTCCCAGTGGCCTGATGCCATTGTGTGAGAAGGCACCATTGAGCAGGTCGCATGTTCAGGCGGGCATTGGGGGTTACATGGACCGTGGAAGCCATATGGCCGAGCAGTCTCAGAAATTGCCTGGCCGAGACCAGGGAATTGCTGTGAAAGTGGCTGGCGAGATCCATGAGCCTTTGGGCCCTGTCCAGAGGCAGGAAGGCCCGCGCCTGAAGAGTGTCCAACCTGGCGCCGATGAATTCGAGATCTTGAGAGGGGAGCAAAGTCGACTTTGCGAAGTTTATGACAAAACCCAAGTGCTGGAGCAGAGTCACAGTGCGATGAGTAGCCTGAGAGGCTTCTTGGGCAGACTGGGCCCTGATGAGCCAGTCGTCCAGGTATGGGAACACAAAGAGACCTTGAAGTCTCAGATAGGCCGCCACCACTGCTAGGCATTTGGTGAACACCCTGGGGACGGAGGACAGGCCAAAGGGCAGTACTCTGTACTGGTAATGGTTTCCTCCCACAACAAACCTGAGATATTGTCTGTGGTCCGGATGAATAAGGATATGAGTATACGCATCCTTTAGATCTAAGAAGCATAGCCAGTCTCCCTGCTGGAGGTAGGGCAGCAGGATTCCAAGGGTAAGCATTTTGAACTTTTCCTTTGCAAGGAACTTGTTGAGGTTTCGCAAAGTCTAGGATGGGTCGGAGGCCTCCTGTTCTTTTTGGAATCAGGAAGTACCTGGAATAAAACCCTTGACCCTTCAGGTGGTGGGGCACCGGTTCCACGGCTTGTTCCTGAACGAGACTTGCTAACTCCTGAAGGAGTAAGTCCCTGTGCAGAGGGAGTCTGGAAGGCTCCCCTGGAAAGTAGGAGGGAGGTACCTGGTGAAAATGAAGAAGATAGCCCTTTTGAACTATCTGAAGCACCCAGGTATCTGTGGTGATGTTGGACCACCTGTGGGCAAAGTGGACCAGCCGGCCTCCTGTGCTGAGAGAAACCAGCTGAGGGGGAGAGGCTATGCTGAGAAAGTCAAAAACCCCCACCCTGCTGAGCAGGGGCTGGTGGTGCAGGCTTGGGGGCTTGCTGCCTACGGGACCCATTACCCCGTCCCTTTGGCCGGCTTTCCCTGTGGGGGAGCTGGTGAGGCCTGATACTGAGGGTAGTATTTATAGGCAGCACCTTTCCTCGGGTAAAAGGGCTTTTTCCCCGAGGCCTTCTTCTTTTGAGAAGGGGCAGAGGTCTTCCTTGAGAGACGAGTCCTGGTGAGAGTCTCCGTCTCGATTTGTGCAGCCTTCTCATTCATGGGCTTGCCAAAGAGGTTATCACCTCGGCAGGGGACATCGACCAACTTCTCCTGTACCCAGGGCTCGAGGTCGGACGTCTGAAGCCAAGCCTGGCGGCGTCCACCGATGCCGGCCGCGGCTACTCGAGCCGAAGCCTCAAAACCATCATAGGCTGCTCGAGAGATAAACTTGGAGCACTCCCGAATACCAGTAGACAAGGATTGGAACCTCTGCAAAGGTTCGTCGGAGAGACCAGCAGAGAACCCGGCTATTTCCTTAGCCAGGTCTCGGAGATACATGCCCATGTAGAGCTGGTATGTCTGGACTCGACAAGCAAGCATAGAGCCCTGGAAGCACTTCCTACCGAGGGCATCCAGGCTTCGGGCTTCCCTACCAGGGGGCACCGAGGAGTGCATTTTTTGACTCTTTAGTCTATGCATGGCCGATTCCACCACCATGGAATGGTGCGGTAGTTGTGCCTTTTGGAAGCCAGGGCTCTTGCGGACTCGATAAATGGAATTGACTCGCTTGCTTAACACCGGCGACGACGCCGGGCTCTCCCACATGCGGAAGAGAAGTTGTTCCAGCATGGGAGGAACCGGTACAATAAAGGCCTCCTTCGGGGGAGAGTCATATTGGAGGGCATCGAGTTCTTCGACTCGAGGCTCCTCCTCGGGATCCGCAGGGAAGGCCAAGGCTTTGGCCATATCCCTCACGAAGTCCGAGAATCGGGTATCCTCCGGGGGGGACCGTCTCCGAGGTTCGGACTCGGGGGAGTCCGAAGGGACACACCGAGTCCGAAAGGAACCAGGTGACTCTTCGTCCTCAGATTCCCAGGCCGACTCCTCGGAGGAGGAGTCGATCGGCTCCGGTCGGGGCGGGCACTGATGCCATCCGCCCCGACGCCGAGGGAGTCGGCGTCGACGACCTCGGTCCCGAACGGGAGGCCGAAGGAGACCTCGACCGAGGATCGACTCGAGCCCTCATGGACTCGAGGATCGGCTCGGTCTCCGGGGTCGATTTGGAGGTCGACGTCCTGGCGGTCATGGCAGAAGCACCAGCGAGGCCAGCGATCAATGCCCGCTGCTGGTCCAAGAAGGCAGACAAACTGCACTCCAAGGCCGTCAACCTGAGTCCGAGCTCAGGAGACCCAGCAGCCCCCGACTCGGGCCCCGACGGCGTCGGGCCCGACGTCGGGTCCTTCGGAGGCGAGTCCACAAGGACAACAGTACTTACGTGAGCGGGCAAGTCCACCTCGAGTCGAGGATGTTTTGACGGCCTCTCCGTCTCCAAGGACCCGGGACGGGAATCGGGGCTATGCGACCTGGCCCTCGAGGAACCAGGAGCGTCCACCGATCCCGCCCTCGCGGGTTTCTTCTTCCGATGATGCTCCCGGGTAGGAGACCCCCTTTCAGAGGAACTGCGACGATGCTCAGGACCAGAGTCTCGAGACGTCGAAGCCTCTGACAAGGTCCGAGCCCGGCCGGAGTCAGAGAAGATACGCTCCCGCTGGTGCTGCCGACTCCTCAATGCTTTTGAGGACATTTTGCCGCATGGCCCGCAGATCATGGGGTCATGATCTGGGCCGAGGCAGCGGAGGCAGAAGTCATGAGTGTCTGTAAGAGACATAAGTTTCTTACAGAGGTCACACTTTTTAAAACCACTGGCAGCCATCGGGGGAAAAAGGGCCCCTGCGAGGTCGAACGACCGGGCAGCCAGGGAAAAAGGAAAAAAGCGCGAAATCTGTCACGAAGGACAAAAAACGAAAAATAAAGGACGGACTCGCAACCGGCGTCGCGAGTCCGGGCGGGAAAAGAACCGGCGTCGAACCGAAGAAAAATAGAGAAAAATCAACTTTTCTGCGGGGATTCACAGGCAACGTCTGTAGGGCTCCGCGGAAAAAAGAAGACTGAGCAAGATGGCACCCTTGGGCGGGAAGAGGACCGCGCATGCGCGCTGCAATTCCCAAAGGCTTTCTTTGAAAGCTGGGGAAAATTGCTCCGCGAGGGCTCCGTCAGCACCGGCGTCACCCATATGTGAGGACTGACTTCCTGCTTGGTCCTGGAGAAGCTACAATAGCACTAAGATGGACTCTTACTGAGTTTGTCTTGAGACCGCATTTGACAAATGAAGGAGATACTCCAGTATTGATTCTAGAGGTATCGCAAGAGGGTTAAGACCCTTCTGCGAGCACCATATGGTAAACCTTTTCCACTTAAAGGTATACGAGCGTCTTGTGGAGGGTTTCCTAGAAGCATGAAGGATATCCTTTACGTGTTGGGAAAGATTTAGATCCTGAAGTTCTAGGCTTTCAGCAACCAGGCCCTGAGATGCAGAGACTGGAAATTCAGATGCCAGAGCATCCCATCCTCTTGGGAGAGAAGATCTGGAGCAGATCCCAACTCCAGAGGCGGAGCTTGAGAGAGATGTAGGAGCAGAGTGGTACCACGTTTGCCATGGCCAACGTGGAGCTATGAGAATCATAATGACCTCTGTCTCTCTGAAGCTTGAATAGGGTTTTGGGGATGAGGGGAATGGGTGGGAAGGCATATAGGAAGTCCTGACCCCAGTGGAGGAGGAAGGCGTCCCTTGCCTGACAACATGGAGCTGGGAATTCTGGAAAAGAACCAGGAAAGTTGGCATTCAGCAGACTTGCAAAGAGGTCTATGTCCGGGGTTCCCCAAATCTGAAATATTTGGGCAACCTGGTCTGGGTGGAGAGACCATTCGTGTGGAAGCCGAACTGACTGAGTTTTGTCTGCCCAAGAGTTTGTGGGATGCCTGGAAGATACACCGCAAAGAGATGAATCTGATGCTCTCTGGTGAGGGCCCATAGTCGCAAAGCTTCGTTGCATACTGACAGAGAGCCTGTTCCGCCCTGCTTGTTCACATAGAACACAGCTACCTGACTGTCCATTTGAACTAGGACTGACTGTCTTGTAGCTGAGCTGGGCGTGAAATACTTGAAGAGCAAAAAAGATTGCTCTGATCTCCAGGAGGTTGATGTGAAGACAGGCCTCCTGTGGAGTCTAGGTACCCTGAGTAGAGAGACTGTACAGGTGAGCTCCTCATCCCACCTGTGATGCATCTGTTGTTAGGGTGGCTTGGGATAGGGGTTGCTGGAAAGAAGACCCCACCAGAAGGTTTCTGGGTGATTGCAACCATTGGAGGGACGAAATAAGATGATTTGAGTTTGTTATTTGTCCGACAGGCAGCTGAGGTCTGTGTCCACTGAGTGGATAAAGTCCACTGGGCTGCTCGCATGTTCCCTGTAAAATAGTTAGTATCTCCAGTTATATGCCCTGTTCAATGTAATCAGACGAGATCGGGCACACTCAGGGTGGGTGTGCCTATTCAATGTAATTTCAGTTTGTTCAATGTAAACCCACACTGATGCAGAATAGCGCGTATATAAGAGAATGTAAATAATAAAATAAATAGGAGGCGAGCATAAAGGAACCACATGCACGGTGGATGCCATTTGGGCATAGCAATTGTAGCATTTCCCGAGCGGTGTGAGAGGACAAGGTTTGAGCACTGATTGGGAAGTTAGTTGTACTATGCGAAGACATCGGGGCTGCGGAAGGAAAGCCCTTGTCTGCTGGTATCCCAGATGAGCTCGTATGAACTCTAGGGAGTGAGTGGGAGGCAAGATTGGATTTTGGGTGGTTTATGACCAGTCCCAAATACTGAAGGGTTCACATTGTGCGAAACAGAGCAGAGCTGGCTTCTGGCACTGTAGGAACTCGAATGAGCCAGTCGTCTAAGTAAGGGAAGATGAATATTCCCAGAGTGCGGAGAAATGCTGCTACCACAGCCATGCATTTGTGAACACTCTTGGCGCAGAAGCCATGCCAAAGGGAAGAACCTTGTATTGGTAGTGCTTTCCTTGAAACAGGAATCGGAGGAATCTCCTGTGATTTGTATGGATGAGAATATGAGTATACGCATCCTTGAGATCTAGAGAACAAAGCCAATCCTGACTTTGAAGGTATGGCAGCAGAGTTCATAGAGAGACCATTTTGAACTTCTCTCGGAACTAATATTTGTTCAATTCTCTGAGGTCTAAAATGGGTCTGTGTCCCCTGTTTATTTGGAAGAAGTAAATAGGGGGAGTAGAACCCTGTACCCTGATGGAGAATGGGTACTTACTCTATTGCTCCTTGAGCAAGGAGCATTGTGACTTCCTGACCTAAGAGAATGTTGAGAGAGGTCTGAGAATTGAACTGTCTTACAATTGTAGGAAACATAGAAACATGATGACAGAAAAAGACCACATGGCCTATCTAGTCTGTCCTTCCATAACAACTACAACAGTCCCCTTTTTACCTTTATAGAAACCCTTTTTACCTTTATAGAAACTTTTATAGGAGGGGGCATGCTGTGAAAATGAAGCTTGTACCCCACTCGTACAATAGACAAGAGTCCAATTTTCTGCTGTTATTTGGTACCATCTGTGGGCAAAATAACATAACCTGCCTGGGATGGTCAAGGGTTCTGGACCGTTCAGAGGCAGGAAGGTAAAGTTCTCTAGGGAGGAGTCAAAACCCCTGAGGAGGCTGAGCCTGCTGAGGTGGCTGAGGTTTTGCAGCTTTTGGCTTCTTTTGTTGTCTAGGTTGTTGCTGTTGTCCCTTTTGGGCAGTTGCTGACCTGGACGGTGTCCCTGTTGGGTATAGGAAGGATAAAAACCTCTTTTTCTTATTGAAAAATGGTTTCTTAGAGGATTTTTTCCTTGCAGGATCGGCTGTAGATTTGGACAATCTATCCAAGGTGATATTGTCAGCATCTATCTCATTAGCCTTCTCCTGCCAATTACTTGCCAAAGAGATTTTCTCCTGTGCAAGGAATGTTTCCTAATTTATCCTGTGACCCAAATTTCCAAGTCAGATGCCTGAAGCCAGGCTATCCGATGTGCACCAATGGCAATAGCTGAGGTTCTGATTATGCACTCAACACAGTCAAAGGCTGCACGATTTATAAACTTGGAAACATCCTGAGCATGTTTGACTATTTATTTATTTATCTGTATTTATATCCCGCTTTTCAATGGGTCAAAGCGGTCATTGGGGGATACATTAACATGAGGGGATATGAGACACATACACTAATACTTACAGGGAACATGGGCAATGGAGGGTTAAGTGGCTTGCCCAAGACCACAAGGATTGCCTATAGGACTAGAATCCCAGTCCCTCCGGCCTGAGATTGCTGTCCCCAGGTGGGACTTGAAACCCCGGCCCTCCGGCCTGAAGTACCTTGTCCTAACCACTAGACCACTCCTTAATAGAGTAAGATAGTCTTGCCTTTTGTCATCAGGAAGGAGGAGGCTCATAAGCGCAAAGTCTCCTGTGACCTCTTTAAGGAACATTCCCATATATAAGATATAGGACCTGATCCTAGCCGAGAGCATGGAAGCTTGGAAGAATCGACGCCCAAAGGCATCGAGAGTCCTTTATTCACAACCTGGAGGACTGGATGCATGTCTCTTTGCACTTTTCATCCTTCTCATGGCTGATTCCACCACCACTGAATGGTGTGGTAATTGAGTTTTTTGAAAGCCAGGACAAGGTGGAACTCGATACATGATATCGAGTCTTCGAGAATGAGGAGATGTGGTTAAAGGTGTTTCCCACATCCTTAGCATAAGATCATGTAAAATCTCATGAATAGGCAGAGTAACTGCTTCTTTGGGAGCCTTAGGGTATTAGAGAATTTCCAATTCCTTTGCCCTAGGCTCTTTTTCAGGAGCTACTGTGATGGAAGGGCCTCGGGCCACATTACGGATAAAGTCCTGAAAGGACATATCCTCTGGCGGAGACATTCTGCACTGAGGAGAAGAGGAATCCTCTGCCAATACAAGTACTCTTGTATCGGCAGAGTCTTTGGAGTTTTCAGACTCATTCAGAGGATTCAAAATACCTCCGATCCCGGTGATCGTGCAAAGCATGGTACCGGTATCGATCGAAGTTGATATCAGGTTGTTCTGGTACCGATCTGTCGATGCCGGAGACATACGCATGACTCGGTATGAGTGGCATACCGCCGATGCTAATGCAGTCAGTACCGGTATCGGTGAGGTGTCTGAAGCGGTTTCAACGGTACCGAAGCCGTGAGAAGAGCCACTAGACTGCGTTCGATAACAAGGAATCTCTGGTCTATCGACGCTGCCGATGCTTGGGTGTCAATACGGTTAGAAGCAGCAGGAACCCCAGAACATGGCGCCAGTAGTTATGCCGAGGTTGAGGCCTCAAGACATCCTGGAGCCCCGTTAATGCTTTGGAAGCCAAAGCCTCCCGCCAGGGCAGTTTTGCTGGTGAAAATTCCTCAAGGGCAACGCCAGGGGCATCTCGATACTTAGAAGGAGATCTACCCTTTGAGGATCGGCTAGATTTATGTTTAGTTACCCGAGATCAATGGGAGGAAGAAGAGGCCCTGGAGGACGTCGATGCAACAGACGCCACATCTGAGGGAAAAAAGGGTGCTAAGTTTAGCAGCTCGGTTCTGCCGGGTCCCTTTTTTACATCATTCCACAGGAGTGGCACTCTGAAATAGAGTGGTCAGGACCTAAACATTTGAGACACCAATCATGGGTGTCGGTGACGGAAATAGTACCACCACATTTAGAAACTTTCTTAAAACCTGCAGTGTTTTTCCATTTTTAAGGAAAAATTGGGCCGTGCCCAAAATGTCGCCTAGCACCAAGGAAAAAAGTTTCTAAAGTAAAATACCTCAGAAACTATAATGTTTTGGGGGGGGGGGGTTTTCTTTGTAAAGAACCGGCGGTACCGGTATTGCGTCGAAGGAGGGCAGACGCGGACCACAAAAACAAAGATTAAAGACAAAATTTTTCTGTGGTGACAGGGCATGTGACCTGTCGGCTCTGTGGAAAACGAAGAACTGGAGAGGGATAGTGGAAAGGCAGGAAGGCAGCACGCAGGCGCTGTGGGATGCTCCCAAAAGCTTTCCTATTGGACGCTGGAGAGCGTTCCACGCAGGCTCCGGCGGTACCGGCGATACCCATATGTGAAGACTACATTCTTGCTTGTTCCTGGAGGAAAGGCCAGAAGACATGGGTAGGTCAGCATGACATAGGAAACTCTTTTGATATTGACACCACGATCAAAGAGATGCCATATGTGGACATACACTAGCAACGTGGGGCAGCGCCTGCATTAAGGAGAATTGCAATTATTGCCAATGAATACCCTTTATACCACAGATTTCAACCTCTCAAGGGTCAAGCCGCAAGCAAAAATGGACACACGTTATCCACACGGATGGGCCCCAGATGAAGAAGAACACTCTCCTGGTGAAAGAGGAGAGGTGTCCCCACCAGCAGCCATTTGAAGTCCACATACAGGGCCTCCACAGCCAATCCACAGCCACCAGGACAACCAGACTCGGATGATCCTCCCTTCGCCAAAGGACCCAACCTACAAAAGCCACGGTGTAAACACATGGGGCACTTAGGAGGTAGTGGGGCTGTGTTTTTTAGGGGTTAGACAGTTGCAAGGTTGTGGGGAAGTTCTGGGAGGTTGTTTAATGAGGTGGGGCAGTTTTGCAATGTGGTGAGGCAGCTGCTAGGGTGTATTTTTGGGGGTGGTGCATTTTGCATGGTGAGGGTTGTTTTTTTGGGTGAGGACAGTGATTGTGTGGTAGGGCAGTTATAAGGGTGTAGTTTTAGGGGATGTGGCAGCTTGCAGAGTGGTGAGGTAGTTATGGGGGAGTTGTAGTAGTTGCATTTGGTAGGTTGGTAGCGCAACTGCAAGGGAGTATTTTTTGGGTGTGGGGCAGTATGTAGGGTGGTGGCGCTATTGTGGAAGAAGGGGCATTTTTTGGTGGTGGGGCAGTTTGGGAGGGTTGGAATGGTAGAAAACAGGGAGAGAGCAGTTGAAAGGAGCATTTCACTAATTGCGATTTTCACTGCATTTAAGTTTATAAGCTATGGAAACAAACTCTCTCACAGAAATACATTGGCCTAATTTTTTAGTGTGTTTATTTCCATGAAAACCCTGATCTTATTTGAACAATATTCAAAACGCTATAGGGGGTCATTCTGTATTGGCTGTTCCCAGCCCTGTACAGCCTGCCATAATCGGGGGCATGAAGCGGTAGACCCGATTCTGATCCCACGGGGGCTAGACATGCCCGCGGGATCAGAATCAGGTCTACCGACCTGGACGGGCCAGCCGTGGTCCGATTCTGTCGGCTGAAACATCATGTACTTCCCTGGCTAGCCCAGCCTGGCTCCTGAATGGAGTGGTGGTGGCATGGTATCCTGTTCACCGGCCGACCCCAGAATCTCCTTTCCCTGCAGACCGACACCCCACATCAGGCATTCTGTGGCCAGGGTTGGGCAGCGGGGGATTTCCCTCTGTACTCTTACCTTCTTTTTCCAGCCCCGCCTCCGATCATGCCACCGTTCTAGGGATACTTATTCCACCTCCTTAATGGAATAAGCCCCCTGGTTTACATGGCTGACCCTGGACATACAAGTGCCCGACCTCTGAAATCGGCCCCCCTGTACATCTGGGGGCCATGAGTGCTGTTCACTGCCCATTCCGCATTCCTCCCTCAGTCCCGCCCCACCTCCTCCCTACGAAACAGAGCTCCCCGCAACAACTCGCATCAACATGTGGGGAGCTCTGGTTCCGCCAGTGTGCATACAGGCGTTTAGTGGGTCTGGATGTCCGAATCGGATGTCCAGACCCACTAACGTGATCGGAATGGTACTCCCTATGTGTTTTTGCTCTCAGTTTTTCCCCCATATTGCCCAAAGATTTCATCACATTCCATTCCATTTTCAGAGCTATTGTTCCCCCAGTCCAGGTGGGAAGACAGATGGACATTATTGACCCTTTTTATAATTCTTCTCCAATTTCCATTGGGGTGGATTAAAGAATAAAACACAACGGACAGTCTTCCATATTTTCTGCTTAGATGGGTCAGTCATCTCTGTGTGCCCCCTTTCTGGTATAAAGGATGGGGCAGAAACCATACCTCATATTTACACTACAGGAGTAGCAAGTTGCCAAAGGTTTTCTCGGTGGAAAGGCGGATTCTGCTGTACCAAAAAAACTGACAGCTCTTCCTCCAAAACCCTTCAGTAGGTTTGGTAATCCATATTCATCAGGTGCTTTGATTGTGGAACAGTGTAACTGGAATCAAGTTCCTGTAAAAATGAGAATTAATTCAGCTTGTAAAAGGTGCTCTTGCACTTAATTGCCTGATCATTAAGAACTAAACTCATATCATAATATGATAATAGTTTATTTCACACAGTTGGGTTTATTAGACTATATTATGGGGAAACTGTTCAAAAACCATTTATCTGGGTATATAAGGGATATGTGAAAATCCACTACCTATCATGATTAGGAAAGTAAGCATGGGAATCAACAATGGCATACGGTTTATCCCTAAGAGATTATAGGCAAGCCACTGATGAAGGGGGTTAGATGAAAAGCATGGAAGCAATGCATGTAATGCTGCATTTTCAAACCCTACATGCCATGTTTTCCAGGATAAAAGTGCTTAAAGAGAAAAGCAAATACACATATTGGGGGGTATTTTCACCTACGTACTTTCCCTTTGAGAACTGGTGCAAAGTCTCTCAGGTGTGGCAAGAATCTTCATTGCTTTAAACATTGCCCCAGCTATATTTGTGTGTCCAGCTATATTTTATGTAACCCTGATGGATTAAAAAAATCTAAATAGATAATTTTTCATCTTGCCCTAACCAATGCCTAATATGCCATCTCTCCTTTCTTGTCTGGTCACAATATCTGCCTGTCTAATTTTTCCCCCTTCTTCAAAAGGTCCCTTTCACACACACATTCTAATGGGGGGGGGGAGTTCTAATATGGCCAGGTGTCTGGACTCATAGCAGGACTGCTGCTCTTGACAATTATATGGGTGTATTGCTGGCATTTATCTTGAACCTACAGAGTGGGATATTCGCGTGTGGCTCACCCAATTTTGGGGACACAAAAAAAGACCATCTGGCAACGCCCGTATTTTAAAAATAAAGTCATTAAACTGGAGAAGAGTCTGCAAAGGTGAAGACAAGTAGCAAATTTGGTAGGGAGCATATACTGAAGTGCATTTGTGGCTCCCCCAACTTCAGCCAGCAGAATACCATTAACTGCCTCATCACAGTATGAAACAGCCTTTCATCCGTCTCAAAACCATTACGCTTTGGGTTACTTGGTTTCCTCTTTTTTTAAAAAAGTGGTAAAAATGGGCATTGGATATTGTGCAGGCGATAGACAATCTGTCAAACTAAATGCAAGAAAGCCCAAAATGCTTGTGCACATTTCACAACATTCACATGGCCTAATTGTAGGCACTGTTTGAAATATTTTTTTGCATCAGCCTTTAACAAGAGGTAATGGCAGAAAAACCTAGTATACATATATAGAGGGGAAACCATTACCATCACAGACAAACAGAAAGCAGCATGTGCCTGCAGTCCTTACAGGCAAACCAAAGTGCAAACCCACATCTCTATCTTCACTGTTATTGAAAAAGAACTGTTCTAGTTGTAGACAAATGACACCAGGTGGTTATCCTCAACTCACTTTTCTATTCATTTTTAGTGCACCACTCCACTTTC